>CM042050.1:18747500-21147500 GCA_023525745.1 Arctium lappa
GCTCGGGCGTTAATCACTGGCTTGGATCTTGCCTCCCAATTAGGCATACCCCTCTCATGTATGGAACTTGACGCTCAAGTCTTGTTGCATTTCATTCATACAGGGAGCTCCCCTTGGAACTTGGTATATTTGACGCGATCATGCAAGTCTCTCTTATCTCCTTCATGCAATCTTTCCCGCATCTTGCAAGAAGGGAACAAAGTAGCAGATTCGCTGGCATCCTTTGCTCACGCTCATAGGGACAGCATGGTGTTCTACTCAGAAGATAAGTTTCCCACTTGCTGCAAAAGTCATCTGCTTCATGATGCTTTGGGCTTATATAGCTTCCGACCATCATAGGTCTTTTAGCTCTTTTCTTTATGATTATGTAGCCTATGGGCCTTTTCTTTGGAGGTTTGGCTTAAATCCCCCTCCAGTTACTTTCATTTTAGATCCTATTAATTTAAGGCTTTGCCTTTCAAATAAAAAAAAGAAAGAACAAATTCGAACCGGCCTTTCCTTTGATAGTCGACAAGCTTGACTTATAGCGAATTCCATAGAATTGGGCCGGCCGCCTGGAATCAACAGACTTTCGAACCCGTTGAAGATCCTTGTGGCTCCGGATTCCTCCAATCCAGCCGATTCCGAATCGACCAATTCCGGGATCTTTTGCAGCGAAGGCCTGTCATCGAATTCTTCAAACCTGGGGCATGTCGATCCTGAATGAAACTAAACATCATTGATCCTACTATCAATCAATCCGTCAAACAAAGGCCTAACTCCGGCTCTCTCTACGGGTGGAAGGAGGGGCAACAGCCTTGTCAAGGCGCGGGCCAAGCCCACTCAAAGTGAAGCGATTTATACCGAGCAAGAACCTGCACTAGAATAGGAAAAGCCAGACATTCCTTCTTTTCAGAATTCCAGTCCTGCGGGCCTGCCCGAACTGTCAGTGATTCAAACAAAGACGCGGGTGCGAGTCTTCCTCGGTTGAAGTCAAAAAAGTCCTCCTCCTTTATCTTATTCCTACCATCCGGGGCGAAAGGATGAGACGGAATAGCGTGTCATTTCGGAACCGTTCATAAGCTTTCCCTTGACTAATATAAAAGTAAAGGCAGCTATCTGGAGAATTTTGGGCCGAAGGCATCACAAGATCGAGAGGAGCCATCTTGATTCGGAAAAGAGGAGGAAGGAACCTGAGCCCATAGGTGTAGGAATCAATCCACTGTCTCGTTGCCAATTAGAGTAGAGCCAAAGGCAGCTATCGCGATGAATTGTTACAATGTGTGCCTCCTTCTGGGGAAGCGCGCATGCAGGTGCAGGAAGGAAGCTTCTGCACAGCAGACAATGAATCTATGGGTCCCATGCCTTGTTAGACGACCCGTGCCTTCATCCAAACAGGTGCCTCCTAGGCGGAGAGGAGGGCTTAGGATCGCCTTTACCAGGGGGATGAGGACGAGACAGAGTTGACTCCCGCGGCCTCTCGGTAGAAGAGGGAGAAAGCCCAGTCTTCTATCTCAGTCTCAACAGAAGGTAAGAGGAAGGGCCATTCCCTCTTTCCTTCGGGAAGGGCTTAAAAGCGCCTTCATCATGTCAAGCTTCAGGCAACCGATTGGCTCCAAGGGACTTTAGAAGAAGAGCAATGAGCGTAGTGTTGAACTCTTTCAGTAAGCACCCCTTCCGAAATAGAAATCCATCCTTGATTGCCATCGATATTTCCTCCCCAACTAGCCCCTTATTAATATAAAATGAAAGAAGAAGTTCGGGAAACCGTCAGGCCCCACTCAAACTAGCTGCCCTGCCACCTTAGAATTATAAAGAAGCATTTCTTAAAAAAAAAAAAAAGAAGCCCGAATGCTCAAGCTCAATATCATATGGGTTGTGTTCTACCAACGAGCAGCCAGGAGCCTAAAGAAAGCACTGAGAAAGAGATAAGTGTTCCGTATAGGTTCGTATATATATATATTGTGGCGCTATATGATCTTTAGCTATAGGTCTCGTGTGCTTGCTATAGAAAGTACATATACGAGTCACGAGTAAGAGGAAGTGGTAACGGTCGATGGATGTTCATATTTGAGTATTTGCTGACGGAATGCCTCACATCAAGGTGACAGGATTCGAACCTATGGCCCTCTGTACCCAAAACAGTGCCTCACATAGCTAGCCTAAAATTTAGTATAGATAGGAAAGAGGTAAGAACCAGTGTCTATTTATTGCATGCCTAAAAACAAGTTTGAGTTGAGAAGGGATCGGAGATGAATGAAGCATCAAGGACATCCAAGACGTACGGAAGAACTTCATATAAAGGGAGTTCTTGCATTGGGGCTTGCTTTGATGATGGGTAGGCTTGTTGTGCTTTGGCCCTTCTGTGGGCTTTCATCGAGGTTTCATCGAAACAGGACCATTTTGAGGACTTTCTTTGTGATGGTTCATGTAGGCTTGGGTCTTTCATTCGGGCCCTATTGGGTGGGGCACCCTGTGGGCCAATGCGTATAACTTGGGCTTTCTTAACGTGGCTCATTTGACGACTCAGTACATGGATGTCACGAGTCTATTGGCATAGAATATGGAATCTTTTCCACGTAAGCTGGTTGTGTTTGTTTGCTCATAAAGGAAGTGTGTTTTGGAAATCTTTTTTTGCTCCGCAAGGTAGCGCCAGTTTTTCATGAAAAAGGCATGATCGTCTTCAACTGCATAAAAGTAGTGCGGAGAACTAGCCAGAATTGTGCCTGCCACCCAACGTGGATGATCCGCCGAATCCATTGCTGATTTCACCACGATCGATTAGGTGAAACGGTCACTCTATAAATGGAGGCTCGATAAGTGTCTTCACTTCATCAAATTCAAATCTAAAAATAGAGTACTAATGGATGCTACAAACAGGCTTTCTGCAATTGCTGCCGAAATGGGGCAGCTTCAAAATGATATTCAAGGGCAGCAAAGAGCCCTAAACTACCTTTTAAGAAGTGTAAGAACACTGGATCCCCCCATGAGAGAAGCGCGCATTCGCACTGCCAGAGAGCAGCTCGAGTCTTTGGAGAGGAGGCAGCAAGCGCTACGGGCGGAGCATCAAGCGCTCATAGTGCAGGCTGTCATCCACGGGCACCGGGGAGACTAGACGAGTCCGTCGACTTTTTTTCTTTTTAGAAGGTTGAAATAAGTGTCTGTAGACGCAAAGTAGTGTGTTTTCATGTATGGTCTTCTTTGTCTTTTTGGGGATCTACTCCGGTGCTTACTGGAGATAGACTCCTATCTATGCTAACTATCTTTGTTTGGTTTTCTTTGTTATGTTTGCATGTATGGTATGGGAAAACCCTAGTGTAAAATTTTGACTACTTAATTTCATGCTAATATAAATAAAGACTTATTCGTAAAAATGTGCAACATTCCCTTGACAGAAAGAGGCAGATATTTCATTAATAAACAGAGCAGAGGAGCCAACCCCAGGAACCTTCTTAAGAGTAAGTAGCAATGTCTACGCCCTTTTGAATTGCTATTTCATGGAATAAGCGCTTCCCAGATGGGTATAAGGTAGGAGTACCGGCGAAATGGTTTAGGAAAGGCTCTGACAAGACCTAGCCAATGCAGACCCATTTTTTGAAGGGAATCCACTTGTCCAATGCTTGTTGAGGGTTAGATATCCGGAACTTACATACTTCAAAGCGGAATCCAAACCTTTTTCATTAGTCTTTCGAGCTTTGTCTCATCACTGGGATGAAAGCATCCGTAACTGTAAGGCTAATATCAGGACGATATACCCGTCTTAGACCTTGCTCAGTACTAAAACCGATGTACAAGAGAATTCAATCTGTCCAGAATATCCTTAGCTTAGGAAGGGTTCCGTGTAGTAAGGTTTATTATTGGAACAGCTAAGAGGTACTTTCTACTGGTTTTCTCACAGGACTGCTCACAGGCTATATTGATAGTTGTGTCTTTCCTTTACTGTTTGGAACTTGTAATTTAGTTAGTATTACTTACCTTATTATTACTATACTTTAAGAGTTTGATAATAGTTAGGCATATTAGAAAATACACAGGTAAGGTATTAGGAATGGAGCTAGAGACCCTAGAAAGAAAACAACCATGTAAAGATAAGAAATCGATATAGAGATCGATGATGCTTTGACTTTGAGAGGTGGAGTTTTGGTACATTGTTTGTGAGATAAGTTAGGTAATGTCGTCACCGTCACTTGCCTATTCACTCCTCACATTAGTACAAAGCAAATGAAGGTTCCGTCTCATGCTAGAATGAGCCTAGCATCTCAATCATAAATCTCTGTTCTGTCTTATCTTAACGTATTGATTAAATCCGTTTGTAAGCTTGAGATAGAAGGATGACTGAATTTCACATTCATATTGATTGGAGTTATATATCCGGTAAGGAAGAGAGGAAAAAGACGCTGTCATCTATCTCGACCAGTTTCCCGAGGCGAGCGAAGTGAGGACGGGGGAAAGGCTTCCTTATTGTTGAATCTTTGCCTACTATCTTCTGAATTCAATCATCCTTTTTCAAGTGTATTGTAATAACCTCTCCCTTTGGTACATTACTTTCCTTTCAGCAGCAACGTATTCTTCTTCAATTGCACCTCCCTCAACTGCGCATTCTATTCTTTCAAGTCACACAGCTCTAAATGTGCCTATTCCTTCGACTAGACGTTGTGTTCTGTAACACTATTTGTTTATGCAGAACTAGATCTATTGTTGTTTCGTGATTGATGATGATTCAAGTGTTACCCCAATCCATGTTCTTTGCCCTACAGTCCATACAGTCGATTTACTCCCTGTATATGGATTAAGATTTACTGTTTGTTCATGGTTTGTACAAATTATGAATGTGTTTACTGCTTGTTCATGGTATATGGATTAATGTTTACTGTTTGTTCATGATATAGGGATTAGTGAAAAGGGGTATTTTGGTCATTTATCAAAATTCCATTTCAATTCCGAAGCTACAATATATGAACCAAACAGACAGATTCCAATTCCTTTAACAGATTTCATTCCAATTTTATCAACAAAACAGGTGATCAAACCTGACAACATTCCATTGATTTCTGTTTAATAACTCTCTAGTCAAACACCCCTATATGTATTACAGACAAAGAAAAGAAGATTATGGTTAATTTGTTGTCTTTTCTGTTGTAGCATATGTTTTGTTTGAGTTTTACAATCAAGATTAGGAGATCATGTTATTTTTCAAGTGACTAATATGTCTTATTCTTTAAACATTGATTGCAAAAAACATATGAAAAAAACAAAAAACAAATACGGAGTGCCTTATCCTCTTTATTTGAAGTTCACTAATTCATTCAATGATTATATTTTTTTTTGGAAATTACAATTCATTATCACACTAGCTAGGAGCTAGCAAGAAGAAAACAAGGAATTACAAAGCCCCAAGACAAGAAAAAGGGGATGTTCTCCATACAACAATAATTTTCACACTCTCCTTATATGACACCTTAAAAAAAATCGGTAATTTTAAAAATTGAAATATCGGCAATATGACATTTGTATTTGGAGCAAACCACCCAAAAACGTAAAAATGTAAGCGCTTACAAAACATGTATATGAAGCATAGGAAATCGACAACAAACTAATCTAAACCATTTCTATCTAGATTACATAGGTTGCCAACCCAATTCCCAAAAATGAGTAAATTGTTTTAAACGCCAAGACTCCAAAATATCTATCATCCAAAAATGCCCTCAACAGTCCACGCTCTTCACTCAACCCTTTGACGACCCGTCGCTAAGGGAACCTGTTATACACATCATTTGAGAAAAAATGTTAGGCTTAAAGCCTAGTGAGAACATACAGTTTATACGATAATTTAGTAAGAAATTTAAATACAAATGTAAGTAATTTGTTTTCCTCAATCGCCTCTAAAATTAGTTTCATAAACACATAATGACCTTGCGGTCCCAAATACATCTTGCGATGACGGGAAAACCCGATTTTCCAAGGATTGTGGCAGAACACAGAGTAAGCCACTTTCCAAGATATTGAGCTCACCATACTAGGATCAAGGCCGCGAACACACCGGCTCATACTAAGATGTGGGGGAGGGCACCCAATGATCCTAGTCATACTCATTCGCTAGGATTTACATTTACGACCCACGGCTAGTATCCGGTCCCACATAATCGTACCAAGTTGCCACCCTAGGGTCCAATGTCTCAACTAGCTACAAACGGGAGTTATACCCAATATTAAGTCGACTCTATACCTATGGATCCACTAGTAATAGTCTAGACTTGTCACAATTTCATTTGTGACCAACTATAATCAAACATATAGTTCTTAACACCATTTAATTCCCAAAATTCATTTATATGGTTAACTGTTGATAAGAAAATACAAAGCCCAATCATGAAACATAAGGCCATCTTCTCATTTCCAAATATGTTTCCTTACTAAGTAAACCTTTCGAGTGTAAAATCCTTTTTAATGTGAACATGGATTTCAACAACGTTAACCCATATATTTCTTTTTCTCAAATAACACTTTCAACTAAAATACCCTTAAAATGGCTTAAAACATGACATTGGCTATAATGCCATAGGTTAAATATTTACTCATCAAAATGTGAAAAATTCATATTTATAGTTCAAGACATGGATTATTTCTTTATATTACAAAATGGTAAGAAACCCTAAAAATCTCCAAAATACCAAGTTAGGTCAAAATCTTTCCAACAAAGAATATGTAAACAAGGGGATATTTAGAAATCTAAAATGCATTTTGATATGTATAAAGTTTTAGAAAAGCAAGGATGAACTCACAATGGGGTTATTCTAAACCCTAGCAAATTCTAGATGAAGAGATATTGAACTTGAGAACTTGAGATCTTCACACCAAATACTTGACAACCTAGAATGAGAAATTGAGGATCTTAGGATTCCATTAACTCACAATGAATGAAGAGAGAGGATGGAACTTACCTAGGGTTCAAGAAAATCTCCCTACACAAAGCTAGAATGAAATAAATGAGTTTTGGGTCGGTTGAGGTCTGATTAATACCCAAAATCCCGCTCAGAACCTTGCCCGGCGAGAGTGACATGGTCACAATCTCCGAGGCACAATCGTCAGCTCCAAGGAGCTCTTGGTATCTCTCCCGCGAGAGTGTCAGACGAGAGTGACATTGGTCACAATCGCCGGCACAATCGCGTCGTTTGTACCGTGGGGTATTACCCCCTCGCAATTGTGACCTGCGATATTGACAAGGTGTCATAATTGCGGGTACAATCTCCGACCCTGCTCCGGGGCTCGATTTCGTTCCCAACGCTGCTCAACCCCTCTAGACTTTACGGTTATGGTTTTTGTGATCAAGGGTCCACTTTAACCAAGGTAAAATCACGAGGTGGTGATCTTACATATGCCAAAAATAAGATAAGGTTCACGGTCAAACTTACCGAAATTCCGGGTGTTACAATCCTCCCCAACTTGGAAATGATTTCGTCCCCGAAATCCCAACTACACGAAAAGATGAGGATATTTCGCTTCATATCCTTCTCGGCTTCCCACGTCACATTGGCACCGCGATGATGCTTCCATTGCACTTTGACCATAGTGACTTCCTTGTGGCGAAGTTTCTTTGACTTTTTCTCCAAAATAGCTTCGGGTTCTTCAACACAACGGTTACCCTCGTCCACTCTAATCTCAGAAAGAGGGATAACGCTTTCCTCTTCTGCCAAACACTTCCGAAGGCAACATATATGGAATGTGTTGTGGATCCCATTCATTTCTGGAGGAAGTTCCAATTGGTAGGCTTGCAAGCCCGCACGCTTAAGCACTTTAAATGGTCCAAGGAAATGGGGACTCAACTTCCTGTGTTTTCCGAACCGGATAATGCCCTTCCATGGCGACACCTTTAGCATCACACGGTTGCCCACTTGGAATTCCATCGGCTGTCTCTTCTTATCGACATATCTCTTTTGCTGATCTTGAGCCGCTTTCAATCTTTCCCGAATGCCTTAGACCTTATCGGACGACTCTTACACGATTTTAGGTCCGACGAATTGCTTCTCTCCCACTTCAAGCCAATATACAAGAGTTCTGCACTTCCGCCCGTATAAGGCCTCAAACGGAGCCATTCCGATACTCGAGTGGTAACTGTTATTGTAAGCAAACTCCACCAAAGGTAGGCGAGAGTTCCAACTACCCCCGAAGTCGATAACGCAAGACCATAGCATGTCTTTAAGAGTTTGGATCGTTCTCTCGCTCTGACCGTCGGTTTGAGGATGGTAAGTCGTACTCAACTTCACGCGCGTACCAAGTTCCTTCTGCAAGTCATCCCAAATGTTTGAAGTGAACCGACTGTCACGATCCGATACAATAGACAAGGGCACTTCATGCCTCGAAACCACCTCATCGATGTAAAGCTTTGCTAACTTATCCATCGGTAGTGTCTCACGCATGGCCAAGAAATGAGCACTCTAGGTCAACCGATCAACTATCACCCATATGGTATCGTGACCTCGAAGAGTCTTAGGCAACTTAGTCACGAAGTCCATGGTAATGTGCTCCCATTTCCACTCGGGGATCTCCAAGGATTAAAGACTCCCGTACGTTCGTTGATGCTCAGCCTTCACCTGCAAGCACGTCACACAATGCTCCACGTATTGTGCCACATCAAGCTTCATTACTGACCACCAATAATGTAGCTTCAAATCCCGATACATCTTTGTACTCCTCGGATGGATGGAGTACTTGGACTTATGGGCATCTTCGAGGAGAAGTTTCCGATTGCTCCCAACCTTAGGCACCCACACACGACCGTTGAACAATTTTTCTCCACGGCTATCTTCCGTTAAGAGCAAACGTTGTTTTGTCATGACTTACTCCTTGAGATTTCCTCCAACAAGGCTTCTACTTGAGAAGCCTTGATATTCTCTATGAGACTCGATACGAGCTCGATTCTTGAGAGGGTAGCCCGAATGCTCCTACTATAGTCCTTCCAACTCAAAGCATCGACCACTACGTTTGCCCTACCGGGATGGTAAAGCAACTCACAATCGTAGTCTTTGAGTAACTCGAGCCACCGCCTTTGCCTCATGTTCAACTCCTTTTGATCAAAAACATACTTCAAACTTTTATGATCCGTGTAAAGAGTACATTTCGTGCCACAGAGGTAGTGTCACCAAAGTTTGAAAGCGAACACCACCGCCGCTAACTCCAGATCATGGGTAGGATAGTTCTTTTCATGAACCTTGAGTTGCCTCGATGTGTAAGCGATTACCTTGCCTCTTTGCATCAACACACAACCCAACCCCATCTTCAAAGCGTCGCTATAAACCACGAAGTCTTCCGATCCTTCGGGTAACGATAAAATCGGGGCTTCATACAACTTCTTCTGTAAGGTCCGGAACGCTTTCTCTTGCGTTTCTGTCCAAACGAACTTCACATTCTTCCTAGTCAAAGCCGTCAAGGAAGAAGCGATCTTGGAGAAGTCTTGGATGAATCTCCGATAATAGCCCGCCAAACCCAAGAAGCTTCGGATTTCGGACGGACTCTTGGGAGGTTCCGAATTCATCATAGCTTCAATCTTGTAGGGGTCCACCTTCACCCCATCTCGAGTGACAATGTGACCCAATAATTGAACTTCGTCGAGCCAAAAGTCGCAATTGGAAAACTTGGCATACAACCTATCCTTCCTCAACACCTCTAAGACTTCACGTAGGTGTTGCTCGTGTTCTGACTCGCTCTTGGAATACACGAGTATGTCATCGATGAACACAATGACCGACTTGTCGAGGAATGGTCGATACACTCTATTAATCAAATCCATAAACACCGCTGGTGCGTTAGTTAGGCCAAACGACATTATGAGGAATTCATAATGGTCGTAACGCGTCCTAAAAGTCGTCTTTGGAACGTCTTCCCCTCTCACCTTCACTTGGTGATATCCCGAACACAAATCGATCTTTGAGAAACAACCCGCTCCTTGGAGTTGATCGAACAAGTCGTCGATCCTCGGGAGTGGGTACTTATTCTTCGTCGTAGCCTTATTTAGTTCACGATAATCGATGCATATTCTCATTGTGCCATCATTCTTCTTGACAAACAAGACCGGAGCTCCCCAAGGCGACGAGCTCGGTCTTATAAATCCCTTCTCTATGAGTTCTTGGAGTTGAGCCATCATTTCTTGCATCTCCGATGGCGCCAACTGGTAAGGGGTTCGCGCAATTGGAGTTGCCCCCGGTATAAGATCGATCCGGAACTCCACTTGAAGATCAGGTGGCAAACCAGGCAAATCATCCGGGAAGACATTAGGGAATTCGCGCACCACCTTAACGTCTTCGAGCTTCTTCTGCTCGAGTTTAACGTCTATCACATAAGTTAGAAAGGATGAACATCCTTTCACCAAGCACTTTCGCGCCTTGGCCATGGTGATAACCGCCACATCACCTTTCTTTCTTTCTCCATAGACTAACATCATCTCATTGTTTGGCATAGGGAGTCGGATTAGTTTCTTAGAGCATAGGATTTCGGCATGATTGTTCACCGACCACTACATCGAATCCACCAATGATCATTGGCATCAAATTGATTAAGGAAACTTTCCCTTCAATACCAAGGGTACAATCTTTCAAGACGTCACGGATTATCACTTCACTACCATTATCTATCTCGACCACTAAAGCATTCTCTAGACTATTAGTATGCATGGCAAGCTTTTCACGAAACGAATCAGATATGAAAGAGAAACTGGCACCCGAATCAAATAACACACAAGCAGGTATGGAGTTTAGGAGAAGCGTACCCGATACCACGTCAGCGGATGCCTTGGCCTCATCGGCCTTCATCTGGAAAGCTCGACCCGGAACTCTTGGAGTGTTCTCCTTCATCTTTGGGGCACTCCCCGCCTTCCATTTCGGGCAATCCTTTCAGAAATGCCCCGACATCTTGCACTCAAAGCAGACAATCCCCTTGATCGGACAATCTTTGGTAGGATGGTCGGTCTTACCACACTTGGCACAAGAGGTAAAATTGGGGTTACAGTTGTCGTGGTGCTTGCTTCGGCACCTATGGCACCACCGTGCCTCTTTACGGTTGTTGAAATTCCGATTCCCAACAAATGGTCGATTCCTTTTAGGAGGTCCGAAATTGCTTTCCCACTTTCTCTTGTCTACTACCACCACTGCTTTCTCTGGCTTGCCTCTTGCATAGACCTCTTCCATAAATTGAGCTTCCTCTATCATCTCACGAAGGTTAGAAGCCTTAGAGTTGCGAACCATCGACATCATGTCCGCTAGCAAGCCCTTAAGGTAAGCCTTAACCTTCTCTCTTTCTGTTGAGGCCACATGCCCCACCAACCCCAGCTTCTCCATGAATTGACGGGTGTACTCCCTCACCGTCAAGTTCCCTTTTTCAAGAGACCGAAACTCAGCTTCAATACGGTCCATGGCTCTCTCGCTGCAGTATTCTTCCAAGATTTTCCCCTTGAAGTCTCCCCAAGTTAATTGAGCCAAAACAGTAGGAGAGAGGGTGGACTGGATGACATTCCACCATGTGAGCGCCGTATCTCTGAGCAGTTGAGAACCGAACCTCACTCTTTGGTCATCTCCGCACTCAGATGAACCGAAGGCTTTTTTGACCGCTTGGATCCATTTTACACACGCAACCGGGTCTTCAGAACCAGAACTCCAGTGGTCCACAACCTAGAAAAGATTTATAGGAACAACTTTTTCCACTTTTCTGAGTACCAGAAACCCTGTGCTCTTCAGTTCTGATTCCGTTCCCGGTTCCACCAGAACCAATTAACACATTCTCTTCAACTGCCTTGGGCCTCTTAAGGCTCGCATCTCGATCCTCCAGCATTTTCAGAAACGCCTCTTGTTGCTTCTCCATAGCCGACGTCACCATTTGCATGACGCTGGCCATGATGTCAGCTTGAGGGTTCAAACCTGGATATTAAGTTAAAGACAAATCATGCCAAAGTGTACCATCCCTGCACGGGGAGTAAAGTATGGCATTTACAAACCCAATAAAATGAAGAATATTACAATCGACAACCTAATAATCTAGATTTGACAAATAGATTGCGGTCGGGTGTCCCTATCATTCCAAAATGTATGTCTATCCACTCGTATATGTCGGTCTATAGACTTCCCAAAAAGACCATTGTAGACCCCACGGTCGTCCACTAATTCCCGACAATCCCCACCACTAAGATGCCCTGTTATGCATGACAACCAAATAAACAAGTGTTTGGCTAAGGCCTAGTGAGAGCATAAAGTCAACACGGTAAAAGAAAGTGTAATGAAGTTGTAATATATATATACATATACATATATAAATAGTTCCCAACCAAATTGCTCGGCTATTCATCGTACATGAAATGCCATACAACTTCCGACAAATACCCGTCAAATATTCCATGCCATTAGGCTTGTTGGCATCAACCCAAACCGGGTCTTTATCCATTTGAGACATCAACCCAAACCAGGTCTTTAGCTATTTGAGACATCAACCCAAACCGGGTCTTTAGCCATTTGAGACATCAACCCAAACCGAGTCTTTAGCCATTAGGAGACATCAACCCAAACCGGGTCTTTAGCCATTAGAAGACATCAACCCAAACCGGGTCTTTAGCCATTTTCAAGGTGTATTATCATGACCAACATAAAACCTTCTATTCACCTACAAATTCATGTTACATGATGCATTCAATCATTCTTTCCAACCCCACCTCACCAAATCTAGAACATCTTCAAATATTAGGATCTAGGTCAAACTTCACACAACCAAATAAAGATGTAAGAAGATATATATATATATATATATATATATATATATAGAAAGAGAGAGAGAGAGAGAGAGAAAGAGAAAGAGAGATTAAAACCTTTGTTAGACATGTATATGAGTAGGATGGACAAGAATGCACTCACCTTGGTGATTTCTTAGAATAATCAAAACCCTAGAGAAGGTAGGTAGAGAAATGAGAACTTGAGAGTTGCTACAAGCTAGGCCCTTCCAAGGATCACCCTAGAGATGCATTAAATCCCCATTAATGCTTGTAGAAGTTCAATCAATGAAGAGAGTGAAACTAGGGTTAGGTACTCACAAAAAATCGTTGAAGAGGAACTCCCAAATCTGCTCCCAAATCAGTTCTAATGTTAAAAATCCCGAAAATGGAGTTTTATACCACCAGCCCCCCGCCATCGACTATGACAGACGACAATTCCCTGGTCATAGTCGTGGGGCATTGTCGCTCCCACGACTCCACATTCTGAGTTTTATCCAGAAACCCACTTGATGACGGCGAGATTGACACGCGACTATTGCCTGGTGGCAAAGTCATCGGGCATAGTCTCCCCAGGCACTTCAAACGCGTCTTCGACCCAAACTGATCCGTTTTCGTCGAGGGAGAGTTGACCAAGTTTCGTAGTCCATAACCAAACAAAGAGGCATTAATGTACGATTATTTAGATACCCAAAACACAACCGTAATAGAGAAAGTCTACCCAAAAATTCGGGTGTTACATATCCCTTAATATACTCTCCCCGGTCCAATTTTCGTTCCAAAAGGACGTATCTTTGCCATCTCCAACCTGTTTACACACAAGGTCATCAAAATGAATACATTTCGTTTTCCACCATTGCATCACTTTTAATACATTAGCCCAAGGACCATGTCCACCTGCACCTAACTCGTTGTTTTCGAGACCACCATCCAGCCCATGAATAGCCTTCACCGCATTCCCCCAAATATTTTCCGTTTCTGATTTAATTTCCAAACCCATTTAGTAAGCAACGGAATATTGGCGGCAACAATACTCCCCAAGGCAAGTCCACCATTATTGAAGCTTCTAATGGTTGATCCCCACTTGATCCATGCATTCTTCTTTTTCCCATTATCAACCCCCAAAAAAAAATCTCTTCGCAATTTCTCCAACTTATTTATTACGGCTATCGGAGCTTTAAAAATGGACATAATGTAATTGGCTTAGAATTCCCAACACAACTTGAATAAGGACTCTCCTCCCATCAATTGACAAAGCTTTAGTTTTTCGTCTGATAAGTCTTGACTGAAATTTCTCCACCATATGATCCCAAGCTTTAAGATTAGACATTTTTTCACCTAGCGGAACACCAAGATATTTACATGGGAGAATCATGATCCTACATGCTCATTGGCAGCCCATTGGACCCTTCCCCGAGGCCACCCCAACTCCGAAAAGATTGTTTTTTGCCAAATTTAATTTCAACCCAGATGCCAAGAAAAGGCATCTTAAAATGCGGACCACATTTTTTCCATCTTCTATCGACCATCTATTTAAATAAATAATGTCATCAACATAAAAAAGGTGAGATAAGTATGGCCTTGGTATACACGACCTGACTTTTGTATATTAGTATGGCCTTGGTGATGTCGATGTCATAAATTTTTGCCGTCTATATTAGGAACTAATAATTAAACGAGAATAAATAATGTTGAGTCGAATATAGAATATTGTAGTTAAGTTGTTGTCTTTTGTGTTGTAGTATATGTTTTGTTTTAGTTTTACAATGATGAGGCTAAAGAGTTCATGTTATTTTTCAAGTGACTAATGTGTCTTATTCTTTAAACATTGATTGCAAAAAACAGAATGAAAAAAACAAATGAGGTATGCCTTATTCTCTTTAGTTTTGTGAAGTTGACTTTGATATGTTGAAAGAAAATACTTGTTTCTAGAGAGATGACAAAACTTAGTTGCTATATAGTCCCATGGCATATTGTAGATGCTAGGACAGAACAAATTTAAACAAAAATATATGTAAAAGAAGAATATCATATCTCCATTATATATGAAGAACAAAAAGCATCAACACAAGTTATAACCTTGGTTACCCGGTGATACTTATGGATTTCGTAAGGTCTAATACACTACAAAACTGACGACTATTAACGAGGGAAAAATCCGTCGCTGATAGACAATGGGTCAAAAGGTCGTGGATGATGCTATCAACGACGGACACCAGCGGTGGATTAGCGATGGACAAGCACTAGTGAGGGATTAGCGAGGGACTTGTATCAGCGACGGATTAGCGAGGGATTAGTATCAGCGACGGATTAGCAAGGGCATCTATTAGCGACGGATGAGCGAGCACCCTTATTAGCGACGGACTAGCGAGGGCCTTTATAGCAACGGACTAGCGAGGGCCTTTATAGCAACGGACTAGCGACGACCTTTATAGCGACGGACTAGAGAGGGCACTTATTACCGACGGATTAGCGAGGGCTCTTATTAGTGACGGATTAGCGATGGCACTTATTAGCGACGTATTAGCGAGGGTCCTTGTTATTGATGGATTAGCGACAATCCGCTAACTTTTAGCGACGAATTTCCGTCGCTAATCCCTCGTTGATTTTAGTTATTTTAAAAAAATAATAATAAAATTCTGTATTTTATGTATATTATAATATAAAACATGCCCATAAATTGAAAATAACAAACCGAAATTATTCAACAAGTCAAAATAACCAAATTCATATAATTTAAAATACCAAATTCATACAATTCAAGATAATGTCCGATATTTAACAAACAATCTAACTACCGGGAGGTCCGAGGGTGGGGAAAGTATATCCTTGTTGCTGCATGAAAGAAGCAAAATGTGTTGATAACTCGACCTGCTCGGCTAATCGGGCAACTTGATTGGCCTGCTCGATCTCTAGCTTTTCCCTTCTCTTCTGTCCGGCCTCTAGTTGGGCTACATATAAATCAATAAATATTTATTAATTTATTAAAAAAATATTAATAAATAAATAATCTTTAGAGTAGATTACATTTTTAGCCCTTTGTGGTTTGTTGAAAATTTATTTTCGTTCCTATGATTTTGAAATTACGATTTTCATTCTCATGGTTTATATTTTATTATTATTTTCATCCTTATGATATAACCGATAAAATACAATAAAAAAAAACTTTAAACCCGAATAAATTTGAATAAAGCTCCAATTGATCCATTAAAGTCCACTAAGATCCAAATAAAATTCAATAGAACCGATTAGAGCTCAATTAAACTTATTAAAGCACAATAGATTCATTAAAATCTAATAAAACTCATTAAATCCTAATAAAACCCATTAAAACCCCCTATGATTCATTAAAGCTCAATAGATCCAATAAAACCTAATGAAACTCATTAAAACCTAAGATCCCTTAAAACTCAATAAGACATTTTATGCCCGTTTGTTAGTTGTTTAATGAGCTTAATGAGACTTACAGTTTATTCGGTCAACTATATATGACTGTTTGGGAGTGACTTAATGATATAGAAAATGACTTATTCAGTAAGATTTTAGGGGGGAGCTTTATGCATAAAGCCAAGTTTTTTTCAAACCGATCCCTCCCATTGAAAAACATGTTCTTTCCATCTATAAAAAAACACTCTCAAACAAAAATATTCAAAATCTATACAGACAGATTAATCCACACAGACACTTTATCCATACAGGACTTAATGGAAAACCAACCAAACAACCCCTTAATTAAGGTCCAATAACACCAATGGTAACTAATTACATGTTTGTATTCAAGTATGTACTACATATATACATTCATATATAACATATACATCATATTCAGTTACCAAACAACACATATACATTGTCTATACATTCACATATACACATGCATATAAACCTATATACAACACATATACACAATAATATATACGTAGATTCAATCGTCGTTATCAACCAACACACATCATGTATACAAAAATATAACACAGACGGAATGATACATAAAACACATACACAACTATACATATAACATTTACACATATACATGTCTACATACAACCCATACAAATGAGAAAAAAAAACAATCATTCGCTAATCCCTCAATAATTAGCAATTGAATGGGTTTGTGGTCAATCCGTTGCTAATTAGTGAGGGATTAGCGAGAGATTTTGTTTGTGGTTAATCCGTCGCTAAATTAGTGAGGGATTAGCAAGTGATTGACCACAAACACAATCCCTCGTTAATGTCTCACTAATTAGCGAGGAATTAGCGAGAGATTGACCATAATCCCATTCCGTCACTGATCCCTCACTAATTTAGCGAGAGCTTGACCACAAAACCAATCTCTCACTAATTCGTCCCTGATTAACGCGGGATTAGTGAGAGATTGGGTTTGTGGTCAATCCGTCGCTAATCCCTCACTAATTAGTGAGGGATTTTTTCCTCGTTAATTTCCGTCGTTAATATCCACTTTTCTTGTAGTGATAGCATGGACGGATCTATAGTGTTAGATATGGTGGCACGTGCCACCATATGATTTCTTCAACTAAGGGTAAAAAAATTTAGGTTCGTTAAAGGTGCAACCGTATCGTTTTGAAAGGTGCTACCGTATTATTTTGGAACTTTCAATAAGGTGCAACCGTACCTCGTAATCAACCAAAAAACCAAAAAAAAACTATTGAAATCAACCAAAAACCCGAAGAAAACTCTTGAAATCAACCAAAAAACCGAAAAAATCATCGAAATCGATAAAAAAGAACTTAAAAATCCGTCAAAATCAAGCAAAAACCTTTAAAATCCCTCGAAATGGTGGAATTAGGCTAAAATACACGAGACAATACTAAACGTCGGTAAAAAGATGAAGTCACGTCGATAAAAACCGTGTTTTTTATAATTATTTTTTCTCTATATTATATGGTGCCACCGTATGAAAAAATTTCTGGACCCGTCCCTGAATGATAGTCACCTACAAAGTGGGTCTAGACCCGAAAACTTTCAAATTCAAGGATGGTTGCACTCATCGGTGTGAGCCTCCTCTTTTCAACATACAAATGATTTATCTTTGATCGGAAGTTTCTTTTTGTCATGCTACCTGGTATGTTAATTTTGAGCTTCTATTCTGTTCTTAACTTTTAAAAGAGGAGAAAATAAGAATACTTTAAAAGTTGATTATTTTGTATACATTAATAATTTATAATTAATGTTTTATAAATTGTACCCTCAAAAAATTAAGAGTTTATAACAAAATTTTAATTGTTTTATAATATATTATAGAAAGGTCAAAAAGCTTTCTATTAGTTTGTCCTCAAATGCAATTCAACCTTTTTTTAAAGTCGTTTGGCTATGTTTGGCAAAAAAAAAGCTAGCTGATAAGCTAACTTATCAGTTAGCTTATAAGCTAGCGTACACGTTTGGATGACCATAAACTAGCTTATTAAAATGTTACTCAAAGTAGCGTTTTGAAAAGCTAGCTTATAAGCTAGTTTGCCAAACAAATGGTAGTTTTAATTTATTAACCTCCCATCGGAAGTGCTCTTATGTTAATGCTAGCTAATAAATTCATATTTTGATATTGTAGTTATTACAGTTATCTATACAATATTATAAAACACGGATAAAAAACTCTTAAATACAAATTATTAGGCACAAGGTACCATCATTTTATGCAAGATTTTAAAAATCTCTTAATTTACAAGTATCAAAGCACAAAATACATATTACTACTGCAGACTTCCAACACCCACCAATTTGGTATGTGCAGGGTCTTCCTTTTATGCAGATCTTTCCATGTATCACTATTAATTAATATATTATATTATTATAAATTTGTTTTAATTATATTATTAAATATGTAATTGGTTATTTTTTCTAGATGTCATTAAAATATATAAGATAATTATTGAATTCTAACAAAATACTTAATTTTATTTTATATAAAAAAATTAAATTATTAAGCCTAAATTAAACAAATTTATAAAAAAAAACATTATCACTTTCTCAAAACCATCCAAAATCGTATTGTAAATCGACAAAAAAATAAAATGAAACATTAAAATCGTGATGTATCTCGGTGCATTGCGCGAGTACGCTTCTAGTAATTTATAATTGATAAAAATATAGTTTTTAAAGTTGATATTGTGTTTTAAAAAAGTGTTGATGTAATGAGTGCACTACGAAACAAAGAGGTTTCAACGACGGAAAAAATTTGTCGGTAATTCGCCAGAAAAAATTATCACCGGCGGATCACCAGTGGATCTCATCATTGGATAAAATGTGGCCTACGATTGTGATTACAAGTGGATTACCAGGGGATTTTCAATCACGGACCGACGGACGGAAAAAATCCATGGGTAATCCCGCTGATGCCGTTGATCCGCCACAAATCCGTCGGAAATTACTGGCGGAAAATTCATCAGTGAAGCCTCTTTGTTTTGTAGTGGCAATATATACTAAAACTAATATGACAATATTTTAAAAAATTGTATTAGTTGTAACCTTATTACAACAAAACTTCTTACAAGCTTAATTGAGAAGTCGACCAAAGCAACACCTCTGTTTCTTAGGGCCTGTTTGTTAGCAGCTTAATAAGACTCACAGCTTATTAAGTCAGCTATACATGACTGTTTGGTAGTATCTTAATGATATAGAAAGTGGCTTATTCAGTAAGATTTCAAAGGGGAGTTTTATGCAGAAAGCCAAGTTTTTTCCAAAACAGTCCCTCCCATTAAAAAACACGTTCCTTCCATTTATGAAAAATCTATCTCAAATAAAAACCTTCTAAATTTATACAGACAGATTAATCCACACAGACAACTTTATCCATACAGAACTTAATGGAAAACCAACCAAACAGCCCCTTACTTTCTTATGCTTGGATGACCTTACAACAGAACTTCCCGGAAGCTTAGTTAATTAGTCGCATGCATAACAACGTACTAAACAACTAGTATGACGGTGACGTAGTTGTTTTCATCAATAGTAAGATTATGATGTTTGATCCCTTAATTTTAGCTTAACACTACATGAACGTTACTATCAAGTTGAAATTGAAATGATCAATCACGTCTCCATAGAGAATAAGAATTTTATCTTGAATTTATTTCAGTAATATTTAATTTATCGAAAGCAAATTCAATTCTTTGATGAATATTTCCACCAATGTTTGGGAGCGAAGATTACAACAAATTGGGTCAACTTTCATTAACAACAAAATGAAATAAAATAAATACAATAATTAATAGTCAGATGACAAAGTCAAAAAAAAGTATATTCGAAAAAAGTAAAAGAAAGATGTCAGATCTTAAATATGAAGATCCAAAACCATCTAAGGTGCCAATCGTTCCATTAACAACAACACTTACCACCTTGGTGGCTCTTGTGAAAGTTTAATCTATTCGACTTATTTTGATTACAATAGAATGGAAGATATATATAGGAGATACATTATAACCTAATACAACAAACTTGACTAAAAATCATCTAAAGATAAGATAGAAAAATAAAAGTTAATACAATTTAAAATTTGAACTTGAATGTTGGTTGGGATGTGCTATTTTTCTGCACCATTTATCTTTAACACCACCTTTCAAGTTGGAGCGGGAGGACTATCGGAACAAACGCCTAACTTGCTAACCAGTCTTCGAAATTGATTTGCTCCCAAAGGTTTTGTGAAGATATCTGCAAGCTGGTAAGATGAAGAAATATATTTTGTGGCTATCAGGCCAGATAGTATCTTCTCACGTACAAAGTAGCAATCTAACTCGATATGTTTCATACGCTCATGAAAAACAGGATTTGCGGCAATATGCATTGTTGCTTCATTATCACAATAAATGATAATGGGTTTAGTAAAGGGAAAACCTAGATCTGTAAAAAGATAACTAAGCCATTGAATTTCAGAAGTGAGATTAGCTAAGGCTCTATATTCCGCCTCAGCAGATGATCGAGAAACAATATGTTTCTTCTTTGATTTCCAGGATATTGGACTTTCTCCTAGCATAGTGAAATATCCTGTAGTGGAGCGGCGAGTAGTTGGACATCCTGCCCAATCGGAATCTGTGTATCCACTTAACGATAAAGAACTATTAATTTGCGGATAAGAATATTCCATGATTAATGGTTCCTTTAATTAAGATAATGAACAACACGATGTGCAACGGTAAGATGAGTGGAACTTGGATGTTACATGAACTGACTTAAATAGTTAACAGCAAAAGCCACATCAGGTCGGGTGACAGTAAGATATAAAAGTCTTCCGATCAATCGACGATATGATGTGGGGTCTTTGAGTGGTGTGCCACCTGAAGTAGTGAGTTTAAGATGTTGTTCTATTGGAAAAGGGGAGATTTTGGCATTTGTGAGACCGGAGTCCGTTATGATATCCAAAATATATTTTCTTTGTCCTAGGAAAATTCCAGCAGTAGAACGAGAGACTTCAATACCTAAAAAAATATTGGAGACGACCAAGATTTTTTATAGAGAATTTGGTCTCGAGACGAGTTTTGAGAGATGCAATAAAAGTGTTATCATTGCCGGTGATTATGATATCATCGACGTAGACTAAAACAAAGATTTGTATTTTTGCAGATTTGAATGTGAAAAGAGAGTAGTCTGCACGAGATTGGATAAAGCCTTCATCCAGGAGAGCAGCGGAAAATTTTGCTAAGCACTGACGAGACGCTTGTTTTAGACCGTATAATGATTTGTTAAGTTTACAAACCCTCGTTTCTCCTTTTTTGTTGAATCGCGGAGGAATTTTCATATAAATATCTTCAAGAAGATCGCCTTGAAGGAATGCATTGTTTACATCTAACTGGCGGAGAGACCAGTTATGAATAGAAGCTACCGATAGGAGAACTTGAACAGTGACTAATTTTGCTACAGGAGCAAACGTATCATGATAGTCAATGCCTTCTTGTTGGGTGTAGCCTTTTGCAACAAGTCTGACTTTATATCGTTCAATAGAACCATCTGCTTTAAATTCTATTTTCAGGACCAACAAACATGTGAAAATTTAATAATTGATATTCTATTCAACTTATTTTGATTACAATAGAATGGAAGATATATATAGGAGATACAATATAACCTAATACAACAAACTTGACTAAAAATCATCTAAAGATAAACTAGAAAAATAAAAGATAATACAATTTAAAATTTGAACTTGAATGTTGGTTGGGATGTGCTATTTTTCTGCACCATTTATCTTTAACAGCTCTAGCAGTTTCCATAGGTCTTTTCAAGTCCATTAGTTCCATCTTCAGGAACTTTCAACTATGATGATGTAGGCACTTATCGGTACGAACCTTCTCTTTTCAGGGCCTCAAGAAACACTTTTTTTGCTTACAGATTCTCTATTAATATATTCCTCATGCACCTTAATTGTATGTATAAATAAATGCTTACAAGTTAATTAATATTCCATCCAAACTGTCAAACGCAGGTATGCTTTCTTTGGCATGGTGACTGGATTTTGCTATACGCTATTGCAGGTCCCTTTTTCTTTGTACTTTTTTTTCAAAAAGAAAAGAATCAACAATGATGCGTTTCTCGTGTTTGAATTTTATGGCGACAAGGTACGAATCATGCTACCCGATCTG
The DNA here is from genome assembly GCA_023525745.1 of Arctium lappa. NCBI lineage: Eukaryota > Viridiplantae > Streptophyta > Magnoliopsida > Asterales > Asteraceae > Arctium > Arctium lappa. Next base: position 18,769,815 of record CM042050.1, read on the forward strand.
GAATTGACCTTGTAAGATTGGTTTAAAGGGCTAAAATGAACAAAAAAGAATACCAATATAGCCATAACCATTTTGTAATGAAATTAATCCAGAATGAATATGATGATGTTTACTTTACAGTGCTGCTGTTAGATTAATCTCGATAATTAATGTGTAAATAGCATATATATATAGTTGTATATAGGTAGTTATTATTGAAAAGGTGTGATTGTTCATGAAACAACACAACCATAACCGAACCATTGTGATGGTTCGAAGGCACCCTTTCGGTGTCTATAAATATGTATGAATTATGTACATTTCAAAGTGTGAATTCTCATAAATAATAACAAAACTTTGGTTATTTATCATATTTCGATCCAACATTTGGTATAAGAGCTTTGGGTTTACCAACCAAAGTTTTCTCATCATCTACCGATTACCTTAAGAAAAATCAAGAGAGATGGAGAGAGTCACCGAAACCGCCAGAGATTAACGATTAATCTACCATCATAGTTAACCAGTTGGGATAATCAGAATCTCAAGGAGATACCCAGGGCGGCCGAAATCCAGAGGATAATCTCAATCATACCTCAGTATATATTGGTTTAGTAATAGTTATGTAAAGATGAAAAGGTGTGATGAAAAGGTGTGACTTTTCATCTTCAACCGCCAACTACCATAACCCTCGGATAACTACCATAACTGCAAGATAACTACCATAACTAAACAGTTGAATTGGTTCATTGGCATCGGTTGAACTAGTATAAATAGGAAGTTCATCATCTAGATGTAAAGTTAGCATTTCTACATGGCGAATTGAAGGAAGAAGTTTATGTCTCACAACCTGAAGGTTTTATAAAAGGAGACAAAGGAAAAGTTTACAGACTCATGAAAGCACTATACGGGTTAAGACAAACTCCACGAACATGGTACACCAAGTTAGACAACACATTAAAGATACTTGGTTTCAAAAAAATGTGCATTAGAGCAAGCAGTCTACACAAGAACAAATAAGGCATCAACTCTATTGGTTGGAGTATACGTTGATGACTTGATAGTCACTGGAACACCAAAGAAAGAGATTGAAACTTTCAAGGATCAAATGCAAAAGAAGTTTGAAATGAGTGATCTTGGATTACTTTCTTATTATATATCTTGGCATTGAGGTTACACAGAACGAGGGTGAAATCTCAATAAAGCAAACTGGCTACGCAAACAAGATACTCAGAGACACAGGCATGCTAGACTGTAATGATGCAAAGATACCCATGGAACCAGGTCTCAAGCTGACAAAAGTATCCGAAGGAAAGTACGTAGACACCACTGAATATCGAAGCATAATTGGATGTTTACGATACTTACTACACACAAGACCTAATCTAAGATTTTCAGTTGGATTACTTAGTCGTTTCATGCAAGAACCACAAGAACAACATATGAAAGCAATCAAGCAAGTACTGCGTTATATCAAAGGAACAAAGGACTATGGTATAACTTATGGGCATGAAGGAGGAAACAAGATACAAGGCTACAGTGACAGCAGTTACGGTGTTAACACGCAAGAAGGAAAAGGCACAACAGGAATAATTTTCTACTTTGGGAACTCACCTATCAGTTGGAGCACTCAAAAGCAAGGAACAGTAGCATTATCCTCATGCGAATCAGAATATATTGCAGCAACAACAACAACAACAACACAAGCACTTTGGTTAAAGAGGCTACTCAGTAAAATTACTGATACGAAGGAAGAAAAGGTCACGATTTACGTGGACAATAAATCAGCAATAGCATTAATGAAGAATCCAGTGTTTCACGGAAGGAGTAAACACATTGATACAAAGTATCACTTCATACGAGAATGTGTCGAAAAGGAAGACCTAGCAATGGAACATATCAGTGGAGAACTACAACGAGCAGACATTCTGACAAAACCGCTACCAAGGATAAGATTTGTCACCATGAGGCAACTACTTGGAGTTAAAGATCTTCTACAACATGATCGGGATTAAGGGGGTGAATGTTAGATTAATCTCGATAATTAATGTGTAAATAGCATATATATATATAGTTGTATATAGGTAGTTATTATTGAAAATGTGTGATTGTTCATGAAACAACACAACCATAACCAAACCATTGTGATGGTTCGAAGGCACCCTTTCGGTGTCTATAAATATGTATGAATTATGTACATTTCAAAGTGTGAATTCTCATAAATAATAACAAAACTTTGGTTATTTATCATATTTCGATCCAACAACTGCCATACATTCTAAACATATTTCTTGCTAGTTAACTTTTTAATTAGTATTGTTGCATATTTTTCAGATATGTTTGATATTACTAGCAACCGTGGTTGGATCCTTATATGATGCAACGGTTGAAACAAAGAAATATGTTGATGGAATTAAAGGATTGAAAGGTGGGTATGATGCCAATGATTATCATTTGAAAATGACAGCATTCTTCATGATGGTATATATATCAGCAACATTTCCTTCTTGTTGGATTTGTTTGCTCAATAGTTTCGTCAATCGTGTTTTCTAGATTCCGGCCTAGCGAATAAATCGTAATTTTTTAAGGGTTTATAATGGAATATATAGGCTTCCAAGGGACTGATAATGCAAATGCGTTGAGGCGTCGGAAATGTTTAATTAATTTTTTCTAATTTGGAAAATTTAAAAAAAAAAAATCTCGTCAGAAATCCTCAGGAAAAACATATTTTTTTTTAAAATAAAAAAAATTATTTCGACGGATTTCCGGCTGAAGTCAACGGGGTTTGACTCGTTTGACTTCCGACGGATTATCCGTCGGAATTTCCCCTTTGCCTAGTAGCGATAGCTAAACATCCAATATTTGTTTCTATTTAATTATATACTCTCATCCATTCTTTAGGATCCGGTGTATTCGGAGAAATAAACTACAATAGGAGTAGAGGTCTGCATAATATTGTTTACAGGAGCTATACATCCATATATACTATTTGTTTCTATTTCATTATAATCTATCTTTTAGGATCCAGTGTATTCTACAAGATGGCTTCTTGATGTTCTTAACTCTATCCTTAATTCTATCTTTTGTACATTAATGAAATTATATTTTCCTTCATAAATGAGACCTGCAAAATAGTAATTATGTTACCCGTGATTACTTATGTTGGGGATTTTATGTCTACCCTAACGAGTCACAAACTCAAAATCGCAAACAATATAATGAATTGCAACAAAACTAGTTTTATAAGACGTCTAGAATGTTTAAACATTTAAAAAAAAATACTTTATAAAACTTACGTTTAGTGGACCAAACTATAAAGTGTCATGTCTAAAAAAGTGTTATAAAATGTTTATATTACACTTTTAGACGTTTTAACAAATTTTTATTGACATTTTTAAAATAGAATATTGAATTAACTATTTTATAGGTTAGAAATGTTTTATAAACTTATGTGTTTACAGGACTATTTTTTCAAATAATGTCACATAAAATAGTTAATAAGACACTTTATTTTAAAAACGTCTTAAAAAAACTTGTTGAAACGTATAAAAACGTCCTATAAACCTATTGTAACATTTTTAGATATGACGTTTTTGGTTAAATCTTATAAGTTTAAATCTTACACATAAAGTATTTTTTTACGATGCTTAGAAATTTTAGGGTCATAAAAAATCAATTTTACTGTAGTAACGTGTCATGATAAGCAATAAGGAAAACAACTTAAACCAAAAAAACATGTAATATTCGTGGTTTCACAATCCTACAATCTAGTATGCCCACAAACAAACCTGATACGATGCATGTATATGATCAAAATAAGTAGAGGTTACAATAAAATGCTTACCAATCGTTACAACGAACATGAATGATAGCCAATTCAACCCCAATTATAGTGTAACAAACTTGCAAAGCTTTCTACTTTTGTATCAATTTACCTAATAAAGAAGTAAATTTGTAGGTGACATGTCTTTTATATATTGAGTTGACAACATATGGTGGATAGGTTAATTGAAATAATCTGTTATTTTGACTTCATTACACAAGGGAAGAAATTCAATTACATAGGAATCCCCAAATTTAATTGGTGGGATGAATTCATCACTCCATAACAAATTTTGTGAAAACGAAACGTTAAAAGACAAAGTTAGCCTTCAATTAATTAATTATAACCATTATTATTATTATTATTATTATTATTTTTTTTTTTTTTTGAATGACAGATAACACACACACGTTCCCGCGGTATCCGAGCATCCGAGTGCAGCACCGACTAATCTGCGGCGACCCGGCCCAACCCTTTGGACTGGACCCGTCCAGGCGTCGACTAAGTCCGGCCCAAGGGCCATACCCGCAACCCATAGACTGGTTGCCCGGAAACCTGGACCCGACCCGACCGAAGGCCGACCCAGAGTCTGGATGCTCCTCATGCGTCCAAAGCTTCCCCCTAGGCTCGAACCCGGGTAGACTGAGATACCATCCACAGTCCCCCGGGGTGTTACCGAGTTTTTTATTATTATTATTATTATTATTATTATTATTATTTAGTATTATTATTTGATAAATAAAAATATTATTATTATTATTGTTGTTGTTGTTTTAATATAATAAATGGTAATTTTGTTATTTATCATTATTTATATTTCAATTCTAAAGCTACATTTTACAAACCAAACAGAAAGTTCAAATGAATAAAATTAATTATATTATATTCTTTGTCAAGGAAATCCATAGTTAAGTAAGATTTAATTTCATTCCAAATCCTTTAAATTTAAGTTCATTTGACAAACCTTAGAAAAATAACATTTCTTTCTTAATTATAATGCCTTTCGGTCTTTGCAAGTAAATTAATGGAAGAACTAGATTTCAAACTTTCAACTGTGACAAATTGATATTATATATGTTTGATAATATGTGATGGACTTTAGTAGCTTTTAACCTGCAAAAACACATGTTTCATACTTCTGGTAGTGACACAAGGTTATGCTAAACAATAATCGTTTGATGGAGGCCTTGCAAAGACAATGAATAACTTGACACCATACCTATTTGATACTAATTGCATCATTTCTCATTAAGTAATCATGATTACATGGAGTTTGTAATTATCTTTCTTAAGTATATAATATTTATATACGGTAGATACTTACGTGTGTATGAATTTACCGTATATAAATTTGGTGAGATTTTGAATTCTTGACCAGCAAAGAATCTATAATCTACTGATCACCTCCAAATCACTGGGTGTTAATACCCTTTGGTTGGTAATTAATTGTTTCTTCAATATGCATATACTAGGTAACAACATCGTGTCTTGCACAGCGAATCGAACGGTTATTATATGAACGCAAGTACGACGAATAGTGTAATCTATGAAAATATTATCTTTTGAACTTATCAATAATGTAGCAGTAGAAATAAATGTTGGTCGATTTTATAAGTCATCGAACCAAAAAAATCCAATTTGTGAAATCCAAAAAAAAAATATTCGAAAATGAAAAGTAGAGATTGGGATGTTTGTTGTTAAAGTTCATCCAAAACGTTTTTGAAGTTGCATTAGTAACATGGACACAATATATATACATTTCCATCATCAGTGGTTAAAAATATTTCATAAAAATATAATAAAAAAATTTCAATATGAAATATATACATAAAATAAATAAAAACATATAAATTAAATTTATAAACCTGACATTATTGTGTCATCATTAACGTATGATTCAGCTAAACTTTGAGATATAAACTCAAAGCCATTGACGGGTATTTTTATCACATCTTCTTCTAATCTTTTTACAAAAGTGAAAGTCAAAAAACATATATTGTACTTAGTTAAAAGTGGTCGGTAATTTCCTTTACTTTCAATGACCTCAAACATTTTTAAACAATACAAAACACCCTCACTCAATAGATGACGAAACATTGAGACCAATTTTTTATGCACAAATGCATGCATTAAGGTTTCCTTAAAAAAAAGGTGGATAACAAATGAGACAAATTATAAGAAATTGGTAACACAATTGACAATTTCATCATACCTTCTCATCGATTAGAATCATATATAAACTGATCAATTCTCCACCTTTCTTTGTGTTTAGACATTCCCACATTCTACAAATCCGAATTTTGATAATGTAATCATCACGATCATTTTTCAAGTTGTTTAGTAAGAAAATACTTCATGACGCTTCAAATCAAATAACAAACAATGATTCATGCATTTGGAAATAATTACCTTTTCTACAACCTTTATATAGAGAGAAATTGAATTAAAATATATTATATATTTTTCCAAAATAAAATATAAAAAACAATTGTTAGGTTAATATGATTTATAAAGATTGATAGCTTATTCAAAATAAAAAAAAAACTATATTATATATTTTTCACTTAATATAAGTTTTGATTTATGAACATTGTTAGTTACTAAATAATATATGTTTATCAGATAAATAAAAGTTTAAATAATTAATGATAGACATTTAACATATGACATTTATTTAAAAATAATTCAAAATTCTCTAAAAGTTTTGATTTATAAACATTGTTAGCTTATTCAAAAAAAACTCTATTAAAAAATAAGTTTTGATTTATAAACAATTGTTAGGTTAATATGATTTATAAAGATTGTTAGCTTATTCAAAATAAATAAAAAAACTATATTAAAAAAAACTATATTATATATTTTTCACTTAATATAAGTTTTGATTTATAAAAATTGTTAGTTACTGAATAATATATGTTTTATTAGATAAATAAAAGTTCTAAAATTAATGAGAAAAACTATATTATATATTTTTCACTTAATTCAAAATTCTAGAAAAGTTTTGATTTATAAACATTGTTAGCTTATTCAAAAAAATACACTATTTTTTTATTAATAAACAATTGTTAGGTTAATATGATTTATAAAGATTGTTAGCTTAAAAAAAACTCTATTAAATATTGTTCACTTAATATAAGGTTTGATTTATAAATATTGTTAGTTAGTAAATAATATATGATTAATAGATAAATAAGAATTGTGATTTATAAAGTTTTTTTAATGATTTTTATATATCTTAAAATGAAAAATGAAAATTTTTAATAATTAATGATAAGCATTTAATGTATGACTATTATTTAAAAATAATTCAAAATTCTAGAAAATTAGATAAATACTAAGGAAGTGCTCTCTTTCACGCTCTCTCCTATGTCCTCCTTTATATATATATATATATATTGATTGATTGTTATCTTATTAAAAAAAAATACACTATTTTTTTATTAATAAACAATTGTTAGGTTAATATGATTTATAAAGATTGTTAGTTTAAAAAAACTCTATTAAATATTGTTCACTTAATATAAGTTTTGATTTATAAATATTGTTAGTTACTAAATAATATATGATTAATAGATAAATAAAAATTGTGATTTATAAAGTTTTTTTAATGATTTTTATCTATCTATACTATATTATAAAGATGACATAAAAAAACTCTTAATTACAACTCATTAAGCTTTATATACTATCATTTAAAGCTATCTACTTAAAATCTTTTAAAAATAACTACTAAAGCTTAATGTACTACCTGTAAAGCTTTTAACCCTAATTAATATATTTCATCCTTATCCCCCAAAATCCTTATGTCTAATCCTCAAACCCTAAAATTATGAAATTTGAATTCTGATATACATAATCAAAACAGGATAAACATCGTAATTTAAATATAAAAAATTTAAAATATATAAGATAATTAATGAATTTTAACAAACTACTTAAATTTTTTTTATATAAAAAATATTATATTGTTAAGCCTAAATTAAACAAATTGATATATAAAAAACCATTATCACTCAATAAAAACCATCCAAAATCGTACTGTAAATGAATAAAAAAAAATAAACATTAAAATCGTGATGTATTAAGCATTATGTACTATTATTTAATATTAATCTACTTAAAATCTCTTAAAAAATAATTAATGAAGTAATATGTACTGCTTTTAAATGCTTTTAACCCTAATTAATAAATTTCATCCTTATCCCCCAAAATCCTTATCTCTAATCCCCAAATCCTAAAATTATGAAATTTGAATTATGATAAACATAATTAAAACAGGATAAACATCTCAATTTATATATAAAAAATATAAGATAATTAATGAATTTTAACAAACTACTTAATTTTTTTATATAAAAAACATTATATTGTTAAGTCTAAATTAAACAAATTTATATATAAAAAAACCATTATCACTCAATAAAAATCATCCAAAATCGTACTGTAAATCAATAAAAAACAAAAAATAAAAATAAACATTAAATTCGTGATTTATCTCGCTGCATTGCGCGAGTACGCTTCTAGTATATATCTTAAAATGAAAAATGAAAAGTTTTAATAATTAATGATAACCATTTAATATATGACTATTATTTAAAAATAATTCAAAATTCTAGAAAATTAGGTAAATACTAAGAGCATCTCCAACAGCATTGTTAAAATAGAAAAAAGTTGGCTTTTTCTTTGCTATTTCTCTCCAACAGATTTGCTATATGGTTTGCTAAAATAGAGAAAACTCAAAAAATCTCTAAATATAGAGAATTCTCTATAATCTCTAAATTAGAGAGATAAAATATTATTTTATTCAATCCAACCAATAATATTCAATATTTAACATTTTATTTTAATTTTTTTTAAAAAGTGTATTGGGATGATAAATTATGGAATATTATAATAATATAAATAATGATTGATTCTATAAAATAGAAAAGCTGTTGGAGTTAGAAGAAAATGTTTTTTGAGATTTTGACTTTTCATTCTCTATTTTAAAAAAAAATTAGCAATACTGTTGGAGATGTTCTAAGGAAGTGTTCTCATTCACTCTCTCTCCTATGTCCTCCTTTATATATATATATTGATGATTGTTAGTTAGTAATAATATATGATTAATAGATAAATAAGAATTGTGATTTATAAAGTTTTTTTAATGATTTTTATATATCTTAAAATGAAAAATGAAAAGTTTTAATAATTAATGATAAGCATTTAATGTATGACTATTATTTAAAAATAATTCAAAATTCTAGAAAATTAGATAAATACTAAGGAAGTGCTCTCCTTCACTCTCTCTCCTAGGTCCTCCTTTATATATATATATATATTGATGATTGATGATTGTTAGTTAGTAAATAATATATGATTAATAGATAAATAAGAATTGTGATTTATAAAGTATTTTTAATGATTTTTATCTATACTATATTATAAAGATGGCATAAAAAACTCTTAATTACAACTCATTAAGCTTTATGTACTATCATTTAAAGCTATCTACTTAAAATCTCTTAAAAATAACTACTAAAGCTTAATGTACTACCTGTAAAGCTTTTAACCCTAATTAATATATTTCATCTTTATCCCCCAAAATCCTTATCTCTAATCCTCAAACCCTAAAATTATGAAACTTGAATTCTGATAAACATAATCAAAACAGGATAAACATCGCAATTTAAATATAAAAAATTTAAAATATATAAGATAATTAATGAATTTTAACAAACTACTTAAATTTTTTTTATATAAAAAACATTATATTGTTAAGCCTAAATTAAACAAATTTATATATAAAAAACCATTATCACTCAATAAAAACCATCCAAAATCGTACTGTAAATTAATAAAAAAACAAAAAAAAAATAAACATTAAAATCGTGATGTATTAAGCATTATGTACTATTATTTAATATTAATCTACTTAAAATCTCTTAAAAAATAATTAATGAAGTAATATGTACTGCTTTTAAATGCTTTTAACCCTAATTAATAAATTTCATCCTTATCCCCCAAAATCCTTATCTCTAATCCCCAAATCCTAAAATTATGAAATTTGAATTATGATAAACATAATTAAAACAGGATAAACATCTCAATTTATATATAAAAAATATAAGATAATTAATGAATTTTAACAAACTACTTAATTTTTTTATATAAAAAACATTATATTGTTAAGTCTAAATTAAACAAATTTATATTTAAAAAAACCATTATCACTCAATAAAAATCATCCAAAATCGTACTGTAAATCAATAAAAAACAAAAAATAAAAATAAACATTAAATTCGTGATGTATCTCGCTGCATTGCGCGAGTACGCTTCTAGTATATCTTAAAATGAAAAATGAAAAGTTTTAATAATTAATGATAACCATTTAATGTATGACTATTATTTAAAAATAATTCAAAATTCTAGAAAATTAGGTAAATACTAAGAGCATCTCCAACAGCATTGTTAAAATAGAAAAAAGTTGGCTTTTTCTTTGCTATTTCTCTCCAACAGATTTGCTATATGGTTTGCTAAAATAGAGAAAACTCAAAAAATCTCTAAATATAGAGAATTCTCTATAATCTCTAAATTAAAGAGATAAAATATTATTTTATTCAATCGAACCAATAAGATTCAATATTTAACATTTTATTTTAATTTTTTTTAAAAAGTGTATTGGGATGATAAATTATGGAATATTATAATAATATAAATAATGATTGATTCTATAAAATAGAAAAGCTGTTGGAGTTAGAAAAAATGTTTTTTGAGATTTTGACTTTTCATTCTCTATTTTAAAAAAAAGTTAGCAATACTGTTGGAGATGCTCTAAGGAAGTGTTCTCATTCACTCTCTCTCCTATGTCCTCCTTTATATATATATATTGATGATTGTTAGTTAGTAATAATATATGATTAATAGATAAATAAGAATTGTGATTTATAAAGTTTTTTTAATGATTTTTATATATCTTAAAATGAAAAATGAAAAGTTTTAATAATTAATGATAAGCATTTAATGTATGACTATTATTTAAAAATAATTCAAAATTCTAGAAAATTAGATAAATACTAAGGAAGTGCTCTCCTTCACTCTCTCTCCTAGGTCCTCCTTTATATATATATATATATTGATGATTGATGATTGTTAGTTAGTAAATAATATATGATTAATAGATAAATAAGAATTGTGATTTATAAAGTATTTTTAATGATTTTTATCTATACTATATTATAAAGATGGCATAAAAAACTCTTAATTACAACTCATTAAGCTTTATGTACTATCATTTAAAGCTATCTACTTAAAATCTCTTAAAAATAACTACTAAAGCTTAATGTACTACCTGTAAAGCTTTTAACCCTAATTAATATATTTCATCTTTATCCCCCAAAATCCTTATCTCTAATCCTCAAACCCTAAAATTATGAAATTTGAATTCTGATAAACATAATCAAAACAGGATAAACATCGCAATTTAAATATAAAAAATTTAAAATATATAAGATAATTAATGAATTTTAACAAACTACTTAAATTTTTTTTATATAAAAAACATTATATTGTTAAGCCTAAATTAAACAAATTTATATATAAAAAACCATTATCACTCAATAAAAACCATCCAAAATCGTACTGTAAATTAATAAAAAAAACAAAAAATAAAAATAAACATTAAAATCGTGATGTATTAAGAATTATGTACTATTATTTAATATTAATCTACTTAAAATCTTTTAAAAAACAATTAATGAAGTAATATGTACTGCTTTTAAATGCTTTTAACTCTAATTAATAAATTTCATCCTTAAAGAGACGCATTGTTTTAAAAAAAGAAAAGTAGGTTTAGAAAAATTGATAGATTGGTTTGAGAGATCGATTTGATAGAGATGAGAGAACAAAAACAAACCGATGAGGAGATGGAAAGGAGGTAGGAAAACAAAGAAATTGGTGTTTAATGTAAACATAAATGAATAATCAATGTTGATGAAAAATTAGGAAAAAAATGTTTAAAGGGAGAATAAATGAGAAAAAAGAAAAATGGCTTTCTTGGCTTTAGGAGATGTCACCTCATACATGGTGGTTTCTCCTTTAATATATATATTGATATAGATTTAAAAATAATTCAAAATTCTAGAAAATTAGATAAATATTAAGGAAGTGCTCTCTTTCACTCTCTCTCCTAGACCCTCCTTTATATATATATATATATATATATATATATATATATTGATTGATTGTTAGTTAGTAAATAATATATGATTAATAGATAAATAAGAATTGTGATTTATATAGTTTTTTTAATGATTTTTATATATCTTAAAATGAAAAATGAAAAGTTTTAATAATTAATGATAAACATTTAATATATGACTATTATTTAAAAATAATTTAAAATTCTAGAAAATTAAATAAATACTAAGGAAGCGTTCTATTTCACTCTCTCTCGTAGGCCCTCCTTTATATTGATATATTAATTGGTTTGATTCTTGTAGCCCAACTTCTAAATTTTCTGAATTCCTATTAAACTATGATTATGATGCAACCTTTTCATATTTAATTAAAACTTAAGGCTTAATTAGTCGATGGTTTTTCTATTAGTGATTCAATACGTTGTTGTCGATAGAGAGCGCCTTTTCTTTTGATAGTAGTTTTTCTTTGATTTTTAATTTGCAGTTAAATTAATTTAATTAATTTTTCAAGTAAAGTTTTATGGTTATAATTGAGTTTTTTTTTTGTTTAATAAAAAGATTTGATAACTTAAACATTTTTCTTCAAGACTAATGTGTAACACCTCGATTTTCGAAGGGGAACATTTCGAGTTATTACAAAAACTAATATATCAAGGAAAAATAAGATATTTGATTTTGGACTTGCATCATAGATTTTATAGTCTTAACGGATGAAGGATTCAATTACGAGTCCAACGGTTCTTTCCGGAGCGAAATCGGAGCTATAATGAAGGAGTTGTGGCCAAAACAGTGAACGAGAAGAAAACTGAGGTTTAGGCTGCCGCGAGTTGTGGCGCGACTTGGGGTCGCGGCATAAGCCGTGTACCTCACTGTTCTGGAAGACACGGGCGACTTATGCCGCGACTTGGAGTCGCAGCATAACCCGCGTAGCGCACTGTCGAGCTAAAACCGAATTTTCAGCCATTTACATCATTGTCTCACAATCCCAAACCCTAAATCCTCTCCCCTTTTCTCTCCCAAATCTCAAAATCGAACCCTAACCTATTTTGAGGGCTTCTGCTCCTCAAACACCATGATTCTTCATCATCTAGCTAGTTGAGATCTTGAACCACAAAACCCCCATCTTCATCTTTCTCATCAAGTTCATCGGTTGGGAGCTCGAGTTGAAGAGTTGGATTGGTGCCCTCGGAAGTATGATCACCCTTAGTGGTAAATTTCTTGTAATAGAGTTATAAATGCTCCATTGATGATTTCATAGTGTTTGAATTCTTAAATCTTGGATTTGATAGTTTTGGGGAAACTAGGGTTTTGATCTTGTTAAGGATTTTAGTAAATAATGTTTGGGGAAATGTTTCTAAGTGGTTTGGTATGTTTGGATCTAGGTTTTGGAAGTCCTCGGCTTGAGGATTCAAGTGGCCTTCAAAAGAGCTCGTTGGGTGAAATCTAGATTTAGCCTAAATCTAGTAGGGTGAGTTCAAGTTGATTTGTGAAAACGTTGTACATGCCAAAATGTCTATTTTAAAGTGTTTATGTGTTCCACATGAAATTATCAAATGCTGGGTTATTTGCTAAACTTTGATTATTTGAAGTATTTAACTTTACAAACTTTGTATAATACCTACATTTGGGATTTATGGGCATTTTGATAAATGTGTCACCAATGAATGAGTTTTGAGGTCTTATTGCATAAATAGATCTTTGGTCAAAGAAATACACTTATAAATGTTTGTCGGGTCTTATGCATCATTCATGAAATGGAATGCTTTATAAAGTATTACTCGCACTTTTATGTGAGGTACTTGAAAGAATGTTTATAGTCTCATTTTATGATTTTCATTCTTATCAGCAGTACTTAAGTTTGAGGAAAATACATGTCATTTGTGTTATGAGGCATTTTGAAAATATAAGGGTATAAGTCATTTGGAAAATTGATTGCCTCAACTAATGTGGGGTTTTGAATTACTTACACTTTTAGTCGTGGTGTTTGTATATCCGTTGGTCGAGTGCGTTTTATTGTATTTTTATTTCATTCACCAATGAGTCAATGGGTTGCTAAGCCAGCGGCTTGGTATTTTTATTTTGATTTGGGTTTTAGGACAATTTTCCAGTTTTGGTAGCTCGACTTAGAACCTTGGTTGCGATATTGGATGAGGGACTCGACATAAGGATCGTTCGCGGTTGAACTCGAAATCCCGTGGGTATACGTTCAAAGCCACTAAGCCTGACATCCCTTGCGCTTGTATTTATTGTTCCGGCGTGGGACAACTAGTTTTCCACGTCGAGGCACGTTTGACATCGGATTGGGTTATAAGTCCTTCCTGCTCAAGTATTACGATATTGGATGAGGAGCTCGACGTAGGAACCCTTCAGGGTTGAACTCGAGTTTCCGTGGGTGTATGTTTAAAGTCACTGAGCCTGACATCCCTTGCGTGTACTTTTGTTTATATGACTAGTCTTAACAACATAAAATGGGCTTACTCTGTGGACCGTCACATTTTATGGAATCGGGAATCCCCCGTCACCGAAAGGTGTTGTTTTTGGGTATTGAGTTTTATTATCCAAGTTTTCGGTGACGTTTTGTATAATTGGGTTTTACCCTTGGTTTATGGGTTGAGTATTATGCCCCACCCGTGTTTTGGGTGTTTTGGGATATAAGGTTTAACCGTATCTTCTTAAATGGAGAGTTCAATTTATATTTACGCTTTGAGTGAGTTTTGGATTAAAACTAATTTATGAATGGGCGACTTACATTGGTATCATTATCTTCGAAGTAGTTTGGTTTTGGAAAATGTCTAAATTGGTGTTCTTGTCTAAATTGCATATTATTGGAAAATGAGTCGTTTTCTCTTGTAAGACGTATCATATTGAAGGACTATAACTTTAACCGCGTCCTTTCTCTTTTTAAACGATTATTTTATATATGTTGAAAAACTCTTGAGCTCACTAGGCGTTAAGCCTAACCTTTTTATTTGTCGGCATGTGCATCAGGTTCCAGTTGGGGTTTGGTTCTAGCAGCTATGAAGAGTTGAGCATTAGCTTTGTGCAAATGTAAATAGTTGGTGAAGTCTTCCGCAATTTTGGAGATTGTGACTATTATGGGGTTTTAGTAGCACCCGCTCTTATCATAGACTATTGTATAGAATGAATGTGTGTGTTGAGGTTAATTTCTTAAATTGTGATTGTAGGCGATGCAATTATCGATGTATTTATAAAATTTAATTTGGTTGCTATTTCCATATATGAGGGTGTAACAAGTTGGTATCAGAACTTAAGTTTGAGAGATTTAGGCATTGATTTTTGGATGCCTAGACTCAAACTAGTGTTCTTCTAAGTGATTGAAAGTGAAGTTGCACATTAGGCGCCTTAAGATAAGATATCTTGGAGTGATCGGGTCGCTAGAAACGGGAAATTGTCATTGGTCACAAGGATGATCATGTATGGTACGTTCATAATGGCACCTGGCCAGTGTTATGGTGAACCTACATATCACATGTGTATACTTGAACTACCTTAGTATGATGACCGTTGGGGTAGTGAGAAAGTTTCTAAGCGAGTAATCTAAGGAAAGGTTGATGTCTATAGCGATGTGACGTTGAAGTGATAGTTGAATGCGTTGAATGCATTAAGTTGATCATCTTGAGTAAGAATTATTGGTTGGGCTAGAACTATAAGTTCGTTAGACCAATTTTATTTCGAGGAGAAATTGTAAGTTAACCCAATTAGTGGGTTCGTGGCTCTAAGATGTTTGATGTATCCGGATGGCAATAGTATGTCGGGAAAATGGAGGAGTGTAGTCCTGAGATGCTGAGTGTCGACCAAGTTCATGCACGAAATTTATTTCTAAAATGAGTTGCATTATTTATTCTTATTGTTTCAAAGCATAAAGTGAGTTGTATTTCGAAATCTTGGTAAGGTGTTTAGCATTCATCAAATTTTAACTGAGAGTTTAAACATGCTCGAAATTGTTTTGTTGTTCGCGGTTGCAAATATTTTACTTATTGAAAATCTCTCCATCTTCTTTTGGTGTCTAACTCTATTTTTGGATATTATAAGATCCGTATTTTTATGTCATTTTGAGTATTGGACAACTAACTGTATAATTTTTGTTAGGATCTAATTCTTAACAAGAATAATGAACACAGAAACAATATTAAAGAAGTTGCGGAATAACACTTTATTATTCAACAATCAATGTAACAGTGAATCAGAAATCACAATCTTCTAAACTTTATTGAATGATTAAAGCTACAAGATTTTAAACGAAACCTCAATATTGATGAACAGGCTCACCAATACGAATTCTAATTCTCTAGAACTAGGATTATAAACCTTGAGGTTAATTCTCTCTAAAACGTATTAAAACAAAAGTTAATTCTATCATAGACTTCTATACTATTTATACAAGACATATTACAAGATAATTATCAAAATACAATTGATCTTCAGTCCATAATTATCTTCTTTACTATAGCAAGTCTTCTATACAACTGTCTTCCTTACCTTCTTCAAAGGTATTAACCATCTTCAGCAGCATTAAAATCCTCAGCAGTAGTAATTGTGTTCAGCAGTATTAACTTTGATCTGACAGTACTAACTTCAGCAGTACTAACTACTAGCAGTACTAACTCTCTAAGCAGTACTAACTATTGAAGTAGCAGTACTAACTTTTCAAGCAGTATTAAATCTACTAGCAGTAGTAACCAGTTGTGCTAGCAGCTTAACCATACTTAAGCAATTCTTTAATTCCCAACAATCTCCCCCTAACTTGACTTTTAGCAAGAGAAGTCAAGTTCTTCAATTATGGTCTTCAAGATGCTTTCAACACTACAACTTAGTTGCCCAAATTTGGATTCAGACCCAGACTTTGATTAATTGTCCTTCTTACCACAATTCTGGCCATTTCTGATTCCTTTGCACACACTAACTTAGCTTTCAGCATCCCTTCCAGCTTCTCCTTGCTATGATCATATACTTTGTCCACCAGGTAGTATTCATGATAACATTTATCTATTATGACCATGTATACACCACATTTTTCAAATAGAATCCAGTGATCAATCTTCTTGAACCCATACTCATGATGTAGATCCTTGATCCTGTAAACCACCTTTTCTGGTTCAAACATCATACATAGGTATTCTATTGCAACCTTGAGTAGATTTTCTTCAGTTCCTTTCAAAACATGCTCATAAAGGTTCATTCCCACTTTATGCATTTCTTCTAGGTCAGCTCTTGAACAACTTCTGATTACTTTCCCCCAAGTTGAATATACTTCAAATACATCACCAACTCGTTTAAGTCTGAAGTAATCCTTTCTGTTGTCTCTCAGAATGTCCCAAAAGATGATTTCTGGTGCTTTCACATAAATGGGAACAACCTGTACTGGTTCTATTAAAGTCATATAAAGCCCCACATGTTCATCAGACTGACTTGTTTGTTGTGCACTTTGACTAGGTTGCTCTGTATGATCTGCCATAAATGGTTCTGGATTCTGCTCTGGTTCTTCTGAAGGTGGAACAGAAGATTCTGCCTCTCTTTCTGCTTCTTCAATCCTTGGCTTCTTGGACTGTTTCTTGGAAGCTATAGTCTTTACTCTCTTTGCAGATTTCATTTCCATTCCAACATTCTCTTGCTCTTCCTTCTTTTCTTCAACCTTTTCCTTTGAAGGTGTGGTTTCCTCAGGGAATGGTTGTTGGATGTTGAGATCATGCCTCTCTTTCATCCTTCTTTCTGCTTCTTCCCTTTGAGAGGAATCCCCTTGAAGCTTTGTCATTTCCTTCTTATACAGATCCTCAACTTTGATGTATGCCATGTTAGTAAACATTTCTCCCTTTACACCAATTGAGCCTTTCAGAAAGTTGATCATTTTTCTCCTTTCTTGATTGGCCAAAAAGGTCTTGGAAGGTTGTCTTTTCTGCTTCTTGACTGGCATTCTTTGCTTGGATGCTTTCACTGGTATTTTCTTGGCCTCAACTGCAGTTTGCATGCTCTTTTGATACTTTTCTTTGAGCTTTCTAGCCATCTCCAGTGCAAGCTCTCTGTCCTTTTCTGATTGGAGTTGTTCTTCCTTTTCCATCTCAGCTTGAAGCTGTTTTGCCACTTCTTCATTTAACTCCAACTGGTTCTTCTTCTTTAAGAGTTGTTCAGATTCAACCATCTTAGCTTTTCCCTTTGCATCCTTCAAATCTGCCTCACTCATTTCTTTTCTTTTCTTTTCAAGGCCTCCTTCTTTAATGATCACTCCCTTGGCGTTTTGAATAGCCTAAGGAGTGTCATTCTTGGCTTTTACCAACGTTTCTGCAATTTCCAACTCTTCAACAGATAGCCCTGTTACGGCTGCTTCATTTATCTCAGCAACATTAACTCCATCAGCAGCATTAACTGTTTCTGCTGCTTGAGCAAATTCTGTTTCTGTTTCTGTTTCTGTTTCTACTGCTTTTGATTCTGTTTCTATTGCTGCTTGAACCTTATCTGTTTCTGCTGCTTTCTCCCCCTCAAAATCAAATCCCATCTCAGATGTACTTTCCTTTTCTGCTTCAGCCTCTTGATTCTCCCCCTTGTTGAAAGCATCATTAGCACTTGTTCTCTTCTTCAAAACAAACTGTCTTCTCCTCTTCTTGTGCACCAATCTTGTCACCATTTTCTTTAATTTGGTAATCTGTACTTGTTGAGACAAAATTACCAATTTCATCTCTTCTATGTCTTTGCCTTGCTTGATGACATCCAGATTAATGTTGCCCATTGTTTCCATCAATTCTTTGTAGTTATATCTATCCTCACCTTCTCCAGGAGTGTTACCCCCTTTTGAAGGATCATTGGAACATTTAGTAGTGGAAGTCTTCTGCCTAGCAGAAGCACCCTCCACCACCTTGGTTTCTTGGCACCTGGGACCTTTGGATGATTGCTCACCTAAAGTTGCCATGGGGAAGGTCTTATTGATGTTACCACTGGCCTCCTCTGTGCTAGCAGGAGTAGTGGCAGCCTTTGCACCCATATACTCATGCATCTCCTCAGTGAGCACCTCATTGGGGTTGGGAGACACCCCTGTGGTTTCCCTATAGATATTCTATAATGGAGAATTTTCCATTAGAGGGCTTAAAGGCTTTGAGGGTGAAGGTACAAGAAGGGAAGGAGCCTTCTTTACCTTTTTCCTTATGTAGGTATTGGTGATTGGTGAAGTTGGTTTTTGAAGAAGGGGCTGAGGGATTGATATGGTGATTGAAGGTCGGGATTGGCTCTCAGTGGGATGGTCTAGTGAGGGCCTTGACCCTGATGCCATACCTTCTTGATTGTGGGACACCACCATCATTGTAGAGAACAATGGGGTGTCAACTCCTTCCGAGTCCTTGGCAGATCTCTTCATGTTTGAAAAGACCTTGCCTTTAGGGATTTTAGGTACATATACCTCATCAAACTGAGGCATATCCGTCAATTCAGAGTTAATAACTACCTAGACAAATCTTGGATACATGTAAAAACTCTTTTTATTGTCCAAGTTTGACACAAGGTCATTGAAAATCATTTGTGAAAAATTATACTTTCTGGCAGTGGCCAAGCAGACCAAAGCATAAGCAATGGTGCTACTGAACTCACTCCATCCAGTAGTTTTTCTAGAAATACAGTGCATAAGGGTATGGACAAAGAAACGCCATTGGGGAGAAAATTTAGCTTTTGAGAACTTGAAAACACCCAATGGGCCTCCATACCCCATTCTAGTAAGAGTGGAAAACAGTTCATCATTAGAGATAGATGAGATACCTGAGGCATCGTCTAGACGTAGACTGATGCGAGTTACCTCTTCAGAAACTGTCAAGGGTTTGTCACACACCCTTGTCTTGATAACTTGCACACCATGTTCAGTCACAGTGGTGGCATTCGCCCAAAATTGTTTCTGGTGCTCGATGTAGATGGATGGTGACACTGTAAGAGCATAGGCGATATGGCTGGTCTTGAGAAAATCGACTATTTGATGAAATCCATCAGCCTGCTTCGGCTTTTGAAGCATTGCGATTTCGTTGTGCTCATCAATAAACGTCATTGATGCCATCGAGCTTGAGTAGTCTTGACTGAAACTCACTAGGTGCTTGAGAGAAAAAGGTTAGAGAGAAGATGAACAGTATTCAAAGAGTCGTTATGAGCTTTTAGGTGGGCAAAAAGGGTATTTATAGTATTCGGGACAGAAGCAGTATTAACTCTAACCCACTAGCAGTATTAACTGAGAGCAGTATTAATTGAGAGCAGTATTAACTGAGAGCAGTATTAGCTGAGAGCAGTATTAACTGACTAGCAGTATTAACTATGCACTGGCAGTATTAAAACTGCACTGGCAGCATTAACTGTACTTACACTGTTGAAGCTTGTGTTAGACTGAGCAAGGTAATAACTTCCAGAGAAAGATGATTAGTAGTACCAAAGAATAAACAAATAACAGGTATGTAAACACTTTTTAAACCATGAGTTCATTCAGAGTTGATCATGTCCACACTTGTGACCAAGAAAGTGAATCTACCCACATCAAACGCTTTAGTGAATAGATTAGCAAACTGGTTGTCAGTATGAACTTTAGCAACTTGAATAAGCTTCTTTTCATTACAATCTCTAATAAAGTGATACCTGATCTTGATGTGCTTTGTTTTGGAGTGCTTGACTGGATTGTTAACAATGCTTATAGCACTGCTATTGTCAATGAAGATTGGAGTGTGAAGAAAGGTTACCCCATAGTCCAGCATTTGATTCTAAATCCATAGAACCTGAGAGCAGCAACTTGCAGCAGCAATGTACTCAACTTCTGTTGTAGATAAGAACATTGTGGTTTGCTTCTTACACTGCCAAGATACTAGTCTTGCACCCAAAAGCTGACATCCACCTGAAGTATTCTTTCTATCCATATTAGCACCACCCAAGTCACTGTCTGAATATGCAATCAAGTCAAAAGTAGATTCATACGGATACCAAAGACCTAATCTAGGTTGCCCTCTTAAGTATCTGAAAATCCTCTTAACAGCTTGAAGATGTGATTGCTTTGGCTTGACTTGGAATCTGGCACACACACACACTGGAAACATGATGTCTGGTCTTGAGGCTGTGAGATACATGAGAGATCCAATCATTGATCTATATAGATGGACATCAACATCCTCCCCCTCAAGATCAGCAGTGATCTGGGTATGAGTCTCCATTGGTGTGCTTGTTGGCTTTGAGTCTGTTAAACCATACTTATCCAGGATGTCTTTCACATACTTTGATTGACTTATGAAGATCCCATCTTTCTGCTGTTTCACTTGAAGCCCAAGGAAGAAGGTGAGTTCACCCATTGAACTCATTTTAAAACTCTTGTAAATCAACTTTTCAAAGTCTCTACACATCTGATCTTGTGTGGATCCAAAGATGATGTCATCCACATAGATCTGAACAAGTAGGATGTCCTTATTACTTCTTTTAATGAAGAGGGTCTTGTCAATTATTCCCCTTTAAAACCCATTTTCTAAGAGATAGGTAGACAATGTATCATACCATGCTCTTGGGCTTGATGTAAACCATAAAGTGCTTTCTTCAGTTTGTATACTCTGTCAGGATATGATGGATTTTCAAATCCAGGGGGCTGACATACATATACTTCTTCATCAATAGTACCATATAGAAAGGCACTCTTCACATCCATTTGATATACCTTGAACTTCATGTATGAGGCATAGGCTAGAAATAGTCTAATTGCCTCTACCCTTGCAACTGGAGCAAAAACTTCTTCATAATCTATTCCTTCTTCCTGAGTGTACCCTTGTGCCACTAGCCTTGCTTTGTTCCTGACTACAATACCTCTCTCATCCTTTTTATTTCTGAAAATCCACTTGGTGCCAATAGCTCTATGACCTTTTGGAAGGTCCACCAAGTCCCAAACTTCTTGCAACTTGAACTGTAGCAACTTTTCTTGCATGGCTTCTATCCAACTGGAATCTTTCATTGCATCATAAACCTTCTTAGGCTCAATCTGAGATAGAAAGCAAGAGAGTACTGTATGTTGCTGATCCTGCAACACTTGAAGTCTGCTTTGATTTCTAATTATCATAGGGGAAGAGATGTCTCCTATTACCAGCTCTGGAGGATGGTTCTTTTGTGTTCTAGTCTGATGACTAGGTTCTTCATTGATTCCCACTTCTAGATTGGAATCATTTAAGTCAGATGAGGGGATCTCATCAGCTACTTCTCGTTCTTCATGCTCTGAAATCTATTTATCTCTTCTTTCTTCTTTACTCTGAATTGGTTCAGTAACAGTCTCCTTTTCACATATTTCAACAGGTTCCATTGTAGGTATGGGAAAGATCATAGACTGAGGAATAATGTCTTGTACTTGTACATCCCCTGATCCTCCATTTCCTGAACCTACATGATCATCACTACTGAAACCCAAAGAGTTAGTTAGTAAATCAATGTCAAACAACCACTGAGGACCAGAACCAATAGGATTTGGTGAGTTCTCATTGCATTTGACATTGTCACTTTCCTCAATTATTCTAGAAGAAGAATTAAATACTCTGTAAGCCTTACTCTGAGATAAGTAACCAACAAGAAAACCATCATCTGTCTTGCTATCAAACTTTCCTAAGTGAGTTTTGGTATTGAGAATGGTACAAGGACACCCAAAAGGTTTGAAAAATCCAATAAATGGTTTCCTTTTATTTAAAAGTTCATATGGTGTCTTGTTCTTAGGTTTGATTACTAGAACTCTGTTTTGGACATAGCAAGCAGTATTAACTGCTTCAGCCCAGAAAGTAATTGGAAGTTTGGAATAAGCTAATAGAGATCTAGCAGCCTCAATCAGTGTCCTATTCCTTCTCTCAGCAATACCATTTTGTTGTGGAGTCCTAGGAGCACTGTATTGCCTCTCAATTCCTTTTTCCTCACAAAAGGTGTTTAGGTCATGATTTTTAAATTCAGTACCATTGTCTGACCTAATGACTTTTACTTTTTGATTTGTTTGGTTTTCAATTCTTATAATAAAGGATTTGATCAGTCCACTTGTCTCATCCTTAGTCCTTAGAAAGTATACCCAAGTAAATCTAGAGTAATCATCAACAATAACTAAGCAGTATGATTTCTTGCCTATACTCATAACATTTGTAGGACCAAACAGATCCATATGCAACAACTGAAGAGAATTAGAAATAGTGTTCAACTCTTTGGACTTATGAGAAGTTTTGTGTTGTTTGCCTTTGAGACAGGCAACACAATGATCATCACATGAAAAGACTTTTGAAGGAAAACCTCTTACAAGGTTGTTTTTAACAAGTTTATTCATTGTTTTAAAATTCATGTGACACATCCTTCTGTGCCAAAGTGATGATTCATCCAAAGATGCTTTTGAAACTAGACAGTTTAGGGATGAATCAGTTGAAATATTTTCCATATCCAAACAATAGACATTATCCTTTCTGGGAGTTCTTAGTAGTATCATCTTTTCATCAACTACCTTGAATCCAGGAGCAAGGATAATGCATTCTGAATCAGTGAATAATATACTATGCTTTTTGTCACAAACCTGTGATACACTTAACAGGTTGTACCTTAACTGCTCAACATAGAAAACATCTTCAAAGGTCATTTTACCTTTTGTTACATCTTCCTTACCACTGATCTTATCTCCATATGGAGTATTACCAAAGGCAACATGCCCTCCATCAATTTTCTTGAAATTCTTGGCAAGCCATGTTCCCTGTCATGTGCCTAGAGCAACCACTATCAACATGCCAGATGCTCTTCCCCTTGAGCTGCTGGTTGCCCTGCACAAAAGATAAAACAATTAGTATTGATTGGGAAACCAAGCCAAGGTGGTCTTGGGTCTCCCTTTTTCATCAAAGTACTTGCACTCCTTTTTGATGAGATTTTTAAAATCATAACACTCTTTACTGGAATACTTTGTCAAGATGATTGGTCTAGCAGCACAAACACTAGAAGCAGTACTAACTTTAGAAGTACTAACAGAGTTAGCAGCATTAACATTTGAAGAGCTACTAACAATGTTAGTTTTAGAAGTACTAATACTCTTAGCAGCACTAACATTGTTAGCAGTAGTATTACTTCTAGCAGCACTATCATTGTCAGCAGCACTATTTGTGGTTGCAGTACTAACAGTTTTAGTGCTTTTGGGAATCCACATCTTGACACTTTCTTTCACAGTCTTTTTCTTCATGTGGCTTTTAGATTTAACAGGTTTCTTAGCCACATGGTTCCTTTCATCCTTCCTATAACCAAAGGGTTTTTGCACAGATCTTTGAAAATTCATCCTTTGGTTAATAGGATTAAAGTAACAGTACTTGGCAAGATGATTCAATTTGCCACATATGAAACAAGGTTTTGGTATGATGATTTTACTAAGATCAACTCCTTGTTTCTAAGCCCATTGATTATTCCAATTTCTTTGATTTCCCCTCCTTTTATCATGTTTTAGGGGCTCAGACTTATTACATGCACACTGTTTGCAAGGAACAGGATTCACAACTGTGGTCTGCTTGTAATGGACCTTCTTAGACTTTCCCTCAGTCTTCTCTATGTCCTTAGATTTTACCCAAATATTTCCACAACCCTCATTGGTAATAATGTGATTCTCTAGAGGAATCTCACCACTCACATTGTTCTCCTTACTCTTACCAGCTTCTTTCTCAGTCTTGTCCTCAACAACTACTTCATCTAAGGGATCTATCTCAGTGGCTCCCTCAGGCAAGTCCTTCCTATCCTTGGTCTCTAGCAAGTCTGATATAGGAGGGATGTAGTTGTTGTTGTATGGTGGTGGTGTGGTATTGTACCCAATTCCTCCTCTCAGTTTGTCATGAAACTGAGTTTGTAGTAAAGAGTCCATTGTTTTAGAAGCATTGGAAAACTTTTCTACATCCAGCTTAACCTTGGCTAGCTCTCCTATCAACTTTTCATTCTCCTCTTTAGATTTGGTCAGTTGGATTTCTAGGTCATTTTTCTCCCACTTCCAGTAATTTGTATCATATGAATGTTGAAGTTCATTGGCTTGGAAACTTTTAATTTGTTCCTCAAACCTCTCAACAATTCTCACATAGTCTTTTATATCTTTTTCTAACCTCTTAAGGTCAACACTCATATTCTGGTTGTGATCCCTGTACCTTTTAACAGTGTCAATGCAAGTTTGAGAACAGAGATTAGAAAGTACCTCAGTTGGGATATCAGATACCTCTGCCATGAGAGCTTGATTTTGAATAGCCTCTACTGCTTGATCACTCTAGTCAAACCCCATTCCTTGTTGAGAAACACGGGCTTGAGCAGAGTTTCTGTTTTGGTTGAAGCTTCCAGCCTGAGCTTGTTGGTGGTTGTTGTGAGACACTCTACTTCTGCATTCCCTGGAAAAGTGTCCCTTCAGATGACACTTATAGCACTCCACCTTTGACTTATCAAAGCCTGCTCCATCTTCTCTTCTTTGGGAGAAGTTGTTCCTCCCAGTCCTCTTGATGAACTTCTTCACCCTCATAGAAAGCATGGCCATCTGTCATTTAATATCCATCTCTTCAATATTATCAGGATGAAGTTGTTCCAAGTCATCATTGATTAAAGAGGAGTTTCCATGGCTGGAAAGAAAGGCTTCAAAAACAGATTCAGTGCCTTTTTCTTGATTTACTCCATTAGCAGCATTAACTGATTCAGGGTTAGCAGTAGAATCAATTGATGCTGATAGGAGTGCAGCATTATGAACATATCCAGTAGGCTTCTTCTTTGCCTCCACCTCAGATTCAAACACTCTCAGATCATTGTACAGATCATCCAGTTCCTTTTCTTCCAATTGATCATTCAGTCTGAATAAAAAAGTATACATGGTCCATTCATCTCCAAGGGACCTTAAGAACTTTCTGTTTACATCATCTTGATCAATCTGTACTCCCATAGTAGCTAGTTCACCAATCAGCTTGTTAAACCTGTCAAAAGTTTGAGTCATGGACTCATTCTTAGTTGACATAAAGTTTTCATACAATTGCTTCAATATTGCTTTCTGATTTCTCTTGGTACTTTTGGTACCAGAGAATCTCTTCTCTAGAGCATTCCAAAGCATCTGTGCATCAGTGCAATTGCATAATTGGTGTTGATACTCATTGGGAATAGCCAAGAGCAGTGTGCTCAAGGCTTTCATCTCTGTCTGCCTTGTCTTCCTTTCTGCATCCGTCTTTGGTGGGATTCTTTTTCCATCTGCACCAATCTTTCCTTCATCAGATGGGCCATTCTCAATGATATCCCACATAGAGTAATCTGTGAGGAAAATGTATTGCTTGATCCTAATCTTCCACATGTCAAACTCATTAGATCTGAGCATTGGAACCTTTGAGACAAGAGTACTATTTGATTCAACTGTGTTTTCCATGATGAATGAAGGTTTCTGAGAATACTAGCTTTGATACCACTTGTCAGGATCTAATTCTTAACAAGAATAATGAACTCAGAAACAATATTAAAGAAGTTGCGGAATAACACATTAATATTCAACAATCAATGTAACAGTGAATCAGAAATCACAATCTTGTAAACTTTATTGAATGATTAAAGCTACAAGATTTTAAACAAAACCTCAATATTGATGAACAACCTCACCAATACGAATTCTAATTCTCTAGAACTAGGATTATAAACCTTGAGGTTAATTCTCTCTAAAACGTATTAAAACAAAAATTAATTCTATCATAGACTTCTATACTATTTATACAAGACATATTACAAGATAATTATCAAAATACAATTGATCTTCAGTCCATAATTATCTTCTTTACTATAGCAAGTCTTCTATACAGCTGCCTTCCTTCCATACTGAGTCTTCATCTCATAAGCAGTACTAACCTTCTTCAAAGGTATTAACCATCTTCAGCAGCATTAAAATCCTCACCAGTAGTAATTGTGTTCAGCAGTATTAACTTTGATCTGACAGTACTAACTTCAACAGTACTAACTACTAGCAGTACTAACTCTCCAAGCAGTACTAACTATTGAAGTAGCAGTACTAACTTTTCAAGCAGTATTAAATCTACTAGCAGTAGTAATCAGTTGTGCTAGCAGTATTAACCATACTTAAGCAATTCTTTAATTCCCAACAATTTTTGGCTTTGACATTGGATCTCCTCCACGTATGTTAAGGTTTTAAAGGAAGAGTTGTCCCCATGTTCTTGAGTCAGAATTTTCTGGAGGATTTGGTTGTGTGAGTCGTGTTTAATTTTATGAGTACCGTTTTGCAGCATTTGGGGTGTGTAAGCGTACCTTTGAGATGCGGGAGTTTTAATTTGATTGAGTGTAAAATTTTTAAGCTTTTGGGCGTCGTGTCTCATGAAAATTTTGTTGAAAATGGTTACCTTATCGTACGTTGTAGTTTTAGAGTTTTGACATTTTTATACGTGTTGTCATTTTGTGCATTCATGTTGGGCAACGAAAACTTTGACACCGCTTGAGTTTAGCATTAATAAGTTTTATGAAAATTCGGTCGGGTTTTATGGAGTCTCATCTTACGACATTTTGCATCGCGTAGATAAATTTTGGAACGTGTAGACCTGCATTATGTTGTGTGTTAGCTTACGAGTTTTGTTTAATACTTTGTCTCATGCGAGTCTTACACCTACATTTTGCAACCGTAAGAAGCACCTTGAAAATCTTAATGTCGCATGATTGCATCTTGAGTTTCACACGGGTATATGTGCATACTTTTGGGTTGGATCTGATTTTCACTCGCGTGAGTAAATATGTGAAATATTTATGTTATCTCATATTAAACTTTTAATCTAAACGTGCTTCAATTGTGGACCTTGCTGTTATAAATTTTCTTCAATGCACGAAATGAATTTTCGGATTGCATATCGTTGTAGCTACCATCTTGGTCAAATGTGTTTTATCGAGGCGGCTCAAGACTTTAAACTCGATTTGAAAATTTATTTGCTTTCCCATCATTCTACAAAGTTTTGGGGAATAAACTGATGCATAGGAAACTTGTTGAAAATTTTATGCCGCAACGTTTTTGGTTAAAGAATGAAAAGTTAAAAGTTGTGAAGTTCTCTTTTGGAGCTGTACAAATATTTATTTCACGTGCTTGGGGTACCGGAATTTATTTTCATGTTTATAGTGTGAATATTGCTACACACATTTTGTTACCATTTTATTTACGAAAATATTGATCAAACAAATTTTGGGAATGATTTTATACGTGTAGCGTCGTGATCAATTTTCAACCTATCGAGTGATCGGTAGTGGATTTTACCGCACAAGCAATTGTTAAAACGTTTGTGTATTTGAAAGTTTCATAAAAGTTTAAATTGGCATAGTTGTTGAAAACCTTGAACTCATTAGGCCTATAGATTTAAACCTCTATCGTGAAAGGAGTTGTAACTAAGGAACTAAGGAGTCCTTGGAAAATGAAGCGTTGGATTATCCGATCCGTGGTCAGTCCGAATTTTGGATTCCAATTTATGAATCGGTACGCGCGCGAATAATTGAAGTAGTAGAATTGTGTATTCTCCTAGATATTTAAGTGGTGATATTTTGCTTCGGTAAACCTTCGGGATAAATCGTTGGGCGGTTTCTTGACTTCGGTAGGATAGGAGCCGATGGGACGGATGTGTACCATCCGGGTGAGTCTTAAGGAATAAGGACGTTATGGTGATTTGTTTGTCAGAATTTAATATCATGATAGGTGTCAACTTTGAATCATCGGCGTAAAATATGGAAGGAAATTTATGGTGGTATATCCACGGTTGAGGTGTAAAAGTTTTGAACATAAGTGTCGACATTCGATTTGAGGATAATAACCGTTGTGATGCTTCATTGTACTTCCGATGAAATCGGTACGTCAGCAATTTAAGTGGTCACCTTGAGAAGATTAGATGATGGAAAGTAGGAATCGATCTTTAGTAATTCTGTGAACAACAAGGTTTCCCTGATTTGTCGACCGGTGCTTGACCGCACTTTGAGAATTGGGTAACCGTGTAGTTGGGGTAATTCGTTGTCCACCAATGTCATGCCGCATCCTTTGAGGAACGGATCGAATGTTATGTTTGGATCGAAACTAACTAGTGTTAGGAAATATCGTCAAGGAAGGGGACGATGAATCTTTTATAGTAAGGATTATCGAGGATTTGGGTTTAGAATGTCGAGGTAAACCTTAAGTAGAAATCGACTGTTGAAGATACCTTGATGGGTCAAAATTAAAATGCCTAAGGGATAAGTTCGCTTTGGAACATCCTTGGTGGAATTATTCTTGAAGGGATATGTGAAACCTAAGGTTGGGAGACAACCGAGACCTTAAGGATAAGAAAGTGGTTGATAAGGACTCGATGTTCGTCTCGTCATCGGTAAAATACATCGGACCTTGAAATTGAGTTGTGATCGGTTTCATATATGGAGCAAGATATCGTGTAGGCATTCCTTTTGGGTAGAGGACCGATTAACCTCGTAGGGGGACGTTGGGTGTTTGATCGTTGCCATATTTCGAGGACGAAATCTCTTTCAAGGTTGGAAGGATTGTAACACCCCGATTTTCGAAGGGGAACATTTCGAGTTATTACAAAAACTGATATATCAAGGAAAAATAAGATATTTGATTTTGGACTTGCATCATAGATTTTATAGTCTTAACGGATGAAGGATTCAATTACGAGTCCAACGGTTCTTTCCGGAGCGAAATCGGAGCTATAATGAAGGAGTTGTGGCCAAAACAGTGAACGAGAAGAAAACTGAGGTTTAGGCTGCCGCGAGTTGTGGCGCGACTTGGGGTCGCGGCACAAGCCGCGTACCTCACTGTTCTGGAGGACATGGGCGACTTATGCCGCGACTTGGAGTCGCGGCATAACCCGCGTAGCGCACTGTCGAGCTAAAACCGAATTTTCAACCATTTGCATCATTGTCTCACAATCCCAAACCCTAAATCCTCTCCCCTTTTCTCTCCCAAATCTCAAAATCGAACCCTAACCTATTTTGAGGGCTTCTCCTCCTCAAACACCATGATTCTTCATAATCTAGCTAGTTGGGATCTTGAACCACAAAACCCCCATCTTCATCTTCCTCATCAAGTTCATCGGTTGGGAACTCGGGTTGAAGAGTTGGATTGGGTGCCCTCGGAAGTATCATCACCCTTAGTGGTAAGTTTCTTGTAATAGAGTTATAAATGCTCCATTGATGATTTCATAGTGTTTGAATTCTTAAATCTTGGATTTGATAGTTTTGGGGAAACTAGGGTCTTGATCTTGTTAAGGATTTTAGTAAATAATGTTTGGGGAAATGTTTCTAAGTGGTTTGGTATGTTTGGATCTAGGTTTTGGAAGTCCTCGGCTTGAGGATTCAAGTGGCCTTCAAAAGAGCTGGTTGGGTGAAATCTAGATTTAGCCTAAATCTAGTAGGGTGAGTTCAAGTTGATTTGTGAAAACGTTGTACATGCCAAAATGTCTATTTTAAAGTGTTTATGTGTTCTACATGAAATTATCAAATGCTGGGTTATTTGCTAAACTTTGATTATTTGAAGTATTTAACTTTACAAACTTTGTATAATACCTACATTTGGGATTTATGGACATTTTGATAAATGTGTCACCAATGAATGAGTTTTGAGGTCTTATTGCATAAATAGATCTTTGGTCAAAGAAATACACTTATAAATGCTTGTCGGGTCTTATGCATCATTCATGAAATGGAATGTTTTATAAAGTGTTACTCACACTTTTATGTGAGGTACTTGAAAGAATGTTTATAGTCTCATTTTATGATTTTCATTCTTATCAGCAGTTAAGTTTGAGGAAAATACATGTCATTTGGGTTATGAGACATTTTGGAAATATTAGGGTATAAGTCAGTTGGAAAATTGATTGCCTCAACTAATGTGGGGTTTTGAATTACTTACACTTTTAGTCGTGGTGTTTGCATATCCGTTGGTCTAGTGCGTTTTATTGTATTTTTATTTCATTCACCAATGAGTCAATGGGTTGCTAAGCCAGCGGCTTGGTATTTTTATTTTGATTTGGGTTTTAGGACAATTTTCCAGTTTTGGTAGCTCAACTTAGAACCTTGGTTGCGATATTGGATGAGGGATGCTCGACAAAAGAACCGTTCGCGGTTGAACTCGAAATCCCGTGGGTGTACGTTTAAAGCCACTGAACCTGACATCCCTTGCGCTTGTATTTAATGTTCCGGCGTGGGACGACTAGTTTTCCACGTCGAGGCACGTTTGGCATCGGATTGGGTTATAAGTCCTTCGTGCTCAAGTATTACGATATTGGATGAGGAGCTCGACGTAGGAACCCTTCGGGGTTGAACTCGAGTTTCCGTGGGTGTATGTTTAAAGCCACTGAGCTTGACATCCCTTGCGTGTACTTTTGTTTATATGACTAGTCTTAACAACATAAAATGGGCTTACTTTGTGGACCGTCACATTTTATGGAATCGGGAATCCCCCGTCACCGAAAGGTGTTGTTTTTGGGTATTGAGTTTTATTATCCAAGTTTTCGGTGACGTTTTGTATAATTGGGTTTTACCCTTGGTTTATGGGTTGAGTATTATGCCCCACCCGTGTTTTGGGTGTTTTGGGATACAAGGTTTAACCGTATCTTTTTAAATGGAGAGTTCAATTTATATTTACGCTTTGAGTGAGTTTTGGATTAAAGCTAATTTATGAATGGGCGGCTTACATTGGTATCATTATCTTCGAAGTAGTTTGGTTTTGGAAAATGTCTAAATTGGTGTTCTTGTCTAAATTGCATATTATTGGAAAATGAGTCGTTTTCTCTTGTAAGACGTATCATATTGAAGGACTATAACTTTAACCGCGTCCTCTCTCTTTTTAAACGATTATTTTTATATGTTGAAAAACTCTTGAGCTCACTAGGCGTTAAGCCTAACCTTTTTATTTGTTGGCATGTGCATCAGGTTCCAGTTGGGGTTTGGTTCTAGCAGCTATGAAGAGTTGAGCCTTAGCTTTGTGCAAATGTAAGTAGTTGGTGAAGTCTTCCGCAACTTTGGAGATAGTGACTATTATGGGGTTTTAGTAGCACCCGCTCTTATCATAGACTATTGTATAGAATGAATGTGTGTGTTGAGGTTAATTTCTTAAATTGTGATTGTAGGCGATGCAATTATCGATATATTTAGAAAATTTAATTTGGTTGCTATTTCCAGATATGAGGGTGTAACAACTAAACGAATTTATGTTGATTCAAATTTTTGGTTTGAAATGTTGCCTATAACAATAAATTAATTCATAATCAAATTTGTAATGGAAGGCTCTACGTTTTAAAAATTCAAACTGAATTGATTTTCATTATTCTTTAAGTTGCCCTGAATCAAAAATATTTTTATTTTTATGTAATTAAAAGAAGAAAAATGACCCAAAATACAAGACCAAACATAACAATGGCCTTACATCAACAGTAGAATTCTTTACTACTAAACCAAGTCTATTTGATCCATTAGAAAAAGGTGAATTCTATTCATACTCCCTCTTATAGGAGGTATGTGAGTGAGGTAGAATGGACAAAGGGGTATGTGAGTGAAATAGAGGGGGGTATGGGGGGTATGGGGGGTTTTGTGAGAGAGGAGGGGTATGGATAACAACACTCAAAAAAATAATTTTGAACAACCTTGCATGACTTATTTATACTTTTTTCCACAAATATATAATTAAGTAAGATTTTTTTAAAACTTAGTAGAAATTGTTGGAAATGAAAATGATTTGGAATTTGGGTTCTTAGAACATCTCCAACATATATATGTAATATTTCTCCAAAATATAGAACAAAATATCAAAATATCTTAAAAATTACATTTGACTCCAAGAGTTTCTCTATTTTAAATAGTACAACATCATTTATATTATTGAATACTAGAAGCGTACTCGCGCAATGCAGCGAGATACATCACGATTTTAATGTTTATTTTTATTTTTTGTTTTTTATTGATTTACAGTACGATTTTGGATGGTTTTTATTGAATGATAATGGTTTTTTTATACATAAATTTGTTTAATTTAGGCTTAACAATATAATGTTTTTTATATAAAAAAAATTAAGTAGTTTGTTAAAATTCATTAATTATCTTATATATTTTAAATTTTTTATATTTAAATTGAGATGTTTATCCTGTTTTGATTATGTTTATCAGAATTCAAATTTCATAATTTTAGGATTTGGGGATTAGAGATAAGGATTTTGGGGGATAAAGATGAAATTTATTAATTAGGGTTAAAAACATTTAAAAGTAGTACATATTGCTTCATTAATTGTTTTTTAAGAGATTTTAAGTAGATTAGCATTAAATAATAATACATAATGCTTAACACATCACGATTTTAGTGTTTATTTTTATTTTTTGTTTTCTATTGATTTACAGTACGATTTTGGATGGTTTTTATTGAGTGATAACGGTTTTTTATATATAAATTTGTTTAATTTAGGCTTAACAATATAATGTTTTTTATATAAAAAAAATCAAGTAGTTTGTTACAATTCATTAATTATGTTATATATTTTATATTTTTTATATTTAAATTGAGATGTTTATCCTGTTTTGATTATGTTTATCATAATTCAAATTTCATAATTTTAGAGTTTGGGGATTAGAGATAAGGATTTTGGGGGATAAGGATGAATATATTAATTAGGGTTAAAAGCTTTACAGGTAGTACATTAGGCTTTAGTAGTTCTTTTTAAGAAATTTTAAGTAGATAGCTTTAAATAATAGTACATAAAGCTTAGTGATGTATAATTAAGAGTTTTTTTATGATATCTTTATAATATAGTATAGATTTAGTATCTCAATAAAATTTCTTATAAATAAATAAAATGATATTACCATTAACTCCAATGGTGGAAATAAAAAAAAAACAAAAATAAAAACAATTTCTCTCTTTTAGCTATAAGAGAGTTCTCTAAATTTATAGTCTTTTAGGCATTATTAGGCAAAAAAAAAAACTAGCTTATAAGCTAGTTTTTTTTATACATGTTTGGATGACCATAAACTAGCTTATAAGGTAGCTTATTGAAAAGCTACTCATAGGCTATGATTGGCAAACTAGCTGATAAGCTAGCTTATGACTGATAAGCTAGCTGGTGACTGATAAGTTAGCTGATGAAAAAGTTACGTTTGACAAAAACTAGCTTATAAGTATTTAAATTACCAAAAAGAACATTAATTAATTATTTATAATTAAAAGCTTATATATAATTATGAATATTAATGAGGGGTATAATTGGAATAATTACAAAAAGCTCCTCATAAGCTACTCCAAGCAGCTTATCAAAAAGTTAGCTTATGGTCATCCAAACATGTACCCAGAAAATAAACTAGCTTATTTTTGCCAAACAATGTCATAGTAGCGTATTAAAAATCTAGCTTATCAGCTACCAGCTAACTTATCAGCTAGTTTGTCAAACATAGCCTTAGCTTCACTATCCTATTTCTTTATTTTAGAGCAAGTTTTGAAGATTTTTGTTGTAATATAGAATAGCTAAATTGAATCTCCAACATCTGAGTTTTCTTCATTTTAAAAAATCTGTGGGAGATATTCTTAAGGGCACAACTTTGTTTTTAATTTTGTGTTCATTGTTTCACCTCGTGCCTCACTCAACATGTAATTACTGCTTCATGGCATAGGCATAGGCATAGGCATAGGCTCTTGAATAGTAGTTAGACTCATCACTTGCTTGTCATAGTCAAACCGATATCTTGATTTCTTCTTTAGATTGTGAAAATATAGTAGAAGATATTAAAATAGCATATAGAAGTTGTATATATACCTCCTCTCTTTAGAGGTAAAAGGTAGGCCCATTAGTTCGTGGGCTAGACTGCCCCATTTATATGACATGCAAAGACAATTTATTAGGATCGTGATATTTTTATTTTAATTTTACTATATTAAACCCGTTGAACAAAAACATAGGTAAATTCGACCTGTGTCCAACTTAAATAAGCAAGCGATCACCTCTCATAACACGGTTAGAAAAGGGGTGTGCATTATATATGCCGTTTTTAAGGGGCCTTTCATCCACTTGACCAATGGTCTAAAAATTTTAATAAAATACTTAACAGTTGGACTTGAATGTGAAAAACAGAACAGTTAGACTGAAGCTGCATATTCAAGATAAGTAGAAGGACTGTTATTGTAATTTACTCAAAATTATTGGAAAAATCGACGAACCACTAACTATTATTGTAATTTAACTATTGGGTCCACACTCAAAGTCAAAGTCAACGTCGTCTCCTACCCCAACATCACCTCTGGTTCCAAGCAGTGAAGACCTTCTCCATCACGGCAACCTGCTCGCTAATCGCAAAAGGTACTCTCGGTCTCTCTCACTGATCTTTCATTGTTCTTCGCATTTCCTTTAATCATCGTAGTTTTGTGTTTGAATCTGTTGTCTATATTTACACTCCTGTTAAATTGCAATTCGATTGGTTTTTTGATAATTACATAATGTTGGATTATTCGTATCTTGATACTATGATTCACTAGGAGCTTGGTCTTCGTTTAGTTTTTGAATTTACTCGAAGCATTTAGATTCATTTATGGAGTAGTTAATTCAATTGACAAAGACAGGGTCTTGACTTTGAATTTTCTTGTATTCTCGGAAGTTGGAAAGGATTAGGGCAGCCTTCAAATTACGTCTTTGAAATTTGAAAAAAAATGGCTTTGATTTATTGATTTTTCTGCTAAAAGTAGCCATAAAAGCCAAAATCTGTTTCAAATTTTGGAGCTGAAATCGTAATCGTTCTTTAGCAGGAGCTGTTTTTTTTTTTTTTTTTTTTTCAGATTTCATTATTACTTGAAGTTTTATTGTTCATAGTTATTAGGTGTCTACAAAATGCTTATGCTACCAGATGAAATGTTTGTGCTGCTTTACTTGCATAATAAATTAAGAAGAAAATTAAAACTATAAAAGAGTTTTAATGCCCCATGAAGTGCTGAATGTAGATAACTTAGGTGTGCTTAATTCCTTATATAACCTTTGATATCTAATTTTCTGCATCATATTTTCTCACTTTTGTTTCTCAGACTACCTGTGATGGTTGGATTACCAAAACCCCTTTTTATCACTCTTCTATTAGTCTACCTTGGAAGCCAAGTAGAATCAAATGCCTCTGATCATCGCTACAGTGAAGGAGATACAGTCCCCTTCTATGCCAACAAAGTTGGCCCATTCAGTAATCCCCGGTTAGTCAATTTCCTTCGAACGTTTTTTTGGTATGTAACTTTGTCATGTGACTTATTCAATGAAGGTGCTTGGTTAATGGAAGTGTTTATTGTTTCATGGGTGGGCTTGCTATATACTCTTTGGCATCTGATATGCTTTGGGTACTGCTTATCTATGCTTGCATACAAATGAAAACAACTTTGTTCACCTTTTCCTCTCTGGAAAGGTTACTACACCTCATAAATTGAAGAAACCCAATGAATCTTATTTGAACTCCTTAACCCATTGTTGTTTTCTATTAATACATCTTATTTAATTTTTTTTCCAGGGAAACATATGCTTATTTTCACCTTCCATTTTGTTCTCTGGGTACTTCTTTCTTGAATGCATTGGTCTTTCTTTTGTTTTCTTTTGCACTCAATGCGACTTTTCTGTTCTAGCTTCTTAATACTGCTATATTGTATATCCAATAACAGATAATGTGAAAGAGAAGAAGCTTAATCTAGGTGAGATGTTGAATGGAGATCGTCTTGTTTCAACTCCATATAAGCTTGAATTCCTTGTGAATAAAGATTCTGAAGTATTATGCAAGAAGACGCTAAGCAAAACAGATGTTTCTCAGTTCAGAAGTGTTATAGCAAAGGATTACTATATGCAATTGTACTATGATGATTTGCCAATTTGGGCTTTCATTGGAAAGGTTGAAAGAGACTATTCAGATGAACGGAAGAGCAAATACTTCCTTTTCAAACATTTTGATTTTGAAGTTCTTTACAATAAGGACCGTGTTATTGAGGTCAATCTTCGAGTAGACCAAAATTCCTTGGCAGACATGACAGAGGACAAGGAAGTTGATGTGGACTTCACATACTCCGTTAAGTGGTTGGTGACACAATATTTATTTGAAGAGAGAATGGATAAATACATAGGTTCTTCCATTTTACCACACCACATGTCTATCCATCGGCACTCGATTACAAACTCATCTGTCACGCTTCTCGTTCTGAGCATTTGCCTGGTGACTTTTTACGTGCTAGTCCTTCGTAAAGACATTTCCAAGTACTAATTTTGTTAACAAAAATAAGTATGTGCTACCAATCCTCTTTGGCCCTTTATGCTCATCTCATACAACTCTTTTGTTGCCTTTCCTTTCCCCCATTGCATGAAAAATGGAAGGTATTCACACGATGTGGAAGGGGATCAAGTGGCTGACAACCTAGAAGAGACTGGATGGAAGAACATCCATGGTGATGTATTTAGATTCCCACGACATAAGTCCTTATTTGCTGCCGCTCTTGGTTCTGGTACCCATTTGCTTCTACTGTGAGTATTTCCAAGGAATACGAAACTCAATTGAGTAACTTTTAGAAAATATGAAGATGGCCCCCTTTTCCCTTCAGTGTTGTAAATTTTGTTATATTTGATTTTTTAGTCAAGTATCTAAAATTAGTTTTTTACCTTCATCTTGTTGCATTTGCAGCATCATATCGATTCTTGTTATGGGCCTCCTGGGTGTTTTTCAGCCCTATCTTAGAGGAGTGTTCTTGAATGCACTTGTCATTGCATATGCAGTTACGTCTGTGGTCTCAGGATATACATCTGTTTCTTTCTATTGTCAACTCGAAGGAACCAGCTGGGTATGTGCAAATACCAAATATCAATGTAGATTGAGGCTTATATAATTCTGAGAATTTTATTCACATAACGAGCTTGGTACTGATTGGTCCTGAAGTGTTCTCATTGACAGATGAAGAGCCTACTGCTTACGGGAGGATTATATTTTGGGCCTCTCTTTCTTACATTTTGCTTCCTAAACAGTGTTGCCATTTTTTATGGAACAACTGCTGCATTGCCAATTGGAGCAATAGCCATTTTATCTCTTTTGTGGATATTCTTAGCATCACCATTGCTTCTTTTAGGAGGGATTGTTGGGAAAAACAGAGCATCTGATTTCGAAGCTCCATGTAGAACCACCAAATGTCCTAGAGAGGTTCCTCAGCTGCGTTGGTACAGGGGTGTTCTACCTCAGATGGCTTTGGCAGGAATTTTGCCATTCAGTGTTGTCTATATTCAACTTTACTACATATTTGCAACTGTTTGGGGCCATCGCATTTACACACTTTACAGTATTCTTTCCGTAGTCTTCTTTCTTCTTTTGGTCATAACTGCTTTAGTGTCTGTAGCACTGACCTACTTCCAGCTTGCTGTTGAAGATCATGAATGGTGGTGGAGGTGCGTTAACTTAGGTTGTGCAATTAGTTTCATAATTTGCATGCATTTTCCTCGATCGAGTTCTTGGATCAAATGGTGAATTTACTCCTTGACTTCCTCATTTTCTTGCATTTCTTATTTTCGTGGATATTTTATGCATACACTTATACATATGGTGATTTCATTATTTTGTTTCCATTAATTCATTCTTCCTCTAAGGCCAAAGAGCTTCAACTTCAAAAGTGAGAATGAATTTTTAAAATTTCTTTGAATTTAACCAATTTATATGAATCTTGAAGCTAAAAAAGGTGCCCATTTGATATAAATGTCAAAACTGTATCTTACTGGATCTTAAAAACGCATATGACCTAATAAGAGTTATTTGTTTGACGTAGGTCATTTTTCTGTGGAGGCTCTTCCGGATTGTTTATATATGGTTATTGCATCTATTATTATTTCTTGAGATCAGACATGACTGGTTTCATGCAAACCTCCTTTTTCTTCGGCTATATGGCTTGTGTCTGCTACGGCATATTTCTGGTACTTGGAAGTGTGGGTTTCCGTGCCTCATTGCTCTTTGTTCGTTACCTGTATGCGGCCATAAAATGCGACTAGCAGGTATGTTTTAATATACATTTTTTTTGCTGTCTCTGTGTTTTGTTATCATTGTGTTAGTTACATTACCCATCTGTGTAGCACACCCAATGTTCATTTCGCCTCATAGAACTGATCTAAAAATCTCCATATATCTATATCTATATAAAAGCATGATGTCCTTTTTTAAATTGAGAAACCTAAATCATTCTTTAAGCAGTGAAAGCCTCAATTAATTGTCTCAAGTTCTAATTCTTTTGACGTATTTCAAAAGCATTCCTTAAATCTGAATGTAGGACCAAGTGGAGCTGATGAATAATTGGAATTATTTGTGGATCAGTTTTCAGGTTATAATCTATATGCAAGGTAAATGGAGTCATTTCTGATGGATCAAGTTGATTTGATATTCAAAATCTTCAACAAGTCTCTTGGAAGGTTTTTGTTCAACAACTTGGCATGATTAAGAAAGTCCTTTTTTGTGTATTGAATTTTATGGGAAGGCAGTTTGTATTGTCGTCTTCGTAAAAATAGGCATTTGTTCGGTACGGATCCAGAAACTTTGGCATGTTGTAGGGGATGTTTGGATGGACAATAAACCTGATTGGTAAGCTTAAAATCGTAATTTGTAGTGTTCCACAAACGACATATTGTTATTATAATTGACAATTTATCATCTAATTGAATCTTACAGAATCATTAGATTATCAGTCAAAATATTATATATATATATATATATATATATATATATGTGTGTGTGTGTGCGCATGCGTGTGCTGAGGCTTGGGATAGAACCCCAGTCAAAATATATATAATATAGGAAAATTGAACGTTTGTTACATTAATTCAAAAAAAAAATCTCCGTTAATTTAAATAAGAACTAAACAAAAATTTTATTATAATTTGATGCAATTTGTCCTTGTTTAATTATATTGTTACTGTTTGTTGTCATTAAGGTCTCCGTCCTTTCTTTCTGGCCACTCACTACTGTCGCTACAAAAAAACACCATCGTCGTTCTTGTCCCTCTCCCCTCGTTCTACGTCCTCTCCACCATCATCGAACATCTCCATTTCCGTTGAACGTCCATAAAAACAGATTCCTTTTAAACCTCGTTTATACTTTTTTGTAAATGGTTTTCCGTTTTTGTTCACGTAGTTGTTCATAATGGAGGTGAAGGTGAAATGGCATGCATGGCGGAGCTACTTTAGAACGAGGGGAGCATGCTCCTTGAGGGATCCTAAACTTTTTAAAGCCACGTTCATCATCTTAATTATCTTGATTAATTGGCAACATGCATGCTAGAATAGAAATTAAACAAGAGTAGGAGAAAATTAATATGGCAACCACCTGGAACTTCTATACATATAAATACACCCATATATCTTTAGCTCTTTATAGTCTGTACGCACTTCTAACTTCATGAATTATAAATTACCAACACATTTATATCACCTGCAATTCCCATTCACCACACCATAGCCCCTCAGCCCAAAGCCACTCCTGGTTTATGTTGCTCTTCCCGTCCCTGAACTTGAACTCACACCCTGGTTTACCTCCGTCATGACCTGTCGGTTTACTTTTGTTAGTGAAATTGTCGTGAACATGAGCAGGGGCGGAGCCAGGAATTTATAGGAGGGGGAGCACGATATAAAATAGAATAAAAATATAAATTAAGATTATAAAAAAGACAAAAATAACGATATTATCGATACGACTTTGTTTACAACTATCAACATTTTTATTATTTGGTGTAGATGACGAATCACCGGTTGTTTTTTTCTTTATGAAGTGGGTTTTTATTAGTTGATAATTTTATTTTATTTTAAATATCAGGGGTGCCAATGCACCTTGTGGTCACCACATGGCTCCGCCCCTGAACATGAGGGAAGAAACGGAAAGGACGTCGGTGGGGGGCAGGGCCGTTCTTTAGCATGTTAAATGTGTGATTTTTAACAAGGCCCCCAAAATTTTGGGGCCCAATTTTACGTTGTTTAGAGTCTTTAATCAACACGAATGTAAAACTACAGCCCACCTTAGACCATCTCCAATGAACCCTCTATTTTACTCTATATCTCTATTTTACTCTCTAAATCATCTCCAATAAACTCTCTATTTTACTCACTAAAATAGAGAGTTACTATTCACTACTCTATATTTTTTTTTAAACTTTTGATAACTACAAAATGGTCCTTCAACTTTTTAGATTCTTGCACTTTTATTTTATTCGTTGTATAATACAATTTTAATAAACTAGAATAAATTGTAACGTCGTTAAAATAATATGATAAAGTTAATAAATATAAGGTTATTGTGAAAATAAAAAATATAGGGATGCAATTTATAAAGTTAATAAATATAAGGGTGTTACTGAAAATATATGTAATCAAAATAAAAGAGAATATGTTTGGAATATTCTTTTTTAGAGACTAAAATAGAATAATACATTAGAGATGATATAACAAACTCTCTATTTTACTCTCTATTATAAAGAGTAAAATAGAGAAAGTCATTGGAGATGCTCTTAGTGCCTCACTAATTTCTACCAGAAAACAAAAATAATATTCCGTATCATTGCCTCGGTAATTTGTATATATGTATATTTTTATCTCATTTTGCATTGCAATCGAAAGGGTTAGAGTGTGACAGGGCCTCCAAAAAGATAAAACGTCCCTGATGGGGGTTAGGTCACGTGGGTCAGATGTTTTTGGTGTTAACAGTCACCGGCGACGAAACAAGTGGAAATAAGGCGCCGGTGGGAGTAAATATATCTATATCTATATATGATATATAATCATAACTATATAATTTAGGAATCATTAAATTTTTAAGTTCTTGAAATAAAAAAAATCAATATTACTAAAACATTCGAATTAACAAAGTTTAGGTTAACAAAGTTATGCAAAGGACCCGATCCATAACAAAAGTAAAATCATGATGATTATGAATGTAATTATTTCTTTTGAGGAACCTAATCCATAATTTTCATATAACCAAGTGGACTAAATTTGTAATTTACTCTTTACTAAAAAAAATTATAACTTCGCTTGTACTAAAATGATTATCATATATTTAATGATAATAAGACATGTAAAGACTTGCTTATATTATTAATTAAAGCTTTTTAATTGTTTAACATTTTTCCTGTTTAGTTGAACCATTTTAATTTTTATTCACTTTGATCCCTTAGTAAAATATCATGTCTTTGAAGCTTCCTTGGAATCCTTCGTAGCTTCTCGTGCGAGTCAAGAATAGAAGATGGGGATCGTCACAATCAATAAGCAAGCTAAAAGCAGTTGTTGAGATATAACGGGAATTGACTCAATTTCACATAAATTGATTATAATTGTCCTACTACGTTTTTTTAAAACAATGTAATAAAAAAAACGTTTGCTTCCAATTTCTTAACGTGTAGCATTCCCAAATTCAAATAAACAAGGCCATACACTCTTGATTCAATATCAAAGAAATCTAAGTATATCTCAATTGAAAGTAGGATCTCAGAACTTGTAAATTTATCAGCTTTACAATTAGAACGATATATGCTCAATTATTGAATTTCCCATAGTGATATTATTGAAGTTTTTATCATGACGACTAACATCTTTCTTATTTCAAATAAAATTGCATATTTCTATCAAAGCTCTGCATCAGTCTCATCTATTACATCGTTAGGTTCCTTCACCATCATGCATGCCCAATAAATAAAGATGTTTGCGTTGAGGAATACGACTGATTTTGTTCAACTCTTCTTGAGTTAACGACCAGTCGAAAATGTCAAGGTTTTGCTTCATTCTCTCGATGTAGAAACTCTTTACTACAAAACTAACACCTTGCTTGTATAACCATCTTAGAGAAACCTGCATCCAATTAGCATTAGTCCATGACTAAAGACTTTATATATACTGATAAATCATATAGGTAAAATGTAACACCCGTAATTTTCGGTAAGAAAAGGTCATCCAGACGTTTTTGTAACTTGTAAATGGTGGGATTTATGTTGGGATAACATTATTTAAAGTCCCTTAGAGTATCTAGAGTGTTGACATTGAAAAAGTTGAGTTTCGGAGCTTGGTACGGGCACAACTACAATGTCCGGCGACTGTGACAGTGTCATAGTCACACCTGGCAATGTAGCAGCAAAAATCAGAACATGGGGGAGAGTTGGCGACAATGACCAACGACATTGCCCAGGGCAATGTCGCTTGACAATGTCGCACCAGGGGGAGTGGAGGCTGTTAAAATCGAGATTTCAGTCATTTTTCTCATTTCTCACATCTAAACTTCTCCCTTTCTTTCCCAAATCGTTTCTCCTCCTTCCCTTACAAACCCTAACTCATTTTTGGAGCCATTTATTGAGTTCTTAAGGTGTTCCATCATCAAGATAAGGATTGGGAGCTTTGATCAAGAGTTCACCACTCCATCTTCATCTTCAACCTTAAGCTTCATTTTAGGGTTTTCTAGGTTTTTTCATCAAAACCTATTGGGTAAGCTCATCATCACCATTTACAAACTTCTTTATAAGTTATAAATGTTCCATTGATGATTTCCTAGTGTTTGGTTTCTCAAATTTTGGGTTTGGTGATTTTGGAGAAATTAAGTAAAAAATTAGGGTTTGGGCCAAATTGGGGATTTTGATGTGAAATGTTTGGGGATCAATTCTAAATGGTGGAATGTGTATATTTACGGTTGAAAAATTGTGAATATAGGTTTTTGGGAGTTTTGGCTTGAAGATTCGAACTTCTTCAAATGAGCTCAAGTTGGGGAAAATCTAGATTTAACCTAAATCTAGCAAAGTGAGTTCAAGTTGATTTGTGAAAACGGTGTACATGCCAAAATGTCAAATTTAAATGTTTATATCTTTTACATGAAATTATCAACTCTTGAGTTATTTGATAAGTTTTGATTATCTAATGTGTTTAACTTAATAAATTTGTAAAACACCCATTTTTAGGAATTTTGGGTATTTTGATAAACGTATCGAAATGAAAACGTTTCGATGACTTATTTGCATAAATAGAGATTATTTGGTAAAAATGCATTTTTTGTTGTTGTTGGTATTACGTGTATGTGGGTGTCGTAGAATGTTTTAAAAAAATTACCAACGTGTGAGTCAGTGATATTTGGTCATTCCCAACCTTGCGAACATTTCGAAATTCGTAAATCTTTTGGCCTTGGGGAAAGATGTATTTCAAGTATTATGTTGAGTAAATCCTTGATATTGACATTTTTAACGATTTATCGTACGCGTGTGAATCATTTGGGATAATTGTACCTTTAATGCGTGTTATGGAAATT
Source organism: Arctium lappa (assembly GCA_023525745.1). Lineage (NCBI taxonomy): Eukaryota > Viridiplantae > Streptophyta > Magnoliopsida > Asterales > Asteraceae > Arctium > Arctium lappa. Next base: position 18,814,044 of record CM042050.1, read on the forward strand.
TTTTGATTCTGTGTTATGGGACATTTTGAAAGAGTCAATGAGATTATAAACTTATTTGGAAAATGATTTGTCCCAATCTAAACTATGTTGGAATTTATTCATGTATTTTGGAGTACGTGTCTGCATAAACGTTGGTCATTGCACTTTATTGCGTTTTGTGGATTTTAACTTATGGTAATTTGATTTTGGGCTTGAAGCCCGATTTTCGTCTGTGTCGGGTCTTGAGGACATTTGTCCGACTTTAATAACTTAATGCGGTACTTTGGTGTGAGTTGCATTTATTGCACTTTATATTGGAGATTCCATGTTTTGAGTGTGTGTCTCATTCATTTGGAGTTATGTGTTTGGACTGTAATGCATTAGATCCATAGACATGTAAGTCAGTTATAACTAGTGTTATACCCGTCCGTTGGTCGGGTATACATCACGACTTTAATCTAGATTCAGTTCTTTGATTGGTCACACTTTTCATTATTGTCGAATATTGTTTTTCAATGAGTAAGAAGCTTAGTCAAACTATAAACTCTCGGTTAGATACCCTTCGGCTTGAAGGATCCTTCCGTATCTTTCATAATAGATCATTATACCCGCCTGTTGGTCGAGTATATGACATGACTTTAATCTAGATTCATTTATTTGAGATTACAATTTCAAAATGTGAAAACAGCCTTTCTGAACGGCATTCTTAAAGAAGAAGTGTATGTGTCTCAACCAGAAGGGTTCGTTAATCCAGATAAGCCAGATCATGTCTACATATTGGACAAAGCCCTTTATGGATTAAAGCAAGCCCCTCGAGCCTGGTATGACGTCTTATCAAAATTCTTGGTCAAGTCTGGTTTCTCAAAAGGTAAGATCGACACTACTTTATTCATCAAGAAAGAAAAAGCTGATATTATACTTATTCAGATATATGTTGATGATATAATATTTGGTTCTACTAATCCAAAATATTGTAAAAACTTTTCTAACCTCATGGTGTCACGTTTTCAAATGAGTATGATGGGAGAGATGAATTTCTTTCTCGGATTACAAGTTAAACAACTTTCTACGGGGATTTTTATAAATCAATCTAAGTACATTTTGGACATTCTTTGGAAGTACAAAATGGAAAATCACAAATCTATTGGCACCCCGATGGCACCAGGAACTAAGATCCACACTGATCCTTCGAGAAAAAGTGTTGATGTTAGAACCTATAGAGGTATGATAGGATCGTTGATGTATCTTACTTCGAGTAGACCAAATATTATGTTCTCAACATGTCTTTGTTCTAGATATCAAGCTGCTCCCAAAGAATCTCATTTGGCCGCTGTCAAACGGATCTTTAGATATCTGAAGGGGACTACAGACCTTGGTCTGTGGTATCCTAAGGATACAGGGTTTAAACTGACTGCATATTCAGATGCAGATCATGCAGGTTGTATGTTGGACAGAAAGAGTACTTCTGGTCACGTACAATTCCTTGGAGACAAGCTCGTTAGCTGGGCTTCAAAGAAACAGTTATGCGTTTCCACATCGACTGCTGAAGCAGAGTATGTAGCTGCTGCCAGTTGCTGCTCTCAAGTCTTGTGAATGCGAACACAACTACGAGACTTTGGATTCAAATATGACAAAATTCCGATATACTGTGACTCGAAGAGCGCGATTGCCATATCTGCTAATCCTGTCCAACACACCAAAACCAAACACATTGATGTAAGGTATCACTTTATCAAAGATAATGTAGAAAAAGGAACAATTGAACTTTATTTTGTAAAAACAGATTATCAACTTGCAGATTTATTTACCAAACCCTTAGATGAAAAGAGATTTAATTTTCTTGTCTCTAAGCTTGGTATGTTCAATCTTAAGACATAATCGGTTGTTACCTACTAAAGTTACAAATTGTTATTTTTCATCCTTTTCTTTATTTTTATGTCTGAAAGATACCTGCACTTTAATGGTTTGCTCATGATCTCAGGGGGAGTATGAGAAGATTGTTAGATGATCTATATTCATTTGAGGGGGAGCAAAACTAATTTCTGCATTATACTTAATTGACAAAATCTTTGCAATGCATGATTTTAGGGGGAGCTTATAAGTAACAAGGAGTAAGACAATGATTTCTGATTACTTCTGATCAGAACTCGTTCTATAACTGTTTTACTGTTTTTCCGTAATTTCTGATTTTATAATTGTTTTACCGTCGTTTATTTTCGAATAAATTTTGTGAATAAATTTTGACTAGACTTTGAGACTTATACAGGATGAGAGAAGCTGACACGATCATATCTACATGACTACAGCTGACTTTCTGAGATTTTAGATTGAGCGACAAGGTAAATTTCTTATCTTAATCTCATTTATATCTGAAAGAAGGACAACTTTCAGATATAGAAAACATGTTTTGAAATGTTCAAACCACTTCCCGATTGTTAAACAGATTTTATAATTTGGAAGTGTGATTTTAAATGGTTTTATTTTTATTTTGTGCTTACATGTTTACAAACCGTGTGTTTCCAAAGATAAATACTTGAGTATTGTTTTTTCTATATACTTTTAAGTATTCACACACACTGGTTTGAATTTTTGTTCAAAATGTTCTTATCATGTCTCTAAATTGGAACAATTTTTATTCGATGGTAAGACACTCCGCTTGTATTTAAAGAATTTTGAGCGATATTTCATTTCGAAACGTCATTTCAAGAATGTCTATATCTTGTTTCGTATAGACAAATATCAATTATTCTTGACCATAAGCTTTAATTGCTATATCATTTATTTCTGATCATTTTATACAATGTCAGATTTTCAAACAAGTTTCTTGCATTCATGTTCATTCATTCAATTTCCTTGTTTGAAAATTCTTCAATGTTTTAAAATGCTCATATCTTCATGATTATATCACTGAGCATACTTATATCTGACATTTGTATATGAGTTTTAACTGATATAGTTAAACCATTTGAGCAACTCATGCTTTTTAGGATTATTGGGTTCTTTGTGCTAGGAATTAACTAAACTTCTATGGATTCACGTTAACCAGTGTTTCCTACCCATGAAGTTAATCCCTTAGTGATTGAGTGTGAGGAGTCAAAAGAAATGAGTGTGGGTGTGCTGAGGTAAAATGGAAAAGAGAGTTTGGTTAGTAGTGAGCTTATTGATTAAAAAGAAGGAGGGTGAGAGATCAGAGTAAAAGAATATCGAACTCTGCACCAACTACTTTATGAGCCGGGCAGCCACATTACTAGCATTTCACAATTCTTTCGTGAATGTTATTGAATCAGGCAGATAGCCCATGCCAACTCTTGCTTAAACCCCACCAACCACTCATTTTCTTCTCAAAAAGAAAATGTTTCACATTTTCAAGGGGACGCAACATATAATCTATCTGATTTTCATTTGGAAAATCTGGATATTGAAAAAGAAGGAAGTTTGCCCCACCTTCGCACTTCAATCATGCACTTAGAGTCTGTGTTTATCTACTGTTGTCTCAGTGGTTTACACAATGTTGAGCCTTATTAAAAGCAATTATTCGTGCTTAATTCTTTCTACACATGCACGAGCACACAAAGAATTTGTTTCTTTGTCATAATATTCATAGAAATTGCCTTTGTGGTATTTCGATGATTGGATGGAAGCCTGGGGGAGTGAACATCAAAAAGCTCCTTTATATTGTGTATTCGTTACACACAGTGACTTTGTGTTACTGACAGGCATATTAACTGATTCATCTGTTGATTCAGGAGTTACATGTTCTTATTTTGTCTGGTTTTGAAAAGATCTAGATGAATATCTTGGAGAGTTGACAGAATCAGAGGCTCAGTATGACAGATCAGAATGGTAAATGACATTTCTTGGAGAAAAGTTTTGATGATATAGATGCTCAAATCATCAAAAAGGGGGAGATGGTATGAAGAAATGTTAAAGATTGGAGATGGTATGCAGAAATGTTAAAGTTTTTCAAGTTTGGAGGAGATTATTTTTTCTGAAATGCTCAAATCAGAAAAGTTTAAAGTAAAGATTTTAAAGTTTTGAAGACGATCAAAGAATTTCTGAAGGTTTCTTTGAAGATTATTTGCTGAAGCAATCTGAGCTGAATCTGTAGATAATTTCTTTCCAAAGTCTGAAAGCGTCTTTATGTAAGCATTAAGGAGATTGTTAATTGTTTGAAGACAGTTTTGGAAAAAAGATCATCAATGAAAAAGGGGAGTTTGCTTTGACAGAGCTTAAAGTGAAGACTGAATTGCTAGATCTTTCAACAATGATCTTGAATCCAAAGGGGAGATTGTTAGAGCATAAATATGTTGGATACAAGATCAAGCATACTGAAGGTCAAAGTTGAGAAAGTCAAAGCTGCTAAAGTCAAACCTCATCAAAAGTCAAAGTCTATTAATAAAAGTCAATGTATTTGTATTTGTTGTTTCCTTGTTTTAGAAGGTAGTATAAATAGTTTTCTTTTTGTATTTTCATTAAGTAGTTGAGTGACAAGATATAGAATTTAGAAAGAAAGAATACGTAGAGAGAGAGAGAGTTCTAGAGAGAGAAAGTGTATTTGTGAATTGAAAGAGTAATCAAACAGGTAAATTTGATTGTTAAATCTTGTTTGTTTGATTAATATTGATTAGAAACTAGATTCAGGGACACACAATATCTGTAAAAAATCAACTTATCAGAAAAAAATATAACAATATAATTTCTCTTTCAAACGAAAAACTTCCTGAAATGATGTTATCATGAAAGCATCCTTCAGAAGAAAACATTTGAAAACGGGTTTTGAACTGAATTATCCAAAAGCCATTGTCACATAACATATCCTGCAAGAAAAATGATTTTAGTAATCATTATACAAATGATTCCGCTTTAGTCAGTTATCATATGATGAAATATCCAAAATATATTCAAAATAAAGCACAAAAGTAGAAAACTCCCCCTCGAATCATGAAATGGCATTTAACATACCAAGTTTGCTAACTAAAAAGTTAAACCTTTTTTCATCCAACAGTTTGGTGAAAAGGTCAGCCAACTGGTAGTCTGTAGTCACGAAGTGCATCTCAATATCGCCCTTTTCTACATGATCCTTTATAAAATGATAACGCACGTCGATGTGTTTTGTCTTGGAATGCTGCACTGGATTAGCAGTTATCGCAATCGTACTCTTAGAATCACAGTAGATAGGGACTCGTTGGTAAGTATATCCGAAATATTTTAACTGTGTTCGCATCCAGAGGACTTGTGAACAGCAACTTGCGGCAGCTACGTATTCAGCCTCAGCGGTGGATGTAGAAACACAATTTTGTTTCTTAGAAGTCTAGCTAACCAACTTATCACCTAAGAACTGACAAGAACCAGAGGTGCTCTTTCTATCCAGTTTGCAACCTGCATGATCAGCATCAGTATAGGCAGTTAAATCAAAAGACGAACCCTTAGGATACCAAAGGCCTAACTTAGTAGTTCCTTTAAGATACTTAAGAATCCGTTTTACAGCGACAAGGTGTGATTCCTTCGGATTTGCCTGATATCTAGCACAGAAACAGGTAGCAAACATAATATCCGGTCTACTTGCAGTTAAGTACAGCAGTGAACCAATCATGCTACGATACACTTTTTGATCTACTGATTTACCAGAAAGATCTGCATCTAAAAGTGTGCCCGTTGCCATCGGTGTTTTCATCACTGAACTGTCACTCATGTTAAATTTCTTTAAAATATCTTGAATATATTTTGACTGATTAATGAAAATGCCTTTGGGTAACTGTTTCACTTGAAGACCAAGGAAAAAATTCAGTTCGCCCATCATTGACATTTCAAAACGAGATTCCATGATTCTTGAAAAGTTTTTACAAAACTTTGGATTTGTAGAACCGAAAATTATATCATCTACATAAATCTGGATTAGAATCATATCATCACCTTGCTTTTTCAGAAAGAGAGTAGTATCAATTGTACCTTTCTTGAATCCTGAAGCGAGTAAGAATTGAGTTAAAGTTTCGTACCAAGCTCTTGGTGCCTGTTTGAGTCCATACAAGGCTTTGTCTAAGACATAGACATGATTAGGGTTCTTTGGATCAACAAATCCTTCTGGTTGAGCAACATATACTTCTTCATGCAATATCCCATTTAAAAATGCCGATTTTACGTCCATTTGAAAGACAGTAAAATTTTTGTGTGCTGCATAAGATAAGAAGATACGTATGGCTTCCAGTCGTGCCACAGGAGCAAACGTTTCGTCATAATCAATCCCCTTCTGTTGACAATAACCCTTTGCAACAAGGCGAGCTTTGTTTCGAACAACAACTCCAGATTCATCTCTCTTATTTCTGAAAACCCACTTTGTTCCAATAACAGATTTACCTTTTGGAAGTGGTATAAGTCGCCAAACTTTGTTCCTCTCAAATTGTAGAAGTTCATCTTGCATCGCCAGTATCCAATCTGGATCGCGCAAGGCTTCTGAAGCTTTCTTTGGCTCGAGAGAACTTAAAAAACTTGAATACAGACAAAAAATAGCCGATGCTGCACGCGTTTGTACACCAGACTGTGCATCACCAATGATATTATGAAGTGGGTGATCTCTTGTCCATTTCATTGTACTTGGAATCGGATGAATGTTAGTTTGAGTATTATCTTCCTCATATTCATCATATACTGCAGGTAAGTCTTTATCAACCCCAGATGTGCTCGGGACATCTTGTACAACCTCTTCTGAAGTAAATATTTCCGGAGCAATAGAAGAATCACTCGGAATTTCTGTTGCAAAATTTGGATCTGCATGCACAGAATCAACATTAGTATCTTCAGAATGTATATGTTGAGATGTACCTGATGTGGTTGAAATTGTGACATTTTCAGAAGGTCCTGAAATATCTGCTATTATAATTGGAACTTCTGAAGTTGATGCGGATATGCTTGATTTTTCAAAATCTGCACAAATATCCATAAAAGCATCAAAAAATAATAAATCTAATTCAGCTGAAATTTTATTTGAATTAGAAGACTTATTCTGTTTGACTTCAGGTTCTATTCCGTTTTGAATAGAAACTTTCTGTTTAAGCTTGAGTTCTGAACTGTTGTGTTCAGAAGTCAACGTTGATGATTCATCGAATGACACTTTAATGCTCTCCATGATCGTCTTGGTTCGTCTATTGTAAATGCGATAGGCTTTAGATGTCAACGAATAACCAATGAAATAGCCTTCGTCAGCCTTCTTGTCAAATTTACCAAGATTGTCTCGATCATTTAAAATGTAACACCTGCAACCAAAAGTACGAAAAAATTTAATATTCGGTTTTCGACGATTAATAAGTTCATATGCTGTCTTTTTATGTCTTTTGATGACAATCGTGCGGTTTTGTGTGAAACACGCAGTGGCTACGGCTTCAGACCACAGAAACATTGGCAATTCGGAATAGGCTAACATTGTCCTTGCAGCTTCCACCAGTGTTCGATTCTTCCTTTCAACTACACCGTTTTGCTGAGGAGTGTAGGCAGCAGAAAAGTTGTGAGAGATCCCAACAGATATGAGATAACTCTGAAGCTTTTCATTCTTGAATTTCATGCCATTGTCACTTCTCAAAGATATAATCGGTAGTTGTAGTCGAACCTGAATCTTCTTTAAAAACTCAATGATCAGCTCTGTTGCATCTGATTTGTTCCTTAAGAATTCCAGCCAAGTATATCTGGAGTACTCATCTATCATGACAAAAATATATTTCTTACCATTGATAGACTGAGTCCTCATCGGGCCGCAAAGGTCCATACGTATTAATTCAAGAGGTGTTGAGGATGAGAATTCTGTCTTTGCTTTATGAGATGTGCGCTTCATCTTTCCCATTTCACAAGCGGGACAAAGAGAATTCTTCTCAAACCTTAGTTCTGGTAGACCTTTGACAATACCTTGTCTCGCCAATTGATTAATCGCATCAAAGTTTTGATGAGACAGACGTCGATGCCATATCCAACTTTCAGCTCGTGAAGCTTTTGCAATCAGACAAACAGATCTTGATGCAGAAAGTGTTGGAAAATTCACAGAATAAAGATTTGCATTTCGCTTGGCTTTAAAAACTGAACGACCATCTTTATCTTCAATATAACAGCATTTATCAGTAAACCGAACTTGAAATTTACTATCGCAGAATTGACTTGTACTGAAGAGATTATGATCAAGTCCTTCTACGTATAGTACTCTTTTGATTGTCACGATGCCATTTGTTAGCGATCCGTGTCCTCGAATATATCCAGTAACCTCAGAATTGGCATAACTTACAGTACCGGCAGGTTCCTCAACATAATTGTGAAGTAGATGCTTAAATCCTTTCATATGACGCGAGCATCCTGAATCTATATACCATGTATGTGAGGCCTGCAAAAATAACAACTCATTTCTGTTTAGGTAGCCATATCCAGATGGGTCCTTTCTTGTTAGCTTTTCGCAACTCATCAACATTATCTACCTTAGCCTTAATTCGCCACTCATAGCGAGGCTTAGGTACCCATTTCCATATCATGTTAACATTAAGCTCATGAAATGTGTTCTTTTTCGAAAAATGATCAGTCTTAGCATGAAAAATTTTAGCCTGATGAGTTAAGGATTTTGAAGCTGATTTGACATGAGATGTTTTTCTGGCAATTTTAGATTTAGAATGAATAGAAGGAATGATAAATGCATTATCATGACAGTGTTTGCAGATAAAATTCTTACGTGCAAATGTCAAAAGTGTAGATTTATCCAATGAAGTACAATCATTCATACAACTTTGACATTTGGAAACGTTTGAATTTTTACACAACAAACTACCACTATCACGAATATTACATTTATTTTTAGCAACTTTATTTTCCTTCACATTCTTCACTCTTTCTCCTTTACCATTTTGACTTTTCACATCTGAAACAGGAAACAGGATCTTGTTAGTTTTCTTTGAAGAAGATGATTTTGACTTTAAAGTACAAGAAGCTTCTCCTTTCTCAAAAATACTCGGAGGATATTCAGGAGTAGAAGTATAAACAACTGAAGATTTAGAATTAACAGTATCAAACTCTGGATTAGAATGAACATTCCATTTTGTAGAGTCAAACATCTTTTTCTCCTTTAGATTTTGTTGAAACAAATCATTTTTTAAAATATTTAACTCTTTAGAGAGTTCTTTGTTTTCTTCAGAAGACTTGTCAAGTTTGAATTTGAGATCAACATTCTCATCTTCTAACTCTTCAATTGTCTTTTGAAGATCTGTGATTTGTTTCTCAAAATTAGATGTTTGATTTACCTCAGAGTTTGATTCCATCTTCTCTATAATAGGAACAGGATCTGAAGCATTCATCATTTCTGTAAAAATCTCCTCAGTCATAATTTTTGAAAAATCAGAATTAAGGTTTTGATTCATGATATTTTCACTTTCTGAACCATTTGAGGAATTTGTTGTGAATAAATCAAATGATAACACTTGATTCTCAACATCAGTTTCTAGATCAGATTCATCAAACTAACACTGAGATTCAGTATTATTTTCTTCTACCTTGGCTGATTCTGTTGGTAAACAAGGAGGAAATAGTGACGTAAATTCACTAAATTCTATTTTTCTTGTTTTGTAACTTTCATTTAAATCTTTATAAGCAAAACCAACAGATTTTAAATTTGAAATTGAAACAGCACAAGATGAAGTTTCATCAACATTCACATCTTTACCTTTTACAAAAGTATCATGAATATCAGGTTTTGTAGAAATAGAGCTCAATTTATCAAAATTATATAAATTTTCTGGTGCTCTTTTTAAAATATTATTTGGTTCAAAACCCAAACCTTTTTTAACATCATAAAATCTGACATCTTGAAGTTTGTTTGTTAAAAGATTTAATGTTTGCTCAGTCTGTCCTCTTTTCAGATTTAAATCCTCCAGTTGCTTGATTTTACAATATGCCTCGTTTCTTTCTTGATAACAAACTTCAAATTTTAATTGAAAATCACCTTTTTCAGCATTTAAGTTGACAAGATCTTTTTCAAGCTCAGATATTTTTGAAATTAAAATATCTTTTTCCTTTCTCAAAAGATCTTTTTCATATTCTTTATCCTTAACAAAATCTTTCAACATTGAATTTTCATCACGAAAATTCAACATTGTTTGTCTTTCATGACTAAGTTTGCCTTTCAAAGTCTTAAACTCTTCTTTCATGAACTTAACTTGAGCTTTTAAAGATTGAATACGTACCTCGGAACCACAATCAGAATGGTCAGAAGATGATCCAATGTCCTCATCTACTTTAGCCATCATACACACCTGAGTAAAGTGGGCGGATTCATCATCAGAACTTTTATAGAACCAATTCTCTTCTTCTGCCATTAAGTTCTGACCATCTTCCACTTTCTTTGCTATCAGTGATTTCCGAGTATAGTATTCTGAATTCTTTATCCGCTTCTGCTTGTAGTCTTTGGAAAAATGACCTGGTTTTCCACAATTATAGCATCTTCCATATTTCGGCTCAGTCTCTTCTTTCTTTCCTTCTCTTTTCTCTTCTCTCTTATCATCTCTTTTCTCGCCGCTTTTCTCATACTTCTTTTCAGATCTCGGTTTGTACTTGTCTTTCTTGTAGTTATCATACTTCGGCTTGGAGTATCTTTTCTTTCCAAAGCTTTTAAACTGTTTTGTGAGAAGAGCCAGATTTTCAGGGAATCGTTGCATATCCTCATCTAAATGTTCTTCACTTTCAGTAGAAGACTTATCAGTGCTGGAATCAGTAACTTCAGTGAGGAGAGCTCTAGATTTCCTTGACTTTGACTTGTAGGAAGAACTGGATTTGAAACTTGACCCTTTCTTTCGTTCAGACATTAAGGCCAGAGAATCTTTGACCATCTTCTTTTCAGCACTAAGTTGCTTTACTTCATCCTCATGCTGAGATAAAGTTGTGAAGATATCATTGACGTCTTCTTGTGCCATGTCCTTAGTCATCTGAATGTTGATAGCGTAGCTTTTCCATTCTGGGTTCAAGTTCTTGATAAACTTATAATTGATCTCCGATTCTGTCTTGTTCATCCCATTTCTCCTAAGATCATTCAATATGATATTAAATCGATTATATGTCTCCAACAAAGTCTCTCCTTCTTTAGCATGAAAACATTCATAAGCATTGATACTTTGATTCAGCTTTGTCTGAATAGACTTCTTTGATCCTTGAAACTGTTTCTCCAGTTCATCCCATAACGCTTTTGCAGAATCCCTACTGTCTACTCGATTGTAGATGTCATTAAGAATTCCCATAGTGAGATAGATAAAAGCTTCTTCATCAACCTTGTGTCTTGCTTTTTCTGTCTCATTGAAAAATTGATATGGTTTTGATACATATCGATCTGGAATTGCTGGATCAGTTGTTGTAGCTGCTTGTCCACGTACAAGTGATTTTGGATCTCCCGGACCTTCTATGATAGAAGTCATATAATCTTTGTTCTTTAGATTCAAGAACTGAATCATTCTCTTCTTCCATTGTGAATAATCTCCAGAAGACAAGACCGGAGGCTTCAGATGAGATCCCATAGAAAGAAATTCATTTGCCATGATTGAAAGATGAATATTCCTGAAAAAAAAATGAAAAATATTAGCTAGTAAAGATCTTTAAATCCAATCAAATCAAGAAAAATACAGAAATCTTTTAAAAAAATTCAGAGATTTTGATCACAGAAAGAACTTTTGTCCCCCTTCGCAGACTTAGCACGGGGGTCCCGCTACCCGGTTAGTGGGTGGGGTCAAGGGGCAACGCCCTTGCGGGGTCGAGGGGCAGCGCCCCTAGAGAAAATTTTTTCACTATTAAAGAGCATGTTTCAGTTTTGAAAATTCTCAGAAAAAATTCTAAGTGATAAAACTCGCAGATCACTATTGAAAATGAAACTCGCAGACTGAGAAACACGCAAATCAAGATCTGCGCGTTTGATAAACTTTCAAGCAAACTCGCAAAGACTTGCGCGTTCTGATAAACTCGCTAAGCACTGAAACTCGCTAATCGATAAAACTCGCAAGTGCCTAAACACGCAAGGAACTATTCACGCTCAAACGCGCTAATAGAGGCGTGCGCGTTCCAGAAACTCGCTAGGCACTACTTGCGCGTTTTGAGCAAACTCGCTAACCACACTTGCGCGTTTCAATACTTAGAAAAATTCTGAAATCTTCAAGCTCGCACGACAAAGAACTCGCTGAGCACCGTTCCTTCTCAAACTCGCTAGCTTCGATTAGCGCGTTTGGAGAACTCGCAGATATCGACCAGCGCGTTTCTAGAACTCGCAAACCACATCTTGCACGTTTCAACCAAAAAATAACTTTCTTCAGCTTGCACGTTCTAGCTAAGAATCTTGCGCGTTTTAACGAAGAACTTGCGTGTTCTTCAGATCTAGCGCATTCTTCAGATAGCTTGCATGTTCTTCATCTGATTCACCAAAAAACAAACTAAACTTTGAATTTCAGCTCCAAACTTTGAGAATTCACTCACTTGATCATCGAGAACCAATTACAAACAACTAAATTTAATTCACAACACAAAAAAATAGAAATTGATCAAATACAGTGTGTGAACTCGTGAACTAAAAAACATACAAAAACAACCAATTGATGACCAATTACAGTGCATTACAAGAATTAACAGATATAGACTCGATCTATTTCACTCAGCGAACAAAACCTGATCAATCTCAACTCGAAATTTCCACTAAAACTCAAAAATGATTCGGTGAACAGTGACGATGAACAGTATTGTGAACAGTGTCGATTTTTTTTTAAAAATTTTCTTGATTTTGAAATGGATTTGGCTCTGATACCAATTGTGGCCCAAGATTTACTAGCATAAACACATACACAAAACACTTTGTTTATTAATCACAATGATTACATCAATCCATATCTCTATTTGTGATGAACAATTAAGATTGAGTGTTTGTGTGTGTACTGAATGTGTGCTACTATGTGTGTTCTTACTCTCTCTCAATTACACCTTCACTTTCACACACTTACTAACTTGCACGTCTTGCACTCTCTTACTAAACAACACTATGACTTGCTTATATATAGGTCAACATCACCAAGCAAGGTCAAACCTTCTAAGCTCATTTACACCACACACAAACAGTAATACAACAATTACAATAATGACCCTCATTTAATCTTGAATACAATTATAGTCTAACAAGATCGGCTACTGATAGCTCTCAACTAAAAACCTACACAGTTTATGCCATCAACTCCAATTAATGACTTAATTTCTCCAAAAGTCAAATATGGTCAACCCAACCTAAAGTCAAACTCCATATCTAAGTATTCTAATATGCCTCAAGTAACTCAATTTGACCCTACCATTAAAATCCATGTGGGTCAAACTAGTCAACCCTTGGTCAACTCGGTCAACCCCGACCAACTATAATCAAAACCAAGTCTATAACTCGATGACGTCTCAAAACGTCAATTTAACCCTTCTCAAATTTTATAAACCTCCACTTCCAATTGAAGTGCCCCAATAATTATTTTAATCCAATAAATACACTTTAATCTTATTATTAAAGTTATCTAAAAAAATAATAATAAACGACTTATTATAAATACATCTCCTTAGGAAATATATGATTTACATAAATCCTATAAAATCAAAGTGCTCGATAATCATTCTTTTTATCACGACACTTTAAATCTTGTTTTTTTTTAAATCACTTAAATAAATAAATAATTGTAACCACCCCTTTCAAAATGAAATAGGAAATAATTATTTACTGCTATTAATTAACATAAATAATTATTTATTGAGAGGATATTTAAAGTTCAAATCCCTTTCATTTAATAACTTTTTGCCCAAAGTAAACAATCTGGTGTAATACGATTAATAAATATTTTTCTGTCAATATTTAACAAAAACAACCATCAGGTGAGATGGTTATCACTACAACCTAATGGAGAAGAGGTCTAAGGTTTGAATCCCTTTGTTAGTTGTGTTATTTTTTTCTTTTTCCATTCAAGGCAGGTCAACAAAGTCAACAAACACAAAAATCACAGCAGTAGCCATGGCTGCGATTTCTTACTCTTATTTTGAAACTTTAAGTCTCAAATTAGTTCATTTCTTGCTTATTTTTCTTCATTCTTTTTGCATAAAAGCCTTGGTAACATTTTTACAAACATTTTGACACAAAGAACACCGTTTTTCGTCAAATAACGAGACTCATTTTCTCATTTGACGTTAAGGTTCTAAAACTAAAAAAAAAACAAGTTTCAGATTTGATTTTCACCATGAAAACATAAATATGAGGCAAGAGATTACTGGGTCTAATGAAGAAATTAAAACGAAGCTACTGAAAATAAAATACAAACGTTGATTGAGTTTCTTACCTCAAAACCAAAAACTAACTCCATTGCTTTCTTCCATGTCTCTCTCTCTCTCTCTAAAACTCTCCTTTTTTTTTTTTTTTTTTTTTTTTTTTTTTTTTTTAATAATGAGTAATTCTTCATCATCAGTAGGATGGTATTTATAAAAAGAAGATAATGAAAAAAACAAACAAAATCAATCCATATGAAACCCCATATCACTCCGTACGTTGGGCAAATCTTCAAAATCAGATTTTCTGATTTTGTTGTAAACAAGTCCTTTAAGTTTGGAAAGTTTGCTATTTTTCCCCCTTGCCTTTCTAGAAATTTCATTTTACACCTTATGACGTAAAACTTTACTAATTTATTTTTCTAAGAGAGTATTACCTCTTTTATTATTCATATCCCACTTTTATTAAAACATTGTTGACCATTTCCAATTTTTCCAAAATAATAAAACTCATTTTATCTATTCTCTTTTTCCATTTTCTTTTCGTATTTATTTATTTACAAATTTTGGGGTGTCACAGTTGTGATATTCTTTTAACTCTGTTCTCACACGTTTTTTCTTTAAACATTTTGTTCACTCTAATCAAACTTTCTTTTTCAGTTATATCTCATCACTCAATTCTTTTCGACTTTTTACACTCAATTACTATGGATTAACTTCATGGGTAAAAATCACTGGTTAACGTGATTCCATAGAAGTTCTGTTAAGTCCTGGCACACTGATCCCGTATATCCTATACAGAATATGTTGCTCAAAATGATTTATAATCATGTAAGCTCATGTAGAACATTTAAAGTATACTCCCGAAATATAAAATCTTATGAAAAAAATCAAGAAGTGGTTTGAACGTTTAAGAATATGTTTTCAATGATTGAAAGTTGTTCTTCTTTCAATCACATATGAGATTAAGATAAAGGAATATACCTTTAAGTGCGATCTTAAATCTCATGAAGCTTAGCTTAAAATCATAAACATATGATCGTGTAAGCTCTTCTCAAAAATTCTGCAAAAGTCTTAAGTCTATATCAAAGCAAATTTATTCACTTACATTGAAAAGACAAAAAACAGTAAAACTATGAACTTCTCTTACTCCCCCTGAAATTATGCATTTGAAAAAATTATCATTGAAAAGATATGCATTTAAAATTTCAGAAATAAATATGTACTCCCCCTTGAAGATTGATTTCCTCGTTGGAGTATCGGAGTACAATCTCTCATATCAGCATTGGAGTAAGTTCTTCTGATCTGTACATAATCAGAAGTCGTTGTTGACATTGATGTCCGGGTCTTGAGCTGATTTACTCAAGAACCATTCTTCTTTGAAGTGCGGGTCCTGAACTGTGTTATTCAAGAACCTTTGTTCTTCTACTCCCCCTTGACAGTAGGTGCCTGCAACACAGGTTTAGTTTTCTTTGGTACCCACTGGTATTTGGGTCCTGTTGGGAACTGAAGATTCTACCAAGTATGGTTAATGCTGCTAGTACAGTATTACTACTGCTAGTAGAATTACTACTGCTGATTACTACTGCTAGTTCAGAGTTAGTACTGCCAGAGTACTTTGAAGGATAATACTGCTGAGTATTACTACTGCTAGTCAAAGTTAGTGTTGCTTGAACAAAGTTAGTACTGCTTAGCTAGTTAGTACTGCTAGTAGTTAGTACTGCTTAGTAGTTAATGCTGCTAGAAGAAGTTAATGTTGCTGAGTATATTTAATGCTGCTTAAGAGATCCGGATGGAAAGAATGACAGCTGGATATACTGAAGATATACTAAAGATATACATGGAAGATATACTGAAGATTTGTTTATTATTTGTAATTATCTTTTGATCAGTATATGTATAGAATGTATAGAATAGATAAAACAACAACTTTTGATAATCATCCTAGAGAGAAATCAACCTCAAGGCATAGATCCTAATTCTAGAGAAGTAGAATTCGTATTGGTGAGCCTGTTCATCAATATTGAGGTTGAGTGTGTAATCTTGTAGCTTCAAGCATTCAATACAAGTTTACAATTTATTCTTCATATTTTCTGTGTTAATTTACTGTTTCATTAAATATCAAAGTGTTATTCCGCAAACTTCTTTGATATTGTTTCTGAGAATAAATTCTTGTTAAGAATTCGATCCTGACAAGTGGTATCAGAGCCTTTTCTCTCAGAAACATCTATCTATCATGGAAAATCTTACAGAATCAAGCAGTACTTTGGTCTCCAAGGTTCCAATGCTCAAACCCAGTGAGTTTGACATGTGGAAGATAAGAATCAGACAATATATTCTTCTCACTGACTACTCAATGTGGGATATCATTGAGAATGGTCCGTCTGAAGCTGGAAGGATAGGACCAGATGGAAAAAGACCTCCACCAAAGACAGATGGTGAAAGAAAGATCAGACAGACAGAGATGAAGGCCTTGAGCACTCTGCTCTTGGCAATCCCCAATGAATATCAGCATCAATTTTGCAATTGCACTGATGCTCAAATTCTCTGGAATGCTCTAGAGAAAAGATTTGTTGGAACTAAGAGCATCAAAAGAAATCAAAGAGATGTTCTAAAGCAACAATATGAGAACTTTACTTCCTCAAAGAATGAGTCTATGACTCAAACATTTGACAGGTTCAACAAGCTCATTGGTGAACTGGCTACTATTGGAGTGAAGATGGATCAAGATGACATCAACAGGAAGTTCCTCAGATCTCTTGGGGATGAATGGACTATGTACACTGTCTCTTATAGGCAGAGTGACAATCTGGAAGAGAAAGAACTTGATGATCTATACAATGATCTAAGAGTTTTTGAAACTGAGGTAGAGATCAAGAAGAAGCCTACTGGTTATGTCCACAATTCTGCACTTCTTTCAGCAGCCACTGATACTACTGCCATCCCTGAAGCAGTTAGTACTGCTGGTGGAGCAAGTTCAGAAAAAGGATCTGAAACAATCTTTGAAGCCTTCTTGTCCAGTCATAGTAGCAATTCATTAATCAATGATGATCTGGATCAACTTCACCCTGATGATCTGGAGGAGATGGATATCAAATGGCAGATGGCCATGCTATCCATGAGGGTGAAGAAGTTCATTAAAAGAACATGAAGGAATAACTTCTCTCAAAGAAGAGAAGATGGAGCTGGCTTTGACAAGACTAAGGTGGAATGTTATAAGTGTCACATGAAAGGACACTTTGCTAGAGAATGCAGGAGTGTTGTTCCTAACAACCACCACCAACAAGCTCAGAATGGAGGCTACACTCAGAACAAGAATCCTGCTCAAGCTCTTGTTTCTCAACAAGGAATGGGTTTTGACTGGAGTGATCAAGCTGAGGAAGCCATTCAGAATCAAGCTCTTATGGCAGAAGTGTCTGATCTTCCCTCTGAGGTAATTTCTAACCTTTGCACTAAAACTTGCATTGACACTGTCAAAAGATACAGGGATCACAATCAAAGTATGTGTGATGATCTCAAAAGGTTAGAAAAGGATAGAAGAGATTATGTGCTAATAGTTGAGAGATTTGAAGAACAAATCAAAGGCTTTCAAGCTAATGAACTTCAACACTCTTATGACATTAACTATTGGAAGTGGGAAAAGAATGAGTTAGAGACTAAACTGTCTAAATCCTTAGAAGAGAGTGATAAGCTAAAGGAGGAACTGTCTAAAGTTAAACTTGACATAGAGAAGTTTTCATATGCTTCAAAAGCAATGGATTCTCTTCTAAAGGCTCAGATTCATGATAAGATGAAGCCTGGCATTGGATACAACAGTACACCTCCTCCTTATAACAACAATTATATCTCTCCTACTTCAGACTTGTTGGAAACCAAGGAGAAAAAGGACTTATCTGAAAAAGCCTTTAAGATAGACCCTTTGGATGAAGTAGTAATTAAAGATTTAACTGAGAAAGAAGCCAGTAAGAAGAGAGATAATGATATAAGTAAAGAGATCCCAGTAGAAAACAATATAATCACCAATGAGGGATGTGGGAAAATCTGGGTCAAGTCCAATGAGATAGAAAAGACCAAAGGAAAAGACAACAAGGTCCATTACAAACAAACCACAGTTGTGAATCCTGCATCTTGTAAACAGTGTGATTGCAGTAAAGCCAAGAGCCTAAATTCTGGTTTAAAAAGAGGAAATCAAAGAAACTGGAATAATCAATGGGCTCAGAAGCAAGGAGTTGATCTGAGTAAAATCAATAGACCAAAACCTTGCTTCATATGTGGCAAGTTAAATCATCTGGCTAAATACTGCTTCTTCAATCCTATTAATCAACAGATGACCTTTCAAAGATATAAGCAAAAATCTGTTGATTATAGGAAGGCTGGAAAGAAACATGGTGAAAAGAAAGGCCCCATGAAGAAAAGGATTTTAAAAGAAAGCATTAAAATGTGGGTGCCCAAAAGCACTAAAACTGTTAGTACTGCTGACAGGGTTAGTGCTGCTGGAAGTATTACTGCTGCTACCTGTGTTAGTACTGCTAAAAATATTAATGCTGCTAATACAGTTAGTACCTCTTCAAAGGTTAACACTGCCAACACAGTTTCTGCGGCTTACACAGTTACTACTGCTAACAAGGTTAATACTGCTAAGCATGCAAGTGCTGCTAAGGCAGTTAGTACCTCTAAAACCAGTACTGTTTCTAGCACACATGTTTCCAAGCCTATTATTGTGACAAAGTACTCCAAGTATGAGGAGTTAAAAATCAAAAATCTTGTCAAGAAGGAATGCAAGTATTTTGATGAGAAAGGGATACCCAAGACCACGTTGGCTTGGGTTCCTAATTCATACTAACTGATCTATCTTATGTGCAGGGCAACCAACAGCTCAAGGGAAGGAGCATATGGCATGTTGATAGTGGTTGCTCTAGGCACATGACAGGCAACATGTCATGCCTTCAGGATTTCAAGCATATCAATGGAGGACATGTTGCATTTGGACATAATCTTACTGGTGGTAAGATAAGTGGAAAAGGTAATGTCACCAAAGGTAAGATGACATTTGAGGATGTCTACTATGTTGATCAATTGAAGTACAACCTGTTAAGTGTATCACAGGTTTGTGACAAACAACATAGTATATTATTTACAAATACTGAGTGTATGATCCTTGCTTCAGGGTTCAAGGTAGTTGATGAAAGCATGATACTACTTAGAACTCCAAGAAAGGACAATGTTTACTGTCTAAATATGGACAATGTTAAAAGTGATTCATCTCTAAATTGTCTTGTTTCAAAAGCTTCTGTAGATGAATCCTCTCTATGGCACAGAAGGATGTGTCACATGAATTTTAAGACTATGAACAAACTTGTTAAAAACAACCTTGTAAGAGGTTTACCTTCTAAAGTCTTTTCATGTGATGATCATTGTGTTGCTTGCCTCAAAGGCAAACAGCATAAAACTTCTCATAAGACCAAAGAGATAAATTCTATTTCTTCTTGTCTCCAGTTATTGCATATGGATCTGTTTGGTCCTACAAATGTTATGAGTATTGGCAAGAAATCTTACTGCTTGGTTATTGTTGATGATTACTCTAGATTCACCTGGGTATATTTTCTAAGGAATAAGGATGAGACAAGTGGACTGATCAAATCCTTTATCCTAAGAATTGAAAACCAAACTAATCAAAAAGTAAAAATCATTAGATCAGATAATGGGACTGAATTCAAAAATCATGATCTAAACACCTTTTGTGAAGAGAAAGGGATTGAGAGACAATATAGTGCTCCTAGGACTCCTCAACAGAATGGTGTTGCTGAAAGGAGAAATAGGACACTAATAGAGGCTGCTAGATCTCTGTTGGCTGATTCAAAACTGCCAATTACCTTCTGGGCTGAAGCAGTTAATACTGCATGTTATGTCCAAAACAGAGTTCTAGTGGTCAAACAAAAGAACAAGACTCCTTATGAACTTTTAAATAAAAGAAAACCCTTTATTGGATTTTTCAAACCTTTTGGGTGTCCTTGTACCATTCTCAATACCAAAACTCACTTAGGTAAGTTTGATAGCAAAGCAAATGATGGATTTCTTGTTGGTTATTCATCTCAGAGTAAGGCCTACAGAGTGTTCAATTCATCTTCTAGAATAATTGAAGAGAGTGACAATGTCAAATGCAATGAGAACACACCAAATCCTATTGGAACTGGTCCTCAATGGCTATTTGACATTGATTCACTAACTAACTCCTTTGGTTTTAGTAGTGATGATTATGCAGGTTCAGGATGTGGAGGATCAAGGTCTACACAAGTTCAAGAAAGTATATCTAAATCAGTGATCTTTCCCATACCCACAGTTAATCCTTTTGAAGACTGTGAAAAGGAACCATCTACTGGACCAAGTCAGAGTAAAGATGAAGAGATACAAGAAGATAAAGAATCAGAAGTAGCTGCTGAAACCACCTCAGTTGAGTTGAATGACTCTAATCTAGAAGCTGAACTTAATGAAGAACCTAGTCATAACACCAGAGTTCAAAAGAATCATCCTCCACAGCTGGTAATAGGAGATATATCCTCTCCTATGATGACTAGACATCAAAGCAGACTTCAAGAAATGCATGATCAACAGCATACAGTGCTTTCTTGCTTTCTATCCCAGCTTGAGCCTAAAAAGGCACATGATGCAATGAAAGAATCCAGCTGGATAGAAGCAATGCAAGAAGAACTGTTACAGTTCAAGCTACAAGATGTATGGGATCTAGTAGACCTTCCTAAAGGTCACAGAGCAATTGGCACAAAGTGGATCTTCAGGAACAAGAGAGATGAAAGAGGAATTGTAATAAGGAACAAGGCAAGGCTAGTGGCTCAAGGGTATACTCAAGAAGAGGGTATAGATTATGAAGAGGTTTTTGCACCTGTGGCTAGGATAGAAGCAATCAGATTATTCCTAGCCTATGCTTCTTACATGAACTTCAAAGTCTACCAAATGGATGTAAAGAGTGCTTTTCTCTATGGCTCAATTGAAGAAGAGGTATATGTCTGTCAACCACCAGGGTTTGAAAACCCAAGCTATCCAGACAGGGTATACAAACTGAAGAAAGCTCTTTATGGACTGCATCAAGCTCCAAGAGCATGGTATGACACTTTGTCATCCTATCTCTTGGAAAATGGCTTTGAAAGAGGAGTCATTGATAAGACTCTATTTATCAAGAGAAAGAAGAAGGATATCTTGCTGGTCCAAATCTATGTTGATGACATTATCTTTGGATCTACAAGAGACAACATGTGCAAGGAGTTTGAGGATCTAATGCATCAAATGTTCAAAATGAGTTCTATGGGGGAACTTACTTTCTTTCTTGGACTCCAAGTTCAACAGAAGTCAGATGGCATCTTCATCTGTCAATCCAAGTATGTGCAGGACATTTTAACCAAGTTTGGTTTCTCAGATTCAAAACCTGCCAGCACACCTATGGAGACACACAAACAGATAACAGCAGATCTTGAGGGGGAGGATATGGATGTGCATCATTATAGATCCATGATTGGCTCTCTCATGTATCTCACAGCATCTAGGCCAGATATAATGTTTCCAGTCTGTGTATGTGCAAGATTCCAAGTTAGGCCAAAGCAATCTCACTTTCAAGCTGTCAAGAGGATATTCAGATATCTCAAAGGACAACCCAGATTGGGACTTTGGTATCCTCATGACTCACCCTTTGACCTAATAGCATACTCAGACAGTGATCTAGGTGGGGCAAACTTGGACAGAAAATCTACTTCTGGAGGATGTCAGTTTTTGGGTGCTAGACTAGTTTCATGACAGTGCAAGAAACAAACCACAGTGTCCACATCTACAACTGAAGCAGAGTACATAGCAGCTGCAAGTTGCTGTGCTCAGGTCTTATGGATTCAGAATCAAATGTTGGACTATGGGGTAACCTTTCTACACACTCCCATCTTTATTGATAATAGCAGTGCTATCAGCATTGTAAATAATCCTGTCAAGCACTCTAAGACAAAGCACATTGAGATCAGGTATCACTTCATAAGAGACTGTAATGAAAAGAAACTTGTTCAAGTTGTGAAAGTTCATACTGACAACCAGTTTGCTGATCTATTCACCAAAGCTTTTGATGTGGGTAGATTCACTTTCTTGGTAACAAGTGTGGGAATGATCAACTCTGAATAAGCATTCTCTCAAAAAGTGGTTAAATATATGTATATTATAGTTTCTTGGTGTTACTAATCCTCATTTACAGGGCACACATAGCAGTACTCAATTCAGCCTAAGCTTCAAAGAGTAAGTATGGTTAATACTGCTAGTTAGTTAATATTGCTAGTTGGTTAATACTGCTAGTTAGTTAATACTGCTAGTCAGTTAATACTGCTCGCAGTTAATACTGCTCGCAGTTAATACTGCTAGTTAGTTAATACTGCTCTCAGTTAATACTGCTAGTAGTTAATACTGCTCTCAGTTAATACTGCTAGCAGTTAATACTGCTAGTGGTTAATACTGATTTCAGTTAATACTGCTCTAGGTTAATACTGCTTATAATCCGAATACTATAAATACCCATTGCCCGCCTAAAGTTCATAACGACTCTTTGCTTACTATTCTCTTGTGCTCTAAACTCTCTCTCTCAAGTATCAAGTTTTCAGGCAAGAACTTTCAACGATCAATGGCATCAATGGCATTCATTGACGAGCACAATGAAATCGCGATGCTCCAAAAGCCAAAGCAAGCTGCAGGATTTCATCAGATAGTGGATTTTCTGAAAGCTAGTCATATCGCCTATGCACTGACAGTATCTCCATCAATTTATATTGAGCATCAAAGGCAATTCTGGGCACATGCCACCATTGTTACTGAGGATGGTGTGCAAATGATAAAGACGACAGTGTGTGGCAAGCCATTGACAGTTACTGAAGAGGTGATTCGCATCAGTCTACGTCTAGACGATGCCTCTGGTATAACTTCTATCTCTAATGATGAACTGTTTTCTACTATTACAAGAATGGGGTATGGAGGCCCATTGGGTGTGTTCAAGTTCTTAAAAGCAAAATTTTCACCTCAATGGCGTTTCTTTGTCCATACTCTTATGCATTGTATATCTAAAAAGACTACTGGATGGAGTGAGTTCAGTAGCACCATTGCTTATGCTCTGGTATGCTTAGCCACTGCCAAAAAGTATAATTTTTCACAAATGATTTTCAATGATCTTGTCTCAAACTTGGGAAACAAAAAGAGCTTTTATATGTATCCCAGGTTTGTTCAAGCAGTAATCACCCATGAATTGTCGGATATACCTCAACCTGTTGGGGTATATGTACCTAAACCCCCCAAAGGCAAGGTTTTCTCAAATATGAGAAGATCTGCTGGGGACTCGGAAGGAGTTGACACCCCATTGTTCTCTACAATGATGGTGGTGTCCCAAACCACTGAAGGTATGGCAGCAGGGTTAAGGCCCCCATTAGACCATCCCACTGCTAGCCAAGCCCAACCTTCCCACTCAAAAACAATTCCCCAGTCCCTTCTTGCAAAACCAACCTCTCCTATTACTCAAACTTACAAGAGGAAACAGGTAAAGAAGGCTCCTTCCCTTCTTGTACCATCACCCCCCAAGCCTTTAAGCCCTTTAAAGGAGAATTCTCCTTTAGAGAATATCCATAGGGAAACCACAAGGGTGTCTCCCAGCCCCAAGGAGGTGCTCTCTGAGGAGGAGGAGAGCATATGGGTGATGAGGCTGCCACTACTCCTGCTAGCACAGAGGAGGAAAGTGGTAACATCAATAAGACCTCCCCCATGGCAACTTTAAATGAGCAATCATTTGAAGGTCCCTGGTGCCAAGAAACCACGGGGGTGGATAGTGCTTCTGCTAGGCAGAAGACATCTACTAATAAAAGATCCAATGATCCTTCAATAGGGGGTAACACTCCTGGAGAAGGTGAGGACAGATATAACTATGATGAATTGATGGAGACCATAGGAAACATCAACCAGGATGTCATCAAGCAAGGAAAAGAAATAGAAGAGATGAAACTGGTTATCCTATCTCAACAAGTTCAGATCACCAAACTAAAGAAAATGGTGACAAGATTGTTACAGAAAAAGAGAAGGAAGCAGTTTGTGTTAAAGAGGAGGACAAGTGTTCAAGATGATTTCAACAAGGGGGAGAATTCAGAGGCTGAAGCAGAAAAAGAAAGTATTTCTGAGATGGGATTTGATGGTAAGGGGGAGAAAGCTGCAGAAACAGAAGCACAAGAAGTAGAAACAGATAATGTTCAAGCAGCAACAGGGCTATCTGTTGAAGAATTGGAAATAGCTGAAACCTTAGTAAAAGCAAAGAATGACACTCCTAAGGCTACTCAAAAGGCTAAGGGAGTGGTCATCAATGAAGGAGGCCTTGAAAAGAAGACACAAGAAAGAAGTGAGGCAGGGTTGAAGGATACAAAGGGTAAAGCTAAGATGATTGAACCTGAACAACCTGCAAAGAAGAAAAATCAGATAGAACTGGATGAAGAAGTGGCAAAGCAGCTTCAGGCAGAAATGGAAAAGGAGGAACAGCTGCAAACAGAAACTGATAGAGAGCTTGCAAGGATAATGGCCAAGAAGTTAAATGCAGAATACCAAAAGAGTTTGAAAGAAGCAGCTCAGACAGCAGCTCAGGTCAAGAAACTTCAAGTTAAGAGGATGCCTATTCAGAAGCAAAAGTAGAAAAGACAACCCTCCAAGACCTTTTTGGCTAATCAGGAAAGAAGAAAAATGATTAACTTCCTGAAAGGTGCAATTGGTGTTAAGGGGGAGATGTTTACCCATATGGCATACTCTCAGGTTGAAGAATTATATAACAAAGAAATGGCCAAACTCCAAGGGGACTCAGCACAAAGAGAGGAGGCTGAGAGAAGGATGAAAGAGAGACATGATCTCAACATCCAACAACCATTCCCTGAGGAAACTACACCCTCCAAAGAAGAAGCAGAAGAGAAAAAGGAAGAACCTGGGAGTGTTTGTGTTGAAGCCAAAGCTGGAAAAAGGGTGAAGACAATTGCTTCCAAAAGGCAGTCTAAAAGGCCCAGAGTAGAAGAAACAGCTGGTACTACAATAGAGCATTCAGAGGTACCTATAGCAGAATCAGTTCAACTTCCAGAACAGACTAGTGAGCCAACAGATGAGAATATGGATACGTACATGACCATAGTGGAACCTTTGAAGGCTGATCCAATTTCTATGCAAGTTCCAGAGATCATCTTCTGGGATATTCTAAGAGATAATGGAAAGAACTTCTTCAGAATCAAGAGAGCTGATGGTTCATTTGAAGCTTATTCAACATGGGGGAGAGTTATTAGAAGTTGCTCCAGAGCTGATATGGAAGAATTATACAAAGTGGGGATGAAACTTTATGAACCTGTGTTGAAAGGTACTGAAGAGAATCTTCTCAAAGTGACATTAGAATACTTGTGCATGATGTTTGATCCAGAAAGAGGACACCATAGGATTAAAGATCATAAGCATGAGTTCATATTCAAGAAGATTGACAAATGGATACTATTTGAAAACTACGGAGTATACATGATTACTATTGATAACTGTTATCATGAATACTACCTGGTGGACAAAATATATGAGCATAGCAAGGAGAAGTTGGAAGGGATGCTTAAAGCTACACTGGTCTGTACAAAGGATTCAGAGATGGCCAAGATTGTGGTGAGAAGAACTGTGAATCAAAGCTTGGGCCTAGACCCAAATTTGGGAAATTGAACCAGAGGTGTTGAAAGCATCTTGGAGAGCATCTGGAAGAGTATCTGAAGAAATTGACTTCTCTGCCTAAAAGTCAAGTTAGGGGGAGATTGTTGGGAACTGAAGATTCTACCAAGTATGGTTAATGCTGCTAGTACAGTATTACTACTGCTAGTAGAATTACTACTGCTGATTACTACTGCTAGTTCAGAGTTAGTACTGCCAGAGTACTTTGAAGGATAATACTGCTGAGTATTACTACTGCTAGTAGAATTACTACTGCTAGTCAAAGTTAGTGCTGCTTGAACAAAGTTAGTACTGCTTAGCTAGTTAGTACTGCTAGTAGTTAGTACTGCTTAGTAGTTAATGCTGCTAGAAGAAGTTAATGCTGCTGAGTATATTTAATGCTGCTTAAGAGATCCGGATGGAAAGAATGACAGCTGGATATACTGAAGATATACTAAAGATATACATGGAAGATATACTGAAGATTTGTTTATTATTTGTAATTATCTTTTGATCAGTATATGTATAGAATGTATAGAATAGATAGAACAACAACTTTTGATAATCATCCTAGAGAGAAATCAACCTCAAGGCATAGATCCTAATTCTAGAGAAGTAGAATTCGTATTGGTGAGCCTGTTCATCAATATTGAGGTTGAGTGTGTAATCTTGTAGCTTCAAGCATTCAATACAAGTTTATAATTTATTCTTCATATTTTCTGTGTTAATTTACTGTTTCATTAAATATCAAAGTGTTATTCCGCAAACTTCTTTGATATTGTTTCTGAGAATAAATTCTTGTTAAGAATTCGATCCTGACAGGTCCATATGTGTTAGTTGCAGTTCTTGTGGGGGTTATTGAGTAAGAATCGTACCAGTAATGATAACTGGTTTTATGAATAGGATCATGTGTACGACAATAAGAACAATATAATTTCTTACCTGACAACCTGATTAATTGATCTCTCGTGTAGACGAAATCAGGTTTACCTTTACGCGCAATGTTCTTCTTGGCATTATGCGTATGTACACATGAGCTTTTACATTTCAACTCATCTTTCATTGGTTTCGTGTTCGACACTAGTTCAACTTCTTCGTAGTTGTTTCTCCTTCTATGTGTACCTGAAACATCTGTATTTCTATCATTGAAAAGGTTAGAATTACCAATTTGATCAGAAGATTTAACTGACCTCTTTGAAGCAACAGGTCTTGATATTGAGCTTGCATCTGACTTGAATGAACATTCTGAATCAGCTGAATCATATCGAGGTGAGTGGACAATTGACTCTAGAGACTTGCGCTCAGTCACCACCACCGTTGAAATAATCTTTTCAAGCTCGTTGACTTTTGAAGAATAACCGTTTCTTTCTTTGACAAGAAGGTCAATCTTCTTCTCAAGCTCGGACCTCTTCTTCTTCTCTTTCTGTGCAAGCTTAGATAATTCAGATAACTTAGCAGTTAGCTTCCTAATTGTAGCTTCAAGGATGCTTCTCTCTTCTTCAAATCCCTTCTTAGCACCCTTCTGATCATTTGCCTTCCTCTCTTTGGCAAACTGATCTCTTTCCAATATGATTACTTTCTCAAAGTCTTCAACTTTTTGAGAAAGCATTAAACATTTAAGCTCGAGAGTCTTCTTCTCTTCACCACTTTTCTTGGAAATTACTGAGAACTTCAGTGCAAACTTTGAACTTTCCTGTTCAAACTCAGATTTGTCCTTGACAAACTTTAAAAGTTTGTGTTGAAGATTAGTGTTTGCACTCTCCAAGCTCATGAACTTCTCCCCATTCATCTCTACAGACTCTTGCTTCTAATTCAAAAAATTTTCTATTAAGTTCAAAGTTCTCAACTTCCAGAGACTTAACCTTATCTTCACAAAGCCCAGAACTCTGTTTCAGAAGTTCTTCATTGACTTCCTTTAATGTTCTTACTTCTTTCTCTCAGTATCTTCCTTTCATCATTGTATCTCTTTGATCTCTTTGAGTAGTAGTCAACTGAGGAAACAAGATTTTTGTTCTCTAAATTGAGCTTTTTAATCTTCTTTTCATCATCATCAGAAAAATATCCCATTTTGAATTATCTGATGTGATCCTTAGAAAAACTAAGTCTGGTTTACGCTTGATGTGGGTGGTGTGAACACAGATTTTCGTTAGGCTTGAGTGGCGCAAATGGAGGTTTTCGTTTCACTTGAGTCGCACAAATGAAGCTTTGCGTGACACGTTGAAAGCGCAAAGAAGAAGTTCGACCGGGAAGATGTAAGAACCGGTAAAATTTTCTTTCGACTGGTAAGATGTAATGACCGGTAAAATATTCGACCGGTGAGATGTAAAGACCGGTAAAATTTTCAACCGGTAAAACTGATTGACCGGTATTAAAATTATGCTTCGACCGGTAAAATTCTTGGACCGATAAAAAGATTGGACCGATAATTGTTTTAGCGAAGAACCGGTCGACCGGTATATTAATTTGAGAGAGACCGGTATGATGTAAAGAAAAAGATGGACCGGTAAGTTGCTAAAAAATAAGGTCGACCGGGAGAGTGTAGGATGAGGTCGACTGATATTAAAGATCTCGACCGATATGTTGTTAGGAAAGTTCAACCGGTTGAAATGCTTATGACCGGTATATTGTTAGCCACGTGATGAGAGTGATGAGGTGCTTGAAATGCTTTTCTTATGATTGACACGTGAAATGCTTGAAAAATTTTCCTATCAATTGCCACGTATCAATTTGCCTATCAATTGCCACGTGTGAGGAATTGAAACAACAAACAAAGTGGAAATGAAACAACAAATTGTTTAGTGGACCGATATTGCATGTGAATATCAAGAAAGTAGTGGACCGATATTGCATGTGAACTAGTGGACCGATATTAGGTGTTCTTCGACAGGTACAAAGTCCAAGGACCGGTAAGTGGTTTTAAGATGGTGCAAGACCGGTATTAAGATGTAACTTCGACTGATAAAATGTATTATCCGTCAATAGGCTTGGATCGATATATTGCAAAAGACCGATACATTGTTTTCTTCGATGAATCGACCTGCAACTCTAAAATTGAACACTCTAGAAGTCGAATTACAGCCCAAAATTTTGACAGTATGTTCTCCTTATCAATTAGAACAAGATACAACCACTTGATTTTGAAAACAACCACAAAATGAAAATTTGGATTGATAGAACAGTGGTTAAAAAAAATGAAGTACACAGAGTCTAAAAATTTGATTTTGAATCTGGATCTGGATCAGGCTCTGATACCAATTGTGAGTCCATGATCGTTACCAGATAAATCAAACAACAAAACAATAACGATTACCAACCTGTTTAGATTATAAACGCGGATTACAGATGGTTGATAATGGTATTCTTGATCGATAAGCTCTCTCTCTGTTTTCTCACTTTTACACCTTTTGTATGTGTTGTGTGTGTTCTAGTTTTAATCTGATGTTGTTGAGAGCTAGCTTATCAAACAAACATAACATAATATCTAGATATCTAATATCTAGATATTATATTTAAACTAATATAATAATTAACTAAATAATATCTAAAACATAATATCTAAATAATATAATATCTAGATATTATAACTTTGACGCTTATTACAATTTGACCCTTAGACTTTGGTTGAGAGTAATTTGTCAGCTTTAACTTCAGATTGCGATCTTTGTATTGGATGATCTTGAATCCAATGAGACTGTGTCTTAACAGTGACTTTTCAGCTTTAGCTTCAGATTTCAATCTTTAGATTGGATGATCTTGAATCCAATAAATCTGTGAACTAACAACAGAAAACAAATCAATTGTTATTTTTGTAATGAATTTGATCATTCAAAATTATCAGAAATGTACAAGATCTATATTTATATTAAAAGTTAAAAGATAAAAATAGTTATTTCGTTAGGTCGAAACACATTTAATCATGGATAAAGAATAAAGTTTATAATATGATACCTGTCGTAGAAGTATTCTGCAATCACGTTAACATCACCCTAAGTAGGTAACATCACCCTTCTTCACAAGAGCACCAAGGTTAACATCACGCAAATCTTGACCAAGAGTCAACAAAATTGATGGCAAAACGGTTCTAGTGTTCTATTGCACTGACGATGAGTTATAAGTTGCAACATCACAAACGTCTTGCATCAAATATCGACACAACAATTTGCATAATAAAAATTAAAACCAACTTCTACCTTTCCGATTGTAGAGAAATCTTCATTAGGCGTTCAGACAAATCCCTAGCCGATCGCAAATTTGGAGTTAAATCTAGCAAGAAAGCTATAAAAAAGAAGCCAAAAATCTAGAAATCTGGAATAAAGAAGAAAGGTACCTGATTATTCTTGACAACATCTGCAATCAGTTTCTAGACATCTGAAAAGACTCCTACAAATCACAAATTGGAACCAAATTTATTAGCCAAAATACTGAAAATAATATTTTAGGGTTTAGAAATTGAACAATTTCTCGTTTTTAACTTTTTTACGAACACCCATTTGAAATACAGAGAGAAAATGAAAGCTTTCAAGCTTTCTTCTATGATTAGGAAAAAAAAATCAACAAACATAAACAGAAAATGGTAATATTTTTTGCTAACCCAAATGATCAAAAACCCCAAAGTGGATAGATCTACATAAGAACCCTAGAAGTCTTCATCAATCTTGAAAACGTGGGCACTTTTCCATTCAAATTCGACATGACAGAGTCAGGGATACCTTCATTTCAAATTGGGTTGGGTTGAGAGGGTCAATTCCTGAGATGGTGAGAGTAGAGAGGAGAAGCGGTTAGCAGAGACTGGGAGGTTGACAGCGAGTTGGGGAAAAGAGGGGGAGAGAAACCTGTAACATGAGAGCGTAGTGCGAGAGAAATCAGCGTGTGAGGGGTAGTTAATTGGAATAAAATGAATTTGAACGGTCCAGATTAAAAGTTGGATGAATTTAAATGGTGTAGATCGAATCACCAGACGGTTGACTCGTCTCTATCCATATATATATATATATATATATATAATTAAGTGTGAGGAGTATTGATATTCTCACCTTGGGAATTATGCCATGTTGGCATTGTTGTTGTCCCGATTGTTTTGTGGAGAGGAACCTTTATGGGTTGTACTTCGGGACCATAGGTTTTGTAATTTGATGTTCTAATTCTTGTGCACGAGGGTTAGACATCATGAGTTATCAAGTAAGAAGTTGTGTCTCCTATCTTGAATGCTAGGGAGTAGGCACTAGGGGTCGAATTGGTACCATGAGGATAAAACTCCACTAGAGACTGAACATGCAATAAGATCGTGTATCATTGAGGTGCAGCTCGACGGAGCATGCAATGGGGGATACGGTGTTTTTTGGACTTGAAATAAAGTTCGACTGGAATCGGGTCTCCCCCATCACCAGAAGGTATTATTTAGGTATTAAATTGTATTATTTTATTATCCATGTTTTCGGTTACGTTTTGCATATGTGGATTTGTTTACTCAAGATTTATGGGTTGAGTATTATGTCCGCCCATGTTTGGGGTGTAACGCTCGGATTTTCTGGTAAGAACTCTTGTCGCGAACCTCTAACTCTAGTTTCTTTCAAGTCTTTAAATTCTGTTAACCTTGGTCTTTCATTTGATTTTCGAGCGGATGAGAACTAGATCAAGAAAATAAGAAATTTTGGCTCGAGTTCATGACCGGCGACTGTGACCGGCGATAGTGCCATGTCACAGTCGCGGTGACAATATCGCGCGAGGAGTCGAGGACTCGCGGTACAGTTCACGCGAGAGTGCCTCGCAATTGTGACAGGAGTCAATTTCACTTGGCACAATCGTCGGCTAAGTCTAGACTCTCGGTACGAGCCCTGCGAGAGTGCCTCGCGATTGTTACCCTGTCACTCTCGCTTGGCACTATCGCCGCGTGATTTGGCCATTTTCTCATTAACTTCTCACCTACTCCATTTATTTCTCTCTCAAATACCCTCCTCTTTATAGAACCGATTTCTTGGGTTTCTAAGTGCATTTATTCCCATCTAATTCAAGATCTTGGTTTAGTCATTCAACATTTGGAAGCTAGGATCATCATCTCTTTCTCCTACAACTTCACCATTCTCAAGAATGAGATTTTAGGGTTTTGGGGTTTTCATCAAAACCCACCTTTGTGAGTTCATCTTCTCTATAAAATGTCTATATGATATATGTAAAACCTTTTCTTTGCATTTCCTTAAAAACCCACTTTCCCCCCTTTTTGTATTGTTGAAGTATCTAGGTCAAATCTAGGGTTTGATTTAATTATATTTTTCTATGTTGTGATGACCCAAAATATTGTTGAGACAACAAACTTGAGTAGTTCCATATCGTGAAAATGGTGATGCTAAATGGTAAAATGACTTACTTGGAAGTTTATGGAAAACTAAAGTTTTGTGGTTTCATGGTAAAACGAGTAAGGGAACCTATGTGTAGCATATAATATGTTGTTATGGTCTATGGATGAGGATAAAAGAATTCATGGAAAAGGATGAAATGTGAGCATGTTAAATTTCATTTTATGGACAAAATATTATGTGATTCTAATGAGCATGAAATTCATATTCAAATGCTTATTGGTCATTGTTGAATTATGTGGTTAAAATGGTGAGGACCCAAGGTAAAGATCCATGCATAGGGTTGAATTTGGTTCTCCTTTGGGGTAAATACTTGGACAAGTTGAACCCAAATTTGCATTGAACTAAAGATTCATGAATAGAGTTGATGTTCTAACGGCTAAAGATTCATGACTAGAGTTGATGCCGGTAAATAACCATTATAACTATTTGCCCACATGGGTCGTGGCCTACTTTTGTGTTCTTTCGCGACTCATGGTGGAACGGGTCTCCCCCGTCTCGCATAAGGTTCACTGTTGAAGAATTCATTCATTCATTCATGTTCGTTATTTAAATTTCCTTGATCATTCATCTAAGCACTACTTGTTATTGTATTTATAAATTGGATGTTCTCACTAGGCTCCTAGCCTAACACTTGTTTGTCTTGGTGTTCTTACCAGGTTCTTTTAGTGGTGGGGCAACGAGGTCTTGAGAGAGAGTTGGTAAATTTTTGGAGACATATCTTTGACGAGGCGTAGAGTGTACAGTCACACATGTCGATGTTTTGGAAATAGACGACGACATCCAATTATAATCTAAATTAGATTGTTTAGATTAAGTAGGTTGTCGATCCTCTTTTCATTCATTAGAAATTGTAAACGCTTATACTTTCCCCAAATTGTGTTGGGATGATGTCATTTGCGAAACTCGATTTTTATACAAATGTACCAGGTTGTTTTCTCTTCAATTTATAAACGTTTTATTGCGAAAGTTTATGTTTTAGAAGTTCCAAATTTTAGGGTGTTACATGGTGTGTTTCGGGAAATAAAGTTTATTCCGCATTTTTATAAATTGGGAGTTAATTAATATTCACGTTTTGGGTGAGTTTGGGGTTGAAGTTGCTTTACAAAGGATTGTCTATGTTGGGATACTTGTCTTTAAAGGTGTGTGTTATTGGAAAATGAGTCGTCTAATATTCAAAGTAAATCATTTTGAAAGATTATCATTTAAAACACATTCTTTCCTTTTAACAAAGATATTTGTTCATGTTGAAAACTCTTGAACTCACTAGGCGTTAGTCTAACATTTTTATTTGTCGGCATCTGCATTTGGTTTAGTTAAGGATTGTTGCTAGCGACTTCGTGGTGAGATGAGCGCTAGTCCTATGCACGAGAGGGAGTAGCTTGGTGACACTTTTGTCGTTGTCTTCCAATTCACATAGCTCCATGAAATGAGTGTTCCGCGAGAAAAGAGAGGCTGACATCTTTTCTTATCTATCTATTTTCGTAAGCCTTCCGCACTTTTGGAGATAGCAACTATTATTGGGTTTTAGTAACACCCGACTTTGATTAGTCTTTATACAAGATTTGACCTATTATTTGTTGAAGGTTAATCTAGAATTCTAATTGAGGTGACTCAAATGATGATTAGTAGAATAGATTTTATCGTTTGTATATTTGAAAACTTTAAATTAGTTGCTCTTTCCAAATTGAGGGTGTTACATAAAACCCTTAAATTTCAAGATTACGACATCTATAAAGCATCAAGTACAATCACTCTTAAGAGCTAGGGTTTGTTGAGTTTGGGTGAAAGAGAAGTACTTGAGCTATTGTTTTCCCTTTAGACTTGGAAATGTCTTGGAGAACATAGGATTCCATGACGTGATTGTGTCCCCAAGGATTGTCGAATGCACCTAAAGGGGAGTAAGCGGTGAGAAGGATTGAATTCGCTTTGCAGAATTGGTTGAGTTCATTCTGCTGCCAAAGTGGGTTCATCTCCACCTTCAAAATAAATCAAAATGGTGAAATATATTCACAATCCTATATATCATGAGATAATGAGGCAATCAGCTTGGATGATATATAATTAATATACATTAAGGTTTACAAAATTTGATTTGATGAAGATCGGTGGATGATGATCGATCACCTGGTCAGGAGGGATTCTGGCGAATGAAATAATTTCTTGAATTTTTCGACAAGAGAAGTTGCTGACACCGATTGTTTTTGTGAGTTTGAGATCTTGGAAATCCTCCATTGCTTCCCAAACACCCTTGATGTCGATCGCGGCTACACACTCTTTTGGAACGGAAACTTGTACTGCTCTTGGTTTAACTTTAGCAGCCAATGTATCAGATACAAGTCTACGTACTCGAGCCCCAAATTCCTACGTAAATTCACAAACCATTAATTAATGTAATTTTTAAGCTCGTTTTTCTTAAGTTATATTTTCGACCCAAATTTGTTGGGTATCACAAAATTA
Organism: Arctium lappa; assembly: GCA_023525745.1. Classification (NCBI taxonomy): domain Eukaryota; kingdom Viridiplantae; phylum Streptophyta; class Magnoliopsida; order Asterales; family Asteraceae; genus Arctium; species Arctium lappa. The sequence goes on from CM042050.1 coordinate 18,848,834, forward strand.
TCAAGGATAATCTCCAATCTTCGTAACAATTTTGGCAGAAATAGTTAAATTCAATTTAAACCTAGAGAATTGTTATTGTTACTATTTTAATGTCGAGAATAATTTCCTATTAAATGAAAATGATTGTTTGAAATAAGTAGTGGACGGTTATACAAAACTAATGTAATACCATCAACAAGCAAATCCTTGATTCTAATTAGCTTTCACGAGAGTGCATTCTACACCTCAACTAACAACCTCATATTTTTTTGTGAATCCAATTACCCATAATAGACCGATAATTTCACTAAAATCATCGACATGCAGAATTCATATAGTAACCAAAATTATTATTTTTTGAAGGAATAATGAAATTAAAATATTTGTTGCTTGATCAAGTTACTACGACGGCCGGGTGATCATCTCTCGAGTGAAGCATAAATTTTTCGTACCGGAGACTCTCCTTCAAGGCTGGTAAAACAAGGTGGCGCTCGGTGCAGTTACACCACAGCTTGGTGGTGATAAAAAGCTCAGCTTGGTGGTGATAAAAAGCTCGGTTCGAGACTTGATGAGACCCATTCTCAGAGCTTCTCCGATGGCTTCCCCGATAGGTTTTTCAGTTTGGTACAATGCGGCCGTGTCAAAGTGGCGATAACCCACCTTGATGGCCTGAAGAATTGCGGCTTTCACCTGGTCACGGGCTGCGATCGTTGTTGCAGTACCCATTCCGATCACTGGAATGGGCCGAGGTCCATCGGAAGAACTTATCATCATTGCCGGAACCACGCTTAATTATCTGTTCTTGGTTTCTTTTTACTGCTGGAAACTTTTACAATATTTAGGGTTTGCTGACTGCATGCATATATCAATGGTGGTGGCAAGTTTTTTTTTTTGTGGTTGTAGAAACTTTTTATTAGGTTTGTTTCATGAGCCCATAGTTTTAACTTGTCTGTTTGATTACGGATGTGGGTTATGTTACTTATCTCCCTTTCAACCTCTCTCTCTTTTTACTTTGGTTGGTTTGGCTACTTTTTTGATGCATGGCATTGAGTTATTTGTTTGATTTTTTTTTTTTTTTTTGGGGGGGGGGGGGGGGTTGCAAAGGGTATAGTAAGACATTCTATTTGAGGTGGGTGTCAAAAAGGGTAAGATGTAACTGGAATCTCAATCCTGTCCAAAAAATAGTTTTGGTTCATGCAGCGTTCTGAATTTAGGCATTTTTTTAGTAGTAGGAATCTTTTAGTGGTATTCCCCCTCGTAAGGATTCCATATTGGATCAAATTGTGGAGAAGTCTTTTAGTTGGGTCTTGGTTAGGTATAAGGGGAGCGTTAGACTAATCCCTTGGAAAATTAACGTTGTAAGACATTAGCACTCATTAAACCTTAGTGGCCACAATTGTTGTGCACGCCTGGATTCGAAGCCTGGACAGATGAGATATTCCACCACATCCCCCAGGGCCTTAACCAGTACACCACAACCCTTGTGGTTAACATTAGAGATCGGTTATTGTAGAGGTTTCTCCCTATCAACTGTTTCAAATCATTGTAATACTCTGTTTCTGCTAGCTGCTTGCTAGCGTTTTAATGAAAGTTGGTTGATGTTTCAAAAAAAAAAGAGGCAACGAAAAAATGTTTTATTTCTCGTAACTTATCAAAATCTTATATCAAAGCTTATATAGACCCAATTGTTGGTGATTTTATAGTCATCAAGTGTTTTAGTGTAGTTGTGATTTACATGGGATTAAGTAAGTGATAAGGCAAATATAACGTGAGTAATTAAGGAGGTGCGGAGTTCGCACTCAAAAATGCTATCACTATCATCTTGCATCGCTATAAGACGAGGGTCAAGGGAGTTGCGCACCCTTGCGAGGTCCTAGGGGCAGTGATACAGGGAGAATTCAGGAGTTAATAAGAATTTTCGAAAGTAATTGAAAAAGAGGAAAACGGGATCGAAAGAAAAAACAAGCTCGCAAGAGACTCGAAATTTGGCATAAAAAAAGAGGCAAACAGAACCGAATACGGGTTCGATGCGACTTAGGTAGCATGAAACCCGCCCAAGACACTGTGTTGGCGTGCATAGAAACCATGGAATTCCAAGCATCACCAAACTTTATTTTTTTAATTCATGCACCCATGATGCAATTATCCCATGCATGATATCCATTTAGTAATTAATTATTATCTTTTTAGTTATCTTTAGGATTAGATTTAATTAATTTCATAATTATCTTTTTTCTAGTTTGGATTATAAATATGATAGTTAGGTTTCATTGTTAATCAATATATCAATCAATAAAAGTTTAGCTTTTTAGAGAGTTTTCTCTTGAATTTGAGTTTTACGTTCCGTAATTCTCAACCGTTAAAGGGTTTAGACGCTTGTCGATCCTTCCGCAAACCTACGTTGCGTCAGTTGGTATCAGAGCAGGATTCGCCTGTCTTTTCACTAACATGGCAGATCAACAACCCGCTACCAAAGCAGGTTTAGTAAAGATGAATGTGGCCTTATCCACAACACTCGCTAACCTGACAGCGGTTGTCAACAAACTTCAACCCAATTCCGTCAACGACAATCGTCGGAGAAAAGACAGGTTTGAAGAACCAATTGGGGAGCCACGCAATGGTAATCGAGTTAATTTTCCGAGTTTCAAATCCGATTACCATATGAAAGAAGACATTCTGTCCTTCTATGGAACCAAAGGAGTAGAAGAATTTTTAGGTTGGCAAATCGAAGTCGACCGATTCTTTGACATTATGGATGTTCCCAAAGACATACAGGTAAAGTTGGTTGCTTTCCGTCTAAAGAGTGCCGCCGCTATTTGGTGGGATAAATTGATCGTGAAAAGACAACAACAACGAAAGAGACCAGTTCGATCTTGGAGGAGAATGAAGCAGCTTATGATGGAACGATTCTTTCCGGAAAATTATGAACAGATCCTTAAGAAACTCCATCCCGAACCCGACAACGACAACTCTGGGAGAAAGGATACACACGAGAAATCAATCATGGTTTTAGGCGATAACAACTACGATCATATTATACCATAAGTTTCTTCCCTGGCCAAACAACCACCCATTCCGGAGAAGCCATCGAAAAAGGACGAAGTTTTTCCGAACAAGCTTGAAGAGGAAGTCATCCCCGTCGTGACCGAGTCACAACAATTTTTTTTTACCGAGACCAATGTGTTCGAACCAGATCTCGGACCAGCCACCTAGAGAAATTGAAAGTGAACCGTCTAAGAACAATCTCAAGCCAACGAACCCGTTGTCACCAGAAGTCAAGAACGATGATTCCAATGGTGACACATTCATTATTACCGCACCCAAGGCTCCGGTTCAAACCGAAACAATTCCCGGTAAAGTTACTCTTATCTCTTACCCTTTCGAGTTTGATAAAATATTGATCGTATGGAAGAAATCGCGACAACCTCCGTTGGGATTTGAAGACCGGTCAAATTTTTTGAATTTTGGAGGGCAAGTTGTGAATCCAAACGTTTTGGAGAAACGATTGTTCTACGGGTCGGATGAATACCTTTTTCAACTGAACTCTATGACGAGTTCTTTTCAAGTGAGGGTGACTGATACAAGGATAATTCGGGAGTTAATAAGAATTTTCGAAAGTAATTGGAAAAGAGGAAAACGGTATCGAAAGAAAAAACGAGTTCGCAAGAGACTCGGAATTTGGCATCAAAAAAGAGGCAAACAGAACCGAATGCGGGATACGACTTGGGTCGCATGAAACCCGCCCAAGACACTGTGTTGGCATGCATAGAAACCATGGAATCCCATGCATCACCAAACTCTATTTTTTTTTTAATTCATGCACCCACGATGCAATTATCCCAGCATGATATCCATTTAGTAATTAATTATTATCTTTTTAGTTATCTTTAGGATTAGATTTAATTAATTTCGTAATTATCTTTTTTCTAGTTTAGATTATAAATAGGATAGTTAGGTTGCATTTTTAATCAAGTTATCAATCAATAAAAGTTTAGCTTTTTAGAGAGTTTTCTCTTGAATCTGAGTTTTACGTTCCGTAATTCTCAATCGTTAAAGGGTTTAGACGCTTGTCGATTCTTCCGCAAACGTACGTTGCGTCAGGCAGCGGCCTAGCAGGCAAGGGGAAGAAGGCAAGAAGTGTTCTTAATGCATACAGTCTTTGGAAGTTAACTCAAAAGCCTTTGAGTTTACAAGAAGAAGCCTATGAGTTCTCATTTAATTAGAAGCTCCGACTTCTCATCAGAAGTTTAATTTTTATTATGAACTACTTTCTGGATTGCTTTCTAATCTGTGTTGCAGTTATCAATAAACTGCCTAACTAACCCGTAAATGTTAATCTCTCATATAAATATGTGACATGTTGAACCTCGGTGGACATAGAACTTGATTTTTTCAGATTTTGAATTTCGAGTGTTCATTGGATAATCCCAATACTCAATTCGTGATACCCAAGGCAATAAGGGTCGAATTAGTGTATTTGGATAATATACATATACATACGCTATCCAATTGATTTATCGGGTCCGTTGATCAAAGAACCCTCGATTTCTAATACCAAATTGATGATCTATTATTTATATCTTACGTAAGTAGACGTACTTCGTTACATCTTTTATTAGTGATAGAATTGTTTATTGAAACGAAAGCTCTGCATCAAGCTCAGTCACTACATCGTTAGACTCAGCCACCATTAAACTCGAATAAATATATTTTTGCTGAGGAATTTGGCTGATTTTAATCAACTCTTCTTCAGTCAATGACCAATCGAATATGTCTAGGTTTTGCTTCATCCTCTCTGTGTTGAAACTCTTTACTACAAAACTCACACCTTGCTCGTATATCCATCTTAAAGAAACCTGCATGTCATCAATGCTGCATCAACTTATGTCATAGAAGGAGCTATTAAATTAAGAGAGAAATATAAATACCAGGAATTAATTGAATAATACAACAAAATTAATGTATCCAAAGATGGCTAATTAACTACAACTTGGTACTAACTTGGCTGTGATGTTCAACACGTTCTGTATATCAAACATCTATAGCAAATTTTAGGGTTCAAGTTGGGGTCACTAGGGCTGTAAACGAACTGAACGTTCAGCGAACCGTTCGTGAACTGTTCGGCGGGAAGTTCGTTTATATTCGTTTATTTACAAACGAACATGAACAAATTTTTTCGTTCGTTTAACTAAACGAACGAACATGAACACATGCCTCATTCGTTTTATGTTCGTGAACGTTCGTTCGTTTACTTATGTTCGTTTACGTTCGTTTACTTATGTTCGTTTACTAATAATAATAAATTAACAATTAAATAATAATTTATTATTAAATTTACAATAGATATAATTAATAATAATAATAATTTAATAAAGACATCAATTTATGAAAAAAAATAAATAATGAAACTGATGGTTTTTTCCTTTATATAAATATGTATACCTTGTTTTTTCTCAAATAATTTTGACGTGGGATGCTTTACACCGTTCCCTTGTATAGATGTTTGATAGTTATGAACAACCCATCCCACATTGGTATGATTTTCTATTTGGATGCTCAATACTCTAGTATATATAGCCCTTAAACCTTCATTGTTTTAACATTGAGTTATGCTAATTAGTATATTGAGCATAAGGGGTTGAGCCCATTTAAGTTCGTTCGTTTACGTTCGTTTAACTCATATAAGTTTGTTTAGCTCTTAATGAACGAAATAAACGCACACGAACAAACAATTTTTCTTAATGAACGAACAAGACCATAAAAAATTTTGTTCGTTTACTGTTCGTGTTCGTTCATTTGTTCGGTTATGTTAAACGAACGAACACGAACAAGCCATCATTCATGTTCGTTCGGTTCGTTTACAACCCTAGGGGTTACTACTAAATAAAAGACCAATTCTGGCGGATTTCTGGTGGAAGACACAAAAGTCAAATACCGTTGACTTTCGGCGGAAATCCGCCGGAAATATTTTCCGAATTTTGTTTAAAAAAATTATAAGAATTTCCAGCGGATTTACGATGAATTTCCGACGTTTTTTTTTAATTATTTAATATTAGAAAATTAAAAATAATTAATTACATTTTCCGACGGAATTTAATTAATTAAATGCCGCCGAAAATATTTACATTTAATATTTTTTGCAATTTTTTATAAGAAAAGAGTAATAAATAAATTTTAAAAAAATCCTAAGAAATATTAAATTCTGTCGGAAATCTGCCAGTGGAAAGTATCTACATTTAATATATTTTTTTTAATTTTTCCTAAGAAAAAATAATAAATAAACTGTAAAAAAAATCCGTCAGAAATCGGCCTATTTTGTAGCCGGTATTTGGCGTATTTTTCTGATTCGGTTGGGTGGGTTTGTCGGGATTATATGGCTGTTTGACTCGATATTTTCCAAAATCAAAGTGTTGCATTGGGTTTTTCATTAGAAGATCTAGGAAAAGTAAAAGAGAGCAAGAAGTTAACCTGAGCAACTGTCTTCCCTCTTGAGTTGGCAATGTCTTTAAGAACATCACATTCCAGAACATGGTTGTGCCCCCATGCGTTGCCGAAGGCACCTAAAGGGGAGTAACCCGTGAGAAGGATACCATTCTTTTTGCAGAATTCATTCAATTTTTTCTGTTGCCAAAGTGGGTTCATCTCAACCTAACAGATCCAAATTCAAAAATTATATCAATCAGATTCATGAGATTTGTTGTTGCAAGCGTTACAAGAAATTAAATTAAGAAAGAATGAACCACAATGGTTGTGTCGTAGTGGTTAAGGTCTTGGGGATGTGATGAAATATCCCATCTGCCCACGATTCGAATCCAGTCGCGCACAATAATTGTGGCCATCAGGGCTGATTTCTTGCGGTCATAATTTTCCGGAATTAGTCTAGTAAACCCTCCCAAAGAAAAAAAAAAGAATGATCATGACCTGGTTGATGGCTGGAGGGATTTTGGCGAAGGAAAGGATATCTTGAATTCTGGTAGGAGAGAAATTGCTTACACCAATGGATTTGGTGAGCCCTAGATTTTGACATTCCTCCATTGCTTCCCAGACGTCTTTGATATTGATTGGAAATATGCATTCCTTTGGGATCGGGATTTTGAGCTCCTCTTGGGTTAGCTTTAGTGGCCAATGTATAAGATATAGATCTACGTAGTCTAGTTCCAAATTCCTGCATATATCCATTCATAAATTAACACTTCATATATATCTATTTCTGTTTGTGCTACAAATAATAACTTATGCCATCAACTTCTTTTCAACAGAAAAGAAAAACATCATAGGAAGTGGGTTGAAGAGGAAAGCATCGGTCAAACCGCTAACCTCGATCGGTTGGCAAGTTCGATCGAAGGGAAATTTACAGAAATAGCCAATCCGCCAAATGGTTTCACTTTTTGGCCATTTTCAGACCTTATTTCACTTTGTAGTCAATCCTTATGCAGAAGGCTTGCGCATATGCGTAACGATTGCTTTTCGAAAAAAAAAGAAAGAAAGTGGAATCATTGCAGAGAAACTTTACGCATATGCTTAAGGTTTTTTTTTTCTCTAAAAATCATATGCTAAGGATTAACTAAAAAGTGAAACCAGGTATCAGCTTTGGCTATTTTTGTAAATTTCCCACGATTGAAACAGCCAACTTAGAGCTACAAACCGTTGGCCGAATCTATACTAGTTTGAATCCTAAAAACTTACAGACAACTAGCAAACAAAATAAGAAGCAGCTAGCAACCTAGTGAAATGTGAAAAAAACAAATACAGGCGAGTACTGATTATCCTGATTCCTCATTAAAAAAGAGAAGTTATATCGATAATCGCTGTTTTAATATCTGAACTTCATATATTGCATTAAAACCCTTGTCCATCAAACTCGAGATCATTTAGGACTTTTCCCCGTTTTCTTTTATTTTACTAATAACTTTTTAACAGGAAAGATGGATGGTCGTTTGATCTGATGACCAAATCCAAAACAAACTGTAAATCACAGGGTCTTTTATGTAATTTTAGGGACCAAAACCGTGACTCTTGACATACCAGAGAGACCAAAACTGTAATGTACTCAAAAAGAAATTAGTTGTAGAGAGGTGGTCTCACTCACCGGAGACTCTGCTTGATGGCCGGTAAAACAAGATGGCCCTCGGCGGAGTTACCCCAAAGCTTGGTGGTAATGAAAAGCTCCTCCCTAGACTTGATGAGACCGAGTCTCAGAGCTTCCTTGATGGCTTCCCCCAGAGATTTTTCCGTTTTGTAGGCTGCGGCGGTGTCAAAGTGGCGATAACCCACCTTCATGGCTTCAATAATCCCTGCCGTCACCTGATCACCGCTTTCCTTCGACGATGCCGTGCCCATTCCGATCAGTGGAATGGGCCGTGGACCATTGGAAGAGCTTATCATTGTCTCCGGGATGCTAATTGCCATTTTTAATATCCACTCTATAGCTTCTTTTCTTTTGTTGTTACAACTATATGTATATATATAGAGAGAGATATAAAGATATAGGCGAAGGATCGTGTGAGAAGTTGAGGTTTACGTGAACCGTGAGAAATAAATCTGAACCGTTGATCACTTTTAATTGAATGCCCACCCCATGAATTACGGCTTAGAAGAGAATTGATCTGGTCTATATCGGTGCATTTCATCCTAATGTTCATTCATTTCTCATCCAACAGTTAATAACACTTCTCACGTTAACCTCAACTTCTCAACGAAACCCAACCCTATAGATATTTAATTATTTATATAGATACGTGTTGGTTGCATATTCCAAAGGAAGAATGACGGATTGGCATGCGTAAGCGCTCTAGACTCATTTTGTCTAAATAAATCACCATCGCATATATAGAGACGAAAACGATTTCATTAAGATTCCTACAAATTATTGTTAAATATTCTGTAAAATAATAATCTAACGGTTGATGGGGTTTTTGGGTATGGACCAGATCTAGTTACGGTTCTTCGATCTTAGGTGGGGTTTGTCTTGGCTTATGGGCTGTGCATCTTTAATTCTTGCTAGGAATTATTACAATTTATGTTGTGTAGAAAATTCGAAAGTAATCTTTGAATAATATCTAATATTATTTTAGTTCTGTATATGGAATATAACTATTTTAGTTTGTTTTCAAACATTGTGTGGTCACTAATTCAAATGCAAAAAATGGTTCAAAAGTTGTGGATATTGTTTTTGAAAGCAATGTTAATGAAGATGTTGTCTTTGGAACCAGTTGTGCGTAAGAGGGCACGTATCATATCTCTAAATTGTTACAAATTTTTGGCTGCATTCGAAAACACAACATGATAACTTTTGGATACAGTAAAGAATAAAGATAGATATGTGAGGTTGGTTCCTTATTTTTTATTACGATAAATTTATATTTATATTTTGAAAAAAATAATAATTATATTATAAAGTTTTTTATTTGATACTAATTAAAAAACATTTAATTAAATAAAATATCTAAAAACAATATACTTTTTATTAATAGACAGATAAATTTAGAGTTTCATCTTACATTTATGTCTCTTAGTTTCATAATTTGCATGCATTTCCTTGATTTAGTTCTTGGATCGAATGGTGGCTTTACTCCTGAACCTCCTCATTTTCTTGCATTTCTTTATTTTCTTGGATGTTTTATGCATACACTTATATATAACGTGATTACATTATTTTGTTTCCATTAGTTCATTCTTCCTCTAAGGCCAAAGTGTCTTATGTTTCAACTTCAAAAGTGACGATGATTTTTTAAAATTTCTTAGAATTTTGAAGCTAAAAAAGGTGACCATATATTTGATATAGATGTCAAAATTGTACTTACTGGATCTTAAAATGTATGAGCTAATAAGTGTTATTTGTTTGACGTAGGTCATTTTTCTGTGGTCGCTCTACCGGATTGTTTATATATATATGCACTACAAGAAGATTGAGTTTTATAGAAGAAAGTTTTAGAGAAGGATTTGAAAGTGTATCTAAAGCTAACTTTTAGAGAAGAAATTGGTTGACATAAATGAAATATGTATCTAAAGGTATGATAACATTTTGAGACGTTCTTTCAAAAAATTATACGCTATAAAAAACCTATCTAAAGGTTTTAGAGACACTTTTATTAAAAAGCTTCTCTAAAAATAAAATAAAAAAGAGATTTAGTTACACTTTATAAAACTTCTCTAAAAACTAAAATATTTTTACTTTTATTTTAAAATGAATTAATTACGCTCTACAAACACAAAGCGTATCTAAAGGTAACATAATTTTTTAAAATAAATCAGAAATATAATTTGTAAACAGAATGAGAGCCCTAATTTTTCATAGATATCTCATCGTGCGGCCTTGCTCCTTCGTCCGTCGATTCTTGCCCATCCGACTATTCTCATATCAGTCGACGATTGTTGCCATCCGTCAATGCCGTCGATAATTGTTGTCGTTGACGATTGTTGCCGTCCGTCAATTCTCGTCGTCCGTCCGTCGATTTTCTTACTTTCGACGTTTATATCTTGTTTACAGCTACTGATATTGATATATGCAATTTGTGAAAATTTGTAAATGCATGTTTTGAAGATAGAATACCTTTCAGTACCCATTTTTTTACAACTTGAACAATGTCAATTATGACAATTTTGTAGATATACGTATTGTCCATTGCAGGTCTGCAATTGTATCTCGTATGTTCTACATCTATGTCCCTCTAATTTTGATTTCATCAACAATTGATGACCAGGTATATAATTGTCCTAACAAGGTGTTAATCAAGTACATTCAATAGATTAGCCACTATGTACATCAATATCTTGGATATATTTTGATTCCTTGTTGTTGATTCAAGCTAGGTTAGGGTGATACCAAATGGCAGAGATGGATATTCAAAATCTTCTTATTGGAGAACCACCATGTGGTTCATTACTGCATCAATTGTAGGTGAAATATGATTTCACATGGTAGTTTTCTACTAATTTCATAAATAAGAGATTTTGTATTTATAATTTGTAATGCCTTTTTTTGTATCTTGTGGTTTGATATGTTGCCTGAGAAGACATAAAGAACCATAAGGAACAACTTGTTGTATTCCACCAACCCTAGAACAACTGTGGCAGCAGAATGAAGAGAGGATAAAGGAGTTCTTGGATGTAGGAACACAAATACAGAAAATATGCAGAGAAATTGCAAGGAGTAGTCGGCATGCACGAGTCCAACTTTGATGAGTCATGAGTCTGACCTATCCTCGAAGAAGTTGGATGAATTTCATGACCAGCTGCAAGAAGAAGAAGAAGAACTCTAGAAAGAGAAGGTTCAACTTTTCTATGAAGCTCCTTGATAATGTCTTTGAGAAGATTGTATTTTCCAGTCTAGGGAAAATGGATAACATCTAGCAATTGGAATACGATTTTGGATCCCCTAAATAGTGAATCATTCAATAAAGTTTCAGAAGTAGATGAAAGATAAATCAAGTATATAACATCTAGCACTTGGAAGCTTATAAACTCATTATCTTTTGACATCTTATGCAACCTTTTGCAGAAAGCTTATCTAAGTGCCCTAAACATGGCCTGCACAATTCATTCAAATCCCAAAGAGGTCTTTATTTATCTTGCCAATGATCAATATGAAAGTTTTGTACATAATATAGTGATAACTAAAGGCTCTAAAACCAAATATTAGGTACTTTTTATATGAAGTACATCAACTTGTTCTTCAATTAGCCATATTAGTCACTCTTCTTCACTTGTTAAATTATTTAGCATTAGTAGTTTCTTTAATGGAAGTTTATCAGGAAGTTAACACTACTACATAAATGACTTTTTTAAATGCACCTTTTTAAACGGTTTTTAAAAATATTCGAAAAAACGTTTAAAAAGGTGACCGCGTTTTTTTAAGACTTTTTTTAAACGGTTATGCGGTTGTGGTACCGTTTAAAAAAGTCATATGACATTTTTAAATGGTTGTTATAAAAAACCGTTTAAAAAGAGATACGTATTTCACACGGATAATTGGACAAAACCGTTTAAAATGCCGCCTAACTTTTTTACATGGTTTATTCATACAAACGTTTAAAATACATACATCTTTTTAAACGGTTCCCTAGAAACAACGTTTAAAAAGGCCAAACACATTTTCAAACGCTTTCATTATGACAAAACCGTTTAAAAAGACCTGTAAAAATTTAGGGTAAAACCGAACTACATTAATGCGTTTTTATATTTTGATAGGTTCCGAACAATTTGGAGCGAAAAAGAACAAAACGAGAATTTTTGACAGATTTGCGCAACTGTGGAGTTTTGATCATATCTCACTCGTCCGATCTCCGATTTGAGTGATTCAAGATGATCTGGAAACCAACACACATATCTACAATGTTCGTGTTTCGAATTTTTGGTAATTTGGAGTAAATCTGGCCGAATCTGAAGTTGAAGTTGGGAGTACAAAGCTGGACAGAAAATGAATAAAAGAATTAAAGGTGCTTCTATAAACATAGAAGAAGATGTGGTGGAATGGTAAGTGTTGTGGGTTTGCATGGATATGGTTCCGAGATTGAGTCCTATGTGCAGCAGATAACATTCTTTTATTTTTTAATCGGTTTAAAAACCGTTTAAAAATGTGACTTTTTTAAACGGTTCAAAAACCGTTTAAAAAAGCTCCTGACTTTTTCAAACGGTGCCTTTCAAACAGTTGTAAAACCGTTTAAAAATGTCCAAAACAACCGTTTAAACATGTTATGTGCTTATCACATATATGCTAATACATATGCCTAATTTGGGTATTTAAGACATAGGGATTAAAAAGTTGTACTTATAAATAGGGATTAAAAAGTTGCTCATCACATTCGGTGCTTCCTTTGGTTGCCTCGTCTGCTTAATTTACTTTATCCATGTATTTTATTTTTATTTCAATTCCATCTCTTTCTTTATCCATATTGTTTTAGAAAATATCAGAAAAGTTGCATTTCTTTGTTAACAACAAAAGGGTTATTGTTACTCTTCATATATACTATCTCAGTTATGTCAAAATAGGTTGTGTTGATTGTTGATGTCAAACCTAGTACATGTATAAATCAAAATCAATATGGATTGTAGATCCCAGTGCAGTGCAATCACAAGTAAATATTATCAAAGATGAACAGATTATAGGCCACAACAACTAGTCATATGATTAATATTACTTTAAAGGGTTTAGGTTTACAGAGAGAATTTCTGATAAGGGTTTGTAAACCTAATGACTAGAAAATTGAATAATGAACTTCTAACCTTACAAATGAAATAAGAAACAACTTTAAATACTTAGGCACGCAGGCCTGACGGGCTTATGGGCTTTTAGGCCCAACAAGCTTACAACTATGAATAAATGACAGTTTATACCCTGAACTTCTATTTAACTAACAAAATAGCCCTAACAATCTCCCCCTTTAAATAGAAGTTGAAACTCGCGCCAGTTTGGAACATATATCTTCCGAAAACCAAAACTGATCTCGAAATATCTGATTTGCGTTCTGTACTCCAGTCGTTCTTCGATAACTTTCAGTGCTTTAAGAACAAGTGCTTTGTATGAAGAATCCAGTATCTGAACTCCCTTTTCATCTTGACCCAGCGCACGCTTCAATTTGTCTTTCAGCAGCATCAATGTACCATCACAGAATCTGGCAATCTGATCAAAACGGATAAATCGTAGAACACCTTTGTTGTTCACGTATGACATACCAAACTCTGGAATCTTTATAACTGTGAATGCTGGTACGCTTAGAGCATCAGACGGAACACTCAGATCAGGCTTGAGCAGATTAATCTTCGGTTGATCTCTTTCTAACCCAATCTGAAAATCTTCCACTGAAGCAAGTTTCATTGCGCACTTCATGTATCTTTTCACGGTTTCTAGTGCATCAATGACTTTTCCGGGTCTGACGGTTCTGGTCTTTAAGTCACGTAGTATGAACAGCAGATCTTGTGGCTCCAGACATGGAAAATCAGCATCAGAAAAGCAGTACTGTTGACCATCTTCTCTTGTAACCATGAAGTCCATATACTTAACCTTCATGAAGTAGGCAGGTATAATCTTATCAACTGATACAATCCCGAGCTTAGTCTTGGAGTACTTGTGCTGGAATTTTCTGTACATGAACACAAGCTCACGTTGTTTTTCTTTGTTTTTCACTGACTGTAGACCATGGAGAACGACTTCGTCATACTTTCTGATCCAATGGGCAAAGATCTTTTTTTGGCTTTCTTCAAGGAAAGGAACTTTTATTCTGACTCTTTCCTACTTGGATGGACGAACTGGAGGAGTACGTATTGGTTCTCTTACTAGTGAAGCTGGAGGAGATCTCTCGGGAAAAACTGTAGAAGAGAAGTCAGGGTGATTAACTGGATAGGTCAATAAAGGAACCACGACAGAAGACTGATCATCTGGATGCAGTATTTCATCAATTTCTTCTTGCATAACCACCAGAGCTCTTTCAGTATTAGCACATTCTTCTGTCGTGTCCGCCACTTCATACGGATCTAAGATTATTGCCCAATCTTCAGGAACTATCGGAGAACCATCTTCGAATTCCTCAGGCTTTTCAACCGTCGGATAGTCGTATAGTACCAAGTCTGTCACCTGTTCCCATTCCTGTTCCTGTCTCTGTCCCTCTGTTCTTGTACCGGAACCCGAACCCTGTTCAACCTGTTCTGATTCCACCATATGTGTCTCCGGCTCAGATAGGCGTTGGCGCTTCTCCCCCTCATGGTGATCAGGATCATCCTGATCATCATGTCGGCGCTTGAGCCGTTCTGCCTAGCTTCGGCAGGTATCCTCCACTGCTGATAGACGTTCAGTCAAAACAACTACGGTTTGCTGAAGTGACTTAAGCATGGCTTGTTGGATCTGGAAGGCTTCAGGAGAGACAATAGGCTGGGGGGTTGGTGGGGTAGGTGTGGATGCTTGAGAACGAAGCAGTGATAACAAATCGGCATCCTGGCTAGTAGTTTGGCAAGAAGAATGGATTTCAGCTCAGGGATAGAAAGATTCGTAGCGGGTAGGGAAGGTGGAATAGGTGTGGCTCAGGCTCAGTCACAGGACCTTTGCCTTTGATCATGCGTTTGAGGTTGTCCACCTCTTCCCTCATCATAGATTGGACAGCCTTTAGGGCGCCGTCCATGTATTCCCTTGAGAGTTGCCCCCGTTCTAGGAACGACATGTATAGCAAAAGGCTCTAGACTCCGTGCATGCAAAGATGTCGAGAACGGGGGCAGCTGTTCTCTTGTTTCAATATCGTCACCCTCCAAGTGAGAGCCCGATAGCGAATGTGCTAAATCCCCGTGAGAATGTGAAACCACCATCTGTTGAGAGATGGTGGAGTGGCTTGGAGGGGTGTGCAAATGTGCCGCTAGGTCCACGGCGTCTTCTTCAATACCCTGTCTCAACACATGAGACTGGGTAGCAGATGTGGCTACCTGGCTGGATGTGGCTAGGGGGATACAACCGTTGATGGTTGTCCCGTCACTCGTGTACTCTCAGCGTCATATTTTCTCTTTCTTTCCCTCTCTCGGCTCACTAGAATATCATCTTCAACTAAAGCTCCCTCCGCTCTCCTTATCTCTCCAGGTGAGGGCTGATTATCGTCACCATCGGAGTCAGAAGACTCGTTATTTGATGCCGATACGTTAGTGGCTGGGTCCGACTCACTGTCGGATTTATCGGATGTCTCCTCAGAGTCGGTTGCAGCTTCCGACTGAGAGTCGGGTGAACCTGATTCCGCCACAAGGTCGTATTGGGCCGAAGCTTCCTCCGAGGCGGAATGCGGTGTTGTCTCCTCAGTGGTAGCGACAGAAGAGGAATGAACATGAAGGGCTTCAAAAGCAGTTGTCTCTTCTGCCGTTTGAGTCTCTATTTGCGTCGGCGAAGATGGTTATCTAGAAGAACTAGGTTGGCTCGTTCCAACCGCACTGCCCACGCCAGATCCCCTCAGGATTATTTCTCTCGACACACCCTGTCCGGAATCCCCAGCTATCCGGACGCTTCGGCCTCTCGTTCGTGGACGCGGACCCTCACGTCGCTCAGGTCGTGCTCCCTGGGCAGGTCCTACCGGTCCTGGCCGGACCATAGGAGCTGGAATGTTGTGTGTGTGCCTATAAGCTATCACACTCAGTGTCGTAGGACGAGCATGGTCTAGTACCCCAACTAGGATTTGTCGGGCGACAACACCTTCTGGATCAGCGCGGGAAGGAATCTTGCGCGTCGGATGTTTTGGGCATGTTGGGTGCGTAGAGCGGCGCTGTATCTCGGGATACAGGTTCATGAAGTTCCGGATAACAATCTTTAAGAACTGCATGAATGGAATGAAATTCGATCGACGAGATGCAGTGGAACGAACTCTCTGAACGAGTTCAAACCAAAGAGAGTCAGCAACGTCCATGTGGCGATTGAAGGCCACCGTGTGAAAGATGCGAAGAATCGGGGCACTCGTCTGATCAATGCCCTTCGTTATAGCCGAGAGGCACCGATTTATGTAGGTGAACATCGTGTACCAGATCGTCGAGAGGTACTTGCGGTTAAAGGTTGATGGAATGCGAAGTTCTACGTCGTATCCTAAGGAGAGAAGGTCGGTGCACAGAGTAGCATCAATAACCATCGGGTCGAAGCTTTATCGGCCTGGAACGGATCCGGCGGTCGGTAAACAAAGGAATTTTCGGAAGAGATCACATGTGAGAAGCACTGGAGTATGATCTATCCGACCTTCAAGGTGGAATTCGCCGTTGGCCTCTAAAGCACGGAGAGAGTGCCAAAACTGCTGTAAGTATATGACTGGAACGGTCACAGTTTCCGTAGGAGCATAAGAGATTGGATGCCCCATAAGTATCTCGATGATGACCTGATATTGAATAGCAGGCTGGGTTACATCGAGGTGGTAGTTATTGGCTGTAAGAGGGAGGAACTGATCCTCGGGAATCAGTTCCGCATCTGTGATTGGATCAATCGCTGGTGGTTGGTTTTGTGCCTTTGTACATGTGAAGAAATAATCGATTAGTACGCAGGTTTGAGAAAATATGATAGCTGTTGGAGTTATACAGTCATGATTTAAACCACAACGGATACTAACTCCAAAAAGTGGAAGAACAAACCCTATTCGAGAATTAGGGTCAGTCACCAAGGCGCATAGAACTGTACCAACACACAGAACCACCAAAATCACCTCATAGACACACATAGGTATAACTATAAGCCATTAGAACCATAAAACAGGATTCGACCGGATAAGATATTAGACCGGATTAGGTTTCCACCGGTGGTCTCCTAATACCGGATGTGGTCTTCGACCGGGGTTCTCCTAAGACCGGATGTGGTCTTTGACCGAGGGTCTCCTAAGACCGGATGTGGTCTTCGACCGGGGATCTCCTAAGACCGGAGGTCATTCGACCGGGGGATCCTAAGACCGGATGTGGTCTTCGACCGGGGATCTCCTAAGACCGGAGGTCATTCGACCGGAGGTCCTTTCGACCGGTGGTTAACCCTAGATCGGAGGAAACGAAACGACCGAACTAGATCGAAAACACATCTTAACTACGACCTATGGATCGATGAAAGCTTTGAGCACATTAAAGATATGAAGAAAGTCGAACCTGTGATCAACTAGCAATAACGAGAGAGATAGAGATAGAACGTCGATAGAGAACGAGAGAGATGGATCGTCGATGGAAATCGAGTGCAGATCGAAGGCTTGAGAGAGAGAAAAATAGAAGAGTGATAGGGAAGGATGGTGAAGACCGGGGATTTAAATACCCCGGTCGAATGAAATAGAGCAATGAGGCTGGGCCGAGAAAGAAAGGACTGGGCCGATGGAACTCTGGGTCGGGACGAAACAAAACCAAACTTAAACAAACCAAACTTTAAAATATTTTTGTATTTTCGATAATAAAATGCACTTTAAAAAAAACTTAAGAAACCTATGAAATAAAATAAAATAAAAACCGAAGGCACAAAAAATTAAAAGCTCCCCCTCAAAAAGAAATTGAGAAACGCACGAGACTTAACTCCCCCTCGAATGATTATCATGAGGAGAGCAACCCACATTATCCACTTACCTGCTCCCCCTCGAACAGAGGACACGTGAGACTTACCAACAACCTGACAAGAGTGCTCCCCCTGAACACGTTACCGGCTTGTAGATCCACCACAATCAACTTACACTTTTCAGGGAACAAGGAATGAACTGCACAAAGAATCACGAAAACAAAAACACGAACACAAGAGAAGCGAGAAAAACACGAAATCTACTTTGTTGATACAGAAGTTCGTAACTGACACAAAACTGAACGAGTAAAATGCAATAACCAAGGAGTGTGGATAATAGCAACCAGAGACAGGTCACTGGTGCAATTGTCACAGTCATTCGTTATTGAACGAAACTCGTAGAGAGCTGCGAACGGATCAAACTTTCAGATTTAGCATACCTAGCTTGGACACAAGGTAATTAAATTGTTTTTCGTCCAAGGCTTTGGTAAATAGGTCTGCTAACTGATGCTCTGAATTAACAAAATAGAGTTCGATAGTACCTTTTTCCACGTGATCTTTTATAAAATGATAGCGCACATCAATGTGCTTCGTCTTTGTGTGCTGGACGGGATTGCTTGATATGGCTATAGTGCTCTTCGAGTTGCAGTAGATGGGAATCCTGGAGTAATTAAACCCATAATCTTTGAGCTGGGTGCGCATCCAGATGACCTGCGAGCAGCAACTGGCGGCTGCTACATACTCCGCCTCGGCGGTGGAGGTGGACACGCAGTTTTGCTTCTTGGAAGCCCAGCTGACAAGACGATCGCCCAAGAACTGAACATGACCCGACGTGCTTTTCCGGTCCAGCATGTTTCCAGCATGGTCAACGTCCGAGTAGGCTGTCAATTCAAAACCTGTCCCTTTTGGGTACCACAAACCAAGATCAACAGTACCTTTTAAATATCGAAAAATTCGCTTAACCGCAGCTAAGTGAGACTCTTTAGGTTTCGACTGAAATCTTACACACAAGAATGTCGAGAACATAATGTCAGGCCGACTAGCCGTCAAGTACATCAGAGAGCCAATCATGCCTCTATAAATGGTAGCATTCACATCCTTACCGTTAGGATCAGAGTGAAGCTTTAGAGTAGTGGACATGGGGGTTTTCATAGGCGAAGATTTCTCCATCTGGTATTTCCGAAGAATATCCGAGATGTATTTAGATTGATTAATGAAAATTCCTGTTTGTAATTGTTTTACTTGAAGACCCAGGAAAAAATTCATTTTCCCCATCATGCTCATTTGAAAATGTTTACTCATTAAGGCAGAGAAGTTCTGACAGTACTTGGGGTTCGTGGAGCCAAAGATTATATCATCAACATAAATTTGTACAAGAATGATATCTTTCTTCTCTCTTTTAATAAATAAAGTAGTGTCAATTTTACCTTTAGAGAAGCCATAATTGACTAAGAAGGATGAGAGTGCATCATACCAGGCTCGTGGCGCTTGCTTAAGATCGTATAGGGCCTTGTCAAGAAAATAGACGTAATTCGGATTTTCAGAACTCACGAAGCCTTCGGGTTGCGAGACATACACTTCCTCCTTGAGAACGCCGTTGAGGAACGCGGATTTCACGTCCATTTGAAAGACGGTGAAATTCTTGTGAGCGGCGTAGGCGAGGAACATGCGGATCGCTTTAATGCGGGAAACCGGTGCGAACGTCTCATCGTAATCAATTCCTTCTTGCTGGCGATATCCTTTAGCCACTAGACGCGCTTTGTTCTGAACAATGATGTCGTTTTCGTCCTTCTTTTTCTTAAAAATGCATTTAGTCCCTATCACCGTCTTGTTCTTAGGTCGGGGAACTAGGTGCCACACTTTGAGGATCTCAAATTGGTTGAGTTCCTCTTGCATGGCGATTACCCAGTCCGGATCATTCAGCGCTTCAGAGACGGTGGAAGGTTCGATACGGCTGAGGAACGAGGAAAATAAGCAGTCATTCGCGGTAATGGATCGAGTTTGAACGGGTGTATTGGGGTCACCGACTATTTGATGCAGGGGGTGAGCTCGAGTCCACTTGGTGGTGTGTGGATGAGGTTGATATGTCTGATGGGAGGTATCAGAATCCACATGACCACCTGGGGGTAAATCCTGAACTGCCTCGAGGGATGACGGCCTGTGAGGTGGAAGCTCCTTAGTGGGAGTCGAGCAAGGAGTAGAGGACGACTCAGCTGGTGATGAATCTATAGAAGGATCTGGGATTGCCGGAGTGGTATCTTCGGGAGCACCTTCAACAGGAGTCGGTTCAGGGGGTAAAACTGAAGGTTGCACGTCATTAGGAACTTGAACGAGAGGGTGTCTATCACTTGAGCTCGGGGAAGCTTGATCATTGGCAGTAGAAGATGGAGCACCAGGCGAAGATGGACCACCGGAATCGGTTGGACCAGTGACTTGAGTCACTTCTGGTGCTTGAGCAGTATTCCTGTCACAAGACGTAGTATTAGTCTTAACATTAAATAAGTCGTCATAAAAGAATTCAAACAGCAAATCCAAATTAGAAAGTTGTGTTCTTGACGTGGACGCTTGATTTGGATTGACTGGAGATTGTGTAGCTTCTGAACGGAATTGTCCAGAAGCTAACACACCAGTAAGCGCGGGTTCTGAACTGAGATGTTCAGAAGCCATGTCAGCGGCCTCGTCAAAAGTCACGTTTACGCTCTCAACGACGGTCTTTGTCCGTTTGTTGTAGACACGGTAGGCTTTGGCGTGCTGGGAGTAGCCGATGAACACTCCTTCATCCGCTTTGGGACTGAATTTTCCAAGATCATCCTTATCATTTAAGACAAAGCAGGTGCATCCGAAAGCATGAAAGTAGTTGATGTTCGGGACGCGATTGTTGATGATCTCGTACGGTGTCTTGTTGAATCGCTTGTTGATGATAGATCGATTTTGAGTGTAGCACGCGGTAGCAACGACTTCTGCCCAAAGAAATAGTGGTAGCTTGTAATGAGATAACATCGTGCACGCTGCTTCAACAAGAGTTCTGTTTCGACGCTCTACCACCCCATTCTGCTGAGGAGTACGAGCATCTGAGAAAGTATGTGAGATACCTACTGAAGTGATATAACCGGTGAGTATTTGATTCTTGAACTCAGTGCCGTTGTCCGTCCTGATGGTCTGAACTACTTGGTTGAGACTGACTTGAATGCTCTTCAGAAGTGATATTATCAACTCGGGAGTTTCGTCCTTTGAACGGAGAAAACGGACCCAAGTGTAACGAGAGAAATCGTCAACCATCACCAGGACATACTTCTTGTGATTTATGCTTTGAACGCGCATCGGTCCACATAAGTCCATGTGGATTAGCTCAAGGGACCGAGAAGTACTAGGAACGGCTTTAGGCTTGTGTGACGCCTTCTTCATCTTGCCCTTTTCGCAGGCAGCACACAGATGATCGTTTGCAAACTTTAGATCTGGCATACCCTTGACATGTCCACCGAGCACCAGCTTATTGATATTCTTGAAGTTCAAGTGCGAGAGACGGCGATGCCATATCCAGCTTTGTTCAGCAGACGCTTTAGACAACAAACAGACTTCCTTGTCGGATTTCAAGGACGAGAGGTCAATCGTATAAAGGTTAGTGCGACGCGTTCCAGCAAGTATTTCATTTCCATCTTCAGTCCGAACGCTGCACCTTTTAGCCTTGATAGTAACCTCGAGATTCTTGTCGCAGAATTGACCGATACTGAAGAGATTGTGACCGAGACCTTCGACATAGGAGACTTTCTTGATCGTGATGTTATCTTTGACAATATCCCCGTAACTCCTGATGGGAGAGTAGTGATCATTTCCGAAACGCACATTCCCACAAAACCTCTCGGTGAAGTTTGTGAGAAGCTCCCTTCTTCCGGTCATGTGCTTGGAGCAGCCTGAATCTAGATACCACACATGACCGTCCTGCAAACACGTTATTTCTGTTTAGGTACCCATTCGTAAATGGGTACTTTGGGGTTAGATTTAACACCCGACTTAGAGACCCGTTTAGATTTGGGTCTTTGTCTATCACGGGAAACATCACTATAAGAATGATTATGAGCAATATGATATGAGCCAAACCAATCAGATGCATAACGACTATCAACAAAATCATTTGATCCACAATAAGAGCAACACAGACAATCATGAGACAGTTGAAGTAATTGCGGAATTGAATAAACTTTTAAAGGAAGAGTTCCATTACATTCAACTAAAGGTTTAGAAATAAAAACATCATGATTGTTATTGTTCTTTCTAGACATTAAGACAGGATCAACTAATTCTGATGTTGTCGAGCTCTCTTTTGACTTCTTAGCTACCCAAGCATATTTCACTTCTTTCCGCCGACCATACGTATCTGAAATGCCGTTAAACCCATAGTCAGAGGATTTGAAAATTGAAGATTGTGACCTTTGAGAGCGACCGGTCTTTTTCTTCTTCTGTGAACGCCTTTTAGATTTAGACTTTGAAGATTTTGAAGAATTGTTCACAGAAGGTTTTTGCGGGGCAGATGTGGAACATTCACCCTTATAAAATTTAACCGGAGGCTCACATGACTCATTTAAAAAATCAACATGGCTAGGTAGAGAAGGATTAAAATCAAATTGGCTCAAATCACTATCTAAACACACCTCAGAATTCAAGAATGCGGAAAATTCTTGTTCCTCATCTGAAAGGACCTTATCACTTGAGGAGTTCAGGACAGCGAAAGAGTTTGTTGAGAGGAGATCATATGCGGAAGCATTTTTACCATCAGAACACTGATCCGATTCAAAAACTTGAGGCTATTTTCCTTTATTTGAAATGGTTGGTGAAGAGTCACCCATAAAAACTTTGCAGGAAGATGTGTCAGAGGAAGGATAAGAGTTTTCAGACAGATGAGATTTCTCACTTTGGAGAATGAAAGGCTTAGTTTGAGGCTCAGCCTTTTGAAGTTGCTCTTTCAGTTGATCTGCTGCCATAGCAGCCAGTTGAGATTGTAACTTCTTTATTTCTATCTGAAAAACTTCTTTTTCCTCATTAGACATAGTTTCCTTTTTGTTGGAACTGAGACACTCAATTTGGGATAAAAGAACTTGTTTTTCCTTTTGAAAATTTTCCCTCTCTAGTGCAAACTATTCTTCTAGCTGAACAAGTTTCTTTTCTAAAATCAGAGTTGGAACATAAACTTTGTGAGCTAGAGGTTCCTTTTCAGTTTTAACAGTGTTAGCATCTAGTTCAGCTTGAGAATAACTGTAAAGATAATCGGTTGACAGAGAGCGGGGTTTGTCATCATAGTAAGTAGCATTCAAAGAATCATAGACAAAAGGAACTGTGATTTTAGTAAGAACAGAGTTTTCCCTTCTCAACTTATCTGCCAAGTCTTTCTCCTTAGTGGGTTTGGTCCATTGGATTTTATATTCTGGAAATATTTTGTCTAATCCAAAGAATTCAGATGCATATAAAATAGGAACTTTGGTTAAAGCCTTGTTCAAATAATTAGGGTTATCGCAACCGATACCCGCATTTCCATACTTGGGTTCTTTCGGTGCGATTAGCTTTAGCGTGTGATCAGATTGACCAAATTTATAGAGTTTCTTTTCAAGATCTTCTAACTGATTAGATAACCTTATGTTCTCATTCTTGTAAGCCACGTTTTGAGTTAACAAATCAATTTTCTCGGTCTCAGACGTACGTAGCTCATCGGTCAGGTCATCTACTTTGGTCATTAGCTTTTGTGACTCTGTTGAACAACTCTCATTCTCTTCTCTTAAATTAGAAATCGTGCACAGGTAGCTAGAAATTTCTAAGCTTTGTTGTTCCATAAATTCAGACTGTTTAGTGACGGTTTTCTAAAGATGAGAGAAGTTGTTCTTTTTCTTTTAAGAGTAGCTTGTAAGAGTCAAGTTTGTGCATTGAGAGTTGCATTTGATCAAGTAAAGTTTCTTGAAAAGGGGCACATACCTGTCATGGAGCATTGCGATCTTCATCATCAGTGTCAGATGGTGATTAATGGTTGCCCATGAAACACAAATGAGCTTCAGCATCCTCAGGTTCTTCATCCGACACTTGCAACCAGTAATCGTCTTCAGCCATTAGAGCTTTACCGACTTCCTTTTCTTTGGCAAGAAGTAGCTTGGCTCGGTAGTAGTCGGCGTTGCGCACAACTGGTTTGCGACAATCCTTGGCGAAATGACCTAACCGACCATAGTTATAGCATTTGATCGGCTCGTCTTTCGGCTTTACTTCATTTCTCTTGTCAGACTGCTTACCAACTTCAAAACGTCTATTACCTTCAGACTTTTCACGATGATCACGTCGAGTAGAGACTCTTTGCTTGTTGGAGGACTTGTTAAAAAACTTCCTCTTTTGAAATGCTTGAGTGAGAAACAACATTGCTTCTTTCATCTTGGCAAGTTCTGGATCCGAGTCGCTATCGGGATCTTCAGGTTCAGACTCACTCAGCACGGGCTCTTTTCCAGATGATCGACTGACGGACTTGCCTCTTCTCTCAGATACGGGTGCTAATGGATCAGCTGCTCGCTTTTCCTCTGCTTTCTGATTCCCAATAAGCTCCATCACTTCCTCTTCGTCCTGGAGCAGCATTTCATAGAGTTCGTGAAGGTACAGCTTCTCCAGGGTCTGAGTGTGGCGTATATGGGAGACGAACGGTTTCCACTCAGGCTGTAAGTTGTTCATAAACTTTATATTGTTTTCCGTGTTCGTCTTTGTGATCTTATTCTTCTGAAGATCATTCAGAAGCATATTAAACCTCTCATAGGTTTCCGTCAGCGTTTCACCTTTTCTCGCTTTAAACCCATCATATCTGGTGATACAGTTGGTCACCTTTAGCTGGTTGTTGATGTGGCTTCCCATCATCATCTTCTCTATTTGGTCCCACATCTTTTTCGATGAATCTTTGAAGCTATCTATACAAGCATAGATGTCATTTGGTAGACTTTGAAGAAGGTACGATTTGGCTAGCTTTTCTGCATCGTACATTTCCTTTTCATCCTTAGTAAAATCACCAATAGATTTCCGAATCTGTCGCTCTGGCCTTCCTTCAGCTGGGTTTCCTGGTACCACTTTCATTGGCCAATCTTGTGGACCCTCAGTCAGGCATTTGTATATTTCTTCATAGTTGGATTTTGCTCGGATACCACATGTTAGGATCAAGCGCTTACCACTACGCCAAAAGCAATTGTTGATGGAGAAGGCGCAACTTTATTTCCTTATAGCGTAGCAGCCAGCGTCACGTTTCGATTTAGGAAGATGCTGGTCAATGACCCAACAATCCCCCCCAGCATCTGCCAGCACTAACAAGATCTTCGCTAGAAGTCAATGGCTGCACAACATGCCTTTGGCATTTAAATGCACTCCATGGGATTCGAACCCGTGACCTGCTTTGATACCAATTGTAGATCCCAGTGCAGTGCAATCACAAGTAAATATTATCAAAGATGAACAGATTATAGGCCACAGCAACTAGTCATATGATTAATATTACTTCAAAGGGTTTAGGTTTACAGAGAGAATTTCTAATAAGGGTTTGTAAACCTAATGACTAGAAAACTAAATAATGAACTTCTAACCTTACAAATGAAATAAGAAACAACTTTAAATACTTAGGCACGCAGGCCTGACGGGCTTATGGGCTTTTAGGCCCAACAAGCTTACAACTATGAATAAATGACAGTTTATACCCTGAACTTCTATTTAACTAACAAAATAGCCCTAACATGGATTCACAACAAATTTAACCAAATTATTCTATTTGTGGAATTTCTCAAATATTACCATCAATATTTGAGTCTCATATTTACATCCTAATCAAGTATCAGTTTCAGGGCAGAGGTTAAGTTCGAGGCTATTGGACTCGGTGAGTAACTACCAACCTCTTTTATATGTGAATTTCTTAAGATGTTGTAATATGAAGGATGTGCTGTTGTATGCACTTGTTTTTGTGCTCTTAGGGTTCAATGTTATATGTCTGTTCAAACCTGCCAAAAGTACCATCAGGATCTTGGAATTGTTACTTACTGGGTATGCAAATGAATAAGAAAAACCGGTGTCCCAACTATAATACCAGGGCTTTGTGATGAAAAAATGAAATTATGTTCTATGTTAAAACAACGATACATTTTGAATAAATAAAAACATATACTCCTATTATACACCGTGAATTTTGGTAGTGCATCGTAAAGACAATAGTTTGGTTTCTTCTAGAGGTAATAAATCCTTCCTTATTTGTTGAAAGGTGTCTATAACTTTTATGAAGAGTTGAAAGGTGTTAATACTTTTATGAACTAAAATTAGTACCAATACTACTTTTATGATCTTGTAAAGTAATTGTGCTTCCTTATATTGTTTTGTACTGCCCAAAGGGCTCTGTTGCACAATTTTAAGATGTACCATCTTTAGCAAAACAATTAAATTGATCGATTTGCATGATGCCTTGTGTTTTCCCAGCTACAAATATATTAGACTCGTCTTTTTAGATCATGGTTGTTTCCATTTTTTTCTTTCCTGGAACATAGACGAGCCTCATGCTTAGCCTGCTTGTATCTATCTGGTCTCGTTGTTGTATGGTAATCTAATCAATTTGTAGTTGGTTATCATTTTGAACTAATGTAAGCTATTTTGCTCAAAATATCTATTGCATTTATGTCAAGGTCCTCTTGACCCTTATAATTTTGTTGCTTTGTGCCTGGGTCTACTCTGAATGTTACAAAGCCCAAAGACAACTCATTTGTGGCGGTTTAGGATTGAGTGCTATGAGACTTGAGGTAACCTTTTTTGGGATTGTAGATCTTTTAACATTCATAATGTTAATGATTTCTTTGTGATCTGGCTGTTCATAGTTGAAGGTGCAAGAATTGTTGCGGTTTTAAAGGAGTATTGGGGTTATTAATATCAATCACAACCAATCCATGCTTACATTAGTTCAAGATGCTCTTCCGTCTTCATTCCGGAATTGCAACCCCTGCCACTCAACTATTAGACACTGAAATCCAACATGGAATCCCATCTAGATATTAACCGACCCCACACACTCGGGATGCTGCAATCCCAATTTGATTCAGTTCCTTCAACTTTCTATCAACGACTTATACCAATGCAGAAAGAAGAACCCAAACAATATCCCCTTGGTAAGGCCAATATATATATATATATATATATATATATATATATATATATATATATATATATATATTTCTTTTCAGTCTTATGCATCTACCTTCTAAAAACCTAATTATCATGGATCCATGGTAGTACTGTTTGGTTTGTACATTGGAGCACTTTGTTATCATTATACCTGTTTTAATTTTTTTTTAATTTCCCTCTAGGAGGACGATTCAATGGTGAGAAAGAGTTTATATTTTCAAAATTTTAACAGGTGTGGAATGAGTTTATATTTTCAATGCGGATGGAGAACTTGATCAATAATAGGTTGAAACTGCCTTGCATCTCAAATACAAATTTTAGTGGGTTGTTAAGTCAACATGAGTAATATAACTGACACCCTTTAATTTGTTGGTGAGAGAGATCTACTTCTTGTACACAAGTGTTATCCCAGTCAAGTCATCCAATGGCCACCTTTCCTTCTTGCTAGCAAGGTTGAACTCCTATTGCTTATATAGACTTAGTTACACTTATATGATTTTTTAATTAATATTTTCAATTAATGTGAATATTGTATTGACTACTTTGTAACACCCTAAAAACTAGCGGAATAAAAATTCGAAATTTCTGCAGTATAACAACTATAAATAGATAAAAACCTGGGTATAAAACCTGCTATAATCAATCCCAAAGTATCATCCCGATAAAACAGGGAAACAAACTATAACCATTACAATTAACCAAATGAAGAATACACTAACAACCTAATAATCTAACTTAAATAAGAAAGATTAACATCGGGTGTTGTTATTCTTCCAAAAGTATGCCCGCTATCCAAAATATCGATCTACACATCTCCCAAAAAGACCGCTTTTGGCCTCAAAGCCATCCACTCAGTCCCGACGAACCCCTTCGGAAACCTAACCTGTTATACATGTCATTTTGAGAAAAAGTGTTAGGCTAAAGCCTAGTGAGATCAAACATTTGCAGTTTAAATAATCGAATGTAAAAAAGAGTAAACAAGTTTATTTTTATACAACAACAATAATGGTAATAATAACAATAATGCTCTTTGAAATATAGCAAATACCTTTTTGGGTTAATGGGGGAGACCCGCTTACTAACACAAATGACGAAACACAAAAGTAAGCCATTCGATGAGTCAGTAAAGCCAATAAACAAATAAAGTATACGCAAGGGATGTCAGGCTCAGTGGCTTTAAACGTACACCCACGGAAACTCAAGTTCAACCCCAAAGGGTTCCTACGTCGAGCTCCTCATCCAATATCGTAATACTTGAGTACGAAAGACTTATAACCCAATCCGATGCCAAACGTGCCTCGACGTGGAAAACTAGTCGTCCCAACGCTGGAACAATAATAAACCAAATACGGGGTCATGACTCCCAATGCATCAAATAAGCCAAATAATGCGCACAAGGCCCAACCAGAAATCCCAACAATGGTTAACATACAATAAGTGACATGAGGGGTAATTCCCACCAAAACTACTTCCATTGTTTACCAAGAGACCACTAGTAAAAATATAGATGATTACCTTTTTATTCCAAATCCCCAAAATATGAAGTGAGTTTAATATGCAAACTTATCTGCAGTTAACCACAATACCAATATTTCCAAATTCATAGTTTTGCATAGCGATGCTATTCTCTCAAAGGTATAACCCAAGTAAAACAAGCTAAAGAACATTATTAAAGCTCATAGGACGTTATTTCCCAAAATCACCACAAACACTTATATCTCCAAAAGTTAGGTTTAGCAAGAAATTCCACAAATCAAATATATGAAAGAGGAGATATTAGGTATTCAAAATCAACCTTTTGACATGTATAAAGTTTAGTAAAATGGGTAAGAACTCACCTTAGTGGTTTTCTTAAAAGAAAACCAAACCCTAAAACGAAGGAGATGAAGATGAGTTGTATAATCCCTTGAGAGCTTCTTACCAACACTTCCTAAAAGTGTTAAGGACTACCATTAATGACTATGAACCATCATAAATGAGGAGAGAAGTCTAGATGAGAAACACTTACCGAAATCAGTAGAGAGAATCGCTCCCAAACCCTAGAAATAAGATAAAAATGACTGAAAATCGCTACTTGTCTTTTTATACCCGAAACCCCCATCGGCGATAGTGACATTTGTCACTATAACGGGCAAGGTCGCAAGCGCCTCACCACCTTCGGTACAGATTGGGTGATAGTGCCCCGACGATTGTGACCATGTCACTCTCGCGGGTACAATCGCAAGAAATGTACCGAGGCCCTAAGGCCTTCGGCGATAGTGCTTCCGCGATTGTGACACCCTGTCACTCTCGCAGGCACAATCGTGAACAGCCCAAAATTTCCCAAATTTGATGATTTTTAACCCACGATGCTTAAATCCCACTTTCTCGATATTAAGCTATTAAAATCAAAATATATATATAAGTTTCAAAGCAAGAAGAATACTACATGGGTTCTCAGAATTCGGGGTGTTACAATCCTCCCCAACTTGGGAATGATTTCGTCCCCGAAATCCTACTAACTAAACAAATGAAGGTATCTACGCCTCATGTCTTCTTCCGCTTCCCAAGTCACATTGGTGCCGCGGTGGTGTTTCCATTGAACCTTTACCATCGCTACCTCTTTATGTCGGAGCTTCTTGATTATCCTTTCCAAAATAGCCTCGGGCTCTTCGATGCAACGATTATCATCCACTCGAATTTCGGACAAAGGAATGACGCTTTCCTCTTCCGCTAAGCACTTCCGTCGATAACATACGTGGAATGTGGGATGAATCTCATCCATCTCCGGCGGTAAATCCAATTAGTAAGCTTGGAGCTCGATGCGCTCGAGAATAATAAACGGTCCTAGGAAACGGGGACTTAGCTTCCCATGCTTCCCAAACCGGATCAACCCTTTCCAAGGAGAAACTTTCAACATCACACGATCTCCCACTTGGAACTCTACCGGTCTTCTCTTTTTGTCGGCTTAACTCTTCTGACGATCTTGTGCCGGTTTTAACCGCTCTCGAATTGATTTGACTTTGTCGGCCGTCTCTTGCACAATTTTCGGGCCGGCAAACTGCTTCTCCCCCGCCTCTAACTAGCACACGGGGGTCCTACACTTCCGTCCGTACAAAGCTTCAAATGGTGCCATCCCGAGACTAGAGTGGTAACTATTGTCGTACGCAAATTCCACCAAAGGTAGATGGGCATTCCAACTACCGCCAAAATCGATCACGCATGATCTAGGCATATCTTCAAGCGTTTGAATCGTCCTCTCACTTTGTCCGTCCGTTTGTGGGTGATAAGTCGTGCTCAAATTCACTCGTGTGCCCAAAATCTCGACGTAAACCTGCTATCCCGATCAGAAACTATCGACAAAGGGTATCCTGTGCCTAGAGGCAATTTCATCTATGTACAGCTTTGCCAACTTATCCATTGGCAAAGTTTCCCGCATCGCTAGAAAGTGAGCACTCTTCGTCAATCGATCAACGATGACCCAAATGGTGTCGTTCCCTCGCAAAGTCTTCGGTAACTTGGTCACGAAATCCATGGTGATCTTATCCCATTTCCACTCAGGTATTTCAAGCGATTGAAGGCTCCCATAGGGTCATTGATGCTCGGCCTTCACTTGTAAACAAGTCACGCATCGCTCCACATAATGAGCTACATCCAACTTCAAAATTGGCCACCAATAATGTAGCTTCAAATCCCGGTACATCTTGGTGCTCCCCGGGTGGATAGAATACTTGGATTTATGCGCATCGTCCAAGAGTAGCTCTCGGCAACCACCAAACTTTGGTACCCAAACTCAACCATTGAAGCACTTTATCCCTCGACTATCTTCGGTCAACAATAACCGTTGCTTTGTCATCACTTCCTCCTTGAGGTTTTCTTCCTTTAATGCTTCGATTTGCGCTTCTTTAATCTTTTCCATGAGACTTGACACCAACTCGATTCTTGTAAGTTTGGCTTGAAGTCTCCCGCTATACTCTTTACGGCTCAAGGTGTCGGCCACCACGTTTGCTTTACCCGGGTGGTAGAGTAATTCACAGTCGTAATCCTTAAGTAACTCCAACCACCTTCGTTGCCTCATGTTGAGCTCCTTTTGATCAAAAACATACTTCAAGCCCTTGTGATCCGTGTACAAGATACACTTTGTGCCGTAAAGGTAATGTCGCCACAACTTCAATGCAAATACTACCGCCGCCAACTCCAAATCGTGAGTGGGGTAGTTCTTCTCATGCACCTTCAATTGCCTAGATGCGTACGCGATTACTTTTCCTCTTTGCATAAGTAGACATCCAAGTCCCCTTTTTGACGCATCACTATAGACCACAAAATCCTCCAATCCCTCCGGCAAGGATAAGATCGGAGCCTCGCATAATTTTCTTTGCAACGTTCTAAATGGTTTCTCTTGCTCCTCGGTCCACACAAACTTTACATTCTTCTTAGTCAACACCGTCAACGAAGAAGCAACTTAGGAGAAGTCTTGTATGAACCTTCGGTAATACCCCGCCAAGCCTAGGAAGCTCTGAATCTCGGATGGACTTTTGGGCGGTTCCCAACTCATCATAGCTTCAATCTTGGCCGGATCCACCATCACTCCATCCTTTGAAACTACATGCCCCAAGAACTGTACTTCCTTCAACCAAAACTCACACTTGGAAAACTTTGCATAAATCTTCTCCTTCCTCAAGATTTCCAAGACATCTTGAAGATGACGCGCATGATCAACTTCATCCTTCGAGTAGATAAGAATGTCATCAATGAACACGATGACCGACTTATTTAAAAAGGGTCGGCACACGCGGTTCATTAAGTCTATAAACACCGCTGGGGCGTTCGTCAAACCGAAGAGCATTACTAAGAATTCGTAGTGACCATAACGCGTCCTAAAAGCGGTTTTAGGAATGTCTTCTTCTTTGACTTTCACTTGATGATAACCCGAACGGAGATCGATATTCGAAAAGCAACTCGTTCCTTGAAGTTGGTCGAACAAATCATCAATCCTAGGGAGTGGATACTTGTTCTTGACGGTTACCTTATTCAACTCCCTATAGTCGATACACATACGCATGGTACCGTCCTTTTTCTTCACGAACAAGACCGGTGCTCCCCAAGGTGAGGAACTCGGCCTTACAAACCCTTTCTCTAAAAGCTCTTGCAACTGGCTCATCATTTCCTTCATCTCTGACGGAGCCAACCGATAGGGAGCTCGGGCTATAGGAGCCGCTCCCGGCGTCAGATCAATCTTGAACTCCACTTGACGGTTAGGTGGTAACCCAGGCAAGTTGTCCAGGAATACATCGGGAAACTCCCTTAGCACCACGACATCTTCTAGCATCTTCTTCTCGAGTTTGGCATCTATCGCATATGCAAAAAAGGATAAGCATCCTTTCGCCAAACACTTTCGCGCCTTCGCCATACTAATGATTGCAACTTCACCCTTTCGCCTCTCGCCATACACGGTCACCACATTACCATTCCAACCCGGAATTCGGATCAACTTTTTAGCACAAAGAATTTCCGCGTGATTGGTCGACAACCAATCCATACCGACTACAACATCAAATCCCCCGATGACCATAGGCATTAGATCGATCGGGAACTCTTTCCCTTCGATTAATTTAAAGTTTGCAATTTCTTAAAATATTCCGAACCACTACTTGATCACCATCGGCTAGCTCTACCACTAACGCCTCGTCTAAACTAGTAGTGGGCATGGATAGTTTTGGGCAAAACAAACTCGATACAAACGAAAAACTAGCTCCTGAGTCAAATAATACACGCGTAGGTACGGAGTTTAGGAGAAATGTACCCGACACTACATCCGCTGATGCCTTCGCCTATTCGGTGGTCATCTGAAAAGCTCTCCCTGTTGCTTTAGGAGTGTCCATATTTTTTCTTCCACTAAAGTTCGCCTTTAACTTCGGGCATTCATTCCTAACATGGCCCGGCTCTTTACATCTGAAACAAATTCGCTCTTTGATTGGACAGTCACTGTAACGGTGGCCGGGTTTTCCACATTTAAAACATGGGTCGGACCCCGAATGGCAAGGACCATTATGCTTACTTTGGCATTTTGAACACCACGGGGTATCCCGCCTCGGTCCATTCCCCTTCTGATTGTTGTTGAAGCAGTTTGACCTCTTCGAAGATGTGGGACCCCCTTCCCACTTCCTTTTCCCGACCACTCCGCTCCTCTCCATCTTACTCGAGCCGTAAGAGTCTTCTATTAACTGTGCTTCTTCTATTGCCTCTCGGAGAGTAGAGGCCCTTGATACCCGAACCATATTCATCATTTTTGTAGGCAAACCTTTGATGTATGCCTTCATTTTCTCTCTTTCGGTGGGGACCAGATGTCCCACCAATCCTAGTTTGTCCATAAAAGATTTGTTGTACTCCTTCACCGACAGATTTCCCTTCTTCAAACCCCGTAACTCATCTATGATTCGATCCATAGCTCGTTCATTGCAAAATTCTTCCATAACCTTCTTCTTGAAGGCCTCCCAGCTCAGTTGGGCCAAAACGGTGACCTCAATAGAAGCGGAAAATACATTCTACCACGTGAGGGCCGCCCCTCTAAACATTTGAGACCTAAATACGGCCTTTTGACTTTCCCCGCACTCGCTTGATCGGAAAGCCTGCTCCATATCTCTAATCCAGTTCATGCATGCTACCGGATCAGCTATGCCCTTAAATTCTGGTGGTCGGCATCCAAGAAATGCCTTGAAAGTACAAGCCTTAGGCAGTGGCCTCACATCGGGAGGTGGAGTTTCATTAGAAGGGACAACGGGTCCCAAACCTCCGGATCCCACCCCAATTACATTTTCCGCCACCGCCTCAGGCCTACGGTGGTTAACATCACGGTCGTCCAAAAGCTTCAGGAATACTTCTTGTTGTTGAGCCATAGCTGCGTTCATCGCTTGCATCATCCGTTCCATCATTCTAGATTCTGGAGTTACCTCTTCCAAAATCGGATGAGTTGCAGCTAGGTTTCGTCGAGGTATGAATTTCGGTCCTCCACCCAACGCGTTTACCAAAGGTGGGGGCAAATCATTATTAGTTACTCTCGGTTTATCCGCCGTGGACGCCGTAGTATCTTGCCCTCCTGGCCGATTACGCGTATTAATCATCGTCTACCACACACGAGAGAATATAGGTGAGATGAAGATGAACAGAACATGAACAAGGAAACGTACTACCACGTTCATTAATTATCATAACAACGGAAAACAAGCATAATCACGTAAAACATCTTCATAATAACGTTATCTAGGCAAAATTATGAACATGCGATACATAAAAATTTTCATTCCCATTACCAAAACGCTTAACTTGTGTAGCTTCCGTCGACTCTAAAACTATCTTATCTTAAGAGTTCTACCCAATCTCACAAAATCATTGCCTAATTCCACAGCTTAAGTCTAGGTACTCTACATCCATACCTAGTTCACTTAAACTAATGCTCTGATACCAACTTGTAACACCCTAAAAACTAGCGGAATAAAAATTCGAAATTTCTGCAATATAACGGCTATAAATAGATAAAAACCTGGGTATAAAACCTGCTATAATCAATCCCATAGTATCATCCCGATAAAACGGGGAAACAAACTATAACCATTACAATTAACCAAATGAAGAATACACTAACAACCTAATAATCTAACTTAAATAAGAAAGATTAACACTGGGTGTTGTTATTCTTCCAAAAGTATGCCCGCTATCCAAAATATCGATCTACACATCTCCCAAAAAGACCGCTCTTGGCCTCAAAGCCATCCACTCAGTCCCGACGAACCCCTTCGAAAACCTGACCTCTTATACATGTCATTTTGAGAAAAAGTGTTAGGCTAAAGCCTAGTGAGATCAAACATTTGCAGTTTAAGTAATCGAATGTAAAAGTGAGTAAACGAGTTTATTTTTATACAACAACAATAATGGTAATAATAACAATAATGCTCTTTGAAATATAGCAAATACCTTTTTGGGTTAACGGGGGAGACCCTCTTACTAACACAAATGACGGAACACAAAAGTAAGCCATTCGATGAGTCAGTAAAGCCAATAAACAAATAAAGTATACGCAAGGGATGTCAGGCTCAGTGGCTTTAAACGTACACCCACGGAAACTCAAGTTCAACGCCGAAGGCTTCCTACGTCGAGCTCCTCATCCAATATCGTAATACTTGAGCACGAAGGACTTATAACCCAATCCTATGCCAAACGTGCCTCGACGTGGAAAACTAGTCGTCCCAACGCCGGAACAATAATAAACCAAATACGGGGTCATGACTCCCAATGCATCAAATAAGCCAAATAATGCGCATAAGGCCCAACCAGAAATCCCAACAATGGTTAACATACAATAAGTGACATGAGGGGTAATTCCCACCAAAACTACTTCCATTGTTTACCAAGAGACCACTAGTAAAAATATAGATGATTACCTTTTTATTCCAAATCCCCAAAATATGAAGTGAGTTTAATATGCAAACTTATCTGCAGTTAACCACAATACCAATATTTCCAAATTCATAGTTTTGCATAGCGATGCTATTCTCTCAAAGGTATAACCCAAGTAAAACAAGCTAAAGAACATTATTAAAGCTCATAGGACGTTATTTCCCAAAATCACCACAAACACTTATATCTCCAAAAGTTAGGTTTAGCAAGAAATTCCACAAATCAAATATATGAAAGAGGAGATATTAGGTATTCAAAATCAACCTTTTGACATGTATAAAGTTTAGTAAAATGGGTAAGAACTCACCTTAGTGGTTTTCTTAAAAGAAAACCAAACCCTAAAACGAAGGAGATGAAGATGAGTTGTATAATCCCTTGAGAGCTTCTTACCAACACTTCCTAAAAGTGTTAAGGACTACCATTAATGACTATGAACCATCATAAATGAGGAGAGAAGTCTAGATGAGAAACACTTACTGAAATCAGTAGAGAGAATCGCTCCCAAACCCTAGAAATAAGATAAAAATGACCATAAATCGCGACTTGGCTTTTTATACCCGAAACCCCCGTCGGCGATAGTGACATCTGTCACTATCGCAGGCAAGGTCGCGAGCGCCTCACCACCTTCGGTACAGATTGGGCGATAGTGCCACGGCGATTGTGACCATGTCACTCTCGCGGGCACAATCGCGAGAAATGTACCGAGGCCCTAAGGCCTTCGGCGATAGTGCCCTCCGCGATTGTGATACCCTGTCACTCTCGCAGGCACAATCGCGAACATCCCCAAATTTCCCAAATTTGATGATTTTTAACCCACGATGCTTAAATCCCACTTTCTCGATATTAAGCTATTAAAATCAAAATATATATATAAGTTTCAAAGCAAGAAGAATACTACATGGGTTCTCAGAATTCGGGGTGTTACATACTTCTTATTAATTTAAGATCCCAATTGCATTAGACTTGGACAAAAATTTCAAAGCGAAGGAAGACGAAGACCTCTTTAGGAAGATGAATAATGATGACTATATGCACTCGACAATTATAGGTGGCAAGCACATTTCACTGCCATAAATTAGAGATCTAGGTCTTTTAGAATGCGCGACTATCGTCTACGTCTTAATATAGTAATTAATGAGATTTTAAGTTTATAGGACCAAAACCCGATGCTCTATTTAAAGGTGTTAAAATAAGTAAGTTGTTAGGAGTTGGGACGAAATTAGACGACCCAACAAGTATAATTTATCGACAGAGTTGGACACCCTAATAGGACACAAAAAAATAAATGGTCCTATTAATCTTTTTTGTCACTTTTGAAAAAGTGTCCTATTATCCTTTCATATGTGTTGGAACCTCCCTTGCTATTTTGTAGATTAATATAGGGTTCCACTTATTCTCACAGTTTTGCGCTCTTCCTGTTATTGTTATGCATTTCAAGCAATGATTCAGCAGGTTGGACAATATAATTATTCCACATTTTAATTCTTTTTGTCTTTGTTTTTTTTCTTGTTTTGTTATTAGTATGAAATTCTTACAAATGTTGCAATCCAGGCCACTAGACATGCAAGGCGGGTTTATGTTGGTGGCCTTTCTCTAACTGCCAACAAACATGTCTCTTGATACTATCCCTGTTTCAATAAATGTCGTATGATTTTATGTATACATGTTATTGATCTATACATTGCCAAATTAACTACTTTGTTTAGTTGCTTTTCATGGTGAATAGAACCTACTTTTCCTTGCATTTATGTCTTGAACTTGTGAACTTGGACTATGCACATATATATATATATATATATATATATATATATATATATATATATATATATATATATATATATATATATATATGCTCTGTGGTGGCTAGAGAACTATAAATCTACTTTAGTTCTTAATTTCACTTTTTTGTAACTGCTTTATTGATAATAAACTATAATGATTTGGGTGTATATAAATGATTTTGACCATTGTTTCTTTGTAGTCTGTGGCAACATTTTTTAGCCATGTTATGTCTGTAATTGGTGGAAATACGGCTGGTCCAGGTTAGTAAATTGCATGTTGTCTAAATGTTGCAGTTTTTTGAGCTTTGCATTCTAAAAACTCTCGAATGGTCAGGTGTTGTTGTCAATGTGTCCATTAATCATGAAAAGAAGTTTGCTTTTTGTGGAGATGAGATCTGTTGAGGAGGCAAGTAATGCAATGGCTTTGGATGACATTATATTCGAGGTACCTATCATAACTGCAGTATTTCATTATTTCAATATCCGTGCTATTAAAAAAGTGATATTTGTGTCCCTGGTTTTTAGTGATGTAGGTTCGGAAGCCGGTAATCGGATTGTCGACTACTCCCTATATTATCTATTTTAGTTTGTCCTAATATATATGTCCACTTTTAAGATAGAGAAATTCATTACTCCCTCTATTATTAAAGGTAAATTTGTCATTTAGTACATTAAAAAAGTGTAATGACTACACATTTCTAAAACTATGTATTTTTCGTCGTGGACATTTATATTGGGACATAGAGTATTCGAGAATATTTTGATGTGTTTTGAAATTTGGGATGGAACCCTTTTGTAGCTTTATATAATTGTTAACAAAAATAATTTCTAATTATGTTTATAACTTTTCTTTTGGTTTATCAGGTCTCGAAGTTGGTATGCCATGAATCTGCTTTGATGTCCTATTGACTTGTTGAAGGTAAAAGAGAGGATTTTGCATACTGACGTTGTGTTCTCGAGTTTTTTTTACGAAGCAAAGGAAGGGAAAAGGGAGGAAAGTAGGAGGGAAAAAATGTTGTGTTCTCGAGTTTTTTTAAGGAGAGAAAGAAAAGGAAAGGGAAAATATTGCTTATTTTTCTCCCAAAACTTTCCTCCCAAATGTGGGAGGAAACGGAAGGAAAGGAAAGAAAAGAAAAGAATTTAGAAAAAAATTAAAAATATCTGTAAGATTACATATATATACCCATTAGTTACATTCCATTGTTAAACAAATAAGGGTATATTGGTAAGCATGACATCTTTCATTTCCTTTCTCTCCTACTCGAGAACATGAAAATTTATTTTCTTTCCTTCCCTTTCTTTCAATCTCAAGAACACAAATATAAATATTTCTTTATTTTTCTTCCATTTCTTTTCTTTTTTTTTTCCTTCACCTACTTTTCTTTTCTTTCCTTCCAAAACTCGAGAACACAACGTGAAGATCTTGGATGGTTGTAAGATTTTAGGAGTGTGTTTTTTTTACTTTTTTTTTTGATAAATTTGAATTGATGTGTGGATTCATTGCAACATTATGGTTTGTTTTGAAAAACTCGGTCTTTTATGACAAATATATAAAAAAGATTGTTTTAGGATTTTGATGTTTTTCTTGTTTAGTATTGTTACTTGTTTTATTATAATATATATAGTTGAAATATGGACTACATGTACATACATACATACATACATATATATATATATGTGTGTGTGTGTGTAGACGCCCTTTAGAGAAAGAAATGATTTTTTGAAGTGTAACTAAAGAATACCTTTAGAGAAGGTTTACAAAAAGCGTCACTAAAACCTATATTTTTAGAGGTTTATATTATATGTATCTAAAGATAACATTTAGAGAACGTCTAAGAAGTTGTAACCCCCTAAAAATAGGGATAATAAAAACTTTCTCAAAGAGGAGAAATGGTATATAAATTGCCTTAGCAAGAGCCTCCCAAAAATAGGCAATAAATAAACCTGACGGACAATAAATAACAACCAACTAATCTAATTTCTATATCTAGAAAATAGATTACAAAAAGGGTGTCATCTATAAATCCAAATGCCTTCTCCAAAAGATTTATGTCCAAGTGCATTTTCCCCAAGCTCTCACCCAAGCAACTACGCCTGCATAGAAACGACGCCACTAGAACCTGAGATACACATCGACACCAAACAAATGTTAGGCCAAAAAGCCTAGTGAGTTGAACAAGAAATAACATGTTAAAGCATTTACAATTCTTATCAGCAGTTAACCAAATTTCATTAAATGTGGAGTCAACGGGGATACCCATAGCACCAATCAAGTTCCACCCAAAGAGTCGATATACCTTGATGCCAACTACTACGAGTGACATCCGAAAGGCCCGGCACATCCGAGGACTACTACCATGGCATTACCCCCGAATGGCGGAGGTCTAGTCACATACCCATACGGTGGCACCCAAGACTACATCCTCCTAGTGTCTACTGACTTGGTTCGTCCAACATAATTTATTAATAGGCCTCAAAGCACAATATGACCAAGAATATTATCCATACCAACCATGGGTACAATATTACAAGCCATTTAATATGAAGTCCATAACAAGACCAATAAAACCACAATTTTAACCATGTAGTTTTGACCCATAAAATGGAGTCCCAAATAATATATCATTTCCATAACAAGATACTCATATACATATCCCAATATCTCCAAGCATGACATAAATGAATATGGGCTCATAAAGAAATCCCCCAAATACTTGAGTATATACAATGAACATTTCAAGTAGGATGCAAGATGATAACAAGTGGTAGATTATGATGTGTATCTAGTTTTAACAAAAGATTAGTAAACTCACAATCTAGGTTTTTGACCAAAACCTAGAAAAGATGAAAACCCTAGTTTAAGAAGATGAGACTTGAATCTTGAGAAACTACTCCAATCAATGCTCTCCAAGGTAGGTTGAAACTCAATAAATGAAGTGTAACCACCCAAACACTTTGAAATCAATGCTCTAAGGTAGCAAGAGGAAGAAAGTAGTTCGAAATCCTAAAAATCGCCTCTCAAATCGTGTGTGTGTGTGTGTGTTTTGTGATTTGAATCCGAGAGAAAAAAGGGTTTTGGGGACCTGCAGGTCGCCCCGCGGCTTATACCCGCGGCGTAAGTCGCCCGCTTCCTCAGAGAAGTGCACTCCAGTGGGTTACGCAGCTTGTGCCGCGACCTTCAACCCGCGACGTAAGTCGCGAGACTCACTGACTTTCAAAGGCTGATTTAAAACTCCCAAAACAATACCAACAACAACATTTAACCAATTATAGCAATTAAGCATATAAATTCAACTTTGCTAAGCATGAAATTGTAAGATTAACAAAACCCTATACTTACTTGAAATTCCGAATGTTACAGAAGTGTAACTAAACGATACCTTTAGAGAAGGTTTACGAAAAGTGTCACTAAAGCTTAAACTTTTAGAGAAACTTTTTCATAAACCTTCTCTGAAGGTACCTTGTAGTGACGCTTGAAAACCGTCACTGATGCGCAAAAAAGGTCACTAAAAACGTACTTTTAGAGAATCTCTTTAAAATAAATCGGTCAATCTTTAGATAAGGTTTGAAAGAGTATCTAAATCCCAAAATAGATTCTCTAAAGGTTTCGAAAACCCTCCCTAAAACCTTTAGCTACCGTTATATAGGAAAGGTTATTGACGGAAGTGAAAAGCTTCTCTAAAACCTTTAGAGAAGTTTTTAAACTTTTAAATACAACAGAAAACCTCTAAATGTCGTTTTTCTTGTAGTGATGGTTGTTGCATCTATTATTATTTCAAGAGATTAGTTTCATGCAAACCTCCTTCTTCTTCAACTATATGGCTTGTGTCTGCTATGGCATCCTGGTACTTGGAAGTGTGGGTTTCCGTGCCTCATTGCTCTTTGTTCGTTACCTTTATGCAGCCGTAAAATGTGATTAGCAGGTATGTTTAGGTATACAATTTATTTTGTTGTCTGTGTTTTGATATACATATTTCCTTTTGTTGTCTCGGTGTTTTGATATCTTTGTGTTAGTTAAATTTAGGACAAATACACAAGCACATTACATGTCTGTGTAGCACACCAAATGTTCACTTCGCCTCGTAGAACTGATCTATTAAAATCTCCGTTATATCTATACTATATAAAAGCATGATGTCCTTTTTTAAATTGAGAAACCTAACATTCTTTAAGCAGTGACACTACAAAAAAGACGCTTATCACCGACGGCCAAATCCGTCGGTGATCCGTCGGTAAAAGGTCCTCTGTATTTCAATGGTCGGCGTTCAGATTACCAACGGATCACCGACGGTTGATTTTTCTGATGGATCACTGACGGCATGGTTAATTTCCGACGGTCACCATTTTCCGACGGATTACCGATGGATTTTCACCGACGAATCATTTCCGACGAAATTAGCGACGAAATTCCTATGGATATTTAATAAATAAAAATTAAATTAAAAATCATTTACCGACGGATAATCCATCAGTAATATATATTTTTTTAAAAATAATTGAAAATTAAAAAATGTCAGTTTATAACCTGTACAAAAATGCTAATTTTTATTTAATATTAAGTTTTAAACTGTACAAAACATTAATTTAATATCTAGAAATACATAATGTAGTACAAAACGTAATCCTACGGAGGGGGAAATGGGTGATCTTGAAACTTCCTCATGAACGCCTCAAACTGCTCAAATCGCTCATGCATCTGCCTCCTCTCTGTTTCATCTCTCTATTCGCTCCTTCATCTGGATCCTCTCTGTTTCTTCTCTCTGTAGTCGCTCATGCATCTGGATCCTCTCTGTTTCCTCTCTCTCTAGCCTCTGTCTCAGTTCATCCAACTCAAATTCAATATTTGACAAACATATATATAACAATGTTAGACAAGATTTAACAAACATATAATTAACAATGTTAAACAGCATTTGGCAAGCATACCTCCTCATCGCGATGGTCGCGCGAGCTCCCGCTCGAACTAGCTTATGAATCACCAGTCATAGCATAATAGGGATTGTGACTGGTCCCCATCCAAAAATACGGCCTTTACGCCATCCTTCGACACTTCGCTCCCACAACTCGGCGTCATTGGGAGGTATAGTGCCGGGAGGTAAGTCTGAGTACTCCTCCTCCCTAATCCGATGGTAGTTATCCTACAGTTTACCAAATTAGACATTGTCAAGTCAACTAACCTATAGAAAATTCGGCAACATTTCAACTGTAATTTGAACATATATATCAATGACCTGTTTTTATCAAAACAATCCTATCGTCTATCCAACAATGGCAGTCCAAACTAAGTTTGTTATAATTTCTATCTATCTTATAAAACAAAAAAAAATGTAGACATACATAATTGAACTTACCGACATACGAGCCGTCTTTGGGTAAATGAAGATCGGAGGATCCGTGGGCGGACCAGTCGCACCTGGAACAAGCTTCCTATTGGTGCAGTGTGTAGCCTCGTAAACCTCGTCGGTAGTAGGCTCACGTCCCCATGCAACTCTCTACAATAGACAACTTAAATTGTTAGTAGGTAACAAAATCATGTATATATATGTATATATATATTCATCAACTATATACATTTATTCTAGTGGATGATAAATTACCATGCGGTCCCGATGCATAACAGTACTAATAGATCCGGTACAGTGTCTGGATGTCATCCCATCATGCTCGGTGGCCTGATTGGCCGTATTGGCTGTAGATACACGCTTGAATGCATCGGTGTTCCATACATGTAAAAAAGAAGACATAAATCAATATAAATCATAGTACAACCAGATACAAGTATTCAAAACAAAACAAACATGCTCAATCATCTCGACCCAAAACTCACTTCGGATCCACTCTTAAGGGTGTGCGGCAAGAACTGTGTAGTTCTGTTCGTCGAACTGGACACAATCAATCTGTAAAGCCCTGGCCTAGGCGAATTGACAGACATCTATCATAATGTCTGGGTACCTATTACTTAGGGTACGTTGGAATGCAACTACTATGTCGGCGTCCATCTCAGGAGGCCAACTATAATACAACTCTAAA
Source organism: Arctium lappa (assembly GCA_023525745.1). Classification (NCBI taxonomy): domain Eukaryota; kingdom Viridiplantae; phylum Streptophyta; class Magnoliopsida; order Asterales; family Asteraceae; genus Arctium; species Arctium lappa. The sequence continues at coordinate 18,892,184 of CM042050.1, forward strand.
CACATTGTTTGGATTAAGTAAAAATAAATCCACTCAATTAGTTAAATAGAGTAAAATACCTACCCGTAAACTATCCAACATCCGTGGATAGTGCTCCTCAGGGACATCCCTAAAATGAGCCCACGAACCATCGAACATGGACTTAAAGACGACAATGGCCCTCCGGATTACTAAATTGTCACTAAACCTTCACAATTGCAAAATATACAACAGAAAAAACATTAGGATCGGTTTATTATGTACTAGAATAAATAATATATCACATCTACTTACCCACCGGCTTCAGACAACAAAAGTGTCGGTCGCTGACTTGGATGGGGCGTTTGTGATGCAACATTTAGGCTTCTAACCCTTGAGCCCGCTCCAGTCGATGGCATTTGAAGCCCGTCATAAGACTAGATCTGATCTAGTATGTCCTCGGTAGCTGTAACAAAGGTGGACTCGTCGGCGTGGGGGTCACCACACCCGGCGTAGCTGCTACTGCCCCTACCCCTACTACCCCTAGAAGGGCGCCGACATTTAAAAATAGAGAATGGTTAGCACACAATGATAAAGTATACATAAATTATAAGACCCAAAAATATGAGTGTACAAACATATAATAAGGATATAAGTATTATGAATACTGTCTACATAAGAAAGGCACACTAGTTCTCAGACAAGTGATCAAATAACATAAGTTCGTCTTCGTTATCTTCATCAACGTCCACATCTTCAAGTTCTTCTTCCTCGTCGCTAGCTTCGTGATCTGATGCATATTCCTCGTCGCTAGATTCATCATTTGTGGTGACTACGTTGAGCTCCCCAGTGACAAGAGGGACATAATTGAGGTCCTCATTTACCCAATTGTTTGTATTATGAGTTACCCGTTCGTTGATTTGAAAGAACGGTTCTCCATCCACGTTATCATCATCCAACTCATCGATAGCCCTTTCTGCAACTTCATATATTGGTCATCACAACTGCCCACCAGTCCTTTAAATCCTTACTTTCTGAAGGATAGGGTGTGTAATACACTTGTTCCGCTTGTGATGCTAGGACGTAATAGTTTTCACCTCTGAGTCTGGACTTGTATTTGATATCAACCAACCCATGTTTAGGGTCGACTCTAACTCCCTCTAGACTATCAAATCATGTACACTTGAACAAAACTACAACACAATAGCCTACACCGTAATACTCCACCTCTAACACGTCGTCCAACAATCTGTAATAGTCAAACTCAGAGTCGTCATAACAAGATCCTGTCACACATACGCCACTGTTATGTGTGACACGCCCAACAGCATGTGTTACCGTATAAAACTTGTAACCATTGACAAAATATCTCTTATGCGACGAAGCATATCGGCCCGGTCCACGTGCTAGGGATTTCAAATGATTGGAGAAATAGGCTGATCCGAGCATGACCTATAAAACCACAAATAAGAAATAAATTACATATGTGTAACATTACATACATAAATTTCATATTTCTGTACTCACGTGTTGTTCGAACCAAGTAGAAAACCTTTCATCCCGAGCTTTATCTCGTGCAACTACATCAAGATGAGGTTCTCGTTGTCGTATCCAGTCATCAAAGGTCCATTGAAAAGGTCGAAGTTCTTCACAATTCAACAACACATATGTGTGGATCTTGTGAATCTCGGCTTGAGTCAAGATGGTCTTTTCCCCCCTTCTCGAATAATCTACGAGATGGAACCTTGAATATGCTCAATTGATTGTCTATTCCTGAAGAACTAAGAATATCTGGGACAAAGTTTCTTGACTCGCGATTATGTCGAGTTTCTTTATGTGGATCAAAATACAGGGAGAAATAGGTGGTGAGTTCATTTACTAGATAAGACTTAACGATAGACCCCTCCACCCTTGCTTTGTTTCTAACAGTCCTCTTTAACGACCCAAGTTTCCTAAACAACGATTGAAATACGTGTTAGAAAATAAATGGGTGAGTATTTGAATGAAAAGTATTTGAATGGAAAAGTTCATTTACCTCTCATAATGATACATCCACCTATATTGGACTGACCCACCATTTATGTCTTCTCGTATCAAATGTATCACTAAGTGTTCCATAGAATCAAATAATCCGGGCGGGAAGACTTTTTCCAACTTACAAATTGTTTGAACGATACTTGTTTGCAATGGAATCAAGTCTTCTAAGTGTAACACACTTGAGCAGATTGCACAAAGAATGTGCATAACTCCATTATCGCATCCCATATGAGAGTCGATATCATCCCTCGTAATGCAATAGGGAGCAATCGTTGCATAAACACATGACAATCATGACTCTTGAAAATATAAAAGCTATAGTCTACCATGTTTACACAACCCACAATATTTGAAGCATACCCGTCCGGAAACTTCAGTCTCTTCAACCATTCACATACTTGTTTTATTTGTTGTTTCGTCAAAGTGTACGATAACTTCAACTTCACTACATTATTGCCTGACGTGGCAATGTGCAACTGTGATTGGTTGCAATAAATCTCTACATCCCTCCTTATGCTTTTCTATTGTCTTTCGTTTTTTATGTGTCCATGACAGTGTTAAAGAGATTCTCAAAGACGTTCTTCTCAATGTGCATGACATCCAGGTTGTGTCGGATTAACAACGTCTTCCAATATGGCAACTCTCAAAAGATGCTTCTCTTCACCCAATTATGAGTGATTTCGAAAACGGTAATTTTTCTATTGGTCGATCGAAACTGGGAGCCATCGTAAACAGTTGGAAGATGACGGACCTGCTCCCATATTTTTTCACCGGTTAACTCGGGTGGTGGACCGGCTAACACCCTAGATTCGCCCAAAAAACCTGTTCGATCACGTCGGAAGGGGTGTGCACTAGGTAACCATCTCCGATGACAGTCAAACCAACAAGATTTACCTCAATTTCTTAACTAAAACGAATCGACTGTACCCATGCAGTACGGTCAGGCTAGCTTGTCGTGCGTGCTCCAACCCGACAACATTGCGTACGCAGGGAAGTCGCTGACGGTCCATAGAAGTATAGCCCTCATCTCAAAATTATTCTTACGGAAAAGATCATACGTAAGAGTGCCCACTGTATACAACATCTTGAGATCATCTATTAGCGGCCTAAGAAACACATCGAAATTCTGACCGGGGATCTTTCTACCATGAATGACCAATGCAAGTTTCACATATGAATCTTTCAAACTCAACCAAGGAGGTAAATTGTAGATGGTAAGAAACACTGGCCAAAGAGAATACAGATTCAAATTTGAATTATTCGGGTTGAAACCGTCGGTGCATAGGCCAAGACGCACATTCCGGACCTCAGAAGTGAAGTCAAGTTGTACCATGTCGAAATTCTTCCAAGCCGCACCATCACTTAGATGTACCATCACACCCAGTTCTGTCTGATGATCCTTGTGCCAAGTTATCTCTTTAGACGTCTTCTTTGACATATACAATCTTTGAAGTCTAGGAACAATCGGCAAGTACGTCATCACCAAGTTAGGGAACTTGCTTCAACCACTTGTCTTGAAACGATATTCATTGCACACTCGGCAGTAGGTCAACTCAGAATCATCCTTATAAAATAATATGCAATGGCTTTTGCAAGTGTCGATCTTTTGATTTGGTAGAGCAAGCTTTTTCAAACTCTTCTTCGTCTCATAGAAGTTATCGGGTAGTTTATCACCCTCGTGTAACATCTCTTTAATTATAGCAACATTACGGTTATAAGTCGTCTCGGGTACATTACATTCTGCCTTCCAATTCAACAATCTTGTCGCAGCTCCTAATTTTGAGTAATTTGGACACCCGTCCCATAATGGCTCGTCAGCAGCTTGTAACATGTCATAAAATCCTTGGGTAGAAGGATTAGGGGTTTCTTCTTCCCATGTCATGCCATCATGTATCATGTGATCGTTCACCATTTCAACATACCCTTCATTATGATCTACTACCGGAGTAGAAGATTGACCCACGTCTTGATGCCCTTCATTATGGTAATAAGTTTCACCAGGTGCCCACCATGTGGTATAATCAGGCATGAAACCGTGCTTCATCAAATGTCCTTTCTTTATAGCATAAGTTTTGACACTTCCTACAAGAGCATATAATACGAAGCACTATCCCATCACATGTAGGTTTCCTTTCAACAGTCCCTTCATCGACATAGGCATAGTCCAAAAAACTGTCCATTGCAACAATATAGTTGACGCTAAGAAACCGCCGATTGCCGTTCTTTCTATACATCCATCCTCTATCTATCGACATATTCAACGACTACAACAAAGAAAGAAGTAGTTAATCAACATAATCAAGATAGAGGTGGTGTAATGGTTTGACTATTGAAAAGTCAAATCGTAGGTTTAGATGAGCTTTGGATGAATTTAAAACTCTAAGTGCAATCTAAGTGTAATGGTTTGACTATTGGAAAGTCAAAACCGTAGGTTACAATCAAAGAAAGGTGTTTTGGAAAGTTTAAAACCCTACGTGTAATGGTTTGACTATTTAAAAGTCAAATCGTAGGTGTCAACAAAGTTAGAAGTCTGTTGAACACTACATGTAATGGTTTACCTTCTTGAAAGTCAAACCACAGGTTTAGAGGAGTTTTGGATGACTCTAAAACTCTAAGTGTAATGGTTTGACTATTGGAATGTAAAAACCATAGGTTACAATCAAAGAAAGGTGTTTTGGAAAGTTTAAAACCCTACATGTAATGGTGTGACTATTTAAAAGTCAAAACCGTAGGTGTCAATGAAGTTAGAAGGCTATTGAATGACCTAAACACTACATGTAATGATTTGGAATGAAAGAAACGAATATAATACGCAAACATATGTTTTTTAAAATTTTAGCGGCATAACGACTATAAAATGAATATTTCCGTATATCAACCTAATGTCTGCCAACAATTGACAACCCAACTAAAATAAATAAATAAAATCAAGTATAATAAAATCCTAAATCATACCAAATGTTTCCATTTATCAACCTATTGTTTGTCCAATAATTGACAACCTAACTAATTAATATCACAAGTTTATCAAACCAAATCATACCAAAACATTTTCACAAAAACCAAATCATAAGCTAAACTCATACAAAAACTTTATCACAAGTTTAACAAACCAAAAATGGCGTTTTGATAAGCTAAAAGAACTCATATCAATTTGAATATACAATATGCTCATAACAATTTCCATCTACAATATATACATACATACACTTTGTTCGTTTTGACGTGTAGTCGTAGCCCTATAAACACAACAATTGAGTTGGTTACAAGCATGAATGGAAATTACTAAACATAAGATAAGCAATAGATAGGAGAATGTGGACAACATGTTTATAGTGTCCAAATATGCAAATTAAAATATAGTGTCCAAAGATGCAACTAGTTTGGGATAAATGCATGGACATTAAAATATAGTGTCCAAAGATGCAAATTAAACAAAGACAATGGTTCTCCACTCAAACAGGAAACATATATGCTCTATTTAAGTTCCAAATAGTTATTTACCTGAAGAAGTGACTCACGTGTACTTCCGAAATCTGGGTCTCCTTGTTTTAAAAAACTTGATGTGAGAACTCCCTTGAGAATCTTTGTAACATCCTAGGCCAACTGTACGAGATATTGTCCGCTTTGTCCACACACCTAGACTCACGGTTTTAAAACGCGTTTGATAGAGGAGGTATCCAGTCCCTTATAAAGCAACTATTGTTCCCCTCCCCAACCAATGTGGGATCTTACAATCCACCCCCCTTGGGAGCCCAGCGTCCTCGCAGGCACATTAGTCCGGTTTCCGGCTCTGATACCATCTGTAACATCCCAGGCCAACCGTACCAGATATTGTCCACTTTGTCCACACACCTAGACTCACGGTTTTAAAACGCGTCTGATAGATGAGGTATCCAGTCCCTTATAAGGCAACTTTTGTTCCCCTCCCTAACCACTGTGGGATCTAACAATCTTGACAAGCAAAACTTACATGTTAGACTAGTTTCGGATAAATGCATTGACATCAATGTGATAAGAAAAAACAAATTAATCAAATCAATGATAAGAAAACACACACACACACACAAACACATATTCGTTAGCATACACAGATTCATTTATTTATTCATAAACACATATACACACACACAGATTCATTTATTCATTGCCCTGCCAAGATGCGAATCATCTCTAACTTTGATCCTATCTTACTCAGATGCAAACAAACTCAACATCACATCCTTTTGATCGAAAATAGTTATAAACAATAAACTAACATGGATGAAAATCATAGTTTACTCTTTAAAAAAGAGAATAAGATAAGAAATACCTTAATTTTTTTAACAGAGTTAGTAAGAGGGACCAAAAGTGTAGCTCTCTAGCGATAGTAACAAGATCAACAACAGCAAAGAAACTGTTAATCTATGTGAAGTGAAGGGTTGTTGAAAATCATCAGCAACAAAGAAGGATGTTTGACCAAATTAAGTCAAAATCAGACTTTGATATAAACAGAGAGCCATGACAGTGGAGGCGGCCACCGGTGGCCGGAGTGAGAATGATGGCAGTGAGATCGAGAAGGAGACGAGGGTTGTGAGTTGTGGTCGCCGAGAGGGAGACGATAGGGAGAGTGACGAGAGCACCGACGTTCAGAATCGTGAGGGAAAGGGAGAGATCGATACAGAGTAAATGAAATTAGGGTTTAATCCCGCTATTTTGTTTTAGAAAATTCGGACAATTTCCGACGGATTTTTTCCATCAGTAATTTTTAAAATTAAATAATTATTTTTAAATTATTAAATAAATTTTCAGACGGATTTCCTTATGGCCGTCGGTGATGTAGTACTAAAATTATTATATATTATTTAGTATTAAAATTATTAAATAAATTATATTTAAATTGACTAAAATATTCCTGAAGTAACTGGACTTAACGGAAACAGTTAACGGCCGTTATCTTTTTTCGTTAATTCCAGTTAGACCAGGGACCAAACGTGTTATACACATATACATACATACATACATCTATACATACACACACACACACACACACACACACATATATATATATATATATATATATATATATATATATACCCATGAAGTAACTGGAATTAACGAAAACAGTTAATGGCCGTTATCTTTTCTCGTTAATTCCAGTTAGATCAGGGACCAAAAGTGTTATACACACATACATACATCTATACACATACATACATACATATATATATATATATATACCCCTGAACTACTAAACTTAACGGAAACAATTACGACCGTTATATTTTCCCGTTAACGAAAACATGTACATGACATTCAGACATTTATACGCATACGATATATACTTATACATACAAGCAATACATATGTACACAATACATCTATATACATACATATATACGACATAGACATGCATGATATAGACGTATATGTGCTATATATATACAAGCAATACATATGTATACAATACATCTATAGACATACATACATACATATATAACATGATCTATAGACATACATATATACATACACACATGACATAGACATTATCTATAGACATACATACTACATACAATACATGATCTAGACATACACACACACTTATATGCATACGACACACACACACACATATATATATATATATATATATATACATATATATGCACTATATACATACATACATATAAGCAACGCATGTATACATATATATATATATATACATAACATATATATACACTATATATACAAACGTGCATGATCATATACACACATACATACATACATACATACATACATACATACATACATACATACATGATGTTGGAAAAAATAAATAAAGTAATTTCCGACGGATTACCGACAGAATTCCTTACGGCCGTCGGTAATCCGTAGGTAATTTGCGACGGATTACCGACAGAAATCAGAAAAAAATAATTATTAATTAAGTTATTAAATTTACCGACGGATTGAAATATTAAAAAAAATAAAAATAAAATAATTTTAGGTCCGTCGGTGATCCGTCGGAAATGTATATATTTACCGACGGATATTGTGTATCCGTCGCAAATGTTACATATTCGTCGGTGTTCTGTCGGAAATTACCGACGGATATTGGCCGTCGGAAATTTGTGGTCGGTAATAAGCACTTTTCTAGTAGTGGTTAGAGCCTCAATTTAATTCTCTCAAATTATAATTCTTTAGACGTATTTCAAAAACATTCATTAAATTTGAATGTAGGACCAAGTGGAGTCATTTGTGATGAATCATTGGAATTATTTGTGGATCGATTTTCAGGTTATAATTTATATGTAAGGTAAATGGAGTCATTTCTGATGGCATGAAGTTGATTTGATGTTTAAAATCTTTAACAAGTCTCTTGGAAGGTTTTTGTTTCAACAACTTGGCATGATGCCATGATTAAGAAAGTCTTTATTTGTGTATTGAATTTTATGGGAAGGCAATTTGTATTGTCATCTTCGTAAAAATAGCCATTTGTCCGGTACAGATCTATAAACTTTGGCATATTGTTAAGTTTAAAATTGTAATTTGTAGTGTTCCACAAATCCAACTTTGATTTTCTTGTTTTTAGGGTCAAAAAATTTCATTTTTGCAAAAGTAGGTAATGAATCAGGGACGGATTTAGTATGTGGAATACGGTGGCACGTGCCACCGTATTATTTCTCCGACGAAGTGTAAAAAATTATAGGTTCGTGAAAGGTGCAACTGTATCGTTTTTGTAAGGTGCTACCATATTATTTTGGAAACTTCAAGAAAGTGCATCTGTACCTCATAATCAACCAAATAACCATAAGAAACTATCGAAATCAACAAAAAAAAGGGAAAAAATCCCTCGAAATCGATAAAAAAAACTTAAAAATCGCTCGAAATCAAGCAAACAGCTTTGAAAATCCCTCGAAATTATGGAATTAGCCTAAAAACATATCGGGCAATATTGAACGTCGGTAAAAAAACGTACATTTTGTAATTATTTTTTGTCTATATTATATGGTGCTACCGTATGAAATTTTTTTTGCGTCCGTCCCTGTAATGAATGATTGTAATAAAACTTATTATTATTTTTAGGATAAATGTAAATTATCAAACTTTTCCTCATTTTAATCAATTTGTAGCAATTTGCAATTTTGATTTTAATTAATAAACGTCAGTGTAATCACTTTAAAAACATGCGGCCAAACACCCATAATTCACATTTTATTGAATTCACTATAAACTTATTCGTGCAATGTAGCGAGATACATCACGATTTTAATTTTTTTTTTGTCGATTTACAGTACGATTTTGTATGGTTTTGAGAAAGTGATAATGGTTTTTTTTATAAATTTTTTTAATTTAGCCTTAATAATATAATGCTTTTCATATATAAAAAATTAAGTATTTTGTTATAGTTCAATGATTATCTTATATATTTTAAATTCTTTATATTTAAAACTGAGATGTTTATTTTGTTTTGATTATTTTATCACTTAGTTATTAATTCAAACATATAGTTTTAAAGTTTATACTCATGCATCATGACTTGTAATCTTACATTTTAAGTAATGTGTATCAATAAACAGTACTTAATGCATAAAAACTTATTTTTAAGAGTTTTCTTCGATAGTTTAATAATAATGTAATTTATTTTAGGTTTAATAATATAATGTTTTCTTATAAAATAAACATTAACATTATGTTAGATTTTCTTAATTATATTTTATATTTTTTATATTTAAAATTTGATTTTTATTCTGTATTTAATTATGTGGATAGTGATTTTAGGGGAGTTGAAGTGGAGAGTGATTTTTAGGGAGTTAAAGTGGTTATAAAGAATTGAAAGTTAATAAATAGAATTAAATGTAGTACATAAAGTTTTAATGTTGTTTTTAAGAGATTTTAAATAATTAAAATTAAATAGCGGTACATTAAGATTCACCAATTGTTTTTAAGAGTTTTTTTTTATAAATGTTGTATAATATCACTACACCAAATGTTGTCTTAAACAACAAATGTTAATTGCCTATGTTTGCTTAAGATAAACTTAGACAACAAAGGCTAATATATGTTGCCTAAGTTTCCTCTTAGGCAATGTGTAGTTCTATGTTGCCTACGTGAGACCTTATGCAACCTATGAATAATTATATGTTGCCTCAACTATCTTAAATAACATCTTTTAAATTTAAATCAATGAAAATTATCTTAGTCAACATATTTTCTTGTTTCTATGTTGACTAACGTCAAAAATATAAATAAATATAGGTAGTTGAAAATTTAATAACTTGTTGATGGATTATTTAAGGTTGACACTACTTTTACTTAGGCAACATATAATCTATTGTGCTTGTTGTGTAAGATTAGCTTAGACAACATATTTTCTTGTTTCTATGTTGGCTAAGGTCAAAAATATAAATAAATATAGGTAGTTGAAAATGTAAAATTGGAACGTGTTTTGGAGCGATTTTGGCAACTTAGTTTAGTGGCTATTTAGTGTAACAAATTTTTTTTTCTCTTAATTGATGTAATAAATCTTTAATATATTTTTCTTATTTTATACACATTTTAGCTATCAAACTGAAGGGGAGAACCGGAGAAGGAGCATAACGAGGCAAGGTTAAAACTTGGGAGGGTAAAAAGTGAAGCACCATAAATGTCGTTAATTTTTTTTTTGGAAACGAAACCAACTTTATTGCAGCTAGCAAGAAGCTAGCAAAAGAAGAAAAAAAAAACATTACAACGGTTTAATACAATCAATAGGATGATATCTCCAAATTATTGGATTTTTAACACAACCATTACACCTAGTCAATAACCAAATGAAAGACTTTTTTACAATCTGATCGAGGAGGGAATGCTTACGGGGAGGAGATTCTTCGAATGCACACTTATTCCGGAAACACCAAAAACAATAAATGTTGATGAAGAGAATTGCCTCTGACTCTTCTTTAACACAATTGTCATTAAACCCAGATTTCACCACCTTGAGCATCGAATCCAAAGATTTATTTGTTGGGAGAGAGATCATCCACCATCTCTCGATAAATTTCCACACCTCCTCTGCCACTAGACATCCGAAGAGCACATGATCGATTGTTTCTGGAGAGGAACCGCAAAGAGGACATAAGATGGAATCAATATCAATCATGATCTTATTCAGGTTGATATGGGTAGGAACTTCGTCGAATATAACTCTCCACATGAATATATTAACTCTAGGAGGTGAAAAAGAATTCCAGATCGTTTCTTTTATCCCCACACCCAAATATGGGATTTCAATAGCTCGTCTCAAGGATCCAACAGAGAATATACAAATTACTCTCTAGACTCCATTTCCAACCATCAGGTTTATCTGAAGTTCACAATCCTTTATCAATTCCTTTAAACGGTCTAGTTCTTCCGCTGCACTTCCTTCACGGATGGGTCTATGCCAATCCCACACATATCCCGATTTGATTTTGTCAGCCACCGTGCCTCTGTCACATTTTCTAGAGCAAAAAGTCTAGGGAAATGAGAATCAAAAGAGGGTGAGCCCTTCTAACATATTGTCCAAAAAGCCATATGTACTCTGTTCCCGACCTGTTTAAGACACAAATCATGAAAATTTAAGTTTAACGTTCTCAAAAAATCGACAACCCCAATCACACTTCCCCAAGGACTGGACTATTGAAGTACCCTTGTTCCGTGTTAAAACCTCCATCTTTACCGTACATCGCCTTTATTACCATCGCCCAGTTAGAATTTTGGTCACTTTTATATCTCCAAGCCCATTTAGTGAGAAGAGATATATTCGAGGCATATATACTTCCAATGTTGAGTCGTCCATACTTCTGAGCACCGTTTTCCAATTTACCCAATAAATTTTCCTATCATGCTCTTCCAATCCCCATAAAAAGTCTCTTCTAAGGCTCTCCAAGTGATTGATTATCGACTTAGGAGCCTTGAAAATTGAAAGATAATACGTAGCAATGCTAACTAAGACAACTTGAACTAGGACACGACAGACACCGATCGATAAAGTTTTAGTCTTCCATCTTGACAGCCTTTTATGAAATTTCTCGATAATCGGAGTCCAAGCTTCGATCCTAGCCATGTTATCACCAACGGAACCCCGAGGTACTTGCTAGGAAACTGACCTGCTTTGCACTTAAGTCCTGCCGCAGTCCTTTGAATCGTGTTCGCACCCACACTAATACCAAACAACTCACTTTTGGTCATGTTTAGTCGAAGCCCGAATGTAAGATAAAAACATCTCAAAATCCGAAGTATATTCTTTCCATTTTCCACCGACCACTCATTAATGAAATATTATCATGAAGGCCAAATGAAAAATACTAAGGTTGAAACTTATAAAAATCAATTATTTCGTATAGTTTATTTGAAGAAATAATCCATGTATTAGATCTCAAAGAATTTGAGGACTTTGTTTTTGACTTCATATTAATTGAATACAGATAATAAAATATTACGGTTGAGAGTCCATGTAATAGTGTCTTTCACATGGCTGTTTTGATCGCTCATAGCATTAAGTAGAAAGTCTAATGCAGAGAGGACCATTGGGGAGAGCTTCTCAACAATTGGGCCTTCAAGAATTGATCCAAATGCCAAAGTCTACTCTTTGCCTCGGTCGGACCTTTACACTTGCCGATTGAGCAGATAATGGAAATTTTGTGATCTCCACAGCCATTTTTTCCTATTTAGAAAATACAAGAGCTACAATCAATTATTTATCATATTTGGCATAAATCTTGAAGCATAGTTCCAAAATTTCCTTTCCAAATAATAAGATGAGCAAAAAACACAGTCAGAAAAAAAAACATATCACAATGAACCACAACGGAAACATGCAACTTATGTTTAAAAATATATCAAATTACACCATCATTACAAATATAACATCATGACATAAATACCAAGTTTCCACATAACACATACAATAATCGTCAACTTTGCAAACAATTACAAATAGCATCTAAAGAACCAACCGTAATAATTTGAGTGACAATCATAAAAGAATATGGTGGATGGTTGGCATGAGAAAGTGTAAAAACAATGAAGAAAGAGAAGATCTACCATACCTTTTACTGTCCTTCATAGCTCGCTATTGTCTTTGTATTGAAGTTGGAATATGTGAATCAGTGTTGCTCTCGCGTGAAAAAATGTTATTTTGGATGTTTGGTGAGAGCGGAGATAACAAACAGCCTTAGCACATGACCCAACAGCAAGGTCACAAAGAAAAGCTGAAAGCTTGACATAGACTCTCTGAATCATGCTGCATTCCATGCCTCAAAACAAATATCAAGCTACAACAAAAATATGCAACTTATATCTTGTTTAAATGAGAACTCAAATAATAAGATAGAATCATTGCTCACTTCTTCTCGGTCTCTGCTTTGCATTAAGGCAACAAGTTATTAAGTTACAAGTAAGTTGTCATGCATATAAACATCTACATTCACAAAATGAGCATCCCATTTCCCAAACCAGAGGGCATGCACCAAAAGAAATCTCGATAGATCTTTTATTATTGCAGTTTTTCGCCCAACTCACCATTATTAACATTTTCCAACATGCGCATGAGATCATTAGGAGTCCAAACAATGAGATTAAAAACACCATAACTGTTGCTAAGTTAGAATACGCACCTGTGCAATAGCACAAAAGACTTTCTTACTTTCTGTTGCAGTCTTCGGTATTTCCAGAACAGTGATACAAATTGGCATATTTACATCACTCCTGTAAAAAAAATCCTTCAATCGAGCATTTCCTGAACTCCATTTGATCAAAAATCAAAGTCCCAGTCTAGTCCCGATCGAGTTCCTTATTCAAACTTTATGTCCAAGACTCGACCGACTTCCCAGACATTTCATCGAACAACTGGAGGTCATTGTTCATGAGTAAGAACTTGAATACTTAAATGGAGATAAAGAGAAATCAGAATCAAATAGTCATACAATGTGAGTGCCCTCAAGAACTGAAGAAACCCATAAATCAGTGGTTTATCTAGATCAAAAGACCCATTTGTATCATCCAACAATCGAACTTTGGAGAAGACATATATATTGAACCAAGAGAACGAATCGTTCCCAACTGTTAGAGAAATGAAAGCCATTAGAATACAAAATCGTTGATGGAAAACCACCTAGGCAAGATCCTCAAACTGTTAAAGTGAGGCAGGGTTTGGGGTTTTATTAACAATGTTTAAACGGTGAATATTACCTTAACAGTGATGATGGTTTTTGTAAAAAGAAGGTGATACCAGAAGGAGAAAGTGTGCCAAATCCTCCATGTTTTAATAAAACAAAGGAATTAACGATTCCCGTTTTCGAGTGAGGGAAAGCAGAATTACCTCCTCCTCTCCTTGCATCGCTTCTTCACTTGAAAACTAAAATCACTCCTACTTCTCCCCACTGCCGCCCCACTCTTCCGCCACCGTCATATTCTTCCACAACTTCACCCTTTGAAGCAAACAATGACAATGTTTTTTAGTAAATCAATAATGAAACTCATGTAGAAACTTGGATAACTATTATCATGAGATGTTCAAATGAGACTCCAATTTAAATGCTTCATTTGCATGGGCAACACTCCTGCTTCCCAAAAAAAGAACTAAAATGTAACTTATGCATTAGGTAGCATCTAGAGATAAAACTAAAATCAATCTGAACTAAATGGGCACAAGAGCTTTGGCAGGATTCAAACCCGGGAAGATGAGATACAATCCACTCTTTCTCTACTTTATACATGGAAAAAGTGAATGAACAGAAAATTTTAAAATCCACAAGTAAAGACGCAAACACGAGAGTCCATTATGTTACTAAATGACATGTTTTACTCAAGATTGAGTTTCACATTTTCAACTAAAAAGACAAGCTCTATTTGCTTTTAAAAAAGGTCCCAAGATAAGAGCTCTACTATAACATGGGTTATCTAGATAAATGACCTCGTGACAGTTGTTTTTTAATTCCATAACCTTTTGATAGGTTTCTAGTCATTCTTGTGTATGGAAGTGGCATTCTTCTGTTAAGCATTAACATTCTCAAACATGTTAGAAGGTCATGGATTTAAAGAAACCAAAAGGTCATTCAACCAAATGACCCACTATAACATATACATACATTCCTGGATGTATGTCAACTCCAAACACCTAGAAAAAAGTGAAAGGATGCAAATAAGAAGCAAGTTTAAGTAGTCGATTTTAAAGATACCACAAATACGAGAAATGTAGAGCCAAATGTTACCTCACTAACTCGACTTTGTAGCGCAAGAGCCAACACCTTGCGTCCTTGATTCCACAATGTGTGTGCCACTCGGTGTGTTTGTAAGGAATGGTAACCCTACAAAAGTATCCTCAACTCAATGAGTGCCGGTTAGTTTAGCACTTCACATCAAGTAACCATAATATGCATTCTCTAAAATCCAACAAAAGAAAAAATGGTTGTTAGTGCTATTTATTTATATGGGCACAATGCAATACATAAAGAAGTTGAATTAATTGAAATTACCTTCAAGTATAAAAGAGGAGAGCAATAAGACAAACATGAAGGATCTCTGTCTTTAAACGCGTGTAGAAGGAAATTAGTCGAGCAATAAATTCAGCTGCACGTTAAATTCACTACCAACACTAATGAAAAAGAAAGATCATTAAACGGTTCAAAAGATGTTGAATACATGCTGTTAAACATCACCTATAGATCAAGGCGAATTGCTCGTTGGATGCCTCGGTTTTGAACCATTACATCACAAAATATATCCATCAATTGGGTTTCTAATAGTGTGTTATTTTGTAGCCGGTTGGCGATAACAAATCCTAATGCTCGTTCTAAACAATCGTGCGACAGTATAAGAAAAAGCTGCTTAAAATTGGCTCATTCTCTGCCTGAAATTTTGCAACAAAAAACCAAACCTTAGATTCATTATTTCTCACTTGTCAAATTCCGAAAATATCATCTCAAAACTGCATCCAACATATATGGCAAATGAGTTCCCTTTAATAATTCATTTCAAATATCATCTTTTTGTTTGGATTGGATGATAGTAACCAATTTCCACCAATTATATCATTCTTTTTATAAGCCATTACTACAACTCATGAACACTACAACTTATTAAAAATAGAAAAAAAGATACCATCTTTATGAAAAAGAATATGGTTTTTCTACACCCAATTAAGAAAAACAAAAAAACAAAACAAACCCCACATCACAATTTTTCCATGTCCCATAAAAAGAGTCCAATTTCAAAATTTAACATCAAGAAAGTTTCATGTTCCACAAGATACCACTTACAATTCATACCCCCTCCTCACTCACACCACTCATATTGTATCCCACCCCCCTCTTCTTTACTCATATACGAGGGATAAAGAATCAATCTTGTTAAAATGTGTTTAACCATTGGTAAAACTTTTCCAAATATGTCTTTGAATTGTTTACAGTAAAGTGGATTGTTTATAGTAAAGTTGGGGGGAGGGGTGTCAAGGCCAAGGGAGTATCAACTTATTAAACCAATTCAAGAAGTTGGCTTTCACAAGTAATTCCCTTTTTGGGCAAATGTTTCATCCCTAGTTACATGCACAAAATAAAGTGTTAATAGTCTATGAATTATCCAATAACATTGAGAAAAGTGTCATTTTATTCCACAAGATAAAGCCATCATTAGACCAATTCAACATGTTGACTTTGACACATTTCATCTTTCCACACTAAACATTCATCACCCACTGTCAAAATAAACCATGAAACTGATCACAAAACTTAATCCCAAAACAGAGAAATCAGAAATTCAAAAACTAATGAATTTTGAACCAAACCCAATGAATTTAAGGTGAAAAGGATGAGTTGCAAAGTACCTCAAACTTGGCCTCTACTCTAACAGCATCCCAAATAGGATATGATAAAAACTCTTAGTTTCTAAATTCAAATTTTGGTAAAAATTCTCCAATATAAATTGTCCAATATAATCATCTATTCTCCAATATCATTTGACTCGATAAATGAGAACCTATATTGAGTATATCAATTGTCGAATGTATCCAATCACAAGGGCATCAAAAGAAAATCCAAACCACAATTTCTCAGAAAAACGGCGGATTATAAAACAAATCCCTCGTTGATAACTAATTCAACATAAAAACAACCAGAAAACACATGAATGCATATTAAGAAGATGTAAAAAGATATTCCAGGAATATGGACTTGGTGACATCAAGCTTCTCATCAGATTCAACAGCAGTGGCTTCAAAACCGTTAACACCGCCTTTGTAACTTATCACGGGCTCTCCTTCTATGGTTACAATATAAACCTCTGATTTCGCCATTACCAAAAGACCAAGTAGAATCATAATAGTAAAAACAGACAACAATCCTCATCATCTTCACTGATCCACTTCCCAAACAAAACAACAATTGTAAACAAAAATGTAAGCAATAAAAAGAGAATTTTAATCTAATCTAATCTAATCCAATGATTAAATGATTTAATTTCCATTTATTGGATCATTTACAGAGATGAAATCCAGATTATAACCCCAAAAGTTGAAGCTATTTAAGAATATTGATTCTAACAAATGTTCATATCTCCATACAAAAGAATCAAATAGCTTATCCCATTTGTAAAATCGATTTAAGAAAGAATACACCCATCAAAATGGATTAAATCATTACACAAATAGTTGAAAATATTTTATTAAAAACAGAAAAAAGGGTATTAAAAAAACAGAGAGAGAGATGAGATAATACCAGTGTGATTCAATCAACAAACAAACAGCCCCTTTCATTTACATCTGATGAGAACCCATGTGATCAACCTGCATATTATACTTTTCACTGCATTCAACCAGATACTGAAAACAATGTATTCAAGAAACGAATCAAGACAACATTTTTTGCAAACTTTTGTTCTTCACTTAACAATCAAAACCCACCCAGTAAAGATCAAAGAAAACCCAAATCAAAAGTAAGAGCTTTACTCACATTGATCCAAGAAAATGACCAAATCAAAATCCCAGTACCCACGTAAAGTAACTTAATTTAATTTTGTTTAATAAAAAGAAAAACAACTACATTAATATAAGATGATCAGCCAAAATAAATCAAAAGTAGCAATTTTACAAATGGCGATGTAATCAAGAAAAGGGAAAGTGAGCAAATTACACTGAAAAATGTGGGTGTGAGAGAGATAAAGAAAAGAGAGTGAGGTAGTTAGGGTTTTTACACGCCAGACATGGGAGCAAAGATGGAGGAGTCTTTGCTAAAATTAATTACTCGATTGATTTATTGGTCTCAACTCAACTGCAGATTCTAGGCTTTGAGGGATGGCCGACACGGTGGTCGTCGAGTGCTGGGTAATCGAAGACGACGTAAAGTGGAGAGTGGAGTCTGGAACTCTGGATGGAGGAGAACGCCGATTTGTGTTTTGCAGAGACTTCATCTTTATCTTTCATCTTTATCTTGGACATATACCTGTGAGGAGAGGGAGTGATTGCAAACGTCGGGGAGGAAATGGAGGTGGAAGAGATGGTTGTGTTCTTGAATAGATTGTCGCCGGAGTAGTGTGATTGAGAGAGAACGTGGGAGGAGAACGTGAGCGGGAAGGATGGCTTTCCAAGAAACCGCTTTTTACAAGAAACGGTATTAGAATTTTTATAAGGTAGTAGATATATATATATATATATATATATATATATATACATACTAGTCAAATACCTACGCGATTCAGCGAAATGTAAACAAGTTTTCCCGAAAAATGTCATTCATGTATACAAGTACCATATTGAATAACAAGAAGTTCATCAGAACAGACCAGCCGCCTCCATAAGGGATAAGGGATAATGTATGAATGCTCAAAAAGTATGAATGCTCAAAACTGGTATAAAGACTTGACTTGCTATCTTTATTTTCGATACAACATAATGTATCTAAGATACCTCAAAGACGGGCCATAACCTTAAAGAAACCAATTTTTTCCATCGCTTGTTGTTGATCCATCCATCCACCATCCACCATGTCTGGTGCACATGTACTCACATCCTGTAAACAACGATAAAAACACACGTCAAGAAACACCACCACACGTTATCACAGTAATTCTTGTAAAGCTATCTTAAAAAAACGTAACCTTTGCAAGTATAATATTATCACGAAAGCCAAATGAAAAATACGAATGTTGAAGCTTATAAAAATCAATCATTTCGTATAATTTATTTGAAAAATAGTCAGTATATCAAATATTAAAAAAACAACAACAAAAACAACTTATTTAAATATAAGCATATCCTAACAAGTTAAAGCTTTATGATTAAAACATGCAAAACGTACTTGGTAAGAGAACAGTGGCGGATCCAGGATTTTGGTCTAGTGGGGGCACCTTCAAGGTAGATTAAAGACCCGCAAAGTCGCCCAGTGTGTTTTTAGCCTAACTCTACGGTTTCAAAGAATTTTTAAAGTTTTTTTGGTTGATTTTGAGGAATTTATAATCTGTTTTTTTTGGTTAATTTCAAGAGATTTTTTTTTGTTTTTTTGATTGATTTTAAGGTACTTTCTTTGATTTTTTGATTCGTAGGGGCACAGACGAAAAATTACTGGGGGGCTTTAGTATAACATTAGGAAAAAAAAATTGTTTTTAAACTAGATAAATAACAAAATTTCTTTTTTTAGTGGGGGCCTATCCCCCCACATCTTACAAAGTACATCCGCCACTGTAAGAGAAGTAATACTCCATTGCCCATTCATGCTTGTTGGTGACTTCCTCGTTGCAAAAAGAAATCATTAAGATTTCTCTTTTCAAATAACTAAACAGAATTTGGAACCTGTTAGTGGCATATTCCTTGGTTCCCACAAGTAAATTGTTGCAAATTTTAGTAATAACACATGAGAGCATACATGTCTGGATGTTGAAAATAAAGAGAATAAAAGTATTTACCAGGTTCGAGCACATGAACCACCAAAGTCCTTCGGCTTCTCCATGATTTGTTTTTGGCATGAAGATAAATATATTTATAACCGGTTGATATAAATCTAGACTCTTTATAAAGCATAACTTTGAAGTTTAATTGGTTTCTTCTCGTGATTCATTTTTATACCTTAAGGAGAGCTTGGGTTTGGTTGGACCAGTTTTGATTTTGCCAACAATAAACTTTTTATAGATCTACAAATTGTCAAGAAATCGGTTATGTAAACATTGCAAGAGTGTTTTGAATATAAAACACACGATGTAAAATAAATTTGATCAACATACAGTTCCAATGAAATTTCAAAACAATTAATCAAATTCTCATGCATATACCTAAACATTCATAAAGTCGCACTCACAATGTGACTGTATGTGTTTGGTGAAGAAAAAGCTAAGCATATCTTGAGAATCAGAATAAGCAGAGCTAGTGTTAGATCTCTATTGTTGTAGCATTAGATATCCTATTGTAGTAGCTAGTACAGTTATTAGATTTGTAAGTTGAGAACAAGGAATAGCAATGAACACAGAAGGGTTAATGCATATAAGATTGCATCATGTAACAATCTAGATAAATTATTTTCCAAACCATCTTAAATGAGAAATCCGAACTTAAAATTACAGCTTTTAAACCCATAAATTATCAGAGATACCATCAAAACATTGTTACTCTTTGTTAATTTATATTTATATTTAACGAAGGCTTTAAACACAAAGATACCATGAAAACATATGTTCAAAATTGTATCATAATAAAATCAAGAAGAAAGAAGTTCCCACTAACATGCAAGAACAGAACACCAAATCAATGATGGTTAAGTTGATACACTTACCCTTGGGAAGAGCCGCCCATGGCTATGTACCCTTTTCGACCGTGAACACATTCCCTAAACGCGTGGTAAACTCATGGCTGTGAACTGTCTCGAAGCCGCCCTTATGCTTTTCCCTGTTCTTAAGAATTCCAACACGACATGTGTTTTGTCCATAGAGAAGACGGAAGTTTTCATTGGTCTTTGGAATAGAAACATCTCTTACAAACAGAAACCAACACATAAGAAACTATAGACACAAAATAAATGATAGTCAAAAATTGTCTTTTAATGTTTATCCAACCCCAACAATATCATGAATAAAAGAATACCATATGATGTTTATGACTAAAATACACTGTAGTCAACAAACCAAGAAGGGAGATATTTAAGGATCTCCATGATCTGTGAATTCCGTGAAGCTATTAAAAACATTGTACATAACTCTACAATCTATTTAATTGTACAATAACTCAAATCTCACAAAAAATACTGTTAAATCACAGATTTATTGGATTTAAGATCATCCAATCTGAAGACTTGAATCTGAAGCTAAACCTGAAAAGTCACTCTCGATATTAGTCTAATGTTAAGTTTGTAATAAATGTCAAAGTTAATTATTGTGTTAATTAATAGTATTTTATATTAGTCCTAAATATCTAAATAATAGATATTTAGTTTAGGATATTTGATTTGAGATAATATCTTGTTTAGATATTATCTAGTTTGTAATGTTAGGTGAGATGAGATCATATCTCATCTGATCTCTCTCAACAACTCTAAAACACACATACAACATATCGACCCATCGAGAACTAGAGAGAAAAGTGAGAAAGAGCTTCAAGAACATCAACCTTGTAATACATTGTTTGTAATCGAAACAGGTCAATTTGGGATTTACAGGGCGATCTATCGAAGAAGAATAGACACCGGTCGAAGGTTTCGTACCGGTCTCTACAATCCGGTCGACATACCTCAGAATGAATTCCAGCGAAGCTAATTCAATCAGTATGGATGAGAATACCCCAGTACTTTACAAAGGAAAGATTTATGCCTTGGAACAGAAAGAGAGAAGAAAGAGACATCACACTTGTGCTTGATGGGTTAGTTGAAGATAAAAACTGAAGTTGATTCTAATGGAGAGGTATGTGATTTAAGTGAATCAGATTTCTTAAATCAAATGCATGCCATGATGATAAAACTCCAAGAATTAGAGTCGAAACTCAAGCGTGAAAAGGGTGTCATAAAAGACAAAGACCAGTCAATACAGAAACTTAGCAATAACCTTGCTGAGAATAAAGTATTGATTGAGATTTTACATAAAAACAATGACACCAGCGCCAAAGAAAAGACCATAATTCTTAAAGAGAGTACTGAAACAAAGTCTAAATTGAGAAAGAGTGAGTTTGATTTCAAAGAGCTTACGAAATTGCATTCTTCATCTTCCAAAGAAAACGAATCTTTACTTACAAAATTAAAAGCATTGGAAGAGAAGTTATACAAATTGCGTCAAACTAAACAAACCATTCATCTAAACAAACCCAAAGAGAAGAAAGAGAGTTGGGGACTGGGTTATGAGAATCCTCCCTATCTTAAAAAGGGTATATCTGAAGTGTCTGCACTTTATGATCTTACATTTTTTAAACTAGCTCGAAGAATCCCTGAACTTAATGTAATACCCCGAATTTCCGTTTTGTAATTTTGGCATTCTTGTGGTTAAGCTTTTATCGTTAGCACCGTGTTTGATTTGAAGTTGAGTTGGATTTTGAGAATTTTGGGGACAAGCAGTGAACTACGCGAGTTGCACCGCGACTAGAGGTCGCGGCACAACCCGCGAAACCCACTGGATGATTTTGGGTTTTGGACACGGGCGAGTTATGCCGCGAGTTGAAGTCGCGGCATAACCCGCGTAGTTGCCTGGCCGACTTAAGGGTTTTTAACCCAAAATATCTTCTTTTCTCACTATCTTTTTCTCTCTCTCTCTCTTCAAGTCTCTCTCCCTCTCTAGGTATGTTTATCTCTCTAGAGTTTGGTGGTTAATATCTAGTGTTTGATCCGAGGTTTCGGTGTAGAAAGCTTCGTCTTATCAAGAGGGTCGATATCTGGTTCTTCGGGTTTTCGTATAAACCTATTGGGTGAGTTCCTACTATTATTTTAAACTTTATACATATCAAAAGTTACCTTTTGGAACTCCTATATATCTCAATGGTTTCAGATTTAAGTTTTCTACATAATTGATATAACTTGAGTTTTGGGAGATTTTAGGGTTCCCGATCATAGTGTTTACTAAAATGATGGATCTTATCTAAATGAAATAAAATGATGTTTTACTTGTACATTATGTGGACATATGAAAAGAATGTTTAAGAAATCATTTTAATGATTTGCATTCTTACCAGAAGTTGAACTGGAAATGACATTTTGTTTATAAAATGTGTTTATGCCATATGTTTATTTATGGTTGATCACATATGTTGTTGTGACGAGTCTGTACCATTACTAGCGGATCCCTAGGTTTTGAGTCGACTGAATTGTTGGGATGTCACATTCCCCATTTTGTAGCTATGGATGCATATGATCTTCGGGGGCAACTTGGTACGGTTATGTGAGGCCAGATACTAGCCATGGTTCATAGTGATCCTAGTGAAGGAGTATACATTCGTTTTGCTTGGGGCTAGATCTCACGTTGTAGCACGGACTTATTTGTTCGTATCCTTGGATTCCAATTGTTTAGCTCATAACTCGGATTTTGGCCTACTTTGTGTTACGCCACAATCCTTGGTAAAATGTTTTATCGTTGGTCATTTGATGACATGTTTATAACAGAAAAGCCCGGTTGTGGCAAAGGTTTCAATTGTAAGATTTTAACCTCTTTGGAAATATTATCTTATGATACAAATGTTTATATATTTTGAGCTTATTAAATTGTATGTTCTCACCAGGCTTTAAGTCTGACACTTTTTCTCAAATGATATGTATAACAGGTTTCCCTTAGCGGTGGGATGCACAGGGTTTTGAGAGACGAGTTTGGTCTCGAGGCATTTTGAGATGACTAAAGTGTGTTGATAGTTGGGCATTGTTAAGTCCCATTCTTTTGATGAATTTTGGATTGTCAACTGATATAATCTAGATAGTTATGTTTAGAATAGTCTGTTGATGAATTCTAGATCCGTACAGGTTTTTGTAAAGTCCAAAGGACTGATACACTTTTGAGGAATTTATACCAATGCAGATGTCATGTTGTCTATTGTGAGAAGTTTAAATTCACTCTGAATTTTAGGATGTTACAAGTTGGTATCAGAGCTCTAGTTTAAGTGAACTAGGCATGAATGTAAGATGTCTAGACTTAGACCGAGTATGATAAGAATTGATCCGTGAGATCGGGTAGAACTTCTAAGATGGGTTAGTCTTAGAGTCAACGGAAAGTGCGTTTATCAGGCGTTGTGGCAATCGTGACGAGAACCTTTATGTGTTATATGTTCGTAATCTCACTTAGCTAATGTTATTATGAGGATATCGTACGTAAGTGTGCTTGAATTTCTATTGCTATGACGATTGGTAAGGCGGTAGTACGTTTCCTTTATGTTTATTCCAACTCTTTCTTATCTCTTTTCCTGTTCTGTGAAGCAGTTTGGCATGGTGAATACGTGTGGTAGACCGCGTACGCGTGTTGATGGTCTTGAAGCGACAGCCTCCACCGCTGGTCAGCCGGAGGGAGCTGAGGTTGTTGTGCGACCACCTGTTCAGCAAGGGCTAGGTGGGGGGCCAGAGGTCATTCCGCGAGTAGACCTGGCTTCATCCCACCCAGTCATCAGGGATGCTAATTCCCCGTTTGAGATGATGGCCAGCATGATGTTGGCAATGAGGGAAGAGTTGGCAAAGCAGCAAGAGTTTCTGCTGAAAGTGATTGAGGACCGCAATGTGAACAATCGGAGGAGTGAGACGATTGTGGAAAACATTGTAGCGGGTCCTGGAGGCGCTGGTGCGGGGGTCAGAACTGAGGAGCACGGGATCGTTGGTGCTCCGGGAAATAGGAAGAGTTGTTCCTACAAGTCCTTTCTGGGTTGCGGACCGCCAGATTTCTCTGGTTCCGACGACCCAATCTTGTGTGTGAAGTGGATTCGAGCGGTCGAGCAAGCTTTTGGCTCTTCAGAATGCGGAGATGATCAGAGAGTGCGGTTCGGTACCCAACTGTTGAGGGATACTGCGCTCATTTGGTGGAATGTCATTCAATCCACCCTACCTCTTGCTGTGTTGGCTCAGTTGTCTTGGGCCGAGTTCAAGAAAAAGTTATTAGAAGAATTCTGCAATGAAAGAACAATGGACCGAATCGAGAAAGAATTCCGGTCTCTGGTAAAGGGAAGCCTGACGGTGAGGGAGTACACCCGTCAGTTCATGGAGAAGCTTGATCTGGTGGGGCACGCTGCCCCAACAGAGAAGGATAAGATGAAGGCCTATCTGAATGGTCTACCCGCGGACATGCAATCTATGGTTCACAATTCTAAAGCTTCTAACCTCCGCAAGATGGTTGAAGAAGCTCAGTACATAGATGTTCGCAAGGAACAAAGCTGAGAAAGCTGTAGTGGTGGCTGATAAGAGAAAGTGGGAGAGCAATTCTGCTCATCCCAAGAGATCACGACCTTTTGGTGGAAACCAAAACTTCAGCAATCAGCAGGAAGCTAGGTGGTGCCACAAGTGTCGAACTAAACACCACGGTGACTGTAACACCACTTCTCAAACTTGTTATAAGTGTGGGAAGCCTGGTCACACTATCAGAGATTGCCCGGTCAGAGGACTTATCAGTTATGAGTGCAAGGCACCGGGGCACGTGAAAATAGATTGCCCGAAACTTGTGCCGGGTAGCACGCCATCAAGGAAGGAGAAGCCTCCTAGGGTTCCGGGTCGAGCATTTTAAATGACGGTCGATGAGGCCAAGGCATCCGCTGATGTGGTATCGGGTACATTTCTTATAAACTCTATACCTGCTCGTGTTTTATTCGATACGGGTGTCAGTTTCTCTTTCATATCTGAATTGTTCCGTCAAAAGATTGCTATGCCCACTACTAGTCTTGAGGATGCATTAGTAGTAGAAATAGCCAATCGTAGTCATGTCCTGATCCACGATGTTCTGAATCAGTGTACTCTTAGTATCGAAGGGAGAGAATTCTCGATCGATCTACTGCCGATGTTAATCGGGGGTTTTAATGTTGTGGTCGGCATGGATTGGTTGTCAAACAATCGCGCCGATCAGATCGTATGTTCCAAGAAGTTGATTCAACTTCCCAACCCCTCTCGCGAAGTCATTGTCATATATGGTAAAAAGAGAAAAGGTGAAGTGGCAATAATCACGATGGCAAGGGCACGCAAGTGCTTAGTAAAAGGATGTTCGTCTTTCCTAGCCTATGTGATCGATGCCAAGTTAGAGAAATCAAAGCTGGAAGATGTGAAGATTGTGCGTGAGTTTCTAGATGTATTTCCGGACGACTTTCCCGGGTTACCACCCGACCGTCAGTTAGAGTTTCGGATTGATCTTGTGCCTGGAGCAGCACCAGTTGCTAAAGTTCCATACCATTTAGCGCCGTCAGAGATGCAAGAAATGATGGCACAACTCCAAGAGCTTTTGGAGAAGGGCTTTATAAGACCGAGTTCGTCACCCTGGTGAGCTCTGGTCTTGTCTATAAAGAAGAAAGATAGCACGATGAGAATGTGCATTGACTATCGTGAGCTGAACAAAGCTACAGTAAAGAACAGATATCCGCTTCCGAGAATAGACGACTTGTTCGATCAACTTCAAGGGGCAGGTTATTTTTCCAAAATCGACTTACGATCGGGTTATCACCAAGTGAAGGTGAGTGAAGAAGATGTTCAAAAGACATCTTTCAGAACGCGTTACGGCCATTACGAGTTTCTTGTAATGCCTTTTGGTCTAACGAACGCATCGGCGATATTTATGGACTTGATGAATAGAGTGTGCCGACCATTCCTCGACCAGTCGGTCATTGTATTCATTGATGACATACTCGTGTACTCCAAGAGCGAGTCAGAACACGAACAACATCTGCGGGAAGTGCTTGAAGTGTTGAGAAAGGAAAGATTGTACGCCAAGTTTTCCAAGTGTGACTTTTGGCTTAAATAGGTACAATTTCTGGGTCACGTTGTCACTCGAGACGGAGTGAAAGTGGATCCCTCTAAAATTGAAGCTATGATGAATTGGGAATCTCCCAAGAGTCCGTCAGAGATCCGAAGTTTCTTGGGTCTGGCGGGGTACTACCGGAGATTTATCCAAGACTTTTCGAAAATCGCTTCTTCCTTGACAGTTTTGACTCGGAAGAATGTGAAGTTTGAATGGACCGAAGCACAAGAAAAGGCTTTCTGTATCCTTCAAAAGAAGTTATGTGAAGCTCCGATCTTATCGTTACCTGAAGGGTCAGAAGACTTTTTGGTCTATAGCGACGCTTCGAAGATGGGTTTAGGTTGTGTGTTGATGCATCGGGGCAAGGTAATCGCTTACGCCTCGAGGCAACTTAAGATACACGAGAAGAACTACCCTACCCACGATTTAGAGTTAGCAGCAGTGGTGTTCGCCTTGAAGCTTTGGGGTCATTATCTCTATGGCACGAAGTGTACACTCTTCACAGATCATAAAAGTCTGAAACATGTCTTTGATCAAAAGGAGTTGAATATGAGGCAACGGCGGTGGCTCGAGTTACTCAAGAATTACGATTGCGAGCTGCCTTACCATCCTGGTAAAGCAAATGTGGTAGCCGATGCGTTAAGTCGGAAGGACTATAGCGGTTGTATTCGGGCTACCCATTTGAGAATCGATTTGGTGTCTAGTCTGGTTGAAAAGATCAAAGCATCGCAAGTTGAAGCATTGTTAGAAGAGAATATCAAAGAGGAAGTCATGACAAAACAACGTTTGCTCTTAACGGAAGATAGCCGTGGGGTAAAACTGTTCAACGGTCGTGTGTGGGTACCCAAGCTTGGGGGTAACCGGGAACTGTTGCTTGAAGATGCATACAAGTCCAAATATTCCATTCATCCGGGGAGTACAAAGATGTACAGGGACTTGAAGCTGCACTATTGGTGGCCGGTAATGAAACTTGACGTAGCGCGTTACGTTGAGCGTTGTGTGACGTGTTCGCAAGTTAAGGTCGAACATCAGTGACCGTATGGGAGTCTTCAGTCTCTAGAGATTCCCGAGTGGAAGTGGGAGCATATCACTATGGACTTCGTAACAAAGTTACCTAAAACTCTTCGAGGTCACGATACCATTTGGGTGATAGTCGATAGATTGACAAAGAGCGCTCACTTCTTGGCCATGCACGAGACATTACCAATGGACAAACTAGCGAAACTGTACATCGATGAGGTGGTCTCGAGGCACGGCATACCATTGTCGATCGTGTCGGATCACGACAATCGGTTCACTTCGAACTTTCGGGATGGGTTTCAGAAAGAGCTTGGTACACGAGTTAAGTTGAGTACGGCTTACCATCCACAAACCGACGGGCAAAGCGAGAGAACGATCCAGACATTGGAAGATATGTTGAGGTCTTGTGTCATCGATTTCGGGGGTAGCTGGGACTCTCACTTACCTTTGGTGGAGTTCACTTACAACAATAGCTACCACTCGAGTATTGGAATTGCACCTTTTGAAGCATTGTACGGGCGAAAATGTCGAACTCCCGTGTGTTGGCTTGAAGCAGGAGAAAAGCAGTTCGCCGGACCTGAAATCGTGCAAGAGACGGCCGATAAGGTCAAATGTATTCGTGAAAGATTGAAAGCGGCTCAGGATCGGCAGAAGAGTTATGCCGATATGAAGAAGCGGCCGATGGAATTCGAAGTGGGCGATCGTGTGTTGCTTAAGGTATCGCCGTGGAAAGGTATTATACGGTTCGGAAAGCGTGGGAAGCTGAGTCCCCATTTCCTCGGACCTTTCAAAGTGCTCAAGCGAGTAGGGTTGCAAGCGTACCAATTGGAACTACCGCCATAGTTGAGCAGAATCCACAACACGTTTCATATTTGTTATCCTCGAAAGTGTTTAGCGGAAGAGGAAAGCGTCATTCCTCTCTCCGAGTTGACAGTAGACAAGGGAAACCGTTGTGTAGAAGATCCCGACGCCATCTTAGAGAGAAAGTCTAAGAAGTTGTGTCACAAAGAGATCACTATGGTCAAGGTGCAGTGGAAGCAACATCGGGGAGCCAATGTGACGTGGGAAGCTGAAGAGGATAAGAAGCAAAGATATCCTCGTCTTTTCGAATAGTTAGGATTTCGGGGACGAAATCATTCCCAAGTTGGGGAGGATTGAAACACCCCGAATTTCCGTTTTGTAATTTTGGCATTCTTGTGGTTAAGCTTTTATCGTTAGCATCGTGTTTGATTTGAAGTTGAGTTGGATTATGAGAATTTTGGGGACAAGCAGTGAACAACGCGAGTTGCACCGCGACTAGAGGTCGCGGCACAACCCGCGAAACCCACTGGATGATTTTGGGTTTTGGACACGGGCGAGTTATGCCGCGAGTTGAAGTCGCGGCATAACCCGCGTAGTTGCCTGGCCGACTTAAGGGTTTTTAACCCAAAATATCTTCTTTTCTCACTATCTTTTTCTCTCTCTCTCTCTTCAAGTCTCTCTCCCTCTCTAGGTATGTTTATCTCTCTAGAGTTTGGTGGTTAATATCTAGTGTTTGATCCGAGGTTTCGGTGTAGAAAGCTTCGTCTTATCAAGAGGGTCGATATCTGGTTCTTCGGGTTTTCGTATAAACCTATTGGGTGAGTTCCTACTATTATTTTAAACTTTATACATATCAAAAGTTACCTTTTGGAACTCCTATATATCTCAATGGTTTCAGATTTAAGTTTTCTACATAATTGATATAACTTGAGTTTTGGGAGATTTTAGGGTTCCCGATCATAGTGTTTACTAAAATGATGGATCTTATCTAAATGAAATAAAATGGTGTTTTACTTGTACATTATGTGGATATATGAAAAGAATGTTTAATAACTCATTTTAATGATTTGCATTCTTACCAGAAGTTGAACTGGAAATGACATTTTGTTTATAAAATGTGTTTATGTCATATGTTTATTTATGGTTGGTCACATATGTTGTTGTGACGAGTCTATACCATTACTAGCGGATCTCTAGGTTTTGAGTCGACTGAATTGTTGGGATGTCACATTCCCCATTTTGTAGCTATGGATGCATATGATCTTCGGGGGCAACTTGGTACGGTTATGTGAGGCCGGATACTAGCCATGGTTCATAGTGATCCTAGTGAAGGAGTATACATTCGTTTTGCTTGGGGCTAGATCTCACGTTGTAGCACGGACTTATGTGTTCGTATCCTTGGATTCCAATTTTTTAGCTCATAACTCGGATTTTGGCCTACTTTGTGTTACGCCACAATCCTTGGTAAAAT
This sequence comes from Arctium lappa, assembly GCA_023525745.1. Lineage (NCBI taxonomy): Eukaryota > Viridiplantae > Streptophyta > Magnoliopsida > Asterales > Asteraceae > Arctium > Arctium lappa. Next base: position 18,922,332 of record CM042050.1, read on the forward strand.
GTTTTATCGCTGGTCATTTGATGACATGTTTATAACGGAAAAGCCCGGTTGTGGCAAAGGTTTCAATTGTAAGATTTTAACCTCTTTGGAAATTTTATCTTATGATACAAATGTTTATATCTTTTGAGCTTATTAAACTGTATGTTCTCACCAGGCTTTAAGTCTGACACTTTTTCTCAAATGATATGTATAACAGGTTTCCCTTAGCGGTGGGATGCACAGGGTTTTGAGAGACGAGTTTGGTCTCGAGGCATTTTGAGATGACTAAAGTGTGTTGATAGTTGGGCATTGTTAAGTGCCATTCTTTTGATGAATTTTGGATTGTCAACTGATGTAATCTAGATAGTTATGTTTAGATTAGTCTGTTGATGAATTCTAGATCCGTACAGGTTTTTGTAAAGTCCAAAGGACTGATACACTTTTGATGAATTTATACCAATGCAGATGTCATGTTGTCTATTGTGAGAAGTTTAAATTCACTCTGAATTTTAGGATGTTACACTTAAAGTTTTCTGGACTGGACTGGATTGTCTAAAGAGGATGAAGCCAAGGAAACTGAAAAACGAAAGATATCATCTAAAGTTCATCTTCCATTTTATTATGCGAAGCTGAATAATAGTTATTGTGAGTCTGTGATCGTTACCAGATAATCAAACAACAAACCTATAGATGATAAACCAACCTGATTCGATAACAAACGATGATTACAAGGTTGATTCTTTAAGCTCTCTGTTTGTTTTCTCTCTTTGTGTTCTTGATGGACCGATATGAGAGATGTATGTGTGTATTTGATTGTGAGCTGATAATGTGTTAGCTTTTCTAACACACTAACTCAACCACTCTAACATAATATCTAGATATCTAATATCTAGATATTATATTTAAAACTAATATAATAATTAAACTAATAAACTAGATAATATCTAATACTTAGATATTTAGGACTAATAGTAAAATACAATAAAACTTTAACATTTATTACAAAGGACATTAGACTTATATCGAGAGCGACTTTTCAGTAAAAGCTTCAGATTGCAAACTTCAGTTTGGATGATCTTGAATCCAATAAATCTGTGATCTAACAATCTCCCCCTTTGGATCAAGATCATTACTAAAACGATTTAGCATTCTGGTCTTCTCTTTCAGCTCAGAAGATGCAATCTCTTTCTCTCTTCAATTTGTAATAATCTCCAGGCAAAATATCTTCAAAGAAAATTTCTCTCAGATCAGTATGTCTTTAGAATACTTTGAAGAATTTTTTCTTGGATAGCTCTTCTCCATTATATCTTGGAAGAATTCTCTAAACCTTTGATTTTTCACATTTCTTGGTAGGCTCTTCTTCCCCTTTTTGATGAAAAGTGCAACGACTTCATCAAAACATATATCAAGAAATGTATTCCATCAGGAGCCTCTGATCTGTCAATTCAAAAGATATTCATCCAGATCTTTGCAAATCCAGACAAAATAATCGTTTAACACCTGAATCAACAAATGAATCAGTTAACATGCCTATCATTAACACTAAGTCACTGTGTGTAACGAATACACATTGGAAAGCAGCTTTTTGATGGTGACTCCCCCAAGGATTCCATTCAATCATCGAAAACACCACAAGGGCAAATTCTATGAACGTTATAACAAAGAAACAAATTCCTTGTGTGTTCGTGCATGTGTTAGAAAGAATTAAGCACGTGATGATTGCTTATTTGGCTCAAAATTGTGTAAACCACTGAGACAACAATAAGTTAAACACAGACTCAATTGTGCATGATTGAAGTGCGAAGGTGGGGCAGACTTCATTCTTTTCAATATCCAGATTTTCCAAATGAAAATCAGATAGAAAATGTGTTGCTTCCCCTTTGAAAATGTGAAACATTTTCTTGTTGAGAAGAAAATGAGTAGATAGTGAGGTTTGATCAAGAGTTGGCATGGGCTAGTTGCCTGTTTCAATAATGATCACCAAAGAATTTGTGAAACATTAGAATTGTGGTTGCCCGACTCAGAAAAAGTTGGTGCAGAGTTGTGATATTCTTTTAACTCTGTTCTCACACCCTCTTTCTTTTAAACATCTAGCTTACTCTCTTTTTCTGTATACCTCATCATACAAACCACACTTATTTCTTTTCGACTTCTCACACTCAATCACTATGGATTAACTTCTTAGGTAGAAATCACTGGTTAACGTGATTCCATAGAAGTTCAAGTAAGTCCTTGCACAAAGAAATCATGTTTTCCTATGATGCATATGATGCTCAAAACGGTTTAACTATTTCAGTTAAAGCACAAATAGATCTTGAAAACATTTAAAGTCACACTTCCAAATCATGAAATCAGAATAAGATTCGGGAAGTGGTTTGAACATTTAAGAACAATGTTTTCTATGATTGAAAGTTGTCCACTTTTCAACCATATATGAGATGAAGATAAGAAATTATACCTTTACGTGTGATCTTACATCTCATTAAAGCTAAGCTTAAAGTCATAAAGATATGATCTTTTAAGCATCTCTCAAAAATTCTGCAAAAGTCTTATGTCTAAGTCAAAGCAAAATTTATTCACTTAAATTGAAAAGACAAAAAACAGTAAAACAAATGAAAGTATGAGTTCTGATCTGAAATCATCAGAAGTCATCACCTTTTTACTCCCCCTGAAATTATGCATTTGAAAATTATCATTTAAAAAAGATATGCATTTAAAATTTCAGACAAATATATGTACTTCCCCTTGATGGTTGATTTCCTCATTCGAGTATTGGAGTACAACCTCTTTCCAGCTAGAAGTAAGGTCTTTTGATCATTGCAGTACAAGTTCTAAACTGTTGTGTTTAGAAGTCAAACTTCGTTGAAGTCCGGGTTCTAAGTTGATTTACTTAGAAACCTTCGTTCTCCTACTCCCCCTTGACAGTAGGTGACTGCAACACAAAATCATCCCTTTTCTTTGGTACCCACTGGTATTTGGGTCCATGAGTGTTAGTTGCAGTTCTTGTGGGGGTTACTGAGTAAGAACCATACCAGTAATGGTCACTCGTCTTATGAACAGGATCATGTGTACGACAATAAGAACAATAGAGTTTCTTACCTGATAAACTGATTAATTGATTTCTCGTGTAGACAAAATCAGGTTTACCTTTATGCGCGTTGTTCTTCTTGGCATTCTGCGTATGTACACATGATTTTTTACTTTTTAGCTCATATTTCTTCTTTTCTTCAACTGGTTTTTTGTTCCAGACCAGTTCAGCTTCTTTGTAGCTGATCCTTCTCTTCCTTCGATGTGTACCTGAACCATCTATGTTTCTATCAAAGAAAAGGTTAGAACTACGAATCTGATTATAAGATTTAACTGACCTTTTTGAAGAAACAGGTTTGGATGTTGAACTTCCATCTGACTTGAATTAATGAGCATTCTGAATCAGCTAAATCATCTTGAGGTGAGTGGACAATTGACTCTGGAGTCTTACGCTCAGTCACCACCACCATTGAAATAATCTTTTCAAGCTCGTTGACCTTTGAAGAATAAATGTTTCTTTCTTTGACGAGAAGGTCAATCTTCTTTTCAAGCTCGACTTCTTTTTCTTCTCTTTCTGTGCATTCATAGAAAGTTCAGATAGCTTTGCATTAAGCTTTCTAATTGCAGCTTCAAAGGTGCTTCTCTCTTCTTCAAATACCTTCTTGGCACCCTTTCTTGCATCTGATATTTCTTTTAAGTATCCTACATTCTTCTAATCAAATGCCTTCTTCTCCTTGGCAAACTGATCTCTTTCCAAAATTAGTACTTTCTCAAAGTTACTAACTTGTTGAGAAAGCGTTATACTTTTAAGCTCTATCACCTTCTTCTCTTCAACACTCTTCATGGAATGATCTGAGAACTTCTTCTCAAACTCAGATATTTTCTTTTGTAGCTCAGCATTTGTACTCCAAGTCCTTTGATTTCTTCTCATTGCTCTCAACAGACTCTTGCTTCTGTATATGAGCATCAAGACCAGAAATCTTTCTTTTTAGCTCATCATTCTCAGCTTCCAAATCTTTTCCTTTTAAGAAAATCTTTCGGTCTGAGTTAATCCATTCAGAGTTTAATGCAAGATACTCCCATATCTCTTTCCCTAAAGCTTCGGGAATCTCCATTAAATTATATATTTCTTTAGAAATACACTTTTTCAGATAAACTATAGCTCTATAATCAGCAAAATCTCTTTGCACCTGTGCTCCCTCAGACAATGATAATCTCATGTTTTGACCCAGATCATCATTATCTATGAAGCTGAAAAAAATTCCTTTTCCACTTTTCGTATTCTCCTTTATTCAACATTGGAAAATAGGAAGACATTCTGTTAAGATTAGAAAAACTTGAATATGATCGTTAGCCCAAAATAAAATCAGATAAAATTCAAAAATAAAATTTCCAAATTTAACCAAGTCTGGAATTGGAGCAAAAATCAACTTTGCATTAGAAGATGCTGGCGCAAAAGGGGTTTTGCGCGAGAAGCGGGTCGCGCGAATTGGAGGTTTCCGCGAGACGTGTATGGCGCAAGTGAACTATGCCAGAGAAGTGGTTGGCGCAAGACTTGAGATTCGCGTGAGAAGAAGGTCACGCAAAAGATGTTTTTCGCGAATAGTTGATGGCGCAAAGGAGAGGTTTGCGTGAGACTTGAGTGGCGCATATGATTGTTCAACCGGACTCTTGCTTGACCGATGTTAAGCTTGACCGGTGTTGTGTCGACCGGTGATGAGTAGCGACCGGTATATTGCGAACCGGTGAAATTTTTTTCGACCGGGGTTGATGGAAAACTCGACCGATACCAAGGTGTGAGAGTGTAGTGGACCGATATGCTTGAGATTGAAGTTGACCGGTAAGTTGCTAACCGGTATGAGAGATGACCGGATCCAAGTAATGGACCGGTAAGAGTTGTTGACCGGTAGGATGCTGAGCTCGACCGGTATTTGATGTTTTTCTAATGTGGACCGGTAAGAAGTTGAACATCGACCGGTATGGAGTTTAATCTTCTTCTCGACCGGGACAAAAGTTGAACAGTGGACCGGTATTGCTGTGAGGTGCAAGTTGGACCGGTATACTGTTTAGAATAGATGGACCGGTACTTTGTTTTGTGACCGGTATATTGTAATATCGACCCTAGAGCTTGTTTTGATATGGACCGGTACCTTGTTTTGAAATATTTTCGACCGGTACTGATGCTTGCAATATCGACCGGTAAGTTGCTTGAAATGTTTTCGACCGGTACTGTTGTTGACCGGACTAACCTTGACCGATAGTGCAGCGACCGACAGTGCAGTTATCGACCGGGATCGGAATGAACAGAGTCTTCTTCGAAAAATCGTCCCTATAAATCCCAAATACACCTATCTGGGAATCGAAATACATCACCAAGTTTTGACACTTTGATCGATTAACCAACTACAACACCTTACACCCTTTTGATTTTAAAAACAACCACAAATTTAAGATTTTGATTGATAGCACAGTGGTTTGAAAAAGAAGAACAGAAAGAGTTTCAAAATTTTGATTTTGATCTGGTTAAGGCTCTGATACCAATTGTGAGTCCGTGATCGTTACTAGATAATCAAACAGCAAACATATAGATGATAAACCAACCTGATTCGATAACAAACAATGATTACAAGGTTGATTCTTTAAGCTCTCTGTTTGTTTTGTCTCTTTGTGTTCTTGATGGACCGATATGAGAGATGTGTGTGTGTATTAGATTGTGATCTGATAATGTGTTAGCTTTTCTAACACACTAACTCAACCACTCTAACATAATATCTAGATATCTAATATCTAGATATTATATTTAAAACTAATATAATAATTAAACTATATAATATATAATGCTTAGATATTTAGGACTAATAGTAAAATACAATAAAACTTTAACATTTATTACAAAGGACATTAGACTTATATTGAGAGCGACTTTTCAGCAAAAGCTTCAGATTGCAAACTTCAGTTTAGATGATCTTGAATCCAATAAATTTGTGATCTAACAGTTATAATGATGATCCAAAATATCAAAAGAAATATCTTTCAAATGACTTCTTTCAGAGATATTCTGTAAAAGAAATGGAGGCGAAACCTATTAAAGGTAAATTTTACTTCCCTCCTCTTGTTTTGGAAAGTAAAGTTTCTGAACTTGAGACATTTTTAAGAGATGAAAGACTTTTGATTGATATTGAACAAAAAAAAAATTCAACTGTGCTTAAGAATATTGTTCTTTCTAAGGCTTCAAAATCTAAAGATAGTTTTGGTCTAACTGATGGAGGGTTTGATTTTCTAAACTCCGATGGTGTTTTAGATGAGTGTATTGATCAATTTGAATTTAGTGCCAAACTTCCTAACCATTCATCTTTTGTTGTGAAATCCATTGGATTATCCAGTAAGTTTGTGAAAGGCAAATCATCAATGAAAGTTGATAAATCAGTCTCTATGAACACTAAGAATGCGAAAGGTAAGAAGAAATCTCAGCATTCACAGAAACCGATCACTACTGGTAACCCAAAGAATATGCATTCATTTGAAACTCACAATTCTAACTCAAAAGTTTCAAATGTTTCAGAAATGAGCAAGAAAAAGCTCGGAGTTAAATCTCAGTGGCAACCAAAACAGGAGTTTAACGAGACTGCTAAATCTTTTTCAAATGTTGCTTGTATAAAACCAAAACTTGTCGATTCTCGCAAGAAATATTTCGTACAACAATTATTCCAGTTATCTCAATCTACTAGAAAATTTTCAAATTATGGTAGATATGATCATGCTTTTCGTAAAGATCCTGATGTTTGGTTTGGCACATATCATGTACACTCTCATCATCATTATTCTTCATTTGATTCTCAAAAAGAAAGAGGACCCAAATTTCAATGGGTACCAAAATCGTATACTAACACAGTTGGATCCAAATGGAAATGGATACCAAAGAAAAGGGATGATTCTGTGTTGCTGGTACCTACTGTCAAGAGGGAGTAGGAGAAGAATGGTTCTTGAGTAAATCAGCTCAAGACCCGGACATCAATGTCAAATAGGCTTTTGAACACATCAGTTCAAGACCCGTACTTCAATGAAGAATGACTTCTAAACACACCAGTTTAGGACTCGTACTTCCATGATTAAAAGACCTTACTCCTGTGCTAATAAGAGATTGTACTCCAATACTCGAATGAGGAACTCAACCTTCAAGGGGGAATACATATTTGTCTGAAATTATAAATGCATATCTTTTTCAATGATAATTTTTCAAATGCATAAATTCAGGGGGAGTATGGATATGACTTCTGATTATTTCTGATCAGAACTCGTACTTTAATTGTTTACTGCTTTTTGTCTTTTCAATTTAAGTGAATAAATTTTCTTTGACTATGCATAAGACTTTTGCAGTTTTTGAGAGACGCTTCCAAGATCATATCTTTATGACTTTAAGCTTAACTTCATGAGATGAAAGATTGCACTCAAAAGGTATAATTCTTTATCTTCATCTCATTTATGGTGGAAAGGTGGACAACTTTCAATCATAGAAAACATTGTTCTTAAATGTTCAAACCACTTCCCAAATCTTAAAGCGATTTCATGAATTGTAAGTGTGTTTTTAAATGTTTTCAAGATCTACTTTGTACTTTATCTGAAATAGTTAAACCAAGTTGAGCATCATATGCTTTCTAGGAAAACATCTGATTTCATTGTGCTAGGACATAACATAACTTCTATGGAATCACCTTAACCAGTGATTTCTACCCACGAAGTTAATCCATAGTGATTGAATGTGAGAAGTCGAAAAGAAATGAGTGTGGATTGTGTGATGAGTTATACAGAAAAAGAGAGTAAACAGTTAAAAGAATATCAGAACTCTGCACCTATTATATTCTGAGCCGGGCAGCCACAATACTAATGTTTCACAACCCATTGGTGATCATTATTGAAACAGGCAACTAGCACATGCCAACTCTTGATCAAACCTCACCAACTACTCATTTTCTTCTTAACAAGAAAGTATTTCACATTTTCAAAGGGGACGCAACACATTTTCTATCTGATTTTCATTTGGAAAATCTAGATATTGAAAAGAAGGAAGTCTGCCCCACCTTCGCACTTCACTCATGCACATTGAGTCTGTATTTAACTTACTGTTGTCTCAGTGGTTTACACAATTTTGAGCCTATAAGCAATCATCCGTGCTTAATTCTTTCTATCACAAGCACGAACACACAAGGAATTTGTTTCTTTGTCATAACATTTATAGAAATTACCTTTGTGGTGTTTCGATGATTGAATGGAAGCCCTGGGGGAGTGAACATCAAAAAGCTCCTTTTCCAATGTGTATTAGTTACACACAGTGACTTAGTGTTACTGACAGGAATTTTAACTGATTCATTAGTTGATTCAGGTGTTACACAGTTATTTTGTCTGGATTTGCAAAGATCTGGATGAATATCTTTTGAATTGACGGATCAGAAGCTCCAAATGACAGACATTTCTTACTACAAGTTTTGATGAAAGCGTTGCTATTTTCATCAAAAGGGGGAGAACCTAAAGTTTGAAGAAATGTCCATGACATTGAAGAAGAGAAGAGTCAACCAAGAAATACGAGAGATCAAAGTATTCTGAAGACATGCTTATTTTAGAGAAATTTTCTTTGAAGATACTTTGCTAAAGCATTCTGAGCTAAATAATAGATTCCATCTTCTGAGCTGAAAGAGAAGACTGAATTACTAAATCCGTTTAGTAATGATGTTGAGCCAAAGGGGGAGATTGTTATATCACAAATTTATTGGATTCAAGATTATCCAATCTGAAAACTGGAATCTGAAGCTAAAGCTGAAAAGTCACTCTCGATATTATTCTAATGTTAAGTTTGCAATAAATGTCAAATTAATTATTGTGTTAATTAATAGTATTTTATATTAGTCCTAAATATCTAAATAATAGATATTTAGTTTAGGATATTTGATTTGAGATAATATCTTGTTTAGATATTATCTTGTTTGTAATGTTAGGTGAGATGAGATCATATCCAATCTGATCTCTCTCAACAACTCTAAAACACTCATACAACATATCGACCCATCGAGAACTAGAGAGAAAAGAGAGAAAGAGCTTCAAGAACATCAACCTTGTAATACATTGTTTGTAATCGAAACAGGTTGGTAATCTATATCTTTGTGTTGTTTGATTATCTGGTAATGATCGTGTTCAATCACAAGGACTCTCAAATACGATCAGAATAGAGATATCCAATTTATGTCGACACATACTTCATTAAGAGTAAAGAAGGATCTGTGTAGAACGTGGAGAAGGGGTAATTCAATCATGTGCATTATTAGCTTGTACCAGCTGCTTAAAGAATGAACCTCTTCAAACTTTCAAGATATTAGTAAGTGGCCTTTTGTAAAAAAGTATAGATAGAACACAAATAGCCCCGTCGTATAAATCAAACTTGGCAAAACTTTCTATCAAAGTAAAGAAAGTACCTTCAGCAACCTTGCACGAAGATTGTTTCATTTCATCTGATACCCCCTTATCGAATCGACAAAACCTACTTGACTAAACTTTCTAAGCATTTCCTCATAAATTCCCAAAGTGGTTTTGAAACTTGGTTGCTTCAAACCCTATTTAAATACATTAAGCACGTTCAGTTTGACCATATGCAAACTCTGTGCAATTGAACCAACACTGCAACAATGAACAGATAAGTGTTTATAAAATGTAAACATAGAAATCACTCGAGATTGATGGAAATTTAAACAATGTAGACATGATAAAGTTCGATAAAGCTCGTAACCCATGCAATTAGGTCCTATTCCTTTTCAACCTTTAACATTTTCATTTTGTCAGCCTCATCTATACATTTGAGAATAAATGAATATGCGATTGTGTGTTGCAAATCAAAATGGGACCCACAAAGAGAAAAATGGAAAAAAAATGTATGAAGGAAACCTTAACTTCATCAAAAATTGGAATTTACAAGAAGAAGGTAACCTATTAAATGGAATTAAAAATGCTAACGTTGTACCTAAACCGGTAAAGGAAGTATTATATGTGTCGGGAAAAGGAGGGTTGCCTTCACGAGCACAAATTATTGGTAGATCACTTTTATCGGTTGTCATAATACTATTTTCATCCTGCAAATCATGAAAACAATGTTAAGCAGGAAATCCAAAAAAGAAAATCAATACACATGGATATGAAATATTCACGTCCTATTTGTTTCAGGCATTTATATAATGTTTGCTCCAAAAACCATTCCCAATATGATTGTAAAACATCAAAAGAATAAGAAAGTATTTAAACATCAACCAAATGCAACATTTTCATAGCCAGATTTTACTTATAAAAATTTGACTTTTTGGTAACATAAACAACCATACTTACAATATCTACACTGGACTCTAAAGATTCGGTCATTGAAGAGAACCATGTTGGTATATCAATTGCAACAATAAGCACAAGGATGAATTAGTATCCAACAAGAAATTCATGGAAATAAATTAATTTAAAAATACTAATCATGTTCTTTGGTTCTTCCTTTTTTTTATCCCATGTTTCAAAGTTATATATAAAGGAATTTGAGATCAAAATCTTTAAACAGATCCATGTACCGTATAACGATCCAATAATGGAATATAATCACCTAAAATGCCATAAGCGAATCAACACGGCCCTACACAGTACACACTCATTCTTTTGAGGGCAACAACATAAATTAACAAGAAGTCGTTTACCCGAAATTAGTTGCAGTAAGATAAATAATCCGTGATTATGACAATTTCACCAGAAAATAATCGTTAACAGAATTATTGGCAAAGTTAACCAAGTGACACAAAATATTGCAACCTTCTGTACAATCAGACAATGTGTACTCTTTTCAAACACTAATGAAACAAAGATCATATACCGCTATTAAAAGAAATAAATTTAGAAAAACTCCCATCATGAACATAAAGAGTTGAAGCCTATGTTTTAATACAATCAAAAATTTATCTCAACTGGGGATTCGTTTCTTGTATAATCACATAGGTGCAAAAACCCTTTTTATAATCAACTGCAGTTCAAATTATACATCAATTATATATGCATCTAAAGGCAAAGCAGTCGCAATTAAATCTTCCAAATTGAAATTTACCAAGGTTTGATTTTGACCCATCATGTAAATCATCATTAAATAAAGAATTAGAACTTAATTAATTGCGGATGATCAAATTTTATCAGAAAACCCTAATTAACCCATTGTTGCAGGTGATATTAATCACAATGATAATCCAAACGTTAATGACCAAAATTGAACATATGCACTCAAAACATTCCCGAATTTCACTTTGACACACAAAATAAAATTGAATAATTATATCTTAAGTAATTGCATAAATGAAACAATTACCCAATTTTATGAGTGAAGATTAACTACCTTCTTCACCCCCAAAATAACAAGACTCCTCTGTCTCTTCACATGCTCTAATCTCTGATATGTGTCTCGCACACAATCTGACGTTGTTCACAGACGGTTGAATGTGTCGATACAGGGAGTCTGATTTCTAAAAGCATGAAGAGAAGTTTCAATCGTCATCTTGGCCTTTTTGGGAATAGAATTTGGGAATAGAAGCTTCAACTTTGGGGAGGCAAACAGGGAGGATGAAAGGTCATATTGGGAGTCTGAGAGACGACCAAGCCAAAACCCTAGGTACTTACCCATTTTACCCAACATCGCATTTGTGGCTTCTTTCGCGTTCTGCATCGTGTAATCGATTGGAATCCCTAGCCATGAGGTTCCAATCCCGGCGGTCGTGAAGGAGATGCATAAAGGATGAAATTAAGAGGGGTGCGAGGAATAGAGAAATTTACGTGGTGATATGGTGAGAGGAGATATACAGGGAGTGATTGCAGATTTGAAGGATACATGGGAGGAAGAGGGGAAGAGGGAGGCATGTGGGCTGCGAGATTAGAGAAAAACAAGGTAGTAGAGATATATATAATAAGATTGTAAACACTTGCTTATATTATAAATTAAATCTTTTTAATTGTTTAACATTTTTCATATTTAGTTGAACTATATTAATTTTTATTCACTTTGATCCCTTAGTAAAAATTTTTGGCTTTGAAGCTTCCTTGAATCAGGCGTAGCTTCAGGTGCGAGTCAAGAATAGAAGAAGGGGATCGTCAGCAAGCTAAAAGCAGTTGTTTAGATATAACGGTGTGAGTCCGTGATCGTTACCAGATAATCAAACAACAAACATAAACGATAAACCAACCTATTTAGATTACAAACGTGGATTACAAAGGTTGATTTGTGTGAGCCCGTGATCGTTTACCAGATAAATCAAACAACAAAACAATAACGATTACCAACCTGTTTGGATTACAAACACGGATTACAGAGGTTGATATGTTTACAGTTTAAGCTTTCTCTCTGTTGTTCTTGATATGGTCGATGTTGGTTCTTTGATTTATGAGAGAGAGATATAAAACTTAACTTAAACTAACTAAACATAATAATATCTAGATATATAATATCTAGATATTATATTAAAAACTAATATAATAATTAACTAAATAATATCTAAACTAAATATCTAAATAATAATATCTAGATATTTAGGAACTAATATAAAATACTAAAAACAACTTTGACATTTATTACAAACTGACCCTAGACTATTGTTGAGAGTCGACTTGTCAGCTTTAACTTCAGATTGCGGTCTTCGTTTTGGATGATCTTGAATCCAATGAGACTGTGTCCTAACAATCTTCCCCTTTGGATCAAGATCATTATGAAAATGATTTAGCAATACGATCTTCTCTTTCTACACAGAAGAAGATGCAATCTCTCTCTTAGTCTTCAAGATATAGTAAACTCCCCAAAAGATGTAATTTTTCTTTCTTGGATGTTGGGAAGAAATTATCTTCAGTTTCAGCTCGAAATTCTTCAGCAAAGTAAATTTCTCTCGAATCAGCATATCTTCAGAATACTTGCTCTTTGAAGAATTCAAATCTTGGACGTGATTCTTGAAACATGTGATTTTTGACATTTCTTGTGTAGTCATTCTCCCCCTTTTTAATGGAAAGTGCAACGACTTCATCAAAACTTTTTGACGAGCAAAGAAAGAGATATGACGCTGACAACTTAGCTTTATCTTTCCTACTGAATGGAATGTCTGAGGAGATTTCAAAAGAGATATTTTTTACATTAGAAAGCAAATAGGCTAAAGGAAAGCTGTTATGGGAACATATTGAGAAGCTGATGAGAGGATCAACAGTGTCATCAAGTGTTAAGGTGTTGGAAGCTGAGAACACTGAGCTTCAAAAGAAACTATCAGAGTTTGAGAAGAAGTTCTCAGATCTTTCCAAGAAGAGTGTTGAAGAGAAGAAGACACTCGAACTTAAATGTATTAAGCTTTCTCAACAAGTTAGTAACTTTGAGAAAGTAATCATTTTGGAGAGAGAACAGTTTGCCAAAGAGAGGAAGGCAGCTGAACAGAAGGGTGCGAAGAAGAATTGTGAAGAAGAGAGAAATATGTTTGAGGCAAAGATAAAGAAGCTTACCGATAAGCTATCTGAATTATCAAAGAGTGTACTGACAGAGAAGAAAAAGAAGTTTGCATTTGAGAAGAAGATTGAGCTCCTTATCAAAGAAAGAGACAGTTATTCTTCAAAGGTCAAAGAGCTTCAAGATATTATTTCCAAGATGGTGGTGGTGACTGAGCGATCGACTCCAGAGTCAAAAATCCACTCACCTAGAAATAATTCAGTTGGTTCTAACAAACCAACCGCAAGCTCACATCAGAAAACTGCTCTATTTAGAAGGTCAGTTAAATCTTCTAATCAGATTCATTCTACTAATCTTTTCTATGACAGGAATATAGATAGTTCAGGTACACATAGAAGGAGGAACAACTTAAAAGAAGCTGAACTGGTCTGGAATAGGAAACCTGTTAAAGATGAGCTGAAATGTGAAGAGTCATGTGTACATACGCCTAATGCCAAGAAGAACAATGCGCTGAAAGGTAAACCTGATTTTGTCTACACGAGAAATCAATTAATCGGTTTGTCAGGTAATAAATTCTATTGTTCTTATTGTCGTACACATGATCCTGTTCACAAGACGAGTGACCTTTACGTATGGTTCTTACTCAGTTACCCCTATACGAACTGCAACTAACACTCATGGACCCAAATACCAGTGGGTACCAAAGAAAACTAAACCTGTGTTGCAGGCACCTACTGTCAAGGGGGAGTAGGAGAACAACGGCTTCTAAGTACATCATCTTAGAACTCGTACTTCAACGAAGTTTGACTTCTAAAAACAATAGTTTAGGACTCACACTTCAATGATCAAAAGACCTTACTCCTGTGCTAATATGAGAAATTGTACTCCGATACTCAAATGAGGAAATCAACCTTCAAGGGGGAGTACATACTTTTCTGAAATTTATGCATTGGATAGATATGATGAACTGCATTTCAAAAAGGGAAATTGTAGATCTCTATCATGTACTTTTCACTGACATATTTTAGATGCATAATTTCAGGGGGAGTAAAAAGGTGATGACTTCTGATTATTTCTGATCAGAACTCGTACTTTAAAAGTTTTACTGCTTTTTTGTCTTTTCAATTTAAGTGAATAAATTTGCTTTGACTTTGACTTAAGACTTTTGCAGAATTTTTGAGAGAAGCTTACACGATCATATCTTTATGACTTTAAGCTTAGCTTCATGAGATGTAAGATCGCACGTAAAGGTATAATCCTTTATCTTAATCTCATATATGGTTGAAAGAAGGATAACTTTCAATCATTGGAAAACATTGTTCGTAAATGTTCAAACCACTTCCCGAATCGTAAACCGATTTCATGAATTGTAAGCGTGACTTTAAATGTTTTCAAGATCTACCTTGTGCTTTAACTGTAATAGTTAAACCAATTTGAGAATCATATGCATCATAGGAAAACATCGAATTTCATTGTGCTAGGACTTAACACAACTTCTACGGATACACGTTAACCAGTGTTTCCTACCCAAGAAGTTAATCTTTAGTGATTGAGTGCAAGAAGTAGAAAAGAAATGAGTGTGGATTAGGTGATCTGTTAAATAGAAAAAGAGTGATCTTAATGTTTAAAAGAAAGAGGGTGTGAGAACAGAGTTAAAAGATTATCACAACTCTGCACCAACTTTTTCTGAGTCGGGCAGCCACAATTCTAGTGTTTCACAACTCTTTGGTGAACATTATTGAAACAGACAACTAGCCCATGCCAACTCTTGATCAAACCTCACCAACTACTCATTTTCTTCTCAAAAAGAAAAGTGTTTCACATTTTCTAAAGGGGATGTAGCACATATGCTATCTGATTTTCATTTGGAAAATCTAGATATTGATGAGAAGGAAGTCTGCCCCACCTTCGCACTTCAATCATGCACATTGAGTCTGTGTTTAACTTACTGTTGTCTCAGTGGTTTACACAAATTTTGAGCCTCTAAGCAATCATCAAGTGCTTAAATCTTTCTATCACAAGCACGAACACACAAGGAATTTGTTTCTTTGTCATAACGTTTATAGAAATTACCTTTGTGGTGTTTCAATGATTAAATGGAAGCCCTGGGGGAGTCAACATCAAACAGCTCCTTTCCAATGTGTATTTGTTACACACAGTGACTTAGTATTACTGACAGACTTTTTAACTGATTCATTTGTTGATTCAGGTGTTACACGACTACTTTGTCTAGATTTGCAAAGATCTAGATGAATATCTTATGAATTGACGAATCAGGGGCTCTATAAGCAAGACATTTCTTGTCAACAAAAAAGTTTTGATGAAGTCGTTGCACTTATCATCAAAAAGGGGGAGAATGACTACACAAGAAATGGCAAAGATCACATGTTTCAAGAATCACGTCTAAGATTGAATTCTTCAAAAGCAAGTATTCTGAAGACATGCTGAAAAGAGAGAAATTTTCTTTGAAGATACTTTGCTACAACATACTGAACTAAATCTTCCCATGTGATTTCTTCCCATCATTCGAAAAAGAGTTTATCTACATCCTTTGGGAAGATTGCTACTTGTTGAAGACTAAGCATGAGATTGAATCTTCTGAGCTGAAAAAGAAGACTGAATTGCTAAATATTTTTAGTAATGATCTTGATCCAAAGGGGGAGATTGTTAGAGCACAGTCTCATTGGATACAAGATCATCCAATAAGAAGATCGCAATCTGAAGTTAAAGCTGACAAGTCACTCCAACAATAGTCTATGGTCTATTCTGTAATAATAGTCAAAATTATGTTTTAATATCTAATTATTTAGATATTAGTTTTAAATATAATATCTAGATATTATGTTAGATATTATCTCTCTCTAATATATCGATCTGATCAAAAATAAAAATACAACAACACACATACTGAAGGTGTAAAAGAGAGAAGAGAGAAAACAGAGAGAAAGCTTATCAAAGAACTCAACCGTGTAATCATCGTTTTATATATCGAAACAAGTTGGTAATCGTTATATCTTTGTTGTTTGATTTATCTGGTAAACGATCACGGACTCACAATTTGTTTACACTTTGAAGCTCACTCTCTCTGATGTTCTTGGTGGACCGCTATTGATGATTTGAGATATCTGAAGTTATGAGATAATAATATCTTAAAACCTTTTATATCTCAAACATAATATCTAGATATTAAATAAACTAATATAATAACTAAAACTTAATATCTAATAACAAGATATTAAAAACATAACTTTGACTATTATTACAAATTGACCCTTAGACTATTGTTGAGAGTGACTTGTCAACTTTTACTTCAGATTGCGATCTTCGTATTAGATGATCTTGAATCCAATAATTCTGTGATCTAACAATCTCCCCCTTTGGATCAAGATCATTACTAAAATGATTTAGCAATATGGTCTTCTCTTTCAGCTCAGAAGATGCAATCTCTTTCTTTCTCTTCAGAATGTAATAGTCTCCAGGTTTAGCTCAGAATGCTTTAGCAAAGTATATTCAAAGAAAATTTCTCTCAGATCAGTATGTCTTTAGAATACTTTGAAGAATCTTTTCTTGATTAGCTTTTCTCTTCTCTATCTTGGAAGAATTCTCTAAACCTTTGATCTTTCACATTTCTTGGTAGGCTCTTCTCCCCCTTTTTGATGAAAAGTGCAACGACTTCATCAAAACATATATCAAGAAATGTATTTTATCAAGAGCTTCTGATCCGTCAATTCAAAAGATATTTATCCAGATCTTTGCAAATCCAGACAAAATAATCGTGTAACGCCTGAATCAACAAATGAATCAGTTAACATGTCTGTCAGTAATACTAAGTTACTGTGTGTAACGAGTACACAATGGAAAGGAGCTTTGTGATGTTCACTCCCCCAGGGCTTCCATTCAATCATCGAAACACCACAAAGGTAATTTCTATAAACGTTATGACAAAGAAACTAATTTCTTGTGTGTTCATGCTTGTGATAGAAAGAATTAAGCACTGATGATTGCTTATTTGGCTCAAAATTGTGTAAACCACTGAGACAACAGTAAGTTAAACACGGACTCAATGTGCATGATTGAAGTGCGAAGGTGGGGCAGACTTCCTTCTTTTCAATATCCAGATTTTCCAAATGAAAATTAGATAGCAAATGTGTTGCTTCCCCTTTGAAAATGTGAAACACTTTCTTGTTGAGAAGAAAATGAGTAGTTAGTGAGGTTTGATCAAGAGTTGACATGGGCTAGTTGCATTTTTCAATAATGATCACCAAAGAATTGTGAAACATTAGAAATGTGGTTGCCCGGCTCAGAAAAAGTTGGTGCAGAGTTGTGATATTCTTTTAACTCTATTCTCACACCCTATTTCTTTTAAGCATTTAGCTTACTCTAACCACACTTTCTTTCTCTGTTTGACACACTCATTTCTTTTGACTTCTCACACTCAATCAATATGGATTAACTTCTTGGGTAGAAATCACTGGTTAAGGTGATTCCATAGAAGTTGTGTTAAGTCCTAGCACAAAGAAATCATGTTTTCCTATGATGCATATGATGCTCAGATTGGTTTAACTATTTCAGTTAAAGCACAAAGTAAATCTTGAAAACATTTAAAGTCACACTTCCAATTCATGAATTCGTTTTGAGAATCGGGAAGTGGTTTGAACATTTAAGAATGTGTTTTTAATGATTGAAAGTTGTCCACTTATCAACCATATATGAGATTAAGATAAAGGATTATACCTTAATGTGCGATCTTACATCTCATGAAGCTAAGCTTAAAGTCATAAATATATGATCTTTTAAGCATCTCTCAAAAATTTTGCAAAAGTCTTATGTCAAGTCAAAGCAAATTTATTCACTTAAATTGAAAAGGCAAAAAACAGTAAAACTATTAAAGTACGAGTTCTGATCAGAAATAATCAGAAGTCATCACCTTTTACTCCCCCTGAAATTATGCATCAGAACATTATCAGTTGTAAAAGATATGCATAAAATTTCAGACAAATATGTATGTACTCCCCCTTGATGGTTGATTTCCTCATTCGAGTATCGGAGTACAATCTTTTTCAGCATGGAGTAAGGTCTTTTGATCATTGAAGTGCGAGTCATAAACTGTTGTGTTTATAAGTCATAATTCGTTGAAGTCTAGGTCTTGAGCTGATTTACTCAAGAACCATTAGTTCTCCTTCTCCCTCTTGACAGTAGGTACCTTTAACACAGAATCAATTATCTTCTTTGGTACCCACCGGTATTTGGGTCCATGTGTATGAGTTGCAGTTCGTATGGGAGTTACTGAGTAGGAACCATACCAGTAATGGTCACTTGTCTTATAAACAGGATCATGTGTACGACAATAAGAACAATAGGGGCTCTGATACCAATTGTGAGTCCGTAATCATTACCAGATAATCAAACAACAAACATAAACGATAAACCAACCTGTTTAGATTACAAACGCGGATTACAGAGGTTGATTTGTTTACACTTTGAAGCTCACTCTCTCTGATGTTCTTGGTGGACCGATATTGATGATTTGAGATATCTGAAGTTATGAGATAATAATATCTCAAAACCTTTTATATCTCAAACATAATATCTAGATATTAAATAAACTAATATAATAACTAAAACTTAATATCTAATAACAAGATATTAAAAACATAACTTTGACTATTATTACAAATTTACCCTTAGACTATTGTTGAGAGTGACTTGTCAGCTTTTACTTCAGATTGCGATCTTCGTATTGGATGATCTTGAATCCAATAATTCTGTGATCTAACAAACGGGAATTGACTCAATTTGACATAAATTGATTTGAATTGTCCTACTACATTTTTCTTTATCAAAGTAATAAAAAAAAAATGTTTGCTTCCAATTCCTTAACGTGTTGCATTCCCAAATTCGCATAAAACAAGGCCACATATATACTCTTGGTTCAATATATCAAAGAAGTCTAATATAATCTCAGTTGCAAGTAGGATCTTAGAACTTGTAAATTTATCAGCTTTACAATATAGAACGATATATGCTCAATTATTGAATTTCCCATGGTGATATTATTGAAGTTTTTATTATGACGACTAACATCTTTCTTATTTCTAATAAAAACGCATATTTATATCAAAGCTCTGCATCAATCTCATCTATTACATCGTTATGTCCCTTCACCATCATGCCCACTAAATAAAGATGTTTGCGTTGAGGAATACGACTGATTTTGTTCAACTCTTCTTGAGTTAACGACCAGTCGAAAATGTCAAGGTTTTGCTTCATTCTCTCGATGCAGAAACTCTTTACTACAAAACTAACACCTTGCTCGTATAACCATCTTAGAGAAACCTGCATCCAATACTATAGCATTAGCCTTTATATATACCGATAAATATATAGGTAAAACTCTTAAATTTCAAGATTATACGACATCTATAAAGCATTAAGTACAATCACTAATGCCTTAAGAGCTAGGGTTTGTTGAATTTGGGTGAAAGAAGAGTACTTGAGCTATTGTCTTCCCTTTTGCCTTGGCAATGTCTTGGAGAACATCGGATTCCATGACGCGATTGTGTCCCCAAGGATTGCTGAATGCACCTAATGGGGAGTAAGCAGTGAGAAGGATGGAATTCGCTTTGCAGAATCGATTGAGTTCTTTCTGCTGCCAAAGTGGGTTCATCTCCACCTTCAAATAAATCAAAATGGTGAAAGTTGCAGAATATATTAGATGATATATAATTAATATACATGAAGGTTTACAAATTTTGATTTGATGAAGAACGGTGGATGATGTTCGATCACCTGGTTTACAGCTGGAGGGATTCTGGCGAATGAAAGAATTTCTTGAATTTTTCGACAAGAGAAGTTGCTGACACCGATGGATTTCGTGAGTTTGAGATCTTGGCAATCCTCCATTGCTTCCCATACACCCTTGATGTCGATTGCGGCTACACACTCCTTTGGAACGGGAAACTTGTAGTGCTCTTGGTTTAGCTTTAGCGGCCAATGTATTAGATACAAGTCTACGTACTTGAGTCCCAAATTCCTACGTAATTAAATTCACAAACCATCAATTAATGCAATATATAAGCTCGTTTTTCTTAAGTTATATTTTTATCACAAAATTATCTCGAGGATAATCTCCAATCTTCGTAACAATTTTGGCAGAAAACCATCCGGTGAAGGTTCACTTCACACCTAAATTCGTGTTATAGCATAATTAACAACCTCATATTATCTTGTGAATCCAATTACCCATAATAGACCGATAATTTCACTAAAATCATCGACATGCAGATTTCATATAGTAAACAAAATTATTATTTTTTGAATGAATAACGAAAATTAAAATCTTTGTTGATCAAGTTACTACGACGGCCGGGTGATCATCTCTGGAGTGAAGCATAAATTTTTCTTACAGGAGACTCTTCTTCAAGGCTGGTAAAACAAGGTGGCGCTCGGTGGAGTTACACCACAGCTTGGTGGTGATGAAAAGCTCGGCTCGAGACTTGATGAGACCCATTCTCAGAGCTTCTCCGATGGCTTCCCCAACAGGTTTTTCAGTTTGGTACAATGCGGCGGTGTCAAAGTGGCGATAACCCACCTTGATGGCCTCAAGAATTGCGGCTTTCACTTCGTCACTGTCTGCGATCATTGTTGCAGTACCCATTCCGATCACTGGAATGGGTCGAGGTCCATCGGAAGAACTTATTGTCATTGCCGGAATCATGTTTATCTGTTCTTGGTTTCTTTTAACAAGTGGAACCTTTTACAATATATTTAGGGTTTGCTGACTGCATGCATATATCAATGGTGGTGGCAAGCTTTTTTGTGGTTGCAGAAACTTTTTAATTAGGTTTGTTTCAGCCCATAGTTTTAACTTGTCTGTTTCATCACGGACGTGGTTATGTTATCTCCCTTTCAACCGCTTTCTTTTTACTTTGGTTGGTTACTTGGTTTGGCTCTCTTTTTGATGCCATGCATCGAGTTACTAGTTTGATTTATTTATTTTTATTAATTTGTTTATTTGTTAGAGATATTCTATTTGAGGTGGGTGTCAAAAGGGTCCAAAAAATAGTTTTGGTTCATGCAGCGTTATGAATTTGGGCATTTAATTTATTAGTAGTAGGAATCTTTTTCACAAAGGATGCAAGGAAAAAACGTTTTATTTCTCCTAACTTATCAAAAGCTTATATCAAAGCGTAGAACCAAATGTTGGTGATTTGCAGAAGTCTACGAATTCTCATTTAGAAGCTCTGACTTCTCTTCAGAAGTTTTTGATTATAGAGTACTTTCTTCTGATCCGTGCTGCAGTTATTAATAAACTGCCTAATTAGCCCGTAAATGTCGATCTCCCATATAAATATGTGATACGTTGAACCTCGGTGGACATAGAACTTGATTTTTCAGCCTTTAAATTTCAAGTGATTGTTGGATAATCTCAATGTACTCAATTCGTGATAACAAAGACAATAAGGGTCGAATAATTAGTGTATTTGGACAATGGACAAATATATTCGGCCTAATTGATTTATCCAGTCTATTGTTCAAAGAACCCCCGGTTTCTAATACCAAATCGATGATATATTATTTGTGTTTTATATATGTTTGTAAACAACTAAACGTAATTCATAACATCTTTTATCAGTGATAGAATTGCTTATTGAAATGAAAGCTCAGCATCTATCTCAGCCACTACATCGTTAGATTCGGCCACCATTAAACTCAAATAAGTATGTTTTTGCTGAGGAATTTGGCTGATTTTAATCAACTCTTCTTCAGTCAATGACCAATTGAATATGTCTAGGTTTTGCTTCATCCTCTCTGTGTTGAAACTCTTTACTACAAAACTCACACCTTGCTCATATATCCATCTTAAAGAAACCTGCATGTCATATATACTACATCAAGTTAATTATGTCATAAAAGCAGCCATTAAATTAAGAGAAGAAATATAAATACCAGGAATTAATTGAATAATACAACAAGAATGTGTCCAAGATGGCTAATTAACTACAACTTGTACTTATTGACTGTGATATATTAATTGCTCAACACGCTCTATCAATCACCTATAGCAATTTTTAATTTTTTTTTTTAAGCAAAAACCAGAGTTTATTACGGCTAGCAAGAAGCTAGCAAAAAATTAAGGAACAAGAACTTGTTGAACTTGTGGCCGTTTTTTTGAATCGGTTGGGTGGGTTTGTCGGGTTTATGTGGCTGTTTGACTCGATATTTTCCAAAATCAAAGTGTTGCATTGGGTTTTTTCCTTAGAAGATCTAGGAAAAGTACTAAAAGAGAGCAAGAAGTTAACCTGAGCAACTGTCTTCCCTCTTGAGTTGGCAATGTCTTTAAGAACATCACATTCCATAACACGGTTGTGCCCCCATGCGTTGCCGAAGGCACCTAAAGGGGAGTAACCTGTGAGAAGGATACCATTCTTTTTGCAGAATTCATTCAATTTTTTCTGTTGCCAAAGTGGGTTCATCTCAACCTAACAGATCCAAATTCAAAAATTATATCAATCAGATTCATGAGATTTGTTGTTGCAAGCGTTACAAGAAATTAAATTAAGAAAGAAAGAACCACAATGGTTGTGTCGTACTCGTTAACGCCCTGGGGGATGTGATGGAATATCCCATCTGTCGAGGGTTCGAATCCAGCCGTACACAACAATTGTGGCCATCAGGGCTGATTTCTTGCGGTCATTATTTTCCGCAACTAGTCTAGTAAACCCTTCCAAAAAAAATGAATGATCATGACCTGGTTGATGGCTGGAGTGATTTTGGCAAAGGAAAGGATATCTTGAATTCTGGTAGGAGAGAAATTGCTTACACCAATGGATTTGGTGAGCCCTAGATTTTGACATTCCTCCATTGCTTGCCAGACTTCCTTGATATTCATTGGAATTATCCATTCCTTTGGGACTGGGATTTTCAACTCCTCTTGGGTTAGCTTTAGTGGCCAATGTATAAGATATAGATCTACGTAGTCTAGTTCCAAATTCCTGCATATATCCATTCATAAACCCTTCATATATATGTATTTCTGTTTGTACTCCAATTAATAACTGATGCCTAACCACAAGGGGGTGTGGTGGTAAAGGCTTGGGGAGTTCATAGCGCTCAACCCGGGTTCGATCCCCACTAGCAGCACTTGTGGCCACTGAGGATAAACTCAGGGCTGCACGCTTTAGCAGCTGGGTCAAAGGCCCTAATTGTCAGGGATTAGTCTGGCCCAGGATACCCTTTCCAATTTTTTTTCCAAAAACAAAGAAACACATAAATATTTTAAATATAAAATAATCCGTCGGAAACACATAAATATTTTACCGACGGATTTCCATTTTATCGACGGATCACCGACGGATTCTTCCGTCGGTGATAAGCCTCTGTTTTGTAGTGAATTGGTCCCTTATTTTTCATTACAATAAATTTATATTTATATGTTGAAAAATAATAATAATTATATTATACAGTTTTTTATTTGATACTAATTAATAAAACATTTAATTAAATTAAATATATAAAAATAATACACCTTTTTATTAATAGACATAGATAAACTTAGAGTTTCATCTTACATAATATATATATATAGCCTTAAGTTCATTTGAGAAATGGTAAATATATGAGAAATATAGAAGTAATCCTAGTCATTCATATGGTCAAGATCGGATTTGACTGGTCAAAAGTTGCGGCTATTCCAAAAATAAAAGAAAACTTTCGTAATTTTTACAAAATACACGGGTTGTGTTAATATATGAACATTTATAATTCACATATGAACTATATGTTCATATATGAATTATCTTATGTATGGTCAGACATAAATGGCAATTAAGAGTTTATTTTAAAAAAACAAACATCATCTAAATAATAACCACTCACAAAAAAATTGGATTGAAAATTTTCATTAGATAGCATTATATAACCCTAGTTGTTTGAATTTTAATCAATTGTCATACACATTAAAAAGGTATTGGTTGGATGTAAAATTATAATCATAATCATAACAGGGGGATGTGAGTGAGGTAAGGGGGTATGAAGGGTTTGTAAGTGATGAGGGATAGGAATAGCAATCCCCATATCAAATAGTACAATTACCAAATTGTTGATCTCTTATTCATATTTTAATGTAATGTGCAACATCTTTTTATTTTTGATAGAAATACTTATTGAATTGAAAGCTCGGCATCAATTTCAGCTATTACATCATTATTCTCAGTCGACATGGAACTTAAATTAGCTTGTTTTTGTTGAGGAATTTGGCTGATTTTGTTCAACTCCTCCTCTGTTAATGACCAATCGAATATGTCAATATTTTCTCATCCTCTCTGAGTTGAAACTCTTTACTACAACACTCATTGTTTGGGTTCACATTCCAATGCTCGGTGCGGTCGGTCGTGCGGGTTTAGCCGCGCAAGCCACTGGATCAAAAAAATAAAAAATTTAGCAAAAATGAAACTGAGCGAGCTGCATTCGTGTCCGCGCACAAGTTTGCCGATTTTAGCCTACGAAAGTCTCAATCGGCACCCCCTGTACGCGGGTAGGTGTTGAAGTAAAACCAAACAAAGAGCTTGTAAGATCTTCCCACATTCAAGGTTATAGACCACAAAGAATTTGATCCTCCTTCCTATGTGGGACAAGATTCCACACCCACTTGATTTTGCCAATTTCATCTCAAACACTCAATTTTGAGGATCGATATCTCATTCACACATATTCTGTTTTGGATACATAATATATCGATTCGAAGCTCACATATAGGAGAACACAAACCCACGAAGAGTTAGATATATACAATACATATACATATATTTAAATGTGTCCAAAGTTAGTAAAAACCACGTCCTATGAATATATATATATATATATATATATATATATATAGAGAGAGAGAGAGAGAGAGAGGAGGTTTAAAATAAAAATAATGTCATTCATACAAACCAATCAATTGAGATATTCTCTAAAATGATTTATTTATTATAATTTGAATATTTATGGAAGATGATTAGAGTTCATGGATTGCGATAAATTTTTATATTATGAAACAATCGAGATAGTTATGAAACCATATATTCATTAGAGTAATTGAGAGTTGAGATTTGGTTTGTATTAACTCCCTATATATATAGACTTTGGAATTTGGATCATGTGAGAAAAATAACTTTTGGTGAGAAGTGGTCAAGGCATGGATAGACCCAGTTAAGTGGCTAAAAATTTTAGGTTCGTGAAAGGTGCAACTGTATTGTTTAAGAATGTGATCGTATGGAAAAATTCTTGGGTCTGTCCCTAGACTCGGCTAAAGTCTCCAAGCATCCTTGCTTACGAATCATCAAGTATCAGTTAAGAATCAATTGTTCTTCGTCGATGGCATGATCTATCATGAGTTTCTTATTCTTAATATTCATTCCCCCATTTCAGAAACAGAGTCCAGTTTCTCAAATTTGCAAATGTTATTGAGACAGGTTATCTTGAGTCATAATTTGAGGGCAATCGATCAACTCACCGGGAACCTTGGAACAAATTTATCTTTTGCACAGTGGTCCTAATTGGGAAATAGGGTGAATTTATTTTATTATTTGGGATAATACTCATTGTTTTGGGATAGCATGACATTCGTTGTAATTTGTATCCTGTGAAAATAACCCAATTGTTGAGTTCACTTTCCTCAGCCCTCTCTATTTGACTTTGTTCCTGGAATCAAATATATAGATTGAAATTATCGTTTGACAAAGACTTTAGATGTATTTGTTGGAAATGGAGCTCATTGATCCTATTTTTGCTTTTACTTAAAAACCTCTCTGTTGAATCTCTGGCGAACGTTCCTGCTCTGTTGAATTATCAGATATATCCCAATGAGTCCGTGATGAAATTGCAAATACTCTTGGTTTCAACGTTCAACTTTAAGAATTGTGTTCAAACTTGGATTTTTAAGTATTTTATGAATTTATGTTTTGATTTTTGGATGATATCAACAATTTATGATTATATGTTTCAATGTTCAATTTTTTTTTTTGTTTTAGAAATATTATTTGGCTTAAAAAATAAACAGCGGTACCTCTTGAACCCCTTCCTCTTATGTTGGTTCCAATAACCAAATCTTCCTCTTGTCTATTGTTTTTTCTTGGCCTACCAATTGGATTTTTCGGTTAAATCGGTGCTTCTTTCTTTCGATTTTTACAACTCCTTGAATTGTGTCCAACCTCCAAACAATTTCTGCAAGTCATCTTTCGCCCTGATTTGGCTACAACTTCATAGTCGTAAGCACTTCTACTACTTTGACTACGCCCTTCACTTGCATCTTTCCTTCTGGCTATTGTAGGTCTACCAGGCATGCGTCTGGATTTTGGGTGAAAAAGCTTGGCAAAATATGTCCTTTGCCAAAGTTTGATCCCATTTAAAGGGTTTATCCTATAATTGTATGTGTTAGTGAAATTTATCGTTGAGAACAAGGGAGACACAAACTTAGTTGGATCTTCGTGAATGAAGTATATCGCTGCAACAACATGCGGACAAAGAATTCCAGAAACTTGCCAACTCCTACAAGTGCATGTTCTGGTTTGAGTGTCGGCAACAAAGCTTTCTAGTCCTTGCCTTACTTCGAAAGATTCCCACCATTGGGAGCAACACGCCAAAATCTGCAAATATATTAGAGAACCATAATGTAATATTTATAAATAAATTACCTTATATGCATAAATCACATTAATTATAAACATACCACATTAACTCTTTATTTTTCTTAACTTTCTTTCTTATATTTGGAAAAATTTCACCATCCCACTTGCATGCTTTGTTGCTCATCCTAACCACTCTTTCCATCACAAGAGCTCTAATCTCCTCGAGCATAGTTATTATAGGCTTTCTCCTAGATGAGACAATCAAAGAGTTAAAACACTCACTTGCTCCGTTTTCTACAGTATCACATGATGTGTCAGTCTTGAAAAAAGCCCTTGACCATGTCACCGGTTGTCTTTCCATCAAATGGTCGAAAGCATGTTGAGACAAGCTTTTAATTTCATGCATAATTCCTTCAAATTCTTGTGGAGTCCCTGACTTTGATGCAACCTAAAACAAATATCTGAACTGGATGTCGGTTTATTTTTTCCTGAAATTGGCGTATATGTGTTTAGCACATTGTCGATGCTCAGCAAGTGGGAATATCTCTTTAACATCTTCAACAAGTCCCTGTATTAACATAATACAATTAATAATAGATATATAAGTGTGTGCAATTAATTAAGAGTATATTAATCGGACATCAATGTTACCCCTAACCCATCAGTCAATCTAATGTCTTGCACTAAATAATCTAAAAACCACTTCCAACTCTCTTTGTTTTCAACCTCCACCACAGCCCATGCAAGAGGATATATTTGGTTGTTAGAATTTTTCCCTATTGTACTTAACAACTCTCCTTTGCATACGGTTTTTAGAAAGCATCCATCCAAGCCAATGAATCTTCTACACCCCGATAACCAACCTTCTTTGATACCCTTAAAACACACATAAAATCTTTGAAAATAATTTCTATTATCCGGCCCTACCTCGACACTTATTTTAACCGTTGATCCCGGATTACTTTTTCTAATCTCCTCACCGTAGTCCCATAGCTTTCCGTAAAGCTCAATGAGAGTCGTTTCCACTTCTCCCAATGCTTTGGCCTTAGCCCTTTGGCATTGACTTAACTGAACAATGCACTTGTATTTTTTTAGGATGGATTCCTTTAAGTCAACTAACTTGATAGACGTGTTTTGTCTGATCTTCCGCCCATATTGTTTAGCAATCCAATTGGAATTTACCAATGAACCTAACATGTAATTTCTCCCACATTTGTGCTCATCATGTAGTGACTTAACTTGGAATGAATTTTCATCCTTCATCCAAGATGCCCACAATATCCATGGACAACTACTTTCATGTACTTCTTTTGGTGGTCCACAAACAACGTACAACTTGTCTTTGCTGTTTTTTAGATACCTGAGTTTATAGTAGTATGTTAAAAAATGGTTATTAATTGCATAACAAGCATTGTATGTATGTAAATAAGATAAGTAGCATACCTAAGTTGAAGGCCATTTGCAAGCGCATAATTTGTCAAACAATTCTTTAACTCCAAAGCCAATGCATATCGTTCACAAACTTGAGGCTTCATTAAGTTCCAAGGAACATTTGGATTGTGAATTGGATATTCGTTGCCTTTGTTTTCGTCTTCATCAACCATCCCATTTTCATTTTCGGAATTAATATCTTCAACAAACCTCTCTCTGTCGTACTCATCACATAATTCTGTCAAAAAACCATCATGTTGATATGGTTGTGGTTGTTCCTCGTTTTCTCTTTCCACGTTATCATCATGTTGATATTATTGTGGTTGTTCCTCGTTTCCATTTGAAGAATGTATCGTGTGTTTAACATTAATATCTTCCACTTCCTTATTGATTTTCCTCGTTCTAACCTCTCTAATCTCATCATCCCCTTCCGATAAATGATCTACGCTAGCAACCTCCTCATCGTCGCCGGAAAAACTAATCTCATTGCATTTGACATTGTCACGTTCCTCTATAATTCTGGAAGAACTGTTGAATACTCTATATGCTTTGCTCTGAGAGGAGTATCCAACAAGAAATCCATCCTCAACTTTGCTTTCAAACTTGCCTAAATGAGATTTGGTGTTGAGAATTGTGCAAAGACACCCAAAAGGTTTGAAAAATCCAATAAAAGGTTTCTTCTTTTTGAAAAGTTCATAAGGTGTCTTTCCTTGGGATTTGACTACTAGAACTCTGTTTTGGACATAACAAACAGTATTAACTGCTTCTGCCCAAAAAGTGATGGGTAGCTTTGAATCTGCCAAAAGAGATCTAGCAGCCTCAATCAATGTCCTATTTCTCCTCTCAGCAACACCATTCTGTTGAGGAGTCCTAGGAGCACTGTATTGTCTCTCAATACCTTTAGTCTCACAAAAGTTGTTTAAGTCACTGTTTTTAAACTCAGTTCCATTATCAGATCTGATGACTTTAACTCTTAGATTTGTTTGATTTTCAATCCTAAGGACAAATGATTTGATCAGTCCACTTGTCTCATCCTTAGTCCTCAGAAAATATACCCAAGTAAATCTAGAGAAATCATCAACAATGACTAAGCAATAGGATTTCTTACCAATACTCATCACATTTGTAGGACCAAAAAGATCCATATGCTATAACTGAAGGGGTGAAGAGATTGTGTTTATTTCTTTGGACTTATGAGAAGTTTTGTGCTGCTTGCCTTTAAGACATGCAACACAATGATCATCACATGAAAACACTTTTTGAGGCAAACCTCTCACAAGGTTGTTTTTAACAAGTTTATTCATAGTTTTAAAATTCATGTGACACATCCTTCTGTGCCAAAGAGATGATTCATCTAAAGAAGCTTTTGAAAACAGACAATTAAGTGATGAATCAGATGAAACACTCTCTAAGTCCAAACAATAAACATTATCCTTTCTAGGAGTTGTAAGTAGTATCATATTTTCATCAACTACCTTGAATCCTGGAGCAAGGATAATACATTCAGTATCACTAAATAATATACTATGTTTCTTGTCACAAACATGTGATGCACTTAACAGGTTGTATCTCAATTGCTCAACATAGTAAACATCTTCAAAATTCATCTTACCTTTTGATACCATACCTTTACCACTTATCTTACCTCCTTCTGGATTGTCACCAAAAGCAACACGTCCTCCATCAAACCTTTTGAAATTTTGAAGGCAATCCATGTTACCTGTCATGTGCCTAGAGCAACCACTATCTACATGCCAAATGCTCTTCCTCTTGAGCTGTTGGTTGCCTTGCACATAAGATAAAACAATTAGTGTTTTGAGGGAACCCAAGCCAAAGTGGTCTTGGGTTGCCCTTTCTCATCAACATACTCATATTCATTAAGCTTAGTCTTGATTAGATGATCAGAGTCAGGAATCTCATGGCTGGAATACTTTGTCTTAATTATAGGCTTATCAGTATTAACACTGATAGCAGTACTATCCTTGTTAGCAGTATTAACTTGATCAACAACACTAACTTTGTTAGCAGTACTAACCTCATTAGCAGTACTAACTTGGTCAGCAGTACTAACTCTGTTAGCAGCACTAACTTTATTAACATTACTAAGTTGGTCAGCAGTAGTATTTCTATCAGCAACACTATTTCTGTTAGCAGTACTATATGAGGTAGCAGTACTAACAGGTTTAGTTTCTTTTGGAACCCAATTTTTGACAAAGTTGTTTGTTTTCCTGTTCTTTGAGTTACTCCTTGATTTGCTTGGAGTATTTTCTTTTGTTTTAACAAACTTATTCTGAATATGAGATTTTGCAGTACCAGTTTTCATTGGTGATGTTCTCACATTATCAGCCATGTGATTCCTTGATTGTTTTGATTTCTTCCTATAACCAACAGAATTTAGTGTTTGTCTTTGAAAAGTAATTCTTTGGTTAACAAGAATGAAATAACAGTGTTTGGCTAAATGATTCAACTTGCCACAAATAAAACAGGGCTTTGGTCTATTGATTTTGCATAGATCAATTCCTTGTTTTTGAGCCCACTGGTTATTTCTATTTCTCTGATTTCCCCTAATTTTATCATGTTGATGGGGCTTGTTCTGTTGACAAGTACAGGGATTTACAATAGTAGTTTGCTTATAGTGAACTCCCTGTACCTTTTCCTTCTCTATCTTAGAGGTCTCAGCTTTCTCACTCTTGACAAATGGTTTACCCCCCTTCTCATTTGTAAGAATACGGTTTTCTAAGGGAATTTCTTTCTGGTCTTCCTTATTCTTATCCTCAGTGTTCTCTTCTTCAGACTCTACTTCAACCACAACATTGTCTAGTGGATCTACTTTTGTGGCTCCTGCAGGTAAGTCATTCTTATCTTGCCTTTCTAAGAGGTCTGAGGTGGGTGGAATATAGTTGTTATTGTAAGGTGGAGGGGTGTTGTTGTAGCCTATACCTCTCTTCAGTTTGTTGATATGGAAAAACTAATCTCATCATCACCATAACATTATCCTTTTCAATAATATTGCTTTTCCTATTGCTTTTCCTATTGCTACCGGGATGTATAGAATATTTCGGCTTATGTGCTTCCTCTAGAAGCAACTCTCGATTTCCACCAAGTTTTGGTACCCAAATTCGTCCTTGAAAAAGTTTAAGTCCCCGACCATCTTCCGTCAAAAGTTCACTTTGCTTCACCATGACTTTAGATTTGAGATTTTCTTCCTTGAGTGCTTCTAAATGACTCGTCTTGATGTTTTCCAAGATACTTGATACTACATCGATTCTGGTGAGGGATAACTTAACACCGCCTTCATAACTCCTCCGACTCAACGCATCCGCCACCACGTTGGCCTTACCGGTATGGTAGAGTAAATCGCAATCATAGTCCTTTAGTAACTCACCACCTTCTTTGCCGCATATTAAGTTCTTTTTGATCGAAGATGTACTTAAGACTCTTGTGATCGGTAAAAAGGGTACACTTCGTCCCATACAAATAATGTCGCCACAACTTCAATGCAAAGACCACCACCGCCAATTCCAAGTCATGAGTAGGGTAGTTTTTATCATGGTCCTTTAGTTTCCACGACACATAAGCTATCACTTTCCCCCGTTGCACCCTAGACCCATCTTGGAAGCATCGCTATACACTACGAAGTCGTCCGATCCCTCTGGCAGGGATAGAATGGGAGCTTCACACAGCCTTTTCTTGAGCGTCTGGAAGGCTTGATCTTGCACGTCGGTCCAAAGAAACTTGACGTTCTTTCGCGTGAGTGAGGTGAGCGGTGAATCTATCTTGGAAAAGTCTTGAATGAAACGCCTGTAGTAACCCACCAACCCCAAGAAACTTCGGATTTCCGTTGGACTCGTCGGCGGTTCCCAACTCATCATCGCCTCTATTTTTGCTGGGTCTACCTTCACCCCGTCTTCAGACACCACTTGACCCAAGAATTGCACTTCTTTGAGCCAAAGTCTCGACCAAAAGCGGTTGGTCAGCAGTAGACTCTACTTCCACTCGTCCCTCTTGCGTGTTTGGTAACCTGCTCTGAGTGTTTACCATCACTATCTGCCATTCATGAACGAGAAAAGAGGTTGAGAGGAGACTAAGTGAGTTGAACTCATGGTACGTACTAATACATTTGTTAATCATCATAATAATAACAATTCAAGCATGCTCACGTAAGGCACATTCATAATAGCATTAGCTACGTGATATTATGATTGTGTTATACACAAGGATCCATCGTTACCGTCATCACAAGTCTTAATTCATATAATTCCATAGATCCTAACGCTCTCCCCACCTAAGACTTTTACCCCAAGGTGGATAACTTAACTCTATGCTAAAAGCTTAAGTCTAGGTATACTAAAGTCAATACCTAGTTCACTTAAACTAAAGCTCTTATACCAACTTGTAACACTATAAAAATAGGGATAACAAAAATTTCCGGAAAATTGAAATATGGTATATAATTTGCCAAAGCATTCGAGCCTCCCAAAAATGGGGAAATAATAAACCTGTTTAATTACAGTTGTAATATACGGAAGATAGACAACAACCAACTAATCTAATTTCTATACTAGAAAGAAGATTACAAAAGGGGTGTCATCTATAGACCCAAACGTCTTCACAAAAAGTGCTCGTGAAATGCACCTTCCCCAAGCTCTCACCCAAGTGCAGTCTAAACTTGCTTAGAGACAGCACCACTAGAACCTGAGATACACATAGACACCAAACAAGTGTTAGGCCAAAAATCCTTGTGAGCTTATACAAGAAATTGCATGCAAGTTCGAATACCAATCTTATCAGCAGTTAACCAAGGTTCATTAAATGTGGAGTCAATGGGGGTGATCCATAACACCAATCAAGTTCCACCCAAAGAGTCGATATACCTTGATGCTAACTACCACGAGTGACATCCGAAAGGCCCGACACATCCGAGGACTACAACCATGGCATTAACCCGAATGGCGGAAGTCTAAGTACATACCATCACGATGGCATCCAAGACTACATCCTCCTAGTGTCTACTGACTTGGTTCATCCACCATAATTCATAGGAGGTCTCAAGGTACATTATAACCAAGAATATTTCAATACCAACAAGGGGTACGATATTACCATCCTAAACAACATAAAGTCTGATATACGACTAGTATAACTACAACTTTCATCATGTAGATATGGTACCACCAAAAGGTGTCTAAAGTAAAAGATCATCAAAATGCCAAGATATACATATATACTCATCAAATCATGGCAAGTTACCAATAAACATATTTCATAAGGAAAACCCCAAATACAAAGACATTTGGAAATGGACATTTCAAGTAAAGATTCAAGATATTAGCAAGTAGAAAATTATGATGTGTTTCTAGTTTTAACAAATGTTTAGTAAACTCACAATCTAGATTTTTGATTAAAACCTAGAAAAGATGAAAACCCTAGAAGTTGGAGGAGAGTGATTTGAACTTGGATCTTGTGAATCTTCTCCAATAAATGTTCTCCAAGGTATGTTTAATGCCCAAGATTGATGTCTAACCCCCTAAGGTTTGCAATAAATGCTTTAAGATGAGTAGAGGAAGGAAATGTTTCCCCAAAACCCAAAAATCGCAGATGAAAACGTGTGTATGTGTGTTTATGAATTGAAATCGGGCAAAAGATGGGTTTTGGTGACATGCAGGTATCCCGCGGCTTGTGCCGCGGCTAAGAGCCCGCAGCATAAGTCGCCCGCGTGCTTAGAGGACTGCACTCTAGAGGGTTCTGCAGCTTGTGTCACGGCTTGCAACCCGCGCTGCAAGTCGCGCAAGCCACTGACTTTTAATTCTAATTTGTGATGCCCAAGACATTAACAACAACAAACTTTAAACAAGGAAGCAATTAACATAAATGTCCTACATCATTTAGCCCATAACCATAAGACTAACGAAGCCCTATACTTACTTGAAATTCCGGGTGTTACACTTCGTACACGATTTCCATAATCGTGTTCTCGCAAATGTTGTTCTTCAAGGTTGCTATCAACATCCTTAAATATGAGTGTTTAGAGTTATGTAGCTTTAATGTATGATAATAGTTGGAAGATGAAAGACTTGGAGTTATGTTCATTGAATTAATATAGAAGTAGATGAATGGTTTGGAATTGAATGCATAAATTTAACTAAAAAAACATAAATTGACAAAAATGATAGTAGTGCATATTGTGAGAATTGAGGAGAAAATAGAAATATGCATTTCTAAGCCTTATTAGGAGAAGTCACGTCAAACACCCGTGGTTTCTTCTTTAATATATATATATATATTGATTCCACCTAATATTTTTTTTAATAATTATATGCCAACTCATGCCTAATTACCGGTTACCTGTTAAACAAGTTAACCAAACCCTTAAATAAACAAATAGTTTGGTCTATACCCTTAAATGATGATTTTAAAAGTTGGTTCCTCAAAATAAGAATTAGATGAAAGTTGGTTCCATTTTAATGCAATTTTCCAGTTGATAAACTAAACTTAACAATTTGACCAACATTTTGGGGTTTGACCAAATTGAGCAATGCACGACCCTAGAATAAAGCAGCTATTTTAGTGCAATTGATTGGCATAAACTAGAAATTGAGGGAGGGTTTTTGCCAACAGGTAATTAAGGGTTTGTTTTTAAAATTATGTAAACGAAGTAGACGAAACTCAACTGTCCAACGATCGTATTTCCAACCACCAAAGACCTTCTCCATCAGGTCTTTAATTCTGAAAGCCTTATTTTTTCACTTGTAATATGTTTTTATTTGTAATATATTTAAATTTTGTTTATTCGGCTTATTTGAAAAACCTAGTTACTTTTCATGTAATTTCAAAAAATATAATATATTTAATCAAAAAACACCAATAAAAGTTGTTTGACAGTTGCTAAATGGATTGATTTAGAGACAACATCTGAATCGCTAAGAAGTGGATCTTGTTTGACAAAAAAGAAGTCTGCATCTTAATGGTTTCAAAAACCTCTTAATGGTTTTGTATCTTGGGTCTATCTTAACCATTAAACGCCATGATTTTATTCTAAACAATTAACAAACAGCCATATTTCATTTTGCACTATATCATAAGAGCATTTTAATCATTTTAAACTAAACCATTCGGCAATTGTCAAACAACCCCGAAGTGGTCATAATGATTAGGAGCCTCTATATAATATAGTGCATAATGAAATATGGTTATTTGGTAACTGTTCTGAATGAACAGTCTAAATAACAATAAATTACCATGTTAACCATCCGTATGAAATATGGTTGTTGTATACCATAACTATTCCTGAAAGCGAAAGGCCAAATATATTCATTGAAGTAAAATATCAAACACTTGGTGACCAAGAACCTGCAGCTACCCGTCACCTTCTAAAGAACCATGGAATCCATAAAATAGACCAAATTACATTCCAAATTCTTGAATCCCTAGACCTGTTCTACACAAACATTATCACCTAGCTACCTATTACCCAACTCGCAAATCTTCTGCCAAACATTTGTCAGAACCCTAAGAACCTAGGCTGCCTAAACAACCAAATTCCTTATCATTCTTCAATTCTCCTTTCACCTCCTTCAAATCTACTGGCCTCCTCATCTCCTCCACCGCCTTCACGTCTACAACCCCACCACCAATGACGTCGTCTTTGTACCATTCACGGACAACGGTGACAACTCCGACTACACGAGGGGACTTGGTCCCAAAATGGTAGAAGAAGCAAATGGGTCAAATGGGAAAGAATTGAGACTTGGCGTGGAAGGAGAAAGCCTGTGAGGACTGAGGAGGCAGACGATACTTGAAGGGCAAATGGGGAAGAACTGAGACTCTAAATGGTTTTGCTTTGCTCTATATACAAAATGGTTAAGATGGTTTTGAAACCATTAAGACGGTTTATTTTTTTTGCGAAGCAAGACTTATGTGCTTAGAACATCTCAAATTAACCCAGCACCAAATCTCATTTTCTACATGAATTTCCATGCTATTTTATTCTAACCCAAAATCAATTTTTATACCATTTTGAGAACTAGAATTTGTTTTTCTATCATTCCTTTACACCATTTTGATATTGGTAAATAGTATATGCAACACCAATTTTGTCTCCTTTGATTCTTTTACACTAATTTGTTGTTCAAATATTTTATTACAAAATAATATATTAGTTTGATTTTATATAATTTAGTTTATCTATACTATATTATAAATCGTTTATAAAAAACTCTTAAAAACAATTGATAAAGCTTAATGTACCGCTATTTAATGCTAATTACGTAAAATCTCTTAAAAACAACTATTAAAGCTTTATGTACTACATTTAATGTTATTTATTAATTTTCAATCCTTATCTCTAACTACTTTTAACTCCCCTAAAATCACTCCTCGCATAACTAAATACAGGATAAAGATCAAACTTTAAATATAAAAAAAATATAATATATAATTAAGAAAATCTAACAGAATATTTAATGTTTATTTTATAAAAAAAAACATTATATATTAAACCTAAAATAAATTACATTACTATTAAACTATCGCAGAAACTCTTAAAAACAAGCTTTTATGCATTAATTATTGTTTATTAATACACATTACTTAAAATTCAAGATTACGAGTCATGATTCATGAGTACAAATTTGTAAAGTTATATGTTTGAATTCATAACTAACTGATAAACATAATAAAAACAGGATAAACATTTAAATTTAAATATAAAAAAATTAAAATATATAAGATAATCATTGAATTCTAACAAAATACATAATATTTTTATATAAAAACATTATATTATTAAGCCTAAATTAAACAAATTTATAAAAAACATTATCACTCTCTCAAAACCATCCAAAATCGTACTGTAAATCGATAAAAAACAAAAAATAAAAGAAAACATTAAAATCGTGATGTATTTCGCTACATTACGCGAGTACGCTTTTAGTGTTTAATTATCTAAAAAAAAGTGCCCTTGTGTAATAAAATAGCCAAAAAAAAAAATCTCTGCAAGGATGGAGTAATTGGTGTAAGCAGAAAGCTTATGAACGTAGAGTCTGGTGTGGTCAACCAACCTTTGACAGACTGAACTAAAGCAAGCATGGAAGTAGAAATAGAATAAGAAGGTAACAGTTAATTACCGCATTATAGACTGCTTTGAGTTTTGGAAGCTGCTTCGGGCATATAACTGAAAGAGAAACGGAACACTGCTGCAAATAGCAAGGATCAACAGCCTGGTGTCTAAAATAGATATAAGCATAAAGTCACCATCAATAAACTTTACAACTCCATCATCAATACCTGAGCAAATGTTTTAGCCACTGTCTCGGCATCTGATAAACGGCTCTCTGACTGTGCCTCGCTATTATCACTTGGCTCTATTTTCTGCATCGGTGGTCGATAAACTGGTGTTGGCAGCGGATATGGGTTACTTGCAGCAACAAGGATGCAATGCCTTTGAATACCCAGATTATGTTGATTTTGGCACCCATTTTGGGAAGGAAACATCTGCTCATCAAAGAATACGAGTAATTAAATGCAGACTGAACATGGATCAGCAAAACATAACCCCCATGCAAAAAATGAAAATTCTATCTTACATGTATCCTAAAACAAAACTCTTGCTTAAGCCACTTGCATGCTATCAAGATCAACTTCCTGGTTTCTTCAGATTATTTAGTTAACGGCAGCATTCATTTATTGATAACTTAGAATTGTCTCCAAAAATCTTGGAATTCATGTTAGCATGTGAAACCACTAAACATATAATGGCAAATTGAGTCTAATATTCTAATATGGTTCCTCTTTAAATCTGAGCAAAACCTTCCAAAAGGCAGCTTTACAGTGTGCAATGAATAAAGACTATAATAACGGCTTCCAATTCAGTGGTGAAAATCGATCTACCCTGTTCAGCTGTTCTCTTGCCTCCCTCTTTATAGAAGTAAACGTAGAATCTGAAATCATATGTCAACAGGCGAAGAAGCATACTTCTTTTCAGTTTTCTCACAGATTCTTCAACTTGAATGGATTAAATTCCGAAACAGCCCTCTTGTTGACCACGGCTTCTTTTTGAGAAAAAGGGGAAATTTCTTGATTGATTTACCAAAAGATAAGTTTTAAATCCAGTAGACAGATTGGTGCCCATGAAAGAGAGATGCGTTTTTTTGCCCTACCTTTGTAGTTGTGTTTTGCTTACCTTTCTATGAGTGTTTTGCCTTACCTTACCTTACCTTTTCTATGTTTCACTGTACCTATTTCTTGCTTTTTTTTCTCTTTGTGCTTACTATGTGCTAGTTTAATTATAAATGATATTTTGGTTATAATATTTGTTAATATTATGTTATAAACTATATTTATATTAATATGTGATATATAATAAATTACATTTTAATTTAATGATTCAAATTAACCTATCTAAAAAATTAATGATTTAAGCACAATAACATAGCTAAAATAAAATACACCATTGACATATATATTACAATATGAGGAAATAAAACGATATAAAACCAACAAAAGAAATATAAATAACACAAAAATGTAAACCACTAATAAACATGAAGATATTGAAATTTAAGCTAAGTTAGGAATAGAAAATATACTCTTAATATTTTATTTAATTAAATTTATATTTTTATATCTCATGTAACTATAATTTTTTTTATATTAATTAGGTTTAGTAAATTAGTTAACTTAAACTTTTAGTATATCTTATTATTTAATATATTGTCGAGTATTTACACTACTAAATAAAAGACTATTTTCGGCGGATTTTTCCGACGGATTTTTCCGCCGGAAATTTTCGGCGGATTTCCGACGGATTTCCGACGGAAGTCAAAGGGGTCAACCCACTTTGACTTTCGCCGGAAATCCGCCGAAAATCCGCCGGATTTTTTTTAAAATTTAATTTTATTAAAAAAATCAATTATTTTCGGCGGATTTCCGACGGATTTCCGACGGAATATAATTTTATTTAATTTTTTTCTTATTAATTATAATTAATTAACTATTTTCGGCGGATTTTCGGCGGATTTTAATTAATTAATTTAATTAATTAAAATCCGCCGAAAATCCGCCGAAAATAGTTAATTAATTATTATTTTTAAATGAATTAAAAAAATAAAAAATAAAAATAAAAATCCGTCGGAAATCCGTCGGAAATCCGCCGAAAATCTTATAAAATTTTCGGCGGATTTTCGGCGGATATTCTATATTATTTAAAAAAAATAAAAAAATAAAATCCGCCGAAAATCCGCCGAAAATAGTTAATTAATTATTATTTTTAAATGATTTAAATGAATTAAAAAAATAAAAAATAAAAATCCGTCGGAAATCCGCCGAAAATAGTTAATTAATTATTATTTTTAAATGAATTAAAAAAATAAAAAATAAAAATAAAAATCCGTCGGAAATCCGTCGGAAATCCGCCGAAAATCTTATAAAATTTTCGGCGGATTTTCGGCGGATATTCTATATTATTTAAAAAAAATAAAAAAATAAAATCCGCCGAAAATCCGCCGAAAATAGTTAATTAATTATTATTTTTAAATGATTTAAATGAATTAAAAAAATAAAAAATAAAAATCCGTCGGAAATCCGCCGAAAATCTTATAAAATTTTCGGCGGATTTTCGGCGGATATTCTATATTATTTAAAAAAAATAAAAAATAAAATCCGCCGAAAATCCGCCGAAAATAGTTAATTAATTATTATTTTTAAATGAATTAAAAAAATAAAAAATAAAAATCCGTCGGAAATCCGCCGAAAATCTTATAAAATTTTCGGCGGATTTTCGGCGGATATTCTATATTATTTAAAAAAAATAAAAAATTAAAATCCGCTGAAAATCCGCCGAAAATAGTTAATTAATTATTATTTTAAAATGAATCCGATTGTTGACCCTGTTGGGCTTTAACAGATCCAGTTAGTCTTTAAAGGATCTAGTTGAGCTTTAATGGATACGGTTGAGCTTTAAGGGATCTAGTTGGGTTTTAACGCACCAGTTGGGCTTTAATGGATGCAATTGGGCTTTAACGGATCTAGTTGGGGTTTAACGTACCTGGTTGGACTTTAACGTACACAGTTGGACTTTAACAAACACTATTGGGTTTTAACGTACCCAGTTGGACTTAAGGGATTCTATCGGGCATTGAAAGGTTCTATTGGGCTTTAAAGGGTTTCATTGGGCCTTAATGGATCTATCGAGCTTTAAGGGATTTTACCAGGCTTTAAAGGGTTCTATTGGGATTTAAAGGGTTTCATTGGCCCTTGAGGGATTTTATCGGGCATTAAAAGGTTATATTAGGCTTTAAAGGGTTTCATTAGGCTTAATGGACTATCGGGTTTTAATGGATCTATCGGACTTTAAAAGGTTATATTGGGCTTTAAAGTGTTTCATTGGGCCTCAAGGGATTCTGTCGAGCATTAAAATGTTATATTGGGCTTTAAAAGGTTTCATTGGGCCTTAATGGACTACTGGGTTTTAAGGGATTCTATCGGGCTTTAAAGGGTTCTATTGGGCTTTAAAGAGTATCACTGGGCCTTAATGGATCTATAAGAGTTTAAGGGGTTCTAATAGGCTTTAAAGGGTTTCATTAAAATTCGTTAAATGGTTCTATTGTGCTTAGTGTCCCTTAGTGGATCTATCGTGGTTTAAAGGGTTATATTGGGCTTTGAAGGGTTTCATTGGGCCTTAATGGATATATGTGGTACAAACCACACGCATATTGACATATGTTGGTTTAGTTGGCTTTTCGAACCGACTACAAACCACACGCATATATGTGGTACATGTCGGATTTTAAAGGGTTCTATTAGGCTTTAAATGGTTTTA
Source organism: Arctium lappa (assembly GCA_023525745.1). Classification (NCBI taxonomy): domain Eukaryota; kingdom Viridiplantae; phylum Streptophyta; class Magnoliopsida; order Asterales; family Asteraceae; genus Arctium; species Arctium lappa. Next base: position 18,963,673 of record CM042050.1, read on the forward strand.
TTGAGCCTTAATGGATCTATCGACGCTTTAAAGGGTTTTATTGGGTCTTAATAGATTTATCGGGCTTTAAACGGTTAGGCCTTGTTTGTTTTTTCCTATTTCAGCTCTTCAGACATTTTTTAATTCAGACCGTTTTTTTTTCCAGATATATGTGGTTTGATTTATGTGTTTTTTTTTCCAGATATATGTGGTTTCATTTAAAAAATAAACCGTCTTTTTTATTCAGATTTTAATACCCCAATTTCCCCCCTCCAATTTTTTCACGGTTCCCCCCTTCTTTGTTCTTTCTTCACACACAATTGATAAAAACCTATCTAAAATTTTACTAACCCCCAATTTCCCCCCCAAAAATTTTCACGGTTCCCCCCCCCCCCCCCCGCCCATTTTTTCACGGTTCCCCCCTTCTTTGTTCTTTCTTCACACACAATTCACACTGCGTACCTTTCAAACACAGATTCTAATCGATCATCGCCGCTTCGATTTCACATTGCTCTTCGATTTCAAATAGTATCTCCAATCAGATTTCAAAAGCAGCAGCTAACAGGTAATGTTTCCTCTTTATTGTTCGATTGAATCCCTTCATAGTTCGATTTCTCCTTGGCTATTTCTCTCGTCTTCTCCATCAGACCATCGTCAGATGGTGAATGGTAATCGAATATGTTTCTAGGATCGATTATGGGTGCTTAGTCCAGATTTGTAATCGATTTTGAGTTTGTTTAAATCGTTGGGTTCGATTTACGGTTTTTTTTATTTTGATTTTAGGGTTCGATTTTGATTTTGAGTTTGTTTAAATCGTTGCGTCGCCGAGTTGTTGGTACCCATAGGGTCGATTTACTTACCTGAATGTGTTCTATCATTTTTTCTTTTCAACAAATATGAATGCTTTTTTCCAGCAAATATAGAAAGGAGGACTTGCATATATATATATATATATATATATATATATATATATATATATATATATATATATATAAATGAAGGAAAGAATGACCATCATGTTAATAAAATTCGCAATCTTAAGCTCACACGAGCAACAAGTGTCCTAAAGATGCATATGAACCTTTCAATGTGCTAATAATATCCTTAGGGCACTTTATATATTATAAACATAATTTATATACCTTTTGGAACACAATATTTCATTTTGGCAAACAAAAAAGCACATCATGGAATTCTAACAATGAGTTATCAGTTTCTTGATATCTTGAGTTTCTGTCTTTTTTTTTCCTACTTAGAAGCCAATTCAGATGTTCTTATCTAAATGAAAGTTGTAGTTTGGTCTCTTAAGGGTCTTGTCGTTTTGGAATTACCTCATTTGTAGCATCCATAGATTATACGAATTTTACAAACACAGTGTACTGATCCTAGTGTGAACTACAAAGTTGTAGTATCCACTCTAGCCTTTCTGACGAGGTATCTTACATCTCATTTCGATCAACTAAATTTGTCTATAGATCTCAGCAAGTGAACTAATGGTTTTCTGAGTTGAGATGCAGGTGTTGAGGAACTCGGGCTTTCTCAATTGGTTTTCTCGATTGTCTATAGATCTCAGTTGGTTCATAATTTCTTTACTTCGAGTAGCTGCCCTAGCTACGAATTAATTAGGAATCAATTCTTTCGTTGATTAAATAACAAATGGTCGTATGAACCAAACCAACTCAATAGCAAAGCATGACATATAGACATGAGATGAGCTAGGAATTACTAAGTGTTGGTGTAATTAATGTGATGACAGGGGAAATATTGAAGGAAAGCAAGAAATGCACTTAATTAGCAATTAACCAAACTATATTGCTCACATGAAAGTAATTCAATATATTGTTGCATAATTTCAATGTGGAAACGAGTACTTAAAAAATATTAATATAAACATACTTGTATAAATCCAATTGTTTTCATGTCACAGTTGTGCATCATCTGCATAAGAATCATTCCAAAAAGAACTTCTTGGGTTTGAATCTGTAAACACATTAAAATCAATCACATAAGCAATTCACATCCCCCTCTCAACCAATTGAAAGACAAGATTCAATACCACTCGAGGAAGATGAATCAGTACTTGAGGAACTAATAGCTTATATATAGTAATCAGTGGTTTTCTCGATTTGTTCCTGATTTCTCGATTTGTTCCTTATACATTGAGCTACCATTTGAATTAGGCTATATGCACTTGTGCATATAGGTGGGTTGGTTGGTGATATTGCCCATTTTAGCGTCTCTTTCTTGACATTTTACTTCAAAGTTTGTGCAAGTGTTCGGTTTCGATCGTCGTCTCGGTTAAAGTTTAAATTCCTCGTTTGTCGTCATCGAGGTGAGTTTTTCTTTTAACCATTTTCGAACTGAAACGCATATATTGATGAATACATTGAGCTACCATTTGAACTAGGCTATATGCACTTGTGCATATAGGCTATATGCACTTGTGCATATAGGTGGGTTGGTTGGTGATATCGCCCATTTTAGCGTCTCTTTCTTGACATTTTACTTCAAAGTTTGTGCAAGTGTTCGGTTTCGATCGTCGTCTCGGTTAAAGTTTAAATTCCTCGTTTGTCGTCATCGAGGTGAGTTTTTCTTTTAACCATTTTCGAACTGAAACGCATATATTGATGAATACATTGAGCTACCATTTGAACTAGGCTATATGCACTTGTGCATATAGGTGGGTTGGTTGGTGATATCGCCCATTTTAGCGTCTCTTTCTTGACATTTTACTTCAAAGTTTGTGCAAGTGTTCGGTTTCGATCGTCGTCTCGGTTAAAGTTTAAATTCCTCGTTTGTCGTCATCGAGGTGAGTTTTTCTTTTAACCATTTTCGAACTGAAACGCATATATTGATGAATACATTGAGCTACCATTTGAACTAGGCTATATGCACTTGTGCATATAGGCTATATGCACTTGTGCATATAGGTGGGTTGGTTGGTGATATCGCCCATTTTAGCGTCTCTTTCTTGACATTTTACTTCAAAGTTTGTGCAAGTGTTCGGTTTCGATCGTCGTCTCGGTTAAAGTTTAAATTCCTCGTTTGTCGTCATCGAGGTGAGTTTTTCTTTTAACCATTTTCGATCTGAAACGCATATATTGATGAATACATTGAGCTACCATTTGAACTAGGCTATATGCACTTGTGCATATAGGTGGGTTGGTTGGTGATATCGCCCATTTTAGCGTCTCTTTCTTGACATTTTACTTCAAAGTTTGTGCAAGTGTTCGGTTTCGATCGTCGTCTCGGTTAAAGTTTAAATTCCTCGTTTGTCGTCATCGAGGTGAGTTTTTCTTTTAACCATTTTCGATCTGAAACGCATATATTGATGAATACATTGAGCTACCATTTGAACTAGGCTATATGCACTTGTGCATATAGGTGGGTTGGTTGGTGATATCGCCCATTTTAGCGTCTCTTTCTTGACATTTTACTTCAAAGTTTGTGCAAGTGTTCGGTTTCGATCGTCGTCTCGGTTAAAGTTTAAATTCCTCGTTTGTCGTCATCGAGGTGAGTTTTTCTTTTAACCATTTTCGATCTGAAACGCATATATTGATGAATACATTGAGCTACCATTTGAACTAGGCTATATGCACTTGTGCATATAAGTGGGTTGGTTGGTGATATCGCCCATTTTAGCGTCTCTTTCTTGACATTTTACTTCAAAGTTTGTGCAAGTGTTTGGTTTCGATCGTCGTCTCGGTTAAAGTTTAAATTCCTCGTTTGTCGTCATCGAGGTGAGTTTTTCTTTTAACCATTTTCGAACTGAAACGCATATATTGATGAATACATTGAGCTACCATTTGAACTAGGCTATATGCACTTGTGCATATAGGTGGGTTGGTTGGTGATATCGCCCATTTTAGCGTCTCTTTCTTGACATTTTACTTCAAAGTTTGTGCAAGTGTTTGGTTTCGATCGTCGTCTCGGTTAAAGTTTAAATTCCTCGTTTGTCGTCATCGAGATGAGTTTTTCTTTTAACCATTTTCGAACTGAAACGCATATATTGATGAATGGTTATTATTTTGATGTTATACCAAATTGGTATGTTTGAATTATTACCGTTAACTGTGTACGGTTGTACTAGAATCTCGAATTAATGATTGATTGTTAATTGGAATAATTCAAGATCTTATTTGATTAACATAGATATCCTATTTTTGTGGTTGCAGATCGATTGGGTGTGCAAAGCTAAGAATGGAGCTCATAACGAAAGAGAAGACCCGAAACACCACTTACCATTACCAATGTTTTAGTTTACAGACTACATTGAATTTAGTTTACAGATTTGAGATGATATTGTATTAAAGACAACAGTGTTTTGTAATGGTTTTTGCATATGAATTACCAATGTTTTTTAATAGGTTTTTATACAGATTTTTTGTATTTTTAATTATTTTTTTTAACGTTCCGTCGATAATCCGTCTATAAACGTCGATGTCACGTAGTCGTCGTTAATCCGTCACTAAAATCCGTCGGTAATACTGATCGTCGATAAATAACGTATCGTTGGTATTCCGCTGAAAATAATAAATAAATAAATAAATAAATAACTATTTTCGGCGGAATATTCCGCCGAAAATCCGCCGACATATTTCGCCGAAAGATTTTTTTAATAAAAATAAATAAATAAATTAAGTACAAATAAAAATAAATAAATAACTATTTTCGGCGGAATATTCCGCCGAAAATCCGCCGCAAATAGTTAAAATTAATTTTTTTAATTAATCAAATCATTTAAATTTTAAAAAAAATCGGATCCGTTTCCGACGGCCAAATCCGCCGAAAAATCCGCCGAAAATCTCAATCCGCCGAAAATGCCGCCGAAAAAAATGATTTGCGGCGCCCCTGTTTCCGGCCGACCAAATCCGCCGAAAATCCGCCGAAAACGCCGATTTCCGGCGGATTTCCGGCGGATTTAGCCGTCGGAAAAGGTCGAAAATTTTGTAGTGTTAGTTTTACAACTTTTTTTTATTTTCAACTAATTAAAACAAAACATTTATCAAAATTATGTTTTATTTGAGCTAAAGGGATTTATGCAGTAATGTTTTTTAAAAGATAAAATATTTCATGACAAAATCTAAGTCATAAATTTTATTTAATTATTTTTTTCATTATATTTAGAAGATGTTTGTGCCACCAAATATTATTGATTTAAGATTGAGACCAAATCCTAAAAATGAAAGTCGGTGGAATGACCAAATTTGTTATAAAAATGAGAAGTAGTTTGAAGGATCAAATATGTTATAAAATGAAAAGTAGTTTGAGAGACACAAATCCGTTATTAAAAATGAAAGTTGAGGGATATGAGGGTGAATAGACAAAATTGCCTCACTAATAGATACTTAATTGAAGGAGTTAGTAGGAAGAATCATATCCGTTATAAAAATGAGACTATAGAGTCGTCCCTCGTTAATAATTATTTTCAAGGACCTTATTTGCTAATTTATGTAAATCATAAAGGCCAAATATACATTTAACTCTGTAAAAAATTATATAACCCTATAATAAAATCTATAAACACTTTTGAGTTTTGACTAAATTTACGTCCCTCATTCAACTCTATTGATTAAAATTAAATATTATAAATAAAAATAAAATAAAGAAAAAAAATGTGGGCTATAATAAAAGCTATAAACACTAACAACATCTCCAACAGTTATGCTATAATTTTTCTAAAATAGAGTATAAAAAGTTAAATTCTCTAAAAGAAATTACATCGAACTCCAACAGCTACTCTATTTTAGTAATTCTATCATCAATTATATTATTAAAATATTCAATACATTTAATAATATTACTTCTCTCTCCTAAACACAAATTTCAATTTCTCCTATTGGTGAAATGAATTAAATATTATTTCTCTCTCTTAGAAATAGAGTTTTAGAGATTTCTCCAAATTTGGAGATTTTTATCTTTTATCTTTTCTTTTTTCTATTTTAGCATATGGTTTAGCATAGTTGTTAGAGTAACAAAATTGCTAAAATCTTACTTTTTTCTATTTTACATCCAATAGCTATGCTAAAATAGAAAAAAATAAAATTTAACAATTTTGTTGCTCCAACAGCTATGCTAAACCATATGCTAAAATAGAAAAAAGAAGAGAGAAAAAATAAAAATCTCCAAATTTGGAGAAATTTCTAAAACTCTATTTCTAAGAGAGAGAAATAATACTTAATTATTTCCACCAATAGAAGAAATTGAAGTTTTGTGTTCAGGAGAGAGAAATATTATTATATTAAATGTATTGAATATTTTAATAATAGAATTGATGATAGAATTGTTAAAATAGAGTATCTGTTGGAGTTTGATGTAATTTCTTTTAGAGATTTTAACTTTTTATACTCTATTTTATAAAAATTATAGCATAGTTGTTGGAGATACTCTTAGGTGTCGTTTGGTTTTTAAGAGGTCTAAAGTCTGAATTCTTATTTTAGTTATGATTGATAAGAGGTGGTGTGTAAAAATGTCTGAATGATTCAGACTTAAGAGCCACTAAGAGGTTTTTAAAAAAACAAACAACCCCTAAGTAATAACCACTCACAAAAAATTTGGATCGAAAATTTTATTAGATAACCCTAGTAGTTTGAATTTTAATCAAATGTCATACACATAAAAATATTAGTCGAATGTAATATTTATAACAATAATAGATTTAAAATTAAGATTGATTTATAACTAAATAATGAACAAACATACTTGTTTGAATTCAACTATTTTTAAGAAATAACAAATATCTATTTATTTTTTTTAAATGGAATTAGCCGATATCAAAGAGTAAAATTACCAAATTGATGATCTCTCAACTTTTATTTATGTTTTAATGTAATTTGTAACATCTTTTATTTGTGACAGAAATATTTATTGAAGCGAAAGCTCCGCATCAATCTCCGCTATTATATCGTTAGGCTCACTCAACATTAAACTTAAATTAGCATGTTTTTGTTGAGGAATGTGGCTGATTTTGTTCAACTCCTCCTCCGTTAATGACCAATCGAATATATCAAGGTTTTGCCTCATCCTCTCTGGGTTGAAACTCTTTACTACAAAACTCACACCTTGCTCGAATATCCATCTGAGAGAAATCTGCTTTTCAATACCATATATTAGTTTACAACATCCATCAAACTTATATACATAAGAAAAGGAGAATTGAAGGATCTATCAAAAGAGAAGGTAATTAAGAATCAGCAATGCCAAACCCACAACTCTCATTTTGATGAAATTCAATGAATTAATCAAAGAGAGAAATAGGTTGCAAATGCCATGAAAGTTACAAGAAGAAAATTGAAGAATACAAGAAGAATTTATAGATGGCTAACATTACAATAAAATCAGCTTTATAACACGTTTATTATGTCTAAACATCTTAATAGATTGTTTTATAAAACTTAATTTTAGAGGAGCAAACAATTGTGTAGTTATGAAAATGTGTTATAATAAATTGATATGATACTTTTGTCAATCCTAGCAAATCTTTTAGGTCAACTTTGAAATATAATGTTCTAGTAGTCTTTTTATATGACAAAAAATCCTTATAAAAACAAATGTCTTGTTAAATATATACATATATGTATGTGTACACTACTAAAAAAAGTCATAAAAAACTAATGAACATTATTCACGAGTGTTCTAAGGAAACTAGTTAGGATGTCCAAATACGTCCTAACATTTTATTGTAACAAATTTATATAGGATGCATAATTATGTGGTCTAATAAATATAAATGTAAAGCAATTTATTATTAGGACATTTAGACATCTTAGCCAATTTTGTTGTAATATGATGTTTTAGGGTTATTTGGATAGGTGGATTGGTAATTAGAGATGATTATGTGGCAATGTTTTGAAGAACGTCACATTCCATAACGCGGTTGTGCCCCCATTTATTGCCGGATGCGCCTAAAGGGGAATAACCGGTGAGAAGTATACCATTCTTTTTGCATAATTCATTCAGTTTTTTCTGTTGCCAAATTGGGTTCATTTCAACCTTCAAATAAATCCAAATACAAAACCAATGTTAGATACTAATAGTCGTTTCAAATAAAAAGGCTAAATGTCAAGGTAAAGTAAAAATAGAAGGTTCATATGTGAATTATTAAAAAAATCCAAAAAAATTAATATCTATTTGAATATGCATATATGAACCTCCATTACAAATAATCATAGATTCATATATGAAACTTTCTTTTTTACCTTATTACGATATTTAATCTTCTTATTTGAATCTTCCATTTAGATGTTATATAAGCATATATATATATATATATATATATATATATATATATATACAAATAATCATTCAGATTAACTAATTTGTTAAGTGCTTCAAGAGAATTATCACCTGGTTGATTGCTGGAGGGATTTTGGCAAAGGAAAGTATTTCTTGAATCTTGTTGGGAGAGAAATTGCTTACACCAATGGACTTGGTGAGGCCCAGATTTTGACACTCCTCCATTGCTTTCCAAACATCCTTGATATTGATTGGAAATATGCATTCCTTTGGGATTGGGATTTGTAACTCCTCTTGCTTGAGTGTTACTGGCCAATGTATTAGATACAAATCTATGTACTCTAATCCCAAATTCCTGCATCCATTCATAAACACAATTCCCTTATGTTAGCTAGCTATCTTTATATATATTAAAAGAGAAACCAAACATAATGACTTGGCAACATGGGGTTTGAGTATTAATCAAATCTTGAAATATGGTTGAGTTTCATCATCCCGCATTGGTGGGAAGATGACAATTTAGAAGAAGATGATGGGTATATATAAGATTCATGGATACCATGGAAATCTAAAACCATGGTGGGAATCAAAACCAACCAAAAGATAAAAATTATAGTGTAAAACACATATTTTAATAAGGTTTGAGTATTCCTCAAATCTTGAAATTTCATCATCCTATATTGGTGGAAAGATGATAGTTTGGAAGAAAATAATGGGTATATAAAAGAGTGATGGATACTCTTCACATCTAAAACCATGGTTGGAATCAAAACCAACCAAAAGGTACAAATTATAGTGTAAACCCATTATTTTAATGAGGTTTAAGTATTCCTCAAATCTTGAAATTTCATCATCCTACATTGGTGAGAAGATGATAGTTTGGAAGAAAATAATGGGTATATAAAAGAGTGATAGATGCTCTTGAAATCTAATACCATGGTTTGAAGCAAAACCAACCAAATGGTAAAATTTATAGTGCAAACACACATTTAAACGAGGTTTGAGTATTCCGCAAATTTTGAAATAAGGTTGAGTTTCGTCATCCCATATTGATGGGAAAATGATAATTTAAAAGAAGATAACGGGTATATAAAAGAGTGATGGATGCTTTTAGAATCTAAAACCATGGTTGGTATCAAAACCAATCAAATGGTAAAGATTATAGCACAAAACACACACTTAAATGAGAATTGAGTATTTCTCAAATCTTGAAATAAGGTTGAGTTTCAACATCCACATTGGTGAAAAGACGATAATTTAGAAGGAGATGATAGGTATATAAAAGAGTGATGGATGTTTTGAAAATATATAATCATGGTTGGAATTAAAACCAAACAAATGGTAAAATTTTGGTGAAAACACACACAATTAAAATCTTTATATATTAAAGTAAAACTCACAATGAATGAGGTGATATCATACGGAACGAGTATTCATCATTTCTTCAATTGTGGTTGAGTTTTGTGTATCCCACATTGATGGAGTGATGAAATATTGACAATGAATGATTGGTATATGAAGGGGGTTGAGATGTCTTTGTAGTAACTCATGAAGTTGGCTCATATTGGCCGATCCTTTAAACTCATGAAGTTGACTGATCCTCTAAACTTACGGGTTGGTTGATTTTGGCTAACGCTATTTTAGCAAACATGTTAACTATACAAAATAATAAAAAATCTTATAAGATTCAAATATTTTAAAATCTTGGAGTAGGTGTGATTTCGACTATCCCACAATAATGCGAGATCTTTATTTTGAAAAATGAATGTGAGTATAAACGGGTAAAATATTCATTTTAAAACTTTATATATATTAAAGTAAAACCCACAAAGAATGAGGTCACATATAAGAAATGAGTATTTATCATTTCTTCAATTGTTGTTGAGTTTTGTGTATCCCACATTGATAGAGTGATGAGATATTGACAATGAATGATTGGTATATGAAGGGGGTTGAGATGCATTTGTTGTAACCCATGAAGCTGGTCGATCCTCAAAACTTACGGGTTGGTTAATTTTGGCTAACACTCTTTTAGCAAACATGTTAATTATACAAAATAATAATAAAAAAAAACTTATAAGATTTGAGTATTTTAAAAATCTTGAAGTAAGTGTGATTTCGGCTATCCCACATTAATGAGAAATCTTTATTTTGAAGAATGAATGTGAGTATAATAGGGTAAAATATTTCTTTCGAAACGAAAATGTTAGTTGGCTAAATGACTACATTTATTTTGCAAAACAAACCTATTTATATGAAATCTTTATTTATATTAAAAAAGATAAAAGACATATGACGTGACATTATGAGAGTTAAACAGTTTTAAATCTTGATGCATGGTGTGATCTTGGTTATTCCATATTACAGAAAAATATTTAGTTTGAATAATAGATGTGTGTTTATGAAATAATGATGTTTTCTTTTTGAAAATGATAAGAATAATAACTACCTTCATTTCGCAAAATAAACTTATTTATATGAAGAGGGGCGTTCAAATGCAACTCATTTACATGATTTAACCCCTCTATCCACTACTCATATAGAGGGGCGTTCAAATGCAACTTATTTACATGATGCAACCCCTAAATCTACAGCTCATTTTGTTTTGCATAATAACCCCCCTCTATAAGAGTTAACTATTTTAAAATTTTGATGTAAAGTATGATTTTGGTTATCCCATATTAAGTAGACATCTTTAGTTTGAAGAATAGATGTAGGTATATGATAAGATGGTATTTTTCTTTTTGAAAATGATAAGGTTAATAACTACCTTTATTTTGCAAAACAAAGGTATTTATATAACATCTTTATGTATATAAAAGAAATATGAAAGACATAAGATGTAGCAATATAAGAGTTAAGTATTTTTAAATCTTTATATATTTACTACCTAAATTACTCATGCTACCGAGCAACGCGCGGTTTCCGCACTAGTATCTGTAAATATATGTATGTACAGGTTAAGGGTCTTTCTTGTCATTAATATATTAAGCGATCAATTAGGGTGGGCAGATCTATTTGAAAAGCAGCGTAAAAACTTTTATGAACTTTAATTGTACATGTTACCACTACGATTAATTATATGCTATCATTTGTACTTTTGTAGCTTCATATAAATTAAGGATTGAATGAACTAACTAATGTGATGATTGGGCTATATATCACTACTACTAAATGAAAGACTTTTACCTACAAAGTTTCCCTGGGAAATTTGTCGCTAAAGGAGTAATTCGTCACAATGAGTAAATTGTCGGTGGAAAATTCAAAACAGTGACAAATTACCCAGAGATTTTTTAGGTGATCTGTGGGTGATCACAAGAACCATTGGTATTTTGCGAGTGATCTGTCGGTAATCACAGACGGCCGAAGGGTGATTTTTGTAGGTAAAAATCATTTGTTTTGTAATGTATAATATATATGTATAAGGGAAATTAGAAGAATTTCTTTTAGTACTTAAATATCTAGAAGATTTTCTTTTAGTAGAAATATATTTTTTCTCGTAAATAGTAATAAAATATAATTTCATTAACAGTTAAAACTAGCAACAAAAACTAATTAAGCAAGTGTCAAAGACAATAAATCTGAAGCCGGCTAAATGCACACCTATCACTTGCTAATTGCATATAATTTTACTTATTTCCTCCTCACAAACATCAACATTAATATTTATTTTTTATATTTTTAATATATGATTTAATTCCGATATAATTGGGTTTCTTATTCTACGCGGAATCCAAGCAGGTGTATGTTAGACGGCCTAAACAACATATATAGCAAGTGAAAATAACATTTTAAAACCATCTTCAGTCCTATGCATCATTTTTTGTTCTAATATAAAATTTAATGTTAACAGTAATTCATTTACAACTTGTTATATCATTTTAACATCAAATAGAATATTCCAAATATATAATTTAATTTTATTTCAAAATTACTTAAATTATGAATTATACCCTTATATTTATTAGTTATTTACAAATTCGACCCATAAATTTTTTAGTTACAGAAACTTTAAGTGGTATACAATTGTAAATTTAGTATTTTTGTTTGAGTGTAAAAAACTAAAAATTACGTAGAAAATGAAAGTGATGGAAATTTTACGATTGGGTTGGGTACCCACCGCTGACGGGACAGGGATTCCCTGACTTATCAAGTAATGGAACAAGGATGGATATTGTTTTTCATACCCGAAGTAGGTTCGGGGTTGGGGTTTTACCATTGGGTTGGGTACCCACCCCTAACGGGACAGAGATTCCCTGACTTATCAAGTAATGGAACAAGGATGGATATTGTTTTTCATACCCGAAGTAGGTTCAGGGTTTGGGACCCCCCCCTCCCCCCAACGAAAAAATAATAATAATAATACCCGATATATACATTTTAATATATAATTTGATTAAGGTTTATTTGTTTGTTTTAAAAACTAAAGACTCGTTTTTTTCTTTTCATTTTAAAATACATAATTAATTTTTTTTCTAAATGGTTCCCTCATACACGTGCCAACTCAACAACTTATAAACCTCAATATATTTTCACTGTGATAAAAACCTCTCTCAAACTTTTTCATAGTTTTTTCAAAAATTTCAAGTTCCTACCATTTTAATTTTATATTATTTATATTATAACTTATAAAAATCAATATATTAAAAGTTATACAAATACATATTTATTCTTATCAATTAATATTATTTATTTTACATTAATTTTTATTTAAATATATTAAAACAATATATATTATATATAAATTATCCTCAAAAATCTTTAAAATTTATAAAGTTGTATAAAAATTGGTTTACCAAAAAATCCATAAAAATTATATAAAAGTATTTACAATAAACATTAAAAAAGTGAATTACAAAAATTGACTTTTCACATAATCCATAAAAAATTTATTTTCATTTTTTTTTTTGATAAAATTGAATATATCAACAAATATTAACCAAGGGTTGTATTTAATATAATTACTTTAATTATATCAATAAATAAAATTGATTAAATCCGAAACTTCTATAAAATTTCATAATTATATTTAATATAATTACTTTAATTATATCAATAAATAAAATTAATTAAATCCGAAACTTCTATAAAATTTCATAATTATCACCTCTAACCAAAAACCTCACAAAATGAAAAACCTCCCATAATGCTGATCTAATGGGAGATATGATGATGAATGACGTCCCCTAATTAAAGTACATGTTTCTACTGCAATATTTCTAACAAAATTAGTTGTCCAATCCAACCAAACCGCGCGATCCAATAGTTTTGCTTAATTTGACCACCAAACCCAACAACGTTTCCCTTTAATTTTTAAAAACAAAAGCAAAATAGAGGTTTAATTAATTACCGGAGACTCTGCTTGATGGCCGGTAAAACAAGGTGGCCCTCGGCGGAGTTACACCACAGCTTCGTGGTTATGAAAAGCTCCTCTCGAGACTTGATGAGACCGAGTCTCAGAGCTTCCTTGATGGCTTCCCCCAGAGCTTTCTCCGTTTGGTAGAGCGTGGCGGTGTCAAAGTGGCGATAACCCACCTTGATGGCCTCAATAATCCCCGCCTTCACCCGATCTCCGCCTTCCCTTAACGTTGCGGTTCCCATTCCGATCAGTGGAATTGGGCGTGGACCATCGGAAGAGCTTATCATCGTCTCCGGTATACTAATTGCCATCTTTAATTAATTAATTTCCACCCTTAATTGTTTTCTTAATTTTCTTACAACTTGTAAGGTTGGTATATTTATGTGTGTGTGTATATATATATATATATATGCTTGTTGACCGAGACGTGTTGGTTGGTAATGCGTATTTTAAAAAGAGAATGACGGGTTGACATGCGTAAGCAGTCTAGATAAAATTACCATTTTCGTTCAAAGAATACATGCTTCCTAATAAATTATTACTAATAAAATAATAATATAATTATAATTACTGTAGGATTGATTAGGCTTTTGGATCTGCATCATGCATAATTCCATTTTTTTATCAATTTTAATCGGGTAGTGCTAGACTGGTCTTGCTTTTTGCTTTCATTTATGCATTATTAATCCCAACTAACATATTCTTCAAAATAAAAAAAATTAAAATTAATTTTAGACAAGTTTTTGATTTAATAAATTTTTCAAAATAGAGAAGGTAGGACAGAGAAGGTAGAATTCTCCAAATATTTAGAGCTCCCTAAAAAACGGGAAGGAGGATGGGAAGACAAAGTGGAGTGGATTCTCGATGAGTCAAAGATGTTCAAGGTCAAAAAGCTAAGGGAGGTAATCGAAAGTGGTGAGACGGGGAGCAATCCAAACGGGAACGTGGAGTCGACAAAATGGATGAAGATTATTCCAAAAAATGTATGTATTTTCATTTGGAGGGCTAGGAAAGGAAGGTTACCTTGTCGCTCGGTTTTGGATCGCTTGGGAATGGACGTGGATACCGTTTTGTGTCCAAGATGTGGAGAGATGACCAAATCGGTCGATCACGCATTAGTAGGATGTTCAGATGTGAAAAAATTATGGCAAATGATTGGAAGGTGGGGCATAAGAATCTAGATGAAGTGGAATCTATTAATGACATTCTTCATCAAGGAGAAAATTCGGCATATAATGTGGGCGAATCAATATGGAATGGGGTGTTATAGGCAACACTATTTGATTTGTCATCATAGAAACTGAGTGGTCTTTGGAGAAGATAAGAGGAAGATCGTCGAATTATTCTATGAATTTCAAAGAAAGATCTTTGAGTGGGTGAAAAGGCGCAGTAAAAAGGTAGAGATGGACTGGACGAGGTGGCTCGTAGACTCATCATTGCAACAATAATCCAGTGTTTCTAGTTTTGGCACGCTTCGCATTTTGGTTCGGTTTCTGCGGCAGAGGGGATGTGGCAGATGCAGGTCTGATTCATGTTTGCGGTTTGTGTAACACCCGTGATTTTGATTAACCCTTAATTCACCCTTATCCGGTTAAGCCATGATCATAGATCTTATCCAAATGGTGTTTGTGGGTTTTGAATTTCGGACCGAGAGCACGTCGGGATCGAAAAGTCGGAATTTTGACCTTCGAAGGGACCTGGGCGACTATGCCCGCGATTGTGACAGAATGTCACTCTCGCGGGGCATAATCGCGGGAGATGTACCGTGGCCCTACCCCTTCGGGCGACTATGCCCGTGGCACTATCGCTGACGGCCCCTGGTCGTTTTTAAGCAGCTTTGAGCAGCCCCTCTTCATTTATCTCAACCCCCTTTCACCCTTTTTCTCTCTAGAAACCGAACCCCAAACCCTAAAATCGGTTTTATGCATCCAAGACACCAAATCTATTATGTTCCAAGTGTTCATCTTTCCACCCATCAAAGATTGGAAGCTATGGTCAAGAAGCTTCATCTTCACCTTCAACCTCAAGTCCATTTTGGGTTTCCTAGGTGTTTGTCAAAACCTAAGTGGTAAGTATGTTCTTTCCATTTCCAAACCTTGTAATAAGTTATAATTGCTCCATCGATGTTTCCCTAGTATTTGGCTTATCAAATCTCGGACTTGTTAGTTTTGGGAGAAACTAGGGTTTTGATCTCGTTGGGGATTTTGGTGTATTATGTTTGGGGAATGTTTCTTTATGGTTGGATGTGGTTATTTACGGTTGAAAATGTGTGGATCTAGGTTTTGGGAGCTCGAGTTGAAGAGTTGGATTAGGTGTCCTCGGAAAGTCTCATCATCAAAAAGGGTTTTGGAAGCTCTCGGCTTGAGGATTCAAGTGGCCTTCAAAAGAGAGCTCGTTGGGTGAAATCTAGATTTAGCCTAAATCTAGCGAGGTTAGTTCAAGTTGATTTGTGAAAACGGTGTACATGCCAAAATGTGTATTTTAAAGTGTTTTACATGAAATGGTTAACTGCTGATAAGTTTTGAGTATTTAGAAGTAAAATATGTTTTACTTAGTTATTTGTCAAAGTGAGTATTTTGATAAGTTTTCTTACTTAGTAAACTTGGGTTGTGTTAACCTCTTAAAATGCTTCTATTGGGTTTTGAACGTTTCCAACAACTAAATAACATGAATTACGTATTCTTGGTGATTTTGTACAAGTAAGGTCTATATTATGAGTTATACGTCTTTGACGATTTTGTACAAATAAATTCTATTTCGTGTTATATGCATTTGGTGTATTTTCATTCATAAACACGTTGGAAATCTTGGGTCCCATCTCGTATGGAGTTTTGGGTAAATCTGGTCTTTGAAGTACGTGTCTTCATAAACGTTATTTAAAGACATTTCGCTATTTTGGAGACCGGTAATTATTGGTCAAACGGATTTTGAGCTCTTTAGTTCGGTATTGGCTTAAACGAGTCGTGTGGACATTTGTCCGGATTTTAAACCGTCGTAGGTTTTGGATATGATGACACTTAATTTGTGTCATTGGTGAGTTACATGTTTTGGGAGCTTTGGTCTTTCAATTGGAGTCATGTAATGTTAGACAGTGTGTAATGGATCCATAGGTACGTGAGTCAGTCTGTCTTTTTGGTCAATTGGGTATTGCGGAGTTGAACTTCGGTACCTATGTTTTTTATGACCAGAAACTTCACAAGTGATTGCTAGGAGGGTTGAGTCGGCTAGTGCTACCGGAATAGTAGGCGCTAGGACCTCCGTCACTTGAAGTAATGCCTGGGAAGTAGTCTTTAAGTGTGTCGGGCCTTCAGGATAGAGCTCTTCGGAATGATCCATCAAGGTCAACTGACTTGGGGTGATACTTGTAAAGAAGTCGTAGGGACACCGGGCTGGGATGTCGGGAGGTGTCATGCGATTAATGTTGTTGGGTGGTTTACTTTTGTGTTCCCTCCACCCTCAACGGATACGGGTTTCCCCCGTTGTTGGCTATCAGTATGTTAAATATAAGAACGTCTTATTTTATTGTCATTGGTTCCTTACGGTCGCGTGAGTATTGGACCAAGTGTCCATGTTTTCGGACGTACGGTATATGTGGTTTTGATAACGATTCATGGGTCGAACATTCTATCCCACCCGCGTTTTGGGTACTTTGGGTTATAAATGGTTATTCATGTTTTTACCAAATAAGTGTCGAACTATGATCCCGTTTGGGTGAGTTATGCGTTGCGCGTTATATAATAAATGTGTGTTTCGGGAGCTTTGCCTTTAAAAGTGCATATTATGGGAAAATGTGTCGTTTCCATTTTTAAGTGTAATATTTCGAAGGACCTTGCTTTAAATTGAATTCTTTTCTTTTAAAGTTATATACTTATGTTAAAACTCTTGAGCTCACTAGGCGTTAAGCCTAACCTTTTTATTTGTCTGTATGTGCATCAGGTTTCAAGGTTGAGAGTTGGTTCTAGCAATCCTGTGAAGAGTAAAGCCTTAGCTAGATCCGAAAGTAAGTATTCGGTGAAGTCTTCCGCACTATGGAGATAGTGACTATGCATGGGTATTAGTAGCACCCGTCCCTTATAGTCTGTATATATATAAGATGGTATACGTGTATTGTAGTTAAATCTAAATTCGTGGTTGTAGTCGATTCATTTATTGATGTATTTAGAAAATTTTAAATAAGTTGCTATTTTCATATTTGAGGGGGTTACAGTTTGCTCCTCGCAAACTAGTTTCGTCTGTTGTTGTAGAGCTTTAGTTCATCTTTTCCTTTTATTTCCCTACTGTTTTGTCACTAGTTTCTGTGGTAGCTTTGTGGTCTTGCTTCTTTGCAAGCGATGGTCATGTGGTTGGTTGTATCACTTTGTTTTAGTTGGTTTAATGTTATTTGCCTTTCAAAAAAAATTAGTGAAAAATGATATTTTATTATTCTCATCAATATGAGCCTTTGAAATTAAATGTCTTGAAGAGATGAATAATGTAATAACTGGGTTAAAAGTTAGAAATTGCAAAGTTAGGGTGGAGAATGGTCAAAATCCATGTTTTGAGGGAGCCTAAGTGTAAATACTTATTATAAGGGTTTAACCTAGGGTCTTATGATATTCTTGGGAGCGGCTGAGGAAGTTTTGGGGAGGAAGCAGAATCATTTTGTTGAAGAGGAAAATCAGAGAAGAATTTGTTTAAGGATTTCTCTCAAGGTAACACTTCTTAATCCATCATCTCCTTCTCAATTTTCCTTTGTAGTTACTGTGTCCTTGTTTTTGGGTGAAATCTGTTAGAGTGATTTTGGACTGAGAAGTAGAAATTGGTTTCTCCAGCACCTAATTTTGATTCAAGGGAGATTTTAGTGTTGGGTTTGGGGGGAGGATCGATTAAGGAAGCTATTCTTAATTACTAGCAATGTATGTAATCGATTTGAGGAGTGTTTAGTCGAAGGTCTGAGCATTCTGGGGTTCGAGAACCCATTATCGCCCCCGGGCGAATTCTCTTACCGGTCGAACCCAGTATCGGTCATGAAGGAGTCCCGGTTGAAAGCAGTATCGGTCATGAGGGAGTTCCGGTCGAGTTCTTTACCGGTCAAGGAGAGTTCCGGTCGAGTTCTATACCGGTCAAGGGGGGATTCCGGTCGAGTTCCTTATCGGTCAAAAGGGGGAGACCCGATCACTGTACTCATATCGGGCGGCCAAAGGGTTGGGCCTGGGTTAGTTTTTGGGCCGAAGCCCATGTGTTTTTGGGACTGTAGTATTGAGTTCCAACTTGTCAGATGTATTGGCCCACCTTTGGAATTCTAGGATATCTTGATCTCGAGTCGTTAGGTGTGAGAGCCGATAATACTTTTATTTTGGTTTACCGATCAATGCTTCCTTTATAGGTTTTGGTTCAAAGTTTTAAAGATAGACGAAAGCTTTGTGTTAAGGGACGTCAGGTGAGTTTTTCTAAACTATACCTTGAGATGATGAAAGCATGTGAAGTTTATTTTTTAAACTTTGATTTATTATGATGGCATGATTTTATTAACTGTTCAAGTGTGTTATAAATTGTTGCTGATTAAATGTATGCATACATTAATTGTGGGTTACGTGACCTAAGTCGGGGAGTGTGGTCCGCCTACTCGTGTCGGGGAGTGTGGCCCGTTTATGTCGTTGGGGGTGTGTCCCAACATTAAGGCAGCGCGAGTTAGACACATCGTCTTGGACGGTCGTGTGGTCCGTAACGTGTTTTATTTAAATGTCATTATTAAATGATGTTTCAAATTCTGGAAAGTATATTTTGTTGCTGAACTGTTTTGAGTGGACTCACTAGACCTATGGTCTAACCCTCGCTCTTTCAAAACTAAAAATCTTTTCAGGCCGTCGTGAGTTAGGTTGTGCGGCTAAAGGCAAGGAGAAGGTCTAGCGGGGGTGGATAGAAGACCGTCATTTAGCTTTTAGTTATTCATTGATCTCAGTTGTGTATAGGTTGTTGTTATGACAAACCTTGATTTTATTATTTGTAAGTTTGGGACCGTTATAGCATGGATTATTATTCGATCGTTGAGAATTTGTTTTTTATGAGCTGCTATTTTGGTTGGGTCGTTACAAATAATATGGTATTAAATGTATTGAATATTTAAATAATGTAATTAAGCTTATAATTTAAAAGGAAAAATTGTTGAAATTGAATGCAAGTCTTTTTGAATATTTTGATTTTCAATTCTTCATTTTAAAGAAATTTTAAAAAATTTGTTGAAAATTAATATTTTGTTAAAGGGAAAAACATATGAAATAACAATATGGAGATAATAACAATAAGACAGAGAGAAGAAGTCTATAATTCTCATTAATCATAAGCCCTTTAAATAGGGAGGAGTTACAAGTAGATAGTTAGGAGATATTTCAGTTCTAATCTAACTCTATATATTTATCTCTATCTCTATCTCTATCGTCATATCCTTTAGACGATGGCACACTTATCCTACAACACTCCCCCTTGTGCCGAGTTAAAGGAGTGGTGGTGCACAGTTGTTGCCTCGTTAAAACCTTACGCCAAAATAAAACCCAGTGGGAAAAAATAAAAATATGACGAAGGAAAGAGTACAACGCACCAGCTTCTTTGCAATACATAGACTTATCCTTCAGTCTAGTTTTCTCTTAGATTCATACTTTAATCTTGAGAGTTAAGAAAACATGATGGTAAATAAACAGTTGCCTCACTAAAACCTTACACCAAGGAACAAAACCCAATGGGAAAAATAAAACCTTGGTTGAAGGAAAGAGCACAACATACCAATATCACAAATATAGTAGACTCCCCCTTTTGTCTACTACTCCCCCTGATTCGTGCATTAACCAAGGGAATTTGGAAAACATTTCCATTTACTTTCTACACGTTTCCCAATATATGGTTTTAGGTAATGACTTGGTAAAATATGTCACATTCTTTTGACACCTTACTTGATTCACTAGAATCTAAAGGAGAGTCTTTTATTGCTGATTGTATAGAAACTTAAGCAAAATATGCTTTGTGTTATTACCCCTGATGTATCTTATGTTCATTTCTTCGATACATGATACATTATTTCCATATATGCAAGTAGGATACTGGTTGAACCCAGAATTACTGACTCCTATAATATATGTAATGATAGTCCTTAATCATATACATTATTTTATTATCTCATGGAGAGTAATATTCTTGGATTAATTCAAGGAGGTAGTTACAAAGGATCGCTTAGTTTACTTCCAAGCAATCGACGTGTTCCTTGTGGTAATTCTTTATTCAGTTTGGGAACATCATTTGTATGGGTCAGACAGATACCTAATATCAGCAAACACATACCAAGACATTATTTGGTGTTTTTCTATAAGAGCTAGCTAGTACTTTTGCTGCTTACATTGACATATAGGGCTACTTTGAAAATCTGGAACTTGTTTTCCATAATAAATAAGCAAGAGAACATTTCATCGTTCTTATATATCCTTTCCCAATCAATTATTCCATTAGGCGGGTATACCACATCCACTTATATTGTTTTAATCTATAAAGTAGGCGTTTTAATTTATTGCAAACGCATTTCGTGGTTTAGAGTTGCTTGATTTTGGTAATGTAATATCATCAAGCACTTTTATATATCTCTAAATCTAGATCCCCGTAGAGATATGTGGTAACCACATTCATGAGTTGCATTTCCAGTCCTTCGGAAACTACTAGGCTAGTAAATTATACGGATGTCATAACATCCATCATGAGAGAGTAAGTCTCCTCGTGGTCAATCCAGGGCGTTGTGAGAAACATTGCGCCAAAGGAGAGTCTCATACATTATGACTTAATTATTCTCATTACGCTTTAGGACAAATGATTTATCTATGTCTTACAGGCTTTACACTTGGTGGGTTAGCACTACCAAACCAAATACCTGTTCATTTGTCAAATAATATGATTCTCCTGGATTGCTTATTTAGGCCAGTTTGCTCTTTGTTGATATTTTCCAACTGAGCATGGTTCGATGTCAATGTGCTCTATCACCTCATAAACAATAATATATGCGAAATATATCATCAATAATTATATATGATATGTCCATCGACTCATATGTGCTCTCATAGTTCATTTGAGATTAATATTCATCTCTAGAATCAATATTAACTTCGGAGCGTCCTCCAGTGATGATTCATAGACATATATTACTCAGAGACTATCTCATGAGAGGTTTATGTATTGATGACAAATAGTTGTGCCTTACTCTTCTCTTCCTTTAAATGAGTATTTATCGAACCAAGTAGCTTCCCCCATTTCCGTTTGGGAGCTACGACCTCAACCACACCTCCACTATGTGTGATTGCAACGCACTTTCCAATGGCGTTGTGCCCCTGTTGGGGACTTTTTAACCTTGCAAGTATATTTGTAGCTCGTATATGTGATCTTGTCACTTTTGGAATATTAAACGTATCAGGTATCGAGTCTGATTCGTTTGACTTCAACATTACGTTGTGAAGTTTTGGGGATCGAAATGAGACAAAGTGGGAATATTCAATGACACTTCATGTCGTTCCCATGGAAAATCCTTTTTCCTATCTCCCCCTAACGACGGGAAGACTGTCTCATGAAAGTGACAACCCGCAAATCTAGCGGTAAAGAAATCACTAGTCAAATATTATAATTAGCGGATAATTGTTGGGGATTCATATCCAACATATACCAAATTCGTCTTTAAGGACCCATTTTGATGCGCTGTGGGGGCGCAATTGGCACATATAATCAAACATGCGTAAATATAAAGTATCAGGCTTATATCCAGTTACCAACTGGTACGCATGAGCAAGTAGTGGGTCTAAAAACGAAAAAAACTGCATATAATAATTGCCTAACCCCAGGTAGATATGGGTAAATTGGTGCGCATTACTAATACCCTAGATGTCATCATATTCTTTTGATAACAACTTCTATGAGACCGTTTTATATATACACATGGGGTATAGGAATCTTTACATTGATCCTAATACATATGCAATTAACATCAAATCCTTATGATGTAAATTCTCCAGCATTCAAAGTCATGTAAACTTGATGAAATAATCAGGGTGGTGAGACCTTAAACGTATGGTTAGTGCTAGGAGTGCAGTATTTCATGTAGACAATAATACGACATGCGTTCATCGTGTCGAAACCAGAACCATAAAGTACTTTAATGGCCCACATTCTGGATGTTTATGTCCATAAATATCACCTTGTATTCGTTGTAACAATGGAATATTTTTGTATTATGTCCTTAGCTTTAGGATTGTCTCAATCCTGTCTTGGCTAAGTAGTAGGTTATATACAAAAGTTTTAGGTATTCGAGAGGGCATATAGCAATGTTGTTTCTTATGCTACAGAAGTCAACATTTACAATTTTCCTCATTCTGCCTTTCACTCGAAAGAGAATGTGTCTATATGTATTTTGCAATACACGGATCACTATGTCATAACCACGGTGTCCCGCATGGTCATGCCAAAACATATATGTGTTATTGCCCCCAAAAATTCTTTATTGGTGACAAAATATGTTCCGATGACCCAATAATCTACTAGTTTGACACATTAGTTTTCATGATATATGTTTTCATATTCATTGGAATTTATGTATATATGCGCATTTTCATTTCCATTTGATACGAATATCTTTACAAGGTTCCTATTAAACTTGTTCCACCAAAAAAAGTGACAGTCCATCGTCTAAGTATTTGGTTGGAGGAAATTTATTAATTCAATGAATAATAATCTATTTCTTGTATGAGATGTCATAAAAAAAATCAAGTTCTCCTCGATACATTCCTACACGGAACGAAGAACATTGAGAGTTTTGTTTTGTTTTTTATGTATTTCTTTACATGTATAATGGTTATAAACTCGAGTGTATATTTTGCAGAATCAATTAATTTGATAATTAAAGCACATTCAAATGTAATTATATTCAACTAATCTTAGATATAATATATTTCATTTTCAATTTGTTCCCTTTTCGAAAGAAACACTCTTTAGTGCATTTTGACTGTCCATTATCACCTGGGACAATAGTTATATCTTTACTCCAGATGTTGAAAAATCATTCCCGACTCTTACCAAGACCCTGACCCTTTATAGGGTCTCGTCCACATGGTGCAGAAATGTCATATGTGTGAAATTGTTTTTAACTCACAATCCTTTGGAGTTGTTTCCACCTCTAACACTTTCATTATTAATATCAGGAATTTTCTTTATCCCGACATATGTGGTGTTATTTGAAAGAACCTTGTTATGTCTCTCAACCACTTGCAGTAGGTTGATGAGTTTGTCTAAATATTACATTCCAACTTATATTGGTTCATTAATATTTACTTATATATGAAAGGTGGAAATAATATTAGGAATCATGTTATCTTCTGTGAGTTGCTTGCCACAGAGATTGAGGCGCGTTTTGGAAAAAAAAAACATTTATTTGTTGAAATCAGTTACCTTTTTGTAATCGAGTGAGTGGGTTTCATTCCACTGTACAATTAGTTCGGGAAGTACATATTCATAAGTACTCCCGAATATCCCTTTCGTAACATCCCACATTTCTTTGGGGGTTTCTAATAAAGGTATCCTATGAAACTTAGGATTTATATGTCGTCTCAAAATATGAGGGTATTCGTTTGTACCTTTTCAAGAGGTTGGTTTTAGAGTCAATGGGGAGTTTGATGGACTTTAGGTATTTTCTTGTACCTTTTCAAAATGAGGTTTATATACTCATTTATGATACTCAGAGTCTTTTGAGTTTACGCCGTTGACTTTGAGGTGAGTTGTTTCAACCATTTACATATATAAAGGATAATATATGATTTTCTGTTTTGTAAGAAAATGGATTATGGTTATGAAATTTCATTATCATAACAATATTGGATTTTTGTATGCTTTAATTTTATTGATAATACTTCATCAATATTTCAATTTGCGGAAAAGAAACCACTCAATCTATTGGATTTTCAGGTAGTAGGGGAATCACATGGATTTCTTAAGTCCCTACAAACCTTAGGGCTGTTTACACCCGTTTGACAAAATCCAGTCGATATCTTGTGATTTAATTAATTTAAATATAACATTTATTATAGAGCATTTGGAAAGATGCCAAAATGACTATGAGTTTGGCATAGAAGCCAATTTTAATATTTTAATACCTTAATAGTATTTTTGGAGCTTTTGGTAAAAACCAAAATATATGGGGTTGGAAATGTAACTTCCAAAGATTAATTATATAGTTTAAAAATAATGAGTAGAAACCCATAATCAAGATAAGTATTTGGATAATTTTTTTTTTTTTTTTACATTTTAATGTTATTTTTGGAGCTTTTAGCAAAATAACAAAAGTTATGGGGGTTGAAAGTGTAAATTCCAAATATAATTTATAAGATTGAGATTAATGAGTAGGAACTCATAAACAAGATAAACATTTGAATATTATGTGGATAAGGCATAAAAATCTATAAAAGAATTACTAAACATTTTAATACCAAATAAAAACAATTGATTTAGATAAATAAATACAAATTAAGTTGTCCACTTCAATGTACATTATCAATAACAATAGGATAAAATAGAATCATATATAAAACAATTAAAATAATAATGATCCGATAGATAATGACAAACTTTAGGTTCAAATGCAAATTAAACAAATAACAAAATTAAATGTTGATAAGTCCAAGAAAAAAATGAGATAAGAGATAATTCTAACAAATCCAATAATAACTTTTTTTTTGAGGGTTCAGAACTAAATCTACAAATATTAATTTCAACTATAAGATTAAATTGAAATTGAAATTTACAACATCGAAGATTACTAACATATTAATCGTTATAATAATGAGTTGTAACAAATTAATTTATTTAAATAAGTAAATAATAATAACATGATTAAGTTAACTAACTAAATATATGCAATATTATAAACTTATTTAAGAATACCTAAATTAATAACTATAACAAAAATTGAGTCAGTAAATAATTGTTTAAAATATATAAAATACGATTTCAAATCTACTTATCCATATCTTGATTCAATTGGAATAAAGGATAAAATATAACCAACAAAACACAACATACATAACAAATTACTTCGAGACTCAAAAGCGAACACTTTTAAAAACAAGCCAATATGCATATAAAATTTTCAAAACAGAAAGTTAACCGAGACAGATTTATGGTTTATGACATGAATATTACGCCACATAAATATTATACGTGTGTAAGAATTCATACTTGGATTGTAGCATCGACGGAGGGATAGATTTATGAAGTTGGAAACCCGAAATTTGATTGTCGAACTAACCGATTGAGCTTACGTGCTGATAACGTGTTAAAGGGAAAAACATATGAAATAACAATATGGAGATAATAACAATAAGACAGAGAGAAGAAGACTATAATTCTCATTAATCATAAGCCCTTTAAATAGGGAGGAGTTACAAGTAGATAGTTGGGAGATATTTCAGTTCTAATCTAACTCTGATATATTTATCTCTATCTCTATCGTCATATCCTTTAGACGATGACACACTTATCATACAACATATTTTGATAACAAAATTTATTTTTTATATCATTTTCAAACATTGTGTTTTTGACTTTTTGACTATTGATTTTTTTCTCTTTTTTTTTTTTTGAGAAAATGATGAATGATTCTTGACGGCAAGGGGAAAAAATTAGTATAAGATTTGCGTTCAAAGTTTGTATATTAATAAATATAATTAATTGGTGTGAAGCTAAATTTAAGGTTTAGTTAACAAGAACTAAAATCTTTGTCGTTTAATCTTACGTTTTACAAAGATACATAAATGATATTTTAAGTTTGAATCTTATACATAGATATTTTGTAAATCGGCATTTTTTTTAACAGCAAGAAACCAACAAAAACACCGAAAACTAGCGAGTAGATTACAAACACGAAGCAAGTTAAAATAAGATTTATATTGTTTGCAAGTTAAAATAAGATTTATCACCGATTATTTCTATGTTTGACGGAAAAGGTTAATCTTTGTATGTCCAACTATTAAAAAAACATCTTTGTTGTTCCAAAAAAACATGCAAGTAAAATAAAGCTTTGATCAATAATAAATAACTCTAGTGATGAGCAATAATCTTTGATTAGAATGTGCATCATAGACTTACATACAAAAAGGATTTTTTAGAAAGGTGATAAGTATTGACACACATCAACACTCTTTTTATCCTTAAGCTTAAACTAGCATGACAAGCTCTATGACTAGCACCTAATCGGTTAACCCAGTCTAGTTACGAACATAAAATTTGATTACCAATTGCATTAAATCAGATAAGCACCATTCCTAGTGAGTGATCGGATGTCGATCTTTTAAACTAGATTAAACAAACTACAACACTAAACAATTGATCTGGTGGTCAATTGGGTGTTGTTTGCTACTTATCTAAAGTCAAGAACAATTAAGGATTCTTAACTTTGATTAACAATTCAAATCTAGATTATATAAATTGAGGGCGCCTACTCAACTCAAACAATCTAAAATTGACAAACCGAATAAACAAATTTGATTAAATGGAAATCGAAAGATATTAAAAACATTCCCAAGTCTCAATACAATCAAAATCAACAAAGTTTAACTACTCATCACTAGAAATGGAGAACTAACTACTCATATACCTCAATTGGAAATCAAAATAAACTTACTCGTTATAGAAATTTAGGAATGACGAGGAACCCTAAGTGAAAACTCCAAAATCGCCTCTCCCAAATCTGGAAAATACGTTTCTCCAACTTCTCTCGAATTTCTTGGTCGATTCCCCGCTAACGACGGTTGTGTATAGAAAAATATACCTCTCATCGAGAAAAACCGTTTGAAATCGTGTAAACAACGTGAACTAGGGGTTGCTGGCGACTTTAGCCACAACTAAACCCGCTCAAAAAGTTGCCCGATCTGTCTTGGGGTCGAATAGAGTGACTAGCGTGGGTAGTGGTGTGAATAAACTCACTTTGGGCTTGCATTTTGCCTAGTGTTCGCTCATCATTTGAACTCGTATGCTCAATTATGAATAATTTGCAAACTATAACCAGCCTCAGATTCCTTCAGAAAATATGCCTAGCCGGTAATATTTGTGAAATATATGTTATGTTTGCTCTTAAATCCATCCTTTTAGCACCTATCAAACACCAATCAAAAACTAAAATTAAAGGGGGCCTATAAACTATAAAATCATCATACTATACACACAGGGTCGTACCTGGTGGAGGGCGGCACGGGCGCACGCCCAGGGCCCAAAAATATTAGGGGCCCAAATTTATTTGTCAATATATAGTAGTACTCCAAAAAAAATTAATATATTAAAGAGACCTAAAAAATTGTAGCATATTATTAGAGGCAAAAAGAATTTAGTAGATAATAAGGGTCTAAACACATATTAACTAATTATATTGAAGAACTAAACAAAAAAAATAATTGGCCCTTTGTTATATCCTATTGCTTTTGCCTCTTAAAATTTTCAAGGTCCAATGCTGTTATTGGCTATTGCTATCTCTATTTTTTGACTGTCCTCGTGCTTCAACAATTCAATGGATATCGACTTTAAGCTCATGTGCTTGTTGTTGCTATATGTTTTTGTTGGATATTTTTATCCATTTATGCTTATCATGACTATTGCTATTTGCTTATGTAGTTTAGGTCATTGCTTTTGTTGACTATTGCTATATATTTTTGCTTCCCTGGATGATCTTGTATTATTGTTTGACGACTTATATATTGTTTTTATGAGTTATGACGTGTTACATGGTTTTGTGATTAATAAATAAAATTTTCTACTAAATGTGTTCAGTAATATCTCTTATATATGTCATGTTCTATAAACTTGTAATCCTAACATCATATCTAGTGGAGCAAGAAAAGAAGGAAAAGAAGATTCAAATATTTTCATCAATTATTTGACTTCTTCATCTTTCATTTGGATTCCACTACACACCACAATATTATATTTAAGTGCTCAAACAACAATTCATTGAACTTGCAGATTATAGGTTTCATTATTATATATTCTTATTTAATCTTAATAAATCAACTTTCTTCCATATTCTTACTGATCCTCATTTCTCTATATGTCTAAAAAATATTGATATTATTCTCTATCATTGATCTCTCATTGATTCTCTCGATTACTTCTTCTACATAAGTTATCTTTATGTATCAAATAACACATATTTCTTGTTACAAACTAAGAAAAATCTTACATTTTAAAAAACTTGCCAACCATAGTAGATGGTCAAACTCATATCTATATACTAGAACTTCAAAACTATCTTTGTTTTTAGTACATTATACTCTTGGTTGCTAATTATCTAATAAGGAGTACATAAATCTTAAGTACTTCCTTGTCTATACTAAAAAAGAATAAGGGGTCGTTTACCAAATTTTACCCGGATAATTAAGCACTTACCAAGTTATATTACCTTAACCGATGAATATGGTATAGACTGAGAATCTTACCGGGTAAGGGAGAAAACAATGACCAAGAGTCTTACCCGGTAAGTAAGGGCGACGACTCTTACCTGGTTAGCGCTTACCGGACAAATTGTTGCATAGAATGCCGTTTTAATGGACTAAAATCTAACCCGATAAGGTAAGGGATAGTGTTGCATTTTATCGGTAAGCACTTACTGGGTAAGTATTTAGGTAAAAGGCCCCTAAGATTTCTTTTCTCCATAAATTATTAGCATTTCTTGTATTCAATTTTTTTACTAATGAAAAATATCTATTGAATTTTTTAGAGGGGCCCTAATTTTACATTCGCCCAAGACCAAGTAAAATGTCAGGAACGGACCTGTATAATACACATAATTCATTATAAAAATAAGTTCTAATATAAGCGTGTATATATCAACTCCCAAATATCTATAGTGTCTAGTTGATATCATGTCCAAACTAGAAGATAGATAAATAATAGAGTGAATTGTGGATTTGGTACTCGTGCTTTGTTACTTTTTTTACTATGGTCCCTATAGTTTGTTTATTGTGGATTTGGTCCTTATGGTATTCAATTTATCTTGGTCATGGTCCCTCTGACTAACGCATCCGTTAACTCCATTAAATCAGGGACCATTTTAGTCATTTTGCCTAATTTGTGTCTTATTATGATAAGAAAAATAAAAAATATATTTTTAACACACACACACACATATATATATATCAAAATAAATAAAATAAGATGTTATTGTATGACTTGATTCTTTATATTTTTAAAAAAAATAATTATATTAAATCTATACTATATTATAAAGCACGGATAAAAAACTCTTAAAAACAAATTATTAGGCACAAGGTACTATCATTTTATGCAAGATTTTAAAAATCTCTTAATTTACAAGTATCAAAGCACAAAATACATATTACTACTGCAGGCTTCTAACACCCACCAATTTTGTATGTACAAGGTCTTCCTTTTATACAGACTTTTCCATATATTACTATTAATTAATATATTATATTACTATAAATTTGTTTTAATTATATTATTAAATATGTAATTGGTTATTTTTTCAAGATGTCATTAAAATATATAAGATAATCATTGAATTTTAACAAAATACTTAATTTTTTTATATAAAAATGTTATATTATTAATCCTAAATTAAACAAATTTATAAAAAAAACATCATTATCACTTTCTTAAAATCATCCAAAATCGTACTGTAAATCGACAATAAATAAATAAATAAATAAAACATTAAAATCATGATGTATCTCGATGCATTGCGCGAGTACGCTTCTAATGTGATTTAATTTTATTATTTTATTGTAATGGTGGAAAAAAATATGGTTTTATTGTTTTAATGTAATTAAAATTTTAATTTAAACAAACTAGATCATAAAATTATATCTTATTTTATTTAGAACGAATAAAATAAGATATGTTTTTATGATTTGATTTATTAAATTAAAACTTTAATTATGTTAAATGCGATATAATTTTATTGTTTTTTTACTATCATCACAACAAACAAGCTTATTATCGATGTTTTGACACCAAAATCATTGAAAACCTGATAAATGAACTCTAATTTTATCATCTTAAAATTAGAGGTTCCAATTTTCATATTGTTTTTCAGTCAAAAATTAAAAATCAACTGTTTAGATTTTAACGAAATAAAATATTTAAGTTACGAATATTTTAACCCACAATAAAATTAACAAGTGTAATAAACTAATAATTACACATTTCTAAAACCGTGTGCCTTTTTTAATATGAACATTTATTTTGGGACGGAAGTAGTACCGAATAATGATAAGACCATGTCGTATATTTCTATTGATGGATGTTGTAGCTGAACTTCGCTATTTTCTAAATGCTAACATGTTTTCATGTTGGTGTTACCTGACATATGATGCTCTATGTTTTGTCTTGTGGTTGTAAGTTAAAATATTCGTAACTTAAATATTTTATTTCGTTAAAATCTAAACCGTTTGTTTTGAGTTTTTTTTATTGAAAAACAATATGAAAATTGGAACCTCTAATTTTAAGATGATAAAATTAGAGTTTATTTCTCAATGGTTTTCAATGATTTTGGTGTCAAAATATCGATAATAAGCTTGTTTGTTGCAATGATAGTAAAGAACAATAAAATTGTATCGCCTTTAACATAATTAATATTTTGATTTAATAAATCAAATCATAAAAACATATATTATTTTATTCGCTCTAAATAAAATAAGATATCATTTTAATATGATCTAGTTTGTTTAAATTAAAATTTAATTATATTAAAACAATAAAACCATAACTTTTTCCACCATTACATAAAATAATAAAATTAAATCATATTTAATATAATTAATTTTTTTTTAAATTTAAATAATCAAGTCATACAATAACATTCTATTTTATTTATTTTGATATCTATCTATATATATGTGTGTGTGTTTGTTAAAAATATATTTTTTATTTTTTTTTATCATAAAAAGACATAAATTGGGCAAAATGACTAAAATGGTCCATGAGTTAATGGAGTTAACGGATGCGTTAGTCAAAGGGACTATGATCAAGATAAATTAAATACCACAGGAACCAAATCCACAATAAACATACTATAGTGACTGTAGTCAAAGAAAATAACAAAACACAGAGACCAAATTCACAATTCACTCTAAATAATATTATAAAACATTGGAGAAAAATATTAACTTTTACTTTAATTACTTAAAATTATTAACTGTGATTTCAAATCACAAGTTTAGTTTATCTTTTTTTTATTATTAAAAGGTATTTTAAATTTTTAAAAATAATACAAATATTTTTATCAAGGGAGAAGGTTGATGTGACAAAGAGATGGTTAAATTGGATCCGGGTCCGGGATCTATTACGGTCTGTGTAACACCCTAAAAACTAGGTCAATTTAAAAATTGAAATTTTTGCAATATAACTTCAGAAAATAGAGTAAACCACCCATCAAGGGTACGAGCAACAACCTAAAATTTAAATAACAAAAGATGAAGAACTTCCGGGAACACTAAGAATTAAAATTCATCAAAATGGGCTAACTAAACCCCAAAGGAGTTCGAATGGTTTACACAATAATGACGTATCAATGAACGAGACATAAAACCCAACAACCTACTAATCTAGAAAGGATTCGCCTAGATTAACAAGGGTGTCGTTATATCTCCAAAAATATCTCTCTTTCTCAATATGCTCAAAAGTTCGACTCCTTGTGCTTCTAACCGCACGATCGGTCAACCATTTACGTCCTAGATGCACCGCTAGGGGAACCTGAGGACCAACAAAATACCACAACAAGTGTTAGGCTAAACCCAGTGAGCTTATACATTTGAATATATAAAAAGGTAAACAGTTCACGAATTAAATAAATATGACATATATAATGTTACCGGGATCCTCTTGGGTTACACCATTAACACAACCCAACTTGCAACCAACACCTCACACCTGGATATAAATACACAAGGGATCTCTTTTGAGATACGGGGGAGACTAGCTCGTGTCCATCTAGATGACAAGAACTCATGAGTGTAGTCAACTACGATGTTATTGGATTACACCTCATGTCTCCGGTCTTTGTTCTCATGCCATCTAGACATCTCAACCTCAGACCGTCAATTGCCTTTATTGCTTACTTCGTCGAGTTGTACCTCAAGGGCTCACGGCACATTATTGCCTACCCAATCTAGCCGAGTTACACCTCAAGGACTCGAAGTCCTTTATTGCTTGCTCGCTAGTGGCCCAACATGGCCAATCACATGGATAATAATTCCAACCCAAAGTCTAAGTCCTCATGCACAAGGAGCTAGACACAAAACCTCATTCATGAACATGTATAAATATTATTCTACAACAATCAACCCATGTCATGCCATGCAATAGATCACATATCTTGTTCTCCAAATGCCAATCAAAGTTAATTGCAAGACATCATATATTCTCCATATTATTTCTCATTTGTTAAACATCACGGCATGATATAAAAGTTACGAGACTCGCATACTTATATACATCATCATACAACCAAAACTTGTCCATAATCCATGAGTAGGTCAATAAAATCTTACCCATCAATTATAATAAATATAGGTCAAGAATATCACCATATTCCAAATATTAGTTCACCAACCAAGAAAAAAGATACATACATATTCTTACACATAAAAAAGCATTTGAGGGTAGTATGTGATAAAGGAACTCACCTAAGGGTTTATATGAAAACCCTAGAAATTGTGAAACCCTAGAAGTTGGTGGAGATAAAATCCTTCCTTTAAATGATGTTGAGTCTTAACACAAGAGATAAGAAACCCTAGGTTAACATTAATGAGACACAATAAATGTCTAGGTCACATTAAATGCAAGAAGAGGAGAAAAAGAGAAGAAAATTGCACCTAGGATGAGAAATTTCGGCCAGGAAGAAAACCTTCAAATGAGCTACCCTCTTTTTCAAGAAAACGCGTTAGGTTATAAGGGGAAGGTACCCGTCGGCGACTATGCCCCAGCGACAGTGCCCAAGGCACAATCGCAGGGCAAGGTCGCCCGAGTTGTACCATGAGTTGGGCCAACCCGCGATAGTGCCACGGCAATTGTGACATTCGTCACTCTCGCCGGTACAGTCACCCCGTATGTACCGTACGGGGTGGTCTTGGCGCGATAGTGACATAGCGACTTTACCCGTGGCAAGGTCGTTGGACATAGTCGCTGGGTTGGTTTGAGAGTCTGGCAATTCCACATTTCAATCCGGTTTAAAATCCAATCGACTAATAACAGCAAAAATCACGCAACTAAATGATAAATCACATTCTAACACATGAGCATGGCCTAAATAGTCGTAACGACACTTAGCTAACGACTCACCAATGTAAGGACCTAATTATACAATCACGGGAGAAGGAAAGACTTACTGAAAATCCGGGGCGTTACAATCCTCCCTCCTTGAGAAAGATTTCGTCCTCGAAATCTCATACTAACTAAGCATGTGATGGTAGTGCCTCTTCATATCTTCTTCCGACTCCCACGTCACGTTTGTGCCTCGGTGGTGCCTTCATTGAACTTTCACCATGACAACTTCCTTGTGGCGAAGTTTCTTTGATTTTCTCTCTAGAATGGTCTCAGGCTCTTCTACGCATCGGTTATTGTCCACACAAATTTCTGTTAGGGATGACGTTTGTCTTCTCTGCTAAGCACTTTTGAAGGTAGCCTACATGGAACGTAGGATGGATCCCATACATCTCGGGTGGCAATTCTAACTTATAATCTTGAAGCCCAATCCGCTCTAAGATAGTAAAAGGTCCAAGGAAACGGGGGCTAAGCTTCCCACGTTTCCCAAATCGAATAATACCCTTCCACGGTGACACTTTCAGCATTACACGCTCGCCCACCTGGAACTCAACTGGTCTCCTCTTTTTATCCGCGTAGCTCTTTTAGCGGTCTTGGGCCGCCTTTAAGTGTTCTCTAATAGCTTTCACTTTGTCGGTCGTCTCTTGAACTACCTTCGGTCCGGAAAACTGATTCTCTCCAGCTTCTAGCCAACACACGGGTGTTCTACAATTTCTCCCATACAAAGCTTCGAATGGTGCCATGCCAATGCTCGAGTGGTGACTGTTGTTGTAGGTGAACTCTAGTAGAGGAAGATGTGTGTCCCAATTACCACCGAAGTCAATGACACACGCTCTCAACATGTCTTCCAACTTTTGAATGGTTTTCTCACTCTGACCGTCCGTTTGGGGGTGATAAGTCGTGCTCAGTTTCACCCTTGTACCCAACTCCTTTTGGAAACTATCCTAAAAATGTGAGGTAAAGCGACTGTCTCGGTCAGATACAATGGACATTGGGACTCCATGTCTTGAAACGACTTCATTGATATACAGTCTTGTTAGCTTGTCCATAGGTAGGGTCTCCCGCATGGCCAATAATGTGCACTCTTGATCAGACGATCCACCACCACCCATATAGTGTCGTGACCCCTTAGAGTCTTTGGCAATTTTGTCACAAAATCCATCGTAATGTGATCCCACTTCCATTTTGGTATCTCTAGGGATTGTAAGCTAGCATATGGCCGTTGGTGTTCGGCTTTAACTTGCAGAAAAGTAATACACCTTTCCACATAGTCGACCACTTCAAGTTTCATGGTCGGACACCAATAATTTAACTTTAGATCCCAATACATCTATATACTCCCGGGATGAATGGAATACTTG
Source organism: Arctium lappa (assembly GCA_023525745.1). Classification (NCBI taxonomy): domain Eukaryota; kingdom Viridiplantae; phylum Streptophyta; class Magnoliopsida; order Asterales; family Asteraceae; genus Arctium; species Arctium lappa. The sequence goes on from CM042050.1 coordinate 18,998,929, forward strand.
GAGTTATGCACTTCTTCCAATAATAATTCCCGACATCCCCCAATCATTGGCACCCAAATTCTACCTTGAAAGAGTTTCAATCCTCTACTGTCTTCCGTTAGGTGGACATGTTGCCTGGACATGGATTCACTCTTGAGTTTTTCCTCAAGTAACGCATCGGCTTGAGCAATTTTAACCCGATCTAGGAAACTCGAGATAATTTTAATTCTTGCAAATGAGGTTTGGACGTTCCCACTATACTCCTTCTGGCTTAACGCTTCCGCCACCATGTTGGCTTTACCGGGGTGATATTGTAGTTCACAGTCATAATCCTTGAGTATCTCTAACCACCTTCATTGTCGCATGTTTAATTCCTTTTTATCGAACACGTACTTCAAGCTCTTATGTTCAGTGTAAAACGTGCATTTTGTACCATACAAATAGTGTCACCACAATTTCAAGGCGAATACCACAGGTGCTAGTTCGAGATCGTGAGTCGGGTAATTCTTTTTGTGTTCCTTGAGTTTCCGCGAGGCATAAGCTATTACTTTGCCTCTTTGCATAAACACACATCTCAAACCCATCTTGGATGCGTCGATGTACACCACAAAGTCCTCTGTTCCCTCAGGTAGGGATAGAATGGGAGATTCGTACAACTTCTTTTGTAATGTCCGGAAGGCTCGCTCTTGGCTCTCGGTCCAAAGGAATTTTACATTCTTCCTTGTCAAATATGTCAAAGGGGAAGCTATCTTGGAGAAGTCTTGGATTAATCTTCGATAGTAACCGACTAGTCCCAAGAAGCTTCGAATTTCGGTTGGACTATTCGGCGGCTCCCAGTTCATCATTGCCTCGATCTTTGATGGGTCAACCTTTACTTCTTCTCTTGTCACTACGTGTAACACGGTATAATTTCAAGTTAGTATAGAAATCAGTATTTTAAGAGAAATATAAGAATTAATATTTTGGGCTTGAATCTTAGATTTTATAGTCTTGTTGGATGAAGAATTCAAATACGAGTCCAACGGTTCTTTCTGGAGCAAAATCGGAGTTAAAATGAAGTTATGGCCAAAACAGTGATTGGACGCGAGAAATGGGGGATTTCGGAGGCCTGCGGGTTGGTGGGCGACCCTAGGCCGCGACCTAGGCCGCGTAACCCTCTGGATTGATGTTGAGGAAGCGCGCGGTTTACCCCGCGGCTTCCAAGCCACGATCCAAACCGTAGGAAACGACCTGAGTCCGACCTAGGTTAACATTAATGAGACACAATAAATGTCTAGGTCACATTAAATGCAAGAGGATGAGAAAAAGAGAAGAAAATCGCACCTAGGATGAGGAAATTTCGGCCAAGAAGAAAACCTTCAAATGAGCTACCCTCTTTTTCAAGAAAACACGTTGGGTTATAAGGGGAAGGTACACGTCGGCGACTATGCCCCAGCGACAGTGCCCAAGGCACAATCGCAGGGCAAGGTCGCCCGAGTTGTACCGTGAGTTGGGCCAAACCCGCGACAGTGCCACGGCGATTGTGACATTCATCACTCTCGTCGACACAGTCGCCGCGTATGTGTTGTAGGGGGTGGTCTTGGTGTGATAGTGACATAGCTACTTTTCTCGTGGCAAGGTCGCCAGGCATAGTCGCTGGGTTGGTTCAAGAGTCTGCCAATTCCACATTTCAATCCGGTTTGAACTCCAATCGACTAATAATAGCAAAAATCACGCAACTAAACGATAAATCGCATTCTAACACATGAGCATGGCCTAAATAGCCGTAACGACACTTAGCTAACGACTCCCCAAGGTAAGGACCTAATTATACAAACACGGGAGAAGGAAAGACTTACTGAAAATCTGGGGCGTTACAGTCTGACGTTCTAGGATTGCTTACAAAATTTATGGAATTTTAAGGCCCGATTTGAGGCCAGTTACATGTCTAGATCGTTTACAATGAGGGCCGATTTTTCAAAATTTTAAAAGTTTTAAGTAATTATAATACAAAATACCAGATTTTTTCAAGTTTTTTTTTCAATACTTCAAGTTTTTCAATATTTTTTATGCATTATTTAAAGTGTACTTCAATGCCGAATTTCAAAAATCGTGAAAAGTATCAATATCATTTTTATGTGATAATATATTTTTAAAATAGTTTCTTTTAAAAACCAAACCGGGTCCGGGACCAACGCGATGGGATCAGGACTGGATTGTTACCGGGCCTAAGATCGGTACAAGGATTTTTGGTTGGGACCGGAACCGGCAAACCCAATTCTGAAGGAACCGATTAGGAACCAGCTCGAGACCGATTTTTGGCCATCTGCTGGCCTCACTAAAGACACTGGTTAATGGATGATACCAGAAGAGAGCATTCGGTTAACTCACTCTACAAACAACTATCATAATGAAAAGCTTGGGGGTTGTTTACCATACGCTTATTGGTAAGTGCTTATCTGTTACCCGACAATGTAAATGATGGTGATGTTTTTACCGATAAGGGCTTACCCAGTAAGCATTTGATAAATGACCTCATTTATCCACAACCAAGCCGATTTTCATTTTGGACTAAAATGTCAAAGTAGCATACACAAACAATTTTTGATTGGTTTGGTCAATGAGGTCGAATACAATACTTTAATCAGTTTTTGACCAATGTTTTGATGTTGACCAAATCGAGCAATGCACGACCCTAGAATAAAGCAGCTATTTTGCTGCAATTGATTGGCATAAGCTAGAAATTGGGGGAGAGTTTTTGCCTATATGGTAATATAAGGGGTTTGTTTTTAAAATTATGTAAACCAACAATGGAGGAAGACGAAGCATCAACTTGGTAAGAGTTTTTTTTTTTACTTATAACTAGTGACGACCCAGTACATTAAATATTTTAAGAAAGTATTTGATCAAGTTAAAATAAAATGTAATTTATCGCTTTATAATTAATGAGATACAATTTAAAGTGAAGAATGTATTTACATAAGTGGTTCATTTTCATGTATTGATAACATTTTATTGTTACGAAGAGTTTGACACGTATCGACATAACTTTTTTGTTATGTTATTTAGAATCAAATTAACAACATGTCACACACCCATATCATTATTGTTATTACGAAAATTTTGAAGAATCCTTTTCCAATAAAAAAGTTCGACTAATATTAGTCCACCTTGTAAGTTGCCACAAACTGACATCATCTCCTCTTGTCAATAAATACTCAAATGTGTCATTAAAATTTTAATTTTCTCTCCAATATGAGATTAATAAACTCACCATATTTCAAAATTTTATAAAGCTTTATTTCCTCATTTCTTAAATCTAGTTGTGTCATATCACCTATTCAAGTTTTTATTTATATATATAAATAGATTTATGGAGGATTTAGTTTTGAGAAATATATAAATATAGATGTATAGATTTTTTGAAAAATATTTGTTGGCCAATATGTTTAGTCAATTCCATTTTTAAATTTTCCAAGCCATCTTCTACTCATATATAACCATTTATTTTTAAATTTTATTATCTTCATAGTAATGTGGGGTAACTTAAACCAAACCATAATTTAATGTTTAAGAATACTCAAACTTGGTTATGCCATATCATCAGTTCAAGATTTTCCTCGGTGGCGATAATTATTTCAGTAAATATATGTACCGAGATAGGATATATAAAATTAACGTAATTCCCCAGTTAACAGTTAATTGAATACAATATAAAATAATTAATGTATGTCGATGAGTGGTTAATTTGTATATATATATATATATATATATATATATGTAATAGTCGTTTTTTCTTGGAAAAATGAGGGTTGACAGCCAATATCAACCCTCTATTCCAAATCCTGTCTTCTTGCTAATTTATTATGGAATTTCAATCATGAGCTAAAACATATGTTGGAAATATTGTGGAAAATTGGAAGTTTTCTTCCATCTCACATAGGTAAAAATGGGCTTATGGTGGGGGTGCAACGCTCAACCTCATTTCGAGCTACCGAGCTTTCTTTTTATAAAAAAAAATTATAAAGAAAGCTGAGAAACGATTCTTAATTCTATAATAAATCGATTTTATTTAAAATAAGATTTATGTCAAATTGGTTTTATTTAAAATTTGATTTTATTTAAAATCTTGATTAATGACAAATCGGTTTTTATTCAAAATCATTAATGAGATTAATGATATTAATAATAAAAAATCAATTTTATTTAATATCATTATTGTGGGAGTTACGATTTTAACCAGTATAAATACCGGGTTAAAATGGCTTTTAGTAACAAACAGAAAACACATAAACACAAAATCGTTTTCTACTCTTGCTCTCTTTCTTTGCATTCTGCATCCTCTTTGTTTTAGTTTACGCGTTCCTAGTTGTGGTACACGTAATTATACTACATCAAATCCTAGGGTTATCGACTTGAGACTCTACAACCTTTTAGGAGTGTCGCATAAACCTTAAAGGACAGGTTTTGTATTGTGCAGTCTCTGTTCTCGCTCATCAAGGAAATCAGGTTGGTTTTACTTTCTATAATGTTTTTAATTTCGTCCAGTAGAGTGGACAGACTGAATTCTACCCCTTCTTCTAACAATTATATCGCGAAGGATATAAATGTTTTTTAGGAATCAATGTTTGTTTACATTCAACAATTAAGGTTTTATTGATCTAAAACTGTTTTCTAATAAAGTTTTTCACTTTATAAATAAAAGTTCAAATATTTATAAATAAAGTTGCGATCTTCATTTAAAAAATTGTTTTTGCTGTTAATTATTGATTTTTCTAATTGATAAAATTCAACAACATATTTATCCAACTAAAATTTTGATTATCAAAATCATCTTTTGTTTCTTACAGTCATTTACATTCTCCAATCTTGCACCTCGTATCAAAGTGGGATAACTGAACTACAACACAATGCAACATTTTAGAATACTAAAATCTCACAATGTCATCTCATTATTTATGGTTGTTCTTTTTATATAAATAAAGTCATATAAAGATTAACATTTTATAAAATTTGATTTTTAGTGAAAAATGTCGACTAAAATGAGACAACCACACACATAGGTTGCCACAAATTTTTTAAACTTGTAAGTCATCTTATCTGCCTTTCCCTTTGCTTACCTCATCTTCTAAATTTATTATCTTTTTTTAACCAATGTAGGATAAATAAATAAGACATTCCATCTAACTTTTATATACTAACATCTTCTTCCAAATGTATTGTCTTTATGTCGATGTGGGACAATCAAATAAAAATCCCATTCAACTTTTACATACTCATCCATTCTTCCAAATTTATTGTTTTTCTATCAATGTGGGATAACCAAATAAGATCATAATTCAAGATTTGAGAATATTTAAATCTTCTTGTGACTTGTGAGATGATAAAAAAGACATCACGATTCAACATTGATAATATTATATAAATTGATGAAATATGATGATCTGTATACATTTATCTATCGATTTATTTGCTTATATAAATGGTTTTTTTTAACAAAAATAAGGGTAAGCCAAAAAGAATATTTAACCAAGTAATCCCTTAATTTATCAAAATCCAAATCTCCTTGTTTCTATAGGTATCTTCATTCTCCAATCTTATATTCTTTCATCAATGTGAGATGTGTAAAACCACACCACAATATAGTAGTATTTGAGAATACTCGTATCTCATATCAAATCCAAATGTCTTCTTCCTTATAGCTACCTATATTACTCAAATCTCACAATGTCATATCATTCTCTATGCTTTAATTATTATTGTTCATGATTGTTCATATGTTTGAATGTTCATATTATTATTGTTAATGGATGATAATTTTTGTAACTCCTCATTAATTAATTAGGCTAAAAAAACTACATAAAATACCAATTCTATCCTTAAGCATTTAATTAATTAGTTTAATCAACCAAAGATTTTAAAGATTTCTTATTGGTCAATGGTGGTTAGCATAGTTAATAACATTTTATTGGTTAACAAAATAAGTTACACCTCTCTCTCTCTCTCTCTCTCTCTCTCTATATATATATATATATATATATATATATTTATATATGTATATGATTCTTATTTGTGACATGTCATTTCTCTTGGGTAATTTTACTTTTATATATTAGAATTCTTAATTTACATCGTGACATATCATTTTGCCTTGTGTCTCATTTTATATATACAAAGACGCAAATATATAAAAATAAACAACATTAAATGAAATAAATGTATCTTATTAGTTGTAATACAATATATAATATATATTGAACATCAATAAATTTGTAACTAAAAATTAACTCTTTAATGATGCCAACTTTTTTTTTTACATGATTTATGATTTGTGTTAATCCAAAATGGATTAAAACAAATCATAAATCATGTAAAAAAAAAAGTTGGCATCCTTCTCCTTTTATAATCAACTTCATGTTCTAACATTTCATCTTTCTATCAATGTATGATAACCAAAGTTAACCACAATTCAATGTTTTATAATTCTCAATTCACATTGTCCTATGTCATTTCTCTTGGTTTTTGCTTTTATATATATAAAGATATATTTTAAGTTGTAATAAATTCTAATTTTTTGTAACTTCAAAATAATAACATATTTAATCAAAAAGCACCACTAATACAGGTATTATAATGCAAAAAAGTATATCAACAAAGAAATTAAGAACACATTAGGAACATGAGAATTAAAAAATACATAACAAAAATTTAATTTTAAATAATGAATATATTAGTAATCTAAAAATTTAATTAGTAATAAGTTCTAAATGAAAAAAAAAATCAAAAACTTATTGTCCAAACAGAGTAAATGTTTGTAATAAAAATAATACCAAAAATGTATATAATGGTGAATTCAAATAAGGAAAATTGCATTAAAATGGAATCAACTTTCACTTGATTTCTATTTTGGGGAACCAACTTTTAAAATCGTCATTTAAGGGTCTATATCTAACTTTATGTTTATTTAAGGGTCTAATTAACCTGTTTAATAGGTAACCTGTAATATCTTAAGTGACATGGCAAATAATTAAATAAAAAATTATTAGGTGGAATATTTTTGCCAAATCATTATTATTATTAAAAAATAAAACATAAACAAATCAAATTCAGAAACTGAATCGTCCTCCCCTCTAGTTTCCAACTTCGATCAATTGCTTTCTCCTCCCCTTCGTTGAAACCCTAGTCTCCACCCTTCCTCCATCGTCGCCCCTCCCTCGATCTGCGTTTGTCGTCGCCTTCTCCGATCTGAGTTGGTCGGCAGCGCCGCCCACTTCTCTCTCCGGCAGGCGTTGCCCTTCCGACAGACGTTCGTTGCTTAGTCTTCTTCAGGTAATCAGGTTTGTAATCATCAAAGGTTCATTGCTTAGTCTTCTTAATCACTACTTTTTTTCTTTCTCAATCAACATTGACTTGTTCAACAATGTCAATAGTATCACCTACATAAACCTTAAGTCATCTTTCTCAATCAACATTGCTTTTCTGGGTTTTTGTTGCTGGTTTGGCTGCAGCAAAATGAAAAGAACTTTCAAGATGAAAAGAATTATTTTGATGTACCCTTCTTTTATAAGTTTTCTGTATGTATAATGGAATTATAAGTTTGCTGTACCAAGTAAAAGTTTTGAAATTTTGAACAATTATGATTGTGAAGTTTGTGGGTATTTGATGGATTAGTTTACTTTACAACGGCGTAACAAAGAAACTAAGGCAGTCATAGCCAAAGGAAGATTAGAGACCAAATAGTTTTTAAAACAATGGCATGTCGATGGATGATAACAAAATGCACAGGTTCTGTGATTTTTATGTCATAAGGTTTCATTTTTTTTTCTGTGACTTTTTCAAAGGTTTATTTCCATTGTTCTCATTGGGTAGCCATTCATTGGGATGCATAGGTTGTTGAAAATTGGGATTCATATTTGAAAGATTTTCATAGATTTTCATATTACTATCATTATGAGATGCATAAGTTGTTAGTATATTTGAAAGATTTTCATATTGCTACCGTTGTTTTCATATTAAGATTTTCAAAGAGTTTATTTTCAGGTTTGAAAAGCAATATTGAAGAGGGTAATGTTTCCGATAGTGATGATGAGATTACTTTTTCCGGCAATGATGACGAGTTTGTTAGCGTAGATCATTTATCAGAAGGGGATGATGAGAATAGAGAGGCTAGAAGTTAGAACGAGGAAAATCAATAGGGAAGTAGACTAATCCTTATGAAGTTTGATCAGTTCTACAAGAAGCAATCGAAGAATGAAGATTTTCATCCATTTTTCTAATTCATCCATGTTTTGTTATAGACTTTATTCCAATATTAACAATTTGAATGTTGTGAACTTTTATTTTGGTTGCTAAAGACAAAAGTTGTTTTAAATTTTGAAATTGATATGGATTTGTTGGTTTAATTTGATATTTGTTAAAGTTAATTTTTTTTATTACATTGATAAGAATTTTTTTTTTTGATATAAATATGTGAAATTTTTTTTGAAAAAATCTTTAACGTTGAAATGAGATATGGAGAATAAAAAACAAATTTTATTAGATAGTATTTTTTTATTGAATTAATTTTAATTGAAATAAAAAATGAGTTGTGGAATAATTAATTTTCAAATAAAAAAAATAATGTGTCACATCAGTATTTTAGATTTATTTTTATAATTATAATAATGATGTGGAATTTTAGTTGACAAAAAAATAGGGTGATGTTATCATTAGTAGGTCAACAAGTTAACCAAACCCTTAAATAAATAAAAAGTTTGGTTCAGATCCTTAAATGACGATTTTAAAAGTTGGTTTCATTTTGACGTAATTTTCCCATTCAAATACTCATGTGTCATGTGCTTATTCATAGGATTGTGTGAAAACCAAAATAAAATAGGTTTAGGTTTTTTATCAATTCAGAAATGTTTATTGGTAAAAGTTGTTATCCTCATCTATATATTACACAGCACCTTTTATCATTAAATTGTTGGTAAATCTTTTTTACTTGGTAATTGTTATAGAATATGAGTTTATCTCTTATTTATTATGTAAGATTCTCGTGTTTACTGTTTTTTATCGGATAAGATTTTCGATTCTTGTCCTTAACTCTCATGTCCTCTTCTTATTTCACTAATCACGTAAATACACTTCATTATTTTATTTTATATAAATTTAATTAATTTATTTCTTTTTTATTCTCTCCTTACTAAAATATTGATATAGTAATTTTACGTAATTGATGGCCATAAAAGGGATTGTAAACTTAGGCACAATATGATTTTGTTTTCAAACAATGCTTATGACAACAACGTCAATGAGTTTTATGTAAAGTAAATTATAAAATAGAGTAAATTACATATTTCGTTCTAGTAGTTATATAGAAATTATGGATTAGGTCTCTCAAATGAAATAATTATATTTATAGTCACCATGGTTTCATTTTTGTTACGAAGTGGATCCATTGTCATAATTCTACTAACGGTTACTCCGTTAAATCAAAAGAATATTTGTCTTTTTACATTCTTATTTAATTTCTACTTATAAATTAAATAATAAGTTATCATATTTTTTATTATTTAAAAAACTTCAGTTAACTCAAGAATATTTTAGCTTTTTCACTATTTTTTTCTCTTAAGAAATTAAAATTTATATTTGTTAAAAAATCTCAATTTTTAAACATTTTCTTTTTTTAAAGGATTGTTAAAGGTGTTCTAATAATAAATCATTATATTCATGGTCAACATAAGCATGCATGCTTTTTCTATTGATGTTTTCTTTTTCTTGGAGAAAAGGGATGAATGATAATTCTTCACGGGAAAAAAGAATTACTATAAAATTTGTGTTCAAAGTTCGTATATTAATAATTAATCAATTGGTATGAAGCTAAATTAATTCAAGGCTAGCTAGACAAGAATTAAAATCTCTATTATTTAATCGAAAGTGTTATGAACATAAATATATTTTAAATATATATATATATATATATATATATATATATATATATATGCATCAAAAAACGGTTATATAATATGTCTTCATTAATCCTAATAATAACCGAGACCATAATTCAATTAATGCAAAGGTGATCCAGAATTTGTGGATATCATTCTTGAAAACAACGTTGAAGATGGTATACTACCATTGGAACCAGTTACACATAATGAAGCACTTATCGCATCAAAAACTTTCCACAATTTTTTGGTGTAGTTAAAAAACACAACATCGAAATTATATATTCACTTAATTGTCTTAATTATGTTTGTAGTATGAGCTCCAAGTTCTACATCACATATGCTAGAAATCCAATATTCCTGTATTTTTTTTTTTGAAATAATCATAACAAAATTCGATAAAAATAACAAAGATAAAATCAAGTCTGTATTATTTTTATAAGAGGATAGATTACTATAAATATAAAATCCCAAGAGTCATTCTTTAGACGAAATTGTACGATAATATGCATATTGTACTTAGATAGGGAATTCCAGCTCCTCAACACTTTTTCGTCATCATCCTTTAGACGAAATTAAATGAATCTTTTATTATATTCAACACTTTGACTGATCATGGCAGTGGTAGCCGAATGCGCTTTGTCCATATTAAATTGTCTGATTATTTTCTAGACATATGCGATCGGTGAATTAATATTTCACAAACTCAGTGTCCTAGCTCAAATAGTTAGACAAAACCAAGTTTTCCCAATATTTTTCATCTCAAATTTAGATTTCAAGTGGCTTGTGGTTTCTCTTAGTTCATCAAGAGTGTCTATTACGTTCATAACATCGACATATAAAGCTACTTTGAAGATCTTGAACTTGTTTTCCTAAATAAATACGCAAAGACACAGTTTTATAATGTAATATCATCAAGCACTTTTATATATCTCTGAATCTAGATCCCCTTAGAGATATGTGGTAACCACATTCATGAGTTGCATTTCCAGTCCTTCGGAAACTACTAGGCTAATTAATTAGCAGAACGTTATAACGTCCATCACGGGAGGGTAAGTCTTCTCGTGGTCAATCCAGGGCGTTGTGAGAAATCTTGTGCCAAAGGAGAGTCTCATACATTATGTCTTAATTATTCTCATTACACTTTACGACAAATGATTTATCTATGTCTTACAGGCTTTACACTTGGAGGGTTAGCACTACCAAACCAAATACCTGTTTATTTGTCAAATAATATGATTCTCCTGGATTGCTTATTTAGGCCAATTTGCTCTTTGTTGATATTTTTTAACTGAGCATGGTTCGATGTCAATGTGCTCTATCATCTCATAAGCAACAATATATGCGAAATATATCATCAATGAATATGTATGATCTATCAATCGACTCATATGCACTCTCATAATTTATTTGAGATTTCTTTGATCTCTGGAATCAATATTAACTTTGGAGCGTCCTCCAGTAATGATTCATAGACATAGTTTAATCAGAGACAATCTCATGATAAGTTTATGTATTGATGACAAATAGTTATGCCTTACTTTTCTCTTCCTTTAGATGAGTATCTATCGAACCAAGTAGCTTCCCCCATTTTCGTTTGGGAGCTACGACCTCAACCACACCTCCACCATGTGTGATTGCAACGCACTTTCTAGCAACATTGTGCCCTTGTTTGGGGACTTTAACCTTGCGAGTATATTTGCAACTCGTATATGTGATCTTGTCACTTTTGGAATAACATTAAACGTATCATGTATCGAGTCTGATTCGTTTGACTTCAACTTTACATTATGAAGTTTGGGGATCAACATGAGACAGAGTGGGAATATTCAATGACACTTCCTGTCGTTCCTACGGAAAATCCTTTTTCCTATCTCCCCCTAACGATGGGAAGACTATCTCATCAAAGTGACAATCCGCAAATCTAGTAGTAAAAAAGATCACCCGTCAAAGATTCTAATTAGCGGATAATATTTGGATATTCGTATCCAAGAAATATACCTAATCATTTTAAAGACCCATTTTGGTGCGCTGTGGGGGCGCAATTGGCACATATACTGCACAACCAAACATGCGTAAATGTAAAATATCAGGCTTATATCCAGTTACCAACTCGTACACATGAGACCGGTTAGCTAGTAATAGGTCTCAAAATGAAGAAGTAAAGTTGCGTATAGTATTGCATAACCCCAAACACATGTAAGTAAATCGGTGTGCATAACTAATGTCTTGGATATCATCTATATTCTTTTTATGACAACTTCTACGAGACCATTTTAGATATACATATGGGGTATAGGAAACTCTACATTGTTCCCAATACATATGCAATAATCATCAAATCCTTATTATGTAAATTCTCTAGCATTCCAAGTCATGTAGACTTGATGAGATAATCAGGGTGGTGAGCCCTTAAACGTATAACTAGTGCTAGGAGTGCAACATTTCATGTGGACAATAATACGACATGCATTCATCGTGTCGAAACCAGAACCATAAAGTACTTTAATGGCCCGCATTCTGGATGTTTATGTCCTTAAATATCAGCTTGGATTCGTTGTAAGAATGAAATATTTTGGTATTATGTCTTTAGCTTTAAGATGGTCTCATTCCTGTCTTGGCTAAGGATCAGGGTATACAAAAGTTTTAGGTATTCGAGATGGCATATTATGCTGCAGAAGTCAACATTTGCAATTTGCCTCATTTTTGCCTTTCACTCGAAAGAGAATGTGTTTATATGTATTTTGCAAATACGTATCACTATGTCAAGACCATGGTGTCCCATGTGAAACATATATGTGTCATTGTCCAAAATTTCTTTATTGGTGACAAAATATGATTTAGTAACATAGATAATCCACTAATTTGACATATTAATTTCTCTAATATATGTTCCTTTCATATCATTAGAGTTGATGTACATATACTCAATTTCATTCTTATAATATGATTTCTAGTTGATATGAATATCTTAACAAGATTTTCATTAATATAGTGTTTTAGTGACTATTAATCTTGTACCAATAAGAAAATGACAGTACATCGTCTAAGTATTTTGGTTGGATAAATTATAAAATAAATATTAATCAATTTCTTTAGATTGTGTGAAATTTCCTACAAAAACTCAAGTTCTCCTCGATACATTCCTACATAGAACGAAGAATATTGAGAGTTTTGTATTTGTTTTTAATGTATTTATTTACATCTATAATGGTTATCGATTTGAGGGTGTACATTAATTTTATGCTTAACATAAATTTCAAGGAAGCATATGCTTAATCAATCTTAAATTAATATGATATAGTTTATTTTCAATTTGTTCCTTTTTCGAAAAAACTAGTGATTAATGTATTTCTTCTTTGACTATCCAATATCAACTGGGCAGTAGTTGCATCTCTGCTCCAAGGATTGGAAAATCCTTCCAACAATTGTCATGACCCTGACCCTTTCCACGATTTTGTCCACGTGGTACATAGATGGCACGTGTGAGAAATTGTCTTTCACTCACTATTATTTGTTGTTTTCATCTCTAACACTTTCTTTATTGATCTCGGGAATTTTCTTTGTCCTGATATATCTAGTGTTGTTATTTGAAAAAAACTTGTTGTGTCTCTCTACCACTTGCAGTAGGTTGATGAGTTTGTCTAAAGGTTGTGTTCCAACTTATATTGGTTCATTAATATTTACTGATATATGAAAGGTGAAAATAATGCTATAAATCATGTCATATTCTGTGAGTTCCTTGCCACAGAGATTGAGGCGCATTTTTGATATAACATTTCTTTGTTGAGATCAGTTACCTTTTTGTAATCGAGTAAGTAGGTTTCATTCCACTGTACGATTAGTTCTGGAAGTACATATTCATGAGTACTCCCGATTCTCCCTTTTGGGGCACCCCACAGTTCTTTAGGGGTTTCTAGTAAAGGTATTTGAAAGTTAGGATTTATATGTCGTCTCAAAATATGATGGTATTTGTTTGTACCTTTTTCAGGATGTTGGTTTTAGGGTCAATATGGAGTTGATGGACTTTATGTATATTCTTGTACTTTTTCGACAAAAGTTGTTTTTACATTGGATATTCATAATTGTACTCAAGTTCTTTTGAGTTTAGGGCATTGAATCACAGATGGGTTGTTTCAACCATTTACGTATATAAGGAATAATGTATGATTTTCTAAAACAATGAATCACAGTCTATAATCATTATATTATGTAAGAAATTTCATTATTCATAATAATATTGGATTATTGTATGCTTACATTTTGTTGATAATATTTCATCAACATTTCAATCGAGTAAGTAGGTTTGAGATATGTGTTTGGTAAGACCGAGATAATTATTACCTTTAGAAATGATGAGTGATAGTATCTTTGTCTCATTAAATGCTTCTCGTGTGCTATTTTTACTATTTTCTTGGTTCGGTATTTCTAATGTCAAGTCGGACATCACCGATCCTTCTTTCTCTACCCTTTGTTTAATTGTCGGTTTTGGGTAGCGTAATGTGTTTTATAACGATAACACGCCGACTATCGACTGTGTCATTTGTGTATTTATGCGGCTCGTACGAATCGGTGACCATTTTAGTCAATCTTTTGACTTTTGTCGATTCGTACACTCTCTTCTCCCCGATCGTTTAATTCTTGTCAAGCTAGCGACGATAAACAAGCCAATCTCCCTCTCTCTTTTAACCGCCCCCTCATCCCTTTTCCCTCTCGATCATTTTCTCCATATGGAGCCACCTCACTCACCACAATAAACACCTGCACCACAATCTTTCCCTCCTTCCCCATGATTCCTTTCTCCCCCAGCACCCTATCCCGAGCATTGAGGACAATGCTCCTATTTGCTTGTGGGTAGGTGTTTTTCATTTCATTTCTTTTTATTTTTGCATATAGTTCCTTTTTTATTTCATTTCTAGGTTGCATTTAAAAAAATCCAAAAAAGACTTTTGATTACGCTCTATTGTGTTAAGACTCGTAGTACACCATATCTCACTTTGCATTTTTTGTGTATTTTGATTCACCAATCGCACGTTAACTGTTTGCCATTATGTTAAATGATTTTTTTTTCTAGGAATGATGTCATTTACACACACCGTTAAGCATGTTGTTCCACGTAGGCCTTTTGGACTAGTTTACATACCATAGTCCCCCTACATTACAAATGTGACTATAGTGGATGGATTTACCTAGTGAGATTTTGGGCCTTTTTGGATTGACACATATATAATCAACCAATTCTCATTTCTTGTGTGTTACCTCCCATCGAGGTGTAGTTCTAGACTTTTGAATAGTTTCTTGTCCAAGTTTATCATGGATATATAGAGGCATTCGTTTCATGAAAATTGAATCAGACAAAAAATTAAAAAAAATATATTTTCCCTTTGTAACCCAATTTGAGCCTAAACACTAACCTTTGTTTGTACGCCTATACACCCATAAAAAAATGCACATTCAGGTTGAATTCTTCGAAATAATAGATGGATTTGGACTTGGCATATAAATAAACACAACATTGAAGTGTTTACTGATAAAATGAAGTAAGGACAGGATGGAGGTGAGCTAATGATGGTAAGTTTATTTGGGTCATTGTGAGAACGCATGAATTGCGAATCTTTGATCGCGGTGGTAATTGGTAGTGGATCATGCAAGGATATGGGGGGTTGGGGATCGGTAAAAGGATCTGGGTCATTAGGGAGAGGATCAATTATTGGTTCTGGTTGATTGGGAAGTTGATCAGAAGATGGATTGTGGGAGGCTGTGGAGGGACTGTCACGACTCGTGGGCCTGTAGAATGGCGACGAGAGTAAACAATCGGCATAGTGAGTGGTGGTTGAGAGGATGATGGATCTGTTTGAAAACTTTGAGGAAGGTTGAATGTTGTTTCAGGCTGAAGTGAGGGTTGTGAATGAGGTGTAGGTGAAGAAGTATTTTGGGCGGGATATATATCATGGTGGGATGAATTGGTGTTGTTAGATGGAGATGATGATGTACTTGACGGTTGGGGCTGTGGTGGATTTGGATTTGATGTGGACACCAAATCAAATGTAATTGTGCCTGTAGATGGAACTTTCAAAGCTTTAAAAGGAAAGTTTGTTTCATTAAGTACAACATGACGCGACACACATACCCGACCTATTTGGCGATTAAGAAACTTATAACCCTTATGAGTTGGGCTATACCCTAAGAAAACACATTCGACACTTTGACTAGAAAGTTTATTGGAGATATAAGGACCTAAGTGAGGATAACACGAACACCCAAAGACACATAGAGAGGAATAAGACGGAGGAGCGCCATAAAGAAGTTGATATGGGGTGACCCAGTTAAGAACTGGAGTAGGGAGAATGTTGATGAGATGGATTGAAGTAAGAACTGCCTCAACCCATAAAGTTGGTGGTGACCTAGCAGTTTGAAGAAAGGCACGAGTCATAGTCGCAATGTGCCTATGTTTTCGTTTGCCAACCCATTTTGCTCAGGGGTGTGTGGGCAAGAAAATCTTTGTTGAATACCCAAAGATTTGCAAAAATGAGAGAAGGCGTTATTGGTATATTCTGTACCATTATCACTTTGAAGATATTTGATAGATCCATTAAAGAGATTATGGAGGAGAGTGACAATAGTTTGAAAATGAGTTAAAACTTCACTTTTGTGACGCATGGGATAGAGCCATGTAAAACGAGAGAATTCATCAGTAAAGAGAAAATAATACTTAAATCCAGTCACAGACACGGTAGAAGACATCCATACATCACTATGAATTATGTGAAAGAGACTAGTAGCAAACTTTTTATTAGAAGGAAATGATAACTTATGAGATTTACTAACAACACAATCATGACAAAAAACTAGGATGAGATAGCAAAGGACCAAGAGTGGACTTTAATGAAGAAAGCATAACAGCGGAGGGGTGGCCGATACGGTGGTGCCATAAGGACGAGTGCACGGTTGCAAGAGCTTGAGGAGATGATGGAAGAGGTGACGGGAACAATGGATATAAGCCATCTTTACAAGGCCCTGAAACAAGAGTGCACCGGTCATTAAACAACGAATTTGATAAAAATTTGGTGCGAATAAGAAATAAACAAGATTGTCTTTAGTGAATTGAGCAAATGAAAACAAATTTTTACAAATATAAGGGATTCGTAAAACTTGCTCTAGGGAGAATTTGTTTTTGCCCAAGAACATAGGAAGATTACCATAATGGGAAACAGGCATAGAATCACCACTTCCCATGTAGACATTCTGAGGTCCACCATAAGCATGTGCATTTTGGAGAGGCATGGCGGTCATGTGATGGGTAGCACCCGTATCGGGGTACCAATTTTGGTTGCTAAACGAATGAGAACCGGCAAATGGAGGAGCAGAAGACGGACCAACAAAGCAATGTGGGCATTGTTGAGGTCCATGTTGATTAGTATTGCAATTGAAACAACATTGTGGGCCTTGGGGGTGGGTGCTGGTCCAAGGAGGATGAGTGGCCCATGGATGGGAAACAATATTGTTAAAAAATTGATCCTGATGATTAGGGTAACCACAACCTCCTCGACCACGACCACGACCACGAAAATCGCAACGACTACTGCGACGATTTCCAGTGTTACCAGAGCCACGAGACTGCATAACTATGTCGGAGGATTGGGCTGTTGGAGACGCAGATTGGAAAAGAGCAGTGGCAGTGGCATCATTAGAACGATGGTTCTGCTATCCATCAAAGGATAGGATGCGGCCTCGTAACTCAGCAAAACCTAGAAGGCGGTCAGATTGAGCAATCGTTGTCCTTAACATGAGGTAGTCTTGACCAAGACCTGTAAGAGTAGCAACCACAATATCTTTTTCTGAAACATGTTCGTTAATTGCTTCAAGAGAATAGGCTAATGACTTTGCATGCTCTAGATATTCATTAACATATTGGGATCCGGGTTCACAAAGTCTTGGAAAAAAAAGCCCCCATAACAAGCATAACTTGTGGGTTCACAATGTCTTGAAAAACAAAGAAAAAAAAAAGGTCTTCATTCCATCAAAAGCATTAGGAAAATAACCCTTATGTGCATACAAAAAAAAAACATTAACCAATAAAGTTTCCAACACCAATAAATGAGCCTAATCCCACCTTTAACCCCAAACCGTGCCCCAAAGCCCTCATTGCATGCATTATTATGGTAGACTCTTGGACTTGAGAATAAATTCAATTGTATTAAGACTACATTCGTTTGTCTCGATTGGGAAGGGCTTGAGCGTATACACGTCCCTATACACACTTGAGAGCATAGAGTGACACTGTGAGCTTCCATCCGTATAGATCACTATCCCGTCCCTTAGCGACTATGGTATGTCTGCAAAATCTTCTTAGGTTGCGATTATTTTTTGCGACATGCTTGATCGTATGTGTTGGATTGACGCCTTGGTAGTCATATATTCTTACTTTCTTTGCTTTAATCCAGTTAATGACATTTAGTTGTGTTTGTAATCTTAATGCTTGATTATGCTTTGCGAGATTGTAGGATAACTCGTTTTGACATCTTCGGATATTTTCATTTTTTTTTTCTTATTTTTTTTTCCTTTTTTTCTTTTTCACCCGTATATGTTTCATTTCTTTCTTGGGGACAAGAAAGTTTAGCTTGTAGGTGGTTTGTTAAGTGTATTTTGTGCACTTAACTATGTGTATTTTTGTTGCGTCTTTTATATTTTTTAGTCTTTAGTCTAGTCCTTTCATGCATTTTTATACTTCGTTTGCATTTATTTATCTAATCACGGTTGGAATGAGATTTGGAATGATTTTTATGCTTTTGGTATGATTTTGTGCATATTACACACGGTGTTAGAGATGATTCGGTGGATGACTCGAGGAATGATGCGAGAAAGGAGGTGAAGGAAGCAAGTATGGGCGCACGAATTGACGAAGAGATGGAAGAAGTCTAGATTGAAGATTTTTCACTTCGCGGGCGCAATTGATATTTTCATGGATGCGAAGAAACTCCTCTGGAAACTCAAGTTTACAATCTGTCCGCTGTCATGGGCGTGAAGAATTTCTTCACGCCAGTGAAAAAATTCTGGAAAATTTCTCTAAACTTTATGCCCTGCGTCTCGCCAGTGAAGGGTTACTTCACTGGCGTGAACAACCATTACATTTTATTTTGGGCTTTTATTCTATGGGCTTGGTTATTTTTGGTTATTTAAACCCCTTGTGAGCGTTTGTTTTAGCAACATCGCTTACCACTCTAGACAAGATACATTTTTTTTGGGAGGAGGCTCTCTTGATCGATCTCTCAAGCATTGGGGAAGAAGATTGTGCTTCAAGCTTAGGCTATTGGATACCGATTCACAATCGGTTTTTCATACGATTACTAGTATCTTCTTCCCTATCTTTTTAATATATTTAGTTATTTTCTTGTTTGTTTGAATACTATTGTTAATCTAATCGTTCTTGAGTTTTATCTATCATTCTCTCTATGTTCTTAGATGTTGTTACAAGTTTTTAGTTTTCTTTTCTATGAATCTCTATTGCTTATCTCTTTATCCTTCATCTCCATATATCCCTATTCCCTATTCCCTATTCCCTACTCCCTACTTTAATCTATTGCATTTCAATTTCTTCTTAAACTCTTTCAATTTTCTGCATTTAAATTCTGCAAATTAGATTAGGTTTAATTTTCTGCATTTGTTAAATTTTTGCATATGTTTGTTTAATGATTCATCGTTCGTCTTTGATTTCCGTTAGCGTTAATGTTATTAGATCGTGTCTAATGTAGTTGTTTTGATAGCTTAGATTTACTTTGTCTTTGATCTTATTAGAGTCTAATTAAATAACTTGTTGCTTGGTTTCGATTTAGTAATTGTTTTATTGGGTAATTGTCGCTTAGGATTGAGATTTTGGTATTTGACCAATTGTTCTTAAAACGAATGTTGGGTTTTAATTCATTTTGATTCTAACGAGAGTTGGAGTCAATTTAATTGGTTTTTAACAAAACATTTAGTCAATTTAATTAGTTTTTGACGAAACGAAAGTTTGATCATTACTTGGATTAAATTGGTCGATAACAACGGCTCTAACATTTTCGAATAGTTAGGGACGTTGATTGGGAAAATCACTTGTTTTAAACTTTAATGTTTCTTTCCTATGTACATATATTGCGAGAGTAAATATGTGTCTTGGCTTATAAAAGCTTTTCCACCTCGAGAGAGGGTTAAAGTTATTTAGCAAAACAAATTCCCACCATTACCAAAATCCTAGGTTGACGTTACCCAGTGCCCCTTTAGTTGTAGTTGTTCTTTATTTTACTTAGTCTTGTTTCTATTTGTTTCTTTTTCTCTCTCGTTCCCTTAATCTCGTTTAATTTTATGTCCACTTAGTTTAATAATCAATCAATTATCTGATTTGCATAACTAGACATTATTATTAAATGTTAGTGTTTAGACCGTCACCTCCCTGTGATCGACCCGTATGTTACAATACTCGTACGCTTGCGATTATAAATTTAAAACACATCAATATATATGAACAATTCCATGTATTTTGTTTTTTAAATTGAATGTATCATGATATCAAATATTATGCAATTTTTATACGCATAAAAAAAACAATATGTGAATTAGGATTTCATTAGATTGATAATCATAATTTGCGTCTATAACATAAAGTACAGTAGAATGATAATATAGTTTAAACATATAGAGAAAAACCATATTCATAGAAATTATCATATTTGTTCATAGCATAATATGGTGAAATTTTAAAACTTAAACATATAAAATTTACCTCAAATATCGAATTTTAGCTTGATTTCGCGATTAGTTCGTTGTAGGGAGCGTACGTGCTGATAACCTGTTACAAAACAATCAATATAGAGAGAATAACAATAAGACAGAGAGATGAAGTATGTAATTCTCATTAATCATAAGGCCTTTTAAATAGGGAGGAGTTTACAAAGAAAATGAAACATTAATTATGGTAATCTAATACTAAGAAAATATTCTGTCAATCACTTCCTTTTGATGATGACACATAATTCTTCAATAATTATTAAATATTGTAATTGATTTTGAGTGTAACATCCTAAAAATAGGGATAACAAAATTTCCAAAAATGGAAATACGGTATCTAAATTTGCCATAGCAAGAGCCTCCCAAAAATGGGAAAATATTTAAACCTGTTTAATTACAGTTGCAATATAACAGGGAATAGACACAACCAACTAATCTAGTTTCTAAACTAGAAAGAAGATTACAAAAAGGGTGTCATCTATAGACCCAAAATGTCTTCACAAAAAGTGTGTCCAAGTGCACCTTCCCCAAGCTCTCACCCACGGGCAACTATACTTGCTTAGAAGCGGCACCACTAGAACCTGAGATACACATCGACACCAAACAAGTGTTAGGCCAAAAAGCCTACTGAGTTTGTACAAACAATAACATGTAAATCCAATTACAATTCTTATCAGCAGTTAACCAAAGTTCATTAAATGTGGAGTCAATCGGGGAGATCCATAGCACCAATCAAGTTCCACCCAAAGAATCGATATACCTTGATGCCAACTACCACGAGTGACATCTGAAAGGCCCAACACATCCGAGGACTACAACCATGGCATTGCCCCGAATGGCGGAGGTCTAGGTACATATTATTACGGTGGCACCTAAGACTACATCCTCCTAGTGTCTACTGACTTGGTTCGTCCAACATAATTTATAGTAAGTCTTAAGGCACGTTGTGAACAAGAATATTCTCAATACCAACCATGGGTACAATATTACTATCCCAATTAATATAATGCCCATAACAAGACTAGTAAGACCACAATTTTAATCATGTAGTTGTGATTCCACCAAATTGTGTCACAAGTAAGAAATCATCTCAATAACAAGATATGTATTCCATCAAGTCATAGTAAGTTACATATAAACAAGTATTCAAAAGAAAACCCCAAGAACATAAGCATTAAGAATGAACATTTCAAGTTAAGATGCAAGATAATAGCAAGTAGTAGATTATGATGTGTATCTAGTTTTAACAAAGGTTTAGTAAACTCACAATCTAGGTTTTGGTTAAAACCTAGAAAATAGAAACCCTAGATGAAGATGGAATGGAGACTTCGAGTCTTGAGATTCTTGAAAGAATCACCCCAATAAATGGTCCTTGAAGTAGGTTGAAGCTCAATAAATGTGTGTACCCACC
Organism: Arctium lappa; assembly: GCA_023525745.1. Lineage (NCBI taxonomy): Eukaryota > Viridiplantae > Streptophyta > Magnoliopsida > Asterales > Asteraceae > Arctium > Arctium lappa. The sequence goes on from CM042050.1 coordinate 19,020,991, forward strand.
CAAGGCTTGCAATAAGTGCTCAAAGGTAGAAAGAGAAAGAAAATCGCCCAAGAACCCTAGAAAATCGCGGTTGAAAAGAGAAGAAACGTTTTTGTTATTCAAAATCGGCCAAAAAGAGGTTTGGGGGACCTGCAGGTTGCCCCGCGATTTGTGTCGCGACTAAGAGCCCGCGCCATAAGTCGCGCGTGTGCCTCGAGACTTGCACTCAAGAGGGTCCCGCAGCTTGTGCCACGGCTTGCAACCCGCGCTATAAGTCGCGCAACCCACTGACTTTCAAAAGGCTGATTTATGGTTTGCAAAACATCACCAATAAAAGACTTTAAACAAGAGTAGCAATTAACAGATATGTCCTACTTCATTTAGCACATAAACATAAGATTAGCGATGCCCTATATTTACCTGAAATTTCGGGTGTTACATTGAGTAAATTACAGATTTCATCCCCATGGTTATATACAAATTATGGATTTGGTCGCCCAAAAGAAATAATTAGAGGTATGGTTATTGTGGTTTTAACTTTGTTATAGATTGGGTCCCTGCTTCTAACCCCATTAAGTTTAATTAGGGTATTTTGATCATTTTATATTTTTCTATAAAATTTATATATATTATATTTGATATTATATATATATATATATATTATTAATTATTATTTTATATATCTAAAATCCCAATATGTTCCCTAATATTAACCCAAAGAACATCGATGCATTTTCGGCGATGGATCTTAAATTTTTGTTGGCTATTAGCTCCAGATTTGAAGATATCTTCTTCTTCTTCTGATTTCTGGGAAGCGAAGACAACCAACCCCAAATTAATTTGAAGATATCTTGTTCTGATTTTTGGGAAATGAGGCAACCAACGACGATGAATGACCCCTCCTCTCCCATCCATTTTCCGGCGAAGGATGTTAAATTGTAGTACACCAGTCTATAAGAATGCTATGAATGGGACTATTAATGGGATAAGTGTTGAGGAAGTGGTGTTGTATGAAGGAGGGAAAATGAGAGAAGTTAAATGTGAATTGAAGGGAGCATCGTGTTGAGTCTAAGGTTATGTGAAACAGAGAGAGAAACAGTAGAGAGAGAAAGTAGAGAGAGATATTTTCTGTATATTGAAATAAAGAGTAGTACAACAAATATATAAGAGACAAAGGACAAGAAACTAAACTCTAACTAGTTTCTAACTAACTGCTGACTAGGATGACAAAAAATAACAGAACTAAACTAATACCCCCCTTCAAGCTGGGGGTTGATCAACCAATCCCAGCTTGGAAATAATATCAGAATGTTTAGGCCCAGATAGAGATTTAGTGAACACATCTGCAAGTTGAGACTTTGTTGGTGTAAACTCCACAACAATCACACCTGCTTGCAGTTGTTCTCTTACATAATAGCAATCCAGTTCAATGTGCTTTGTTCTCTCATGAAACACTGGATTATTGGCTATATGTATACTGGCTAGATTGTCACATTTTAGAGCAATTGGGGTAATGTTCTCAATTCTTAAATCTGCCAAGAGTCTGCTCAACCATGTAAGTTCACTGCTAATCCTCCTCATGGATATGAATTATGCTTCAGCTGATGATAGAGAAATTGTTACTTGTTTCTTTGACTTCCATGAAATGGGACTCCCCCTCAAAAGAAACAAAATAACCACTAACAGATCTTCTTGAGAAATGACTAGATGCCCAATCTGAGTCACAATAGGCATAAAGAGAGAAATCAGGTTTGTCATTGAAAAACAAACCAAACGAACCAAATCCCTTTAAGTATTTGAGAACATGTAGAGCAGCATCCCAATGAGCCAATGAGGGATTTTGATTGAATTGGCTTAAGAATTGTACACAAAATGCCAAATCAGGCCGTGTGTGAACCAGAAAATTGAGTTTCCCCACAAGTTGTCTATATCTTCTAGAATCATCCAAAGGATTAGGCATGTCTGGCATAAGCTTCAAGTTGCAAGGCAAAGGAGTAGTGACAATGTATGACATTGTCTGGCATAAACAATGTTTTCTATGATTGAAAGTTGTCCTTCTTTCAACCATATATGAGATGAAGATATAGAATTATACCTTAACGAGTGATCTTTCATCTCATGAAGCTAAGCTTTAAGTCATATAAATATGAACTTGTAAGCTTCTCTAAAAATTTTTGCAAAAGTCTAATATCAAGTCAAAGTAATAATTATTCACTTATATTGAAAAGACAAAAAGCAGTAAAACTTTTAAAGTACAAGTTCTGATCAGAAGTAATCAGAAGTCATATCCGTACTCCCTTTTTGACTTGAAGAGCTCCCCCTAAAATCTTGCATTACAAAAAAAAATTGGCATTAAAAGGTACATGCAATATTTTATGAGCTCCCCCTCGAAGTAATATTGACCAGATGTCAATTTCTTCTCATTCTCCCCCTTGGATCATGAACATTTGATAGAATGGCAGATATCAATCAGAATTGAGAATGAAAAAGTATACAATAGAAAACTTTGTTAGGTAATTACCGATTATATCTTAAGATTTAGCATACCAAGTTTAGAGATAAGAAAGTTGAACCTCTTTTCATCTAAGGGTTTGGTGAACAAATCGGCAAGTTGATAATCGGTCTTTACAAAGAAAAGTTCAATTGTTCCTTTTTCAACATGATCTTTAATAAAGTGATACCTGACGTCTATGTGCTTTGTCTTTGTGTGCTGAACAGGATTCGCTGTGATTGCGATGGCGCTCTTGGAGTCACAGTAGATCGGGATCTTGTTGAAGTGGAAACCGTAGTCGCGTAATTGAGTTCGCATCCATAAGACTTGAGAACAGCAGCTAGCAGCAGCTACATATTCTGCTTCTGCCGTGGAAGTTGAAACACAAAGTTGCTTCTTTGATCCCCAACTTACTAATTTGTCACCGAGGAACTGCACATGTCCTGACGTGCTCTTCCTGTCTAACATACAACCTGCATGATCTGCATCTGTGTAGGCTGTTAGTTCAAAACTAGTATCTTTAGGATACCACAGACCAAGATCTGCAGTGCCCTTCAGATACCTAAAGATACGCTTGACAGCAGTCAAATGGATTTCTTTTGGATTCGCCTGATATCGGGCACAAAGACATGTTGAAAACATTATGTCTGGTCTACTACTAGTAAGATACATTAAAGAACCTATCATTCCTCTGTAGGTCCTAATATCAACAGCCTTTCCCGAAGGATCGGTGCCAATCTTAGTTCCTGGTGCCATTGGGGTACCAATCGGTTTTGTATTTTCCATTTGGAATTTCCGGAGAATTTCCCTAATGTACTTAGATTGATTGATAAAGATACCCATATAAAATTGTTTTACTTGAAGCCCGAGAAAGAAGTTCATCTCTCCCATCAAGTTCATTTGAAATCTAGACACCATAAGGTTTGCAAAATTCTTACAGTACTTATTATTAGTTGAACCAAAAATAATATCGTCGACATAGATTTGTATTAAAATGATATCGCCTTTTTCCTTTTTAATAAACAAAGTGGTATCCACCGTACCTTTTGAAAACCCAGACTTGACTAGAAAAGTGGAAAGGACATCATACCAGGCTTGAGGGGCTTGTTTCAGACCGTAGAGAGCTTTGTCGAGAATGTAGACGTGATTTGGCTTCTCTTGATTGACAAATCCCTCTGGCTGAGAGACGTAGACTTCCTCCTTCAGAATTCCGTTCAGGAATGTTGTCTTCACGTCCATTTGAAAGACCGTGAAGTTCTTGTGGGCAGCGTAGGCTAAGAACATTCTGATTGCCTCTAAACGCGCCACAAGAGCGTATGTCTCGTCATAGTCTAATCCTTCCTCTTGTCTGTATCCTTTGGCTACTAGTCTTGCCTTGTTTCTGATGACGGTACCAGCTTCGTCCTTTTTAATCTTGAAGATCCACTTCGTACCGATGATTGTTTTACCTTTAGGCTTTGGTACGAGTCTCCAGACTTGCAGTGCGTCGAACTGATTCAATTCTTCTTGCATAGAGACTACCCAATCTGGATTCGCAAGTGCCTCTGATACTCGAGTTGGCTCAATCTTGCTTAGAAAGGAGTCGTGCATGCACCAGTTGATTGACGTTGACCTAGTTTGCACCGACTTGGATGGATCACCTATGATCTGACTTGCAGGGTGCGCTTTGGTCCATTTACGTTCATGAGGCAGTGGATTATAGGAATGAATGTCAGTTGTGTCATCTATAAATCCACTTGCACCTTCTTCAGTTTGATTGGGAGGAGTTATGATAGTTGCTTTAGTTGAAGTTGTTGGTTCAGAAGACTCAGCAGGTACAGCTTGGTCCGGCTGTAGTTGGATCTGGACGGTACATCCTGCTGGTTCAGCTTCTTCTGACTCTGCATGACTTGGCACTTCTTGAACTGTAGGAGTTGGTATTTGAATTATGACGTCTTGATGAATCGGGGTACTTGATTCATTTGGAATGTCTGAACTGGTTGGATGAGTAGGCGTTGGCTCTTCTATCCTGTCAACCAAAACAGATTTCTTTATGTTAGTTCCAAGTAATTCGTTATAAAACAATTCAAATAATAAATCTAAATCAGATAAATGGTTAGTTAATGTTGAAGCTTCATCTGATTTGTTCTGTTGAGACGCAGGTTCTGGACTGAGTTGCCCAGAAGCTAGTACTCCGGTTAAAACGGGTTCTGAACAGTATTGTTCGGAAGCCATCTCTTCATCAAAGGTGACGTTGACGCTTTCAATCACCGTCTTTGACTTCTTGAAGTAGATTCTGAATGCAGTTGATGATGAGGAGTATCCAATGAAGATTCCTTCATCTGCCTTGGCGCTGAACTTGTTGAGATTCTCCCTATCGTTTAGAACAAAACACTTACATCCAAAGATATGGAAGTATTTGATTGTAGGTGTTCGGTTGTTGATCAACGCATAAGGAGTCTTCTTGAATCGTCTGTGAATCATGGACCGGTTCTGCGTATAGCATGCGGTAGATATAGCTTCTGCCCATAAGAATAGAGGTAGGTCGGAATGACTTAGCATAGTGCGAGCTGCCTCGACTAGCGTCCAATTCCTTCTTTCCACCACTCCATTTTGTTGAGGCGTACGTGCAGCAGAGTACTGATGAGTTATCCCTTTAGATTCGAGATATTCTTGAACAGTTTTGTTCTTGAACTCTGTGCCGTTGTCTGTTCTTAGAAGCTTTATCGGTTTCTGCAGATTCACCTGGGTCGTTATCTTCAGGAAAGTGATGAGCACATCAGGTGTCTCATCCTTTGATCGTAGGAACTTGACCCAAGTGTATCGGGAGTAGTCGTCCACGATCACTAGAATGTACTTCTTGCCTCCTAGACTCTGAGTTCGCATTGGACCACAGAGATCCATATGCAATAGCTCTAGCGGAGCGCTTGTACTTGGTTCAGGCTTCGGTTTATGCGGAGCCCTCTTCATCTTGCCCTTCTCACATGCTGCACACAGATGATCTTTGTCATATTTGAGCTCTGGAAGTCCTTTGACTAAGTTGCCACTGACCAGTTTGTTGATGTAGCGAAAGTTGAGATGAGAGAGTCGTCGATGCCATAGCCAGCTTTGCTTCATCGATGCTTTAGATAGTAGACAAATCTGATTGTCAGTCTGGACGTCTGATAAATTGATCGTGTAGAGGTCTGACTTTCGAGTGCCGACCAAGATTTCTTCGCCTTCTTCTGTGCGAACAGAACACCTCTTGGCTTTGAAGTTGACCTCTAGGTGTTTGTCACAGAACTAACCTATGCTGAATAGGTTGTGTCCTAATCCTTCTACATAGCTCACGTTCTTGATCGTTATATTTTCCCGTTGTATATCACCGTAGCCTAATATTGGTGAAAACTGATCATTTTCGTATCTGACTGTTCCGCAGTATTTCTCTGTAAAGTTTGTCAGCATATCTTTCTGTCCTGTCATGTGTTTGGAGCAACCGCTGTCCAAATACCACATATGACGGATCTGCATAGGAGAAATAACGAAACACAAATTTAGATTTTAAGCATTATAAATGAGTAAGACGTTGGAGCGTTAATATTAAAGTGCGGGTTTTGAACTGATGAATTCAAAAGCCTATTTTTCTTAAGCACGGGTTCTGAACAGACGTGTTCAGAAACCATCGTCTTGTCTTTGAAGTCCGAGTCTTGAGCTGTCTAACTCAAGAATCATTTTTCTCTATTGAGGTACGGGTTCTGATCTGTTGTAATCAGAAGCCACATGTTTTGCTAAACATTGGGTGCCTGCAACACAGATTTAGATTTTGGTACCCACTTGAATTTGGGTCCTGCTGTGTTAACACAAGGTTTTGATTTTGGTACCCATTGCAAATTGGGTCCTCTTTTCTTTTGAAATAGATATGAAGTAGGATACTGATAAGAATGCACATGAGATGATTCAAACCGCATAGCAGAATCTTGACAGAAATTAGAAGCATGTTTATCATAAAAGGAGGACTGTCTAGCAGTTTTAGATAACAGGAATAGTTGCTTAAAAGAGTATTTCAGTTTAGGAGCAACATTCATATTCAAAGTATCTGAACTAGACATATTCTTATTACAATAAACAAAATCAAAAGATTTAAAAGTCTTGTCAAGCTTCCGTTTGGGTTGCCATTTCTTGGTCATATCTGAAACAGTTGAAACTTTTGAGTTAGACAATAGAGAAACAACTGAATGCATTTTCTTTGGGTTACCAGTATTGATCGGCTTCTGTGAATGCTTCTTGCCTTTAGCATTTTTAGCTTTCACAGAGACTGAGTTATCAACTCGCGTTGATTTTGCACTGTTAACAGGCTTACTGGTTGATCCAACAGATTTCTTAAGAAAGGATGAATGGTTTGGAAGTTTTGCATTAAAGTCAAATTGTTCAAGACAATCATCTAAACCACCGTTAGAGTTCAGAAAATCAAACCCTTGATTTGATGAACTAACCATATTCTCAGAGTTTGAAGCCTTAGAAAGAACAGAATTTGTAAACACAGTTGTAAAAACATTCTGTTCAATGTTTATCAAAAGTCTTTCATCTGACAAGGAATTCTCGAGTTCAGAAATTTTACTTTCTAAAACGAGAGGAGGGACATATAGTTTACCTTGAGTAGGTTTCGCCTCCATTTCCTTTTCAGAATAACTTAGAAAGAAGTCGTCTGAAAGAGTTTTCTTCTTTTCAGGTTTCTTATCATAGCTATTATTCAGCTTCGCATAATAAAATGGAAGATGAACTTTAGATGATATTAAATGTTTTTCTGTTTCTTTGGCTTCATCCTCTTTAGATAGTTTAGTCCAATAAACTTTAAGTTCAGGGATTCTTCTAGCTAACTTCATAGAAAGAATATCATAAAGTGCAGGCACTTCAGACATTCCCTTTTGAAGATAGTGAGGATTCTTATAACCGATTCCCCATCTTTCTTTGTTCTCTATCGGTTTGTTAAGATGAATGATTTGCTCAGTTTGACCTAATGAGTACAACTTCTTTTCCAAAGCATCCATTTTTGCAATTAAAGATTTGTTTTCTTCGATAGACGAAGAATGCATTTGTGTAACCTCGTATAAGTCAATCTCACGTTTTAGCAGTTTAGACTTGAGTTCAGAATTCTCACTAAGAATTATTGTCTTCTCCGTTGCGTTGGTGTCATTGTTTTTATGTAAAACCTCAACCAATACTTTCTTCTCAGCAATTTCATTGCTAAGTTTCTGTATTGATTGGTTTTTGTCAGTAATGACACCCTTTTCACGCTTTAGGTTCGACTCTAACTCTTTGAGTTTATCATTCATGGCATGCAATTGATTTATGAATTCAGCATACGATAAGTTGCATACCTCTTCTTCATTCTCTGAATCAGCTTCATCATCTGATTCATGCTTTCCCATCAAGCACAAGTTGACAACTTCATCTTTCTCTTCATCTTTTTCATCATCATCAGAATGATCGAGCCAGAAAACGTCTTCAGCCATCAATGCCTTCCCATCCTCTTGTTGCTTTGCAAGCAACATCTTGTTCTTGTAGTAGTCCGAGTTCTTGACTTTTGGCTTTCGGCAATCTCTGGCATAATGACCGGTTTTGCCACAGTTGTAGCACGTTATAGGTTCTGTCTGACCTGATCCTTCTGCTTGAAACCTTCTCTCTTCAGGTTTCCTTTTCTCTGATCTCTTTCCTTCAGCAAGATCTCTTCTATCTTCTGGTTTCCTCTCCTCCATTCTCCTTCCTTCAAACCTTCTTCCTTCAAATCTACTTCCTTCAACCCTTTCTCTATGAGCGTAGTTGTTTGGACCAGACGAATACCTCTGACTGTTTGAGCTTGGCTTTGTGTAGAATTTCTTCTGGAAAGCCTTAGTCAACAAAAGCAATGCTTGCTTTAGTTGTTCACATTCATCTTTGTCAGAGTTTGCTTCAGCTTTATCTTCATCTGATTCATACACAGTCGCTTTGTTCTTCTTCTTCTTGACAACAAGAGCAACTGTGTCTTCAACCTTCTTTCCTCTCTGCCTTTTCTCTTCTAGAATTTCATCCACTTCTTCTTCATTTTGTTTGAGGGTCTCATACACCTCATGAAGTGGAATCTCATTCAGATCTTTAATCTGCTTCATCTGCCTCGCAAATCTCTTCCATTCTGGCTGTAGAACGCTTAGAAATTTGACGTTTAGCTCAATTTGAGATTTGTGGACCTTGTTCTTGCTTAGCTCATTCAGCAAGGTCACAAACCTGTCATGTACTTCTTCTAAGGTTTCTCCGGCTCTGCCTCTAAATTCTTCATAGTTATTTAGGCAGTTGGAGATCTTCAGTTGATTTCCCACCTTAGAACCCAACATCATCTTCTCCAGTTGATCCCACATTTCCTTAGCTGAGGCCTTGTAGCTATCAATCTTTATGTAGATTTCATTGGGGATTCCTTGAAGAATGTATGACATAGCTAGCTTATCACCTTTAGCTCTGTTTAGGTTGTCACCATCAAGCTCATGGTACTTCAGTTCAACTTGTGTTGGCACTGTTTTGACTAGACGAGTTGTCTTTATTGGTTGCATATTTCCTTCTGCAAATGACTGTCTGATGAACTCACAAAGCTCATGTCTGTCTATGAAGTTTAGAAACCGATCCTTCCACTGTTCGTATTCTCCTTTGAAGAGAACTGGTGGCTTGGTGTCAGTTCCTATTGCAAGGGCTTCTCTGGATGTCATCAGTTTTGAAAAATTCTCAGAAGAAAAAAAAATTCTAAGTCTGTAAATTGGAGCTTTGCGATTGAGAAGGTTTGCGTTTCAAGTTAGGAATGCAAAGTTGAGGTTTGCGTTTCTAATGGGACGCGCAAATGGAGGTTTGCGGGTCTAGTGGGAAGCGCAAAGTTGACTTGTTCTTTTGAAGTTTTGAGGAATGCGGGTCTTAGGTATGCGGGTCTGACTTGGAACGAGGTGTGCGTGACTGAGCTTTGAACCGAGAAGTTGAGGAATGCGGGTGCTTGAGGAATGCGGGTCTTTGAGGTATGCGGGTCCTTTAAGAACCGAAAAGTTCAGCTTTGCGGGTGCTTTGGGACCCGAGTTTTGAGGATTGCGGGTTATGTTGGAACCGCAAAGTAAGAAATGCGGGTCACTTGAGAAGCGCAAAGTGGGCTTTGCGTTTCACTTGAGACGCGCAAAGTGGGACTTTGCGTTTGATGTGAGAGCCGCAAAGTTGAAGTTTGCAGGCTATTCTTCCTCTGTTGTGCGGGTTATTCGACCTGAACTTGCAAAATTCGACTAAATCTTTGTTCCTGCAATGATTAGCACAACCAAACACTACCAATGTGTCTAGAATCACTTCTAGAACTGAATTTAAGCACTCGATCTCACTAAAACACTCTTTTTCGAAATAAGATCGATGGCACAATAAGTTTATTCACTCGACTGAATACTCACCAAATCACAAAATTGGAACTCAAATAAAGCTTTAAAGTGAAATCAAACACTCACAAATCTATCTAGCAGGTATTTCGATCACACCCTGATCGATTCTAACACCTAAAACACTCAAAATCACAAAATCAAATTTTGTTCAAGAACACAGAGTCTTTTTTCTCATAAACTTGTTTTGATCTTAATCAGGCTTTGATACCAATTGTCGGTCCAACAATACTTTATAACAAGTTTATAGAATAACAACACAATGATTACCAACCTGTTTAATATATAGAATAACGATTACAAGGTTGATCGATTAAGCTTTTCTTTGTGTTCTTTATGATTTTCTCTCCAATACACCTTTTAGTGTGTGTTTGTTCTTATCTTATCTTTTTGAGAGTGAGAGACACAATATCTAATCCTAGTGTGTTGAACACACAATCTAGATAATATCTAGATATTAATTATAGATATTATTTCTAACAAACTAGAAACTAACTAAGCTAATATAATTACCTAAGTTACCTAATATCTAACAAATAGATATTAAGTTAACTTTTACAATAATAAAGAAATACATTACATTGAAATACATTGACATTTATTACAAACGACATAGACTTTATTATCGAGAGTCGACGTTCCGACTTTAGCTTCAGATTGCGATCTTTATATTGGATGATCTTGAATCCAATGAGACTGTGGTCTAACACCAGTGCTTTTTATAGAAAGTGCCACAATACATCTAATGGTAGTAAACTTGACAACTGAGGAAAAAGTCTCATAATAGTCTTCATTGGCTCTTTGAGTGAATCCCTGTGCAACCAAACGTGCTTTATGCCTTTCAATAGTACCATCTTGATTGAACTTGCTCTTAAAAACCCATTTGAAACCTATGGCACGTTTACCTTCAGGTAAAGGAACAAGTTTCCAAGTACCATTTGCTTATAATGCTGCAAATTCCTTTGCCATAGCTTCCTGCCAGAAAGGATTAGAAGTTGCCTCTTCATAAGATTTGGGATCCACAACAGATACACATAGGCAACAAAAGATTGATTATAACTATTTAAAGCAATTGGATTAAGATTCTGAGATGAAATGCATAGGTTAGTCATAGTATGAGGACATAACTCAACATAAGAAGTGGAAGTATCTGAAGAGACATGGTTACAAACAAAATCATCAAAGTAAGAAGGAGGTTTGGACACTCTTGAAGATCTGCGCAACGTGGGATGAAAATTATCATGATTGAGTTGATTATCATGATTAGAAGATGACTGATGTTGTTCAAACTCAAGTTCTGTAGTGTTATCATCTGGCTGATGTGCTAAGTGTTCAGGCATAGCATATGAAGGTGCAGCAGGTTGATTAGGATCAGAATTGACAGTTGCAGAGTGATTAGAATCAAGAGAAACAGATGAAATAGGAGTAGAATAATTAGAATCAGAATTATCAACAAAAACAAATGGATGATCATTTGGAACAGGAAGTGGCAGATCATTTATATCAAATGATGAAGGTGATTTAATGAAAGGAAACACGAATTCACATAACTCAACATTTCTTGAGTACGAAATCTTTTTGGTTACAAGATGCATTATCTTGTAAGCTTTCATATGAAAAGGATAACCTAGAAAAATATGAGGATTAGCTCTCGACTGAAATTTATGTATGTTAACAGAATTTGTGGATACAAAACACAAACAACCAAAAGGCCAAAGATGATCATAATTGGGCTTAGTTTTGAATAGAAGTTCAAAGGGAGTAAGGTTATTTAATGTCTTTGAAGGCATTCTGTTTATGAGATAAGTTGCAGTTAGAATACTATCCCCCCAAAAAGTTAAAGATAGACCAGATTGAATCATAAGGGCTCTTGTTGTTTCTAAAAGATGTTTATGTTTTCTTTCAACTTTTCCCATTCTGCTGAGGTGTGTAAGAACAAGATAATTAATGAGCAATGCCTTTGGAAAAGAAAAATGATTTACCTAACTCTTTTGCATTATCAGATCGAATGACTTTAGTTGTTTTATGAACTGAGTTTGAACAAATTGAACAAATGACTTTATGACATGGAAAGCTGAACTTTTATATTTCAACAGATGAATCCAAGTTGATCTACTATGATCATCCACCATAGTAAGAAAATAACGATGCCTATCATAAGTAGGAGTATGAAAAGGTCCCCAAACATCAATATGTAACAGATCAAAGATAGAATCAGATTTAGACTGACTAACAGGAAAAGGTAAATTGTGTTGTCTAGATTTATGACACACAATACAAGAATGAAAAAGATCTTTATTACAAGCATTTTGAGCAAGATTTATTTGTTTAAGCTTGTACAAAGGAAGATGGCCAAAACGTAAATGCCACAAGGAAACAATCTTGTTACATTTGTCTAACATAACAACACTAAAAACAAGAAAAATACTAGGATCACTTTGCTTGATTTGAGTAGGATTCATCAAGAAAATATTTCCAACCCTTTTACCAAGTACCAAGAACTTCTTGGTGAGAGGGTCCTGCATATAACACTGAGTATCAGAAATCAGAATAGGAGATTTATATGTAGAGCATAGTTTTGCTATGGAAAGAAGATTGAAATGAAATGAAGGAACATATAGAACATTATGCAAAATTAAAGACTTTGTCAGATTGATACTTCCAACAAATTCAACAAACAGAATGGTGCCATTAATTTGGCAATGAGATTTTGTGTGGCTTAGAGAGTTTGTTGAGAATGGAAAACATAGACTTATGACTGCACATATGGTCAGACGCCCCATAATCAATAATCCAAGTACTAGAAATAGGAATAGTCAATGTGTTACTTGCACAGGCTGCAAAACCACTTCCTTCATTGGTTACAGGAACATCACCTGTGTTGGAAGTATTCTGTCCAGAGTTCAAAACAACATCCTTCACTTTACAGATATTGATGAAACTCATGATCTGTTGATAATCATGATTCGAGATCTCAGTAACTCCTTCTACTACATTTGCAGATGAAACATATCTTCTTAGATTATTGAACTTAAAGTTCTCTGGAAAACCATTCAACTTGTAACATTCAGCTTTGATGTGGCCTTTTTTCTTACAATAGTTACAGGTCAGGTTTCTTCTTGTTTCAGCACTCATGAATGACTTTATGCCTGCAGAGTTGTTCTTGTTTGCATGCATAGCCATTCCTTCAGTACTGAATTTGACAGGAGTAGTCACTTCTCTCTATTGTTCCTCTTGAATCAAAGTGGCATAAACATCAGCAATTGTAGGAGTAGGTTTTTCATGAAGAATATTTCCTCTGACTTGAACATAACTATCATTTAGTTCAAAAAGAAATTGAACTAAATGTTGTCTTTCCATTCTTTTACTCCAAGCCTCTACTGCAGTGCATGTACAATCTAGTGGATCATCAACAACAACAAACTCATCCCAAATCCTCTTAAATCTAGAATAATATGTTGTGATTGAATAAGTTCCCTAAGCAATTTGGTTCAATTCCTTTTGTAATTGAAAAATAATAACCAGATTTGATTGTTCAAACATGTGATGTAGTTGTTTCCAAATTGCACTTGCAGTAGTATAGTAGATCAGGCCTTCAGAGATCTCTTTAGTCATGGCATTAAGAATCCATGTGATGACAATAGAGTTGCATTTTCCCAATCATCATATGTAGGATCATCTTTTGTAGGTTTCTTAGTTCTTCCAGTCACAAACCCTAACTTGTTCTTAACAGATAACGCTAATGACATCACACGCTTCCAGGCTCCAAAACTTTTTCCATCAAATATTTTCGTAACTAAGATTGCTCCTGGATTATCATTATGACTCAGAAATAACAGATTTGAATAAGTAGATGCATTAGTACTCTTGTTTGTTGAGTTCTGATCTTCTGCCATGTTTCTTTACAAGAAATCGAAAGAGAAGAACAAAGGATAAACAGATCTGAAAATCAAATGAAAAAGAACGGAGAACAAAGATGAACATATACGAAGAACAGAAACAAGAATTCTCAAGTTGAAGTAAAATAGATTGGAATGGATCGCTCTGATACCATGTGAAACAGAGAGAGAAACAGTAGAGAGAGAAAGTAGAGAGATATATTTTCTGTATATTGAAATAAAGAGCGGTACAACTAATATATAAGAGACAAAGGACAAGAAACTAAACTCTAACTAGTTTCTAACTAACTGCTGACTATGATAACAAAAAATAACAGAACTAAACAAATAAATGTTGTTATTGAATCGGTGTGGAATAATGTTCTCACGGATTATGAAAGGGTGCTGATTTCATCCCTCAATCTTATTTTTACGTATTTTATCATTTTATTATTCACAATTTGTGAGAATTGGTACTGGAAAAAAATTGACTTGGAAAATTGAAAATGTTTGATTCAAATTTCATTATGCAAAATCATCACCTCTATGCCAAATGCCATTCGTACCAGGGATAGGATGTGAAGTTGAATGGAATGGGGGTATTGGAAGTGTCATGTGTTGGTGGAAAGAGAAGCAGAGACAGAGAGAAAAAGGAGAGAGTTGGTGGAAGGGTTTTATGCAGAAGTTTGGCTCAGAAAATGGAAATAATCGTCATTGCCAAAGACCTATCCTTTCTCTCTTTCCCCATACTTATTTCTAAAATCACCATCTCTCCTCTTCCTATTCATCATCTTCTTCTTTTTCTTTTTTATTGCATTCAAGTCAAGCATGATTTATCCGACTTCTTTTTTGGGCATCTTTGCCAACAACTCAGCTATTATTAGTTCAATGAAAGAGATTATAAGAACCTTTATACGCTTTTACAAATTGGGGAAAATGTCCTAGATGATATGATTATTGCTAAACCAACATAAATCACGTGGTGTCGATAATGACACTATATCTTATGCATAAAAATATTTCAAGATCTTCTTCGCAAGCATAATGGTGACAGGGCCATGGCCCATGTAGGAATATCCTTTTGTTGTAGTTGGTGTTAACATTACATTCATGTTTATTCAGATACTCGATCTTGAAGCTGGTTCAATAATAAATTTTAACACTTCAATTCTAAGATGTGGTCAGGAAGCGGAATCCAGCAACGACAGATCTTGTCGGAAAACTAAATGTGTTGGGAAGAAGGATTACCAACGCCGAAGTGGGGGATGGGGAGGGTCTAATGACATGGACCACTAATATATATATATATATATATATATATATATATATATATATATATATATATATATATATAATATTAAGAGTGAATTACACCGGTGGTCCTGTGGTTTGCCTAAATTTTGGATTTGATCCCTAAAGTGAACTATCTACGTTGGTGGTCCTTAACTTTATAATTTTCTTTCACTCAAAGTCCCTCCCTGTTAGGACTGAAAGTCCTGTGTGTTGAAAGTAGAATAAAGTATTTATAAGGGTTTGATTTGTAATTAATTGAAAGTTTATTAGTCAGATGGGCCCAAACCCATAAGCCCATTAGACCTTGTAAGCCTGGTATATAAAGGCTTATTTATCTCATAATTAGGGTTGAACAGTTTAGAAAGGTTAGAAGTTCATTTTTCAGTTTACTAGTCGTTAGGTTTACATACCCTTATCAGAAATTATCTCTGTAAACCTTAACCCTTTGAAGTATTATCAATCATATGACTAGTTGTTGTGGCTTATAATTTGTTCATCATTGTTCATATTTACTTGTGATTGCACTGCACTGGGATCAACAATTGGTATCAGAGCAGATAGGCAAAAAGGTTTGATCCAGTAAAAAGGTTTGTCTGAAGCCCTAAGATCAATTACTTGTGTTAATTGCTTTACTTGCATTAATTGATTGTTAATGGTTACTTTCTGTGTTATCTGTTTGATCGATATATGTTTGCTTAAGTTGTATCTGGTTTTATTCGATCGATTTTTTTTGTGTGGAAAAACAGTAAAGTTTTTTTTCGGTCGATTAATTTTCTGGAAATTTTTTGTTCGGTCGATTATTATTGATGCTTATCGGTCTAGGTGTATTCGGTCTAATGGTTACTGTTGACTGTTGATCGGTTTAATCGATTCTTGTTTGATTTGTCTGTGTTTCTTTCGATCGAAGGATCGAAGGATCTGGGTTTGGTTTCGATCGAATCCTAGAAATTCTTCGGGTTCTTCGGTCGATTCTTCGTGCTCTTCGGTCGTTAGTAATTCATCGATCTTATCTGTTTTTTTTGTGTTTATCGTTTTAATTGTCTTTCGACCTGGGCCCTTCGACCGGATACTCGTATATCCGGTCTTACACCTTCGACCGGATACTTGTATCTCCGGTCTTACACCTTCGACCGGATATTTCTATCTCCGGTCTTGCACCTTCGACCGGATACGTGTATCCCCGGTCTTGTCATTCGACCGGATACCTGCTTACTCCGGTCTTTCCTTCGACCGATATCTTGCATATTCTGGTCTTTTGCTTCGACCGGACCCCTGCTTTGACCGGGTGTTTAAAAAAAAAAGAGTAAAAAAAGGTCAAATTTTTTGTCTCACGATCTTTTTGCAGTGCATTTATTTTAGCCCCCGTACTCCAAGGATTCAGCGTGTCATTTGTGACCCTAAACTTTCAAGTTTCATATTTTGTCACTTTTGGTCCCTGCACTTTCAAGTTTCATCTCTCTTCAAAGCCGGAGCGAATACATTCTATTCGAAACGATCAAAATGGGGTACCTACCAAGGCTGAAGTCCAAAAGAGAATATGAAGAGTGGAAAGTTTATTTTTTGAACTGTGTGGACGAACATGAGGTGGGGCCCTACATCAGATTATCTTTGACTGAAGGGGAGATGCAATCCCAGATTCCTACAGAAGCTTCACCTGTGGAAAAGGAGGAAAGAGAGAGGGCTAACAATGTAGCTCAAAATTATATGAAAAGTAGTATCTGTAATGAATTTATTAGTGACATTTTTAGTGAAATTATTGGTCAAATAAATACTAACAACATGACAGGAAAAGAGTTGTGGGATTGTGCTGAATGGTTGGTGATAGGGACAAAGGGTTTATTAACAGGAAGAGAATTGGAAGCTGAGAACTCTGAGCTAAAAGGAAATATCTCTATTTTGGAAGCTAAAACTCTGCAAACAGTCTCTGTTGAAAGTTCTGAGGAAAAGATTTCTGAACTGAAAGATGCAAATGCAGATCTTCAAAAGCGTTTATCTGATTTGGAGCAACTTCTTGCTAAACACAAATCTGATTTTGAGACTAAAGAGAAATCTTTCGCAAAGAAGTTCTCAGAATTCTCGAGAAAATGTGCTGATGAGAAGAAAGAAATTGAGCTGAAATGCATAAAACTTTCTCAGCAAGTTTCTGATTTTCAGAAAGTAATCATTCTAGAAAGAGAGAAGTTTGCCAAAGATAAGAAAGCCATTGAACAAAAGAATGTTGGTGTCTTCAAAGAAATATATGGCCAAAGAAACAATGCTGAGAAGGGATTTGAAGAAGAAAGAAGCTTGTTTGAGACTGAGATCAAAAAGCTTACTGCCAAGTTGTCTGAACTATCTGAGAAGGCACTAAAAGAGCAGAATACGAAGTCTGAGTTCACGAAGAAGATTGACCTGCTTGTTAAAGAAAGAGACAACTTTGCTTCGACGATTAAAGTGCTTGAAAAGTCTGTATCAAGTACAAATCAGAAATATGTCTCTCCACAAAGGTCAGTTAAATCTTTTGATCGGATTCGTAAAACTAACCTTTTCTATGATAGCAATATAGATGGTTCAGGTACACGCTCTAGAAGAAAGAGATACATAGATGAGGAACTGGTCTGGAAGAAGAAACCAGTTGAAGATGAGCTGAAAGAAAGAGAATCGTGTGTACATGCGTTTAATGCAAAGAAGAACAATGCGAGTAAAGGTAAACCTGATCACATCTACTCAAGAAATCAATTACTCAAGTTGTCAGGTAAGAAATACCACTGTTCTTATTGTCATACACATGATCACATTCTCAAAACCAGTGATCATTTCTGGTATGGTTCTTATTCTATATCCCCTACAAGAACTGCAACTAACATTCGAGGACCCAAATATCAGTGGGTACCAAAACCGAAAACTGATTATGTGTTGCAGGCACCTACTGTCAAGGGGGGAGTAGAAGAATAATGGCTTCTAAGTAAATCAGCTTAGAACCCGTAATTCAACGAAGTTTGGCTTCTGATCACATGACAGATCAGGACCCGTTCTTCAACGTTTAGACCTGGATATTTTGCAAATATCCAGGGGGAGCTTATCTGATATATATCTTTTTATCATGATTTGAAGGGGAGCTTAAAAGGTAAATATCTTCTAACTCTAGATCTCTGATTGTTTGGAAGAAGAACAACTTTCAAGCATGAAAAACAGTTTCTGAAATGTTCAAACCACTTCTGATTTTCAAAAGGTTTCATGAATCTAGAAGTGTGAGTTTAAATGTTTTTAATTTTTTTTTGAGCTTTAATGTTTAACTGACTGTGTGTTTCTAAAGATCAATACTTGCGTATTATCTTATCCTTATACTATAACGTATTCACACACACAGGTTCAATACTCCATTTGTATTTGTTATTACCATGTCTCATAATGAACCAATTTTTTGATGGTAATACCCCCGTTTGATATTCAATGTTGTTGAGCATCTATCATTTGTGCTTTCATTGCAAAATTGTTTATATTCGTTCATATAAACAAAATATCCAATTCTTTGAAACCCTATCCATTTTATGTGATCTGATTGATACATTGTCAGTTTTTCAAAGATCAATTGCTCAAATCTCCTGAGCATACTTTTTGACAGTGTTATCTTATTTGAGCTTAAATGTTCAAGTTAAACTGTTGAGCCACTATTCCTTTTAGGACTTACATGGGTTTTGTGTGAGAACTTAAACAGAACTTCCATGGATTCACGTACACCAGTGTTTCCTACCCCGGAAGTTATCTTAGAGTGATTTGAGGGGTGAGGGGTCATAAATCAAAGAGTGGGGGAGATAACTCATTGGGTTGAGTTTTTCTCATTGTGTGGAGCGAAAAAAATGAAAAAAGAGAGTTTGGTTAGAAGTGAGCTTTAATGTTAAAAAGAAAGAGGGTGTGAGAACAAAGTTAAAAGAATATCAGAACTCTGCACCAACCACTTTCTGCGCCGGGCAGCCACATATTCTGATTGGCTCACATTCTTTGGTGACCATCATTGAAAAAAAAGGCACCTAGCCCATGCCAACTCTTGTTATTACCCCACCAACCACTCGTTTATTTCTTAACAAATAATTGTTTCATTTTCTTTGGGGACGCAACATATCTGCTATCTAGTCTTCAATCGGAAGATTTAGATATTGAAAAAGAAGGAAAGTTGCCCCACCTTCGCACCCCTTTCATGCACATTGAGTCCGTGTAATATCTGTTGCTGTCTCAACAGTTTACACAATTTGAGCCTGATCAAGCTAAGTAGCTTCAATCATTCATACACTTGCACGAGCACACAAGGAATGAGTTTTCTGGTCATAACATTCATAGAAAATTCCTTTGTGGTTTTTCGATGATTGAATGGAAGCCCTGGGGGAGTGAACATCACAAAAGCTCCTTTCCAAAGTACATCCATTGTACAAAGTGGTTCCGTGCTACTTACAGGCATACTAACTGTTTCATCTGTTGAATCAGGGTTACATTGTTCATTATGTCTGAATTTGAAAAGATTCGGATATATACATTTCATGAATTGACGGATATTCAGATCATAGGTGGGAGAATGCTAAATTATCATAAGGGGTAGATCAAAGAAAGTGCTGAAATTGAAGAAGTTTTGATGATCATGAAGCTCACAATCATCAAAAAGGGGGAGAAAAAGTTCAATTTCAAAGTTTTGAAGAAAGAAAGTTTGCTTTTTTGAAGACGGTCTAAAGATCAAAGAGATGAAGATATGAGTTTGTCTGAAGACAATGAAGATATGAGTTTGTCTGAAGACAATGAAGATATGAGTTTGTCTGAAGACAGTGAAGTTTTCAAAGTTTGTATTAATTCTTTCCCGTATCATGTGGTGTCTGCTACAAGTTTCTTCATTATTCCTCCTACGAGCTGATTGAAACAAGTTCTTAAGCTGAAAGTCTATTCAACTCGCGGTTCAAAGACAGATTCTTTGTTTTAAACTGAAGAAGCACCGTGGAATGTCAAGTAACTCTCACATTATCTTTCTTGTGTGCTAATCCGATGTGATTGAGTTTCTACAGCTCAAAGCTGCTTGATAGTGCGTTCAGTCGAGGCTACTGTACATTGAATCTAGTTACAAAGTTGAAACTATGAATATCAAGAGCTTTATTCAAGGGGGAGCGTGGAAAGACATGGAGTCAAGCAACACCAAAGTTTTTCAAAGTTTCAAGAGGGAAAGAAGATCAAGGTATGAAGTTTTTCAAGAAGATAAATGCTTTATTCAACTTTAGGGGGAGATTGTTAGGACTGAAAGTCCTGTGTGTTGAAAGTAGAATAAAGTATTTATAAGGGTTTGATTTGTAATTAATTGAAAGTTTATTAGTCAGATGGGCCCAAGCCCATAAGCCCATTAGGCCTTGTAAGCCTGGTATATAAAGGCTTATTTATGTAGATCCCAGTGCAGTGCAAACACAAGTAAATATGAACAATGAATAACAGATTATAGATCACAGCAACTAGTCATATGATTGAT
This sequence comes from Arctium lappa, assembly GCA_023525745.1. Taxonomy (NCBI): domain Eukaryota; kingdom Viridiplantae; phylum Streptophyta; class Magnoliopsida; order Asterales; family Asteraceae; genus Arctium; species Arctium lappa. Next base: position 19,041,499 of record CM042050.1, read on the forward strand.
AATACTTCAAAGGGTTAAGGTTTACAGAGAGAATTTCTGATAAGGATATGTAAACCTTAAGAACTAGTAAACTGAATAATGATTTTCTAACCTAACAAATGAAATAGAAATAACTTTAAATATGCAGGCTCGCAGGCCTAATGGGCTTATGGGCTTTAAGGCCCAACAAGCTTACAACTTTAACAACTTGTCATAAACTACCCTGAACTTCTATTTAACAATCAAAATAGCCCTAACAATCTCCCCCTTTAAATAGAAGTTGATAGTCACGCCAGTTAGGAACATAGATTTTTCGGAAACCAAAGTTGATCTCGAAATATCGAATCTGAGTCCTGTACTCCAGTCGCTCTTCAATTATACCCAGTGCTTCAAGAACAAGTGGCTTGTATTTAGGATCCAAAAGCTGAACCTCTTTTTCATCTTTATCAAGTACACGCTTCAACTTTTCTTTCAGCATCATCAACGTATCGTCACAGAATCTGGCAATCTGATTAAAACGAATGAATCGCATAATTCCTTTGTCATTCACGTAGGTCATACCAAACTCTGGAAGCTTTATCACAGTAAATGCAGGCACATTCTGGGTATCAGACGGAATCTTCAAATCAGGCTTGAGCAGATTAATCTTTGGCTGGTTGCTTTCTAACTCGATCTGAAAATCTTCCACCGAGGCAAGCTTCATTGCACACTTCATATATCTCTTTACTGTCTCAAGTGCATCAATGACTTCCCGGGGTCTGTTAGTTCTGGTCTTTAAGTCTCGAAGAATGAACAGCAAATCTTGTGGTTCAAGAAACGGAAAATCAGCTTCAGAGAAACAATACTTCTGACCATCTTCTCTAGTCACCATGAAATCTGAATACTTTACTTTCATGAAGAAACTAGATAATATCTGATCAACCGATGTAATCTTCAGCTTTGTCTTTTTGTTGTTGACTTGAAACTTCTTGTACACAAATATGAGTTCACTCTCTGTTCCTTGCTTTTCATTGACTGTAGACCATGCAATACAACTTCATCATACTTACGTATCCAGTGGGCAAAGATCTTCTTTTGGCTTTCTTCAAGGAAAGGAACTTTTATTCGGACTCTTTCCCACTTGGATGGACGAGCTGGAGTAGTACTATCTGTTTCCATGACTGGAGATGCTGGAGGAGATCTGAAGGGAAAATCTGTTCCAGGAAGTTCAGGATTAGCAGCAGAATAGGTCAAAAGAGGAACCGCTACAGAAGTCTGATCGTCTGGCTGATAGTCTGAATGAATGATCTCATCTATTTCGGCTTGCATGACTACCAGTGCTCGTTCAGTGTTAGCACATTCTTCCGTCGGTTCATAAACTTCATACGGATCAAGTATCAATGCCCAGTCTTCAGGGACTATCGGAGAACCTTCATCAAGTTCCTCAGGCTTTTCAACCCTTGGAATGTCAAATGGTACTAACTCCATACATTGTTCCCGTTCCTGTCCCTGCCCTTCTAATCGAGTACCGGAACCCATACCCTGTTCACCCTGTTCTGACTCCACTACATGTGCCCCTGGCTCAGATATACGTTGGCGCTTCTCCCCCTCATGGTGATCAGGATCATCCTGATCATCATGTCGGCGCTTGAGCCGTTCTGCTTGGACACGGCAGGTATCTTCCACTGCTGAAAGGTGTTCAGTCAAAACAGCTACGGTTTGCTGAAGTGACTGAAGCATAGCTTGCTGAATCTGGAAGGCTTCGGCAGAGACGATAGGCTGGGGTGTAGGTGGGGTAGGTGTGGATGTTTGAGAACGAAGTAGGGATAACAAGTCGGCATCCTGGGTGGGTTCGGTTTGAGATTGGGCTATGAGTTTGGCGAGAAGGATAGATTTTAGTTCAGGTATGGACAGATCCGCAGCTGATAGAGAAGATGGAATAGATGTGGCCTCCGGCTCAGTCGCAGGACCTTTGCCTTTGACCATGCGTTTGATGTTGTCCAACTCCTCCCTCATCATAGATTGGACAACCTTTAGGGCGCCGTCCATGAATTCCCTTGAGACAAACTCATTTGGGGTAACTCCGGGGTCACTTAGACTTCCCGTTGTAGCTACGACTGTAGAAGTCGAGCCGCCTACGTTCACGGTTGGCGTGATGATAACCGTGGTAGGACTTCCACCCAATCCTCGTAACCTACCCGAAGGTGGGTTTACTATGGATGTTCCGGCCGGGCCACTTAGGCTACAGGCGATAGCCGAAAAAGGAATTTGTGTCCTAGGAATGGCATGAATAACAAATGGATCTAGACTCCGTGCATGCAAAGAAGGCGAGAACGGGGGCAGCTGTTCTCTTGTTTCAATATCGACACCCTCCAAGTGAGAGCCCGATAGCGTATGTGCTAAATCCCCGTGATCATCTGAAACCACCATCTGTTGAGAGATGGTGGAGTGGCTTGGTGGGGTGTGCAAATGCGCCGCTAGGTCCACGGCGGCTTCTTCAATACCCAGTCCCAACACATGAGACTGGGTAGCAGATGTGGCTACCTGGCTAGACATGGCTAGGGGGGATACAACCGAAGATGGTTGTCCCGTAACTCGTGTACTCTCAGCATGTAGCTTACTCCGCCTTTCCCTCACACAACTCACTTCTTGATGTTCAACTAATACTCCCTCCGCTCTCCTTATCTCTCCGGATGAGGGCTGATTATCGTCACCATCAGAGTCAGAAGACTCTTCATTTGATGCCAATGCTGCGGTTTGGGTTTCCTCTGTGTCGAAAGTGGCTGATGTTTCTTCAGTAGCAGCGACAGAAGAGGACTGAACTTGAATGGCTTCAGAATCTGTTGCCTCTTCTGTCATTGGAGTCTCTGTGTGTTGGTGGCGAAGATGGTTGTCTTGAAGAACTAGGCTGGCTTGTTCCAACGGCACTGCCCACTCCAGTTCCCCTCACAGTAATAGCTCTCGACACACCCTGTCCGGAAGCCCCAGCTATCCGGACGCTCCCACCTCTCGTTCGTGGACGCGGACCCTCACGTCGCTCAGGTCTCGCTCCCTGGGCAGGTCCTGCCGGTCCTGGCCGGACCATAGGAGCTGGGATGTTGTGTGTGTGCCTATAAGCTATCACACTCAGTGCCGTGAGACGAGCATGGTCTAGTACCCCGACTGGGATTTGTCGGGCGATAACACCTTCCGGATCAGCACGGGAGGGAATCTTGCGAGTTGGATGTTGTGGGCACGTCGGGTGGGTAGAGCGGCGCTGTATCTCGGGATACAGGTTCATGTAGTTCCGGATGATGATCTGAAGGAACCGCATGAATGGGATGAAGTTTGACCGGCGAGATGCAGTAGAACGAACTCTCTGAATGAGTTCAAACCATAGAAGGTCGGCAAAGTCGACGTGGCGATTGAATTCCACCGCATGAAAAATGCGTAGAATCGGAGCGCTCGTCTGATCAATGCCTTTCGTTATAGACGAAAGACACCGATTGATATATGTGAACAGCGTGTACCATAACGTCGATAGATGTTTGCGGTTGAAGGTTGATGGTATGCGGAGTTGTGCGCCGTATCCTAACGAGAGAAGATCGGTGCACAATGTAGCATCAGTGACAAGCGGGTCGAAGTCTTCTTGGCCTGCTACGGATCCGGCGGTCGGTAACCGAAGAAATTGTCGGAAGAGATCACATGTGAGAAGCACTGGTGTGTGATCTATCCGACCTTCAAGATGGAAACCGCCATCGGCTTCTAACGCATGTAGAGAACGCCAGAACTGCTGTAGGTATATGATTGGAACGGTTGCAGTTTCCGTTAGAGCATAGGAGAGTGGATGGCCCCTTAGTATCTCGATGATGACCTGATGTTGAATTGCAGGTTGGGTCACATCGAGATGGTAGTTATTTGCTGTAAGTGGAAGGAACTGATCCTCGGGAATCAGTTCCGCATCTGCGATTGGATCAATCGCTAGTGGCTGATTTTGAGTCATTGTACCTGTGAAGAATTAATCGATTAGTATGCAGGTTTGGAAAAAAAATACTCGCCGTTGGAGTTATACCGTCATGATTTAGATCATGCCAGATAGTAACTCCAAAAAATTTGGAAGAGCAAACCCTACTCTTGAATTAGGGTCAGTCACCAAGGCGCGCAGACTGGCACCAGTACATGTAACCAACAAAAAAAATTCCCCACTATAAGCACCAAAGGAAATTTGACTCGACCGGAGAAGGTTTAACCGGGGTTCTACTAAGACCGGATAATTGCAGATCGAATAAGGCATTCGACCGGAGGTCTCATAAGACCGGATGAATGTTCGATCGGATGAGGTGTTCGACCGGAGGTCACTAAGACCGGGGGTCTGTTAAGACCGGTGGTCATTCGACCGGAGGAGCCATATGACCGGGGGTCTACTAAGACCGGATAATAGCATGGTCGGATGGGGTGTTCGACCGGAGGTAACCTAAGACCGGTGATATTCTTAGTCCGGGGGTCATTCGACCGGAGGTCTCCTAAGACCGAAGGTCAATCGACCGAAGGACACCTTAGACCGGATAAGTCTTTGACCGGGGAATATTCTAGACCGGAGTATTTGACCGGGGGAACCCTAGATCGGAGAAAGGACCCCCGGAGAAGACATATCGACACCAGGTCCATCCCCGGGGAAAATCATATCATTGAATACCGTAAAATCGATCGATTACAATCGATCGATGCAGATTGAACACCACTAAACTGATAACACCTACCTTGTCGAATGAAGAAGAAGAAGACGAGGGATTCGGTCGAATGGTTTCGGTGGAATAGTGCACCGGGCGAGAGAGATGGAGACGAAGAGAGGGAAAAAAGTTGATCGAATGAATGGAAGAGAGAGGATCGACCGGGGTTTTAAATCCCGAGCCTGGGCTTGGGCTTGGGCTTGGGAATGGGCTTGGGAATTGCGGGCCGGTTGACATTGGGCCGAGGAAAAAGAAATTGGTCTGGGGATAATTGAGTCGGGACCAAACAAGATAACTCACACCAAAAACTTGAAACAAAAGAAAATATTTTTGTATTTTTCGAAAATATATAAAAAACTTAAAAAAAACATATTTTTGGAGTTTTCGGTGATAAAAAAACTTCAAAACCAATCCTAATGGAGAAAAAAAAAATAAAACCTATGGATAGAAAGTATAAAGTATAAAAAAAGAAAAAAAATAAAAGAACATAAAAGTAAACCCGAAGACACGAGACTTAGCTCCCCCTCGAATATTCACCAAGAGGAGGTCCAAACACAGAACCCTCTTACCTGCTCCCCCTCGAATGGAGGACTCGTGAGACTTACCAACCATTTGACTCTAGTGCTCCCCCTGAACACAGTATAGGGTTGTAGATCCGTCACTAACAACTTACTTTCTTCAGGGAGCAAGAAATAAACTGCACACAAAATCACAAAAACAGACACACGACCACAAAAGAAGCGGGAAAAACACGAAATCTACTTTGTTGATACAGAAGTTCGTAACGGACATAGAGTTGAACGAGTAAAAATGCAATAACTAAGGAGTGTGTATAATAGCAACCAGAGACAAGGCACTGGTGCATTTGTCACAGTCATTCGTTATTGAATGAAACTCGTAGAGAGCTGCGAACGGATCAAACTTTCAGATTTAGCATACCTAGCTTGGACACAAGGTAATTAAAGTGGTTTTCGTCCAAGGCTTTGGTAAATAGGTCTGCTAACTGATGCTCTGAATTAACAAAATAGAGTTCGATAGTACCTTTTTCCACGTGATCTTTTATAAAGTGATAGCGCACATCAATGTGCTTCGTCTTCGTGTGCTGGACGGGATTGCTTGATATGGCTATAGCGCTCTTCGAGTCGCAGTAGATGGGAATCCTGGAGTAATTAAATCCATAATCTTTGAGCTGGGTGCGCATCCAAATGACTTGCGAGCAGCAACTGGCGGTTGCTACATACTCCGCCTCGGCGGTGGAGGTGGACACGCAGTTTTGCTTCTTAGAAGCCCAGCTGACAAGACGATCGCCCAAGAACTGAACATGACCCGACGTGCTCTTCCGGTCCAGCATGTTTCCAGCGTGGTCAGCGTCCGAGTAGGCTGTCAATTCAAAACCTGTCTCTTTTGGGTACCACAAACCAAGATCAGCAGTACCTTTTAAATATCGAAAGATTCGCTTAACCGCAGCTAAGTGAGACTCTTTAGGTTTCGACTAAAATCTTGCACACAAGAATGTCGAAAACATAATGTCAGGCCGACTAGCCGTCAAGTACATCAGGGAGCCAATCATACCTCTATAAATAGTAGCATTCACATCCTTACCGTCAGGATCGGAGTGAAGCTTTAGAGTAGTGGACATGGGGGTTTTCATAGATGAAGATTGTTCCATCTGGTATTTCCGAAGAATATCCGAGATGTACTTAGATTGATTAATGAAAATTCCTGTTTGTAATTGTTTAACTTGAAGACCCAGGAAAAAGTTCATTTGCCCCATCATGCTCATTTGAAAATGTTTACTCATTAAGGCAGAAAAATTCTGACAATACTTGGGGTTCGTGGAGCCAAAGATTATATCATCAACATAAATTTGTACAAGAATGATATCTTTCTTCTCTCTTTTAATAAATAAAGTAGTATCAATTTTACCTTTAGAGAAGCCAGACTTGACTAAGAAGGAGAAGAGTGCATCATACCATGCTCGTGGCGCTTGCTTAAGACCGTAGAAGGCCTTGTCAAGAAAGTAGACGTAATGCGGTTTTTCAGTACTCACGAAGCATTCGGGTTGCGAGACATAAACTTCCTCCTTGAGCACGCCGTTGAGAAACGCGGATTTCACGTCCATTTGAAAGACGATGAAATTCTTGTGAGCGGCGTAGGCGAGGAACATGCGGATTGCTTCAATGCGGGCAACCGGTGCAAACGTCTCATCGTAATCAATTCCTTCTTGCTGGCGATATCCTTTAGCTACTAAACGCGCTTTGTTCCGAACAATGATGCCGTTTTCGTCCTTCTTGTTCTTAAAAATCCATTTAGTCCCTATCACCGTCTTGTTCTTAGGTCGGGGAACTAGGCGCCATACTTTGAGGGTCTCAAATTGGTTGAGTTCCTCTTGCATAGCAATTACCCAGTCCGGATCATTCAGCGCGTCAGAGACAGTGGAAGGTTCGATACGGCTGAGGAACGAGGTAAATAAGCAGTCATTTGCGCTGGTGGATCTAGTTTGAACTGGTGTGGAGGGGTCACCGATGATCTGATGAAGGAGGTGTGCTCGAGTCCACTTGGTGGTGTGCGGATGAGGTTGATATGTCTGATGGGAGGTATCGGAATCCACATGACCACCTGGGGGTAAGTCCTGAACTGCCTCGAGGGATGATGGCCTGTGAAGTAGAAGCTTCGTAGTGGGAGTCGAACTAGGAGTCGAGGACGACTCAGCTGGAGATGAAATGATGGGAGGTTCCGGGATTGTCGGAGAGGAAGCTTCGAGAGCACCTTCAACAGGAGTCGGTGCTGGAAGTTGAACGGAAACAGGAGTCGGTTCAGAAGCACCGTCATCAAGAACTTGAGCTAGAGTCTGTCTTTCACTTGAGCTCGGGGAAGCTTGATCATTGGCAGTAGAGGATGGAGCACCGGGCGAGGATGGACCACCGGAGTTGGTCGGGCCAGTGACTTGTGTCACTTCTGGTGCTTGAGCAGTATTCCTGTCACATGACGTAGTATTAGACTTAACATTAAACAGGTCAGTATAAAAGAATTCAAACAGTAAATCCAAGTCAGAAAGATGTGCTCTTGACGTAGACGCATGATGTGGATCCACTGGAGATTGTGTAGCCCCTGAACTGAATTGTCCAGAGGCTAACACACCAGTAAGCGCGGGTTCTGAACTGAGATGTTCAGAAACCATTTCAGGGGCCTCGTCAAAAGTCACGTTTACGCTTTCAACGACGGTCTTCGTCCGTTTGTTGTAGACACGATAGGCTTTTGCGTGCTGAGAGTAGCCGATGAACACTCCCTCATCCGCTTTGGGACTGAATTTACCAAGATCATCCTTATCATTTAAGACAAAGCAGGTGCATCCGAAAGCATGAAAGTAGTTGATGTTCGTAATACGTTTGTTGATGATCTCGTACGGAGTCTTGTTGAAACGCTTGTTGATGATAGACCGATTTTGAGTATAGCAAGCGGTAGCAACAACTTCTGCCCAAAGAAATAGTGGTAGCTTGGAATGAGATAACATCGTGCGTGCTGCTTCAACTAGAGTTCTGTTTCGACGCTCGACCACCCATTCTGCTGAGGAGTACGAGCGGCGGAGAAAGTATGCGAGATGCCCACTGAAGTGAGATAACCGTTGAGTATTTGATTCTTGAACTCAGTGCCGTTGTCCGTCCTGATGGTCTGAACTCCTTGATTGAGACTGACTTGAATGCTCTTCAGAAGAGAGATTATCAACTCGGGAGTTTCGTCCTTTGAACGGAGAAATCGGACCCAAGTGTAACGAGAGAAATCATCAACCATCACCAGGACATACTTCTTGTGATTTATGCTTTGAACGCGCATCGGTCCACATAAGTCCATGTGGATTAGCTCAAGGGACCGAGAAGTACTCGGAACAGCTTTGGGCTTGTGAGACGCCTTTTTCATCTTACCCTTTTCGCAGGCAGCACACAGATGATCTTTTGCAAACTTGAGGTCTGGCATACCTTTTACATGACCACCGAGCACCAACTTGTTGATATTCTTGAAGTTCAAGTGCGAGAGTCGACGGTGCCATAACCAGCTTTATTCAGCAGATGCTTTGGACAACAAACAGACTTCCTTATCGGGTCTCAAGGATGAGAGGTCGATCGTATAGAGGTTGGTGCGTCGCGTTCCAGCAAGTATTTCTTTACCATCCTCAGTGCGAACGCTACACCTTTTAGCCTTGAAAGTAACCTCGAGATTCTTGTCGCAGAATTGACCGATGCTGAAAAGATTGTGACCGAGACCTTCGACATAGGAGACTTTCTTGATCGTGATATTATCTTTGACAATATCTCCGTAACCCCTGATGGGAGAGGAGTGATCATTCCCGAACCGTACATTTCCACAAAACCTCTCGGTGAAGTTTGTGAGAAGCTCCCTTCTTCCGGTCAGGTGCTTGGAGCAACCTGAATCTAGATACCACACATGACCGTCCTGCAAAACAGGTTATTTCTTTTTAGGTACCCATTCGTAAATGGGTCCTTTGGGGTTAGATTTAACACCCGACTTAGAGACCCGTTTAGAGTTTGGTCTTTGTCTTTCACGGGAAACATCACGATGAGAATGAGTATGAGCAATATGATATGAGCCAAACCAATAAGATGCATAACGGCTATCAACAAAATCATTTGATCCACAATAAGAACAACACAAACAATCATGAGACAGTTGAAGTAATTGCGGAATGGAATAAACTTTTAAAGGAAGAGTTCCATTACAATCAACTAGAGGTTTAGAAATAAAAACATCATGATTATTATTGTTCTTTCTAGACTTTAAAACAGGATCAACTAATTCTGATGTTGCCGAGCTCTCTTTTGACTTCTTAGCTACCCAAGCATATTTCACTTCTTCCCGCCGACCATACGTATCTGAAATGCCGTTAAACCCATAGTCAGAGGATTTGAAAATTGACGACTGTGACCTTTGAGAGCGACCGGGCTTTTTCTTCTTCTGTGAACGCCTTTTAGATTTAGACTTGGAAGATTTTGAAAAATTGTTCACAGAAGGTTTTTGCGGGGCAGATGCAGAACATTCACCCTTGTAAAATTTAGCCGGAGGCTCACATGACTCATTTAAAAAATCAACATGGCTAGGTAGAGAAGGATTAAAATCAAATTGGCTCAACTTGCTATCTAAACACACCTCATAATTCAAGAATGCGGAAAATTCTAGTTCCTCATCAGAAAGGACCTTATCACATGAGGACTTCAGAGCATTGGAAGAGTTTGTTGAGAGCAGATCATAGGCGGAAGCATTTTTACAATCAGAACACTGGTCTGAATCAAAACTTTGAGGCTCTTTTCCTTTATTTGAAATGATTGGTGACGAGTCACCCATAAAAGCTTTGCAGGAAGATGTGTCAGAAGAAGGATAAGAGTTTTCAGATAGATGAGATATCTCACTTTGGAGAATGGAAGGCTGAGTTTGAGGGTCAACCTTGTGAAGTTGCACTTTCAGATGATCTGCTGCCATAGCGGCCAGTTGTGAGTGCAACTTCTTTATTTCCGTCTGGTAAAATTCTTTTTCCTCATCTGACATAGTCTCCTTTTTGTTGGAACTGAGACACTCAATTTTAGATAAAAGACTTTGCTTTTCCTTTTGAAAATTTTCCCTTTCTAGTGCATACGATTCTTCTAGCTGAACAAGTTTCTTTTCTAAAATCAGAGTTGGAACATAAACTTTGGGAGCTTGAGGTTCCTCCTCAGTTTTAACAGTTTTAGTATCTAGTTCAGCTTGAGAGTAACTATGGAAAAAATCGGATGACAGGAAACGGGGTTTGTCAGTATCATAAGTAGCATTTAATGAGTCATACACAAAAGGAACTGTCCTCTTAGAAAGAACAGAGTTTTCTCTTCTCAACTTATCTTCCAATTCTTCCTCCTCAGTGGGTGTGGTCCAGTGTATCTTATATTCCGGAAAGATTTTGTCTAATCCAAAAAATTCAGATGCATATAAAGTAGGAACTCTGGATAACGCCTTATTTAAATAGTTAGGGTTATCGTACCCGATACCCGCATTCCCGTACTTTGGTTCTTTTGGTGCGATTAGTTTTAGCGTTTGATCAGATTGACCAAATTTATAAAGTTTCTTTTCAAGCTCTTCTAACTGATTAGATAACCTTATGTTCTCATTTTTGTAAGCCGAGTTTTGATTTAACAAATCAATTTTCTCGGTCTCAGACGTACGGAGCTTATCGGTCAGGTCATCTACTTTGGTCATTAGTTTTTGTGACTCTGTTGAACACCTCACATTCTCTTCTCTTAAATTAGAAATAGTGCACATGTAGCTAGAAATTTCTAAGCTTTGTTTTTCCATAAAGTCAGACTGCTTAGTGACACGGTTTTCCAGAGAAGAAAGAAGTTGTTCTTTTTCTTTTAACAGAAGCTTGTAAGAGTCAAGTTTGTTCATTGAAAGTTGCATCTGATCAAGTAAAGCTTCATGAAAAGGGGTACATACCTGGCAAGGAGCATTGTGATCTTCTTCATCAGTATCGGATGGTGATGAATGGTTGCCCATGAAACACAAATGAGCTTCAGCATCCTCAGGTTCTTCATCCGACACCTGTAACCAGTAATCGTCTTCAGCCATTAGAGCTTTACCGGCTTCCTTTTCTTTGTTAAGAAGCAGCTTGGCTCGGTAGTAGTCGGCGTTGCGCACAATTGGCTTGCGACAATCTTTGGCGAAATGACCTAACCGACCACAATTGTAACATTTGATCGGTTCATCTTTCGGCTTTTCTTCATGTCTCTTGTCAGGCTTCTTACCAGCTTCAAAGCGACTGTTACCTTCAGACTTTTCTCGATGATCACGACGAGTAGAGACTCTTTGCTTGTTGGAAGTCTTGGAGAAAAACTTCCTCTTTTGAAATGCTTGAGTGAGAAACACCATTGCTTCTTTCATCTTGGCAAGTTCTGGATCCGAGTCGCTGTCGGGATCTTCAGGTTCAGAATCACTCAGCACGGGCTCTTTTCCAGATGATCGGCTGACGGACTTGCCTCTTCTCTCAGATACTAGAGCTATTTGATCTGTTGCTGGCTTTTCCTCAGCTTTCCCAATAAGTTCCATCACTTCTTCTTCATCTTGGAGCAACATTTCATAGAGTTCGTGAAGATACAGCTTCTCCAAGGTTTGAGTGTGGCGAATATGGGAGACGAACGGTTTCCACTCAGGCTGTAAGTTGTTCATAAACTTTATGTTGTTTTCCGTGTTCGTCTTTGTAATCTTATTTTTCTGAAGATCATTTAGAAGCATATTAAACCTTTCGTAGGTTTCTGTCAGCGTTTCACCCTTTCGTGCTTTAAACCCATCATATCTGGTGATACAGTTGGTCACCTTTAGCTGATTATTGATGTGGCTTCCCATCATCATCTTCTCTATTTGGTCCCACATTTTTTTTGATGAGTCCTTGAAGCTATCTATACAAGCATAGATGTCATTAGGCAGACTTTGAAGAAGGTACGATTTTGCCAACTTTTCTGCCTCGTACATTTCCTTTTCTTTGTTAGTAAAATCACAAACAGATTTCCGGATCTGACGCTCTGGCCAACCTTCAGCTGGGTTTCCCGGTACCACTTTCATTGGCCAATCTTGTGGACCCTCAGTCAGGCATTTGTATATATCTTCATAGTTGGATTTTGCTTCTATGAAGTTCATAAATCGGTCATGCCACTGAGGGTACTCTCCCCGAAAGAGCACCGGGGGCTTTTGGTCAGAACCGATGGCTAGAGCATCCCTTGAGTTCATCTTTACTTCTTAACTTAAGAGCACTGTAATGATCGTTAGGCAAGCAGAATGATCCAAATACAATAAAATAGAAGAAACACAGAAACACTTGGTCTAAACAGAAAATCAGGTCAAACAATATCCGGTCGAAGGTATGCCCGGAGGGAGCAAGTATCCGGTCGAAGGACACGTCCGGTCATACACTTATCCGGTCGAATGATACGACCGGGGCACACGAATCCGGTCGAATGATACGACCGGGGAACACGAATCCGGTCGAATGATACGACCGGGGAACACGTATCCGGTCTAATGATACGACCGGGGAACGCGAATCCGGTCGAAAGACAAGACCGGAGCACCCTTATTTGGTCGAAGGGACAAGACCGGAGACAAGACCGGAACACCCTTATTCGGTCGAATACTCAGGTCGAAAGCCTAAAAACAGATAACCACAAAACAAACGATAAGGTCGATTAACATCGAAGAACACGATGAATTTGACCGAAGAACTCGAAGAGTTTCTGGGATTCGATCGAACCCAAACTCAGATCCTTCGATCCTTTGATCGAAGGAATTAAAACAAATCAAGAAAAAACCAATTTCTCTAAGATCGAATACTAAGAACCCAGAATCACTAAGACCGAATACTTACTTTCCAGAAAAATACCAGATTCGATCGAAACCAACAAATCCAGAAAATAAACTTCGATCGATGAAACACATAACAAGATAATCAAATAAAGCACATATAAGCGATTAACACATAAAAAATAATTATAGGGTTTTAGACAAACCTTTTTCTGGATCAAACCTTTTGCCTATCTGCTCTGATACCAATTGTAGATCCCAGTGCAGTGCAAACACAAGTAAATATGAACAATGAATAACAGATTATAGATCACAGCAACTAGTCATATGATTGATAATACTTCAAAGGGTTAAGGTTTACAGAGAGAATTTCTGATAAGGATATGTAAACCTTAAGAACTAGTAAACTGAATAATGATTTTCTAACCTAACAAATGAAATAGAAATAACTTTAAATATGCAGGCTCGCAGGCCTAATGGGCTTTAAGGCCCAACAAGCTTACAACTTTAACAACTTGTCATAAACTACCCTGAACTTCTATTTAACAATCAAAATAGCCCTAACAATTTATCTCATAATTAGGGTTGAACAGTTTAGAAAGGTTAGAAGTTCATTTTTCAGTTTACTAGTCGTTAGGTTTACATACCCTTATCAGAAATTATCTCTGTAAACCTTAACCCTTTGAAGTATTATCAATCATATGACTAGTTGTTGTGGCTTATAATCTGTTCATCATTGTTCATATTTACTTGTGATTGCACTGCACTGGGATCAACACTCCCACTTAACACCGTCTCTTTTATCCGTTAAATGAAAGGACAAATATGTATTTTTATAAAAACAAATCAATTCCTAATTAATCACAATCATTAAACGTGGCTTGAACGCTTGGTCCTGTTTTCTCAATCACCGATCTTCCCTGTTTTTTCTCTATAGGCATGCCAGCCAGTTTCTGTCACTGTCATCATAGGGAGTTGTGATATTTTGAGATATCTTAAGCACAGCCAATGCACAAATATCTTATATATGTAGTTGTCTTTTGTTTTGTTCTCGCCCCACATCCCCATGATGTATACAGTAACAGTAGATATACAAAATTAATTGTTTATATGTCTGAATCACCTTCAACGATTTATCATATTCATTCCTCATTTACAGTCAAAAGTGTGTTCTCTGGTGTATACAAATTTGAAAGAAACAAGTGCATAAGGAGAAAATAATAATCAATTAACTTGATAATAATATGTCATTATTATTAACAGCATAAACCATTGAAAATCAATTAACAACAATTTAAAGAATCATCCATAAACATTAACATCTTAGTAAGTATTAACCTTTGACATTCAATAAACTTGAAGCCCACAAACAGAACCATCAAGAATAGAAGAGATGAAAGGTAAAGAGATGAAGCAGAGAGAGGTAATAAGATGAAATAGAGAAAAGACACTTAGGGGTTGTTTACCAAACGTTTATCCGGTAAGTGCTTATCGTGTTAATTACCTTACCCATTGTACACGACAAGGACGTAGAATCTTACCCGGTAAGAGCCATGACAAAGACCGAGAGTCTTACCCGGTAAGTGAAGGTGACGACTCTTACACCGTTAACACTTACCAGATTAATTATTGCACATGATGTTGTTCCGATTGACTAGAATTTTACCCCATAAGTTAAATAATAGGATCTTGTTTCTTCTGAAATTTCTTCATGGTTTCTCAATGTTCACCTATATAGTGAATCTGTTGGCATTATTTCCAGTAGTTCCTTTTCTTTCAATGCTAATTACAAAATAACAACTTAGTGTTGTAATAGTGCAGTACATCCAAAGAGTAATATTGGTTTAAAGATTACATATAAGCAGGACTAAGGGTTCAACCCCCCAATAACAAGCATCAATAGTTTTTCTTTGGATGATCTTGAGGAGTAGGTCTACATTCTTTTATAGATTTTTCTTACATTCTTGCTTTTTTCCTGTTGACAGGATCTTGTTGATATTTGAAATTGGAATGGGGTTGTTCTGAAAGTCTGTCAATTACAATATTTGCGATAGATTCTTTACCCCAACTATCTATGAAGTTCTTGGAAAGGGAAAAGTTAACTAATTACAATCCTCGGTTGCATCAATTGAACAAAATAAACCTAGGATCGGAGGTCTCAGAAAAGTTCTTTGAAAAGGAACAGTTTACACACAGGGACGAACACAGGGACGATCGGCGATACACCAGGACCAATCTCTCTAGTTCGATAGATTGGTGTCGTTCGTGATTAAGAAAACACTGGGATGATCAGAGAAAACACAGGGACGCTCGGAGAAACACAGGGACCAATCTCTCAAGTTCGAGAGATTGGTGTCGTGCGTGATTGGGAAAACACAAGGACGATCGGTGAAAGCACAGGAACGATCGGCGATACACAAGACCAATCGGTGAAACTGCAGAGACGAAGTCACAGGGACGATCGGTGGAACCATTCGTGATTGAGAAAACAGGACCAAGCGTTCAAGCCACGTTTAATGATTGTGATTAATTAGGAATTGATTTGTTTTTATAAAAAGACATATTTGTCCTTTCATTTAACGGATGAAACAAACAGTGTTAAGTGGGAGGGACTTTGAGTGAAAGAAAATTATAAAGTTAAGGACCACCAACGTAGATAGTTCACTTTAGGGATCAAATCCAAAATTTAGGCAAACCACAGGGACCACCGGTGTAATTCACTCTAATATTAAATATAATTTAAAAAAGAAAATAAAATCAAATTGTAAAAATACAATATTACCCTTGCCTTAACAAAGCACCCGTTAGTGAAGTTAGCGAAAGGGACCCAATCTAAAACAAAAATGAAACCATTGTGACCATACGTGTAATTATTTTGTTTGAGGGACCTAATCCAAAAATTTTAACAACCAGAAAGACGAAATTTGTAATTTTTTCTTGATTTTTTCTTCAACATGTCCTTTTTAGTCATTTTACATTCTTATAAGCTAGTTTTTATCAAACCTGACTTATTCATCAGCTAGCTTATCAGTAATCAGCTAATTTATCAACTATCAGCTAGTTTGCCAAACATAGCCTAAACTTAACGGTTTAACTATTTAGAGGTTTAAACAGACCAAATTGAACAACACAACCTTAGGGTTGCACATAGGTTGGGATGGACGGTTTCCGATATTTAAACAACCACCTAATTACGGAGGTTTGAAATGATTTCAATCCAACCCAACCCATTAAAAAATACAATCAACCCAACCAAAAACTTACAGGTTGAATTGGGTTGGGACGTTGGATTGGCGGGTTAGTAGCCATGGATTGGCACGTGCCACCGTATTATTTCTATGTCGAAAGATTAAAAATTTTACGTTTATGAAACGTGCAACCGTGTCGGTTTAGAAGGTACCACCGTATGATATTCAAAACTTCAAGAAGATGCAACCGTACCTCGTAATCAACAAAAAAACAAAAATAATGTCTTGAACTCAACCAAAAAACCGACAAAAAACTCTTGAAATCAACAAAAAAACCGAAAAAAAAACTCTTGAAATCTACCAAAAAAACCGAAAAGAACTCTTGAAATCTACCGAAAAAATCTTTTGAAACCGATAAAAAAACGTAAAAGTTCCTTGAAATCAAGCCAAAAACTTTAAAAATCCCTCGAAGCGGCGGAATTAGGCTATAAACACATCGGGCGATATTGAACGTTGGTAAAAAGATACACGTCGATAAAAACAATGTTTTTTATAATTATTTTTTATCTATATTATATGGTGTCAACGTACTAAAAAAAAATCTAGATCCGTCTCTATAAATAGCATACATCAGTTTTACAGACGAAGAAACATTAATAGCAATATACCCAACAAAAATCATTACAATCATCCAAATATACACGTGTAACTATTTGCCAATCAAGTAATTTTATGGGGTTGTTTTTAAAATTATGTAAACGAACTAACTAGACGAGAGTCAACTGTACTGCTGGAACAACAATGGAGGAAGAGGAAGCATCAATTTGTTCCAAGTCAAAGCCAGCACCTTCCCCAAAATCACTCGCATTTTCAACACCAAAGACCTTCTTCATCACGGTAATCGCTTTGCTTCTTCTCAGAACAAGGTCTTCTCGCTAATCTTCCATTCATCTTCTTCGCATTTCCTTCACATTTATAGTTTTATGTTTGTTTATGTTACCTCAGTTAATGGTCCTGTAAATTGCAATTGAAATGAGCTTTTCGCATTTACATCAGTTTGATTATATATATGTCTTGATAATCAATGTGCTTAACTTAGATTCAGTTGTCGAGTACTCGGTTCATTGATGACAAATCATATGAATCATGGATATTTATTTTGATCTTCATATATGCACTTGGAAATTGGTGTAATTTAGGGCTAGCATTTGAATTACTCCTCATTAATAATGATTGAGATAGGTTTTGAATTTCGTGGTAAAACTAGCCATACAAAATTTCAAAATCACTCATTTGGATTGTTCATTCAGGATATGATAATGTGCTACTGGTCTAATTCTTCATTCTCTTGATATTATTATATCTAATTGCGTGTATCGAATTCGAATTTACTCATATCTTTTAATATTTCATTGCCCAGACTAACAGCTAGGGATGGTAGGATCATCAAAAATCCCTTTTATCGCCCTTCTGTTAATCTATCTCGGAAGCTTAGTAAAATCAGATGCATCTGATCACCGTTACAGTGACGGAGATGTAGTCCCCATCTATGCTAACAAAGTTGGTCCATACTCTAATCCTCGGTTAGTCACATTCCCTCCATACTTTTTTGTGGTTGGTAAAGTATTCATTTGTCTACATTTTATTAATAATGATGCTTAGATTAGGGAAGTATTTGATTCAAACTCCTAATCCTTTCTTGTTTTATGTGATTTCCACTTATTCTTCTGGATATCATCTCTAGGGAAACATATGCTTATTATGATCTTCCCTTTTGTTTACCAGGTATTTCTTTTTTTTTTTTTAGTTTCTTGAATGTGTTTGTCCTTTTTACTCTTTTTCTGCACTCACTGTGACTTTTCGTATAACAGATGTAGTGAAAGAGAAGAAGCTTAATTTGGGTGAAATGTTGAATGGGGACCATCTTGTTTCAACTCCATATAAGCTTGAATTTCTTGTGCATAAAGAGTTTGAGGTATTATGCAAGAAGAAACTAAGAAAAACAGATGTTTCTCAGTTAAGAACTGCGATAGAAAAAGACTACTATACACAATTGTATTATGATGATTTGCCAATTTGGGCTTCCATTGGCAACGTTGAAAGGGATTATAGAGATGAAAGTATCAATCGCAAGTATTTCCTTTACAAGCATTTGGCTTTTGAAGTTTTCTATAACAAAGATCGCGTTATTGAGATCCTTCTTCAAGTAGACCCAAATTTATTAGCAGATGTAACAGAAGACAAGGAAATTGATGTGGATTTTACTTACTCCGTTAGGTGGTCAGTGACCGAAAATTCATTTGATCAGAGAATGGAGAAATACATAGGTTCTTCTATATCTGTGCAAGGTTACTCGATTGCAAATTCTTGTTTCACGATCCTCATTCTGATCATTTGCGTACTGATCTATTACCGACGAGTTATTCGTAAAGAAATTTCCAAGTACTAATTCTACTAACTGAAAATAAGTTTGTTTTTCCAATCTTTTTTGACCCTTTAGCTAATACAACTCTTTTCTCTAATTCATGAAAACAAAAGGTATGCATGTGATATTGAAGAAAATGAAGTGGCTGGTAAGCAAGAAGAGACAGGATGGAAGAACATACATGGAGATGTATTTAGATTTCCAAAACATAAATCCTTATTTGCTGCAGCTCTTGGTTCTGGCACACAGCTACTTGTACTGTTAGTATTTCCCCAAGAATGTTACTCAATTAAGCATCTTTTACAAGAAAAAAAACTTATTGCCTTCTTTTTTTTTTTTTTTTTTCAATGTTTATGCTATATTTTTTGGATCAGCATCCAAAGATAGTTTTATAACCTTCATTTTGTTGCATTTGCAGCATGGTATCCATTCTTATTTTGGGCGTAACAGGTGTTTTTCAGCCCTATCGTCAAGGAGTTTTCTGGAATGCACTTGTTTATCTATATGCAGTTACATTTGTGGTCTCAGGATCTACATCAGTTTCTTTCTATTTTCAACTGGAAGCAACAACCTGGGTATGTGTGAAATATCAATGTAGTTCTACACTTGATTTTACGAATTTTCATTCTCACAATGAACTTTAAACTGATCAGGTCCTCTAGTTTTTTTCTTCACAGATGAAGAACCTATTGCTGGCAGGCGGAATACATTTCGCACCTCTCTTCCTAGTATTTGGTTTCAATAATACCGTCGCCATTTTTTATGGATCAACCGCTGCATTGCCATTGGGTGCAATATTCACATTTTCTCTTTTGTGGATATTTGTAGCATTCCCGTTGCTTCTTTTAGGTGCGGTTATTGGAAAAAACAGTGTTTCTAATTTCCGAGCTCCATCTAGAACCGCCAAATGTCCTAGAGAGGTTCCTCAACTGCGTTGGTATAAAAGTATCCTCCCTCAGATGGCTATGGCTGGATTTTTACCATATAGCGTGATATCTACTCAGCTTTACGATATACTTTCCTCTGTTTTTGGCCGTGGGATTTACGCACTATACAATTCTATGTCCATAATGTTCGTTCTTCTTTTGATCACGACGGCTTTAGTTTCTGTGATGCTGACGTACTTCCAGCTTGCTGTTGAAGATCATAAATGGTGGTGGAGGTCCTTCTTTTGTGGTGGATCTACTGGATTGTATGTCTATGGTTACTCCATCTATTACTATTTCTGGCTATCAGATATGAACAGTTTCATGCAAACCACTTTCTTTTTTGGCTCCATGGCTTGCCTTAGCTATGGAATCTTCCTTGTGCTCGGAATGGTGGGTTTCCATGCCTCGTTGCTCTTTGTCCGCTACCTATATGCATCTATAAAATGTGATCAACAGGTAAAAAAATTCTTGTCCTTCAATTTTGTTAGTTAATGTTACTTACAGTACTGGATATCGAACTTCATGGAAACAGTCTCTCGTAGACGAAAGGTCTGAGCACATCCTATCCCTGCACCAGACCTGTTGGTGATTGCTATCAAGCCTTTGGTGTAATTGTGATTTACATGAGATTAAATAGGTTTTAGTTAATCTATAATACGGGTTAGGAATTAAGTGTGGGAAGCACACTTATATAAGCTAACTTGAACCTGGGATCGCCATAAAGAGGGGCATGGCCCTCTGATGACTCCAGAGGCAAAGTTCATAAGACCAACTGATCCAGAAAGCAAAGTTCAGAAGGCTAAGGCGCTAAGCTGACTTTGATCTGATCCAGGGCAACCGGTTTCTTTCTTATTTGTTCGTAGTTATTTAGTAACTGCTTAGAACTAAAATAATTACCTTCCTGCCAAAATAACTGTCAATTAACTTCCAAGTTTAGGAGATTTGATCTCAAAAAGGGTACATACAAAAACATAACAGAATCTCGAGTGTTTTACTCTCGTTTTTGCCTAAAAATCTGAGTGTGAATTTGTGTAATCCAAGGCTGTGAAAGGGGTGAAATATTACTTTTGGAAAACATTTTCTACACGGTCCATTATCTACCCAAGTCTATCTTGAATGATACATCACCTAAGCCTTAGATTTCTAACAC
The DNA here is from genome assembly GCA_023525745.1 of Arctium lappa. Lineage (NCBI taxonomy): Eukaryota > Viridiplantae > Streptophyta > Magnoliopsida > Asterales > Asteraceae > Arctium > Arctium lappa. The sequence continues at coordinate 19,062,192 of CM042050.1, forward strand.
TATCTGCGTGGGATTTTCTGGGTTTGTTTGGTTTAAACCGGATACATGCCCACATTAGAGACTTGCCAGTTAAGGACATCATTGTTGTCAATACTTGATTTTGAATTGCTCTCTTTGCTCATTTGCTATTTATGCCACAATTTTCAGAGAATCCACGAGGGGGACGAAGTGATGCTTATTGTTCAAGAATGACATATTGTTGGCATAAAGTGAGGCAACGGTTGGACTACACCTTGTGTTTCGTCAACGGAAAGCAAGAAACAAAATTCTGGTTCACTACAACTCTATAAGTACATGAACAAGTTTTCAACCACATGATCTTTTTGGTGGAGTTTTGTGTTAGAATTATAATTTTCGTTGTGATGCAATAGCCCCCTTGATCATGGGACGAAATCATGCTTCCCATGTCACATTTGCTCCACGGTGATGTTTCCACTGCACCTTGATCAATGATGCAATAGCCCCCTTGATAAGAAACAACATTTTCTTTAATAGATATAAGGGGTTCCGGTGAGAAGCGTAAGAACTGGTTATCAACCGTTGGATGAGAAAGGGACGCACATTAGAATGAGATGCACTGAGATGTACCAGATCAATTCATTTATAAGCCGCAATTTATGGGAGGACTTGAGATTAAAAGAAATCAAACGGTTTAGATCCACTTATCGCGCTTTTCACCGTTAACTTAACTTCTGACACCATCCTTCGCCGTAGATATAAATGGGTAAATTTACTTACCGATGAATTTAACTTTTAAATATGGATTTTCCATGACTAGATGTGATCTTAAATGATTCTCAAATGCAAACTTCAAATTAATTTATTCCGATTAACGTCAATTGTAAAAAAAGCTTGAAACATTTGATAAAATTTGTAAAATAATTCATTTTCTTTTTTTGTTAGAATCTAGAAATGAGGAAATAAAAGAATTTTACATGATACGAATCAAAGGTCCGAACGTACAAAATACAAGTGGACCAATAAGCATGAAGCATTCAGAAATAAAGGCTGCAGAGGATCATAGCACCCATAGAAGACTGGTTCAAACACAAAAAAGTTGGAGCCAAGAATGATTCTCTTCCTCCCTAGCTAAGTAGTAAAATTGCATACACGGCTGACACGCTGCCTTACTCGTTAAGATTTGTACGCGGATTCCACACATACCCTTTATATATACACTCTCAGTCGGCACTCTAAAAAAACACACATTTCCCCACCGCCACCGCCGCCGTCACCGTCCTCCACCTCACTCAGACACCTACAACACACTCACTCCACCTACCTAAGCATGTCTGCCACAGCATCTCACCGACCAGCGCCAGCAGTTCGTCGTGTTCTAGAACCTTCTACTCCGCCACGGTTGATTCCAGAAAGGGGACAGGTTTTTCGGAATGTGATCCGAGCAGTTTTCTCGTGCCTATGTTTCGGCGAGAGACAGAGACTACGACAACGCCGTTGTGCTACGGTGTCTCCGATTTGTCCTTGACGATGATCTGATCGGTGGCGGTTTGTAAGGATGAGATGGCGGTCAGCTGGTGTTGTGTAGGTAAATTGATATTCAATTCATTTTGTTGTACGAAATTTTTAGATTAATTTGTTAGATCTTCAATGTTTCTAGTTGAAGAAGAGTTTGTGTCACAGTTATTTGTGAATTTTTCGAGCTGTTCGTAGCGACGGCCTTTGTAACTTCTAAATTGTGGCTGTTTAGTTCAAGTAAATAAAACTTTGATGACAATCAGAATTCAAAACTATTGTTGAAGAACATGTTCCTCTGTTGTAATTCTCGGTGTTTTGTCTTGTTAATCTGAGCCATGGCAGCAAATTGAAGATCTGTGATCAAGCATTCATCTAGTATAAAGAAACCACCAGTAGAAAATTGAATTTTGACACCTAAAACACAGAGTTAGCGTCGATGAATTGATCTGGGAAATTTGAGTTCCTATGCTCAATGACTGCCTGTAAAAAAAATATGCTTCATTTGTTTGAAAAACTATGTTTTAAATTGCATTCTTCCCAAAATACCCTTTCATTTTTGGTATATTTCTGTTTTCCAATATCCCCCTCCCTCTGTCTTTCTCCTTTCAGCTTCTCTCTTATTTATTTGACATAAAAAGATTATTGCGTGCAAACTCGAGCTCAAATCGTATGAAAACTCAAATAGGAAGTAAAGTTCTTGATTTCCTTACTTGATTACTTCCGATATTTGCACGCTGGTTATACAATGACTACTTGAAAATTACTCGATAAATCTTAACATTTTTATCAACACATAGATCTCGCAAAAAAAAAAACAAGCAACTTCATAGAACACCTCAAGTGAATTACAAATGTGAACTTATGATCAACAAAATGCAACACGATATATACTCAATAACAACTCTGGGGACCTTTCAAGGGAGATCTTACTATTTTGTGGTAACTATGAGATCTAATCTCATTCATAGGCCATTAAAATAGGCAAAAATGGTAAAAATGTCAACAAAAAAAATTATAATTCAGTGTGATCTAATTTAGGCGGGGTCCGATAATTTTGGCATGGAATCAGATGGTACATATGAGATTCAGATGATGTTAGATTATCAGATATATGCCAAATCACAATGTAACACATACATCACAATGTACCACATACATTAGATATATGCCAAATCACATGGTACATATGAGATTCAGATGATGTTAGATTATCACAATGTAACACAATGTCACATGGTCCATATGGAATTCAAAGCTTGTTCCAGATTATCACAATGTAACACATACACAAGACTCAATGACAAATCAGATGATACATGTATTAATTTCAACAGTTGTGATTTATCACATTATCAAAATGTAACACATTATAACATTATCAAAATGTAACACAATATAACAATATATCTTCCCCTTCATTGGAACTACTAGACAAATATTTGAACGGAATCTTCAAATAATTCTCGGTCTATTGAAAGGCAAAAAACAAGCAGATCTTCTTTCTGCAACAAGAATGCAGACTTAATCATGGGGTAAGAATGAAGACTTCATACGGCAGCAAGAATGCAGACTTCATACACTAAATTCAAACTCAAATATGGATATTATCTCAAAATCAATTTGTTGAGATAATTGTAATATATGGGTTAGAATCCATAAATTTAGTTTTTGGGTGAGAGAAATGGAAGGAGACTTTTATGAAGGGGTTTATATGTAAAAGTGGGAATAATAGGGATTTAACCCTAGAATCCAGTGAATTGTTTGTTGGCGGCTGGCAGTCTTAAGAAGAGCGAGAGAGGAGGTTGAAGAAGACGATCGGAGGAGAGCAAGGGTTGGTTCTTCGGTGCTCATCAATCCTCAAAGGTAAGGCTAAATCCTATTTTTCTCTATTGTTAAGGATTTTAGTTATTTTATCTCAAGTCCCGTATTTGTTTGCTCTATCTACCAGATCTCTCTTGAGTTTCTGACTTTTCTGGGATTAGAAATTGGTTATGGAATCATCCTTGTAATTAATGGATCCTATTAAATCGAGTTTTTGCAATTTATTTTTGGGTTATGGTTTGAGTGATGTCTCGAACTAAGAGTTAATCTGGAACTGTGGTATCGATTATCGGTCCTTCGTGGTCTGTTGGTTCGGCGGGAACACCGGTTACTGGGGGGGAGGGGAAGAGTTCAGACCCCTGTCGATAAGTGGTAACAGACTCCGGTCAATGTGTTTACCGGTCAAAAAGTCGACCTCGGTCGATTTGTATACCGGTCGAAGAAAGGGGGTTCGGTCAAGGCCATGCCCCGGTCGTGAATTGAAGTAGACTCCGGTCGGTGGAGTGCTGATCCCGGTCCCCGGGGTGGTGCAGTAGACCGAGGCCCAAGTTGCTTTATTATTGGGCCAAATCAAATTAACTTAAATTAAGTTTGGGTTTAGTTTATTTAGTATAGTGTTGGGCTTCATTTTTGGAATAACCCATTTCCGGGTAGCTTATTCGAGTGCTTTAATTCTTCCTTGAGTCGAAGTTTTAGGAAGTCGGGTCCTCTACATAGGAGACCGTTGAGATTTTTGGGGTTTAGGACCAACTTGGTTAAATTAAAGAGTATCGAGAATTCATCAGGAATGCATTGTTTTATAGGTTTGGTCCCGGAGTATAAAGGTAGACGTAAAGCGTTAAGCAAAGGACGACAGGTGAGTTTTTCTGAACTAAATCCTTTATGAATGAAAGCATGCGATGATTGATTTTCAAATGTGATTTATTTACGATGTCAAGTTTACAATGATATGATTTAAGTGTGTTATATATTGTTGGTGTTTAAATGTATGCATACATTATTTGTGAGATATGTGACCTAAGTCGGGGAGTGTGGCCCGCCTACTCGTGCCGGGGAGTGTGGCCCGTTTATGTCGTTGGGGGCGTGTCCCAACATTAAGGCAGCGCGAGTTAGACACATCGTCTTTGATGGTCGTGTGGTCCGTAGCGTGTTTTACTTATGTGTTATTATCAACTGTTGATTTTAAATTCTGGAAAGTATTTTGTTGCTTATCTGTTAGAGGGAACCCACTAGACCTTCGGTCTAACCCTCGCTCTTTTAAAACTAAAAATCTTTTCAGGCAAGCGTGATTTAGTAAGATCAGAAAGGGGCAAGGAGAAGATGTAGCGGGAAGAGTTAGAAGACCGTTCCCTTAGTTATCCTTATTTTATCTCAGTTGTGTAGGTTGCTTCGAAGACTGTGAATTTTAAATTGTAAGCTTGGGGTCGTTGCGGCATGAATTTTATTCTGTTATTAGGAATTATATTACCTTATTGTTATTTTTGGTTGGGTTGTTACAATAATAAAGGAAACGTACTATTTGATTGATGAGGCTTTGATTTTTTTCAGTTACAAAAAAATTGTTATATTAATTAATTTACCAAATTACTAATAGATTGTAACACTCCGATTTTTGATTCAAGGAAAAGGCAAGAGGCAGTGGGTTTCGCGACTTACCACGCGAGTAACACCCGCGGCATAACCCGCGAAGTGCACTGTCCGCGGGTAAGACAGTGGGTCTCGCGACTTACCACGCGGGTAACACCCGCGGCACAACCCGCGACATTGGTCTGACGAATTTAAAAGGGGTTTTCAGCCCATTTCATTTATCACACTTCAACCTCATTTCTCTCAAACTCTCTCTTCATTTACTCCCTCCCAAAACCGAACCCTAACCCTTTCAACCACTAATCTTCCTCATTTATTGCAAGAATCAAGCATCCTCAACCCAAGGACTTCAACCAAGGATCTCAAGCTTCAAGATCATCTTCCTCCTCCATCCATTTCTAGGGTTTCTCCCAAGTTTCTAGGGTTTTGCTATAAAACCTAGATAGTGAGTTTCCTTTACCAAAATCTTTAAAATGGGATACATATCTTAAGTGTTTACTTGTACTACTTGTTATGTATGCACAAATCTGATCACCTGATAAGTTTGACCTAAATGCTATTTTCATGAGTATTTGGGGGTTTTGACTGTTGAGATATTTACATGGAGTCATGATGGTGTTAACGTCGTTATTATTGGTTATGATGGTTAATATCATGGATTATGTGAAGATTGTTGATTAAACCTACATGCTTGGGTGTTTTGGGCCCAACCTGGGATTGAAGTCATGCAAGTCCTTATATATGTTTCTTGTTGATGCGAGATATGTATAAGGATGGTTAATATGTGTATATATCTTGTGATACTAGATATGTGCGGAAATGGAATATATATATATATATATATATATATGTTGGAGGAACCGTGAGTATGTGCCAGGAGGATGTAGCCTTAGGTGCCACCGGGATGGTATGTGCCTAATGCCCCCGCCACCGGGACGGTGTGCCGGGCCTTTAGGTGTTGTAGGAAAAACAACACCCAAGGTGCATTGACTTGAGGTAAAACTTATTGGTGTGATGGATCTCCCCCATTGATTCCAGTGTGACCATGTGGACCGAGTCGTTAATTATGCTATTTCATATTTATCAAATGTTATGCCATGCTTTTGTACAACTCACTAGGCCCGTTTGGCCTAACACTTGTTTGGTTTGATATGTATCCCAGGTTTTAGCGCGCGGTCGCCAAGAAGGTGTAGATGCCTTAGATGTGAGCTTGGGGACATTTTTGGGACGCTATGCTTAGAAAGCTTCTTTTGGATTGGATTATAGCTTGTATTAATCTTGTTCCTAGTTAGGATTTAGATTAAAGGGTTGTGTTCCCTTAGATCGTTATTCATTACAAACTTGTAATTTTAACAGGCGTTATTGTCTCCCTTTTTGGGAAGAGCTCATGTTATGGCATATTGATTACCATGTTTCCCTTTTATGGAAATTTTTGTTGATCCTAATTTTGGGGTGTTACAAGTTGGTATCAGAGCTCTAGTTTAAGTGAACTAGGTGTCGACTGTAGCATACCTAGACTTAACCTGGTTGAGCATTTAGTATCACTGTCCATATGGGTAGAGCATTCCTAGGTGGGGAGAGTATTGGGATTACGGAATTGCATTGATTGAAATTTATGACGATGGAAACGAGGGTTCTCATGTAAGATACGTTCACAATCTCACTTGGCCAGTGTTGTTATGAATTTATGATTACGTGAGCGTGCTTGAAATTGTTGTTATGATGATTAATCATTGTAGTAGTACGTAGTGAACCGCTTATCTTTTAAAGAATTAACCGGTACGACTCTTGTCGTGTGTGACAGTTCACCATGGTAAGCACAAGGAGTCGGGTTGGAACGGCCGATGATGCGAATGAGGCAAGTGTGACCGCCCCGGGAACTGCGAGGCAAGCAAACCCGGTAGTAAACCAAGTTATTCCACCGATTCCCAGAATGCTGGAGGGGATCGTAGACGAAATTCCTCAAGTAAACTTGGTAGCCGAGTATTTGTTCATTCAAGAAGCGGACCCTCAGTCAGTTCTATTAGCGAGCATTATGCAGATGATGAATTCCGCGATGGACAAACGGGACGAGAAATTGATGAAGGTCTTAGAAGACAGGGATGCAAGCAATCGGAGACATGAGACGGTGAGGGACAATGCAGTGATGGGATCGGGCGGAGCTGATATCGCAGTTGGGACGGAAGAACATGCTATCCGGGCCGAGAATAAGAAGGAAGGGGGTTGTTCCTTCAAGTCATTCCTATGTAGCCGAGCTCCGGAATTTTCCGGGACAACCGATCCGTTTGCGTGTATGAAATGGATTCAAGAAGTAGAAATGGCTTTTGAGGCGAGTGAGTGTGCGGATAATCAACGGGTCAAGTTTGCGTCCCAATTGCTCCGAGGGGACGCGTTAACTTGGTGGAATGTCACTAGAAGGGTGTTGACACCGGAGGTTTTGGCCAAGCTCACTTGGCCAAGCTCACTTGGCCAACCTTCAAGAAGAAGCTTATGGAGAAATTTTGCAATGAGAGGGCGCTCGATAAGATAGAAGAAGAGCTCCGGAATCTAAAGAAGGGAGACTTGACCGTTGCCGACTATGCGAAACAATTTATGGACAAGCTCAGCTTAGTGGAGCATGTGGCAAGAGATGAAGAGTCGAAGATAAAGTGGTTTATGAGGGGGTTACCGGCGAATATGAAGACGGACGTGAGAAATGCCCACAAGACCACCTTGCAAGATGTGATCGAGGCCTCCCAGTAGGTAGAGGATGACGTGATGGAAGACAAGGAGGAAAGGAAACAACAAGGAGAGAAGAGGAAATGGGAAGGGCCGACCGGGCCCGTGCGACCATCCAAACCCTTCATCGGGGGAAGGAGTGTAGAGCCGAAACGCAAGACACAGTGGTGCCTTAAGTGTAAGTGTAAACATTTCGGGCCCTGCAGTCAGAGATCCTTGTCCAACTCCATCGAATGTTCCAACTTTGGTCGGAAAGGCCACTTGAGTAAGGATTGTTATTCCCGACAAGGAGTCTGTTATGGGTGTAATGAACCGGGGCACCTCAAGCGGTATTGCCCGAAATTAGCAATGGGTCGTCAAGGAGCTCCGGGTGTGTCAATACCGAAGAAGGAGACCTAACCAAAAGCGCCAAGTCGGGCCTTCCAAATGACGGCTGATGAGGCGAGGGAGATGGCGGATGTAGTGTCGGGTACGTTCTTATCATTTGTATCTTCATCTTTCTGCAAGAAATTCACTACACCTCCTAGTTTGTTGCGTGATGCGTTAGTAGTAGAGGTAGCCAACGGAGAACAGTTGTTAGTTCGGGAATGCTACTTTGGGTGTACCTTAAGTTTAGATGGTGAGTCCTTTGAAATAAACTTGTTACCGGCGGACATCGGGGGGTTTGACGTAATTGTTGGGATGGATTGGTTATCCAAGTATGACGCCGGTATTTTCTGTTTCAAAAAGCTGATTAGGATACCCTTGTCGGTTGGTGGCGAGGTGATTATCTACGGGGAGAAGAACAGAAAAGCCAGTATGATCATCTCGTCCCTCAAGGCACGAAAGAGCCTAGTCAAGGGATGTGCATCGTATTTGGCCTACGTAATCGACGCGAAGTTAGAAAAGAGAAGAGTAGAAGATGTGGACGTGGTGCGAGAATACCCGGATGTCTTTCCGGAAGACCTACCCGGACTACCACCGGAGCGACAGGTAGAGTTCCACATCGACCTCACTCCGGGAGAAGCTCCGATAGCTCGTGCTCCTTACCGTCTAGCCCCGACAGAAATGCGAGAAATGATGACGCAACTTCAAGAACTTCTCGAGAAGGGGTTCATACGAACGAGCTCGTCGCCTTGGGGAGCTCCAGTTCTATTTGTGAAAAAGAAGGACGGGTTGATGCGTATGTGCATCGACTACCGTGAGCTCAACAAGGTCACTGTTAAGAACAAGTATCCACTTCCTCGGATCAACGACCTCTTCGATCAACTCCAAGGAGCGGGATGCTTCTCTAAGATAGACTTGCGATCGGGTTACCATCAGGTGAGGGTGAAGGAAAGCGATATTCCAAAGACGGCGTTCCGGACTAGATATGGCCACTACGAATTCTTAGTCATGCCTTTTGGGTTGACTAATGCACCGGCCGTTTTCATGGACTTGATGAACCGTGTATGTCGACCACTATTGGACAGATCTGTCATAGTCTTCATCGACGATATTCTGATTTACTCTCGTGACGAAGCGGAGCACCGGAAACACTTGTGAGAGGTCTTGGAAGTCCTTCGAAAGGAAAAGTTGTTCGCAAAGTTTTCAAAGTGCGAATTTTGGTTGCAAGAAGTCCAGTTCTTGGGTCATGTGGTGTCAAAGGATGGGGTAAAGGTGGATCCGACAAAGATCGAGGCAATGATGAATTGGGAACCACCGACGAATCCATCAGAGATAAGGAGTTTCTTGGGTTTGGCTGGCTACTACCGTCGATTTATTCAAGACTTCTCGAAGATCGCCTCTCCGCTCACGTCACTGACAAGAAAGAATGTTAAATTCTTGTGGACCGAAACTCAAGAGGGAGCATTCCGGACTCTCCAAAGGAAATTATGCGAAGCACCGATCCTCTCCCTACCCGAGGGATCCGAAGACTTTGTGGTGTATAGCGACGCCTCTAAATTGGGCCTTGGTTGTGTATTGATGCAAAGGGGAAAAGTGATCGTGTACGCTTCACGGCAACTCAAGGATCACGAGAAGAATTACCCTACGCACGATTTGGAACTAGCGGCGGTGGTATTTGCCTTAAAGCTTTGGCGACATTACCTTTATGGGACGAGGTGTACCCTATTTACCGACCATAAAAGCTTGAAGTACATCTTTGACCAAAAGGACCTCAATATGAGGTAGGGAAGGTGGGTAGAGCTTTTGAAGGATTATGATTGTGAGTTGTTGTACCATCCCGGTAAGGCCAATGTAGTGGCGGATGCGTTGAGCCGAAAGAGTTACGGGAGTGAAGCCAAAATAACACTTACTAGAATTGACGTCAAGTCGGGTCTGGTGGAGGGTATCAAGAGGAGTCAAGTGGAAGCACTTCGAGAGGAAAACCTTAAAGACGAAGTCATGGTGAAACAATGGGAAACACTAACGGAAGATAGTCGCGGCCTTAAACTCTTCCAAGGGAGGATTTGGGTACCGAGAATTGGAGGGAATCGAGAGATACTTTTGGCGGAAGCTCACAAGACCAAATACTCCATACATCCCGGTAGTACCAAGATATATAGGGACTTGAAACTTCATTATTGGTGGCCGGTAATGAAGCTCGATGTAGCCAAGTACGTGGAGAGGTGCGTCACATGCCTTCAAGTCAAGGCAGAACATCAAAGGCCTTATGGAAGTTTGCAACCTCTAGACATCCCAGAATGGAAGTGGGAACACATCACAATGGACTTCGTCACCAAGTTGCCGAAGACTTTAAAGGGTCACGATACGATTTGGGTGGTAGTGGATCGACTCACGAAGAGCGCGCACTTTTTAGCAATGCGGGAGACATTGCCCATGGATAAATTGGCCAAGTTGTACATAGACGAGGTGATATCGCGACACGGTGTTCCACTATCCATAGTTTCGGATCGGGATAGTCGATTCACCTCTAAGTTTTGGGATGGATTAAAAAGGGAATTGGGGACAAGAGTCAAGTTGAGCACGGCCTATCATCCTCAAACCGACGGACAAAGCGAAAGGACCATCCAAACTCTTGAGGACATGCTTCGGTCTTGCGTCATAGACTTTGGAGGAAGCTGGGATTCCCACTTGTCGTTAGTGGAATTCGCTTACAACAATAGCTATCACTCGAGCATTGGGATGGCACCATTCGAGGCACTCTACGGGAGAAAATGTAGGACACCGGTGTGTTGGCTCGAGGCGGGGGAAAAGCAGTTTGCGGGACCGGAGATAGTTCAAGCGACGGCAGACAAGGTCAAAGGCATTCGAGAACGTTTGAAAGCGGCACAAGATCGTCAAAAGAGCTATGCGGATAAGAAAAGGAGACCGATCGAGTTCCAAGTGGGGGAGCGGGTCATGTTGAAGGTGTCACCATGGAAGGGGATCATTCGGTTCGGGAAACGCGGGAAGCTTAGTCCTCGTTTCCTTGGACCCTTCACAATTTTGGAAAAGATTGGGCTCCAAGCTTATAGACTAGAATTGCCACCGGAGATGAACGAGATCCACCCTACCTTTCATGTATGCTACCTTCGTAAATGCTTGGCGGAAGAGGAGAGCGTTATACCATTATCAGAGATTCGGGTGGACAACGGCAACCGATGCGTAGAGGAGCCGGAAGCCATACTAGAGGCTAAGATGAAACAATTACGACACAAGAAAGTGACCATGGTAAAGGTCCAATGGAAACACCATCGGGGAACGAACGTGACGTGGGAGTCGGAGGAAGATATGAAAAGGAGGTACCCGCAATTGTTTGATCAGTCGTGATTTCGGGGACAAAATCCTTGTTAGGTGGGGAGGATTGTCACACTCCGATTTTTGATTCAAGGAAAAGGCAAGAGGCAGTGGGTTTCGCGACTTACCACGCGAGTAACACCCGCGGCATAACCCGCGAAGCGTACTGTCCGCGGGTAAGACAGTGGGTCTCGCGACTTACCACGCGGGTAACACCCGCGACACAACCCGCGACATTGGTCTGACGAATTTAAAAGGGGTTTTCAGCCCATTTCATTTATCACACTTCAACCTCATTTCTCTCAAACTCTCTCTTCATTTACTCCCTCCCAAAACCGAACCCTAACCCATTCAACCACTAATCTTCCTCATTTATTGCAAGAATCAAGCATCTTCAACCCAAGGACTTCAACCAAGGATCTTAAGCTTCAAGATCATCTTCCTCCTCCATCCATTTCTAGGGTTTCTCCCAAGTTTCTAGGGTTTTGCTATAAAACCTAGATAGTGAGTTTCCTTTACCAAAATCTTTAAAATGGGATACATATCTTAAGTGTTTACTTGTAACATCCTAAAAATCAGAGTAAATTAAAACCGAAAAAACTTTGGCAACATGACATTCGTATTGATAATAAACTTCCAAGAAGGGGATCAGTCCTTAAGACTTTACAAAAACCTGTATCAATAGAGTTTGTCAACAAACTAATCTAGACACCTATATCAAGATTACATCAGTTGACGATCCATAAATGTACCAAAAGAATGGGACTTAACAAATGCCCTGAAACAATACTAATCATCTCAAAATGCCTCGAGACCAAACCCGTCTCTCAAAACCCCGGCAACCCACCGCTAAGGGAAACTTGTTATACACATCATTTGAGAAAAAGTGTCAGACTTAAAGCCTGGTTAGAACATACAGTTATAAAGCTCAAAAGATATAAACATCAGTATCATAGGGAAATCTTTTCATAAAGGTTTAGCTCATAAAGATAACATTTCGCCACAACCGGGCCTTTTTGGTCCAAAACTCATTAAACGATGACAAAAGGACCATTTTACCAAGGATTGTGGTGTAACACAAAGTAGACCACCAAATCCGAGTTATGAGCTAAATACATGGAACAATGGCCAAGAACTCTTCAGTCCGTACTACGATGTGAGGGAGGGCCCCCAAGGAACCATGTCATACTCGTTCATTAGACTACATCTGAACCATAGCTAGGATCGGGTCTCACATAACCTTACCTAAGTTGCCCCTGAGGATCAAATGTAGCTAACTACAACGGAAGGGGCATATCCTTCCCATCCATAAGTCGACTCGATACCTAGGGATCCACTAGTACAGTCAGGACTTGTCACAATATTTCATGTGACCAACAAAGCTAGATAAATAGCTATCAACACATTTATATTTCAAAATGTCAATTTCCAGACCAATTGCTGGTAAGAAAGATAATCATAAAATTAGTTTATATACATTCTTTCAATAAGCCATCAACATGGGCAAGTAAAACATTATTTTACTTTTGATAAGGCGGAACCCGTCATTTTAGTCAAAACTGATCGGGAACCCCGATAATCACCAAAAACTTCATTTATATCAAAATGTAGAGAACATAAAATCATACCGTAGAAATACTTCAGATTTCGCAAATAAGAGTTTTGACATGTATAAAGTTTGTAAAATGGTAGTAGGAACTCACCGGTAGGTTTTCAGAATAAAACCCGGAAAACCAGATAATGACCACGACGTAGAGGTGAAGCTTAAAACACCGACCCCTCGCTAGAAACACCGAAAACTAGCAACCGAACGAGCCTTGAAGATCGAAGAAGAAAAGAGAGAAAAAGGAAGAGAGAGAGAGAAGAATAACTAAGATTTACAAAAGATCTCAACAAAATGAGATATTTCAGCCAAGGCTTGCACACATCCCAACACAGCGCACGGCCCGTGCGTTTTCCAAAGGGGAGGGCGCACGGCCCGTGCGTTTTCCACTGCCTCGCACCCTGATCCTTGTGCACGACCCATGCGTTTTTCCTGAAGGAGGGCGCACGGCCCGTGCGCCTTGTAGACAGAAACATCAACTTCTTCTCTTCTTTACAACCTCGCAAAACCAAACGAAAATTCGGGGTGTTACAATCCTCCCCTACTTGGGAATGATTTCGTCCCCGAAATCCCAACTACACAAAAAGGTGAGGATATCTTCGCTTCATATCCTCCTCGGCTTCCCACGTCACGTTTGCTCCCCGGTGATGCTTCCACTGCACCTTGACCAAAGTGACTTCTTTATGACGCAACTTCTTAGACTTTCTCTCTAAGATGGCGTCGGGTTCTTCCACACAACGGTTACCTTCGTCAACCCTTAACTCTGAAAGGGGAATGACGTTGTCTTCTACCGCCAAACATTTCCGGAGGTAGCAAACATGAAACGTGTTGTGTATTTTGCTCAATTCCGGTGGCAGTTCCAACTGGTAGGCTTGCAAACCCACCCGTTTAAGCACTTTGAAAGGTCCGAGGAAACGGGGACTCAACTTCCCACGTTTTCCGAACCGTATAATGCCTTTCCACGACGACACCTTAAGCATAACGCGGTCGCCCACTTGAAATTCCATCGGTCGCTTCTTCTTATCGGCATAGCTCTTCTGACGATCTTGAGCCGCTTTCATTCTTTCACGAATGCACTTGACCTTATCGGCAGTCTCTTACACGATTTCAGGTCCAGCGAACTGCTTTTCTCCCGCTTCAAGCCAGCACACGGGAGTCCGACACTTTCGCCCATACAAAGCCTCAAATGGTGTCATTCCGATACTCGAGTGGTAGCTATTGTTGTAAGCAAACTCCACCAAAGGCAGGTGAGAGTCCCAGCTACCCCCAAAATCGATGACACAAGACCTTAACATGTCTTCCAATGTTTGGATCATTCGCTCGCTCTGCCCGTCGGTTTGCGGATGGTAAGCCGTACTCAACTTCACTCGAGTACCAAGCTCTTTCTGAAACCCATCCCAGAAGTTCGAAGTGAACCGACTGTCGCGATCCGACACGATTGACAATGGTATGACGTGCCTCGAGACCACCTCATCGATATAAAGCTTTGCTAACTTATCCATCGGTAGAGTCTCGCGCATAGCCAAGAAGTGAGCGCTCTTTGTCAATCTGTCAACTATCACCCAAATGGTATCGTGACCTAGAAGAGTTTTAGGCAATTTCGTCACGAAGTCCATGGTGATATGCTCCCACTTCCATTCGGGAATCTCTAAAGACTGTAGACTCCCGTATGGTCGCTGATGTTCGGCCTTAACTTGCGAACACGTCACACAACGCTCAACGTAACGCGCTACATCAAGTTTCATTACCGGCCACCAATAGTGAAGCTTCAAGTCCCTGTACATCTTTGTACTCCCCGGATGAATGGAATACTTGGACTTGTGAGCATCCTCTAGCAACAGATCATGGTTACCCCCAATCTTGGGTACCCACACACGACCGCTGAACAATTTTACTCCACGGCTATCTTCCGTTAAAAGTAAACGTTGTTTTGTCATGACTTCATCTTTTAGATTCTCTTCTAACAGTGCTTCCACCTGTGATGTCTTGATCTTCTCAACAAGACTAGACACTAGCTCGATTCTCGAATGGGTAGCTCGAATACTTCCGCTATAGTCCTTCTGACTTAATGCATCGGCCACCACGTTTGCCTTACCGGGATGGTAAAGCAATTCACAGTCGTAATCTTTGAGAAACTCGAGCCACCGCCTTTGCCTCATGTTCATCTCTTTCTGATCAAAGACATATTTCAGGCTCTTGTGATCCGTGTATAGAGTGCATTTCGTGCCGTAAAGGTAATGTCGCCAAAGTTTCAAAGCGAACACCACCGCCGCTAACTCCAGATCATGGGTTGGATAATTCTGCTCGTGTATCTTAAGCTGCCTCGAGGCATAAGCGCTCACCTTGCCTCATTGCATCAGCACACATCCCAGTCCCATCTTTGAAGCGTCGTTGTATACCACGAAATCTTCCGACCCTTCAGGTAACGTCAAGATCGGAGCTTCACACAACTTCTTTTGAAGGATCCGGAATGCCTTCTCTTGAACTTCAGTCCATTCAAACTTCACATTCTTCCGAGTCAGAACTGTCAAGGAAGAAGCGATCTTTGAAAAGTCTTGGATAAATCTCCTGTAGTATCCCGCCAGACCCAAGAAACTTCGGATCTCGGACGGACTCTTAGGAGGCTCCCAATTCATCATAGCTTCAATCTTGGAGGGGTCTACTTTCACTCCGACCCGAGTGACTACGTGACCCAGAAACTGTACTTCTTTAAGCCAAAATTCGCACTTGGAAAACTTGGCGTACAACCTTTCTTTTCTCAACACCTCTAGAACTTCACGCAAATGTTGCTCGTGCTCTGCCTCACTCTTGGAGTACACGAGTATGTCATCAATGAATACAATGACCGACTTGTCGAGGAATGGTCGGCACACTCTATTCATTAAGTCCATAAACACAGCTGGTGCGTTCGTTAGACCAAAAGGCATTACAAGAAACTCGTAATGGCCGTAACGCGTTCTGAAAGCTGTCTTCGGAACATCGTCTTCTCTTACCTTCACTTGGTGATAACCCGAACGTAAGTCGATTTTAGAAAAACAACCCGCTCCTTGAAGTTGATCGAACAAGTCGTCTATTCTCGGAAGCGGATATCTGTTCTTTACCGTAGCTTTATTCAACTCACGATAGTCGATGCACATTCTCATTGTGCCATCTTTCTTCTTGACGAATAAGACCGGAGCTCCCCAAGGTGACGAACTCAGTCTTATGAAGACTTTCTCCAATAGCTCTTGGAGTTGTGCCATCATCTCTTGCATCTCCGACGGTGCTAAACGGTAAGGAGCTTTAGCAATTGGTGCTGCTACAGGCACAAGATCAATCCGAAACTCTACCTGCCGATCGGGTGGTAACCCGGGCAAGTCGTCCGGAAAGATGTCTGGGAACTCGCGCACGATCTTCACATCTTCTAGCTTTGATTTCTTTAACTTGGCATCGATCACATAGGCTAGGAAAGACGAACATCCTTTTACTAAGCACTTGCGTGCCTTTGCCATTGTGATTATTGCCACTTCACCCTTTCTCTTCTCACCATAGATGACAACGACTTCACCAGAGGGGTTGGGAAGTCGAATCAACTTCTTGGAACATACGATCTTGGCATGATTGTTTGACAACCAATCCATGCCAACCACAACATCGAAACCCCCGATTAACATCGGCAATAGATCGATTGAGAATTCTCTCCCCTCGATACTAAGAGTACACTGCTTCAGGACCTCGTGGATCAGAACTTGACTACCATTGGCTATTTCTACCACTAATGCATCCTCAAGACTAGTAGTGGGCATAGAAATTTTCTGACGGAACAATTCAGATACGAAAGAGAAACTAGCACCCGTATCGAACAAAATACGAGCAGGTACAGAGTTTATAAGGAAAGTACCCGATACCACGTCAGCGGATGCTCTGGCCTCTTCGGCCGTCATCTGAAATGCTCGACCCGGAACCCTCGGCGGGTTCTCCTTTCTTGCTGGTGCACTACCCGACTTGAGCTTCGGGAAATCTCTCTTCACATGTCCCGGTGCCTTACACTCGTAGCAAACCATCCCCACGACAGAACAGTCACGAGCGGTGTGGTCATTCTTACCACACTTGTAACAGAATCTAGAAGTGGAGTTACAATTACCATGGTGCTTTGTTCGACACTTCGGGCACCACTTTGCTTCCTGATAACTGCTAAAATTGCGGTTTCCGACAAAAGGTCGGGCCCGCTTGGGAGGTACTGAACTGCTCTCCCACTTCCTCTTATCAGGCACCACCACTGCTTTCTCAGATTTGCTCTTCGCGAACATCTCTTCCATGTACTGAGCTTCTTCAATCATCTCACGGAGGTTAGAAGCTTTAGAATTGTGGACCATAGGTTGCATGTCCGCAGATAGGCCATTCAGATAGGCCTTCATCTTATCCTTCTCTGTTGGGGCAGCATGCCCCACCAGGTCTAGCTTCTCCATGAACTGACGGGTGTACTCCCTCACCGTCAGGCTTCCCTTCACCAGAGACCGAAATTCTTTTTCAATTCGGTCCATTGTTCTTTCGTTGCAAAATTCTTCTAACAGCTTTTTCTTGAAATCGGCCCAAGACAACTGAGCCAACACAGCAGGAGTTAGGGTGGATTGGATGACATTCCACCAAATGAGTGCAGTATCCCTCAGCAGTTGGGTACCGAACCGCACCCTCTGATCATCTTCGCATTCGGAAGAGCCAAAAGCTTGCTCGACCGCTCGTATCCACTTCACACACAAGACTGGGTCGTCGGAACCAGAGAACTCTGGTGGTCCGCAACCCAGAAAGGATTTTTAGGAACAATTTTTCCTATTTCCTGGAGCACCAACCATCCTCAGCCCTGACCCCTGTACCAGCGCCTCCAGAACCTGCTACGATGTTTTCCACAACCGTCTCACTTCTACGATTGTTCACATCACGGTCCTCAATCACTTTTAGCAGAAACTCTTGCTGCTTTGCCATCTCTTCCCTCATTGCCAACATCATGCTGGCCATCAACTCAGACGGGGAACTAGCATCCCTGATTACTGGGTGGGACGAAGCCAGGTCCACACGCGGAATGACCTCTGGCCCCCCACCTAGTATTTGTGGAATAGGTGGACGCACCACAACCTCAACACCTTCCGGCTGATCAGCGGTGGAGGCTGTCGCTTCCAGCCCATCAACGCGAGTACGCGGTCTACCCCGCGTATTCACCATACTGAACTGCTTCACAGAACAGAGACAGAGATAAGAGAGAGATTGAATAAACACAAAGAAAACGTACTACCACATTACCAATTGTCATAGCAATAGAAATTCAAGCACACTTACGTACGATATCTTCATAATAACATTAGCTAAGTGAAATTATGAACATATAACACATAAAAGTTCTCGTCACGATCACCACAACGCCTGATAAACGTACTTTCCGTTGACTCTAAGACTAACCCATCTTAGAAGCTCTACCCAAATCTCGCAGATCAATTCTTAGCATACTCAGTCTAAGTCTAGACATCTTACATTCATGCCTAAAAATCAGAGTAAATTAAAACCAGAAAAACTTTGGCAACATGACATTCGTATTGATAATAAACTTCCAAGAAGGGGATCAGTCCTTAAGACTTTACAAAAACCTGTATCGATAGAGTTTGTCAACAAACTAATCTAGACACCTATATCAAGATTACATCAGTTGACGATCCATAAATGTACCAAAAGAATGGGACTTAACAAATGCCCTGAAACAATACTAATCATCTCAAAATGCCTCGAGACCAAACCCGTCTCTCAAAACCCCGGCAACCCACCGCTAAGGGAAACCTGTTATACACATCATTTGAGAAAAAGTGTCAGACTTAAAGCCTGGTGAGAACATACAGTTATAAAGCTCAAAAGATATAAACATCAGTATCATAGGGAAATCTTTTCATAAAGGTTTAGCTCATAAAGATAACATTTCGCCACAACCGGGCCTTTTCGGTCCAAAACTCATTAAACGATGACAAAAGGACCATTTTACCAAGGATTGTGGTGTAACACAAAGTAGACCACCAAATCCGAGTTATGAGCTAAATACATGGAACCATGGCCACGAACTATTCAGTCCGTACTACGATGTGAGGGAGGGACCCCAAGGAACCATGTCATACTCATTCATTAGACTACATCTGAACCATGGCTATGATCGGGTCTCACATAACCGTACCTAAGTTGCCCCCGAGGATCAAATGTAGCTAACTACAACGGAAGGGGCATATCCTTCCCAGCCATAACAACGGAAGGGGCATATCCTTCCCAGCCATAAGTCGACTCGATACCTAGGGATCCACTAGTACAGTCAGGACTTGTCACAATATTTCATGTGACCAACAAAGCTAGATAAATAGCTATCAACACATTTATATTTCAAAATGCCAATTTCCAGACCAACTGCTGGTAAGAAAGATAATCATAAAATTAGTTTATATACATTCTTTCGATAAGCCATCAACATGGGCAAGTAAAACATTATTTTACTTTTGATAAGGCGGAACCCGTCATTTTAGTCAAAACTGATCGGGAACCCCGATAATCACCAAAAACTACATTTATATCAAAATGTAGAGAACATAAAATCATACTGTAGAAATACTTCAGATTTCACAAATAAGAGTTTTGACATGTATAAAGTTTGTAAAATGGTAGTAGGAACTCACCGGTAGGTTTTTAGAATAAAACCCGGAAAACCAGATAATGACCACGACGTAGAGGTGAAGCTTAAAACACCGACCCCTCGCTAGAAACACCGAAAACTAGCAACCGAACGAGCCTTGAAGATCGAAGAAGAAAAGAGAGAAAAAGGAAGAGAGAGAGAGAGAGAGAAGAATAACTGAGATTTACAAAAGATCTCAACAAAATGAGATATTTCAGCCAAGGCTTGCACACATCCCAACACAGCGCACGGTCCGTGCGTTTTCCACTGCCTCGCACCCTGATCCTTGCACACGACCCGTGCGGTTTTTCCTGAAGGAGGGCGCACGGCTGTAGACAGAAACATCAACTTCTTCTCTTCTTTACAACCTCGCAAAACCAAACGAAAATTCGGGGTGTTACATTACTTGTACTACTTGTTATGTATGCACAAAGCTGATCACCTGATAAGTTTGACCTAAATGCTATTTTCATGAGTATTTGGGGGTTTTAACTGTTGAGATATTTACATGGAGTCATGATGGTGTTAACGTCGTTATTATTGGTTATGATGGTTAATATCATGGATTATGTGAAGATTGTTGATTAAACCTACATGCTTGGGTGTTTTCGGCCCAACCTGGGATTGAAGTCATGCAAGTCCTTATATATGTTTCTTGCTGATGCGAGATATGTATAAGGATGGTTAATATGTGTATATATCTTGTGATACTAGATATGTGCGGAAATGGAAAAAATATATATGTATATATATATACATGTATGTTGGAGGAACCGTGAGTATGTGCCAGGAGGATGTAGCCTTAGGTGCCACCGGGACGGTATGTGCCTAATGCCCCCGCCACCGGGACGGTGTGCCGGGCCTTTAGGTGTTGTAGGAAAAACAACACCCAAGGTGCATTGACTTGAAGTAAAACTTATTAGTGTGATGGATCTCCCCCATTGATTCCAGTATGACCATATGGACCGAGTCGTTAATTATGCTATTTCATATTTATCAAATGTTATGCCATGATTTTGTACAACTCACTAGGCCCGTTTGGCCTAACACTTGTTTGGTTTGATATGTATCCCAGGTTTTAGCGCGCGGCCGCCAAGAAGGTGTAGATGCCTTAGATGTGAGCTTGGGGACATTTTTGGGACGCTATGCTTAGAAAGCTTCTTTTGGATTGGATTACAACTTGTATTAATCTTGTTCCTAGTTAGGATTTAGATTAAAGGGTTGTGTTCCCTTAGATCGTTATTCATTACAAACTTGTAATTTTAACAGGCGTTATTGTCTCCCTTTTTGGGAAGAGCTCATGCTATGGCATATTGATTATCATGTTTCCCTTTTATGGAAATTTTTGTTGATCCTAATTTTGGGGTGTTACAAATCCATTCCATTGTATTTGTAGGTTTGTATCTAACTAACTATTGTAATCAAATCAAGTAAATTACCAACATTCCAAAGTCCAATCAGTCACAAATTGTAAAGTGTAAACAAAATTTTTAGTTTCCAAAAAAAAAACCAAAATAAAAGTCGATGTTTATGGTAACTTACAGAGAAGATTCAAGAGTGTAGACTATGTAGAGAGTTTAGCAGTAGCACAGCAACTCAAAACTCATAGTCGATGGCCGCCGCCCGCCGGTGGTAACTTACAGTTGAATATCGACGTCAATGGCAACTCAGTCGGTAGGAGCTGGGAGGTCTAAGAGAGTGGGACTGTGGGAGGACTGGAGGAGGCGAGGAGCAGAATCCAGAAGGTGGTCGCCGGTCGCCGATGGATTTATTGTCGCCGATGGATTTAGGATTTTAGGGTCGAGACTCGAGAACTCTCTGAAGTCTGAATTTTTTTTGAAAGTCGATGAGTTATTCTTGTGAGTCGATCGAATTTAGATATTTAGTATTACAAATTAGAATTAGGAATTAGGAATTTAGGATTATAAAATAAATGTGATTTTTTTTAAATTTAAAAACTATTCGGATATTCGGGCGGGTCGGGTTTGGGTTTTGGGTACCCAACCCGATCCCACTTTACCCGACAAAGTATTCAGGGCGGATAGTTCGGGTTCAGGTCTAGCGGATTTCGGTTTTTTTGCCAAAGTTCGGTTCGGGTCGGCTCGGGTTATTCGGGTCGGTCGGGTTCTGCTCACCCCTGATGGTATTTTGACCAAGTTCATGTTTAAGCATATTATGGTCATTTTGATTTAAAGAGGTTATTTGTAAAAAGCATATAAATGGTTTCTTACACTTGAAAGTTACTCGGTAAGGAAACATATTTGGAAATGAGAAGATAACCATATGATTTATGTGTGGGTTTTGTATATCTTATCAACAGTTAACTATAGAAATGTGATTTGGGAAATAAATGGTGTATTGAGCTATATGTTTGATTATAGTTGGTCACAAATGAAATTGTGACAAGTCTAGACTATTACTAGTGGATCCATAGGTATAGAGTCAACTTATTATCTGGGGGTAATTCCTGTATGTAGCTAGTTGATACATTGGGCCCTAGGGTGGCAACTTGGTATGGTTATGTGGGATCGGATATTAGCTGTGGGTCGTAAATGTAAATCCTAGCAAATGAGCATGACTAGGGATCATTGGGTGCCCTCCCCCACATCTTAGTACGAGTCGGCGTGTTCGTGGCCTTGATCCTAGTATGGTGAGCTCAAAACTTGGAAAGTGGCTTACTTTGTGTTTCGCCACGATCCTTGGAATTCGGGTTCTTCCCGCCATCGCAAGATGAGGTCTGGGCCGGAAGGTTACTATGTGCTTATCAAACCATTTACGAAAACAGTTTATTTATGTTGCAATAAATTCTTCTTATTATCTTTCATATAAACTGTATGTTCTCACTAGGCTTTAAGCCTAACATTTTTTTCTCAAATGATGTGTATAACAGGTTCCCTTAGCGGCAGGTCGTCAAGGGGTTAAGAGAAGTGCGTGGTCATTTGAGGGCATTTTTGGAGAATAGTTATTTTGGAAGCTTAGCATTTAAAACAATTATTCATTTTGGTATTGGAATGACAACCTATGTAATCTAGCTAGATAGTGGTTTTAGATTAGTCTGTTGTCGTTTTCCCATACATTATTGCAGGTTTTATAAATGCTCACGCTTTTACCCTTTATGGGTGGTTTGCCCCATCTTTTAAACGTTATATTGTCAAATTTTCAATGTTCAAAATTTACCGGATTTTTAGGGTGTTACATGATTGTTCCAAAAGTAACCAAATTCTAATTGTTCTAAAACAACATATCATCAATACTCATAAATCAGGAGGGGTTCGCGGAGGAAACTGCTGGGATTGGTTGAGCTGCTTAATCAAATTGGCCATCTCCTAGTATTGTAAATCCGTCGGAAATTTAATTAATTATTTTTAGTTTTTTCTAATATTAAATAAATAAATAAAAATTAAAAATACGTCGGAAATACGCCGGAAATTATTATATTTTTAAAAAAAAAACTTAGAAAAATATTTACGACGGATTTTCAACGAAAGTCAACGTCGTTTGACTTTTTTGTGTTCCGCCGGAAATCATCCGGAATTGGCCTTTTATTTAGTAATGTAACTACTTGATGTGGTGTTCAACAAGAGATTAATCTATGTAGTAAACTTAGATTGAAGAAGATGATTAATGGTGTTTAATGGTACTTGATGGTTGCTTGTTTGTGATTAATTTACACATTTTTCATTTCGTACTAATGAAAATCATCTTCTACCTAAGATTCACTATGTACATCGAGCTTTTATTGAGACCCTATCAAGCATAACATATAATTAGAAACACATAAATATATAGAACCAACAAAAGAACACACAACGACTCAAGTAGAGAAAATCTCATAAATATGTAAAACCAATGAAATCGAAGAAAAAAAACCCCAAAATGAATAAACAAACACTACTACAAATATGTTAGACCACAACCTCATTGGATTCAAGATCATCCAAACTGAAGATCGCAATCTGAAGCTAAAGCCGGAACGTCGACTCTCGATAATAAAGTCTATGTCGTTTGTAATAAATGTCAATATATTTCAATGTAATGTATTTGATTATTATTGTAAAAGTTAACTTAATATCTATTTCTTAGATATTAGGTAACTTAGGTAACTAAGTTAGTTTTAGTTAGTTTCTAGTTTCTAGATTTAATATCTAGAATTAATATCTAGATATTATCTAGGTTGTGTGTTCAACACACTTTGTAAATTAAGATGTATCTCAATCTCTCTCAAAAAACAGATCACAACTTAACACACAAACACACACAAGAAGGTGAAAAAGAGAGAAAACATTGAGAACACATTCAAGCTTAATCATTCAACCTTGTAATCGTTTCTATATTCAATACAGGTTGGTAATCGTTAATGTGTTGTTGTTTCTTCATCAAAGGTGACGTTGACGCTTTCAATCACCGTCTTTGACTTCTTGAAGTAGATTCTGAATGAACTTGATGGGAGAGATGAACTTCTTTCTCGGGCTTCAAGTAAAACAATTTTCTACGGGTATCTTTATCAATCAATCTAAGTACATTAGGGAAATTCTCCGGAAGTTCCAAATGGAAAATACAAAACCTATTGGTACCCCAATGGCACCAGGAACTAAGATTGGCACCGATCCTTCGGGAAAGGCTGTTGATATTAGGACCTACAGAGGAATGATAGGTTCTTTAATGTATCTTACTAGTAGTAGACCAGACATAATGTTTTCAACATGTCTTTGTGCCCGATATCAGGCTAATCCAAAAGAAATCCATTTGACTGCTGTCAAACGTATATTCAGGTAACTGAAGGGCACCGTAGATCTCGGTCTGTGGTATCCCAAAGATACTAGTTTTGAACTAACAGCCTACACAGATGCAGATCATGCAGGTTGTATGTTAGATAGGAAGAGCACGTCAGGACACGTACGGTTCCTCGGTGACAAACTAGTAAGTTGGGGATCGAAGAAGCAACTTTGCGTTTCAACTTCCACGGCTGAAGCAGAATATGTAGCTGCTGCTAGCTGCTGTTCTCAGGTTTTGTGGATGCAAACACAACTTCGCGACTAAGGTTTCCACTTCAACAAAATCCCGATCTACTGCGACTCCAAGAGCGCCATCGCAATCACAGCGAATCCTGTTCAGCACACAAAGACAAAGCACATAGACGTCAGGTATCACTTTATCAAAGATCATGTAGAAAAGGGAAACATAGAACTTTTCTTTGTAAAAACAGATTATCAACTTGCAGATTTGTTTACCAAGGCGTTAGATGAAAAGAGATTCAACTTTCTTATCTCTAAGTTTGGTATGCTAAATCTTAAGACATAATCAGTAGTTACCTATAAAAGTTCACTATTGTTTACTTTTTCCTCATATCTTTATGCTTAATTGTGAATGATATCTGTATTTCATATGTTAATGTTCATGATTCTAGGGGGAGTATGAGAAGAAACTCATACTTGGTCAATATTAATTTGAGGGGGAGCTCATAAGATTTCTGCACTTACGTTTTATGACAAATTTTTGTAATGCAAGATTTTAAGGGGAGCTCTTCACGTCAAAGGAGTTCTGATATGACTTCTGATTATTTCAGATCAGGACTCATACTTTAAACAGTTTTACTGCTTTTTGTCTTTTCAATTTAAGTGAATAAATTTTCCTTTGACTTGACTTAAGACTTTTGCAGAATTTTTAAGAAATGCTTACAAGATCATATCTTTATGACTTTAAGCTTAGCTTCATGAGATGAAAGATCACTCGTTAAGGTATAATTCTATATCTTCGTCTCATATATGGTTGAAAGAAGGACAACTTTCAATCATAGAAAACATTGTTTTTAATGTTCAAACCACTTCCCGATTTTTCATCAGATTTTATATTTTGGGAGTGTATTTTAAATGTTTTCACGATCTAAATTGTGCTTTAACTGAAATAGTTAAACCAATCTGAGCATCACGTGCATCTAGGAAAACAAAGAATCATTGTGCTAGGAATTAACACAACTTCTATGGATTCACCTTAACCAGTGATTTCTACCCAAGAAGTTAATCCTTAGTGATTGAGTGTGCAAATAGAAAAGAAATGAGTGTGATTAGAGAAAGCAAAAGGTTTAAAAGAAAGAGCGTGTGAGAACAGAGTTAAAAGAATATCACAATTCTGCACCAACTTTTTCTGAGCCGGGTAGCCACAATTCTAATGTTTCACAATTCTTTGGTGATCATTATTGAAACAGGCAACTAACCCATGCCAACTCTTGATCAAACCTCACCAACTACTCATTTTCTTTTCAACAAGAAAATGTTTCACATTTTCAAAGGGGATGCAGCACATTTGCTATCTGATTTTCATTTGGAAAATCTGGATATTGAAAAGAAGGAAGTCTGCCCCACCTTCGCACTTCACTCATGCACATTGAGTCTGTGTTTAACTTACTGTTGTCTCAGTGGTTTACACAAATTTTGAGCCAATAAGCAATCATCTGTGCTTAATTATTTCAACACAAGCACGAACACACAAGGAATTAGTTTCTTTGTCATAACGTTTATAGAAATTACCTTTGTGGTGTTTCGATGATTAAATGGAAGCCCTGGGGGATTCAACATCAAAACAGCTCCTTTCCTATGTGTATTCGTTACACTCAGTGACTTAGTGTTACTGACAAGCATGATAACTGATTCATTAGTTGATTTCAGGTGTTACATATCTAATTTGTCTGGATTTGCAAAGATCTGGATGAATCTCTTATGAATTGACGAATCAGGGGCTCTAACCGTCAGATTGACATTTCTTACCACAAATTTTGATGAAGTCGTTGCACTTAACATCAAAAAGGGGGAGAATGACTACAGCAGAAATGGCAAATATCACATGTTTCAAGAATCACGTCTACTCTTCAAAAGGGAGATTATTCTATTGAAGACATGTTGATTTCAGAGAAAGAGATTGCATCTTCTGAGTTGAACAAGAAGACTGAATTGGATAAATCTTTTTATTAAATGATCTTGATCCAAAGGGGGAGATTGTTAGACCACAGACTCATTGGATTCAAGATCATCCAAACTGAAGATCGCAATCTGAAGCTAAAGCCGGAACGTCGACTCTCGATAATAAAGTCTATGTCGTTTGTAATAAATGTCAATATATTTCAATGTAATGTATTTGATTATTATTGTAAAAGTTAACTTAATATCTATTTCTTAGATATTAGGTAACTTAGGTAACTAAGTTAGTTTTAGTTAGTTTCTAGTTTCTAGATTTAATATCTAGAGTTAATATCTAGATATTATCTAGGTTGTGTGTTCAACACACTTAGTAAATTAAGATGTATCTCAATCTCTCTCAAAAATCAGATCACAACTTAACACACAAACACACACAAGAAGGTGAAAAAGAGAGAAAACATTGAGAACACATTCAAGCTTAATCATTCAACCTTGTAATCGTTTATATATTCAATACAGGTTGGTAATCGTTAATGTGTTGTTGTTTCTATAAACTTGATAAGTATTGTTGGACCGACAAAATATGACTCCTATATGCACCTAATTATACACGTTTTTTGTCGTTTTTACAAAAAAGGTGTATAAAGGACAAATCTAGACCCTTTTTACACTGTTAAAGTTGAACTGTTACTAAAAATAAAGTTTTATACACGGTTCTGGATTAAAAACCATGTAGAAAGGGTACTCAACAATTACAAACGGTTGCATCGATGAAACCGCATACAAAGCGGGTTACTTTTATACGCGGTTGTGTATTAAATACCGCGTACAAAGAGGTTACTATTATACGTGATTATTGCTACAAAACCGTGCATAAAAGGTACCTTTGCACACGACTTTTAGTAAGAAACCGCATATAAAAGTAACCCTTTGTACGCGGTTTTTTAGACACGATCGCGTATAAAAGTAACTCTTTTGTACGCGGTTTTTTTACACACAACCGCGTATAAAATGTCGTACCTAGGGTTTCCCTATAAATACAAAAGGAAGGCGCCGTTTTTTCTACCCAATGCGGCTCCTCGAAAACAACACTTTTTTTACCTTTTTTGGAGTTTTTTGATGGTTTTTGGCGTTGTTTTTCACAAAAAGTAAGATATGATCATCATCTTAAACAAATAGTTCATAAATTACTACTTTTATATGCATTAACATCATGTTGTTACGTAATATTATGTATGTAGCACGTACATACATAATACCAATTTGTATAGGCATACCAATTGGATTTGACCGATCAATTACCGAGCATACTGAGAGAAAAAAGAGAATTTTCGACTGCACTTTTTCGGGCAAGCACAACTGTGCCGTTTCTTCTTTTCCAGGTGTTTGAACCGTCGGATCGTCGTGATTTTTGGATAGTGGCTTCAAGACATATTTATTTACATTCTGAACGGTGGAGATTTGTTTTCGAATTATAGAAGTCATCTTTTTTCTGTTCGACAATCTGCAGGTACGACCACTACTCCTTTCACAATTACACAAGGAGATGACTTGCCATATCGCAAGATCGTTTACTTTGCAGAGCATGAAAGATGGTAATGAATGGGTGATTGTTTTAAGAATTATTAGACTTGATTATACGATAAAAAGAATTATAATGTTTTGTTCCTTTGATATGTTACATTTACATTGACAAACTTTAAAGTTTAATGGTTAATTGTTACTTTGAGATGCTACATTTACGTGTCTATTTGATTTTTGTATTTGGAATTGTGATTCAATGTTCCATTGTTCCAATTGGAATCGTTTTTGAAAATGTAGTTTATCGGATATAATGCAGCTTCACCAACATTTGAAATAACGGATGATAACAAAATCGAGGAAAATATTAAAAAATATAAATATAACTTATTATACACGTTTCAAGTAAAAAACCGTATACAAATGTCTACAATTTCTTTTACAGATGGTTACATTTATACACAGTTTTGTTATGAAAACCGTGAATAAATATTAAAATTTTAAACGGTTTTAGTAAAAGAAACGTGTAAGATAGACACTTTTATAAACGGTTATTAGGACTTTTTCACAAATAACACTTTTTTTAAAAAAAATTGACAAACTAGTACATTTTCAGAGAAATTGTACAAATATCACCCTATTACGCCGGATCCATTACGCCGGATCCCGGCGTAAATTGTTCATGGGCCCCACAACTGACAAACCAATAAATAAATGACATGTGTCATTCATGTCCTCCCTTTTTCAGACAACTATTTCTAGTTGGTCCGACGTAAACCCCCCTACCCACCCCACCCCTACCCGGCGTAAACCCCTCTTGAGTTGACATAATATTCCAATCATTTGCTGACATCAGCCCTAAAGAGTTTTTTTTTATGTTTTATATTATTTAAAAAAATGTAGTGTATTTTTTTATTTTTATGTTTTGTATTAATTATAAAAAAATTGAAGTGTATTTTTTTTTATGTTCTGTATTAAATAAAACCCGTTTTTTTTAAAAAAAAATTATTGCTTTGATATCACTTTTTTTTTGAGTTGACATATTATTTTGTTGCATTTGTTGTAAGACATTTATGATGTTAAAATTTATCTGATATTTATTTTCAGTGTTTAAAAATTAGAAAGATTTTTTGAAATAAATTGGTATCTATGTCATAATGAAGGTAAAATAACAAAAATCGGGTATTGAATAAAAAAATCGGGTGTAAAGTTGGTCAAAATATATATCTAATTATTGTCATTGTGTTGTCAAATCAATATATATCTTGGGAAGGTAAATTTTTTTTTGGGAAGGGAGAAATATTTTTTGACCAAAATTTATCTGATATTTATTTTCAGTGTTTAAAAATTAGGAAGACTTTTTGGAATAAATTGGTATCTATGTCACAATGAAGATAAAATAACAAAAACCGGGTATTGAGTAAAAAAATTCGGGTCTAAAGTTGGTCAAAATATATCTGATTATTGTCATTGTATTGTCAAATCAATATATATCTTGGGAAGGTAAATTTTTTTATAATTAATACAAAACATAAAAATAAAAAAAAATACACTACAATTTTTTTTAAATAATACAAAACATAAAAAATGATAGAAAACATAAAAAAAAACCTTTAGGGCTGATGTCAGCAATAAATTATTGGAATATTATGTCAACTCAAGAAGGGAGGGGGGTTTTACGCCGGGTGGGGGTGGGAGGGTTTTACGCCGGGTGGAGGTGGGGTGGGGGGTTTTATGTCGGGCCCACTAGGAATAGTTGTCTGAAAAGGGGGGGGAATGAATGACACGTGTCATTTATTTATTGGTTTGTCAGTTGTGGCGTAATAGGGTGCTATTTGTGCAATTTCTCTGAAAAGATGCTAGTTTGTAAATTGTTTTTAAAAAAAGTGTTATTTGTGACATTGCCCCCTTTTTTAAACGGTTTCATCTAAAAACCGTGTAAGATAGGCACTTTTATACATGGTTAATATTTCTTTTCTAAACGGTTTTGAAACCATGTATATAATATAAAAGTTGAGTTTTATACATGGTTTTGGAACCGTGTATAAGAGTCCGAAACTTTTACAAACACCGGCCTTATACGCAGTTCCAAAACCATGTATAAAGCCCAAAACACCCGTCTATAAAAGCATATTTTGTACTAGTGAAAGACAATCACATATCGATAGGAATCCGTGTGGTGTTGAAGTAAATTATATATTGATATTATCTTACTTTTGTTCGTTGCCTTTTTGGTCGCTTTCGGTTTCAACTAGCTTATCAAGCAACGAGGTGGAGTCTAAGAAGCATACTTTTCCAATGTAATTAAAAAAACATATAAGCATAGTTATTTGAATTAATTTACGAAAATTCCAATTTATATGATAATATTACTTATACTTTCTCAACGATCGAACTGATTGAATACTTTTTTGACATAACAATCAGTAAAAACATGTTTGAAAAGACATAATCGCATAAACCTTTTTGAGATACTTCCTAAAATATGGCTTTGCTCGTGCAAATTATAATTATTCTTATTCAACCGTACCAAATAATTACCACACGATTGTTCTTCTAGTCACGTTTCTTGGTATTTTTTTTATCAGTTTCAACTCTTGCAATTTATATACAATAATCATATGGTCAACATTTCTTTCCTTAACGAATTATTACATTGATATGTTTTTTAATTTATACTTCATAACTTTTATTTCAAATTTTGACTTAAAAGAGTAAAAATGAGCATTAAAAATAAGAGGTTGACAATTTGAACAAATTAAAAATATTGGGTGAACATGACCACAAAAGTCAAATGCACGTATTTCGGATTCGGATCGTCCGTACGGATTGGTTTCAAACGTATTCTTTAAATGGTCAACCTCTTTGACCAATTCAAAATTCATTTTCTTGCTTTTAGATGGATCTTTTAGTTCTTGCTAAAAAAATCATAAGTGAAAATTAAATCGGTAACTTCAATTGTTATAACAAAAAAAATCGTTTCTTAAATGTTAAAGAAAACAAATTAAAATTACAATGGAGAGTTCTCATGAGATTCGATTCGTCAGTTTTTCTTTCAAGAATAAGGATGAAAAAGATGAAATAAAATTTAATTAAAATATATATATATATATATATATATATATATAGAGAGAGAGAGAGAGAGAGAGAGAGAGAGGAGGGATCATGCGAGTAGGGAAGCAAAATAAGAAAACAAAGAGAGTAATCTCAACCACACATCTTCGGTTACGGTGGACGCGATCACGGAGGATTGACGCAATTCATGGGAGGGTTGAGATTATTAAAGAGGGGGGATCGGTCAAAGCCGCCACTATTGACCGGATGAGTGGTTGAGATTCATCCTCGTATTCTCTTAAATAGTTATTATTCTCGTTTGATCCTTTCTCTATATATATATAATTAAAAAGCCTTGTGAAGTTTTTCTTTCAATTACATACATCATCAAAAAAAAAAAAGGTATATATTCCGTGACGAATCTAGAAATTAATGTTATTTAGTCTCGTTTACCTTAGGTTGTTGGATGGATGACACTCCGTGGCAATGTACCAACCAAAGCCCCACGTCGTGATTTGTGTACAATAGTGATGCAGTACAACAATGGTGTGATTTTATGACCTGTATGTATGGAACACCAAAATAACATCTTCAACACTAAAAACATGTGTTTTCATCTTCAAATCAATATTAAAATACTAAAAATTGGAGATTAATAAAATACGTCTCTAAAAATAAATATTAATAAAATGTTTATTATCATTATAAGATTAAAGATGTTTTTAGGGTTTTTTTTTAGTGTATGAATGGAGTTGGGTTTTTTTGTGTTCAATGGATCCACTATTTTTAATGTTTTTAGAGTTGGGTTGGAGATGCGCTAAGGGTGTTTGGTACACTGGAAATGATATGACACAACAGAATCGAACAGGGATCTATGTTCCACATTTGGCATGATTTTTATATGGAACAAACATGAACATACTTGTTCCACCCCCACCCCCAACCCCAACCCCACCCTGGAACAAGGTGGAAATGTAACACCCCAAAGTTTGGGTTTTGGCATTTTAATAAAATGGTTTTATTTTAGTATTAAGTAAAAAAATTATTATATATAGATAAGCATTTTAGGAGTTTAGACAAAATGTTATGGATAAATATAAATATATTATGTATATTTATATTAAATAATTGTGAAGGGGTTAAGGTGTAAGATGTGCAAAGTAGGAGGGTTCTAAGTAGAAATTTTATTATTAAATAAAAAAAATTAATTGATTTGGGAGAGAATCCCGCTTTTAGTTGGGGATAGGGGTTAATCCCCAAAATTCGCTCAATTAAGTAGATGATAACCCTAAATTCGAATTGCTACTAATTATATATATAAAGTCGCACAAAAGCACTAAGAAATCAGTAAAAAAAAGTCGAGAGGTGAAGGAGAAATCAACCGTCAAAGCGAATAGGGTTTTTCTCGAGATTTTTCGGCAAATTAGAGGTGCAAGTTAGAGGAGATTAAAAAGCCTACACACACACCTGGTGAGTTCATGTAATTTATAAAACGGATATGTATGCATAGTATGTGAATATATCGCAAAAAGTTTAACATCATGTCATATATGTTTTTACAGTATTTTCAGTTACATTCTTTTCATGATGGTTTTTAAAAAGATATGAGATATGTGACTTTATGTGATGTGTCGGATTTTTCTTCTGACGGACTAGGGTAGGATTGTGACAGGATAGCATATCACTATTATTTTGGTCGTGGCTTGGGGAGATAGCCCCTATAAGCGCGACAGCCTTTGTGTAAACCAATAGCGTAGTGAGATAGCACCTATACGTTTGGCAGAATGGTTATGTTTGTGATAAAATATATGTTTCAAGTTGTATGTTTTATTTGCATATCACTATAGTTCAAAGCATGTTCTTAGCTTATTTATTTTCATAAAGCATATAAGAAAATCGTGAACTCACTAGGCGAAAGCTGGCGATCGGGATAGTAGAGTGTGATTAGAAAAAAAAAATGTGATTTTTGTTGTGATGTTGTGGTCAAAGATACAATTAGTAATGGCAACGGGGCGGGTTTGTCGTCCCCCGTCCCCGTCCCCGAAAGTGAAATGCATCCCTGTCCCCGTCCCGTTCCCCGTCGGGGATTTTTTTATGCCCCGTCCCCGACCCGATGGGAAATCCCCGATCCCCAAACCCGACCCGAACATTGGGAAAAAAATCCAAGAATAAAATTGGCTGAAAAATCATGTCGAAATGTGATGTAAATTAAAATTGTTGCTCCAAACACAATCCAAAAATCTAAAAGAGCAATTATAAAAGCAAACAAAAACTTGTTCCAACGAAGACACAAACAAAATTCTTCATCACATCAACTCATCCAAAGACGTCGTGCCACTTTCTTTAGTACCTCCCTACATTAAGAAATCCATAAATAAATCAACCAAATTAAAAGAGCAATTATAAAAGCAATGTTACCAAGATAGTATTTTTACAAATGTTATTACCTCTTCCACGTCCTCATCATATTCAATGGAGCGACAATATGCCTCGGTCTCTTCCGAACAAGTTTCTATAATTAGAACAAATAACACAAATATATTATTTAAAACAAATAACACAAATATATTATTCATGAATAAAAATAACATATGAGATACAATATAGCTTACCTCGAATCTCATTCAACAACCAACTTTGAGCACACATTAAAGCCTCCAAAGTTTTTGGGTGAAGCCGACTTCGGTGAGAACTTATTAATCTTCCACTTGTGCTAAACGCGGACTCTGAGGCAATAGTGGAATTTCAGATGAACTTGATGGGAGAGATGAATTTCTTCTTCGGTTTACAAGTAAAACAATTTTCATCGGGTATTTTTATCAATCAATCAAAATACATTAGGGATATTCTTCGGAAGTTCCAAATGGAAAATTCAAAACCGATTGGTACCCCAATGACACCAGGTACTAAAATTGGCACCGATCCTTCGGGAAAGGCTGTTGATGTTAGGACTTATCGAGGGATGATAGGTTCTTTAATGTATCTTACTTCTAGTAGGCTAGATATAATGTTTTCAACATGCTTATGTGCACGATATCAGGTCAATCCTAAAGAAATCCATATGTCTGCTGTAAAGCGCATATTTAGGTATCTAAAGGGCACTGCAGATCTTGGTCTGTGGTATCCTAAAGATACTAGTTTTGAACTAACAGCCTACACAGATGCAGATCATGCCGGTTGTATGTTAGACAGGAAGAGCACGTCGGGACATGTACAGTTCCTCAGTGACAAACTAGTAAGTTGGGCATCGAAGAAGCAACTTTGTGTTTCAACCTCCACGACCGAAGCAGAATATGTAGCTGCTGCTAGCTGCTGTTCTCAGGTCTTATAGATGAGAACTCAATTGCACGACTATGGTTTCCACTTCAACAAAATCCCGATATACTGTGACTCCAAGAGCGCCATCGCAATATCAGCGAATCCTGTTCAACACACCAAGACTAAGCACATAGACGTCAGGTATCACTTTATTAAAGATCATGTTGATAAGGGAACAATTGAACTTTTCTTTGTAAAAACTGATTATCAACTTGCCGATTTGTTCACCAAACCCTTAGACGAAAAGAGGTTCAACTTTCTTATCTCTAAGCTTGGTATGCTAAATCTTAAAATCTAATCAGTAGTTACCTATAAAAGTTTTCTAAATTCTTAACTCTGATTGATATCTGCACTTCTATATAATGTTCAAAATCCAAGGGGGAGAATGAGAAGAAATTGACAAGTGGTCAATATTACTTCGAAGGGGAGCTCATAAAATTTTGCATGTACCTTTTAATGCCAAATTTTTTTTTTGTAATGCAAGAATTTAGGGGGAGCTCTTCAAGTCAAGGAGTTCGGATATGACTTCTGATTATTTCTGATCAGAACTCGTACTTTAAAAAGTTTTACTGCTTTTTGTCTTTTCATTTTAAGTGAATAAATTTTACTTTGACTTGACATAAGACTTTTGCAGAATTTTTTAGAGAAGCTTACAAGTTCATATGTTTATGACTTTAAGCTAAGCTTCATGAGATATAAGATCGCACGTTAAGGTACAATCCTTTATCTTAATCTCATATATGGTTGATAAGTGGACAACTTTCAATCATAGAAAACATTGTTATCAAATGTTCAAACCACTTCCCGATTCTTAAACCGAATTCATGATTTGGAAGTGTGACTTTAAATGTTTTCATGATCTAAATTGTGCTTTAACTGCAATAGTTAAACCAATCTGAGCATTACGTGCATCATAGGAAAACAAGAATCATTGTGCTAGGAATTAACACAACTTCTATGGAATCACCTTAACCAGTGATTTCTACCCAAGAAGTTAATCCTTAGTGATTTAGTGTGAGAAGCGAAAAGAAATGAGTGTGATTAGAGTAAGCAAACTGTTTAAAAGAAAGAGCGTGTGAGAACAGAGTTCAAAGAATATCACAACTCTGCACCAACTTTTTCTGAGTCGGGTAGCCACATTACTAATGTTTCACAATTCTATGGTGAACATTATTGAAACAGGAAACTAACCCATGCCAACTCTTGATCAAACCTCACTATCTACTCATTTTCTTCTCAACAAGAAAGTGTTTCACATTTTCAAAGGGGACGCAGCACATATGCTATCTGATTTTCATTTGAAAAATCTGGATATTGAAAAGAAGGAAGTTTGCCCCCACCTTCGCACTTCAATCATGCACATTGAGTCTGTGTTTAACTTACTGTTGTCTCAGTGGTTTACACAATTTTGAGCCTTATAAGCAATCATCTGTGCTTAATTCTTTCTAACACAAGCACGAACACACAAGGAATTAGTTTCTTTGTCATAACGTTTATAGAAATAACCTTTGTGGTGTTTTGATGATTAAATGGAGCTCTGGGGGAGTCAACATCAAACAGCTCCTTTCCAATGTGTATGTGTTACACACAGAGACTTCGTGTTACTGACAGGCATGTTAACTGATTCATTAGTTGATTCAGGTGTTACATGACTATTTTGTCTGGATTTGAAAAGATCTGGATGAATATCTTTTGAATTGACGGATCAGGGGCTCTAACTGCAAGATAGACATTTCTTACAAATAATTTTGATGAAGTCGTTGCACTTAACATCAAAAAGGGGGAGAATGACTACAAAAGAAATGGCAAAGATCACATGTTTCAAGAATCACGTCCACTCTTCAAAGGGGGAGATTGTTAGAAAAAGACATGTTGATTTAAGAGCTAGAGAAAGAGATTGCATCTTCTGAGCTGAACAAGAAGACTGAATTGCTAAAATCATTTTCGTAATGATCTTGATCCAAAGGGGGAGATTGTTAAGACACAGTCTCATTGGATTCAAGATCATCCAATCTGGAGATCGCAATCTGAAGCTAAAGCCGGAACGTTGACTCTCGATATTAAAGTCTATGTCTATTTGTAATAAATGTCAAAGTAATCAATGTAATCCATGTTTATTGTTATTAGTTATATTAGGTAACTTAGTTAGTTATTAGTTTTAATATCTAGTTTGTAAAATATTATCTAAGATAATATCTAGATATTAAAGTATATAGATATTATGTTAGGTAGTGTGTAAGACACACTAGATTAGTTAAGTGATATCTCTCAATCTCTCTAACAGGATCAGATAAGGATCACACACAAAAACACACAAAAAGGTGTAAAAGAGATAATACATAGAACACATTTCAAACTTTGAATCTGATCAACCTTGTAACCGTTGTTATATATCAATACAGGTTGGTAATCGATTAATGTGTTGTTTCTAAGAACTTGATATAGTATTGTTGGACCGACACAAATCAACATATGTAAGCTCAAATTCGATTAGCCAAATCAATCTCCAGATTTGCAGTGCCAAGTATTTTTTACATTTAAACTGAGAGTGGAGATCGAGAGTAGAGAATATCTGCTCGTCGTCGGTCGTCGCCTGAGAGTGGAGATCGTCAGTGGAGCTCTCGTCGGGCGTCGCCTGAGAGTGGAGGCCGAACCATCGAAGGGTGAAGACGTGAAGTTGAAATCTGAGACTGAGAGAGTGAGAGTTGAGTAGGAATGGATCTTGGAGGAGGTTCTCAGTTAAAACTTAAAACAATAAAACTTTAAAATTATATAATATATATATATATATATATAATTTTATTTTTATTAATATATATATATATATATATCGAGGCGGGGCGGGGCGGGAATACCTTGCCCCGATACCGATCCCGATAAAATCCCCGAAACTTTCCCTGTTGCCCGATCCGACCCGAAATTGTCTAACCCAACCCGAACTTAGTCGGGTTTCGGGTTCCCCGTCGGGTTCGGGGTTTTCTGCCATCCCTAGATACAATGTCAAAGGGGAGGGATACAGTGAAGGGTGACACAAGAAATGGTGGGTAGGTAGTAGAAAAAGCTGACACGTCGATTGTCCAACACAAAAGCTCGGGTAGTAGTCGTTTGAGGTAACCCATTGATTTTAAATGCATCTTTCTTTCTTTCTTTCTCCTTTTTTTTATGCTTTTTTATTTAGGTTTTATTTGGATTTTGATTTTAGGAAATAATTGTTTTTGATGTTCTTATCGAAAAGGATTAATGTTCAACAAGTTTTTGATGGAGAAGATGAACATCCAAACAAAGAAAATAGACAAAATAAAAATAATCATTAAAATGGAATAAACGAACAAAAAGACGAAAATACCTTCAATTTTAATGGGAATGATGGATGGATGATTGTAGGAGGAACCAAATCTAACACAAATTGCATGAATTGAGGCTTATATGTAACAAAGGAAATTTAAGGACCAAATCCATAATTTACTGTAACAAATATAAAATATAATATTAAAAGAGAATTATACTTTTGGTCCTTGAGGTTTGGTGATTTCTTTGAAAGTGTGACATGTATTTCAATAAGTCAAGTTTTGGTCCTCTAGGTTTGGATTTTGCTTTGAAAATGGGACCTCCTCACTAACTTAGTTAAAAATGGCCGTTAGAGTTAGAGGTATTTTTGTCCACCCATGTTTTTTCTCCTTTTTTAGACTTTATGTTGTTTTTCCATGTTTTTGTAAGAAACATCAAACTATAGGGTTAAACTAGTAATTATATCGTTCCAGAAACACAACTTCTCAGAGGCATTTCATCGAGCAGGTTCCGTGCATAGTCTATTTTCCCAAATTTAGAAAGAGATAAAATCATTGAATTCCAAGCAACAACATCCATATCTTCACCATCTCTAAAAAGTTCAAACGTTTCACCAAAACACCCACAATTCACATACATATATACAAGGCTATTACATATATAAACATCAAATTGTAACCCTAATTTTAGAATTCTACCATGAAGCTGACCTCCATCTCGAGCTAGACCAAGTTCAGAAAAAGCCTTGAAAACCGAAGGGCAAGTGCGTCTTTCTGGCTCCACAGATGAATGAATCAACATTTCAATAAACAAAGTTACTGCCATGCGAGGGTTGGAGCTCCTCGAGAACCCCCTGATGATGGTATTGTTGGTGACTTTAGTGTCACCAGGAATTTAAATGTAATTGGTTATAACACGAGTACTAATAGGTTTCAAACTATGATCTAATACAAGTTAGGTGGTGCATAATGCATACTTGTTATAAGACGAGTTTGATCCCGGACACGATGAAATGGCGGGGGGGAGGGGGGGTCAAGGGGCAACACCCCTGGCGGTGATCCAAGAGGCAGAGCCTCTTGAGGCACGTCAGAGCCTCTTAAGGCATGGCAGAGACTCTTAAGGCACGACAGAGCCTCTTAAGGCACGTCAGAGCCTCTGATGGGCGTCTCTGGACCAAAAGCTCTGGTGTCTATTTTTGGACTAAATCTGCATTTACTGAACATTTAATGCTCAGTTATTTTCTGCCCTTAATTTTAGCTAAATTGATTGTAACCGACTATAATTAATAGTAATTTGCAATCATTGCCATTTTCGTTATTTCCTATTTTACGAATGAGACTAGTATATATATATTGTATATACTTATGTTTTAGACTCACGATTTTAAACAATCTCTACATACTCTCCAGCAAATTTGCTCTCGTTTTTGTGCCTAAAAACGTGAGTGTTCTTGAGTCTTATCCCATATTGGATTTCGTGCAACCCAGGAATAGGGTCGACATACCAATTCGGAAAGTGACTTGCACGATTCTCAAGAAATCCGGTCATCTGGTCGACTACTTTTCCCTCGATCTCTAACAATCGAATTGGTATCTCAACATGTCGATCATGGCCGATTCTGTGAAAGAGATGACCTCAAAGTTTGGAAAGTTGGAGAAGTTTGAAGGCACTGACTTCAGACGTTGGAAGAAAAATATGCACTTTCTGTTGACCGCTCTGAAGGTAGTGTATGTGTTGAGTACACCCATGCCAGAAGTGATGGACGATGAGACACTGGAATACACAAGGAGAAGGAGCAAGTGGGAAAATGATGATTATATCTGCAGAGGACACATTTTAAACGGTATGTGTTATTGCCTTTTTGATATCTACCAAAACGTGGCAAGTGTGAAGGAATTATGGGATTCCCTCGAGTCCAAGTACATCGCTGAAGATGCTTCTAGTAAGAAGTTCTTGGTTAGCGATTTCAACAGTTATAAAATGGTGGACTCGAGGCCCGTAATGGTACAATATAATGAAATCATTCGTATCTTGGGTCAATTTACACTACACAACATGCATATGGATGAATCTATTGTTGTGTCGAGTGTAATTGTCAAACTACCACCTTCTTGGAAAGATTTTAAGCATAACTTGAAACGTCAAAACGAGAAACTGTCATTGGTTCAACTTGGGAGTCATTTGCGCATCGAAGAATCTCTTCGGGTGCAAGAAAATGACAAATCCAAGGGGAAAGTTAAATCTGGACAGCCCTCTGTTCACATGGTTGAGGAGAAGAAAGCCAACTCCAACAACAACGGAAAAGGCAAGAAACGTAAGTTTGATGGACCCAACAAATCCGTTAAAAAGAAAAAGGATTTGGTGTGTTGGAGATGCAACAAGGTGGGTCATCACAAACGTGATTGTCGGGTGAAGTTGAACAATAATGGTGCTGGTTCGAGTGGAAGTGGATCGGGGTCTAATGATCGCGATCAAGTGAAAGAAGATCAGTTTTTGACTAACTTTGATAATTCCATCCAGAATTATGTTTCACTTATACATGAGTCCTTTTATGTGCAGGACGATGAGTGTGCATGGTGGATCGACTCGGGAACGACAAGGCATATTTGCAAGGATCGTCGGTGGTTCGAGAAATTGACACCGGTTGAAGACGGTTCGGTGTTGAATATGGGAAACGAGTCGAGTGCACAAGTTTATGGAGTTGGAGTAGTTAATTTAGAATTTTCTTCTGGAAATAATGTTAAATTGTTTGATGTTTTGTTTGTGCCTAGAACTCATAAGAACTTAGTGAGTAGTAGTTGTTTGAATAATCTTGGATTTAAGCAAGTGTTTGAATCGAATAGGAAATAAGAAGTATGTTGTCACTTTTATTTACAACAATACTCGGTTTTGTTATGTATATCTTTTGCATGCAAAGGATGAAGCTTTAGATAAGTTTAAAATTTACAAAACCGAAGTCGAACTACAATTGGGTAATTCGATTAAATATCTTAGAACTGATCGGGGAGGGGAATATATGGATCCCCAATATTTCAATCAGTTGGTATCATCCATGAGACAACGGCACCATACACACCTCAACAAAACGGGGTTTCTAAACGTAAAAATCGAGTTTTAAAGGAAATGGTAAACTCGATGCTTTCTTACTCGGGATTGAGTGGGGGATTTTGGGGAGAGGCCATGTTAACGACCTTTTATGTTTTGAATAGAGTTCCAAATAAAAGGAACAAAAGAACCCCATATGAACTTTGGTTCAAGAAAACTCCGAATTTGAATCATTTTCGAATTTGGGGTTGTCGGGCTATTGTAAAACTACCCGAACCCATAAGGAAAACTTTGGGTGAACGTGGAATTGATTGTATATTCATTGGATATGCAGAAAATTCCAAGGCTTATAGGTTCTACGTAATCGAACCTAATGATTCGGTGTCGATTAACACCGTAATCGAGTCGCGTGATGCGATTTTTGATGAGATGAGATTTTCATCAATACAAAGACCTAAGGACCTATTTCCTAGCACCAATAAAGTGCAAAATCCAGAAAGTTTGGATGGTGTTTCAAGTCCAGAAACACAGCGGGTCCGGAGAAGCCAAAGAGGTC
The DNA here is from genome assembly GCA_023525745.1 of Arctium lappa. Taxonomy (NCBI): domain Eukaryota; kingdom Viridiplantae; phylum Streptophyta; class Magnoliopsida; order Asterales; family Asteraceae; genus Arctium; species Arctium lappa. Next base: position 19,103,468 of record CM042050.1, read on the forward strand.
GAATTGCCAAAAATTTCGGTCCCGAATTCCAACTGTATTTGGTGGAAGGTTCAAGAGATGAGTTTGGGCTTCAATACTCTTATTGTTATAGTATTGAGGATGAAAGACTTTCAAAGAAGCGATGGAGTCTCGAGATGTCGCCTTTTGGAAAGAAGCAATTGATGACGAAATATCATCAATTCTTGCAAATAACACTTGGGTGTTATCGGATTTGCCTCCATGTTCTAAACCACTTGGATGCAAATGGATCTTAAAAAAGAAGATGAAAGTTGATGGGACGATTGATAAATTCAAGGCTCGGTTAGTAATTCAAGGGTTTCGGCAAAAACTCGGTATTGACTATTTCGATACGTATGCTCCGGTGGCACGTATTTCGACTATTAGATTGTTAATCGCCTTGGCGGAAATACACAATCTGATTATCCATCAGATGGATGTTAAAACAGCCTTCTTGAATGGTGATCTTCATGAGGAAGTTTACATGAAACAACCGGAAGGTTTCGTTATGCCCGAAAACGAACATAAGGTATGTAAACTTGTGAAATCCTTGTACGGGCTGAAACAAGCACCTAAACAATGGCATCAAAAGTTTGATGAAGTTATTTTGTCATGTGGTTTTGCTTTAAACCAATGTGACAAATGTGTTTATAGTAGATTTGATGCTACTGGTGCGGGTGTGATCATCTGCTTGTATGTAGACGACATGTTAATTTTTGGGACCGACCAAAATCATGTAGATGAGACTAAGAAATTGTTGTCATCTAAATTTTCCATGAAAGATATGGGAGAGGTTGATGTAATCCTTGGTATAAAGTTTAAACGGGTTAACAAAGGGAATGTTATGACGCAATCGCATTATATTGAGAAAATTCTCAATAAGTTTAATTACCGTGAGTGTTCTCCCGTAAGCACTCCCATGGATCCAAATGTGAAATTAATGCCTAATATGGGCTAGGCTATTTCACAACTTGAATACTCTAAGGCCACTGGTAGCTTGATGTATGCCATGACAAGCACTAGGTCCGATATAGCTTATGTCGTGGGACGATTGAGTCGGTATACTAGTAATCCTAGTACTCAACATTGGCAAGCGGTTCTAAGAGTATTCAAATATATCAAGGGAACCATGGATTATAGTTTGAGTTATTTAGGATATCCTTCGATTTTAGAAGGTTATTCGGATGCAAATTGGATATCCAACATGGAGGATCATTCATCAACTAGTGGTTGGGTATTTTTGCTTGGAGGAGGTGCCATCTCTTGGGCATCGAAAAAGCAAACTTGTAATACAAACTCAACAATGGAATCTGAGTTGTTGCACTAGCCGCCGCCGGTAAAGAGGAGGAGTGGCTAAGGAATTTAATTTATGAGATTACATTGTGGCCAAAGCCGATTGCACCTATTTCAATCCATTGTGACAGTGCGGCCACTTTGGATAAGGCTTATAGCCAAGTTTACAATGGTAAGTCAAGACACCTGGGTGTTAGACATAGTATGATTAGAGAATTAATCATGAATGGTGTAATCTCCGTTGAGTTTATTAGAACGCAACAAAATTTGGCAGATCATTTAACTAAAGGTCTAACAAGAGACTTAGTGCACAAGTCTGCGATTGGGATGGGATTAAAGTACTTATAAATTTATAAAGGTGAGACTCCCAATTCCCTTCTAATATGACATTAGAAGTTGAATTCAATGTGGAAAGCTCACACTTATAAATTGGAACACAAGTTGAATCATCCCAGGAATGTGTTCAGTCCTGCAGTGGTTAGGGTGAAGTTTATCTTCTTAATAATTCCTTTGATAAATTGTATTTGCAGGTACACGAAGTAAAGGAATTACCTATGTGATTGTGAAGTGTAGCCATATTTCAAAAGGTTGGGGACTTGGCCTTTATACAATCATGAGAGGATTAGGACACACGTCTTTATAATTGTGTCATGTTTTAATTTGCTGAACGTATAGGAAATTTGTATGTATTTTATAATTAGGTATTCAAATGAGTTGATGGGTTCAATCCTTGGGACACCTTGATTCTCGAATATTTGGAATGTGTAAAATACTAATGTGGAAATTCAATCGTTTCGATATTTTCATTTATGTGCAAGTTTGGTTTGTTTAATTTAATGTGTTATTTCATGGGTTACACTAAAATGGGGGAGGATTGTTGGTGATTTTAGTGTCACTAGGCATTTAAGTGTAATTGGTTATAACACGAGTATTAATGGGTTTCAAACTGTGATCTAATACAAGTTAGGTGGTGCGGAGTGCACACTTGTTATGAGACGAGTTTGATCTCAGACACGATGAAATGGTGGGGGTCAAGGGGCAACGCCCCTGGCGGTGATCCAAGAGGCAGAGCCTCTTAAGGCATGACAGAGCCTCTTAAGGCACGGTAGAGCCTCTTAAGGCCGTCAGAGCCTCTTAAGGCACGACAGAGCCTCTGATGGGCGTCTCTAGACCAAAAGCTTTGGTGTCTATTTTTGGACTAAATCTGCATTTACTGAACATTTAATGCTCAGCTATTTTTTACCCTTAATTTTAGCTAAATTGATTGTAACCGACTATAATTGATAGTAATTTGCAATCATTGTCATTTCCATTACTTCCTATTTTACGAATGAGACTAGTATATATACATTATATACTTATGTTTTAGACTCACGATTTTAAACAATCTCTACATACTCTCCAGCAAATTTGCTCTCGTTTTTGTGCCTAAAAACGTGAGTGTTCTTGAGTCTTATCCCATATTGGATTTCGTGTAACCCAGACATAGGGTCGAAATACCAATTCGGAAAGTGACTTACACGATTCTCAAGAAATCCGGTCATCTGATCGACTACTTTTCCCCCGATCTCTAACAGGTATTCCAAGTAAAAAGATTTGGGTTTTGAATTTGATTGAAGAGCATGAAAGCATATTTGATATCTGACGCAGGGGAGGTGGCTGCAAAGGCCAACAGACGAGAAACAGCAATGGTGTCTTTGATTAAGCCGGTTTTGATGATTTGGGCATGTATGATTTTGATTAAATTTGAGATTTTGATTTTGTTTTTGATTTTCAAAGTGATATATATGTGTGTAATTTGCAATAGTAACCAACATACCATCATTGATCAGTCCTGCAACTTTGACTTCTTCTTTCTTCTTCTTCTTCAACGAGCAACCTGTTTGATCACCTCTATACAAACTTAAATTATTGTGTTAATTTTTTGAATTAAAGATTAAAACATGTTTAAAAACAAATTTTATGAAAGACTTGACAACCAATTTGGATCAAAATCTCAGATTTATCAAAATTTGTCAAGAAATGAAGAACGCTTTGAAAATCAAAATTTTCAAAACTCAAATTTGAACTTGAAACTTGAAATCAATAGTTGAAACATGATTAGAAGCACTTTTGATTAAGAACAAATCACAAAAACGCATCAAAACATCATGATTTTGCAAAATCTTCAAAAAAAGTTAACACAGAGAAGTTTTTCTCAAAAACCAAAAAAATTAACAATTCAAAAAAAATGGAAACCCGATGATGTTCTTTGTTTTCTTCAAAGTGCAAGATTTCTTCAGAATTTCTTCAGCCTTTGATCTCCAAATCTTATTCAATCTACCGATTAAGCTCTGATACCGCTCAACGTCCCTATTGCTCCGTCCCTGTTAAGGTCGACGGTGAGAGCAACGTCCCTGTTGCTCCGTCCTTGTAATTTGGTCCCAGACGATTTGGTCTTGTAGTAAACTTCATTGAAGTGGATATGGGTTTGAGAGATGGTCCTGTGATTCGATGAAGTCCATATAGGTTTGAGAGTTAATTACATTACACGTTTTTAAAGTTTGATGATTTTATAAAAACAAGAAAAAATAAAGAAAATTGCAAAAATGGGGACAAAACATGGTTGGACGAAAACACCTCTGGCTCTAATGGCCATTCTTAACGAAGTTAGTGAGGAGGTCCCATTTTCAAAGCAAAATCCAAACCTGGAGGACCAAATCTTGACTTATTGAAGTGTAGGTCCCCAAAGAAATCACCAAACCTTAGGTAGCGTTTGGTACGCAGACATGATTGGACGGGATTGGACAGGACAGAACTGGATAGGACTGGACAGGACAGAACAAGAGACTAGGACAGAACTGGACGGGACTGGACTGGACAGGACAAGACAAATGTTTGTCTTGTGTTTGGTATGACTAGGACCGAATAGGACAGGACTCGACAAATTTCCCTAAAAGTTTTTTTTGATGATTTTATATATCATATAATAGTTATAAATAACACAAATAAAGTATATCTTTAAATAATTTAATTAAAAAACATTTTTATTTTTTAAACGATTTTCATACATATAAATACATAGAAAAACAAGGGTAGGAAATTTGAATGAAGAATCTGAAATAATTGATGGTAGTTCGAAAAAAATCTTATTCATATAAAGAAAATATAATATTTGATTCAATTTGTAATATCTTAATGAATTGGCGGATGCATAGTTGCAACGACAGGTAAAGATAAATGCGATGGGTGGCCTGTGAAGGACGGTAGTTGTGAAGAACGTGAAAGATAGTGGATGGTGGTGGTGCAGGTGGTTGTTATGGTTGATGTGGTGGAGGTATAGGTGGTCGACGATGGTAGTGGTGGTGGCGGTGGACAGGGGTAATAGAGGTTATTGTAGGGGAGGAAGAGGCGGAGGTCACCGACGGTAGTTAGCAGTAAGCGTTGGTGGTGGCGGCGGCAATGGGTGGCGGTGATCGGTGGAGGTGGTGATAGGCGGTGGTTGTGGATGTGGTGGAGGAAGTTGTAGTAGTGGAGGAAGAGGTGGAAGTGGTCGACGATGGTTGGTGGTGGCTACCGGTGGCCGTTGATGGTAGTGGCGGCCAAAGGTGGTGGTGATCGGTGTTAGTGGAGGTGGTCGACGATGGTAGTGGTGGTGGCGATGGTCGATGGTTGTGGAGGTGGTGGATGAGGTTGTTATGGTGGAAAAATAGGTAGAGGTGGCCGATGGTGGTTGGCGGTGGCTACTAGTGGCCGCCGATGGTGGTAATGGCGGCGATGGGTAGTGGTGACCCTTAAGACTAATACCATATTAGGATTATACATCAAATAGCGGTAAATCAATGATTTTTAGTTTCTGTCTCACTTTTGTCCCATGTTGTTCCACCTATTTTGGTGGAACAAGAAAATACAATTTTTTGTCCCACCTTGTCCAGTCTCTGTCCCTGTCCCATGTCGCGCCAAACGTGGGACAGTGAATTTTTGTCCTGTCCCATGTCACGCCAAACGTGGGACAGTGAGTTTTTGTCCTGTCCTGTCCCGTCTCATCCAGTCTGCAAACCAAACGCACCCTTAAGGACCAAAAGTGTAATTCTCTCTAATCTATACTATACTATACTATATTACTCTTAAATACAAATTATTAGGCACACGGTACCATCATTTTATGCAATATTTTAAAAATCTCTTAATTTACAATTATCAAAGCACAAGATACATATTACTATTGCAGACTTCTAACACCTACCAATTTGGTATGTGCAGGGTCTTCCTTTTATGCAGACATTTTCATGTATCACTATTAATTAATATATTATATTACTACTAGAAGCGTACTCGCACAATGCAGCAAGTTAAATCACGATTTTAATGTTTCATTTTATTTTTTGTTTTTTGTTTTTGTTGATTTACAGTACGATTTTGGATGGTTTTGAGAAACTGATATTGTTTTTTTATAAATTTGTTTAATTTAGGCATAATAATATAACATTGTTTATATAAAAAAAATTATATTACTATAAATTTATTAATATATTATTAAATATGTAATTAGTTATTTTTTTTCTAGATGTCATTAAAATATATAAGATAATAATTGAATTCTGACAAAATACTTAATTTTTTATATAAAAAACATTATATTATTAAGGCTAAATTAAACAAATTTATATAAAAAAAAACATTATCACTTTCTCAAAACAATTCAAAATCGTACTGTAAATCGACAAAAAAAAATGAAACATTAAAATCGTGATATATCTCGCTGCATTGCGCGAGTATGCTTATAGTATTAATAAACCAAAAATAATATTATACTTAATAATTATAAATAGAAAAAAGAGAGTATACATGGGACCGTGGGAGGTAGGGGTGTTCGTGGTCCGGTTTGGGCGGTTTAACCCCTCAGACCACAAACCAAACCGCAAGTGGCGGTTTATTGATTTTTCTAACCGAGCGGTTTGACATCAAGTGCCCAGATCGGTCAAGTCGGACCGCGGTTTAGGCGGTTTGGTCGACCGGTTTAGGCGGTTTGGGCCTTTTAGTGAACTTTTAAGTTTAAACATAAAAACATATAAAATTTTGAATTTTAAAGGCTCGTTGGCTTGAGTCAATTTGAAATAAAGAACAAAGTCCACAAAAGTTAACTAAATATCAGAAGACAAAACACTAAAAAAAAAGGAATATGTAAAGTGCAAATAAAATCAACGGCTTCTCTTCTTCATTTTTCCATTATTTGTATTCCACAATCCATAAAGATTTCAATCTTTTAAAATACCTTGGGCCTTTTTGTATATACTTGGACATTTGGATTTTATATCATCTATTCTTTATAATAAAGGTATATATAAAAAAATAAAAATATATATTTATATATTTGGCGGTCGGTTTGGTCTAAACCGTCCAAAAAAACCTCTAAACCGCAGACCGGACCGTCCGGTTTGGCAATTTTTCAGACCAGCCCGGACCGTCAGACCGCTCAAACCGCCAAAAACGGTCCAATTTAACTTGGTTCGATCGGTTTAAGTGGTCCAACGGTTTTTTTGAACACCCCTAGTGAGAGGGAACAAAATTAAGCCGACAAAGAATGAAAAGCGTGTATTTTTATGTCAATCAATCAAAGTAACATCATGTTTGAATTATATTCTATACCCAATATGATAATAAATACAGTTTTCATTTGAACATAATTGTCCAAACGAATTTGTTTTACTATACACAAATTAACAATCTACTTATAATCTTTTTATAGTAAATTATGGTTTTTATCTTTGTATTAATATGATTTGTTTAGTTTTCATCTTTAGACTTCGATTATTAAAAATGAACTCTTTTGGTCCTCTAACTCCATTAAAATTAGTTTTTATCTTCAGCTACGCCCATGTATTTATCATGTGAAGGGTATTTTAATCCAATCACCCAAAATGTGACTTGAAATCTTAAAAAAAAGTCCCCCCCCCCCCTCCTTTTATGCCATTTCCTAGGGTTCTTGTTTTTCACACAAAGAGAAGATAAGAAGATGAAGGCAATTAAATATTGTATTAAAAAAATTAAGAAATAAGATGAGCTTGTTATAACCGAATCAATGTACAACAAATTAAGAGACAAAAACTTAATCAATAAACCCATCACCAAAAACACTTGATATGATTCATTCAAGTACAAGAATCTAATGAAAACTCAAGCGTGCTTACATGACAATGAGAAGTGCTTGGGCCAGTCATGGAACGTTTAAAGAGCTGATTTCTTAAAGATTGCTAGCTTTTGGGTCATTTCAAAGAACAAATGCATGAAGCATTATTTTGGTAGCCAAAATTGAACCATTTCGTTTGTTTTAAGTTGTGTTTGAGCCTAATAAGCTTGTATAAAAAGCCCAATCCGTTTTTGGCCTATGTTAAAGTTTAGGTGATCAAAATTCTATGAATAATGATATAGAGCATGTCTAGATTCATGAATTAAAGGTATACCTTTAATTATTGATTGAAATTTAAGTATTAGACTTTATGGAGAGTCTTTTGGGTGTCTTTTGAACCCTATAAATAGGAGCCTTTTGTAATCATTTGAAATCATCATCTAAGTAATATAAACACTTTGAATTGTAAGTTTTAAAATCTTTTAGTTCATTGTGAACTTTAGAACTTATCAAGTTATTATATAGCTTGTAATGTTCAACACTTATCAATCAACTTGGTGGGTTGATTGTGACGTGCTCTTATACCAAGGTTCTTGTCTCTCTATAGACAACGGGTCGCGGTTTCCACCCAACTATCTTAGCAACCAATCAAACGATCGGGCAACACGTGTTCAAACCCACACTTGTTGGGCGAGATCACATCAACTCTAATAAAAAAGAACAATCAAAGCAAAAGAAGCAGAAATCGAACCCATGACATATCTAATCACACCCCATCGCCATGTTTACCATAGTCAGAATCCACCAACTGACGAACGCATTCCTCCCTAAAGCATTATTGCTGCTAAAAGACTTAAGAATGTGACTCCACCACCAACTCCTCTGTCAAGTCTCCCCCCACCCCCACCCCCACCTATATGAAAGGTTCTCATTTCATACCTCAAAAACTCATTTGCATCATCCGTTAAGATCCTTGGCCTTTTCAGAACAGACCCATCAAAGGTTGCACTTAGGTCAGTCGTTGGTGCTCTCGATCTGTTGGCGGCTTCAACATCTTCTAAAAGGGAGGGAAAGTGGAAGGAAGGGAATTGGAGTGATTGGGGGTGGTTTTGAAATATAAGGAGAGATGGAGGGATCGATCGATTCAGACTTTTCTTTTTTCTCAAAAAAAAAAGTTAAAAAAATAGTGGAATGATAACAGGTTTGCTCTCGTGTGATGTCACTTAATAGTTGGACAATAGCTGCCATGAAAAAGATAGGTTAAAACCAAAACGAAACCCGTACCCTAAAGCTTTATTTGCAGTAAACAAATTCAATGGATAAAAACTAGATAACCATAAAGAAGGAAAATGATAATTTACTCTTTCTTTAAGTAATAAAAATGACGGGTGTGCCTATGTCACATGAAACCACTTGAGTTTGGCATGATGTGTCCCTCACCGACCCTTAAAAATAATATAATAATATAATAAATGTTGAAATCTCTAAAATAGAAAAGAGAGTAAATTTTTGGTCATGTGGTATGTTGATTTTTATGAAATTCGTCCTCAGACTTCAGTTATTATGGATTTGGTCCTTGTGGTATGCATTTTCTGTTGGATTTGGTCCTTCAGCCCAACGTCCGTCTACCAGGTTCGTTAAAGTCGAGGGCATAAGGGTCTTTTTTCATTTTCTATTTTTTAAAACATTTTTTTAATTATCTTTGTTTTTTAATTTAGGGATGAAAATATATAATAAAACTTGTAGAAAAGGCGGAAGGACGCCTTTTGCTGCTCAAATCATGGTGGTAAGTGCTATAAGATCATCTCCAACAACTTCTCTAAAATGGAGAATATGAGGATTTTGAGTTATAATTTTGCTCCAACAGCTTCCCCAAAATGGAGAAAGTATGAGAGAAAAATAGTTTTTCTCCAAATATGGAGATAACCCCAAAAATGATTACCAAGAGAGAGAAACTATTTTTATCACCAATGAGAAGCTTTGAAATAAAATGTTTAGGCGAAAGAAATAATATTTTATTAAATATATAGAATATTTTAATATAAATCTCCAAAATGTGAAAGTTGTTGGAGATAGATGTAATTTTTTTTTAGAGAATTTGATTTTTGATTCTCCAAATAAATTTTAAAGAAGTTGTTGGAGATGCTCTAAGTACAATAGTAACTCAAGGTATGCAACAACAAAAGTCATGATTAGAGGTTCTAATCTCGGAAGAGACAATATTACAAATTATTCCCACATTGATGCAACTCATATGCCACATGATGGTTGCAAATCTGTAGTTGTATAAATGGACCACGTGTTAGAAGAACATTATCATGCTTAAAAATTATCTTCAGAAAAGCAATTAAACAACATCTATAAAAGTTAAAATTAACTAATAATTTGCAATGAGATCACAAAACTAATTTTGTCATTAGCTTAATTCATAGATAATATACAAGGAAGTTTCTAGAAATTTTAAACATATAATTTAAGTATATATGAAACCATCAAATAAAAGCAGTAAATTTTAAATTAGTGTAATTTTCAACGAATCCATTCGAAATAACGGAAATATCTTTAACTTTAGTTTTTTGGTAGTTAAAACCAAGGATCTAAATGGCGTAAGGCGAAGTCAAGGGGCGAGGTCATGACGTTTTTCAAGGCGTGGTTTAAGGCGACAATTCTCTCTCTCTCTCTCTCTCTCTATATATATATATATATATATAGTGGAAGGATATTTTGCAATCCTGAAAAAGATTGCAACCCTTGCAACCCACATCTTAACCGTTTGATTCATGATCGACGGTTATTTTATTTTTATTTTTCTGTTTTTTTTAATTAAAAATATTGGGCCCCATATATATTATAACCGCCGATTCATTTGAGAAATGCTAAATATATGAGAAATAGATAAGTAATCCTAGTCTTTCATTCGGTCAATATCGGTTTTGACTGGTCAAATATTGCGTCTTTAACTGGTCAAATATTGCGTCTTTAACTGGTCAAAAATTACGGCTTTGACTGGTCAAAAGTTACGGTTATTCCAAAAATAGAAAGACAGTTTCATAATTTTTACAAATACACGGGACGAGTTCATATACGAACCTGTATGATTCACATATATGAACCAATATAATTCACATATGAACTTTTTTAACTGATTTATATATAAACCTTTGTAATTCATATATGAATCAATTAACTAATTCACATATGAATTAATTAACTGTAGGGTTCATATGTGAATCAGTTGAACTAATTAACATATTCATATATGAATATTTGTGATTCACATATGAACTAATTAACTGATTTATATATGAATCAGTTAAAAGAGTTCATATGTAAATTACACTAGTTCATATATGAACATATAATTCATATGTGAATCATACAGGATCATATATGAACCCGTCCTGTGTATTTTACAAAACTACCCCTCTATCTTCTACAGACCACACAAGAAATTATCAAATATACAAAATTTACAAAAATGATATCAATAAATCATAACAAAAAAATGTTTTAGTAATGGTTTCATAATTCATACATCTATAATAAAAAATTCTACTAATATACTATGCAAAAACATGTTAGATTAGAAGTATCTTATAAATAAGTTATCATTAATCTTCATCATTTATTTTCATCATCGGAATTGAATTTAAAATCTTCCTCACCTTCAACTTGAAGTTAATTAATGAATTCCCGCTTTTTAATGAATAATTAGAATCATTAATAATTAATTCAATAAGCCGTAATTTATATTTATATATATATATATATATATAATATATATATATATATATATATATATATATATATATAAACCATTCATGCCTTATAATAACCTGCCATAACTCGCCATAAACCCGTAACCCACCTTAAACACGCCATACTGCAAGCCACGCCTCAGAGTCTTGCCATGGGCTTTAATGTGACGGCAAGGTTAATTACATCTTGACATTATAAAAAAACTAGAAGCGTACTCGCGCAATGCAGCGAGATACATCACGATTTTAATGTTTATTTTTATTTTTTGTTTTTTATTGATTTACAGTACGATTTTGGATGATTTTTATTGAGTGATAATGGTTTTTTTATATATAAATTTGTTTAATTTAGTCTTAACAATATAATGTTTTTTATATAAAAAAATTAAGTAGTTTGTTAAAATTCATTAATTATCTTATATATTTTAAATTTTTTATATTTAAGTTGAGATATTTATCCTGTTTTGATTATGTTTATCAGAATTCAAATTTCATAATTTTAGAATTTGGGGATTAGAGATAAGAATTTTGGGGGATAAGGATGAAATTTATTAATTAGGGTTAAAAACATTTAAAAGTAGTACATATTGCTTCATTAATTGTTTTTTAAGAGATTTTAAGTAGATTAATATTAAATAATAGTACATAATGCTTAATACATCACGATTTTAATGTTTATTTTTATTTTTTGTTTTTTATTGATTTACAGTACGATTTTGAATTATTTTTATTGAGTGATAATGGTTTTTTTATATATAAATTTGTTTAATTTAGGCTTAACAATATAATGTTTTTTATATAAAAAAAAATAAGTAGTTTGTTAAAATTCATTAATTATCTTATATATTTTAAATTTTTTATATTTAAATTGAGATGTTTATCCTGTTTTGATTATGTTTATCAGAATTCAAATTTCACAATTTTAGGGTTTGGGGATTAGAGATAAGGATTTTGGGGGATAAGGATGAAATATATTAATTAGGGTTAAAAGTTTTACAGGTAGTACATTAGGATTTAATAGTTATTTCTAAGAGATTTTAAGTAGATAACTTTAAATGATAGTACATAAAGTTTAGTAAGTTGTAATTAAGAGTTTTTTATGCCATCTTTATAATATAACTAGAAGCGTACTCGCGCAATGAATCGAGATACATCACGATTTTAATGTTTATTTTTATTTTTTGTTTTTTATTGATTTACCATACGATTTTGGATGGTTTTATTGAGTGATAATGGTTTTTTTATATATAAATTTGTTTAATTTAGTCTTAACAATATAATGTTTTTTATATAAAAAAATTAAGTAGTTTGTTAAAATTCATTAATTATCTTATATATTTTAAATTTTTTATATTTAAGTTGAGATGTTTATCCTGTTTTGATTATGTTTATCAGAATTCAAATTTCATAATTTTAGAATTTGAGGATTAGAGATAAGGATTTTGGGGGATAAGGATGAAATTTATTAATTAGGGTTAAAAACATTTAAAAGTAGTACATATTGCTTCATTAATTGTTTTTTAAGAGATTTTAAGTAGATTAATATTAAATAATAGTACATAATGCTTAATACATCACGATTTTAATGTTTATTTTTATTTTTTGTTTTTATTGATTTACCATACGATTTTGGATGGTTTATTGAGTGATAATGGTTTTTTATATATAAATTTGTTTAATTTAGGCTTAACAATATAATGTTTTTTATATAAAAAAAATTAAGTAGTTTGTTAAAATTCATTAATTATCTTATATATTTTAAATTTTTTATATTTAAATTGAGATGTTTATCCTGTTTTGATTATGTTTATCAGAATTCAAATTTCACAATTTTAGGGTTTGGGGATTAGAGATAAGGATTTTGGGGGATAAGGATGAAATATATTAATTAGGGTTAAAAGTTTTACAGGTAGTACATTAGGATTTAATAGTTATTTCTAAGAGATTTTAAGTAGATAACTTTAAATGATAGTACATAAAGTTTAGTAAGTTGTAATTAAGAGTTTTTTATGCCATCTTTATAATATAACTAGAAGCGTACTCGCGCAATGCAGCTAGATACATCACGATTTTAATGTTTATTTTTATTTTTTGTTTTTTATTGATTTACCATACGATTTTGGATGGTTTTATTGAGTGATAATGGTTTTTTTATATATAAATTTGTTTAATTTAGTCTTAACAATATAATATTTTTTATATAAAAAAATTAAGTAGTTTGTTAAAATTCATTAATTATCTTATATATTTTAAATTTTTTATATTTAAGTTGAGATGTTTATCCTGTTTTGATTATGTTTATCAGAATTCAAATTTCATAATTTTAGAATTTGGGGATTAGAGATAAGGATTTTGGGGGATAAGGATGAAATTTATTAATTAGGGTTAAAAACATTTAAAAGTAGTAAATATTGCTTCATTAATTGTTTTTTAAGAGATTTTAAGTAGATTAATATTAAATAATAGTACATAATGCTTAATACATCACGATTTTAATGTTTATTTTTATTTTTTGTTTTTTTATTGATTTACAGTACGATTTTGAATTATTTTTATTGAGTGATAATGGTTTTTTTATATATAAATTTGTTTAATTTAGGCTTAACAATATAATGTTTTTTATATAAAAAAAATTAAGTAGTTTGTTAAAAATCATTAATTATCTTATATATTTTAAATTTTTTATATTTAAATTGAGATGTTTATCTTGTTTTGATTATGTTTATCAGAATTCAAATTTCACAATTTTAGGGTTTGGGGATTAGAGATAAGGATTTTGGGGGATAAGGATGAAATATATTAATTATGGTTAAAAGCTTTACAGGTAGTACATTAGGATTTAATAGTTATTTCTAAGAGATTTTAAGTAGATAACTTTAAATGATAGTACATAAAGTTTAGTAAGTTGTAATTAAGAGTTTTTTATGCCATCTTTATAATATAACTAGAAGCGTACTCGCGCAATGCAGCGAGATACATCACGATTTTAATGTTTATTTTTATTTTTTGTTTTTTATTGATTTACCATACGATTTTGGATGGTTTTATTGAGTGATAATGGTTTTTTATATATAAATTTGTTTAATTTAGACTTAACAATATAATGTTTTTTATATAAAAAAAGTTAAGTAGTTTGTTAAAATTCATTAATTATCTTATATATTTTAAATTTTTTATATTTAAATTGAGATGTTTATCCTGTTTTGATTATGTTTATCAGAATTCAAATTTCATAATTTTAGGGTTTGGGGGATATGGATGAAATATATTAATTAGGGTTAAAAGCTTTACAGGTAGTACATTAGGCTTTAGTAGTTATTTTTAAGAGATTTTAAGTAGATAACTTTAAATGATAGTACATAAAGCTTAGTGAGTTGTAATTAAGAGTTTTTTATGCCATCTTTATAATATAGTATAGACTAGAAGCGTACTCGCACAATGCAGCGAGATACATCACGATTTTAATGTTTATTTTTATTTTTTGTTTTTTATTGATTTACTTTACGATTTTGGAAGTTTTTTATTGAGTGATAATGATTTTTTTATATATAAATTTGTTTAATTTAGGCTTAACAATATAATGTTTTTTATATAAAAAAAAATTAAGTAGTTTGTTAAAACTCATTAATTATCTTATATATTTTAAATTTTTTATATTTAAATTGAGATGTTTATCCTGTTTTGATTATGTTTATCATAATTCAAATTTCATAGTTTTAGGATTTGAGGATTAGAGATAAGTATTTTGGGAGATAAGGATGAAATTTATTAATTAGGGTTAAAAACATTTAAAAGTAGTACATATTGATTCATTAATTGTTTTTTAAAAGATTTTAAGTAGATTAACATTAAATAATAGTACATAATGCTTAATACATCACGATTTTAATGTTTGTTTTTATTTTTTTGTTTTTTTATTGATTTACAGTACGATTTTGGATGGTTTTTATTGAGTGATAATGATTTTTTATATATAAATTTGTTTAATTTAGGCTTAACAATATAATGTTTTTTATATAAAAAAAATTAAGTAATTTGTTAAAATTAATTAATTATCTTATATATTTTAAATTTTTTATATTTAAATTTAGATGTTTATCCTGTTTGGATTATGTTTATCAGAATTCAAATTTCATAACTTTAGGATATGGGGATTAGAGATAAGTATTTTGGGGGATAAGGATGAAATTTATTAATTAGGGTTAAAAGCTTTACAGGTAGTATATTAGGCTTTAGTAGTTATTTTTAAGAAATTTTAAGTAGATAGTTTTAAATGATAGGACATAAAGCTTAGTAAGTTGTAATTAAGAGTTTTTTATGTCATCTTTATAATATAGTATAGATATAGATATATATATGAAGGATTAATATGAAAAGTGAAACTTTAAAAGGAAAAAGAGGAAAACATAAATATCATGGCAGACACCGTTGCAAATGGAGGGGACGGACAGGGGGAATGATTATGATGCACATGCAAGTGACAAACTGACGGACAATTGTGCTGTGTTTAGTGTGGGGGATGGTAGGGAGGTTTGTTTTATAACTAGCTGAGCTGAGGTGTTCAAAACCTCGTTTAATTCTGTAAATATTTTAAATCATAAGTAATTCGGTGGGAATTAGGTTGTGGAAATTTAAACTTAACCCAACTCAATGAACTCGATAACATATGGTTTTCAATCACATCATCATGTACTATCTTGATATACATATGTTTTCAATTTCTTTTTTATTTTTATATAACTCATTTGTATATATGTTCAATAACTATGAACATATATATGCAAATTGAGAAAAATAGTTGAATATGATATGTAAGTGACAAGGTGTACGAAATGATTGATGATAAAAATGAATTATGAGTAGAGAAAACAACATATTCAAGGTTAGGAAAGTACCAAAGTATCAACCTGACTAACCCGACCAACTAGTACGATTTAGATTGGGTTGGGTTGGGTTAGGTTAGGTTGAAAATTTTCGAACCGTAAACATTAGGTTAGTTATTTAAATTCTTTATCAAGTTAACCCATGAACACCCCTATTTATAAGCTATATAAACAATGCAAATCTTATTTTTAAATTTCAAAGTGTTTTTAGAAATTGAAAAATATTCCCGCATTATGTATTTTCTTTCTAGGACATATTTTCTCATTTTAAATTGAATTGAACGATATAATTGTTAATATCATTTTGGTGATTAATTTTTGTAATTGAAATAAATAACATGAACCTGAAATTAAGTCCTAATCTTCTGTAACATTTTCTATATTAAACTTTTTACAAACTTTGATGACCTCTCATTAATTACCTTTTAGGGTGCGTTTGGTTTGCAGATTGGGTGGGACAGGACGGGACAAAAATTCACTGTCCCATGTTTGGCGTGACATGGGACAGAACAAAAGTTCACTGTCCCATGTTTGGCGCGACATGGGACAGGGACAAAGACTGGACAGGGTGAGACAATATGGGACAAAAAGGGGTATTTTCTTGTTCCACCAAAATAGGTGGAACAACATGGGACAGAAATGAGACAGAAACTAAAAATCACCGATTTACCCTTCATTTGATATATAATCCTAATATGGTATTAGTCTTAAGGGTCACCACTACCCATCGTCACTACTACCACCATTGGCGGCCACTAGTAGCCACCGCCAACCACCGTCGGCCACCTCTACCTATTTCTCCACCATAACAACCTCCTCCACCGCCTCCACAACCATCGGTCATCGCCACCACGACTATCATCGTCGACCACCTCCACTAACACCGATCACCACCACCTATTGTCACCACCACCATCGACGGCCACCGGTAGCTACCACCAACCATCGACGGTCACTTCCACCTCTTCCTTCACTACTACAACAACTTCCTCCACCACCTCCACAACCACCGCCCATCGCCACCTCCACCTCCACCTCCACCAATCACCACCACCCATTGCCGCCGCCGTCACCGACGCTCACCGCCAACCACCGTCGCTGGCTGCCACCATTGTCGCTCGCCGCCAACCATCGTTGGTAACCTCCGTCTCTTCCTCCATACAATAACCTCGATTACCACTGTGCACCGCCACCACCACTACCTCTATTACTATCTTTCACCTTCTTCACAATTATCGTCTTTCACCGGCCACCCATCGTCTTTTATCTTTACTCGTCGCTGCAACTATGCATCCGTCAATTCATTAAGATCTTCCAAATTGAATCAACTATTATATTTTTTTTATATGAATCGGATTTTTTCGAACTACCATCAATTATTTCAAATTCTTCATTCAAATTTTCTACTATTGTTTTTGTATGTATTTATATGTATGAAAATTATGTAAAAAAATTAATAATGTTTTTTAATTAAATTATTTAAAGATATATACTTTATTTGTGTTATTTATAACTATTATATGACATATAAAATTATCAAACAACTTTTAGGAAAACTTGTCCAGTCTTGTCCTATCCAGTCCTAGTCGTACCAAACACAAGACAGCTATTTGTCTTGTCCAGTTCTGTCCTGTCCAGTCCTGTCCTAGCCTCTTGTCCTGTCCAGTCCAGTCCTGTCCAGTTCTGTCCTGTCCTGTCCCGTCCAATCTTGTGTGCGTACCAAACGCTACCTTAGGGAAGTTTGGTTTGATGAAATAGTTTTGTAAGATTTGAATTTATTGGAAGGATGATTTGAAATAGAAAGAATTTGGATTTAGAAGAATTTGGAATCTTTGGTGTGTTTGGTTTGTAGAATTTGAAATAGAATTGAATTTCTATTATTTATGAAAAAATATTAAAAATTATAAAAATAATTAAATTATCTTTTTATTGATTGATTATCAGAAAACATATATTTTTAACATATTTTTAAACATTATTATATATAAATCGTACGAAATCCCGTGTGTAACACCCGTGTTTTAGTAAGTAATCTTGAACGTTCAAGTATGGTTTCATGTGTGTATATGTATTGCGTATATAGGCTAAAAAGTTTGTATGTTAGCATTTCGGTCTATGTTCTTAGTTGGGGTTAGCTAGAAGACCCATTATGGACTCACATTATAATCCCTTAAACCAAGCTAGCTTGAATGTTAATCAAAGGGGCGGATTTAGAAGTCGAAACGGTAAATTACAGAACCCTGAACCACCAGTGCGACAATGCCCGGCGATTGTGACACACATCACTGTCGCCAAAGGGCAAAGTCGCGAGAGGCTTGGACCTTGCGGTACATATCGGGCGACAGTAACCGGGTCACTGTCGTAGGTCACCTCGCAGGACCTGTACCGCGGCAGGGGGAGAGCGGGTGATAATGCCCTGCGACTATGCCAAGGGCACAGTCGTCGTGTCAAGGTTGCCGAGACCCTCCAGACTGTAAAAACGTGACCTGATCGATTTTAGCCATAATTTCTGGTTGGAGCTTGTTGTTTGGACGATTTCCTCCTGCATTTTAGGTGAGGTTTCAAACCCTAACTTCTCCCCTCATTTATTTCATCTTGGGGATCTTCAAAGAACATTTATTGCCTTGCCTTTTAGGTTGTTGAACATTAAGTGAAAGGGAATCCCATCTTTGACCAAGCTCAAGAACTGCCACTACTAGGGTTCCACTCCATTTAGGTTTTTGTGCAAAAACCTAGCAATGTGAGTCTTTCTCCCTACCAAACTCAAAATATGTTAAATACTCTTTTATAAACTAATGAATATTGTTCTATGTGAGTCATTTGAAAAGCTTTGGTAAATGCATATAAAGCTAGAGTTTCACCCATTATGGAGTATCATGAAAAGGTGGCTTGGAAAGTGTTTTATTATTCTTGAATGGTTTATATTACTTGGTTTGCACACCCTTTGGATCCCAAGGGGTAAGGTGAGTATGTTTTCTACATGGTTAACTTGGTGAGTTACTCTATTAAGTCCCCACTTCATAGAGTCAAATCTTTATGTTGGGTGTTGTCCTAGGAATTGGTGTAAGTATGATGGTTCGTTGATGTAATCCCATGAATATATGAGTTTTATCCTTATGAGATGTATGGTTGGGAGAGTTTAAATCCTAAAAGTACCAATAAATAGGCATGGGGTCAAGAAGGGTAATAGTTGTGGACTTCAAAGTCGGGCAACGGCCAATGACCATTAATTGTAATTTCTTGTGGATGAGTGAAATCTAGAATTGACGGTATTACCATTAATTCGTAGTGGGGCTCTTGAACATGAAGGGTGACCTAGTTTGTGTTTCGTCACCCTCGTGGAAAAGCGGGTTCGCCCGTCATCACGAGATGTTTGTGTACGTGTCAACGTTGTATAATGAAAGGAGTCATAAGGGAAGTTAACAAGGGGCATATTCCGGATATTTCATTTATTGCATTATTTGTTATAATTGATTGATCTCACTAGGCGTTAGTTTGACACTTCTTCTTATTTGTGTTGTATAGTAGGTCCTAAGGTTAGCGGGCCGTCGAGCTCGTGAGTAAGGTGCTAGTTGCCGGAAATGGCAATTTTTGGGAGCATACGTGGGAGGAGACATTTGGAGTTTTGGGATTAGAACCCTTTTTGGTGATCTTGACGACACCCGTCCATAATTTAGATATTGGTTGATCTAGATTAGTAGGTTGTTGTATAAGTATCCGATGTATTTATTGTAACTCCCATTTTATACCCTTCCCCATTTTTGGGTGATTGTTTATGCTAAGTATAGGATTTCTTGCGTTTATATATCTAGGTTACTTCTATTTACAAGCGTTATGATACCGAATTTTCGAATTTTAATTTCACTCTAATTAATTTTTAAGGCGTTACACCGTGAAATCCCAAACACGTGGGATTTCAAAATCCTATTTCAAATCCAAGCAATCTTGCAAACCAAACACGGGGTTGGAATGGACTTGAATTATAAATCCCCCCAAATTCTTTTCAATCCTACAAACCAAACGAATCATTGGTTTTTCAACATATCTTCCTTCTCGAAAATTCCATAGAAAATCCATGTCAAAAATCCATTATTTCGACGGAATTTTCCGTCTAAAATGCCTATTTGCTTTGTAGCTAGTGAGTTGTGATAGTATTATTTTAGTAACTTGTTTATTCTACCATTCAGTAATGTCCATTTATAGCTTAATTTGATAAATTATTGGATATATAGCATACGTATTAAATCATCTTACTCCAGATAGTTTTTAAAACACATAAACCTCTAGATAAATAGAGATCTGTTATAGAAGAAATAATATATAGTAATAGTAAATCAACTTGGGTTCCATTTATTTTTCAGAAAATTCCAACACATTATCGTTGTTTAAAACGAAATAAAAACGACACTATCCACTTATCAATCATTTCTATAACCTAATATCACAATAACGCTAACAAATTTGATCCACTATTCTTTCCTAACAAATCAAACTTGTAAAATTAATTAAAAAGAAACGGATCAAATTACGTGTTTTCAAAAACCCGACAAGCATCAAGGATAGTCGTGACCCGAAACCGTCGACGGGTTTCTAGAACGAGAATAATTCGGCCTTCCAAGACAACACGAGAGGCAAGACCAGATCGATTTCAAGCTGTTTCTGAGCACTCGTCCTCTTTTCGGTATCAAACGAGGGGCAGCACCACCGCATAGTGGTTGCAACCGTGGCGGCATTGGTGGTGGTGACGACGACGGCAGTGTCATTGTGGTTAACTTAATTTCTAGCCTGTGAATTATTAATTAAAAAAGTTTTGAAGGCCGACGTGATTATTATATGGTGTTGTGTGAGGGCCGCGTTAACCGAGTATAAGGCGTGTGTGTTCACCAGCAGAAGTTGGTAGTACTGTGCTTGAATATATGTATGATAATAAGGGACATATTTGGTCGTCGGAAGAGTCGAGTCGTCGTCTGAGTCTCCAAATATATATGGATATCTTGAAGCTTGAAAGGGTCTTGTGGGTTCACGCGCTCAGCAGACAGCAGTCATTAATCAGTAATGTTTCAAGAAATACAGCATATACACCTTTTGACTTTAAATTCCCAACTAACTTTCCAGTTTTAAATGATAAACCTTTTCTTTAAAAAAATTGAATAGATAAATTATTCAACCTATTTTGAATAATTAAGTTTTTGGATATATTTGTTTTTTAGTGAACAATTTATTGAATTTTAAATTTTGTTTACCTACATCATTTTAACTCAAAAACATATATGTAATCGATTAGTAAGGTTTTAAAGTAAAACAAATAGTTTTACTGTTCTCAAACCCTACTCATTCAAACCCCTCACATCCAACGACGTTGCTCTCCCTCGTCACCTCCTATCATCGTCCATTCTTCATACCACCCGTCATTGCCGTTGGCCCCTGCTGTTGATCACCCTCTTCACTACTAGGAAAAGAGGTATTAGTGACTGAAATCGGTGATGGAAAATTCCGTCGCTGATGGATTAATGACGGATTAGCGACGGAAGGACCATGAAAAGTATCCGTCACGATGAGCGACGGAAAAGTTTCCATCACTAATTAGTGACGAATTAGCGACGGAATACATATTTTTCTTCTTTTCTCATTTGCATGTGTTACATGTTTGTGTGTGTGTGTGTTATATTTGTACATGTGTTTGCGTTATATGTATTCCTCGATCTGAGTTGTTTGATAACCACGATTGAATCTATTTGTTTATGTGTTGTGTTGTGTGTGTGTGTGTATATATATATATATATATATATATATGTGTGTGTGTGTGTGGGTGGGTGCGTGTTTATATCCATGTGTATATGTAAATGTATTGATAATGTGTTTAACCGCATATGATGTACATATGCATGTGTTGACAATCAGACACTATATATATGTTTGAATGTATAAATAAGGTGTATGTGTGTGTTGTTTGGTGATTAACCACATATAAATAGGTAATAAGTCACCATTGTTTTTATTGGTTCAAAACCACTCATAATCTTAGTGGTCTTGTTGTGCTATAATGGATCTTAGTGGATCTTACTGAGTTATAGTTGGTCTTAGTGGTCTTGTTGAGCCCCAATGAGATACCACATGTAATATGCAACACACACTTGCATACAATCATGTAATGAGTCAACAATGATCGTAAATGAGTCTTATTGGGCTTTAATAGATCTTGTGGACTTTAATTGGGTTCTATTGGGATTTAATGGATCTAAGGCTTTAAACGGTCTCATTGGGCTTTTATAGATCTATTAGGCTTTATTCAGTTTCATTGGGCTATAATCGGTTCTATTGGGCTTTAAATGGTTTCATTGCGCTTTATTCGGGTTTATTGGGCTTTCGATTTATTAGGTTTTAATCGATTATATTGTGCCTTATTCGGTCTTATTTGTCTTTCGATTTTATCTCTTTTACAACAATTTAATGGAGTACGTATGAATAGATCAAAAAAGAGGGAGAATTGGAAAACAAAAGAAAATTGATAAAAAAAAAAATAGGGAGATTGATGGCAGGAGCCAACGACGGTGATGGATAATGATATATAGAAAGCAGACAACGATGGGGGTGACAAGAGGGAGTGATGACATTGGGTACGAGGAGTTTGAATGACGTAGGGTTTATAAATGGTAAAACATGTAATTTTTTGGGTTAAAAGAATGTATGTAATCAATTTTTAAAAATTATTTAGTTTCTTTATTAAAAAAATGTTCATGAACTTAATTATTCAAAATTAGAAAGCTCAATGGTTTATTCATTCAATTTTAATCATTCAAAATGGAAAGTTCGTTGGGTTTTTCTAGACTTTTCCCTTAAATTATGAATTTCGTCCTTCTCAATATTACTTAATTTGCAATTCTAATTTATTATTTTTTTTAAATATACAATATTTATATAAAACAAATGAAACTCAAACACATGTTTCATCTTAGATTACTTAAGGTTGGGATCCTTAACTTTTAAAAAGGTTGAGTTATCAAACACGTACCACTTGACCAAAAGCTTTTGGGTCATTTTAATTTTCATGCATGCATGACCTGGTCAAAAACATGGCCGTTCCCTACCGATTAGTCTTAAAATCTAACATTGTTAATTAATGATGAACACTATCGATTATAATCAAATAATCGCATGTTTGTGAATAAGCTTTGAATATTTTACATTGAATTTTATCAATAGTCTGAAATATAGTTTAACTCGTTTCGAAGTTAAATGAGATAAACATTCACTTTAGACGATGAAAATAGTCATTATAATACGAATTTAAAGATCTAATACATATGCAATCATGTGTCACGAGAGGAAAGAATTAATAACTATTAATGATAAAGTATACGTATATTATATAAGTAAACGTGACAGATTTTGATACAAGATTGTTATAACTCGTTTTAGCGGTTTAAATTTAGAATGTATTAATACATGTAATGAAAAACATGTGTAATTAATTAAACATGAAATATATAAAGATAAAAAGATATATTGTTGGACTTGCTAAATTAAGACGATCACAAAGGTGTATATCGGTTTTGTGATGGGATTATATATAATTTTATGTAGTCGTTCCAACCAAAATAATGGATGATATGATGAAATATACCGTTTGTAAGGATCTCGAACAATCACCATGTTTTTTAAGATATTGATGTAAAAAATGAGCTTTTAATTAATGATAAAAATAATTTGGTTTTGATGATACATCGTTCAAAAATACAAATCATATAAAATATCATGGAATAAATAATAATATAAATGTCATAAAATTAGTTGTATTCTAATTTGTAACAAAATGTATTCATTTCCTACTCCTTTTTGTCCACACATACAAAGCAAAATGATTTCACAAGCTGTTTTTGGTAAAAATCCGAAATCTCCAATCACATTATTTTATGTGTTTTAATTCGTTTTCGTGTATATATATATAGAGAGAGAAAAAAGATCATGCGAGAAGTTAAACATTTTACGAGAAGGCGAGAAGTGTTTAATTATATATGATTACATGACTTGTAAGTGTGCTTAATCATATATGATTAAATATCTATGTATTGCCAATATAACACGTGTTTAATCATATATGATTAAGTTTGTGTATCATATATGATTAAACACTTCTCGCCTTCTCGCAAAATGTTTACCTTCTCGTTTGAACCTGCCACTATATATATATATATATATATATATATATAGAGAGAGAGAGAGAGAGAGAGAGAGAGACTTAAGTTCGCGTGAGACCAAACAGTTTCCATGAGACCGGTGAGACCAAGTTTTAAAGTATGAAACTTCACATCAAAAAACTGTCAATGTAAAAAAAAATCGAACTTTTCATAGGGAAAACACCGTAAATGTTACGTTCACGGTGTTTTTCGCTGTGAATGTTCGTTTTTTTTACCTTCACAGCGTCTTCACTGTGAAGGTTCGGATATACCTTCACAGTCTTTTATCTGTGAAGGTTTGATTTTTTTTTAACTTGGTTTAGGTTTTTTTACCTTCATAGTGTGATTACATTATGAAGGTTCGAATGTTTTTTACCTTCACAGTGTTTCGGTGTAAAGTTTCATATTTTAAGGTTTGGTCTCACGCAGTCTCACGGAAACCTGACCCTATATATATATATATATATATATATTATAGAGTTTCAATATGAAAACAATATGAGAAAAATCATATTCAAAAAAATGCATTCTTGAGCATGTGATAAACCCATTTGAGTTATAAATTGTGAAAGGACAATTGTAAATCATTGGTCGGTGATGTACCGTGGTAACCGGTCGTACTAGTTGATGATCTTGAGCCGGTTTTTTATGAGAGTTTCAAATTAGCCAATTTAACAAGCAGGCGTTTCTAGTGATCACATATAGATAGTTACATAAAAAAAAATATACATGATGAATAGTTATGTGATATGAAACATAGAATTGAAATAGTTTTATTTATGAAAATATTAAAAATGCATTATATATACATATCGTATGGTCACTCTACAACTCGTTTGTTTAAAAGTGTATATATTTGTATCACATATTAAGAAAACGAGCTCAAGTCACTGAAATGATAAAAAAAACCCTAAGAGAACATGTTATGACGACGAGCAAGGTTCTAAATGGCGTGAGGCGTGGCGTGGCGGCGAGGCCAAGCCTCAAGCCTTAGGAGTCATGGCGAAGCCATGGCGTCTTCATGACGTGACTTATGACGTCAAATTTATAATTCATATATAATATTATATATAAAAACGTATGTTTTGTAGTGTTACTCAATGAGTCAATAGTAATAAGCAAGTTAAATTAGGTTATATGTTAAAAACTTGCAAATAATACATTAAAAACATAAAGAAAAATCAAATATCTCATTACGATAACTGCGCATTAGGCCATGGCGTGCCATGGGCTTAACGTGGCGTGACATACAAGCCTTGGTGCCATGACGCACCATGGCGGCTATGCGGCGAGTTTTTTAGAACAATGATGACGAGTAATGGACACGAACATCAATAGAATCATGGTTGGTCATTTAAAAGCTTTGGTTGTGATGTTTTGTCGTTTAATCCATTACGATATGACTTTTTTTATATTTGAAAAGTTTGTAATTACAATTATGTTATTTATAAAATTGTTTGCTCAAGAAGATTTCAAAAACTATTAATGTAACACATCCATATTAGTATTTGAGTATTCCAAGTTATAGTATTATTACAACTTTGAATATTGTTAATAAAACTATTTTTTAGCAAAATTTTAAATTTTATTGTAAAATGAAAACAGAAAATTATTGCAACTTCTTATTAAAAATGAGCGTCCAAAATTTATGTTTGAACAAAATAAAAATTACGAGTGGTGGTTGAACACATCTTGTTAATTTGAAAACCCAATAAAAAAGCACTGAAAAAATTATATCGATACAAGTGTTAAATTAAAGATTATATATATAATATTTGTTTGTTTAAAGAAAGTCTGAAGTATCTTCAATATAATTAAGTAGGGGTGTGCAAAACGCAAGGCCCGAAAGCCTGAACCGACCCCGAACCGAAAATCCAAATTCTCCAAAATCCGAAACCCGAATTTTTGGGGGATATTTGGGTTTGGGTTGGGTTTGACTTCTTGCCACCGACCCGTCCGAAAACCCGACACACACACACACATATATATATATAATTATCCTTCGAAAAATCCTAAATTTTAGTCGTTCGTAGTCTTTTCTAGAGATTAAATCTACTATCAATTTATCAATCCTCTCAACTAATTGAGTTCATCGTCAAAAGCGATCGAATACTGTAATTTTTTTGCATATAATTATACACGAAATCCGACCGAACCCAACCTGAAACCCGACGAACCCGAAGTAATCCAAAATCCGAAGCCCAAAGTTCGGGGTTGGTTTCCATATCCGAAATCCAATCGTGTTAATGATTTTCCCACCCGAACCCGCCCGACCCGTCTCATGCTCACACCTATAATTAAGAGTGGATTACGTACTTGGTCCTTGTGGTATGTCAAAAAAATTTGCTAACATCCCTATATTTATAAAATTATGGATTTGGTCCCCGTGATTATCATTTTAAAGACTATGGTCCCTTAATCAAACGACCGTAAACAAATCTTTGTTAACTCTGGGACATTTTGTGTCATTTTTACTTTTCTTCATTTTAATGGGTTTTTTCTTTAGCATTTTATGTTCATCTTCTCACCACATAAACAATAAAGAACATACAATAATCTAAAGATTGTTTCTGGAATATTTGATCCACTCAAATCAAAAACATAAATCAAAATCAAAACCCCAACTTCTTCCTCAAGACTTTTGGCCCATTTCTTAAATCAATCTCAAACCTTCCTCCCCTTCCAATTGTTCTATCTAGGGGTGTTCGCGACCCCAAACCGCACCGCATATGCGATTTAAACATTTTCCCAAACCGCAAACCGTACCAAACCGCACCGTAAAATGTGGTGCGGTTTATGCGGTTTGTCCCCCATCACACTTTATGCCTAAAATCCAACAAATATGAGTTTAAAATGCGGTGCGGTTTGTCCCTATCGCACTTTACACCTAAAATACAAAATTATAAGTTCAAAATTACATTATAAAATCAACGATAAAGTATCCGTAGTCCAAAAAAATAAAGATTTTTTAATACATCCTATTTTCAAATACATATTATATAATTAAAAATAGTCTAAGAAGTAAAAGAATTATATTTCAAACTAAATAAGGCGTATGAGATATATAATAGAACTTTGGGCCAAAACAAGAAGTCCAAAATTTGTTACATATAAACACTAAATTATTCTCTATCTATGTATATATGTTATATATATATATATATATATATATATATATATAAAATTATAAAATAAAAATCCACAGAATATGTGGTGCGGTGCGGTTTGGTAAAAATGCAAACCGCAAACCGCACCGCGAAAGTTCTAAACCGCGTTTTGCAGTGCGGTATGGGCGATTTGTGCACACATAAAAATTCTAGTTTGTGTGAGAGAGAGAGAGGGAGGGGGATAGAGAAATGTAAGGGAGAAAATAAAAGAGAGAGAGACCGAACTCCATGTCGTTGCAACCATGATATATAATTTAGATCATGTTTATCAATTAATTTTATAAGTGTTGAAATTTACTAACATGTCATAATATTGTATAATCGAATACTCTCTTTCTCTCTCAAAATCATGCAAACCATAAAATAAAATTAAAGATTCAAATTATTGGCTTTACAAATATAAACATATCATGCTTAATTGTGTCGATACGTCTTTGCTTCTAAAATCAAGTTAAAACATTAGAGCATCTCCAACAGCTATGCTAAAATAGAAAAAAGCAAGATTTTAGCAATTTTGTTGCTCCAACAGTTATGCTAAACCATATGCTAAAATAGAAAAAAGAAGAGAGAGAAGATAAAAATCTTCAAATTTGGAGAAATCTTTAAAACTCTATTTCTAAGAGAGAGAAATAATATTTAATTCTTTTCACCAATAGGAGAAATTGAAGTTGTGTGTTTAGGAGAGAGAAATAATATTATATTAAATGTACTGTATATTTTAATACTAATATAATTGATGCTAGAATTGCTAAAATAGAATAGCTGTTGAAGTTGCATGTAATTTCTTTTAGAGATTTTAACTTTTTATACTCTATTTTAAAAAAATTATAGCATAGCTGTTGGAGATGCTCTTACAAACCAATATATTTAAACAGATATAAATTAAAAGAATAAGGTGTCGTTTGTTTTTTAAGAGGTCTAAAGTCTGAAATCTTATTTTAGTTATGATTAATAAGAGGTGGTGTGTAAAAAAGTCTGAACGATTCAGACTTAAAAACCATTAAGAGATTTTTTTTTAAAAACAAACAACCCCTGAGTCATTAATAAATTTCTATTAAAAAAATTATACCAATGCATGCATGGTTAAACTTCTGATTTATTGTTTTTTAAGAAAGTTATATCCATAGATAGTAAAAAAAATTATTTGTTAATTTTTTTTTCATGATTTATAATATTTTTACATATAATTTTTATATTAATTATTAATTACGTAAATAAGTTTTACAAAAACTGTATTATTTGTCAATATATTTACTTTTATAGAGTGGTAATTATATTTGCTATTAAAACACTTGGATAAAAACTTTTAAAAATAATTTGTGAAGAATTAAGTATTACTTATCAATACATAATATTTTAAAATTAAAGTTTATATGTTATTACTATAGGGTCAGATTTAGGGAAAAAACTCAAAAAAAAAAAGAACGGAAAACTGAGGAATACCCTGGTAGCCCTTTATTTGAACGATATGCACTTGTGCATACAAGTAATTTGTAACATGCACACGTGCATATATACAAGTGCATAATGCACACGTACATAAAAGCCAAAAACAACTTAATTTACTTGTTTGCACAAGTGCATGTCGTGCAAATTAAGGGTTACAAAAGTGTTCATCAATTTTTCATTTTTTGAAGTTTTCCCTTGGACATCCCACCATTACTTTATATATATAACTTTTTGAATATATAAGAGCATCCACAGTGTGGTTATTAGAAGGTTTTTGAGAGGTTTTTCAAAAAGCAAAAACCTCCTTTTGAGGTTTTTCATATAGTAGATAGATTTTTCACTTGAGGTTTTTCGTGAGGTTTTTCGTCATAGGTCGTAACTGCATGACCTGTTTTTTCGTATTTAATCAGTTTTAACTTTATATAATTTTATAAAAGTTTCGTATTTAATCAGTTTTATTTATTAATCAGTTTTATTTATTAATATATTTAAATTAATCATATTTAAATATAATTATTAAATAAATAATATAAATAAATACACAATAAAAGTAATTATATTTTTATATTTTTAAAAGAATATCTCAAATTTGACATATTTATACAATTCTAACAGATTTCTTAATGACCCAATTTTTATTTTCGGTTATACATAATTTTAAGTTTAACATTTTTTAATTTTTATTTTACATACTTTTTGTACAACTTTTATATATTTTTTAATAACCTAATTTTCTTGATATAAATAAATATGTATGTGTACGAATTTTAATGTATTTATTTTTATAAATAAGAATAAAAATGATATAAAGTTAAAATGATGAGACTCTGAATAGTTTAAAAAAGTAATGAAAAAGTTTGTGTGAGGTTTTTCACATAGTGGAGGCATATAAAGGTTTTTAAGTTGTTGAGGTGACAATAATGTGTAAGAAAAAAACTATGAAAAACCTTGGTGAAAAAGTCATACACTGTGGATGCTCTAACATTTTGAATCTACTCGTGAACTAAAGCTAATTTACAAATACGTTCAATCACAAGATAATCATTGAGTCCTACTAATACGAGATCATATTATAATACGATCACTAATATTATAATAAATTACATTATTATTTTTAAATTTAAAATATTTTACTTATGATAAACATAATTATTAGAAAAATAATAATTTTATAATTTTTATTCTAACTTGACACTTATATCGACTTTTTTTTTTCTGTGGTTCTTTTCCCCGATATTCAAATTAATAGAAACATATTCATCAAACATTTGTAAATTCTATTTCATTTACAACATAAATGTTAAATTTTAATAAAATTATATTATCATGAATTAATAACTATATCAGATTTCTAAAAGTAATCTCAATTGTATTCTAGATTTACAATAAGATCATAGACAAATAGTATTATTAACTTATGTATTAATGTATTTAATTTCTATTTTAGAAGATATTATTCTAAATTAAAAACAAAATAGGTAAAAGAATTCAGTCATCTCCAACAAACTCTACAAAATATAAAAATTAGAGATTTTAGTAGACCTGGCAAAAACTGACACGACACGTTAACCCGATACGAACTCGACACAAAATAAACGGGTTTGGGTAATACATTACAATCCGTTTAAGTAAACGGGTTGACACGACATGACACGAAAATTAAACGGGTAAGATCAGGGTCAAAAATTTCAACTCGAAAATGACCCGAATAACCCGTTTATATATATATATATATAAGTTTTTTTAATGCTTTGGATTTTTAGTGTTTTAGATTTGACTATAATTTTGAACTATAAATTTTGGATTTTTAATGCTTTCATTTGAATTTTGTATTTGTATTTTTTTTTGTGAATTTTCGATTTTTAATTTTAACTTTATAAATGTTAAACGGGTTAGACGGGTCGTGGCGGGTTAGGCGGGTCGGGTTAGGGTTGAGATTTCCTGACCCGTTTATTAAATGAGTCGGGTTAGGGTTAGACACTTTCAATCCGTTTAACTTTGAATTCGACACGACACGTTTAACAGATCTAGATTTTAGGCATGTTTTCTATTCCAAGATTTTCTAAAACTTATCTAAAATGGAGAGAAAGTGGAAGGGTAAGTGTAAAGTCATCAAACTTAGATAACTCCCTAAAAATAATTACAATAAAAGTCAATTTTTTAATATATTTCACCAATAGAAAATTTTAAAATTTAATTTTTAGAGAGATAAAATAATATTATATTAGATAAATGATATATTTTAAATATATAATTAATGTTATAATCTCTAGAATCAATTTATTAAAATAGAATGTATTTTCATTTTAAAGTTTAATTTTGATATTTTGAAAAAAAAAAAATAAAGAATCTGTTGCTGGGATGATTTGATAAAGATTTGCGGTGATACGTTTGAACAGAAAAATATGATTAGTATTTTTTACGGCGGGGAAAAGGGTTTTGGTGTCTGTCTAACTTCTTCTAAAATCAAATCTTGAAACCACAACAAAAAAAGATGAATTCTTTCTATAATTAAACTCCAATCTGATTTCATCCCATCAGGGTTTCCACTCTGCCTCCTTATTTATTTATTCTTTTATGCTTCTTGATTCAACAACAACAACAACCATCGAAGATGGAGGTCGCTGGAGTTCTCTCTGCTACCGACCAACAAACAATGGTTTCCTCCTTTCTTGAAATTGCTGTTGGCCAGACTGTCGATACTGCCAAGCAGTTCTTGCAGGTTCATCTTTCAATTTGAGTGTGCCTTTGATAAATTTGCCCTAATCGGACCAGTTAGAGCATTTTGTTTTGATAGAATTGGGGATTATTGTTGTTTGTTGATGATGATGATGATGAAAAGACAAACAGCGGTTGGTTGTTTTGATTCTACTTGTAGCAGTTGACTGCTATTTATCTGTAAAACTTTGCAGGATAGCTGCCATTTGGGGTCTACTATGGTTATGCTACCTAGGGTTTATATCTGTTTAAGATGTTGCATCACATTATATCTGTTGTGGGTTTCTCATCCATACAAAATTGTTGTGGAAAACAAAAAAGAAATTTGTTTTAGAATTGATGTAAATAAGTATCTATCTTTGCTAGAAAAGAGGGATACAAATGCAATTTGGCTTTTGAGTTTTTCTCTTTAAAGTTATTAATGTAAATTTTCTAATTGATGATTGATTACTATGTTATGCTTTATAGGAAGTACTAAAAACATGAATCTGTTGGTGTAAATAGGTAGAAACAATTTATGTTTGAAAAGTTCTAGGCTGGAATCTTGCTTCAAACAAATTCCCTTTTTCTTTGAAACTATTTCAGATTGCTGGAACCAATGTTTGACTTGAATCAAGTTAGATGACATTTACTTGGCAATGTGCCGATCTTATATGCATCTTATGTAAGCTAGTAGGCCTTTAATATAGAAGCACAAACAGTGTTAGATTTTGATGTTATATTATGTGTTTAACAAAGATCACAAGTTTTATTTTATGTTGGGACGGCCCTCAAGAATTGTAGTGTTTCTTTTTGTGCGAAACATGTTAGGTTGAAACGTCAATACTACATTAGGTCCTTCAGGCTTCACAATATGTGATATTACGTGTTCCACAGTGCTTGTTTGAATATATATATATATAGGGGTTGTTTTATTTGCAACCCTTAAAAAGGTTGCAAACCTTGCAACCCACATCTTAACCGTCGAATTTATGATCGGCGGTTACAATAGATATGGGGCCCAATATTTTTAATTAAAAAAAACAGAAAAATAAAAATAAAATAACCGTTGATCATGAATCCAACGGTTAAGATGTGGGTTGTAAAGGTTGCAACTTTTTTCAGGGTTGCAAAATATCCTTTCACTATATATATATATATATATAGGGGGTACCTTCATGAAATTGTGATAACCTTGAGAACTAGTGCATCATGTGATATTTCATATGATCTTTTTTTCATTTAAGACTAGGATTTAGAATATCGATTAACATATATTTGTTTCACAATATGATTATTTCACATGCACTTGTTTCACAATGTGAACCTTCTTAACATGTTTCTGAAACAAAAATTACACGTAAAAAAGTTTCACATTGTGAACCGCATACATATGAAGGAAACACACATTGTAAAACAAATATATGTTTAGCAATACATTAAATGGTAGCCTTAGATGAGAAAAATCATGTGAAACAGTACTTTAAGATAATAGTTCCCACAGTTATCACAATATATGGAATTCTGAAAAGATGATCAAACCCCTATATATATCATATATAAAGCTCTGATTATTGTAATGATGATCACAATATATGGAATTCTCAAAAGATGATCAAACCCCTATATAAAGCTCTGATTATTGTAATGATGATGATGATGATCCTTACGTTCAGGCGACAAACTGGAAGCTCGAAGAAGCTATTCAACTTTTTTATGTAGGAAATGAAGTTGGAGCTGCTTCATTATCTCCATATATTCCACCACTAGAAAATGAGGCGGCCATATCCGACCAAAGTTTAGGGTAAGTAACTATTGTATTCCTAATAATATTTTTTTGAGTGTGTTATAGTATTCATTTAATCGTAAATGTTCTAAACTTGGGTCATATTCTTACTTCAGAGTGTCGGAGAATCACGTGCGATCCAATAATTTTAGAGAAAACGATGACAGTGAGGTCCGTGCGCCTCTACCGGTTAAAAGGGACGTCCTCTACGACACTCCAATGCTTTATGGGTTTGTTACTTTACTCGATTTCATTTTCTACCTTCTAGTTTTTTTCTGGTCTTGTGTTGTTCTTCCATCACATTGCAATATTTACATCTGGGTCACCTTGATTAGCGGCCATAGTAGGTGTATTTTATATTTCGTTTAGAACTGTAGCAGAAAGATGAGGAATTGCTCGGTAGATACCTAATAGGATGCATGAACGTATTTTTGGAGCGAGTTACAAAGTTTCATATATATATATATATATATATATATATATCCTAACGTTCCGTGGAGTGTTAATTGTGTATTAATGAGGCTGAGTTCGTTCACACCGTTTATTAACTGCTTATCGAGCTACTTTATTCTATGCATCCTTCAATCTATTCTTCCTCTTAAATTTTATTTCTTTAGTGCATCAAGATTGGGCGTTTCTCCACACGAACCTCACACTACAGTTCCCTTTCGCAATTTTGATGAGGAATCGAAACGTCCTGGAGTCTGGGAAGCAGACCAAGGTTCTACATCAACGGCTGAAACTTCTCGAGATAATCTTGCTTCCTTGTACCGTCCTCCTTTTGCTTTGATGTACCATGGACCCTTTGAGAAGGTAACTTATAATTGACCTTTTTTTAACCAACGTGTAAAGATGAATATAAATCTTTATCTTTTAACTCTTCTGAGTTTTTTTTTTATTATTATATATATTTTTACATTTTCAGGCAAAAGAAGCTGCTAATGCCCAAGATAGATGGCTCCTGGTGAACTTACAATCTACCAGAGAATTTAGCTCACATATGGTATATATTTTGCCAGCTCCTCCAACGCATATAACGCCTGCATACAGACGTAAAACAGTTGTGTCCCTAATTGCTTGTAAATATTCGCTATGCAGCTTAACCGAGATACTTGGGCCAATGAAGCCGTTTCTCAAACGATCACCTCGAATTTCATCTTCTGGCAGGTTATTTTCTTCTTAAATGGTTTCTATTAAGTTGTGTTGTGTAATAATTGTCATTAATTAGAAGCAATATCGATAGAAATATTATTTTAGCGCCAAGTTTGGTAATTGTTTGTGTTTTGCACATAGGTTTGTGATGACACTGAAGAGGGCAGCAAGATAAGTACATACTACAAATTGGATTCTGTTCCTGTTACGCTTGTCATTGACCCTGTCACGGGTCAAAAAATGCGCTTATGGCGTGGAATGATCCAACCAGAAAATTTGTTGGAGGTATACGTCATTTTATCATAGTATCATATGACGTTTTTGCAAGTTTAGGTGTTTTGATGTGAATTACAGAAGTTCTAATTAAAAACTGATGTACAACATTATCTTGATGACAGGATCTGTTACAATTTTTGGATGGTAGCCCAAAGGATCATCATTTCAACTTGTCTCATAAACGTCCAAGAGAAAATTCTCACGCTTCGCCTCCCAGAATAGAAGGTCTGCCATTTCTGTAATTATTGAAACTTGGATTTATTTGGATTTGTAGAACGATATATGATGAAGAAGCAACTTATGTGACTGCAGATGAAACGAATGAAGAGGATGAGGAAATGAAGCTGGCACGAGCATTATCAATGGGAACAATGAAAGATTCGGATGGCATCAAAAAGCATAATGTTTATCCACCGTTGCCTGAAGAACCGAAAGGTGATAGGAACTTGGTTTGCAGGGTTGGAGTCCGTCTTCCAGATGGACGAAGGCTTCAGAGGAATTTCTTACGGTCTGATCCAATACAGGTGAAGTGTTTTTTTAATTTATTTTTAAGATTGTTGAGATATATATATATCCCAAGGAAGGCTTATGTTGTGTGTTTGCAGCTGCTGTGGTCATTCTGTGCTGCAAACTGTGGTGATGAGCGGCCGTTCCGATTGACTCATGCGATTCCGGGTGCCGTGAAAGAGATGGACTATGAGAGCGTGTCAACATTTGATGAATCTGGTCTCTCGAATTCCATGATTTCGGTTACTTGGAGTGAAGCTTAAGTGTTGTTCAACTGCCTGCCCTTCACCTGGCTGGAAATGGAGTTTCTATGGACTAGTATTTGCGTATATACATACATACTTACCTTTTGCAAACTAATTATGGCCAACACTTTCAATTTATGAGCTATTTGATGTTCACTGGTTTCCCCTTGATTTAAATTTCACCATCAAATGAAGGGATTAACAGGAAGGTGTTTACTTGATGATTTTGCTTCATATATTATCTTGTTCTGTTATGCTCATAAGAGTTGCTTCCATGTTAGTATGAGCTTCTTTCTTCCTAAATTTATTAATTTTTTTTAAATTGTGATTTTTATCAAGATTTTTAAACACTTTAAATTATTTTTCTCAAAAAGAACAGCTAAAAGTTTTATAGGATCATGTTTTATGTATTTGTGGCCCAAAAAACTACAAATTGGAGTCTGATCTTCATCATTCATTTTGAATACCAATGAATCCTTAACAATACATACTCAAACATCAAACCATCACCAAGACATCATCTCCATTCTTTAACATCAAAATCCATCTCCATCACCAAGATACCAACAATACCTAGCATCTCTGATTTCTTTCTTCCTCAATAAACCATAACCAAGTGGAAGCGAAATCGGAAGGTGGATGTTACATAAGTCAAAATTGGAGCAAAAAAACAAATCAACGTGATAAATCGAAGAGAAATCTTTAAGCTGAGATGAAGAAAAACCTACGATCTAATGGAGAAAACCGAGTGTGCCATTCTTTAGATTGAGATGGAGAAAACCATAACTGAAATGGAGATAAATCTTCAAAAAACTTGAGAAAAATAGGTGTAGAAAGATTGATGGTGAGACGGTAAGAAAAGATGGAGAAAACCCTAACCGAAATAGAGATAATCTTCAAAAAAAAAAAAAAAAACTTAAAAGAGGAAAAATGGAGGTGTAGAAAGATAGACAGCTATGGTGGGGAAGACAAAGGAGACGACCTGATGGATATTTCTATGCTCCCTAAATTGGGATGAATGGTTTTTACCAAAATCTATTATAATCATTAATTAATTTCTTGAAACCAAACACCATTTTTCATTCCATTTCCATTCCTTATTTGAACGAAACATGATTAATGATTATCATTTCCATTAATTACCTTCTAATACCTCCAATCAAACACCCCCTAAGATTTTAACACAAGTTGTCCATGAGCTCTATTAAGATTCTGGGCTTGTATGGAATTTTACAAAATCTAGTTTGTATGGAAGAAAGATCGAGTGATCTGTAGAACCACCATTGGTTACTCAACAAGGTCAGGTGCCATCTGATTTGTTGATACATACATATATACACGCCGATGAAGTGATCAAAATTCTCTTCCTCCTTGAACATGCACTTCCATGAGTGACTCTGTTGCTAATGTGCATGAATCTTTACAACAAATAATGCAGCAAAAGGAAGGGGGAGGTTTATCCAGCACCATCATCGGATTCCAACTGCTTACGGCTTACTAGCACACCTTCATCCCAAATTTCAACATACCTACAAAGCATCAACATACAAAAATTAACATAAGGGTGTTTATTATCGATCTTAAAACTTACCTACTTCATCGCATTCAAGATTGATCAATTTACAAAGAAACCCACCAACAGGACAAACTGCCTTTTTTTATTGATTTCCAATTATCAAGAGTGCCGGACAGTAAGCAGGATCCATTAAAGTGCTTCCTAGAGATTTTCTGTGTTACAAATTTCATCATCTTGATTAACCAATCATGGAATTAAAATGTACAATATAGAGTATAGACCCGGTGCCAGTTTTTATTTAATAATCAGAAATAATGATCAGCCAGTGATTACGTAAGACACACGGTAACTGAGATGGAAAGAAATGATCAGCAAGTGATTATGCAGTTGTAATGTCAAACAAATATAATTTAGATCACACAAATCTCAATTGATGATTTGTCATTTTTCCACCTTCTAAGATTTTTCGAACTGCAATAGATATGGTAGAGAGGATCAGATAGTTATATAGTTGGCACTACATGAAATTCCATGGTGCATGAAAAGCATGTGATGGGGTAAAATTCATGGGATTTATGTTTGAAGCAGAACTGACAAAGCATGGTGTTAAGCAAAGAAACAAGATAATTAAAAATGAGTCGATGAATGAATACAGACCTTGATCCACTGACATCAATACAGAGAAAGTGCCCATCTCGCCATCCATTTTTAAAATGGCCAAAAAAGATATCACCATTCGTTGAATAGAAACGCCCTTCTCCATTTGCCTTTCCCTTCCAGAAATTCACAAACCACCTATCTCCCGTGTGAAAGTAAAACCATCCCTACATAATAATGAAACATTGACCTCTAAGAATGGCAAAGCAATTCACAAGCAGATAATTTACGATTTTCCTCATGAACTGGTCTAGAAATATGCTGGCTCAGGTAAACAAGCCTGAACATGTGATTATTACCTTTCCATGCATAACATCGTCCCTCCATGACCCACGAAAGACATCACCGTTGCTGAAGCGAAATGTCCCCAATCCTGATCTCTTACCATAGCGCCACAAACCATCATACATGCTTCCATCGCCCAGTGACAAACGACCCTGTGAAACATGGTTAGTAAGCACTTCCACACATAATAACAAAAGGTTTAGCACCTTTCACGGTTATATGGGCTATAGTAAGCACCTTCCCTTCAGGAAGACCTCCCTGGCAGCGCCCCACATATATCCCTCCACGATAGTTTATCTCAATCACGGGACTCCACTTCTTTTGTGACTCGCGTTCAGATTCCTGCATTAGAATAAACATTATGTCAGAAAACAAGTGATACGTCCTAAACACAAAAAAAGCATGATACCATCAATATGATCATTTATCACAGACTTGCATAAACTTCAACTTGTAACAAACTTCTATACTGTTCAAGGTTGTAAAAAAATTTTCAAGCAGGTGAAAAAACTTCTTACCATATTATTTAATAATTCTATATGATTATAACGAAACGCAGCATTTGCTGATTTACTATCCATAAGCATTTCTAGAACTTCATACCAAATAACAAGTTCTCGAACTTCATGCTAAATAACAAGTGCTAAAGCTTAAACTTATCACTCAGTGGACAGATACATCCTCTACCACCAAACAACGAAAATGTTGACCAGGAATCCTGTTCTGCTTGAACCATGATGCATAAAAGAATGATGATACAATAATAAAATACCTTTCATCTTTATGCTGATTTGCAAAAGCGATTATATTTAAGTTGACCAACATTAGTGAAAAGGAACTCTTTGAGACAAAATCATACAGAAATAGATGCTTCATTTTCTTAACAGCATAAGGGGGGCATGCTACTCACCAGCATAGATGCTGCACGGGCAGAAAGTGTTCCATTCTTCTTAGAAACATCGGGATACACTCTACTCTGACGAGCAGAGGCACTACTGCTAAAATCCATTGCTGCTTGCAAACTAGCATCAGGGGATTCATCCAATGACAAGCTCACAGAAAACAGAGTCTCATCCTTCATCTCGAGTTCACTATTTTCCTCCGGATAGTGCATGACCCTTGAGCCATTGGGGCCATCTTTCAGGTCTCCTGATGGTTTTACTCCAACTGGAAGTTTATAGATGTTCAGGTTGCCAAGCATTAGAGCATCACCGGACTTATTAGTCTCGTTGGCTGCTTCTTCAGCACTAAGATACCCTGGCCTTCGGTTAATCAGAAGCTCCCTTTGAAGTGTTAGCGATCCTAGAAGATGTATATTGAGTTTGTTATTAGTTTGACCTCTAACGTCCTTTTTAACTTTGATGAGTGACACAAATACACGCCATCAACCATAGTTCAACAAAGTGATTCTACCTTCAGCTGATTCATTGTAGAAAGTGGCTTGTGGAAATTCAGCATTACTTTGTTCCGTAACACCATGATCCCTAAGAAGAAAGAAAATTAATGAATTTAGTAACGAACATTGAAGATGATATTATAAGGTGTTTAACTAGCATGAAACAAGACAACAAACCTTAATAAAGTTTTTGCATCTGTAACACTGCTCAATATTGACTGAAATTCTGAAGACCAATTATGAAAACCTTCAACAGAACCATTGATAGAACCTACATTTGGGTTTTCATATTTTTCAGGTTTCATGCCCTGAGGAGAAAATGTACTGTCCAATGAACTATTTTCTTGATTGATATCCAGCTGAGAAAGTGGCCTCAAAATGTTGAAGATGTAAGGAAAACGTTGGACAAGTGTAGAAAATATGCCATCTTTTTTAGGAGACTCACGCCTGATGCAACTGAGAATAACATTAGACAAGCATGTCAAATGAAATTGAAGAAAAACATGAATGATATATTTGTTAGAAACAATATAACTGTGGTTAGAAGAGCGTTAAGTACTATAATACAATAATAAATATAGAAGTTTCCATATACGGATATAGGATTTTAAGCAGCCAAAGAGAGTTCCAAAATATTGTCAATTTACAACTAAAATCACGACAGAAATTTGAGATGGAAGGGGTATTATCTCCTTTTTGCAAAATCAGTGGAAGAGGTATTAGCTTTCTACCCATGAGCCCCACGGAGTTAAAATTTTATCAAGTAGTACTTCTATTCAAAAGAATAATAGATG
Organism: Arctium lappa; assembly: GCA_023525745.1. Classification (NCBI taxonomy): domain Eukaryota; kingdom Viridiplantae; phylum Streptophyta; class Magnoliopsida; order Asterales; family Asteraceae; genus Arctium; species Arctium lappa. The sequence goes on from CM042050.1 coordinate 19,143,612, forward strand.
AAAGGCTGATTGATAGAAAAACAATCAATAGTTGCAACGACAAAAAATGATACTTAGTTTACATAGGCATGATCAGAAATTGTACACTTTTTCCAAGTCCACTCAAGTAACCACGTACACAGATTGTAACTACCTGAGATGCATAGGTTCCCCTAGCCAAGAAGTAGGTATTTACCAGAATCCACAGTTCCACACTTGTATTGGAGCTACAGTTGTACTATCCTACTTAATTCTCACTCTGGTAACAAAGTGGTAAAAGATTGATAGCCTTTACGAGTCCATCCTAATCAGCCTAGGAGACAACTACCTTTCTCTACTTTCCCAATACCGTTATACCACATTACACCTGGTCATAATGCATCAATGATTGACTGAACATAACTGAGATTTTACATCGAGACTACAATTGTGTAGCAACTAAAAACAAGCAACCAAACTGGTTCATAACAAACAACAGGACATGTGTATAAATGTCTCATACTCCCAATGTGTTTACACCAAAGTTGTTAAAGGCTCAAAGCACACTTAGGCGTAAAGGGCTCTCGGGGCCTAGGCGCAAGGTGCAAGCGTGAGGCGCGGGCCTCAGAAATGCGAGGCGCATCTTATCAATATATATATATATATATATATATATACACACACACACACACACACACAGAGTTGCACACAACTCAAATATGCAACGAGTTTCAATGCAGCAACCAACAGTATGTCGATAAGAGGGTTTAATTGAGCCGTGAGGGAGAAGTTTTAAGGTCTATGTATTTATAGAGAAGGAAGCTTGAAGTTCTAATGACCGGGTATTAAATATTATGGTTGGACTTAGGTCATGTATTTAATAACTCTTTTTTTAAGAAGTTAGGAGATGAGAAGATGAAAAAACTTATTTAAAATAGGGTTTGACTAAGTTTTTAATAACTCTTTATGAGGTGCGCCTAGGCCCACAAGGCGCCTCGGTCAAGGCGCAGGGCCATAGTGAGACTTGTGAATACACCTAGCCTTGACTTCAAAAAAGCCCAAGACCTTGAGCCTTATGAGCCTTAGAGCCTAGGCACGCCTAAGGCGTGCTTTTAACAACTATGGTTTACACATGACTCCAGACAGTTGTATGGCAACTAAAACCAGGCAACCAAACCAGAAACAACTTCACAAAGTAGGACATGTCAATCTACCTAAAACGATTTACCAAAAACAACAAGATATGTCTAATAACATATCATAATGAGTTTACACGGGACTTTAGGCAGTTGCATAGCAACTAATAACAAGCAACCAACAAGATATAACTAAATAGGCTTACAGAAAACAATGGAACATGTCTAAACATTATATCCCAACGGGTTCGTACATGACCTTGGGAAATTGAATAGGCGTTACAGTGAGCAAGTGAACCACCAGGAAGTGTTTCATTGTATGCACCCACTCAAAAAGCAGTGTTGGTCCTAAATAACCATAAACCTTGTAAGTTTGTGGGTTCTTCTCCGTTGCTCCAACTTACCCTTTCATGTGCTGCTGTTGTTTATCAAGTTAACAAAAAGTGAATATCAAGTAGCAGGCATTTCATGCCACCATTTGATAGTCAATCCAGAACTTAAGCAGATTATTTGAGTTTAATGATGAAGCCTGGTGTAGATCTGTTATCTACAAGTCAATATTTGTATCATTCTACCACCATATATTATCTATGCAAGTCGCTGTTGCATTATCTACATCATAATCAGATCCAAGTACTTTCTAGGTATGCGATCTTCTTCAAATGTATCACATAACTCCCATGTGTGACCTATAATCTGACTTCATAAACACAGAATACCATATCAAGGACATCATAGTTTTCTTTTGGGAAATTGACCCAAATGGACAAAGCATGGGGAGTGATTGGTTTCCTAGCCATCCCTCTCCCTAACTTGCAAAAATGTCCTTAAGGACGCAAATAGAGTCCCAGGACGCAAATTGCGCCCCTATGCACCACCACTTTCTTCCCTATTCAATTTAGGTGTAAGTGGGTCCCATTTCAAACTTTCTTCTCTTTTTACCCACCACCACCACGTGTATGTATGTATGTACATCACCATCTTTCTCCAAGACATTTTTGCGTCCTGGGACGCAAATTCTTGGGGCGCTATTTGCGTCCTTAAAGACATTTTTGCAAGTTAGGAAGAGGGATGGCTAGGAGACCAATCACTCCCCATGCTTTGGTCATTTGGGTCAATTTCCCTTTTCTTTTCCTTATAGTCTCCTGTGGATTACCTGGTAACGAAGATAAGTACATAATGTATAATCTACCCCATCTATCATCGAAAACCAAATCGATTTTATCATTTTTTATCTTATTACTAACCCAAATAACAGGCATGGCGTGGCGGCGAGGTCAAGCCTTAAGCTTACGAGTTACGTCGAAGTCATGACGTTTTTCAAAGCGTGGCCTAAGGCGGCATATGTATACATATATGTATGTATATATATACTTGTGTGTGTTATTGTTTTGGATAATCCCGTAGAACCATTTGAATCATATAAAGTTATAAAACTAAAAAAAGGAAAGAAGAACCATTTATATCAAATATATCGAACTTATAAGAAAATGATATCAAAAGTGGAAAACCAAGATTAAATCTTTTGAGTCTCTACTCACTACTTTCTTCAATCTTCACAGAATTCGTGTTCAACTCTCCGTGTACGGGAACGAGAGTAAAGATTTACCAATTTAGGGTTGAGTTTTTATGTTTCCTTTTAATGTTTATCTAAGTCTTAGGTGTCGTACATGATTATCATTTATCCCCCCAAGTTATATGTTTATAAAAAAGTTCTAAAAAAAACATGCCTTACAAAATAGTGCGCCTTAACACGCCATAACACACCATAACGCGTTACAACATAAGCAACCCTTGGAGCGGAGACACAACGGTTAACGTGGCAGCGAAGCCAAGCCTCGACGCCATAACGAATTATTTAGAACCATGAAATCAAGTAATAGTCTTATTTGCAAATCCGCATATAACTGTTACTGTTTAGTTCCTAGATCACTCTGCTTTAAAGGTTGCTTGGCGCATCTGACTGAACTAGCTGGTTTAGATTTCATAGCACAATTTTTGAGACAGAACAACAAAAATCACATAATCTGACATAAAACCTGCCAGACAGACCAGAAGCCTACGGCTTTAGGATAATTACCCGATAGTGAATATGGTCGTTGCAAATGAGTTGGGACTCATATCCGGTTCATGAACTACGGAAGTTATAATGTCCCCCTCCCATTCCGCAGCTTGACGAAAGGTACACAAAATGCCATGCATTTCACGGCTGTCAATGACAGCCGAACTCGCTAGGATGAATACAACAATTCCATTTAAGTCCTGGAATTTAAGGCATAACAGAAACATAAGAAAATCATGCCATGATGATAAAAAAAATAGCCAAATTATACACTTGGTGACAATTGACATAGGCCTGAAATATTGAATCTCTAGTCAACAGACCTTTACACCCGAGCTAAGGAAAGGGCAATCATATATTGCTTGAACAACCGAAGTTTCAATGTCATAACCAACCCCATATCCAATTTTCGCCTCCTCATAGCCTCCTAAAATCTGACAAGAATGAATTATTTAGTGGTCAACAAAAAAGCAGTTGTTAAAAGGAAAAAGAAAAGGTTGGCTCCACCAGTTTGGCACAGTTGCAACATAGATGTTATAGAAAAATTTCTAGGAACAACTCATCAGTCAATAACTTACCTTTTTGAGGTCTATGGCTCCAAGTTCTTTCATACCCTCATGTGGTATGTCTAGATATTTTCTGTTGTGCTCCTGTCAGTGATATAATCGAACAATTATGAGGACAACAAGCATCTGGAAATATGAAGTACATGAACTACTTACAGATGTCAGAATGGAGACTGCATTCAGTGCCATCAAGACAGCATTATTTGCAATCTGTAATGCCTCATCGAAAGTTACAAGGTCTTTTTCTAGAAGTGCATCGGCATCAATCACTGCAGTACAGAAGAAAAAGATAATAATTACAAGTTTTGTAGCCAATGTTAAGGGTCAAATGCTTAAAGTAGTAATCACAACTGGCTAGGTTGAACCACTGAATCAACTTCATTTATAGCTAGGAGCAAAATGTCGCATTCCTATTTATGTGTCCATTAAGCAACAATGAAATGAATGAGAGCATGCACCCCACCAACCATAACAAGAAAATAACATTTAATTCCACCCAGCTTAGCACAAACATGAAAGGATTGGAAAGCTGTTTCATGTAATCAACTAGGAACTTAAACTGCCACTTCAGTTCCTTCTAGCAAGAAGTCATGAACCCTACACAATGCTTCAATCTGAGAGCCATGGTCTATACAAGAAAAAATCTCAGCATGAAAAATAAACTAATTTGCATAGTACACAAGAAAAATAGAAGTACAAACCTAAACTATACTAGCTGTGGTTGCATCTTATAAGGATGCATGATCTGAGCTTATAGTTATCATAAGAGATCTACTAAACTCTGCTATCAACTTGTATTACCAGAAGCAGTAATGGCACTATTAAGATCTTTGGTTCTTGGAGGAAGGGGACAGAAGGTAACGTTTATCAGTCACATGGAAGAGCAGATTTGCATAATACAACTCTCGTGAGCTGACATAGAAGTACCAAAATATTAGACAGATACATCACATTTGCCAACTAAGAAACGCATCCCATCTACGAAGCTCGAGATGCATGGAGTCCCTATACGTCGCAGACTCGCAGCCATAATGGCATCCATATACATGGACAACAAAAGGTACTCACAAGCTAGGGTAGTTGATAAACCACGGGTAGCAAAATCCCTTTACCAGTAAATTGAGCTACCAATGTGATACCCAAGAGGTAAAGGACTCTCCATTTCTTAAGCAAAGTCCCAATTTTGAGTCTCATTACTGTCCATTTAACCAGTTAAAGTGATGATGACGAAGCAGCCATACTACAACACATTATGTACCTTCATATGATGATTATAGCCTACCACTATCATAATCAACTTCTTAAAACTATGGAATACAACAAAAGTAAGAATGCTTCGCAAACCAATTCCAGATATCTTTTACACAATTCAAAAGAACACTTCCAACAGCAACCGGGGATCCAACTAGATATAGGTAGCAGCCGTACCAGTAATGAAGGGCTCTCAAGTGCATCAGTTCATATTCCATAACACTTTAACTTAAAATTTAGACAATGTATGATTGTATGACAGCTTGTGGTGCCAGATGGTCATAAAAGCAATCACAACTAATGGTCTATTTCATTCATTCTTTCAAGATATATTATTAACGATAGAATGATGCTCCTTAATCAGGTATCATACATTGATATCTATACTTGAGCTGCACCAGGAGGAAAACTCTAAATATGTTGTAAAACCTTCCTTCATATTTAAATGGTGCATGTGTTATTACATGAAATTAGAAGAATGACAGCTAAATAAGTCTTGTGGATTTTATGTGCACGTGTGCAAATTTTAACATATTCTCTAGTGGCTAGTACACATGTATTAATTATTGACTTAATGAATTCTATGAATCCTATAAACTTAATAACTATGTTCCAAAACAATTTGACCTAATTTATTTTTGAACATAACAACCTAAATTCAGGGTCGAAATTGAAGTACCAGACTAGCAAGCTTACATAAAAACCAAAGGAGAGATTTCATGCTGATAACATATGCATGCACCTTTTAATGCAGTCGAGTGGCTATTAATGCATAACTTAGATCCCACTGAAAAATTATGAATATCAGAGCTTATTATGTTGAGTACAAGGACCATCTCAATGTTCAAAACTGACTAGGGACCAGACTCTTGAGATTAAAACATACAGGAAAATAAAGAATTTAAGCTGCTACTGCAAGAATGCAGCATGGCAGCCACCAAGAGGCTACGAGAATCTTAAAAAATTGGAGCATGCTTAAAGATAGTGGATGCCTGGACCAGCTATGTTGAGTGCTAAGGTACTGTCAAGGCCAAGCTCCAAAGCATAAAAACCCATGTAGGAATCACTTAGAAGTAGAAAACTACAAACAAAAAAATGATATTCAATCAAGTCCATGTTGTGACATCTACAATACTCACTGATACAGAAATCCGTAAGCCCCTCAAGTTTATACAGCAAGTCCTTCACCTGCAGATAAAGCAAACTGTTGCATCATTTTCACTACTTGTCAAATTGAAAAATAAGAACTTGGCTAAGATACATGTGCTTGACTGCATGTGGAAAAGGGTTAAAACCATAGTCCCAAAAGCAAGGGTGTACCATCTAGGGATAAAATTATTAAGCACCCGAGTGTAGCTAAGGGCCTGTTTGTTAGCAGCTTAATGAGCTTAATAAGACTCACAACTTATTCAGTCAGCTATATATGACTGTTTGGTAGTGGCTTAATGATATAGAAAGTGGCTTATTCAGTAAGATTTTAAGGGGGAGCTTTATGCAGAAAGCCAAGTTTTTTCCAAACCAGTCCCTCCCATTAAAAAACACGTTCATTCCATATATGAAAAAACTCTCTCAAATAAAAACCTTCTAAATCTATACAGACAGATTAATCCACACAGACACCTTTATCCCTACAGAACTTAATGGAAAACCAACCAAACAACCCCTAAATCATTGAACAAAAAGTGAGTCATGGATGGCATTATGATAATGATGAAAGGACAGTGACTATTAGATACTTAAGAAAATTATGCATTGTATGACAGACTGACAGTTTCTCACAAGCTCTGGTATGCATACTGGATCATCATATTGACCTGAACAAACTTATGAATTTTTCACATAAGTTCCATTGTGTATGGCTAATACATGATAGCAACCATGCCTAATGATCAGTTTGTTGTTAAGCCATAATCAACTTCCAATTTGCACTACATAGAATATTTTACTTGGACAAAGTTACCTTATCTGCACAAACCTTAAACAACTTATGAAGGAAACAAGTTTTGTCATCTAACTCGTTGTATAAGATTAGGAGAAAGAGCCTGAAATTCTTAAGATGCAAAAACTTTCAAATGTTTGCCTCAACAGCCGATGCCTATAACACATGCCCATTTGACATCAAAAGAAACTTCAACCAAAACACAAATTGCTAGCCTTTGAAAATAACAAAAAACACATCATCCTAAATTTTAGATTAATAAATGAATCATACAAGTAAAAGCTACCTCTATCTCTCCTCATTCACATATATAACATAAACAATTGACTGTTGAGGTATCATGTAGTTGGCACTACAAAGCCACAAAGCAAAAGTAATAGTGAATAAAAGAAAAGTTTCCAGAAACAAGAAATCATAGACAAAAACATGGAGGACAAAAACAAACAATATACACACATTAGGTAAAAACATAACATGCTAACAATATGGAGAACAAAAACAGACATTCCTAAACAATTCATTAAGTTATAACAATGTATCTTCCCAGTTCAGTCTCACGTTACAGGAATTTGTAAATAAGAAAACTAAACCTCATCTTGGCGCCTTCGTCCTTCGAACCTAAAAGGCTTCAGAACAATAGTCACGACAAAGCCATTTGCAAGTTTTATTGCTTCAAATATATCATGCACTGTGGTAAGATCTGATCCATAAGATGCTCCAGCCACCTAGAGGAAACAAAAGAATGATATATGTAGATATAATAACATGAGCATATAAGAACCCTGCAATTCGTTTTTAAATCCACTATATTCTTTAGCAAATATGTGGAAAAGATTATTCAGGAAGTCTAGCATTATTTATACAAAAATTTCTTCTTCAAATCCACTATTTTCCCCTTCAAAGTTGGACCTCTCACTTCAAATAATGCACTCAGGAACCCATGTAACTACAGACTACTTTCAATTACCTGTGAACAGTTTTGCTGGCAGGGAATGTAGCATAAACTTGCAATTGTGGATATAGCAGAATATTTGGTTATTGATGCATGCTTGATGGACTACAAAGTGTTTCACCTCACCTTTGATAGGTATATGCCATGGGCCACTTATTTCACAGGAGGTTTTCCCACATCAGCGCCCCATAGACGGAGCATGGTGCCTGCTAGACCGCTAACAAGGCAACCACCAAGGCGAAGCACTTGAAGATTCGTGAGATCGGTATGAAACTGTAGAGTTTTCCATTGTAATATAGCATTTACATGTATCTTGTAGTGTTTTCTAAAAATTTCTAGATTGCTCATGATACTTGTAGAAAGAAGAATACTTTTAAAGAAGAGCCTAAAAGGTCCCAGCCTCCCGGATAATCCATGTATCTTGAGAATTCATGTATTCTAGGATGTTCCATGACTCCATGTTGAGTCCTTTCATCTGTAAGGTATCCAAGGAACTTTCATGAAATAAACAACGCCTTCCTTCAAAACTCTCTCTTACCCCTCCTTTCAAGGTTCCCACGTTCTTCCGTCAAGTCCCTTCTCAAAAAACATCAAAGCTGACTTGGTACTTCCAGTCCGCAAAATACTAAGGTCTGCATGGGTTGTTAAGCCGTGGCCCGTGAGCAATAACTCCGTGACATATAAACCATCTTCTTACGGCTAGTAGTGGTCACCTTTGGTTGGTCTCATATTACTTCTCCAAGGTATGCATTTAATATTTATAACCATGAATCACATTGCAACCTTGTTATTAAAACTTATTTCATTTTTCCTAGAAGTATTAGAAAACAATATCCAGCTTATGTAGCTCAGCTTGCGAGCGGAACATACTGGACTTGTTCAGCTTGGTTTGGTATATAGCTCAGCTTGTGGCTCAATGACAAGAACGTTGCAATAACTCAATATTACATTTGCAGGATGCTAATCCCTGTGGGGTTGGTATGGGAAATAGGGGTAGGGAAGGGGAATTATCTACCTAGTAGAGAGAGAGGGTGGTATCCAAGGTTCTTAATGTACAGATTGCCAAGTAATATTGACCTCTCCCTACCATTGTCAAAGGCCGTCCTTGCTCATGAGGGATGGGGGTAAGAGTTACTGAAGTTTTGGAAAGTTATAGAACCTACCACATTATCAGTTCATATCAAGTAAATCAAGTATTAAAGTTGCTCAAGCTGATAGAGCAAACGCCAAATTCTAATATCAGTCAGTCCAATATATCCTTCTATGCTACAAAACAATCTTTGGTTTATGTACTTGACAAATTTCATGTAGGTAAGAGTTAAGGAGTGTACAAACAAGTATAACAGCTTTTGAATGTGACGCCATGGCCACAGGCTCTTCCACAATCGTTTTGGTGATATCTGCAAAATGAAACATCAAATGTAAACAGTAATAAAGGCAACTTCACACAAAGGTATAAATTTCACTGCAACACAAGAAAGAGTGAAAAGCCCTTTGAAATAGAGAAGTTGTCAATGATCAAACTTACAAGAATCTTATCAAGAGAAAAAGTTCAGAATATTAGTTAAGATGTTAAAAGGTGCAAACCTATTACAACGAATACGAAAATAAACAAATAGCTCATGTCTGCCTATACCACCTTCAAGGATGTATATTCCAATGATGGTACCAGCCATAAAACCAAACAAACCCAGTGAGTCCCACACGGAGTAGGGTCTGGGGAGGGTAAAATGTTTGCAGTACAGACCCCCCGGCTTGAAAAAAAATTAGAAAGCATGATTTTGCGAGAAACGTATGGTTCCCAATGTTTGACATAGATGAAAGTGATAAAACATGAATGGTAACAAGCATGAAAGGTAACAAGCAAGATACTAGAGCGTGAACAAACATTATAAGCATACAGGAAGGTACTAGACCGCAAGACTAAGGACGAAGTAGCTGATGACTACCCTCCCCCTACTTATCGCTCGAGGGTCTATCCGCCCATCCTAGTACATCGATACTCACCCTTTAACTCTCTAACCCATCCCCAACCCTGAACTACCTCTCCACCCCTTCTCCTGCCCCAACAACCACAAATCCTTACACACAAACTGCTACCCCAGTCATGTGTCACCATAAACTCCTATCTAACTCCACAAACTCCTTCCCCACCATCACCAGCCAATTAAAACTAGCATGCATAAATTCTGCCAACATAAATTTCCATGTACCAATCGAAGATCAAATTATCTACAATAGTGATGGCAATAACTTATTTAATAAAATTAAATTTAGTAATATGTGGTTCATTCATGGTACCATCATAAGGATGCATAAACAGTAAAACAGAAAATGATTTAATAATCCATATAGCACGTGACTATGACTTTGTTTGGTTGTCCTACACCTTTTGACACGCTTGTGTGATAACAGATACATATCGAACAGGTATTGCATACATCGTAATATGCATACTCTTGAGCCGAAGACAATACAACATTGCTTCATAAATTGGTTTACATGTACCAAACGTCAAAGGAAAATGAGATGAGAAGTACAATACAACATTGTCTTCACAAATCGTTTAAATGCTTACGCTTTTAACTTCTTATTTGACCTAGAAAGGTCTTTCCACATTTAAAATTATGTTTCAACCTTCAAGTACAATGTCTATGCCTGGGCTATCTAGCAAGTAACACTTATGCCAATAGCTCTTGAATTCCCAAGTAAGCCGCTAGAAAAAGAATATGCATACAAAAACTGCACAACCTAACGGATCAGTTTAAAAATGTTATTAAGTTGGTTGTGTGCCACACATTTGACCATTATAAAAAGGTATTTTGTCTTTTATCATATCATCTTCTCTTTCTCCTTCATCATCATATTTGTTTTCTTTTTTTAAACCAAAAATCAAATCGATACAAGCATTTGAATCAAATGGATCCAAACCCCTCATTCTCTTCATTTTGTCATCTTCAAAAAGCACAAATCTTTCCCAAAGAAACAACATGAAAATTCTTTTTACCCTTCTTGTTCTTCGCTTTAATCAATCATTACAAACCCTAAACAAAATCGAGAAAATCCCACTTCAGAGCTCTCAATTCTCATATTTTTTGGACCCAAAAACCCAAACCCTAACTTCTTGGTCCCCAAATGCCACATATGTGATGGCTCCTTTCATGATGTTGCTTGTGAACTAGACCAAGTGGTGGGTAAAGGACTTTCTATACAAAATTACCTCTTGAGATCATTATCTGGGTTGTATTCGCATTTCAATGGGTTACATGATGTGCTTCCGATTAATTTCAAATTTTAAACAAAGAATATGTGGGACAATCGCATATAGGTCAAACATGACCAACAGAAAAACAACTTTAAAAATTTAAGATAGAGTCACATAAGTGCATATAAGCAAATACTCAAGAACTCACCGTCCCCAAGTAACCGTTGTTGTAATTGCACCTTAAACGTTTCTTCCATAATAATATTCCTGCCACAAAGAAAGAAGTATATATAATAAGTATGTACAAATTATTTTATATATTTTTCTCTCTTAAATTTCATTTTCCCTCTTTTCATTGAGATGTCTAATATCATCCTTAAATTCAACAGGCTTTTATATGGTGAACCATAAATGAAGGGGTTGCAGTGATGGAGATTACAAGTCAAAAAATTGTGCTTCTGAAGCTGAGTGGAGCTATTATCTGTGGTGTTGGGATCATGTGGAATCTGTCACACATGTTTTATTACATTGCACGTGGTCTTGAGAAGTGTGGGACTATATCTTTTCTTGGTGGAGCTGCACTATGCTATGTGAAAAGATATCAAAGATCGTGCAATGCAATTGGGACTTATGGAAGGGGATAGGTTCAGAGTTTGCTGGCATGTGGATAGGGATGCCCACTGCCATCGATTGGTCTGGCAAGAAATGATCTCATAGTCAAGGAGGATATAGATGTTGGTTTGCATATAGTAGGTGCCTTCTTACATCAAATTGCAGTTGACCAACACTGTATGAATGGAGTCTGTAAAGCTAGTATAAGAAACTCAAGATTGTATCAATCTGATGTACACCGAATAATGAAACGAATCGAATGATTGAATTTGAAAGACAAAGGTCACTGACTTTCGAGAGGTCAGTTTCTCTCCCCAGAGCATACGCTCCAATTCCAACAGATTACAAAAGAACAGAATGCCCAAAACAAACAACACCCCCCTAACTAAAAAAGAAATTCCCGCCTCTTATTCCAAAGGAAAATACACAAAGTACCCTCCCTTTATTGAAAGCTAAAAAGAGACTCCCACAACCCTTTAATTCGATCTCCTTCTATATGTGAAGCGAACCGGAGGTTTATCAATACCTCCCCCCAAAGCTTTCACCTTGTCCTCAAGGTCACTATCAGAAAATTGTTGGATCAATGCTTCAAAATTCTCCCAAGTAGATTCAAATTCCGACAAACCTTTCCACTTCACTAAAACTTCCAAATGCCCACGATCCCCTTGCACCATCGACCGAACATCGAGCAACGTCTCAGGCTCCACTTGCAGAACCATTTCTTTGGTTAACTGAGTTGGGATATCCTTCGATGATACACCGTCCCCTATAGCATGTCTAAGCTGGGAAACGTGAAAAACTGGATGTATTTTGACCCCACTTGGTAAATCCAATCGATACGCCACATTCCCAATTTGTTCTATTACTTTGTAAGGTCCATGGAACCTGGCAAGCAACTTGGGATTGTTCCCACTTACCAACGACTTTTGTCGATAAGGACGTAATTTGAGAAATACCCAATCTCCAATAGTGAAACTGACCTCCTTTCTTTTTAAGTCAGCCTGTTGCTTCATCCTACATTGAGACTTGAGTAAATGCATCCTTACTTCATCCCATATTTCATCTCTGTTAGCCAATTCTGAATCAGTTGCCTGCACATGGGAAAAAGACTTTTTGTACCTCAGCAAAAGAAGGGGATCACGACCATACAGAACCTTAAACGATGAACATTTAAGTGAAGTGTGGTGAGCCGTATTGTACGATAACTAGGCCCAAGGTAGCCAACGACTCCATTGCTTCAGTCGATCCGATACCCAACACGGAAGGTATTGTTCCAGCCCCTGTTAGTGACTTTCGTCTGTCCATCCGTCTGCGGATGATAGGCTGAGCTGAACTTTAGCTTCGTGCCCTGCAATTTGAATATCTCCTTCCAAAAAACACTTTGGAAAACCTTGTCTCGGTCCAATACTATAGAGTTCGGAACCCCGTGCAACCGTATAACCTCTTTAGCGAAAACCCCAGCTACCGTTTGTGCTGTAAAAGGATGTTTCAACCCTATAAAGTGAGCATACTTACTAAATCGATCCACAACCACCAAAATCGTACTCATACCTCCTGATTTTGGTAACCCTTCAATAAAATCCATGGAAACTTCCTCCCACACTGTGTTTGGCAGCGACAGAGGTTGTAACAGACCCGCTGGTGAACCACTTACAACTTTATTTCTTTGACACACTTCACACCTCTTGACCCAATCAGCGATGTCTTTTTTCATTCCCACCCAGAAGTCTTCTGCTGCTATCCGTTGATAGGTCCTATCCTCTCCCGTATGACCCCCTATAGACGTAGCGTGAAACTCGTCGAACAAGGGAAGTACATCGGATTTTATGGGGATAACCAATCGATTCTTATACAATAGTAGATCTTGTTGAACCTCAAACCCTTTATGAGCACTACTATCAGCGGCCAAATCTCTTTTATTTTATTGAGGACTTCATCATTATCGAGTTCTTGTTTCAACTTATCCCACTGTCTCCAACATGGTCCGCCCATACTCGAACATTCCACACCATCGTTCTTTCGAGATAAAGCATCGGCAGCCTTGTTTACTTTTCCAGGCTTGTAAACTATTGTGAAATTGTAGCCCAATAACTTGCTAACCCATTTCTGGTACTTGGGTTCCACAACTCTTTGTTCCAATAAATATTTGAGACTTTGTCGATCACTACGCACCGTGAAACGTCGTCCCAACAAGTAAGGTCTCCACTTCTTTACCGCTAAAACAATAGCCATAAGTTCCTTTTCATACGTGGATTTCAGTCGAGCTCTCGCAAACACTTGACTGAAATATGCAATTGGTGCTCATCTTGCATCAACACTGCTCCTAATCCAATCCCAGACGTGTCCGTTTCTACCACAAAATCAGACGAAAAATCAGGTAGCCTTAATACAGGTGGAGATTATAACACCTTCTTTAAAGTGTCAAATGCCTTATGTGCATCTTCCGACCATCCAAACTGATTAGTCAATGAACCTGCAATCATCCCGTAACCCTTAACAAATTTTCTGTAGTAGCCTGACAGCCCCAAAAAACCTCTTAATTCTGTCACATTACGAGGTACCTTCCAATCTAGGATTGCTTTTATCTTTGAATCATCCACTTCAACTCCTTTATTTGATATCATATGACCCAAATATCCCAGCCTTTCATGCCCAAATTCACACTTTTTTATTGGCATACAATTTGTCGAGAGACAATACTGCAAACACTTGTCTCAAATGATTGATGTGCTCTACCATCGACCGACTATAGACCAAAATATCATCAAAGAAAACTAAGACGTATTTCCTCAGATAATCTTTAAAAACCTCATTCATCAAACCTTGGAAAGTCGAGGGAGCGTTCACTAATCCAAAGGGCATTACCTTAAATTCGTAGTGTCCTTATGTGTTCGAAATGCAGTCTTCTAGACATAAGCCTCCTTCATACGTATCTGGTGATAGCCCGACTTTAAATCTAACTTCGAAAATATACGAGCTCCATGTAATTCATCTATAACAGGTATCGGAAATTTATCGATTACCGTTGCTATGTTTAAAGCCCGATAGTCTATGCAGAATCTCCAACTGCCATCCTTCTTTTTTACTAGTAAAACTGGGCTCGAGAATGGGTTGATGCTTGGTTGAACCACACCTGCTTCCAACATCTCTTTAACCAACTTCTCGATTTCATCTTTTTGGTAGTGTGGATAACGATAGGGCCTCACATTTATAGCATCCGTTCCATCCTTCAGCACAATCCCATGCTCCTTTTCCCATGGTGGTAATCCCTTAGGCATATTAAAAACATGATCAAATTCCTTCAAAACTGGTTCCAAAGGTTGAACCACATCGATTCCCTCATCACCCCCCAAATCACACGAACCAAGCTCAATTAAGACCGCATGTCCTTCTTGTTGTATGAGCTTCCCCATAGCCTTTAATGAAGCTTTGGATTTTCCTAGTGATGGATCACCTTTTAATGCTACTGACTTCCCTCCTACAGTGAACTTCATCACTAGTTGTTTCCAATTAATGTAAGTAGCCCCCAACAATTCCAACCATTGCATCCCCAAAATAACATCACTGTTACCTAATTTAATAGGCAAAAAGTCCTCTACCACATCCAAACTTTATATTGACAAAATTATGTGTTGACATATACCATCACCTTTTACGACGGTACCCGTACCCATCGTTATTGAATACTCTTTTGTATTTTCAACCTTCAAGTTCAACTTATTTATGATCTCCTTTGAAATGAAGTTATGTGTCGCTCCGCTGTCGATGAACACAATAACCTTCTGATCATTGATGACTCCTTCCATTTTCATAGTCTTTGAATTTGTTAATCCAACTACTGAATTCAAATGCACCTCCATGTTTTGTCCAACATTAACCACATCAGCAACATTTAGAGATTTCTCTTCTTCTATGATTTTATCCTCTTCTATCGTGTCTTCCTGTACCAACAACACCGATAGATCCTTCTTCTTACATTTATGTCCCGGATAATATTTTTCATCACATCGATAGCAGAGACCTGAGGCACGTCGTTGTTGGATTTCTTGATCGGATAGCTTTCTAAACTCCGAACCTGTTTTAGAAGTTGAATTGACTGTTGTATTTGAATTGAATGTTGAACTTTTGGCCTCCGTTAACACCGCTAGACTTTTCCTCATCATTGGTATTGATCTCTCCTTTTCGATCGTTTTATTCTTTTCCTCTATTTTCAATGTTATCTCCATCGCTGCTTCCAGAGTTAATGGACTCATCAACCGCACCTCCGCTTTGATCGTATTTTCCAGGCCATTAATGAATTGGCTTAGGAAAATTTCCTCCGGAATTCCTTCTAATGGTGCCGCCAATTCTACAAACTTTCTCCTATACTCCTCAATCGAACCAGTTTGTTTGACAGCTAAGAATTATTCACATAACGTACCTGCTGCCGTTGATCAAAATTGCCGCAAAATCAATCGTCGTAAATCCTCCCATCGTGTGATTGGATGTCTCCTATTCTCCCATTGAAACCACTTAAGAGCATCTCCTTCAAAAGCGATAAGTGAAACATCAATATGCTCTTCTTGTGTCAATCGATTCAATGCGAAATAACGCTCGACTCTGATAATCCACCCATCCGGATCTGTTCCATCGAACGTCGGGATTTCTAGCTTCCTTCCTTTAACTGCCAAAAATCGACCAGACTCACTTGTACCTTCGTTTTTCTTCCTCGTTCCTCCAGATCCAGGCGAATCCTCTCAGTCCGACGGTACCGCTGAAGTCATTTTACTGGACGAAACATCTTGACTCAACTTTTCTATCTGCTGCACAATCTTCTCAAGAGTCTTCTCAATTATTTGTTGATTCTTCTCGATCGAACCAACACTACTCTCCAATTCCTCCATCCTTGAATTCGCATTCCTTGTTGTCATGATTGGATCGAACGTGCTCTGATACCAATTTGATGTACACCGAATAATGAAACGAATCGAATGATTGAATTTGAAAGACAAAGGTCACTAACTTTTGAGAGGTCAGTTTCTTTCCCCAGAGCATACGCTCCAATTCTAACAGATTACAAAAGAACAGAATGCCCAAAACAAACAACACCCCCCTAACTAAAAAAGAAATTCCCGCCTCTTATTCCAAAGGAAAATACCCAAAGTACCCTCCCTTTATTGAAAGCTAAAAAGAGACTCCCACAACCCTTTAATTCGATCTCCGGTTTATCACAATCGTTTTGTAAAGCTAATAATCTAATATCGGGATCTCAAGATTGTGTCTATGGTTTTCTTATGATGTTGTGTTTTGACTTCTAAATGCATGTGACATACAGGCTGCATGGATCATGCTTCACTACCAGAGAGTAACTCATATTCTAAGAGACTTTCTTTTATATGCAATGATCTTTTTGCTTCTAAAGAAAAGTCAAACATAATAAATACTCACAGTTCCAAATATTATAGAAAAAGCTAAAAGTTAAGGACAATTTGATAGTCTTTTATATATATATAACTACACTACAATGTATATATGGCATGTAAGTGGTTTTTTTTTTCCCTTTCAAGCATCTATTCTTTTCTACAAATCATATTCCCAACTACAAATAAAGAAAATGGAATATGAAACAACATATCATTCATTACAAAACATGGGCTTAACTTTTCTACAATTTAAGCCAAGAGATCATGGAATATGAAACAACATATCATTCATTACAAAACATGGGCTTAACTTTTCGGAGGGATAGAAGGCACAGAGAAAAAGAATTAAAATTAAAAAAGAAATAGGTGATGTGGTCAGCTAACAAGTGCTTTTAAAAACTTCTCTCTCTTGATTTCTGAAGTAGAAGAGATCATGATTAACTCTGCTCTTAGAGTGGAAGAGATGGAGGCATGGAGCACGCTACATACCAAGAGTATAAAAAATTGGTAGTTAAACAAAGAAGCAAAATTATGTAACCCCGTTTCAAGTAGCTTAATACATGCCAATGCCACTGGCAAAATAAAGTCTTAGGCCCTACAGACTTCAAAGATGGAGGCATGGAGCACACTAATACTTGACATCCCAAGTTGGAAAATGATGAAAGTTCTTATGGGACATGGAAAGTATGTTCTGTGATGACCAAAAAAGTGTACCAAAAAAATCATAATGAAGTATGTTTAACGCTACATACCAGAACCTTAAGCATCGTGAAAGCGATGGCGAACGCAAACAGAAGTCGAGAACTGCGTCCTTCCGACTTCCAATGCCAATCACTTCCACAATCTCAGTTTCTTCCCATAAATCCATAGCCCCCTCTCGGTTCAATATCTGTGATGACGAAGAAGAATGTCTGTCGAGACTCGATTGCATTCGGCGCGGATGTTTTGAATTACCACAAAGTTTTAATCTTGTCAAAGGGAAGTGGCGACGGAATCTATAATAGCCATGGAATGAACATTTAGGGCAGAGTGAAGGTGAAGATAGTCCCCGTGAGATGTTGATGGCCGTTAATGGCAGCTCCATTGAGAGATACAGGAAGCGAGGGGTTCACGAGGAGGCGTCGGCCATAACCAGAATGCTCCCACTTCCAGAGCTACAGTAGCGGTTGATTGAGGATAGCTATGCTCGCAGAATATCAGTTAACCTGGATATTTTTTTGATCTAAAATGAATGCAACCATAAATTAGGGTTTAACGAAATTGCACCAAAATTGGAATTTTACTCTGTTTTCTTTTTTTATTTTACAAGGTTACAGTCTTTTTAAAATAAATTTATTTTAATTTTATAAACAAAATTTTTTAGATATCATGTTGTAGATATTAATCAGTTTTTTGTTTGGTAATTGGTAAATATGATTTTGCATGCAAGGGGACAAGAACTTGTGGTGTCCGGGTTCCTATGATGATGATACATCCTTATCCCACATCGTCATCAAGCAAAGGAGATGTTGGGTTCATATAGTACTCCTTGGCCTAACTGGTAAGACGCGTTTTGTAAAGTCGTGCGGGTTAACCTCAAAGCGGACAGTATCTGACCCGGTTGGCCAAGGTACGTATTAGATGAATGCCTTCCACAAGATCCAATAGGAAAAGGCGGCTCGTTTTCTACGTTAGGTGTATAAAAGTCAAAAATTTTATTACTTTTTACTGCCTAAAACCTTTCTATTAAGGATTGATACCCAAGAGTTGCAGAGAAAAGAATAACTCATGTTTTCATGCTTAAAATATTTATGTTACGAAAATTTGACATTTAACGATATCTTTATTTTTGTCTATAATTTAAACCACTTTGATGCAACTAATTATCTAGTTTAATTGATACTTTGATTCTTGAATGTTACATAATAGTTATAAAACACATATATAACCATTGTTTTGTTAAATCATGTATTAAAATGAGATTGAATGGGTCGAGTCACTTTTCTTGATAATATGAGATCAGCAATTGAAATTTGAGTATCTTTTATGTGAAACCTTTGTGTGTTTTTTCTTGTAAATTTTTGGTTTTTTCCATGTGAATATTTGGTTTTTGTACAAATTTGGTAGTTTGTCGTAAAAAATGTAATCCTAGAGCTCCAAGGTAATCTTACGAAAACTGAGATGTTTCATGTGATACCAAGTATATTAAATTAAATATTGCATTTCTTTAGATAAGGGAATATTACAAACAATGGTTATATTTGCTAAATAGTCATTGGTTTAACGGTATCTATATTACCTGTAGAATGCATTCTCTTATGATGTCAATGATTCATAGTTCGCCAACAATGAAAAGTATGTATTATGTTTGTCATATATAAGTATTTTAAGATTGTTTGAAAATTTCAAGATTTTGCCCAATTGATATAAAATCAACTTTTACATAGTATCTAGAATTTGGCAGTTAAATGGCAACTTTTTTTTCTTAATATATATTAATACAACAAAAATTATTAATCACATGTAAAAAAAAGTACAATGTGAAATTAAATCAGTTAGGATATGTCAATTCAAATAAAAAGATAGATTCCGAAAAATAGCATATTAGCTTTGAGCCTTTGACTGTTAGTAAATCATATGGCGATGTTTGCGAAAGGTCCGGAAATTGCGATTCAGTTTTCTTCCACCGTTGCAAGGCTAATTGTGGTTGCCATGTTCAAAATGTATTAGATCATATTCCATGCCATAACTTCTCACATTGGACCAACATTTTTTTCATGTCACTTCAAAATGATTTTTCTTTCTGCTACAAGTAAATAGCTACATCTTTTGAATTGTTTTTTTGATTATAAGTAGTCAATCACACGATTAAAATATGTATATATATGGACAAAAATTTGCAGAAAAATGTAAATTATAGTACAAAATCTATTGTGTAAACATATAACAACATACAATTGATAGAAAAACAATCATAAATACTTACTTGATGGGGGTAGATTCTTGATATAATTGATAGATCGACGGAGACATGCACACACATTTCACAAGACATAAATTTGGCCGGTATAACGTATGTCTAGAGGACTCAACAATCGTATTCAAGTTAGACTTTAATCTATGGAATCAAAATATGTTCGGTGATGGATTTGAGATGAAAAAGGACGAGAGAACTCAGAAATTTCGTGGGGAATCGAGAGAGAAAGGAGTGAGAAATGAAGACATGATTATATACGTTTTCGTTGTAATTGAAACAACACGCCAGATACGAATATAACTTAACCCGCATAGAAACTCGGGGTAGTCTCTGTCCCTTCGTAAAACTCTAAGAGAGTCCACCATGAACACCAACACACCAAGTCCCAAGTTCTTAAATCATTCATTCAATGCTCAATGATTGATGTTTATTAAGTGGGTTTCATTTCATATTGGCTTACACGTGGGACAAGGTTTCTTTCCTTAAATAAAGTTCCAAGATTTTTGTTCCATAAACTATGACGAGATTGTCGTTTTCCCACAACATCATTGTACGGTCGTGGTTGGCAAATAACTTTCGTAATTTTTGGGATGTAGTTTTCATTAGGGAATTTAAGTCAATTTAAGGATTTAAAACAACAGTTTAAGTCAATTTTCTTTTTCATCTGTACCAGTCCCCATGTCGATCACTAAAAATAAGCATTGTCCGGGCTTTTTTAGCCCGGTTTGTGCAATATGTGACCCGATTCCATGGGAGAGGAGGGTTTATTTGAGGGGGGTGTTTGGGATTGCTTATTTAAAACAACTTATGTTTTTTTTAAAGTGTTTTATCAACTTATGTTATGACAAAAATGAGTTTTATAAAAAATGTTTGAAATAGTTTATTGTGGTATCAAAACGTAATAAACTAATAAATTGTTATTTAGGGATGCTTAAAATTATTTATACATGTAAAATAACCAAAAAAATTTCATGGTTAAAATAAGTTGACAGTGAATGACTAGTTTAAATAAACACCCCCTGAAGTCTGGACGTTACCCCTCCAATCGGGGTACTACATATTGAACATAAACCCTACTACCAGGTGAAACAACCGTACAACTAGGGATCCTTTCATCGGTGTCCATCTGCCATGGCCGAATTTGAAGCAGCAGAAGAAACGACTAATAAGAAAATTGGAAAAGATGACTCACCAGGAGAAATGAAGCCATGGGAGCAGCATTCGGCTGTAATCAGCATCCCTCGCTATGATTATAAAGCCCCAGCATCCATGCTCCATCGCTCCTTCTCTGGCTTCCTCGTTACCTGCCCCATCAGTTTGTACCTCGCTCTCTATCTGTGTATGTTGCGTGATTGTGTGTGTACCTTGTTTATGTATTGTTATTGTATCAAACAGTGAGAATCGAGTAATGGCAATCCGTAAAGAGTAAAATAAATAAAGATGAAATTTAAAAGCATAGAGATTTAGGTGGTAATGTGACGTACGTCCAAGGCTAGCGGAAGGATTTCACTATATCAGAAGGATGAGGTACAAAAAGGTGCGCTATGGCTTACAAAGTGAATAAAGAATTTGTGTTTCAAAACAAACAAAAAAACTGTCTGTTAAAGAACATGTCGGGTCAAAACGATCATCTATTAACTCTAAAAATGCAAGACATATTTTAATGCTCTCCTACTTTGGAACTTTAGTTGTATGAAAGCCCTCTTATGGACTAAGCGACCGTGGTGATGAATTAAACCCTGTTTTGCAAAGAGAAATGTGTCTCCTGTGAAGTGTGATTACATTGTTTGCCCAAGTTGTAGTTTAGGGTTTAGTAGCAATGCTTTAAAACTCAAAGATACCATTTAATAAAGACAAAATAAGGAGAAACCTGTATCAAATTTCATGGGATGTAAATCTGTAGCCGCTGCATATATAGCAATTAGATCTTCTATATGTATTTTGTCATTTACAATTGAATAGAAAAACGGCTTATTAGATTGCCTTTTATTTTGTATTAGGCAATGGCCATAGGTATGAATCGTTAAGCCCCCACCATTGTCAGCCACTAACCCCGGCAGGATCCTTGCCCAATGTTTTGGACATCAAAGGAAGACTGCTGTTCCTTTCTGTTACTACCTCTGTTGTCAGTATCCGACTGTCCAACTACATTTCAGTTGGGTAATAAGAAATGGACTTAATGGTCCATCTTTGTTTATGTCACTTGCTAATCACTAAGAAGGCCTTAAGCTACGAAGCTCACTTATGAGAATATGGACAATGATTTCCTTTGTAATCTTTTGGGAGCTTGGGTTCAACTAGTATATCTCATGTTTATGCAGTCTTCTAGGCATTGTGTTGATGTTTCGAGGATATTGCTCCCTATCCGAGTAACATACATACTGGCAAAAACTAGTGAATGAATTTGGGAGTGCTTTTTGCTGAGTTAAATTTAAGGTCAGGACAACCTAAATGTTTTCGCATATAATGGGCTACCTTTTGTCCTCAATTTGTTTCAACTTATGCTTTTTGGACACATGGGGATGATTTACATTATGCCACCTACACCTTGACCTTGCTACAATACATGTTTACATAGTCAAAGCTATCTAGCACGTATTCAGGCAGAGGCACTAAAGGCATTGGAAGAGATGCAGGATGATGGTTGAGTAAGGTATTGGAAAGGGTGGAGGATGATAGTTGAGAAATTAGTGATAGTTGTAGAGATTTATTTGGGATGTTACAAGCTCGTTGCAAGGAAATGATGTGTAGAAAGTTAAAATTAAGCTCATTCTGATCCAGCTATTGGAGCACATACTGTTTCCACCTAGCGGCCCAATTTGGTGCAGAGGATCTCAATGAGATTCACACTTTCCAGGCTTTTGTCATGCCACTTCCACTTGTTGCGCTTTTGCTTCAAGGATTATTCATTTTGGGGCCGACATCATGTGGTGGAAAGCCGGAAAGTAGAGATGGCTATCGATGATGTCACCATCTATACATCCTCAATTCTTCATGTAACAATATCCTTGTATCCCTGTACTGTGCTAGTTCAGTAGAACCCAAATTCCAATCTTAACTGTGTTGGGATGTAGGCTTCGGCCCATTAAGGGGGAGGCGCAGATGGGAGCCGGCCCTAGGCCCTCTAACCCTAGTTTCCTTAATTAGGAGATTACCCTAATTATGTTTCTTTATATATTAATCTCATTGTACTTGTAAACATTGTAGCACCTAATACAAAGAAAAACCCTAGTTGCCCCCGTGGATTAGCACGATCACACTGCTCGTGTGAACCACGTAAATTCTTGTGTTATTCTCTTGCTTTCGGTTTGTGTGATTGTGTGTGTAACGTTTAACCCTAACAACTGGTATCAGAGCTTTAGGCTCTTGATCTGTTACACTCAATCACTGCCTTTTCGCTGCCCGTGCCGCCGTCCCGCGCCGCCACCCGTGCCGCTGTGCCGCCGCCTCGCGCCGTGCCGTGTCGTGCCGCCCTGCGCCGCCCCGTGTCGTCTCCGCGCTGTTGCCCTTGTTTTTTCTGTTTGTCTATCGCCAACAATTTGGGATAATGGTTGAAGACGGAAAAACCAGGATTGAAAAGTTTGACGGACAAGATTTTGGATGGTGGAAGATGCAAATCGAGGATCTGCTGTGTCAGAAGGACTTGGATCAAGCCTTGACTGGAATAAAACCCGAGAAGATGGAAGACGCTGTATGGGCTGCTCTAGACAGAAAAGTCGTGGTTGTTATCAGATTTACACTGGCCAAGAATGTGGCCTTTAACATTGTGAAGGAAACTACTGCATGTGGATTGATGAAAGCTTTGTCAAACATGTATGAAAAACCTTCTACTTCTAACAAGGTATTTCTGATAAGACATTTAGTAAACACCAGAATGAGAGAAGGTATGTCTGTTACCTCAGACATTAATGATTTCAATACCATTATATCTCGCTTGTTATCTGTTGATATTAAGTTTGAAGATGAAGTCCAAGCTTTGCTTTTGTTATCCTCGTTACCGGAAAGTTGGTCGGGAACTGTCACTGCCATTAGTGGTTCAGCTGGAACCTCTAAACTCACCTTTGAGGGCATACGTGACTTCATCCTAGGAGAGGACATAAGGAGACGGAGCTCTGGAGAATATTCTAGTGCTTTGCTAAGCACTGAAGGGAGAGGTAGAAAGACAGAAAGAGGTAATGGCAGAGGCAAGTCGAAGTCTAGAAAGAGGAGTCAATCAAAGCCAAGGAAAGACATCCAATGTTGGAAGTGCAAAGAAATTGGGCACTTCAGAAATCAATGCCCTAAACAATCAGATGGAAACAGAGAGGTGAACGCAGCAACTGATGATTCAGATGAAGCCCTTATCTGTTGTGTTGAGAATTCAGCAGAGTCTTGGATCTTGGATTCCGGTGCATCCTTTCATGCTACTTACAGCACGAAGATGATGAAGAATCTACGCACAGGTAACTTTGGTAAAGTTCGTTTAGCTGACCATCGCACTCTTGACATCTCAGGAATAGGTGACACAGACATAAAGACTTCATTGGGTACCACTTGGACTTTGAAGGACGTTCGGGTCATTCCCAGCTTTAAGAAAATGTTGATTTCTACTGTGCAGTTGGACAACCAGGGATTTAAAACTATCTTTGGTGACGGGCAATGGAAGGTTGTCAAAGGAAACCTTGTAATCGCCAAGGGTAAAAAACGAGGCACCTTATACATGGTTGATGTTCTTGATAGCGAGGTGAATGCAGTGACCAGCGGGCTGAATTCATCCGGATTGTGGCATCAACGTCTCGGCCACATGAGTGAAAAAGGAATAAAGATGCTCGTTGCAAAAGGGAAGTTTCCTGATCTAAAAAGCGTGGATTCAGAATTCTGTGAATCCTGTGTTCTTGGCAAGAAAAAGAAGGTATCCTTTGTGAAGACTGAAGACTGGTGAGACACCGAAAGCTCATAAATTAGAGCTTGTTCACACAGATGTTTATGGACCGACACCAGTTTCTTCCTTGGGAGGATCGAACTACTATGTGACCTTCATCGATGATTCAACACGCAAGGTATGGGTTTACTTTCTTAAGAATAAGTTTGATGTTTTCAATACTTTTAAGAAATGGAAAACTGTTGTTGAATTGGAAACTAACTTGAAGGTAAAGTGCTTGAAGTCGGATAATGGTGGCAAATACATTAGCACAGAGTTCACTGACTATTGTGCTGAACATGGCATTCAGATGATAAAGACAGTTCCAGGCACTCCTCAGCAGAACGGAGTGGCAGAAAGAATGAACAGAACTTTGAATGAAAGGGCCAGGAGTATGAGACTTAATGTCGGGCTTCCAAAGACGTTCTGGGCTGATGCAGTTAACACGCAACTTATCTTATCAATCGAGGAATATCAGTACCATTGGGCTTCAAGATACCAGAGGAAGAGTGGAAAGGTGAAGCAGTGAAGTATGAACACTTGAAGGTGTTTGGATGCGGTGCCTATGATCTGATGAAAGATGGTGACAAGTTGGATGCAAAAGCCAAGAAATACACCTTCATTGGATATAGCTCAGATAGTATGGGCTACAAGCTTTGGGATTTTGAAAGCAGAAAGGTAGTCAGAAGTAAACATGCAACGTTCAACGAGGCTGAGCTTTATAAAGACAGGAGCACAGTAAACTCAAATGATCAAAAAGAACAAGTTGAGTTTGAAAGTCATGACATCAAAATTAGAGGGTCAGAAGATACTCGGGATAGTAGGAGTACTGAGCCTGATTTTCAGAATAATGACGAGTCTGAAGATGTTCATGAAGACAGTGAAAGCTCAGAGGATGAAGAAGAAAGATCTTCTCCGGTACAACCTCAACCAGTTGAATCACACTGGGTCAGGAGATCCACCAGAGTCTAAGCCTTTTGAAAAATACACTCCATCAGTCAATTATCTTCTTTTGACTGAGAATGGTGAACCAGAAAGTTACTCTAAAGCAGTTAAGCTGAAAGATTCGTTGCAGTGGGAGCGTGCAATGAAAGAAGAAATGGGATCTCTAACCAAGAACAAAACTTGGGTTTTAACCAAGCTTCCGCAAGATAAAAGAGTGTTGCAGAACAAATGGGTATTCAGAATCAAGGAAGAGCATGATGGGTCTAAACGGTATAAAGCCCGTTTAGTGGTCAAGGGTTTTCAACAGAAAAAGGGGATTGATTACAATGAAACTTTCTCTCCAGTGGTGAAAATGACCACCATCAGATTGATCTTGAGTATTGTAGCTGCAGAGGGCTTTCATCTAGAGCAGCTAGATGTCAAGACAACATTTCTACATGGTGACCTTGAAGAGGATATCTACATGGCACAACCTGAGGGGTTTCAGGTTGCTGGTAAAGAAGACTGGGTCTGCAAACTGAAAAAGAGCTTGTATGGTTTAAAACAAGCACCCAGGCAGTGGTACATGAAGTTTGATAACTTCATGGAAAGGACCGGGTACAACAAATGTGAGACGGACCATTGCTCTTATGTGAAGAAATTCAAGGGCTCCTATATCATTCTACTTCTCTATGTAGATGATATGTTAATTGCAGGTGCAAATATGAAAGAGATCAGCAAGTTAAAGAAACAAATGTCTGAAGAATTCGAGATGAAAGACTTGGGTCCAGCCAAACAGATACCTGGTATGAGCATTGCTAGAAACAAGAAAGATGGATCTTTGACACTATCCCAGGAGAAATACATCAGGAAAGTGTTAGAAAGATTCAAGATGAACGATGAGAAAATAAAACCTAGAAACACACCCTTGGGAAGTCATTTGAGGCTTACCAAAGATCAGTCTCCTAGATCAGAAGATGAGAAAGCAAATATGGCTAAGGTTCTTTATGCATCTGCTATTGGTAGTCTCATGTACGCCATGGTTTGCACGAGGCCAGACATAGCCCATGCCGTCGGGGTTGTTAGTTGCTTTATATCAGTTATGGGAAGAGAACATTGGGAAGCAGTCAAATGGTTACTCAGGAATTTGAAGGGCACTTCAAAGTTGGGATTATGTTTCAAAGGTAAAGATTCAGTTCTTAGAGGATATACTGATGCTGATTTGAGTGGATGCAAAGAGACATTTAAAAGCACTACTGGGTACGTCTTTACAGTGGGAGGAACAGCAGTTAGTTGGATGTACAGGCTTCAGAAAAGTGTGGCTTTATCAACAACAAAAGCTTAATACATGGCAGTTGCTGAAGCCAGTAAAGAGCTAGTGTAGTTAAAGGACTTTCTTGAAGAACTTGGGAAAAGCATGTTGATTACTCGTTACACTGTGACAATGAGAGTGCAGTGAAACTTGCTAAAAATCCAGTCTATCATGGGAAAACAAAACACATTGGGAGCAAATATCATTTTGTCATAGAATTGATCCGTGATGGTACAATGAATTTGAAGAATATCTCAGGTGCAAAGAATCCAGCAGACATGTTCACCAAGTCTGTGACGCTGGATAAGTTGAAGTTCTGTATGACTTCAACTGGCCTTCATGAAGAGTGTTGAGAAAGCAGGTGGTAACTAGGGGGAGCTCAAGCTTAGTTGATGTTTACAGAAGTACAAAGGAGTGCAGGTGAACGTGTTTTGAAGCCTCCAAGTGGGAGATTGTTGGGATGTAGGCTTCGGCCCATTAAGGGGGAGGCGCAGATGGGAGCCGACCCTAGGCCCTCTAACCCTAGTTTCCTTAATTAAGAGATTACCCTAATTATGTTTCTCTATATATTAATCTCATTGTACTTGTAAACATTGTAGCACCTAATACAAAGAAAAACCCTAGTTGCCTCCGTGGATTAGCACGATCACCCTGATCGTGTGAACCACGTAAATTCTTGTGTTCTTCTCTTGCTTTCAGTTTGTGTGATTGTGTGTGTAACGTTTAACCCTAACAAACTGCATTTCCATCCAGATGGTTTTTTGTTTGTATGTATAATTACCAAAGATACAAATTATTCTATAACATCGTTTCCTAATTGTTGCATGCTCAATAGGTGAAGACTTCTTGAACAATTGGAACAAGATAAATATTCCATGAGTTGCTTGGATTACTTAGGATTAAAGATTGTCTTTGGTTTGTGTTGTGACTTGTGAGTCATGGCAGATCATTTAACACATTTGTTTGTCTTACCCACCTAGTATCATTAGATCTGCTCATATTTTAAAAAATGTCACCTTTATGTTTGAGGTTCTTGCTCTATTGAAATGGTTAGTGACTTCATCAGTATGTCGAAATTTAACTTACAGTCTTTGTTTTATTAATCCTCCCTTCTATTTATTACTGATGCTATTATTTGTTTATATGTAAGTGAAATTGTACATCTTGGCCTCTAAACATTATTAGATATGGATCACTAATTATCTTGTAATCTTCAAGCACATGTTAACATGTCTGAGTGAAGTTACTGATAATGAAATTTGATCTCCTTTTTTTTTTCAGAGAGGGAGAAAAGTGCCACAAAAGAAGCCATGTCCATCCTTGACAAGGTTTGTGGCTATTCTTATATATATTGACCAGTATGACTGTATAAGCAATGAATTTTGTTAAATTAGAAGCTTTGTAACTTAAAATCTTATGCAGATCCTTTGGGTGGGATGAACCATTGCGTCAAATGTCAAAGTTGTCATTTTTGTACTCAAGCTTAAACTTTTTGAATATATTAACTTTCTAGTGATGCGGTCTTTTTTGTCAATCAACCATAGTCAGCCAATCACTTTCTGCTTTTATTTGATGATGGAATGACCCAGTGTAGTGCAGCAGGGTCCTTGTTGGAATTTGAGAGGGAAGTCTTTGTACATGATACTTGCATTGCAGTTTTGCAAAGAGCTGCAAAACTTTGATACTCTGCTTACAAGGAGTAATCTTATCAGTCTCTCTCAGGCTTGCCACTTTTTTTCTATTTGATAATTGATTGAACACTTGTATTAGAACGGTTAACCAAATAAGAAGTAAAAGTTGGGATATCATGTGAGCTTGAAATAAAGAGTCTCCTTTCATCCTAATAAACGTCGAAACATTGTTGTATGGCTATGTTATGTAGCAAGTCATTGTGTAGCTTGTCTCATTTTGCCAGTATAATCTACTTGGATATGGGTGTATTCTCTGGGTAGACAAGATGCTGGTTGTGAACTTTAAAGATGTACCAGAGCTAATCCTAGCAGAAGTAGGAAGCTGAAATTATGGGAGCATGAAACAAAATAGTTGCTAATAAGAAACGACTACCTTTGTTACCAGTTTAGATGAGCATTGTAAGTTGATAATAAAAATGATTTCAAAATCATATGTTCTAGCATTTGATCTATTCATTTAACTTCTGAAAACAATAAATATGTTGATTAGTGTTGTTATCTGATCTTGCAAAATAATTATGGTTGTATACTGAATCAATGCATTAATATCAATTTCGTATTTTTAGATTTGACTATGAAAACTAAATCTAAAATTTTGTGCTAGATATCTGAATCAATGCATTCATACTCGTTTAATCTTAAAGTGAAAATTTAAATTGATTTGCTTACTAAATATCTGAATTCGAAATCCTCAAT
Organism: Arctium lappa; assembly: GCA_023525745.1. Taxonomy (NCBI): domain Eukaryota; kingdom Viridiplantae; phylum Streptophyta; class Magnoliopsida; order Asterales; family Asteraceae; genus Arctium; species Arctium lappa. The sequence continues at coordinate 19,173,174 of CM042050.1, forward strand.
ATTCTACTAACGTAAGGAAATCACATCTCTCCTTGAACAAGAACACAAAGTTCATTGATACTAATTTAACAGAATTCCCTATGTTTCCCTTATGGAGTTATGGTGCGATGCATCAAACCAGCAATACCATGTTACCAAGATGGGAAGAGCACTTAGAATTTTTATATTTTTATTTTGTAATATAGAGGAACATACTGTCTAAAGCAGTATGATATGGGAGCAAACTAGGTGGACAGTGAGGATGTACACTTGCAATAGTGGGAGGATCTGCTCTAGATATTTCTTAAGAGGTCATACTTATTATTGTGACTAAAGCAAGTATGTGTTTTATATATTTCTTTTTATCTTCAAAGCTTTACAATTTGTTATGTTATTGATTTGAGCTGTAGCAGAAAGAGGTCAGCTTTCACAAACACTTGCAAGTTTTAAAGGGAACTAATCCTGACACTAGAATCTGTTCATTGACCATTGTCAATTTGTCATGTTTATGATTTAGTTCTGAGCTTAGTCAAATGGCATAGTAAACAATTGACTTTATTTTTTGTTAGCGTATTTTATGGGGGACCAAGAGAACATGAAAGAAAGAAAAGAAGAACGAGGCATATTGTAGAATAGTTCTCTAGGCATGTCAATTCCACAAATGGACCTACCGAAGATTACAAAGACACCCAAGAAGCATCGTGTCCCTCACAAAGATGGTCAGGGGATTTCTGATCTTTTAAAGTGGCAATATCTGCATGTTCCAGGAACACCATACACCAAGAAAAGATCTTTCCTTCATATCTTACTGTAGGGCCTCTGGATCTGGTTAATAGCATCGTCTCCATTGATGTAATTCGTTAAAAAGCTTCACTAAAGCTAGAATTGACTTGCCAAATATACTAAGCACACATCAAAGGAAGATGATATATACATTAGTAGTAGGAGCTTATTAAGTAAAAGAGGTATACGCAAAGCTTATATGGTAACTGGCATTTCTGCTTTTGCATTGATACCCTTCTCTATTAAAACCCTGAATGTGTTGGCTGATATATGAATCTCTGTTGATATGCACTAAAAGGTGGTCACCATCTACTTTGTGCAGTATGTTGGGTCGATAAATACTTGCAGTTCTGTAGGAGAGGAAGACCCTCAAAATGTTGTTCCGAAGAGAAGGAAAGTAGTTGTGAGTGAAACAAAGGAGGAATGCACCAAGCATACAGAAAACAAGATTTTGGAGGAAACCACTGGTAATTTACTCTGGATCAAAAACTTTTTTAGGTGGTTCTGATTCTCCTGTTTGTATTCATGTCATGATTCCTGAACATGTCAAGTGTGATCTGGTTTTCAGCTAGGCTTGACATATGCCAAACAATAAGTGATAAAGGGAAAGTTTTTATGTTTGTGGATTTCACAAATGTGTGAATATTATTAAAATAAACCTTGTGGTTGCAGGTGCTGGAGAGGTTTCAGAAGGTTCTTGTTTGTCCTCTCCGAAATCAGATGCAATTATAGAAAGATCTGACCCTCTTTCGCTGGTTAAGCTGACAAAAAGTGGTTTGCTTCTCCTTACATTTTCATGTGGCCATTGTCCTGATGTCGTGGACATTGTGTCAAACATCATGCAGTCTTTGGAATCTGGAAGTTTAAAAGCACCACTGTAAGTGGTTTATTGGTAAAGCTTTTTTCTTATAACATAAGTACGTATCTGACACAAATGTTTACTTGTTTATGAAGAGATAATAAACTCTTTTCTCGCTTACAAAGCGAAGCTCTTTGATACAATGATTTTTGAGTTTTTTTTTTTTGGAAAGGGTATCCTGGGCCTATGGCCCAGACTAATCCCCGGCAATTAGGGCCTTTGGCCCAGCTGCTAAAGCGTGCAACCCTGAGTTTATCCTCAGTGGCCACAAGTGCTGCTAGTGGGGCTCGAACCCGGGTTGAGCGCTATGAACTCCCCAAGCATTTACCACCACACCACAACCATTGTGGTTAATGATTTTTGAGTTATTGTTGACAATCATGGAGTTTGGAGTTCTCTTTTTACCTTCATTTTGGTGCACCTGATTTAGGAATGTCTATAATCTGTTATAAGTTGAGCAATCTTAGTATCAAGTTAACTTATTAGTCATGTCCTCCATCGCCCTATCTTATTGATCATGTCATCTTTTGTATTGCAAGGAGCATGCTTCATTTTTTGCCTCTCATTATTCTTGTGAATAATATGTTCTTGAAATATTTTAATTATAGAGGGAAAAACTTGAATTTACCAATATATTGGTAGGCGTACGAGCCTCAACAAACAAACTATAGAATCTCTAAAGCACTTCGAAAATTTAGATATATACATGTCTAGACAATCTAATGTCCTTTTCAAGTGGAAGCATATATTAGTCATGTCTAACTTTCTAGACATACAGTTAATGTGAGGTTTCTGAAGGTTTCATTAGGATGCTGATGATATAGTAATTTGACTGAATGTTGATGCATTATGTAGGTCGAGATGTCAAATTCCACCCAAATGATAACCCTGTCAATCTCATTGAATACTTGGTTTCTAATGATTTACACGACTGCTTGGTCATCACAATACGTCACATAAGACCAAACAATGAACTTCATTTCATGTAGGCTGTAGCAAGTTTCTATGGTCTACACCATTTTAGGTGAAGCACCCGTCTTAATATGATACGCAATTCAACATTGGAATGGAAGACTACAACTTGGTTCATGCACTTCCAAATACGAAGTTACCTCTAACAAATAGTCAAAAACACATTAATCGGGTGTGGATCTCCTAGAGTATCTTGTTCGATAAGGATTGGAAAGAATCCTTGAGGCGTTCATTTTAAAACCTCAAGAGTATAAAACACCTTTCCTTGGAATGCCTTCGAGGTGCCATAGTGTATGACAAGTGACTTCCCTATGGCTAGTTGGAGGAGACATGAACCCACCCTTGTTGTGGGCTCAGGGCAAATGAGGCACAACTTTGGCCTCTTGCCTTGGTCGAGGCCTATTGGTGCAATGGGGCTTAGGACCAAGAGATGCAAAATGTTAGGCTCGCTAGGTGCAAGCATTTGTTTTAAGAGGTTCTTGTTTTTCTTTTTACACTACAAATCTCATGTTGTTAAAAGCATATCAACGATACTTATTTTGTTATCAACTTGAAATCTCTATGTCAAGTATCTATAATTGTTCGAACAATTTTTGGGGAAAGGAGTTCAAAAGGACTACTCTTAGTTGTTTGGTGGGGTGTATCTTTTTAGGGATAAATGTACTTTACTTCTACTTTTGGGTGCAAAGGCTCTTGAGAATTTTGGCATAAAATTCACTTGTTTAATGGCATCTAGGAGAGGAAGACTTATTATAAATCCGTGGAAAACTTCATTTCTTCATATTGGGTCCAATCTCCTATAATGTGAATTTGATTCGACATCCAAGGTGGCGAAGAAACGAACTCTTGGAATGTAGGTGTTTGGGTTGAGACTTTCCTAGCCAGCTACCATAACTCTCTTTTACTCAATCTATCTTCTTCCTCTATCCTCTCCGAGGATTCTCTCTCATAGGTACACCTTTGGGAATTTCTCCCACGTCTTCCTCGTGGTTTTGTCCATTACAATCATGCCCTTGTCTTTCATTCAAAATGGTCTCCTAATAAAGCCCCACAATAATAAACCCCCTAACCCGCCCAACCTGGCCCAAAAATAGGCCAAGATGGGAGCAATAGTCCACCTTCCAAAAAGGTGGTCTAGGAGTGCATGTAGAGGCCTTTTGGGAGTTTGGGTGATCTCTTCTCATGAGAGTTTAGGTGTTTGAAAACAGGTCATTATTAGTCTAAACTCTTGTGTTGATTGAAGTTGCTTCTCATACCTAAAGAGCTAAGCAGTTAATTGCGGCGCAATTTCGGTGAAATTGCGGTGAAATTTCGGATTTCAGTCCGGAGAAAAATTTCGGTGACAAATAGCGGTGAATAATAGCGGTAGCGAAATTTGCGGCGCAATTCACCGAAATTTCACCGCAATTTAGTAAAAATAAATTGCGGTCCGAAAATACCGAAATTATTATCACTAATAAGTTTGGGCTTTTTCCTTTATGGGCTTTCAATTTCCTCTTGGGCCTGCTTTTATTTTTGATGTTTGGACTTTGTGGACTTTCAATTTGACTAACCTAACAGCCTTACCTCTCAATCTCTTCTCCAACGACCACAGTCGTACGCTATTCCACAATTCACACGACTCCTGACTCGATTTTTCCCAATCGGCTCTACCTCCTACTTGATTTTTCCTAATCGACTCCTACCCAGGCCTTTCCTAATCGGCTACTTCTCCTACTCGACTTCAGAACCCTCTGATTGCTACTTCTTCTACTCGTCGATTGCTACTTCTCCAACAGCAGCAGGTTATTCAATTGCTTTTACTTTTTTGATTTAAAATTTACAGCCAACAATATATTAATTATTAAGTTATATACATATATATATATATTAATTATAAAGTTTTATATGTATATATATATATATATTCATATTAATTTATGAACCTATTTTTTTTACCGCTATTTCACCGATATCTCACCGCAATAACTGCCATCACAATTCTAGGTCCTGACCGCAATTTCCGCAATAGACTGTGTTAACTGCTTAGCTAAAGAGAAGATAGGATAAAGTTGCATGGGTGAGTCGGATAATGACAATCATGTCATTTTTCTTGGATTTTTGAGGTCATGGATTTTTGAGGTTTCGTGGCTAAGGCAAAGTGTATGACTACTTGGACCTTGCTTTATATATCCTAAAAAGGGCTATAGCAACCGGTAGATCCTGCAAGTATACATGTCCTACTAGTGTCGTTCAAAGCAAATAATAATAGTAAGAATATCAGATATCGTACCTCAGGGACAATAAAACAAGATTACATAAGTCAAACTTAAAATGAGATTTCAGATGGCGAATTCAATGAATTGTTTTGGGTGAGTTAACAACTAATGATTTAAACACATAGTAAGTAAAAGCATGGGTAGAAGATCCGGTTGGAATTTCAACTCAGAGTGTAGCAGAACCTCAACAGTAGTTCTCAACATCTCATTACCTGATCAAAGAACCTTCTTTCGAAGTTCAGTTTAGGCTAGGGGTGGCAAAAAGTGACCCAACACGCCAACCCAGATTGGGTTTTCAACCCATTTAAGTTAAATGGGTCAACCTGCCTAACCCATTTATGTAAATGGGTTGGGTTGGGTTGAAATTTCCGACCTGTTTTTAACCCGATTTCAACCCATTTATAATGCTTCATAACCTTATTTTATTTTTAATTAACTATCATTAATTGATTATAGTTAATAATTTAATATCTGTTTAATAATTAAAAATCTGAATAGAAAAAAAATATGTTTCCTAAATCCTAATTGCATCCGACAGCATATTGACAATTTGACACATGACTAAACCAAATTCTCTCTTTCGTTCACAATACTCGTTGACTCCTCAAAACCCTAGTCGACGCCCGACGCTCTTCCACGACCACTGATAGCCCGACGCGGCGACGTCTTTCCACGACCACCGACGGCCCAACGCCTTTCCACGACGACGTTTGTCAAACGACTTCCATACATTTCCTGTCATTCTTCCACAACGACTTCCACAGTTTGAAACTTTGAACAATTTATTTGACTCTGTGATTGTGTATTTGTAATGAAATTAAGTAGTTTAATCCCTTTTATTTTGTTTACAATTTTAAAATTAAATGGGTCAACCCAGGTTTGACCCATTTATTTAACAGGTTGGGTTGAGAGAATCATAAACAGGTTAACCCACTACCAACCCATTTAAGTAATAGGTTGGGTTGGGTTGAAAATCTCAACCCAATTAATTAAACATGTTGGGTTGAGATTTTCAACCCAACTAATAAATGGGTTGAACCTGAACCCAACCCAACCCAACCTGACCCATTGCCACCCCTAGTTTAGGCGGTGTCCTCATTGTATCGATGATGCACACAAATCCAAGCATGGCACATATCTTATTCTTCTTTCCATATAGAGTATAACTGAATCAGTTGTTGCATACTCCTACATCATTTCTATAACCCTCATAAGTTTTTATATTTACGCTATCTTCTATGTAAGCTCAACTTATTTATAACAAAATAACCAATTATCAACTTGTTAAAGATTGTACAAGTGAAACATTAGAACAAAGATTGACCAGTGGAGTTATTGCTATTGCGAAAGCAATCATCCACTAATACATTGGCATAATCTTCCAACTTTCACTCACAACCAAGCTAGGGGATTAGCCCATCATTGCTTTAAGAACATAAACTCATAAAGTAACGACATGGAAATTAATTTGCATAAGAAGTAAAAAGCTCAAGAGTAGTTGCTTGAAAGTAAATGTGCTTAAAAGTAAAGGACTTGAAGTAAATATGTTGCAGAAAAATAAAGAACAAGATGAAGTAACAAAAAGCTTGCCACTACCAAGTGTTTCCAAAGGAGTACAAGAACTGAAATCAAAGCTTTTAGAAAGCTTGATTTTGTTGAAAACAAAGCAGAGACACACCCTTTATATACTATCAAGGGTGGCCCAAAAAGTTAAACAACCACATTAAGGGAATAATATAGTGTCCAACATGTTATACACAAAATGAAGTCTAGCTAATATAATAAGCAAAAGGTGATTAGGGGCCATCTCCATGTGCATTACTAGTTCAGCTTTTTGGAATTTGGAAATGGACCCAAATCTTCAAATGTAATAATTTAGATTTCCATCAGCTATTTGTCCAGACTTGCATGCTACATAAGAATTTTAATAATACACAGAATGTAGATTTTGCTTATTGTGTATTCTTGTTGTTCATAGAGGTTGTGCAAACATTAGTGGTTTTGCTAAGAAGTTGCAATGGTTATTTTTTTTTTTTTCAGTTGGTGCCATAGGATTTTACCTATCCAAACGACTTGTGTTTTGCACGAGAAAGAGCTGTGCACTTTGGTATCGAAGCTTGTTGCTAACTTCATGAATAATGAAGGAAAAAAACTTGCTCGACCTATAAAGGTACAACTTAAAAGTTTTTAGAGTGAATTACAAAGATTGTACTTGTCGAGGCTGTGGTAATATGAAAATTACGGATTAGGGCCCTTAAATGAAATAGTTATATATATATATATATATATATATATATATGATCACTGTGGATTCACTTTAGTTATGGATGAGGTCCCTTGCCCTAACTCCGTTAAGGCGTTAACTCACATCTATTAAGTTCCCTTCACGTGCTCTCGTGAGGGCATTTTGGCCATTTTGTTTATTTTTTTAATAAGTATTTTGTAGTACAAGTTTAGATGTCTTTAATACAAGTGTGTAAAGCATTATAATAAGAATAAAAGAAAAAAAAATCAAAAACAAAAAATACATACCCATCTATGACTTTCTTCCTGATCTCGACCTCCCCAGTCTCAGGTCTTTCAGCATCTTAGCAACACCGAGCTCTACCTCTTTCATCCTGATCCACTCACTAGTGACCAGCAACACCGAGCACTGCCATCTCCTTCTTTTTTCATCCAGATCCGCTAAAACCATGTATCAAAATCAAGGAGAATGGGGAGAAGCAAATGTGGGTTTGATTTTGATTTTGCTGCCAGCTCGTTCTTCGTAGTTACGCTGTTGCTTATGTTCCTTCAGTGTGGTGGGTGTTTTTTTTTATTTTGTTTTCATAGTTGTAGCCTGCTTGAGTGGTTGTTGCTTCTACTCCATTTAGGAGATCACAACTTCAAAATGGGTTTTGTTGTATGATTTTTTATTTTATTTTATCGGCCTGAACCTAAACTGAGGATTGATTTTGATTTTACTGTCTTTGTCTTCTTCCCCACTTCCTCAACCCACTGTCATCTAAAAACCCACACAAATCCAACCTAGATCCAAGAATTGGTTTTCAATGACAACAACTTTTTTTTTCTTCGGTTATGATGTATTGAGATACAAATCGAGAATCCAAAACCAAAACGGAAAATGAAAGTTGTTGCCATCAAAAACCAAAACCTGGATCGAGGTTGAGGGAGATGGGGAAGAAGACAAAAGAAGTGAAATCAAACTCATATCAGTTTAGGTTCATGCCAAAACAGTAAAATAAAGCACTTTATACAACAACACCCATTTTGAAGAACAAAAAAAAAAAATCCTAAATCAATGGGGAAACGAAACAAAAGTAAGAAAAGTAGACTGTAGACCCACTGTGTTGATCTCCTAAATGAAACAGAAGCAACAACCACGCCACCACTATGAAGAACAAAACCAAAAAACCACGCCACCACTATGAAGAACAAAATCAAAAAACCACCCACCACTGTGAAGAACAAAAACAACAACCAGATTAAGGAGATGATAGTAAAATCAATCCCATATTGGTTTCTTCTCATTCTCTTTGATCTTGGTACGTGGTTTTACTGGATCTGGATGAAAGAAGGAGATGGAGTGCTCGACATTGGTGGCCACTGAGTGGCCAGAGACTGGGGAGGTCAGGATCAGGGATAAAAACCGTAGATTGGTATGTCTTTTTTGTATTATTAAATGCTTTACACACTAGTATAAAGGACATCCAAACTTGTACTATAAAAAAACTTATTAAAGAAATAAGCAAAATACCCTCACATGAGGGAAACTTAACGGAGTTAGGGCAAGGGACCTTATCCGTAACTAAATACAATACATATTTTTATTGTTTTGTTTTGAAGGACCTAATCCATAATTTTCATATAACCACACGGACGATCTTTGTAATTTACTCAAGTTTTTATTACTATTTGCATCTTATTTTGAGGACGACGAAGCTGGCAAATTACTATTTGCATCTTCAGCTAGTTTCCTTACTTTTGAACATTTTCCCGCAACCTTGTCTTTAAGTGTGTCCAATAGTTGATATGGTCTATCGCAGAATGTAGACGGCACAAGTGCGCAAGTAATTGCTGAATTAACTAAATCACTTGCTTTCTAAATTAACTACATCACTTATCCATTCCATTTTCAGAGATAATCAAAGTCGCAGTTGATATTGCCACAGCTAATTTGTATTTGTGGATTTTGCTTTTTGGTAAAAAGTTTAGATATCAGTTATGATATCAGTGTTCATTTTTCTTTGTCTAATGTAGTCGTGACTTTTCCCTGAAGTTCATAAAAAGATGCTATTTTTTTAGAGGAGACTATGATGGCATGCTAGCTTGAAGATCACAGAGACCTTCCTCCCCAACCCTCACAAAGTTTGAGGAGTCTTGGTGGACTGGGTCTTGCTTTAGAAGGAAATATGCAAGTTTTTTGTTTCATAAAGACAAGATTCACAACAGAACTCACAAAATAATGCCATAGTTTGCAGTAGGATACAACAGGAGAGGAAGTGAGGAGACAGAATCGAAAGGTGCAAATAGCAACTTAAATCCAGTGGCAATGCTAGATCGTAGCAAATGCTTTGAGGTCATGGCTGCTGCTGTGAAAAGCATTGTTTCGGACTCAGTTGTTGATCTGAAATGTCCAGAGGTACCAAGTTTCACTTGTTCTTTTTTTCGCAACATCGGTGCTGACAAAAGTATTTTTAAATTTGCAGCTCACGGTTCTTATCGAGCTCCTACCCATTTCTCAACTACCAAAAGGGTCTTCGCCCGTAGTGGCTGTTTCAGTTCTTCCGCAAAAGCTCATCATGACGAAGCCTCGTCTGTGCATCAAAGCTTTGGTTCCTGATACGAAATCAAAGAAGTGAAAGAAAAATGATGTGGGTTTTTGTAGTTTAGAGTCATTTGATCGTAGTAAGCAAGTACTTTAAGTTGAGTGTATTAGGAGAAGAAGAATGTTCATTTTCTTGAAATTTTGTTTTCTTAGTCATTGAATGTTATAAATTTTATTGAAACAAATAGTTTGTGTAAAATGGTTTGTAACCGGCAACCTGAACGGACCAATACTGCCTTACCTCAAAAACATTATGTGAGAGGTAAATCAGGTATATAGTGGTCCACAAAGTAGCTGACTTTAGAGCTTAGTGCCCAATCTTACAATTCCGATGGCTATTAAGCTAAAACATCAACTATTATAATCACAATCTCCATAGTTTAAGTAAATTTTAATTACAAGCTTAATCCAATTAATTATTTTTCGTGGTTGATTATATATTTTAGTTTAGTTTTAGATGTTGTTCTATAATAATTTAAAAATGACGTGCTATCGTACTTTTTATAGATGATGTATTTGATGGACATCATATATTATATGATAGGCGAATGATCATGTGAGAAATTAAGGTTAAAGTGAGAAGTGGATATGAACAATTGATCACTTTTACTCAAATGCCCTTTCATGAATTGTGACTTAGAAGGAATTGATCTAGTGCATCTTATCTCGGTGATCTAACGGTTGATAACCATTTCTCACGTTTTTCACGTCAACCTCAACTTCTCACGTAAACTCAACCCTTATATGATAGTATCTATTAAATATGTCATCAAGCGTGTAATCTAACAAGGTGGTATGATAATATACAATATTAACATTTGTAATTTCATCTTAATATCATTATAATGCAATAAGTAATTAGTTTAAAAACCAAAAATAAAAATAACTTTCTTTTCATATCTATTTTTGGAGAATTCGGAACTTGATTTATTGAATCACTTAAATAATAAAATTGAGTAAATTAAGTTTTTCGTCCCTGTGGTTTGTTTAAAAATTTCGAATTTCGTCCTTGTGATTTTAAAATTTCGGTTTTGGTCTTTATGGCTTACAATTCAATTATATTTTAGTCCCTGAAGCCAAAATAATACTTTGTAGTATGAAGAACTAAAATATAAATGAATTGTAAACCATCGGGATGAAAAATTATAATAAAATTTAAATCATAAGAATGAAAAAGGTAATAAATTATAAATCATAGGGATGAAAATTGTAGTTTTAAAACCATAAGAATGAAAATAGAAATTTTCAACAAACACAGGGACTAAAAACGTAATTTACTCTAAAAAATAAAATAATAAAGAAATACTATTAAGGAAAAAACATAAAGTAGGTTTTATCGCAATCGATTAACGTTGAAAGTGAACCAATTTGGAGGAGGAACCCACAATCCGAGTTGCACCAACATCCAACCCAAAAGCGTGTGAGATACGGAGCAATTTCTCCAATGGAGGTCGAGGGATCATCGAAACCAATGATAGCAACACAGCAGGAATTGGTGGAAGCGAAGGTGCCGCTTGCATACAGAGATCAATGCGCACATTTGCTCATTCCTCTCAATAAGTGCCGCCAATCCGAGTTGTACCTGCCATGGAAATGCGAGAACGAGCGTCACTCCTACGAGAAGTGCGAGTACGAGCTTGTAATGGAGAGGATGATCCAAATGCAGAAACTCAAACAATCTAATAAGCAGGGGAAGGGCAGCCCCATTCCTCTTATCCCCAAAACCGCCAACGCTTGATAAGTCCCAGTCAAATCGAATTCGCGATGATCGGTTTGTGCTTTTTGCGTTATCGTTCTACTTTGTTTTGATGTGCTTGTTTCTATATTTCTGATAGTTCTATTCCATGGATTTAGTTTTTAGTTTCTATGTGATCTAGGGTTATGTGTAATCTGAATTTGATGGATTATGTCGATTAACGGTCTCCTTTAGGGAATTGTTTTGGTTAGTTAGAGAATCCTTTTGCGGTTTGGCTGCACTGTTGAGGCTATTCATAATTCGGGCAATACTCCACTTCAAAATACGTTCAGACTGCAAGTATAATTAGCCATATGTGATGTTAGCGTTATGCTATATTTGCTGCTTCCTAAGACTGATGATTTGTTTCGTTTACTCAAATCCTCTTCGCCATGATTTTGTCTTAACACTGATAGTGAAGTCCCTTTGCACAATCATTATTCCCTTTTAATGTTGGAAGACTGATTGATAAGAATATTTGATTATGCCAAACAAGATTTTTGCTTATAAATAACATTAATGGATTATATATTTAGATTGGATGCCCCTATAGTGTAAAACAGTGTTTAAAAATTCTGCTTAGGTCTCGTTTAAGCAACACTGACTGCTTGTAGGTTAGCTTAGGATAGAAGACTTTGTGTGAATAATCTACATTCAACTATATAAAATGGGATTAGCTTGGAAATATTTTGGAGATAAAAAAAATTGTCAATTGAATTTGTGAAGTACTAGGCCTGAATATGTAAAATAAGGACAGCTAGACACCTCCTAGATCCCCAGGGGATTTTGGCTTAAATCAGCCAATAACACTTTCCCCCTGCTTTCTAGAGTAAACCGAAGAGTACGGCCAACGTAAACCATCTTCGATATTAATTTAGCTTACCAACCCAATCCCTTTGAATTTGAAAACCTCTGAATCCCAGCTAAAGGTTAAAAGAAATGTGAGAATAAAACTCACTAATACTTCTGCTTTCGTTTCCAACTACATCTTTCCTGGACGCATTATCTGCAAATCTGCTGCTGAGATGAGTATCAGAGGGATCCATTTTGAGCTTTTCCACTCGGTTGCCACCTTGTAACTTGAAAGGCTTCTCTATTTACCCTTTTTATGCCTGTGATGGTCTTTGTAGAGGCTTTTTCCACTTTATTGTAGCTATAATTTGAAACACGCTCCACGAATTGGTATTGCAACTTCACAACTGCCTCTATATAAGGTCTATTAGAAAATCTTCAAGACTGAAGGATGATAACAAACCAAAATCAGAGCTGAAACGGAAACTCTGGAGTCTGTCCCAAATAAATACTTAAGCTAATTAAGCAAAAGCTCCCACCCTTCAATCCTCAAGTAAGAAAATACTCCCAAAGCAGCATGATCCTTACTTTCAAAACCAGGTGAGACTTTCACCCCCAGAATCTTCAGATAGTAAAAGCTCTGTGTTTAAAATTAATTCTGCCTTTTCCTTTCTTCCTATCATCAACTTTCCTTGCCTTATATATCTTTTGTCCGTGCCCCTTCTTTTTAAAATATTATGTTTACTCCCATCTACCATTTCATTTAAAAACCAAACATGACCCTCTCACATCCACACTTTAGGATAATACTCTGTTTACATCAATCGAGTCCCTCTCTTTTCTTTTTGTTTCATTCTATTTGTTTTCAGACATGAGATTGCCCCACCTACATCACCATTAACCATGCTACACACCTATTATTCTCGTCTCTAGCTCTCTTTGTGTTGTATCCCTCACATATTATTCTGAATTCTTTGTCAATCCCTAATTTAATTATTGGTTTCCCAACTTCTTTCTCGAATTGCATTTTGGTATCACCCTTCTTCCTTGGCTCCAATTACCTTCCTGTTAACCTAATGAATATATCTCTCATCCTCTGTCTGCGCTCTCTGTGTTTTTGTGGGGATGCCAGCTTTCTCGTCTTGAACTTTACATTCTCTAATCACTATCTGCTACTGCCTTCCAATCACCGATATTCTTCTTATGGTTTTGATAAAGCTCCAGACAACTAATTTTCATCAACAAAAAGGTCGAGCGTAAATTAGTCATCATCCTTGTCTGTTTTGCTAATGTTCAAATTCTGCTATAGCCTTTATGATCTTAATGTCTTCATCATTGTCTCCAAGCTCTCAATGGTAGACTTTTTAACCTTGCACCACAAACTCTTGCTAAACTGTGTAATTTATTTCTTGGCTTGTCCGAATGGGAACGTCTACCAAGTCTCCTTTTTCTTCGTTTAGCTATGGGTCTCTAAAATCTTCCTAAAGTTCCCCATTTCATGATGTATGCAAGCTCAACGTTCCCTTCCTTTCACTATTCTATAACCTTTTCTTCAAGCTTAATGTTCTTTTCTTTGCACCGCTCCAAAACCACAAAAATGATTGATTTAGCACCTCGCAAAAATCTGAATTTTCTTTACGTACAATGATCACCTTATCTTCTTTGAATCTTAAGCTTTATGGGTTTATGGTTGAACCTACTTTCTAGGTATTTCCGTTATGTTTCTAAACCTTCATTTGCCGATTCATCATAAAAACCTTGAAGTTGTCTCCATTCCATTTAATCTTGACTGTCTCCATAGCCTCCTCACTTTTTTCTTACCTTGTGAAGCAAATCCACTCCTATTAAACGTAGTTATACCATCAATTTTCTCGTACCTATCAAGGAAATTCGTGAGCTCTATGGTGTTTTTATCCGAGTTGGGAGCTTTATAGCAGAGCGTTGATGCTATTTCCTTCTGTTTATCCCTCTCTTCCAATGTCTCCTGTTACCAGTATACCTGTTCAATTCCTCTATCTGAAAACATATGCTGAAAACCCCAAAGCTATTCTTTCTTTCTCCCTCGACCCACTTCCCCCTTTCTTATCCGTTACCACCTGGAGTGGCATCCAATCTGCCTCCCCCTTTCCTTCGATCACTCTTTTAGGTGTTTGGTTGGTTTTTCATCAAGTCCTGGATGGAGAAAGTTGTTTGTGAATTAATCTGTCTATATCGTTTGGGAAGACTTAGGCATTGTTTGGCAAACTAGCTTATAAGCTAGCTAGTAGTTGATAAGCTAGCTTTTCAAAACGCTACTTTGAGTAGCGTTTCAATAAGCTAGCTTATGGTCATCCAAACATGTACCAGGAAAAAAAGCTAGCTTATAAGCTAGTTTTTTTTGCCAAACATAGCCTTATTCATAGATAGAAGGAGCGTGTTTTTTAATTAGGAGGGGCAAGTTTGGAAAAAAAACTTGTTTCTTTGCATAAAGCTCCCTCTTAAAAAGCTTATTGAATAAGCCATTTTTTATATCATTAAGTTACTACCAAACAGTGATGTATAGTTGAGTGATGTATAGTTGACTGAATAAGTTGCTAACAAACGAGCCCTTAGTCTTGTTACATACACATTTGTTAGACTAACCATTTATTTTCTTTATGTTTTTTGTTTGTTTTCTCACTATTGTATGATGAATAATGCAGTTTGTTTCCCCATCTTTGTGCTCGAACTTGAACCGGATATGTATGTCTTTAATCAATTTCATATGAGTAATGGGCATTCTTTTTTGTTATCTTTTCCCTTTTCTTTCCTGTGCATGCGTATGTGAGTAGATATGTTACAGACATGATGTCGAGGTTTTGTTTTGGTCTAGTTTTCTTTGTAGATGGTAGAGATGCTAAGACTTGCTCAAATTTTGACAGGGACATGAAACTGCTAACTTTTGTGGACTTCCAGTAGAGTGCTTAATGCCATCGGTTAGAAGAACCGTAAATCTGTTTTATGTTTCCATGTACGAGAGGACGATCAGACAATTTCTTCCTTCTCAATAAGATACCTATTCTAATTCATCATTATTAATAAAAGGAGGTGGTAAGTTTTGATTTTTTAATTTCATTGAAACGTGATGCTTGGGTAGGATGGTTAGGTGCTAAAAAATGCTTCTGATGGAGGAGCATAATGGTGTTGGTTAATGGTGGCCTCAACCACTTAACTTTGCGAAATTTGTGGTGTGTTGGGTGCCCAGACTGGATTGGATACGACTAGACGACTAGATGGGTGAGAGTGAGACAAGTGGGTGAAAAAATTGTATACGGTTTTAGGGTTGGAAAGGTGCCCGCCCTATTAGGTCATGCTGGTAAGGCCTTGTTTTTATTTTAATTTGATATTGGGTAGTTTACTAATATAATTTACCAATCTTGTCACATGTATATGATTTTTGTTCCACTTGTTTTGTCTCGGTCTAAATGTTGGCCCAAGCACCTAATGTCCTATACCATTCGACATACCAAAGGCACCAGCGCCAATTAATATCTTGTTTCCTTTTTCTGTAAAGAAAGTGACTGCCTAACTGTGGTGCCAATGGTTGTATGGCGAATTGAGGGTGGGTAATGGTCATGCAGCAGAGCAGAAGGTGGTCCAAACCACATTGCAGGGTTGGGTTTGATGGTTTTTGAACGACCATGTGGTGGTTGATAGCACTTGATGAATACTTGCAGTAAAGGCTGGTGAAGAAGTAAAAATCAGTTGGAAAGGTATTTGCTGGGAGACCAATGAAAAGGTGTTCCTTTTTTAGGTCAAGTTGGGGTGCAATATGTAACTGGGTTTTTAAAGGGTAGGTAATTTAGGGTTAAAATGGAATTTAGATTAGTGGAGATAATAAACATTTGAAATATGTTTTGATGATATATAGTTACGTTAAAACACTCTGGTTAGTAGCCCTTGATCTGGACGAATGCACTTGTGCATATTAATAAATTAAGTTGTTTTTTTGTTTTTTTATACACGTGTGCATTATGCACTTGTGCATGTTACAAATTATTTGCATGTCTAGATTAAGGGCTACTTGGTTGTTCTTCAGTTTTTCGTGTTTTTGAGATTTTCCTATCTAGATTGAAAATGGGAAACAGTAAAAGAAATAGGGGGAGATTTGGAAGACAAAATGGAAGGACAGGGACAGAAGGGAGTGCTTCTGTTTAAATCATCATTCCCGTCCTATCTCTGACCGCTGCCTCCTGATCATCATCATCATGGTGGCTACTGCCCGCCTCAATCCACCACTACTTTATAAGGGAAATTCTAATCCTACCCGCTACAAAATTTTTTTAAAAGCATACCCCCTTCCCCTCATACAACCCTTCTTTTTGGCTTTTTTTTATTTTTATTTATAGTTACAATTTTGGTCCCTGAATTCTTTTGATTGATTTACTTTATACCTTTTGATTTTATATTTTATATTTTATTATATTAACATATATAAGCGTATATTAACTAAAATACGTTAAAAATGTAATTTTTTTATTTTAACAAGTTACACCATTATAATCGTCTCGTCAATACCTTCGAAATTAACTCAATATTGAATATTTTTTGATTTAATTATATTATTATATGTCATATATTGTACATTGGTTAATCGATTTTTTTTTGAAAAAAGAGAATGCATCACATCGAACGTAAGTTTTTAGCATAAAGATAATAAACATAATAACTATATTGCGTATTTTTTTATTCCAACAAATTTCAACTTTGATTATTCATTTAAATCAACATATTCACGAGTACACTCTATATATTCTTCATACACATCTAATCTATGTTTGTATGGGATAATCCACGACATTGCATTTGGAAGTGCATGACGTGTTGTGTATGAGTGTGGGCATTTGGTAATCCTCTTTTAATACCACCTATATGTAATGATTACCATTAACATGCATTATTGCAATTGACTCGTCTTGGGATGATGACGGCGGTTGTGTCCTGAATGGCAAGTCATTTTACGTTTTAATCATATTAACATATATAATCGTATATTAACTAAAATACGTTAAAAAATATTTTTTTAACTTTAACAAGTTACACCATTATAATCGTCTCATTGGTCGAACTCTCATTGGTCAATGGACTTTTTTTTAATTTTATTGTCACATGTCGAACTCTCATTGGTCAATGGACTTAACTGTTTGTTGACCTTTTTTTTTGTTTTTTTTTTGTTTTTATTTATGAAGTTATTCATAATTTATGTTATTCTTCTTTTTACCATTTTACTAATAACAATATTTTTTAGAGATTCTGCTAAAACATATACGAAAATAACTTTTAATTAAAAAAACACATCACAATCAATCTAAAAAATACCTTATAGCAATATGTCACTTTTTTTTTACCATTATATATATCGATATTTGTGATATCCACAATTAATCGACATTTGTTACAGATCACATATGATTTCTTAACGTATTTTTTTAACATATAATAAAATAATTAAATCCAAAAATATTTAATGTTTGGCTCATTTCGAAGGTATCAAAGAGACGATTGTAATGGTGTAACTTGTTAAAATTAAAACGTATTTTTTAACGTATTTTAGTTAATATATAATTATATGTGTTAATATGGTGATGGTGTAAAATAAAAATTAGAAAAGTAAAAGGTATAAATTAAACTTACTAAATAATTATAGGGGTATAAAATATAAATATATTATTAAAATCAAAGTTTTAAAATATGTTTTGGGTGTGTGAGAGAGATAGGTACCGTAGGTGGGGGTATGGAATTGTTGAGGCATCTACAAAAGTCAAACCCCATTCCATTCTCTCTCTAACATCCTCAATTTCATTTTTTTCTTTCTTTTTTTTAGTAAGCTACTATTTTCGTCCCTTTGGTTTGGTGTTTATAACTATTTTCGTCCTTGGTCATTGAAAACTGCTTTTTTCGTCTTTGTGGTTTATATTTTGTTTCTTTTTTCGTCCCTCATACCAACTCAGTGAATTTAGGGGGCGTTTGGTTCGCAGAATCTGATGGAATCTGGTGGAATTGGAATGTTGAATTCCTTTGACCAGATTTCATTCCCTTGTTTGGTTCAAAATTTTCAATGGAATGGAATCTTCCAATTCCATTAAATTCCATACCTAAAAGATTTTAACATTCCATCAACAAACCTAAGTATTTCAATGGAATGGAATTTGTTATTTTCATAATTCCAAAATTATCCCTTACCCCAAACTAAACTTTACTGATATTGATTATCAGCAAATACCAACTCTCTCTCTCTCCTCTTCTCTCTCTCCTCTCTCTCTTCTCTATCTCTATCCTCTCTCTCTCTCCTCTCTCTTCTCTCTCCTCTCTCTTCTCTATCTCTATCCTCTCTCTCCTCTCTCTCCTCTCTATCTCTCTCTCCTCTCTCTCTCTCTTTCTCTCCCTCTCTCTCCTGTCTATCCTCTCTCTCTCATCTCCTATCTCTCTCCTCTCTCTCCTCTCCTCTCTCTCCCCTCTCTCTCTTCTCTATCTCCTCTCTCTCTCTCTCTCGACATCATTCGTGTGCTAAAATAATCAAAACAATTTTAGTTAAAAATTAAACTATTTAATGACTATTTCATTAAAGTAATTTTTGTTTAAGAAAATTAAAATAATCAAAAAGGTTATTTTGGTCATTTACCAAAATTCCATTCCAATTCTGAAGCTACAATCTGTGAACCAAACAGAAAAATTCCAATTCATTTAACAGATTCCATTCCAATTCTGTCAACCAAACAGGTGGTCAAACCGGACAACATTCCATTCCAATTCCTTCAAAGTCAAATTCCTTTGACAGATTTCATTCCATCCAAAAACATTCTGCGAACCAAACGCCCCCTTAGTCTGTTAAATTAGGGATATTTTGGTCTTTTTACTATTTTATATTATATTTCATTATAAAATTTAATAACAGTATTATATGTGTGTATAGACACACTCCATTACCTGACGATTTCATTGCCATCTTCGGCGAGTTCCCCCTCCGGTGATCACCATCGTCGACCATCGACCAGACAATGTCTTCTCCTTCTCCCTCCATTATTGCCTTCACTACAAACTTCAAAACCTCAAACTCAAAAGTGAAGATACTTAAACAAGTCACACACACTCATCACGTTCCATCCTACCGGTCTTCTTTGTTGATCTTTGTAATAGAACCCAATGAAGTCTTCATGAGTTTCGTAGAGAAAAATATGTATTTAACAAAATGAGTTTCTCAAACTTCAGTTATATCAAAGAATAATTAGATATCAAAGAAG
This sequence comes from Arctium lappa, assembly GCA_023525745.1. NCBI lineage: Eukaryota > Viridiplantae > Streptophyta > Magnoliopsida > Asterales > Asteraceae > Arctium > Arctium lappa. The sequence goes on from CM042050.1 coordinate 19,192,639, forward strand.
AATTAGGGATTCTAAAATTACAAATAAATTTCTCAAGTAAGCCAAAGAAGATGAGGTTTTCAAAGAATTTCTCAGACTAAGTTACAAAGAATTTGAGAAAGAGTAAGAATATTAAAGAAGAATTAGATATATTATGTATTATTTACAAATACCCAATTGCAGTTACAACTTTACAGGTTGATGGGAAAACCTCCATTTAAGAGTCGGTGGAAAATTCCAGCAAGTGGATGGATTTGGGGCGTTTAAAAGGAATAGAACGATTCGAAATTATTAATTTTGGAGTTAGCAGGCATGGTTTCGTCATCTATTTTGCTTTCATGGTGGATTCCCTTCTTTAAAGAAAGCGAAAGATATAAAATATCCATTTGGGATTTTTTGGGTTTCAGTTCCTTTCAATTATTTTAATTTCTGCATTTTTTTTTAAATTTGTTCTTGGGTGAGTTGACAATTGTGGTCCACCTCCACACCTCACCTCAGCAACTAACTTCATTCTTAAGCTTCCAAGCTTGGTGAGGTGATCCATGATTTGGCACCATATAACAATCTCATCCACAGACCACAAACCACATCATTCTTTATCATCTAAATATTTATGTGGGTATTTGCCACGGTTGGAAGTAGCACTTTTAAATGAGTTACTCCTCCATTCCAACACAAGATGCACAAATTGAATCTTGAGTTTACAAGGTTGAAGGTGCGATGGTGGCTCTGGGATGAGGATCGTTGTTGTGTTTCAATTGTGAGGGAAAGAAGTGAAGGAAGAAGAGGGGGATGGTGCCGGAGAAGTGGGAGGGGCACCGTTCACTGGGAAAGGGAAGAAGGGCAGGACGAGGCTCACCGGAGGCGTGGATGGTTCCCCGGCGATGGATAGAGGGAAGGGGAGGTGAAGGACAGTGTTATGGGAGCATTTCCAGATAGGGCTTTGCGTTCAGATCTTTTTAATGCGATAGATGACATGATTTTTGTTATTATCAGACGATTTCTAAATTTAATAGAAAATCAGATAAAATGGTAAAAAGACAAAATTATCCTTTGTTTAACTAGTTTTTTTTAATAGGGTTAGCTTTAGGGACAAAAAGAGAAAAGAAATAGAAACCATGAGGACGAAAAAATCAGTTTTTAAAGACTAAGGACGAAAATAGTTATAGACAACAAACCACAGGATAACCACAAGGGTTGTGGTGTGGTGGTAAAGGCTTGGGGAGTTCATAGCGCTCAACCCGGGTTCGAGCCCCCACTTGTAGCACTTATGGCCACTGAGGATAAACTCAGGGCTGCACGCTTTAGCAGTTGGGCCAAAGACCCTAATTGCCAAGGATTAGTCTGGGCCATAGGCCCAGAATACCCTTTCCAAAAAAAACCCACAGGAACGAAAAACGTAGTTTACTCTTCTTTTTTTGTTTCTTGTAGTAAATTTTATCAGAGATATATTTTATCAGGTCCAGTTTCAATCATCCCCTTGGTTAGCCTCAACCGTTGAGTGAGTAAAAAAAATCCCCACTCACATTGATGTATTTGGAAGCAAGTTTCACGCGTGGTTGGTTAGGGTTACTGGTAATCAACTTTTTGCCAAATACATTTGAGAGATCAATTCAAAATTTTACCAAACAATCGGCACCAAATATGTAATTCACTCTATTTTTTTAGTCATGTGTAACACCCTCAATTTGGAAAGAGCAACTAATTTAAAAAAAATATAAATATGCCTCAAGGAATGGATAAAACTTCAAGCGACAAATCCATACTTAAAATACAATTCTAGGATTTTCCATCAACATAACAAATGAAATCTTACATAGAGACTAACTCAAATACAAACTGCTCTTCTCAACATTAATGTGGAAGACTTCACCAAGCCACTCACTCTTGCACATACATCTAGCACTCATCACTTCGCAGAAACACTAGAACCATTTCCCCCACCAGAACCTGATGCATATGCCGACAAATAAAAAGGTTAGACTAACGCCTAAGTGAGTTCAAGAGTTTTCAACATGAAACAATTATATTTGTTAAAGGTAAGAATGCAGTTTAAATCATTATCTTTCAAAATGATTTACTATAAATATCAGTGTTTTAAAACCCGGGTCAAACCGGTCGGTTCAACCGGTTGAACCGGGAACCGGTCGAGGGACCGGGTCAACTAGCACCGGGTTTTTGAGGATTTAAGGACCGGATTGAACCGCCGGGTTTTTGAGAAACCCGGTTGAACCGGACGTTGTTAACCCGGTTTCACCCGGTGATAAATTGATTTTTCAATGACATTAGCGGCTAGGGTTATAAGTTATCGGACAGAGATTCATTCGATCGACTCAGGTCTTCAATCGAGGACTCAATCGGACAGAGCTTCATTCGAGTCAGGTCTTCAATCGACAGCTCCTTCAATCGACTCAGGTCTTCAATCGTCGACTCAATCGGTTCAATACGGTTCAATACAGCGGCTTCATCAATGACTCAATCGGACAGAGATTCAATCGACTCAGGTCTTCAATCGACAACTCCTTCATCGATTCCATATACTCAATCGACAGGTATGAACAAATAATCCCTTCTTTGGAACTCTTTTTGCGATGCATAGACCGAATATGACAAAATCCCAAACAGGTGATGCATCTTATATATATATATATATATATGTGTGTGTGTGTGTGTGTGTGTGTGTGTGTGTATAGAGAGAGAGAGGATGGAATCATGGAAGCATAATGGTAGCAAGAAAACAAAATCATCAAGTATGAGGGCTTGTCATCCTCTGTTCACGATCCACCAGAGTCCAAGATGTAGAGTTAGATTTTTTTTAGGAATTGGTTGTGTCATGCAGACATATCTTGTCCATATTGGCATCATTGGTGCATAGCAAGCTGGAATAAGGAACCAAGTGCTTGTGTGAGAAATACAACCAAAAATTGTTGCAAAAAAAATGACTGATTATATTTCAAGTTCAAGTATTAAGAAAAAGAAATGCAAGCTTGGATACAACAATTAAAAAAAATCCCAAACATCCAAAATTTGATTTTGTGGCTACAGAATATTTGTTTCACAGCAAATACAGTTCATTAATCATTACCTAGTTATAAAATGGCATATTAACAAACTATAATTACCCATCAAATAATTGAAACATGTATTCAATGGAAATTTTCAGGTCCATATGGAACCTAGAGACAATCAATCGATGGGAGCACAATCTCAATCTCATTCTTCTGTTCAATCAAATGTAAGAAGGAAGACGGATAAAGCATGGGATTATGCAACTATAGTCGGTGATGAAAAGAGCAAAACATACATATGTAATTTTTGTCAAAGAGTGTTCAATGGTGGTGGGATATCTAGATTTAAGAAACATCTTGCCGGTGTTACCGGTGAGGTTGTTTCTTGTAAAAAGGTAACTTCGGAAGTTCGTTTTATTATGCAAGGTATTTTGAAAGAGATAGAAGCGGAGGAAGCGGATAAGGAAAGTGGTATTACTATCTCGGATGACGATACGAGAGAAACACAACCGCGAAATTTCAAAGCACGATCTGTTAAAGCGGGAAAAAGGAAAGCTACATCAAGGAGGAATAGGTTGGAACATCAAAGGCTAAGTGATCTTGTATTTGTTCATTACAACTTGCGTTTACAAAATAGGTACGTTATATTTAATAATAGCAATGTCATTTTATATTTACAAGTTATGTTTTATTTTCTTTGTAAAATATTTTTGTAGACTTAAGGTTGAGAAGAGGTCTTATGATCCTATTGATTACGAATCGATTGATAAGACGGACTTTTGAGTGGTCGAAGAAGAGCCAGAAGGAGAACTTGATTACAATGACTTAGAAAATATGCTTGACGAGGAAGAGCACGAACCGGCTTCTCAAAGCAAGGTGACATTTTTTTATTTCTATATATATTAATTTGGTGTTGTTAGTTTACTATTAACTTTCTACGTGACATTAATATTTTTTTTATTTGATATTGTAGAAAGTGACGATGTTGTTGATGACCTTGAAGTTGAGAGTGAATTTCAATTACTAAGCGATCGTGAGCTTGACGCATTTAACACTCCAATGTCTCAAGATCCATGATTTGGTTTGAACATTATGTTTCGTTTTGATTAATTTGGATTGATGTAAAACTTGTTACGTGTTTTCTTTAATATTTTTGGATTGATGTAAAACTTGTTGGTATGTGCATTTTTAATGTTTGAACTTGTGGACATCAAATTCTTGGTCTTATATATAGAAATTCTTGAAACCGGGTCAACCACCCGGTTGAACCATGACCCGGTCACCACACCGGGTCAACCAAAAACCCGGGTTTTAAAACATTGATAAATATTAAACGACTCATTTTTCAATAACGCACACCTTTAAAAACAAACAATCCAACATGAACATTCTTTCGTAAAACAACTTCAACCCCAAATTCACCCAAAACGTGAATAGTAATTAAACTCCCCATTTTATGAAATTGCGGATAAGACTTTATTTCTCGAAATACCCAAACACGGGAGGGCATAATACTCGGTCCATAAATCACGAATAGAAATCGAATATACAAAACGTCACCGAAAACATAGATAATAAAATAATACCATTTAATACCCAAATAACACCTTTCGGTGACGGGGGAGACCCGATTCCGTGGTATGTGTCAGAACACAAAGTTAAGCCACCTAGCCAAAGGATTAACAAGCGTACGATAGATCGTTAAGATATCTTTATTAAAGATTTACTCAACAATTTACTTGAAATACATCTTTCCTAAAAAACCACAGAGATTTACAATAACCGAAAGGTAAACAGGGTTGGGAATGACCAAACTCCAATGACTCGTACATTGGTATTTTCAAAACATTTCACAACACAAAATATACTTATTTCCAATAGCCACAAAAATGCATTTTTACCAAATACCCCCCATTTGTGAAAATGGTTATCAAAACGTCTCCATTATGATACATTCATCAAAAATCCCAAAAATCCCCCAAAGTGGGTAGTTTATAAGTTTATAAAGTTAAACACTTCCAAATAACCAAAACTTATCATATGATCAGTAGTTAACAGTTTCATGTAAAACACAAAACACTTTAAAATAAACATTTTGGTATGTACATCGTTTTCACAAATAAACTTGAACTCACCTTGCTAGATTTAGACTAAATCTAGATTTTATCCCAATTCGAGCTTCCTTAAAGAGACTTGAATCCACAAGCAAATCCTTCCAAAACTTAGATCCACGAGTTTCCTATCATAAATATACATGTTCAACCACTTAGAATCGATCCACAAACATTTTAAATCAAAATCCCCAATTTAGCCAAAACCCTAATTTTTGACCTAATTTCTCCAAATTCATCAAACCCAAAATTTGAGAAACCAACCACTAGGGAATCACCAATGGAACATTTATATCTCATAATAAGGTTTAGAAAAGGAGAGAATGAACTTACCACTTAGGTTTTGATGAAAACCTAGAGAACCTCAAAATCTCTAGTGTTGGAAGTGAAGAATGGGTGAAATTCGGGCTTTAACTAGCCTCTCAGCCTCGTGGGCGACATTGCCCATGTGACAATGACAGTGTCAAAGTCGTAGGGCATAGTACCATGGTGTGTACAGAAACCCATCCGAGATCCGCAGTTTCTTGGGTCTAGCGGGATACTATAGAAGATTTATTTAAGACTTCTCAAAGATCGCATCCCCTTTAACGGCCTTGACACGGAAAAATGTGAAGTTCGCATGGACCGAGGCTCAAGAGAAAGCTTTTAGAACTCTCCAAAGGAAATTGTGTGAGTCACCAATATTGTCCTTACCCGAAGGCATGGAAGTCTTCGTAGTTTACAGCGACGCGTCAAATATAGGTTTAGGTTGTGTGTTGATGCAACGGGGTAAGGTGATTGCTTATGCATCAAGGCAACTTAAGGAGCACGAGAAGAACTACCCTACTCATGATTTGGAGTTAGCCGTGGTAGTCTTCGCCTTGAAGTTATGGCGACACTACCTTTACGGAACCAAGTGCACGCTCTTCACCGATCACAAGAGTTTGAAATATGTATTCGACCAGAAGGATTTGAACATGTGACAAAGGCGGTGGTTAGAACTGCTTAAGGACTACGACTATGAATTACTTTACCATCCGGGCAAAGCAAACGTGGTCGCCGATGCCTTGAGTCGGAAGGAGGTAGACTCAAGGTTGTTCATACCAAGATTGACTTAGTATCCAACTTGATAGAGAAGATAAGGACGTCCCAGACCGAGGCGCTGAGGGAGGAGAACTTTAAGGGCGAATCGATGGGGAAATTACATCTTCAGTTGACGGAAGACGGACGCGGAGTGAAGTTATTCAAGGGAAGACTATGGGTACCCAAAGTGGAAGGTAGTCGAGACTTACTTTTATAGGACGCTCATAAGTCCAAGTACTCTATACACCCGGGGAGTACCAAAATGTATAGAGATTTAAAACTAGGTTACTGGTGGCCTGCAATGAAGTTGGATATGGCGAGCTATGTTGAGCGGTGTGTGACCTGTTTGCAAGTGAAGGTCGAACACCAACGATCATACAGAAGCCTTCAACCTCTTGAAATACCGGAATGGAAGTGGGAACACATCACCATGGATTTCGTGACGAAGCTGACGAAGACTTCAATAGGCCACGACACCATCTGGGTAGTTGTCGATCGTCTGACCAAGAGTGCTCACTTCCTATCCATAAGGGAGACGCTACCCATGGATAAATTAGCGAAGCTTTATATCGATGAGATTGTCTCGAGGCATGGGGTGCCATTGTCCATTGTGTCAGATAGAGATAGCCGGTTCACCTCAAATTTTTGGAGTAGCCTTTAAAAAGAATTGGGCACGAGGGTAAAGCTAAGCACGACCTATCACCCACAGACCGACGGACAGAGTGAAAGACCATCCAAACTCTTAAAGACATGCTCCGGTCTTGTGTCATTGATTTTGGTGGGAGCTGGGACTCCCACTTGTCGCTAGTGGAATCCGCCTACAACAACAGTTACCATTCTAGTATCGGGATGGCCCCATTTGAGGCTTTGTATGGCCGGAAATGTAGGACGCCAACTTGTTGGCTAGAAGCGGGCGAGAAGCAATTCGCCGGACCAGAAGTAGTACGAGAAACGGCGGACAAAGTTAAGGTCATTCGAGAACATTTAAAAGCGGCTCAAGACCGTCAGAAGAGCTACGCGGACAAGAAAAGGAGGCCGGTGGAATTCTAAGTAGGGGACCGAGTAATGCTAAAAGTATCGCCATGGAAGAGGATAATTAGATACGGAAAACGGGGAAAGCTTAGTCCTCGTTTCCTTGGGCCCTTCCCTATTATTGAGCGTGTGGGGCTTCAAGCCTACAAGTAGGAACTTCCACCCGAGATGAGTGTAATACACCCCACGTTCCATGTACGTTACTTGCGGAAGTGTCTGGCCGAAGAGGAGAGCGTTATTCCTTTATCCGAAATCCATGTAGAAAACGACAAGTGCGTGGAAGAGCCGGAATCTATCCTAGAGCGAGAAACGAAGAAACTCCGCCATAAGGAAGTAGCTATGGTGAAAGTACAGTGGAAGTATCATCGGGGAGCGAATGTAACGTGGGAGGCGGAAGAGGACATGAAGCGGCGATATCCCCACCTTTTTGGGTGATGCACGATTTCGGGGACGAAATCTCTTCAAGGAGGGGAGGATTGTAACACCCCGATTTATGCGAGTAAATTCTCTTAACCCTCTACCGACACTTATAGGAAACTCTATGCATCCCACTATCATTTGATCGTATCTCTATGGAGAACCGTTAACTTGTTATGATTTAATCGTTGTAAGGAATCCCAAATTTTAAACTAACGCATGTGTTCGTATGCCTTTTATGAAAAACGTATTAATGTTATAAGTTATCACATGAATGCATATTTAGTGTGGAAAAACCCTTAGACTTTAATAGTCAACCAACACGTTGATCAACTTTAGTATTAGAGGTCGTATCATCGAGAATGGGGACCATATCAATGTTTTCTCTCTCTCCGGCGAGAATGCCCGACGACATTGCCATGGCATTCTCGCCATGATCACAGTCGCCCGTGGGAGGGTACTCACGGTACATTGCCGGCGAGTATGCCTCACGATTATGCCTCACGATTATGCCAAGGCATTATCGGCCATGGCACAATCGCCGCCTCATGGGTGGTCTCGGTACATAGCGGGCGAGAATGCCCGGCGAAAGTGCCATGGCATTCTCGCCATGTCATGGTCGCCGACAACAGATCGACCCCCCTTATTTAGCAGACGCGATTTTTAGAAAAGAAATATGATTTTCAACTTCTAAGGCAGCAACGATTTTGGTTCTTCCTTAAGGTAGGTGAACCCATTTACTCTCCCATCTCATTTAATGTTTGATTCTGGAATCTAAAGGGAGTTAATGCATCTCTAGGGTTGTACCTTTCCTCTTGGATCTAGATTCTCATCTCTTTAAGCCTCAAGCCATCACCTTGCAACTAGGGTTTCCTCTAAATTAGGGTTTTCTCATACAAACCCTAAAGGTGAGTTCTATACATATCTCTCTACCTCCTAATGAGTATTACTTAGAGTTAATGTTTCTTTATAAATATGTATATACTTAATAATTCTTGAAATAATTTATGAGTTGGGATTATAAGGCTCATACGCGCTTTTACGAGATTGTTGAGACATATGTATGCAAAGGTGTGTAAAGATGGTATAGAGAAAGGGTGGTAATACTTATGGTAGACATACTGTGAGTATCCTTTTCGGTGCGTTTTGGTGTTAATTCGGTATTGTGCAATTTATGATCAATTATTGTATTATGGTTAATAATAATGATAAATACCTCCATCTAAGTAGGTGGAATACATCATCGAAAGCTTTGAAATGGACTATGTAACTTTGTTGAAATGTGGAACTATTGTACGTAACCAAGAAATAGGCATGGAGTCATAATGGGTAATAGTTGTGGGCTTCCCAAGCCGGACAACGGTCAAAGAACCGTTAATTGTAATTTCTTGGGTTGAGTGAAATCTAGGGATAATGGTTTGATCATTGTCTCGTAGTGGGGCTCTTAAACGTGATTGGTGATCTACTTTCATGTTCCGTCACCATCATGGAGATCGGGTCTCCCCCGCCATCGTAAGATGTTTGTAAGATTTGGGTAAAGATGGAAACGCGCTAAATTTATACAAGCGACATAACATAATATTACTTCTTTAACCTTACATTTATTATTGTTTATGGACTGTATGAACTCACTAGGCGTTTGCCTAACACTTTATTAATTGTGACTTGTGCATCAGGTCATAGGGATAGCAGGGTGGCAAACAAGTGAGTGTGGCGCTCTTGGCCATTGATGGCAACTTTTGGAGCCCGGTTCAGAGAGGAGTTATTGGAGATTTTGAGTTGCACAGAACCCTCTTTTTGTGGTGATCTTAGCGACACCCGTCCGTAATCTGGATTAGACTAGTCTAGATTAGTAGGTTGTCGTTTAAGTATTCGATTATAAGTTTTTGTAAACTCCTAATTTATCTCTTCCCTCTTTTGGTAACTCATTTATATTTTGTTTGGGATTATGGCATGAAAGCAGGTTTTTGGAAAGCTCTATTTTTAGACGTTTTATTGCCAATTTTTTAATTTTATTATCACAAACTTTTAGAGTGTTACATTATTGGATAAGATTCTCAATCATTATCATTTTTATCGAATAAGGTAAAGTGACCCCTCAAACACTTATCAGGTAAGCGGTCCTTAAATGATGATAATTCCAATTTGTATAAATTTAGTAGTTGACTTGGTAAGAAGATTGTTGTTAATTACATTTCATGCTATAATTAATGTTGAACAAGGTTAAAAAGAATATAATTTTAATTACTATTTGTTTTGGAAAAAATAATTTAAAAAGAATACTTTGAATAATTTAAAGTTTTAAGAGTAAACTACAATTTTGGTCCCTGTGGTTTACCAAAAAATACGAAAGTGGTCCCTGAACTTCAATAAGTGCAGATTTCATCCCTGATGTTTCGATTTTGCTATGAAAGTGGTCCCTCTGGCGTTAGTTCCGTTAAATCGTCCGTTAAGTTCAGGGGTAAATCCGTCTTTTTAAGGGTTTTTTCATTTTTTATTAAATTGTTTTTAGAATACACATGCTTAAAGCATGTGTACAACTCATTAATGCATCAACCTCTCATCTTCTTCCACAACCTCTATCTTATTTCCCAACTTCTATCTTCTTCCTCAAAATTAATCATATACACACACACACACATATATATATAGTCATACACACAGATACACACACACATATATATATATAACCATACACACACACATATATATATAATCATATACACAGACATATATATATATATATATATATATATGTTTTGATTTTTTCAAAAAAAATGGTGGGTTAATTTTCCAATCTCAACTTAAAAAATGGTGGGTTAATTTCTAATCAATTTAATTTTTGCAGGTGGAATCATCGAAATTACCTACGTGTATATACATATATATATATATATACATACACTCACACACATAATATATATATATATATATATATATATATATATATGTGCCTGTGTGTGTATTCATTGAGATCGTCGGAGATGGTGACCGAAGCATTGAGGTTCACTAGAGTTATTAATTTTGGGGTAAAGATAGAGGTTGGGGAAGAAGATAGAGGTTGAAAGGAGGTGGAAATAGAAGTTTTTTTAAAAATATATATACATGTGAGGTCGCCGGAGATGGTGACCGGCGACCCCCAACCTCTCCCCTTTTCTTCGTCGGCATCACCCACCCTCTCCCCTTTTATTAGTCGATCTCGTGATTATATATATATATATATATATATGTGTGTGTGTGTGTGTGTGATTATGTACATCTGTGTGTATATATATGTGTGTGTGATATATATATATATATATATATATATATGTATATATATGTGTGTGTGTGTGTGTGTGATTATATACAAGAGAGAGAGAGATAAGAATAGGACAAAACAAGTAAAGACAAAAAAAATGTGTAAAAAGACGTAATTACCCCTGACTTAACGGACAATTTAACGGAGCTAACGTCATAGGAACCATTTTCATAGCAAAGTCAAAACCTCAGGGATAAAATCTGCACTTATTGAAGTTCAGGGACCACTTTCGTATTTTTTGGTAAACCACAGGGACCAAAATTGTAGTTTACTCAAGTTTTAATTAATAGTTGCAGGGGAAAGGAGTACTGGAAAATTATTCTCCTGCTTCACCGTACGTAATCATAGCATAGAATAGCATATGTCAGTCACAGCATTCCCAGAGGGTTTTATTAAAATAAATTTTCTTTTATTAATAATTATATATATGGGACTTTTATATGAGAATACACAAAATTGAAAAATGTAATATCCTTCTCATTTAGTGGTGGATCATTTGTTAATTCATATGATTTTTTTTCTCTACATTTTAGATTTAATGTATTCATTAATATATATATATATATATATATATATATATACTTCATTTGTACCAAAACAAATGTCCACAAAGACATATTTTTAAGAAATATATAATTAAAGTCTCATTCATTTATTAACCAAGTCATTGGTATTAAGCGTGTTAACCAACTAACAACCGATCAAAATCCAGCAAAAGTTTATATTAAGGGTCATGCCTATTAAATATGCTAGGGGTAATATAGGTATTTTTGTTGATTAAAATATGATTTAAATAGTTTCCATGTTTTGTTTAAATCTTAAAATTGATAATTATCTCATTATATTTTAAATAGAATATTTTAAAAATTAAATTTGGTAGTTATCTCAATTTTTGGGCTACTTGTGCTTGAATATTTCCAAACCTAAATCTATTCAACATGTGTACATTTTTTGTTTGAATTGAATAACTTTATCTCTTTTTTTTCTGGATTCCAAACCGTTGTTAAGAAACTTGCTGATAGTGCACATATAGCTTTCAATTTCTGGATACCATAATCAAATCCAATGGCTTTCAATTTTAAGCATGTACCCTGAAAAAATTAATGGCATATTCAAACACATCAGTCTAAATGCTTAAAAGACAAAATAGTCTTTTGTGCATATGTGCATATGCATGAATGTGCATTTATGCACATGTGCATTTGCATGAATGTGGATTCATGCATATCCACATATGTAAGAATGTGGATATATGCATTTGTACATAGGTGCATATTCTTTAAACAACACATATGGTTTCATCTTTACAGCCCAAACCTTTTCATCGATTTCTTCATTACACTCCCATCTTTAGTTTCTTCCACGAAGCAAAATCACAATATGGGTTGGATGCTTGGTTTCTTCCATGAATACCACGATCTGAAGAAGAGGCAAACGGATCAGATCTGATTTCTTCCATGAAAAACATATACACACAACAACAGATCTAGCTGTAGTTTGGGTTCTGGTTCGATTTTCACAAAGGAACTCATGGGTGAAGCAAACACACACACGAACCAGTGGTTGGATCTGCAGGCGATAGAGGTGGTGGGTGGTTGGCCGACGATGAAAATCGGGTTGCTTGAAATATGGAACCCATTTAAGAGGATATAAGATGCACTTTCCTTTGTTATGATTTGTGTGTTTTGACCAAACTACTCTTGTGCATATGTGCATCTTAAAGCCAAACGCGTGTATGAGTTTTAAAATCAGTGTTTCATTTAAGCCGTTGATCATGATTTTCAATGGATGAGATTGGTTAACATGGTTAAGACAAATGGTAAAGTTAACAAAAGAAAGGGACCCTATATAATTATTACACTTTTTAATTAATAAATGACAATTTTACCTTAATTATAGAGAAATAAATTTTATACATCACATGATAAAGAGTAAAATGGGAAAGAAGATATTACTTTTAACAATGGACTATTTTTTTGGGGGACAAACTAAAATATTAATGACACACTTATTTTGGGACGGATGGAGTATTTGTTTTACAATGTGAACATTTTTTTTTTGTTTATGAAACAAAAAATACCACAAACACATTGTGAAAAAAATATATGTTCATCAATACATTAAATGTTAGTCTTAGTTAGGAAAAATCATGTGAAACTATAGCTTAAGATAAAAATTCTCATACATCTCACATAACAAAAAGAAAACCAAATAAACTAAAAATTTACTTACTTGTGCACACGAGTAAACACATTTTGAACATCAAATAATCAAACGAACTAAACTAAACCCATATCTTATGAACACCAAGTAAACATTGCAAACACAATATGAACATATTGTGAATTTACAATATCTGATATAACATGTGACCAGATTGTGAACACCAAATAATATAACAAAATTAAAACTAAACCTACCGCTTGTGAACCTTGTGCACATCCAAGAACCTATGAAATGTGGATTCAACTGGTGAACCTGCAAGATCTGATCACCATGTGAACCGTGGATTCAACCTGTGTGCCACTATCCAAATAATCTAACAAAAGTAAAACTAAACATACCGCATGTGAACCTTGTGAACATCCAAGAACCTATGAACCGTGGATTCAACTGGTTAACCTACGAGATATAATCACCATGTGAACTGTGGATTCAACATGTGTGACACTATTCTTCGTTATTCGTGAGACAGAGGGGGGGTTGTTGCCGACGTAATTCATTGAGTTGAATAGGGGCAGATGCGCGAAATCAAGGGACTGGTCACTTTAATGGTTTCCTCGAGTTAAGTGGACCATGGTTGGAGTTTATTGGAACGTCTGGACATCAACGTCGATTTTGCCAGGGGTTGTTAGTGTGAGGTCGCCATCGAGGGTGAGGATCGATGAAGAGAAGGGAGAGAGATGGAGAGAAAAATATTAGGGTTCTATAAGAATATATTTTTAGTAATGAATTTTCCCTAAAATAGTGGGTAAATGAATCAATTAAAATATTTAATGAGTTGCCAAAATTTTTTACTACTTTCATAATCATCCTTATTATTATATGAAAAATCAAATTGTTTATTTAAAATATGTGTCTTATAACCAAAAAGTGAAATGTCAAATAATTAAGCCACAATATTATATATAATTTTTTTATTATTAAATTGTATACAAATTAAATTATCAAGAAATTAATAAAAATATGTACAATTTTTTTAAGAAAAGTGAATTTATAAAAATTAGGATTTTAAATAATCCGTAAATATAAGTACATTACTTATGTATTTATTTTATATTATTTATTATTATATTTAAATATATTAAAAAATAAATTTTATTAAATACAAAACTATTTACATAAGAAGAAACTTCTGAAAAAACAGAGTACGTAATTACAACTTCTGATCAAAAACTTCTCTTAAAAAACTCTTAATATTTTGAAATAACAGATCGTGTAGTGAGGTTTTCACTTTTGAAAAACCTACTAAAAACTCACACCGTAGATGCTCTTCTAATGTTCAATAAGAAATTAATAAATGAAAATTGTAATTTTACTAATTTTTATGAAGTGAAAATTGATTCAAATAGCCATTTCTATTTTCACAATCAACAAGTGATAGGTCCGCAAATTGCGAAGTAATGAAAAAGTGAAAAAGCAAGTTTTTGAATAAGCCTGCAAGTACAGGGACCAAATTCACAATTTTATCTATGTATGCAAATATATGTTTGCAATTGCGGATATGTTTAATTTTCTTTAGAGCATCCACATTGGGAGTTTTATAAAAGTCCATGAACCGCTTCATTATATATTTTTTTCCATTGGGTCATATGGGTCCATGCTTATGTGGCATGGAATGGGTTCATCTGCATAAACCGTTTCATCCTATTTTTTTTTCTATAAATCAATTTTGCATATATTTTAATTTCTACTTGGATGTTTATTTTATATTTTTTTAATTCTTATTATTAGGTTTAACAAACGTTTTACATTCTTATAATTCTTGTTATTAAGATGTTTATTTTATTACATTGTATTTTAATTGCTTTTATCATTACATTATATATTTTAGAAAATTGATAATTTTTAAGACGTCTTTTTATAAAACATTAATACCCATATCTCAAGGTTCTGTTCAACATTAATACCCGTATCTAAACCAAAATAGTTTTTTATTTATTATTTTTAATATACAATCTTCAAAAAGAAGTTAATTAAATTAATTAATTAATTATCAACTTTTAATTATTTTTACTATATAATCAATTTTGAGTTTTTAATTATTGTGACTTTCAGTATTGTAAATTTTAATTACAATTAGTTTTTAATTATTGTTTTTTAAATATAATAAGAAATGTTAAGTATTACAGTTTTTATTATTATAAGTTTTTATTATATAAACAATGGACCGGTTTATGATTGAGAGTAAAAGGTTTATGAAATGTGTAGAAAAGAGAAAACTGATGTGACAGAGAGAAAAAATTGACGTGGCAAAATCATGAACCTCTTAAGAGGTCCATGACTGTGGATGCTCTTACAGTTTTGGTTCCTGTTTTTACAGACTTCTTCAGATACTTTTTTTTCAGCCCTCCATAATTTGTGGACTTGTCACTTAGAAGTACTAAAATCTTAGTAAAAAGGAAGACAAATGGTTAGGAAATCAATTAAAAAGATAAAAATGGCTATTTAGAAGAAGAGAAATGAATAAGAAGATTTGAACATCTTCCAAATTGCCCCTACCATGTGGTTGCAAACAGTAGGTCTTTATGAAAAATGGCAAGGACACTATTGTCATTTAAGACATTCCCTTTGCATGGTGGTTTTAATGATATCCTATTTGTCTCTACATGTTTCCTTTTTATGACAATTGCAATCACTTTATGAAATACGTTTTCATTTGAGAACAATCGAATTCTAAGGATCCATCCTATATTTTTATATATAATAAGTTAAATATACATTTATATATTACTAAATGTGATTGCAAAGCAAATACAAATTTTCTTAATGTTACAAACCTCCAAACCAATATTTATAAAAAATGATGAATGCTTATTTATTATGATATGAATATTTATGAAAGATGATTAGAGTTCATTAACTAAGATCAAGACTTTATATTAAGAAACAATCAATATATTTACGAAACCAAATGTTCATTAGAGCAATGAACGATTAGATTGGTTTGTATGGTGTGTGTAACACCCGAATTTTTGTGGTAAGTATTTATACGTCTCTTTTGACCTTGCATATTTGAAATATACTCAGGGAATACCTTGCATTTCGTTGCTCGTCGAATCGGGGGTCTTCGGGCGAAAAATGTCAAAATTTTGGGACTGAGTGGGTCCGGGGCGATAGTGTCGACGACCTTGCCATGGTCACTATCGTCGAAGGTAAAGTCGTAGAGGGGGGGGGGGGGGGGGAACCCCTCGGTACATACTGAGCGAGTATGACTCGCGATTGTGACAACGACACTGTCGCCCTGTCCCTCTCACGCCGAGGGGGAAACCTCAGTACCTTTTGGGCGAGTATGCCCCGCGATAGTGACAATGTCACTATCTTCGAGTCATGGTCGCCGGCGGCAGACAGGGGGTATAAATCAGTCAGTCCGTTTTTTTCGCCATTTTATCTAATTTTTGAGAGAGCTAGGTCGTTTTTCTCTACAAGGTGATGGTAAGTTCCTCCTCATTCATCTCTCTTCATATCTACCTCCCTCTTATACATTTATGGGTACTTCTAGGTGGTCATAAGTATTAAGTGTGAAGGTTTCACCTAGGGTCGGTCCTGAGATTTTGGATGCCCATGTCGAAAGGCAAAAAAAATGCCCTTTTATTACGCATACGAAAAACAATTTAAAGGGGTTTGGAACCTAGTCAAGCTAGGCGGCTCATCCCCACACGATACAACGTGCCGGGGGGGGGGGGGGCATAAACCAAAACCCCGTATAATAAAACTTAAAATACATTACCTAAAACGTTGCCTCCGTGCGTTTTTTGAAGCAAAAATATCAATGACTTTATCATAGTTAATATCTCCTAAAAACTTACTCTCAATACTTAAAATTGCTAACCCGTTCAATCTTTCTTAGCTCATGGTAGATCGTAGATATGA
Source organism: Arctium lappa (assembly GCA_023525745.1). NCBI lineage: Eukaryota > Viridiplantae > Streptophyta > Magnoliopsida > Asterales > Asteraceae > Arctium > Arctium lappa. The sequence goes on from CM042050.1 coordinate 19,209,642, forward strand.
CTTCAACAACTTTAACTTCAAAAAACTTCTATCCGTGGATGCAACGGTTACCGGTAAGGTCAGAAAAATCCTGTAAGCAACCAAGACATGTGGAAACATGTCCATCTTCTTTGCAAACTCTAAAATTTGTATGGATGTCCAAGGATTTCCACTCTTGGATGCCTCTTCCGGTAACATTGCCTGCAAAACATGTAACTCCATAAACAAATATTCCCCATCGATATCAGAATCATCACCATTTGTTAAAGCAGGTTCAAGACTCATACAACATTTTTTCAACTCATCCTCATCTAAGGTTACTAACTTCCGTCCGTAAATCAAGAAACCAAAAATATATTCAAATTCTTGCATTTGTTCAAATCTAATTCGTAACTGAGAAAGAGCCATATCAACTAATACAATAAAGTAATCGGTCCTAAAACACTTTTGAGCAGATTGTTTTTCTCTCTCTGTATTTGGAATTTCTTCAAAATGTTTTTTTCAAGAGAAAGAACGTTTGATAGTAAATTCAGGCTCAACTCCAATATTATTTGCAATATCTTTAGCTTCATTAATAGCACATGCAAACCCATTTTCTCTATATTTTTCAAAATATACAACTAATCCCTTGAGATTTTCAATGACAATATCAAGAAGCATATCTTTAGACTGCAATTTCTTACTAACTAAATTAATTCTATACAAAATTTCATGCCAAATAACCAAACTTACAATAAAATCAAAACTTGAAAGCTCACCATTAACCAAAGAATCGACATCCCTACACACTTTTCCATCCTCACTTACCTGAGCCAATTGTATTAAAGCATCTTTGATTTGGCCAACTTGAGTTTTGATAGCGTTAACACTTTCAATATGAATTTCCCACCGAGTAGTAGATAAGGATTTCAAAGTCAAATCATCAATATGTTCTAATAACACAATCCATCTTTTTGTAGATTTAGCAAACACATTGTATATTGTTTGGCAAGTACCAAAAAAGGTCTTGGCTTTGAACAAGAATTTGCAATATCACATAAAACCAAGTTAAGACTATGACAACCACATGGCATGTAAAAGACTCTAGGATTTATATCAAGTAATCTTTTTTGCACACCTTGATGTTTTCCTTTCATATTAGCCCCATTGTCATACCCTTGTCCCCACACACAATTAATATCCAAATCAAGTGATTTCAAAACATCTTGTAATGCATTAAAAAGTCCTAAACCGGATGTATCTTCTACAACTAGAAACTCAAGAAAGAACTCTTCTACTTGAATAGGAGAACTTGACACATCAACACATCTAATAATCAAAGTCATTTGCTCTTTGTGGCTTACCTCCGGAGTACAATCAAGAATAACTGAAAAATATTTTGCCTCTTTGATCTTTTTAATGATCACACTTTTTACATCGGATGCCAACATTTCTATCAACTCATTTTGAATCTTGTGGCTAAGATAATGAGTTTTTTTGTCTTTGATTTGCTGAAAATGTTGTTTCATAACAAGATCAAACTCATAAATCATTTGAATTATGCCCAAAATATTACCATTAGACTCTTCAAAAAGTTTTTCATTGCTCCCACGAAAAGGTATGTTATACTTTGTTAGACATTTAACAGTAACAATTATTCTAATCAAAACTTCTTTCCAATGGTCAGTATCCTTTTTTTTAATCATTTCTTGTAACTCTTTATCAAGAGTTTCATTCTTACTCAATCTCAATCGCAACTCGGACCAAATTCTTAAGTTAGTCATATGCTCAGGACTATTTTCATGAAGGTTTAATCTATGACCAAGATGCTTCCAATCATTTAATCCAACACTTGCTAATTGACTTTGTGACCGACCATCTTAGAAAAGTTTGCAACAAAAACAAAAACTTTATCAAGCTCCTTTGAATAAACTAGCCACTTTCTATCATGACAATCACCATTACGTAACTTACGAACATAAAATTCATTCGAGAAGTGTTTACCTATATTATCTTTAGGGAAATTGATGTTAGTTTCCCTAATAGGTCCTTTTTCGACAAGCAAGTCTTTCATTTTTGAATTTAACCCATCCCAAACTCTTGGATCAAATATATTCAAACCAATATCATCACAAGCATTTTCTTTTGCATCACAAACATTTTCATCACAATTATTTCCATCACAAGCATTTGCATCACAAGTATTTTCATCACAATCATTTGCATCACAAACATTCACATCAAAAACATTTGTATCATAAGCATTGTCATCATAAGCATTTGTATCACAAGCATTTTCATCAACTATGTTCTCACAAGCATTTGGTTGTCTAACAATAAACTTATTTAAAGACCCTCGCATAGATTGGGCAATTTCTTCTTGTCTTTTTTTCGATTTCTATTTTGAGAACCCGAGGGTTGTGATCGAGGATACATATCTAATATCTTAAACGACAAAACAAGTTATATAGAGAAATAAATATTAGAAGGATAACACCTGATTGTCGAACTTGTTGAAAATTAGATGTTGAATAATAAATAGTTGAATACTTGAAGTCTTAAATTAATTTCTGCAACCATTAACAAAAAACAAGTTAATAACCATCACAAAATAACAACAAAACAATAATTTAAAGAATTAAACATATCACTAATAATCTAATCTAAACTAAACAATAAAACAAATAACTTATTAAGATTAACCCTAATAGTCTAATAGACTAATACCTGCAGGCTGCCCCCATGACTATTGATTGCGTCCCTGCCTAAGTGGGTCGATTCATCGAATAAGATGAAGATTGGCAGTCGGTAGATTCACTGCAAGGCTGTCTGTGTCTGGAACAGTGAAACACCGAACACATACCACAGGTCCACATTGAGTAGTCGATTGTCGATGACGATGAGATGAAGATGGTTGGATGGAATGATATTATGGATTACCAGAGAGAGCCGAGAGTGAGATGAGACATGAAAGAGTCGATTGAGAGAGATGAGAGCGTGACTGCGTGAGCGTCGAGTGTACATTTAGCGTTTAGCGAGCGAGAGACCGATTGAGAGAGTGAGAGAGGAAAGCGTTCGGTCGATTGAATTCAGCAGGCTTTGGGCTTAATTTTATAACGGTTACTTTTTTTTGGCCCAAAATGAATCTACCTATGCAAAATTGGGCTAAAAATTTGATGCCCTTTGATTTTTTGATGCCCTGGGCCGTCGCCTCACTAGCCTAGGCCCAGGGCCGACCCTGGTTTCACCATTCCCAAGTGCAAGTTATCATCCTCCTACTTCAAGGTATTTCTAGGTTTACATCTTAAACCTAAGAGGTGAGTCCATTCTACTTTTCTAAACCTTATACATGACAAAACTTACATTTTGAGCTCCTAACCATCTCCTTGTTTATATTTTTTTGCTTAAAGGTTTTTGACCTAACTTTGGATTTGGGAGATTTTAGAGTTTTCACTATGTTGGGTTATGATTAAGAGTTCTATGGTTGAAATTATAAAATATGAGTAAATTTCCATGTTGATGGTTAAATATTTAGATGAACACATTTTGGTCATTTTTGTGGTCTTCACTTCATTGTGAAGTTTATTTTGTAAAATGGATATTTGGATAGATGAATATGGGGATGATTACCCTTGACATCAAGGATCGTTTGGTAATGTATAACTTTTGAGAAAACCTATTTTATGAACGGTTTATATGGAAAATGAAATGGTCATGAATGAACCTTTATATTGATTTAATTCCATGTAACATTGATTAATCAAAGAAGTGCAACTTATGGAATTTAAAGTTGAGGAACTATATGTGTAATTATAGTTTTGGTCACAAATGTAATTGTGACAAGCCTTAGACTATTACTAATGGATCCATAGGAATACGAGTTGGCTTATTTTGGGATGTATTCCCTTATGTAACTAGTTAAGACATTAGGTTCTCGGAGGCAACTTGGTACGGTTATGTGGGGCAAGATACTTGCCATGGGTCATAAATATAATCCTAGTGAATGAGCATGGTTGTGATCCTCAGGTGCCCTCCCCCACATCTATGTGCGAGCCGACGTTGTTCGTGACCATGGTTCCCAATATTGAGCTCACAACTCGGAAAGTGACTTACTTTTGTGTTTCGCTACGATCATTGGAAATTGGGTCTCCTTCGTCATCGTAAGATGCTTTTCGGACCGCAAGGCCCTTATATGATTATTTGTAAAGTTTTACCATTCTAAGTTAATGAAAATATTTTCATCAATATTTCCTTCATTTCCAAGTTATGATTACAAAATGTTTGTTCTCACGAGGCGTAAAGCGTAACACTTTTTCTTAAATGTCATGTTTAACAGGTTCTATTAGTGGCGGGGTTCCCAACCCTTGAAGGACGAGTGTTAGCCGTTAGCGGCGTCTTTTGGAGATATACTTTTGGATTATGGGCGTACATAAAGGAATAGACATTTTGGGAGATTGAGTTGACAACCGCAAATTTTGACCGGTCAAAGTCGCAATTCTTCACCAATCTTGACCGTATGAAGGGTTAAGATCATTTCTCTACTTCTCACATACTTAACACTTGTCATGTGAACCCAGGGGCGGATGCATGTATGTGTTAGTGGGGGGATGACCCCCCATTACAAAGGAAAAAAGATGAAACTTTAGGGTAAAAATTTGTATTTTTTGGCTTTCTATCTTAATGTCCCCCCAGTAAATTTTCGTCCGGGACCCCATTAACCAAAAAAAGTGTCTCGAAGTCAATCAAAAAACCAAAATTAACTTTCGAAATCGAGTAAAAAATCAAAAAACCCTTCGAAATCGACAAAAAAACTTAAAAATCCCTTAAAATCAACAAAAAAAAACTTTTAAAAACCCTCGAAACGTTAGTTTTAGGCTAAAAATACATCGGACAACTTTACGGACATTTAAGTAACCTTGAAGGTGCCTCCACCAGGAAAAAATCTTGGATCCGCCATTGTGTGAACCTCTCCTTGTATATATATACATATAGGGAGAGGTTCATTTAAGAAAATGCTAAATGTATGAGAAATGATCATAGTCCTTTATTTGGTCAACATTTACGGCTTTGACCGTGAAACACCTGATAATTCCTTGTGTGGTCTGTAGAAGATAGAGGGGTAGTTTTGTAAAATACGCGAGATGTAACACCCTAAAAACCATAGTGAATTTAAAATGCGGAAACTGGACAAATAAACATCAACACTTGGTATAAACCTCCCAAAAAGGGGAAATGTACTTAACATTTACAAACCTGAATACTGATATTGAACTCAACAACAAACTAATCTAAACATAACATATCTAGATTACATCGGTTGTTAATCCAATATCACCAAAAGAATGGGACTTAAAAAATTGCCCAACATCAATACTAGTCATCTCAAAAATCCCCGAGACCAAGCTCGTTACTCAAGCCCTTAGCAACCCACCGCTAACGGGAACATGTTATACACATCATTTGAGAAAAAGTGTTAGGCTTAAAGCCTAGTGAGAACATACATTTTATAAATTTCAAGAGATATAAACAATTGTATCATAAGAAAATCTTTTCAATAAGGTTTAATTTTCAAATGAAACCTTTGCCACAACCGGGCCTTTTAAATGTAAACTCATCATACGATGACAAAGATAACCAGTTTTTACCAAGGATTGTAGCGTAACACAAAGTTGGTCACAATTTGAGTTATGAGTCGAAACACTTGGAATCCATGGCCACGAACTACAAAGGTCCGTACTACGATGTGAGGGAGGGCCCCCGAGGAAACCAATTCAAAACTCGTTCAGTAGGACTACACTATGACCCATGGCTAGTAACCGGTCTCACATAACCGTACCAAATGGCCCCCGAGGATCATATATATCCATTTACAAAGAGGGGAAAAGACATACCAAATATAAGTCGAATCAATACCTAGGGATCTACAAGTAATGGTACAGACTCGTCACAACAACATATGTGACCAACCATAGATAGTCATATGGTATAAAATGACATTTATAAACAAAATGCATTTTCGAGTTTAACTTCTGGTAAGAATGAAAATCATCAAAAATGAACTTTAAACATTCTTTCAAGTAACCCACATAAATGTGCAAGTAAAACATCCTTTTACTTCAAATAAGATGAAACCCATCATTTTAATCGAAAATGATCAGGAACCCTAAAATCTCCCAAAACTCAAGTTTTATCAAAATGTAGTAAACTTAGATCTGAAACCATGGAGATATATAGAAGTTCAAAATGTAAGTTTTGACATGTATAAAGTTTAGAAAAAGGTAGTAGGAACTCACCAAATAGGTTTTAGACAAAACCCCGAAAAGCCAGATATCGACCACCGAGAGAAGACAAAGCTTTCTATACCGAACCCTTGCTAGATACACTAAATACTAGCAACATACGACAACCGAAGAGTCAAACAAGAAACTAGAGAGAGAGAAGCTTGAGAGAGTTTGATATTTAAGTTATAAAACCAAATGAGATATTTTCAGGAAATATCTCTTTAAATCGCCCAGGCCACCGCGCGGGTTATGGCGCGGGCTAAGTCGCGCCGTGACTCGCGCCACTCACTGGAACTCGCAACAAATCAGCGCACCGCGTGGGTTATGGCGTGGGCTAAGCCGCGCGGCAACTCGCGCCGGCCACTGCTTTTGCTTCTTCTTCCAAACTGGCCAAACGAAACTCGGGGTGTTACACGAGATGAGTTCATATGTGAACGTATGTGATCCATATATGAGAATTGATCTTCCTTGTTCAAGCAAGGAAGTATGTCTTCGAAGAATGAAGCATTTCTTGATTCCATAATTGTATTCTTGTGTATTTCAGGATTTTTAGATTCATACACAAGAAATCGATAAACACTACTATTTTGTGTGTATCCAATGAATACATAATCTACTGTTTTAGGTCCTAACTTTTGTACCTTATGCAGAGGTACAACCACTTTAGCTAGGCACCCCCACACTCTTAAGTACTTGTAATATGGTTTCCTACCCATCCAAAGTTCATACAGTGTTTCATCTTGTTTCTTGCGGGGTATCTTATTCAAAAGATAGTTAGCCGACAAAATAACTTCCCCCCACATGTTCTGACTTGAACCAAAACTAATTAACATGGCATTCACCATCTCTTTCAATGTACGGTTCTTTCTCTCAGCAATACCATTTTGCTGTGGTGAGTAGGGTGCTGTGAATTCATGTCGAATTCCATTTTTAGAACAAAACTCAGCAAATGGTGAAACATACTCACCTCCCCTGTCACTTTTAACGACCTTGATTTTCTTATTAAGTTGATTTTCAACTTCATTTTTATACAAGACAAACTTGTCTATTGCTTCATCTTTACTTTTAAGTAAATATATGTAGCAATATTTCGTGCTATCATCGACGAATGTGATAAAATATTTGTTCCCACCTCTAGTCGGAACCGATTTTAAATCACACACATCAATGTGAATTAAATCAAGGGGTTCGGTTTTTCTTTCAACCGATTGGAAATATGATCTAGTAAGTTTGGCTTCAACACATGTAGGGCACTTATGGTTTGAGTCAATGTCAAATTTTGGTATGCAATTTAATTTAATTAAACGTCGAATGGAATTAAAATTTACATGTCCTAAACGGCCATGCCAAACATTTGAAAACTCAAACATATAAGCAGAACTAGTACTTGCTTTATTCATTTCATTAACCACCATTACATTCAACTTAAACATGCCATTCAAGGCATATCCTTTTCCCACATACATACCACTTTTGGACAAAACAAATTTGTCCGACTCAAACACAAGTGTAAAACCAAACTTATTTAACAACCACCCCGAAACGAGGTTCTTGCGAAGATCCGGTGCGTACAAAACGTCTTTAAGCTTGAGCTCTTTCCCAGAAGTCATTTTCAAGATCACATCTCCAACACCCTTGACATCGGTGGTGGCGTCATTCCCCATGAAGAGCTTTTGCCCATCATTAACATCCTTGTAGGAGATGAAATTGCTCTTGTCATGACATACATGACGGGTAGCTCCGATATCAATCCACCATTGCTAGAGTTTACATCAATCGCATTCACCTCCGAGACCATATTAGTTAGTCCCATGGCCGAAAAATCCGTGATCATTGCCACCAAGTCATCATTCACCGTGTTAGCTTGACGTAAATTGTCTTTCTTAGGCAACTTGCAATCAACAACTTTGTGACCCGGTTGGCCATAATTATAACACTTGAACATCTTCTTAAAAAGTCCCTCTTTAATTCCATTCGACGTTTAATTACATTAAATTGCATTCCAAAATTTGATATTGACTCAAATCATAAGTGCCCCACATGTGTAGAAGCCAAACTTACTAGATCATATTTCCAATCGGTTGAAAGAAAAACCAAACCCCTTGATTTAATTCACACTGATGTGTGTGATTTAAAATAGGTTTCAACTAGAGGTGGGAACAAATATTTTATCACATTCATCAATGATAGCACGAAATATTGCTACATATATTTACTTTAAAGTAAAGATGAAGCAATAGATAAGTTTGTCTTGTAGAAAAATGAAGTTGAAAATCAACTTAATAAGAAAACCAAGGTCGTTAGAAGCGATAGGGGAGGTAAGTATGTTTCACCATTTGCTGAGTCTTGTTCTAAAAATGGAATTCGACATGAATTCACAGCACCCTACTCACCACAACAAAATGGTATTGCTGAGAGAAAGAATCGTACCGTGGGGGGAAACTGTAACGCCCGGAAAACTCTCATCTAAATAAGGTAATTTATCTCACCTTGGTAGTTGATTACGTGTATATTACCTTTGTGTGACCCTCTTGAACCCTTCCCGAAGCATAGTTATTGGTCGTGCATGTTTTGCGTCAAGATCTGTTCGAAGTTAGAACCTGAGGGTGTGGGGGTGACATTGCCTCAGCGACAATGCCCAAGGGCAAAGTCGCTGGGCATAGTCGCTGGAACTGTCCAGTAGACTAAGGTCCTTCGGCGACATTGCCCCAAGCAACAATGACCAAGGTAAAGTCGCCTGGCATTGTCGCACGGAGCCCTTCTCAGCCAGAAAATGCATTTAAACGGGATTTTTGTTGGGACATTCATTTTTACATCTTCTTTGGCGATTTGGGAGTTGACCCAAGACGATTTTCTTCACCCATAAACTCTCCCCTCATTAATGCAAGCCTCATCTTCCATCTAGGGCATTTATTGAGTTCAAGAAGTTGATCAAGATCATTAACTCAAGTTCCTACCAAGAATCTCAAGACTTCAAGTCTCCACTTCCATTCACTCCTAGGGTTTCTATTTTCTAGGTTTTATTTATAAACCTAGTTGGTGAGTTTCTAAACCTTTGTCAAAACTAGATACACATCATGTTTATGTTATCCATTGTCGTTATTCATCCTTACTCGATATATTCATTCATAATACTTGATTTCTTGTGAACATCTTTATGTGTAAGGTTAAGTCCTAGGAAAGGCAACGGGGCGGGTTTGCCGTTGTAACACCCGTAATTTCAGGATTTATCCTCGACGGTGTTACGGGAGTTGTTTGGCTCTTGGGTCGTAAAAGTATCGGGAAATCAAGTAAGTTTCATAATGAAACCATCGGGAATCAAATCAGGCGTGAAGAACGCGAGAAATCACATTTTTGGTCTGCCGCGGGTTGGTGCGCGACTCTGGGTCGCGGCACAAGCCGCGTAACTCACTGGACGTGAGTTTTTCAGGAAACGGGCTTACAAGTCGCGGCAAAGTCGCGGAACCTGTCTGGGGTTTTTAGTCGCGATTTTAGGGATCCAACCTCATTATTCTCATAACTTCTTCCTCCCAAACCCGGATTGAGTGACTCTTGAACCTAGGGTTTCGTCTTTTGGAGCTTTTCAAGTAGAGAAGGAAGTATATTGAAGTTATTGGGTAAATCCAAGAGTTTTAATCAAGGTAATCTACCCATCTTTCCATCTATGAAGTTAGGGTTTTGTGTTCTTCCTCTTGTTTTCATATCCTTAGGGTTTGGTTTAACCTTGGGAATGTTTGTGGTAGTAGATCTATGGAAATCTTGGAGCTAGTGAAAGGATCCAAGATCTTCTCTTCTAAGGAACTCAAGGTTGTGGGTAAAACCTAGATTTAGTCTAAATCTAGCAAGGTGAGTTATAGTTGCTTTGAAAAACTATATACATGTCAAAATGCACACATTTTGGGTTTTAAAAGTATATCCACGAGTTTGCTTCATTTTGAGAAGTTTTGTAGACATTTGTACACTTGCACATATTTGGGATTTAAATATTTGAAAATGGTTTACAATAATATATGAGGTGTTGGAGTCATCAAAAAGGGGATTTTAATCCACCATTCATGTTTCTTGACTATTTGATGAATGTGGGTATTGTGTTGCTTTGGTTCCTATTATGGGAAGATTTGGAGTACAAATGGTTTTAAATGGGATTTTAGTGTGCGTTGGAGATTTTAAAGAGCGGTTACTGAAATATGGTCATTTGGGGCTTTACTCAACCTAAGGGTTTTATATTTGAAAACTTTAACTCCCTTGACTTTAAAAGTGTGAGTTGTTGGAACGGATACCTTTAATTTGGGAATATTTGGTAAAGTTGTAAATCGGCTTATATAGCCATATTGGCTCTATTTGAGTATCAAATGTCTTATGAAGCCTTTCGGCTTGAATCATACGCTAACAAGTTTTGGGACATTTTTCGGTTTAAACGGCTCCTTATGGAGTGCTTTATGAAAATACAATTATTATACCAAAATTGGTTATTACATGTTTGGATGCGTTAGTTCATTCATATAGAGTAATGTAATGTTTAGACTGTAATGCATTGGATCCATAGGCATATGAGTTGTTATGTTCATCATGGAGTTTTAACGTCCATGTTTGAGTCCAGTGAGTGGTCCCCAAGTCATGTTGATTATGTAAGCTTGCGGTGGTGCACTAGAGGAGCCGTATACGGAGCTAAGTCTTGCGGTGGTGCCAGAGTGAACCGGATACGGGGACTTGTGACTTTGTGGTGAGACTCATCTAGAGGTCGAGTAGACACTAGGATCAGTGGTGTCTTGCGGTGGTTACTAAGATGAGCCGGATACGGGGAACCATGGTCTTATGTGAAATTCGAGAACGTTGATATGTGGCTTAACTTTGTGTGCCCGTCACATTCGATGGAATCAGGTTTCCCCCGTCACCGAAAGGTGTTATCTTGGGTATTCCCTTATCCATGCCTTCGGTGTTAAAACGTACCATTTTAATTATACAATGAGTCTTTTGGAGAAATACCGTGTGGGTGCGTTTTGGGAAATTTGGGCGTCGGTTATTTATTTAAAATGGGTGATTGGAAATTTGAAGGAATTTGTTATGTAAATAAAGCCTCTTTACAATAAGTATTTCTAAAATGACCTATTCAGAGTAAAATGTTCATTTTAAATGTTTTATGATTTATATGATAAAAACTGTTTTAACTCACTAGGCGTTAAGCCTAACACCTTTTCTTTTTGACATGTATATCAGGTCTTAGATGGATCTGAGTGGCGAGTGGAGCTTGGTAGAAGTTCCGGTAGGATGACTTTAGTGACGTCATCACGTTTGGTGAAGATAGCAGCTTTGGTGGTTTTAGTAACATCCAAATAATGTTGTCCCCGTTTGTGGGACTAGATAGTTCCGTCGAAACTCTGATACGTTGTTATAGTGATTCTGTCTTGTAACTTTAGATATTTGGTATTTCAATGCTATGTATTTAAGAGTTTTTGGAAGTTTTAATTCGTCTGCTATTTTCGATTTTTAAGGGTGTTACAGCCATCCCCTGTCCCCGTCCCCGAAACTGAAATGCATCCCCGTCCCCGTCCCGTTCCCCGTCGGGTTTTTATTCGGGGCGCCCCGTCGGGGATTTTTTTATGCCCCGTCCCCGAACCCGACCCAACCCGAACCTAAAATATATATAATTTTAATATTAATAATATTTATATATATAATTTAATATGTATATATATATAAATTTATTTTTATATAATTTATATATATTAAATATTAATAATATATATAATTTTATTTTTATTAATATATATATATATATATATATATATATCGGGGCGGGGCGGGGATACCTTACCCCCGATACCGAACCCGATAAAATCCCCGAAAATTTCCCCGTTACCCGACCCGACCCGAACTTAGACGGGTTTCGGGTTTCCCCGTCGGGTTTGGAGTTTTCTGCCATCCCTATTAAGTCCTCATTATTAAATTAGGCAAGCTTATCCAAAATGATATTGGGACTCTTTGACCTTAAATAAATGGAAAACATGCTTATATGGGTTAATCTGGAACATTGGATTATATGGGTTATTTGACCTAATTTTGGGTTGATTGCATTAATTGAAGATTACACCCTAACAAGTTGCTTACTATTTCTTGATGAAGTATACACTATGTATATTGGGATGCTATATCATTTGAGTCACTATGAAGTGGAAGTATGATTATATTAATGCTAATTCAGTCATACTAGCCTTGTGTTAGACTATATGCAACGTGAGAATAGTACGGTCTAATAACTTACCCATGGTTGGTATTGTGATATTTCATGTGCATTGCGTGCCTTGAGACCTACTAATAATAATGTTGGACGAACCAATTCAGTAGACACTAGGAGGATATAGTCTTGGGTGCCACCATAATGGTATGTGCCTAGACCTCCGTCATTCGGGGTAATGTCATGGTTGTAGTCCTCGGGTGTGCCGGGCCTTTTAGGTGTCACTCATGGTAGTTGGCATCAAGGTTTATCAACTCTTTGGGTGGAACTTGATTGGTGTTGTGGGTATCCCCCATTGACTCCACAATTGATGTAATTTATTGTTAACTGCTGATAAGAATTGTGCATAAATTGGGATGTTTTTACTTGTACAACTCACTAGGCTTTTTGGCCTAACACTTGTTTGGTGTCGATGTGTATCTCAGGTTCTAGTGGTGCCACTCCTAAGCAGGTATAGTTGCACTTGGGTGAGAGCTTCGGGAAGGTGCATTTGGACGTATATTTTGTGAAGCCATTTTTGGGTCTATACTCTATAGACGACACCCTTTTTTGTAATCTTCTTTCTAGTATAGAAATTAAATTAGTTGGTTGTTGTCTATCTTTCGTTGAATTACAACTGTAATTAAACAGGTTTATTATTTCCCCTTTTTGGGAGGCTCTTGCTATGGAAACTTCATATACCACATGTCTGATTTTTCCGGATTTTTGTTATCCCTATTTTTAGGGTGTTTCAAGTTGGTATCAGAGACTTAGTTTAAGTGAACTAGGTATTGACATAGCATATCTAGACTTAAGCCTTAAGCGTCAACCATAAGTTGTCCACCTTGGGGTAAAAGTCTTAGGTGGGGAGAGCGTTAGGATTTACGGAATTACACTATTTGAGAATTGTAATGGTGGTAACAAGAATTATTGTGTATAATTCGTTCATAATTTCACTTAGCTAATGCTATTATGAATGTGTTGTTACGTGAGCATGCTTGAATTACTATAACTATGACAATTGAAATGTGTAGTAGTATGTACCATGAGTTTAACTCACTTAGTCTTTTCTCAACCTCCTTCTTGTATATGTGTGGCAGATAACCATGGTAAACACTCGGAGTAGGCAGCCAAACCCTCAAGAGGGTCGCGTGGAAGTGGAATCTACTACCGACCAACCTCCCTTGGTCGAGACCTCTACGGGACCTCCCAGACCCGCTATCTTGGGAGGGGGACCCGAACATATTCCACGCACGAACATTGTCGCTAACGAACCGATCATAGAGGAAGTGACTATGGAGACGAGAATCAGGGACAATATGATGCTAGCCATGAATTCTGCCATGGCGCAACAACAAGAGAATCTCACCCGGTCGTCTCTTACTCCGGAAGTGTTGGCCAAACTCTCGTGGCCAACGCTTAAGTAGAAAATCTTGAACAAATACTGTAGTGAAAGGGCTTTGGACAAGATCGAACAAGAGTTCCGCAACCTCAAGAAGGGTAGCATGTCGATTATTGATTACTCAAAGAAATGTCTAGAAAAGTTGAGTTTGGTGGAGCACCTGGCTCCCGATGAGAGGGCGAAGATCAAGGCCTATTTGTTGAGCTTGTCGGCCAAGATGAAGACGGCGGTGAGGAATGCGAAAGTGTCGACGATAGAGGAGGCGATTGAAGATTCATTCCACGTGGAGGATGACATTGCCCAAGGAAAGGAAGAGAAGGGTCAAGCTGGAGAGAAAAGAAAGTGGGAAGGGCCATCAGGGCCCGTTCATTAGAATAAGCCGTTTGTGAGCGGAAGGTTTGGAGACAACCGCCGAGAGGCGAGATGGGGCCACAAGTGCAAGACCAAACATTCTGGTCCGTGTAACCCAAAGCCACACACGGGTCCCGTTGTCAGGATCGAATTCTTAACAATAATTAATACTCAGAAACTGATATCAAAGAAGTTGCGGAAAAACACTTTGATATTTTATAAAACAGTAATCAAAACACAGTATATAATATCAAACAGTAAACTTGTATTGAATGCTTAAAGCTACAAGATTACACACTCAACCTCAATATTGATGAACAGGCTCAACAATACGAATTCTACTTCTCTAGAATTAGGATCTATGCCTTGAGGTTGATTTCTCTCTAGAAAAACAAAAATCAAAAGTTATTTCTATCTATTCTATACATTCTATACATATACTGATAAAAGGATAATTACACAGAATAAATAAATCTTCAGAATATATTCCATGTATATCTTCTAAGTAAATCTTCAGTATATCCAGCTGTATTATATCCCATCCGAATCTCTTTAGCAACATTAACTATGCTTAGCAGTAGTATCCTCTTCCAGCAGCATTAACTATGCTTAGCAGTAGTATCCTCTTCCAGCAGCATTAACTGCAAGCAGTACTAACTACTAGCAGTACTAACTAGCTAAGCAGTACTAACTCTGTTCAAGCAGTACTAACTGTAACTAGCAGTAGTAATTCTACTAGCAGTAGTAACACTTAGCAGTATTAATCTTCAACTTGTTCAGACAGTAGTAACCACTCTTGTACTAGCAGTAGTAACTACACTTGGTAGAATCTTCAGTTCCCAACAATCTCCCCCTAACTTGACTTTTAGAAGAGAAGTCAAGTTCTTCAGATATTCTTCCAGAAGCTCTCCAAGATGCTTTCAACACCTTTTGATCAGTTTCCCAAGTTTGGGTCTAGGCCCAAGCTTTGATTCACTGTTCTTCTCACCACAATCTTAGCCATCTCTGATTCCTTTGTACAGATCAATGTAGCTTTGAGCATCCCTTCCAACTTCTCCTTGCTGTGCTCATATATTTTGTCCACCAGGTAGTATTCATGATAACAGTTATCAACAGTAATCATGTATACTCCACAGTTTTCAAATAATATCCATTTGTCAATCTTCTTGAATATGAACTAATGCTTATGATCTTTAATCCTATGATGTACTCTTTCTGGATCAAACATCATGCACAAGTATTCTAAAGTAACTTTGAGAAGATTTTCTTCAGTACCTTTCAACACAGGTTCATAAAGTTTCATCCCCACTTTATGTAGTTCTTCTATGTCAGCTCTTGAACAACTTCTGATAACCTTCCCCCATGTTGAATAAGCTTCAAATGAACCATCAGCTCTCTTGATTCTGAAGAAATTCTTTCCATTGTCTCTTAGAATATCCCAGAAGATGATCTCTGGAGCTTGCATAGAGATTGGATCAGCCTTCAAAGGTTCCACTATGGTCATGTATGTATCCATATTCTCATTTGTTGGCTCATTGGACTGTGTTGGAGGTTGAACTTATTCTGGTTCATTGAACTGAGCTGGAGGTTGAACAGATTCTGCTATTGGTACCTCTGAATGTTCTGATGTAGTACCATCTGTTCCTTCTATTCTGGGCCTTTTAGACTGCCTTTTTGAGGCAATTGTCTTCACCATTTTTCCAGCTTTGGCTTCCACACTGGCTTCAACACCAACACTTTCAGATTCTTCCTTTTTATCTTTTGCTTCTTCTTTAGATGGTGTAGTTTCCTCAGGGAATGGTTGTTGGATGTTGAGATCATGTCTCTCTTTCATCCTTCTCTCAGCCTCTTCCCTTTGTGCTGAGTCCCCTTGGAGTTTGGCCATTTCTTTGTTGTATAGTTCTTCAACCTGAGAATAAGCCATATTTGTAAACATCTCCCCCTTAACCCCAATTGCACCTTTCAGGAAGTTAATCATTTTTCTTCTTTCCTGATTGGCCAAAAAGGTCTTGGAGGGTTGTCTTTTCTGCTTTTTGAATGGCATTCTTTTTACTTGTACTTGCTTGGCCTGAGCTGCTGTTTTCATACTCTTCTGGTACTCTTCATTTAGTTTTCTGGCCATATTCAGTGCAAGCTCTCTATCTTTCTCAGATTGAAGATTTTCCTCCCTTTCCAAATCTGCCTGAAGCTTCTTAGCCACTTCTTCATCCATTTCTAATTGAGTTTTCTTCTTAACAGGTTGTTCAGATTCAATCATCTTAGATTTACCCTTTGTATCCTTCAGCCCTGCCTCACTTCTTTCCTGTTTCTTCTTTTCTATGCCTCCTTCATTGATGACCACTCCCTTAGCCTTTTGAGTAGCCTTAGGAGTGTCATTCTTTGCCTTTACTAATGTTTCTGCTATTTCCAACTCTTCAACAGATAGTCCTGTTTCTGCTTGAGCATTATCTGTTTCTGCATGAGCATTATCTGTTTCTGCAGCTTTCTCCCCCTTACCATCAGATCCCATCTCAGAAATACTTTCTTTTTCTGCTTCAGCCTCTGAATTCTCCCCCTTGTTGAAATCATCTTGAACTTTTGTCCTCCTTTTTAACACAAACTGCTTCCTTCTCTGTTTCTGTAACAGTCTTGTCACCATTTTCTTGAGTTTGGTGATTTGAACTTGTTGAGAGAGAATCACCAACTTCATCTCTTCTATTTCTTTTCCCTGCTTGAGGACATCCTGGTTGATGTTTCCCATTGTTTCCATCAATTCTTCATAGTTATATCTGTCCTCACCTTCTCCAGGAGTGTTACCCCCTATTGAAGGATCATTGGATCTTTTTGAAGTGGAAGTCTTCTGCCTAGCAGAAGCACTATCCACCCCCTTGGTTTCTTGGCACCAGGGACCTTTAAATGATTGCTCATTTAAAGTTGCCATGGGGGAGGTCTTATTTATGTTACCACTGTCCTCCCCTGTGCTAGCAGGAGTAGTGGCAGCCTCATCTCCCATATGCTCTACCTCCTCCTCAGAGAGCACCTCCTTGGGGTTGGGAGACACCCCTGTGGGTTCCCTTTGGATATTCTCTAAGGGAGTATTCTCCCTTAGAGGGCTTAAAGGCTTAGGGGTTTCTGGTACAAGAAGGGAAGGAGCCTTCTTTACCTGTTTTCTCTTATAAGTATGGGAAATTGGAGAGGTTGGTTTTGTAAGAATGGACTGGGGAATAGTTTTTGGTTGAGAAGGTTGGGCTTGGCTAGCAGTGGGATGGTCTAATGAGGGCCTTGACCCTGCTGTCATACCTTCAGTTGTTTGGGACACCACCATCATTGTAGAGAACAATGGGGTGTCAACTCCTTCCGAGTCCCCAGCAGATCTTCTCATATTTGAGAAAACCTTGCCTTTGGGGGGTTTAGGTACATAGACCCCAACAGGTTGAGGTATATCCGTCAATTCATGGTTAATAACTTCTTGCACAAACCTGGGATACATAAAGAAACTCTTTTTGTTTCCCATATTTGATACAAGATCACTGAAAATCATTTGAGAAAAATTGAATTTTCTAGCAGTGGATAAACACACCAATGCATAAGCAATGGGACTGCTAAATTGACTCCAGCCAGTTGTTTTCTTTGAAATACAGTGCATTAAAGTATGAGCAAAGAACCTCCACTGGGGTGAAAATTTTGCTTTGAAAAACTTGAAAATCCCCATTTGGCCTTGATATCCCATTCTGGAAAGAGTTGAAAACAGTTCATCACTAGGAATAGAAGTTATACCAGAGGCATCGTCTAGACGTAGACTGATGCGAATAACTTCTTCAGTAACGGTTAGGGGTTGGTCACATACCCTGGTCTTGATCATCTGCACACCATTCTCAGCAATAATGGTGGCATTTGCCCAGAACTGTCTCTGATGCTCTATAAAGATGGTTGGGGACACCGTGAGTGCATGAGCAATGTGACTTGTCCTCAGAAAGTCGACAATCTGGTGAAATCCTTCAGCTTGCTTTGGCTTTTGTAGCATTGCGATCTCATTGTGTTCGTCGATGAATGCCATTGATGCCATTGAGCTGTGATGTTCTTGCCTGGAATACTTGTTACTTGAGAGAAAAAGATTAGGAGAGCAAGTGAACAGTATGCAAAGAGTCGTTATGAATGTTTGGGCGGGTAAAGGGTATTTATAGTATTCGGATTATAAGCAGTATTAACCTAGAGCAGTATTAACCACTAGCAGTATTAACTGAGAGCAGCATTAACTACTAGCAGTATTAACTGAACTAGCAGTATTAACCACTAGCAGTATTAACCACTAGCAGTATTAACCACTAGCAGTATTAACCACTAGCAGTATTAACCACTAGCAGTATTAACTGAAAGCAGTATTAACCACTAGCAGTATTAACTAACTAGCAGTATTAACTGAGAGCAGTATTAACTAGTAGCAGTATTAACTACTAGCAGTATTAACACTGCACTAGCAGCATTAACTGCACTTGCACCTTTTAAGCTTGTGTTGTTCATAACTTTTCATGTGTACCTCACACTTTTATTCCATCTCTCCATTTTCCATGATTCTATAACCACTTTTCTTACCTTTGAACTTACCTCCATCTGGAGTAGCATACAAAGAGCAACATGTCCTCCATCAAACCTTTTGAAGCTTTGAAGGCAGTCCATGTTACTTGTTATGTGCCAAGAGCAACCACTATCTTCCTGTCAAATGCCCTTCCTCTTGAGCTGTTGGTTGCCCTGCACACTAAATGAATCAGTTAGTCTTGATGGGAACCCAAGCCAAAGTGGTCTTGGGTTGACCTTTCTCATTAATATAATCTGTGAGTTTGGTCTGAATGAGTTGTTTAGGAATCTCATGGCTGGAATACTTTGTCAAGATTATAGGCTTTGCAACAATAATACTAGTAGAAGCACTATCCTTGTTAGCAGTAGTATTGGTTGCAGCAGCACTATTTCTGTTAGCAGTACTATCTGGGATAGCAGTACTAACAGATTTCTTTACAATTGGAACCCAAACTTGAACAAAGTTGTTTGGTTTCTTTGTCTTTAAATTACTCCTTGGCTTATTTGGAGCATTTTTCTTTGTATTTGCAAACTTGTTCTGAGCATGAGACTTTAAAGGTGCTCTTTTCTCAGCCAATTGATTCCTTCTGTTATTCCTATAACCAAAAGAGTTTTGTGGTTTTCTTTGAAAAGTGACTCTTTGATTGATAGGATTGAAATAACAGTGTTTGGCAAGATGATTCAATTTGCCACAGACAAAACAAGGTTTTGGTCTATTGATCTTACTCAAATCAACCCCTTGTTGTTGTGCCCACTGATTATTCCAGTTTCTCTGATTTCCCCTTGCTTTATCATGTTTTTGGGGCTCAGATTTATTGCAAGAACACTGTTTGCAAGGGACAGGATTCACAACTGTGGTTTGCTTATAATGGACCTTCTGAGACTTTCCCTCAACCTTTTCTATGTCCTTAGACTTTATCCAAGCCTTTCCACATCCCTCATTGGTGATAATGTTATTTTCTAGAGGAATCTCACCACTCACAGTGTTCTCCTTACTCTTTTCACTAGTGCTCTCTTCTTCAGAGTCTGTTTCAACCACCACTTTGTCTAAAGGATCTACCTTAGTGGCTCCAACAGGCAATTCATTCCTATCCTTGGTCTCTAGCAAGTCTGATATAGGAGGGATGTAATTGTTGTTGTATGGTGGTGGTGTTGTGTTATAGCCTATTCCTCTTCTAATTTTGTCATGGATTTGAGTTTGGAGCAAAGAGTCCATTGCTTTAGAAGCATTGGAAAATTTCTCAATATCCAGCTTTGCTTTCTCAAACTCATTCTTTATCTTCTCATTCTCCTCTTTAGACTTTTTTAGCTGAAGTTCTAAGTCATTCTTCTCCCACTTCCAGTAATTTGTATCATAAGAATGTTGAAGTTCATTGGCTTGGAAAACTTTGATCTGTTCCTCAAAACTCTCAACAATTCTTACATAGTCTTTTATATCTCTCTCTAATCTTTTAAGATCATCACTCATTGTCTGGTTGTGATCCCTGTACCTTTTAACAGTTTTCATACAAGTTTTAGAGCAAAGATTAGACATTACCTCTGTGGGGATTTCTGTGCTTGAAGAATCTGAAACTTTAGCCATTGATGATTTATGATTTCAAGGAAGAATGATGATTGCAGGTTTCTGAGAATACTAGCTCTGATACCACTTGTCAGGATCGAATTCTTAACAAGAATTAATACTCAGAAACTGATATCAAAGAAGTTGCGGAAAAACACTTTGATATTTTATAAAACAGTAATCAAAACACAGTATATAATATCAAACAGTAAACTTGTATTGAATGCTTAAAGCTACAAGATTACACACTCAACCTCAATATTGATGAACAGGCTCAACAATACGAATTCTACTTCTCTAGAATTAGGATCTATGCCTTGAGGTTGATTTCTCTCTAGAAAAACAAAAATCAAAAGTTATTTCTATCTATTCTATACATTCTATACATATACTGATAAAAGGATAATTACACAGAATAAATAAATCTTCAGAATATATTCCATGTATATCTTCTAAGTAAATCTTCAGTATATCCAGCTGTATTATATCCCATCCGAATCTCTTTAGCAGCATTAACTATGCTTAGCAGTAGTATCCTCTTCCAGCAGCATTAACTATGCTTAGCAGTAGTATCCTCTTCCAGCAGCATTAACTGCAAGCAGTACTAACTACTAGCAGTACTAACTAGCTAAGCAGTACTAACTCTGTTCAAGCAGTACTAACTGTAACTAGCAGTAGTAATTCTACTAGCAGTAGTAACACTTAGCAGTATTAATCTTCAACTTGTTCAGACAGTAGTAACCACTCTTGTACTAGCAGTAGTAGCTACACTTGGTAGAATCTTCAGTTCCCAACACCCGTCGAGTGTGCCAAGTGTGGGAAGAAGGGCCATGCCATCTGAGAGTGCCCTATACAAGGACCGGTATGTTTTGAATGTCGATAACCGGGCCATATAAAGAAGGATTGCCCAAAGCTAGTGGGTAGTGGTCGCGGAAATTCTTTCGGGTCAACGGCAAGAGTGGAACTGCCTTTGAGAGCGCCAAGCCGAGCATTTTGGATGACCACCGAGGAGGCAAGGGAAATCGCCGATGTCGTTTCGGGTACGTTCCTAGTAAGCTCCTTGGCCGCTCGGGTGTTGTTTGATTCAGGAGCATCATGTTCTTTTGTGTCGAATATTTTTTGTAAACATTTCTTCACTCCTTGTACTATTCTTCCCGATGCCTTAGTAGTAGAGGTGGCTAACGGGGACCAAGTGATCATTCGAGAATGTTACAATGATTGTACTATAGAGATCGATGGGAATTCCTTTGGAGTAGATTTGTTACTCATGTCTATAGGTGGGTTTGATGTAGTCATAGGCAAGGATTGGCTGTCAAGTCATAGGGCCGATATCCTTTGTTCCAAGAAGATGATTCAGGTGCCTTTGACGGGAAATGGTGTAGTCACCATTTATGGAGAGAAAGGGAAGAGATGCAAAACTATCAACTCCTCGCTCAAGGCCCGCAAATTCTTAGCGAAGGGTTACCCTTCGTATTTGGCCTATGTGGTGGACGTAAAGAAAAAGAAGAAGTCAGTGGAGGACGTGAAAACCGTACAAGACTACCCGAACGTCTTCCCGGAAGATTTACCCAGACTACCACCGGAGCGTCAGGTGGAGTTTCAAATCGACCATACTCCGGGAGCGGCTCCGATAGCTCGTGCTCCCTACCGTTTGGCTCTGACGGAAATGCAAGAGATGATGACACAACTTCAAGAGTTGTTGGAAAAGGGTTTCATCCGACCGAGCTCGTCCCCTTGGGGAGCCCTAGTTTTATTTGTGAAGAAGAAGGACGGGTCTATGCGGATGTGCATCGACTACCGAGAATTGAATAAGGTCACGGTGAAGAACAAGTATCCCCTACCCCGCATTGATGACCTCTTTGATCAACTTCAAGGTGTAGGATGCTTTTCAAAAATCGACCTTCGATCCGGATACCATTAAGTTAGAGTGAAGAAGGAGGATATACCGAAGACGACATTTCGGACGAGATATGGCCAGTACGAGTTTTGGTGATGCCCTTTGGTTTGACCAACACTCTGGCCGTATTAACGGATTTGATGAATTGCGTGTGTCGCCCTTTCTTGGACAAATCAGTGATTGTCTTCATCGACGATATCTTGATCTACTCAAAGAACGAGGTCGAGCATGAGAAACATCTGCGGGAAGTGCTAGAAGTTCTCCGAAAAAAAAAATTGTATGCGAAATTCTCAAAGTGCGAGTTTTGGCTCCACGAAGTGCAATTTTTGGGCCACGTGGTGTCTAAAGACGGAGTGAAGGTAGACCCGGCAAAGATAGAGGCAATGGTGAGTTGGGAATCGCCAACGAGTGCGATGGAGATCCGAAGCTTCTTGGGATTGGCGGGTTACTACATACGTTTCATTCAAGACTTCTCCAGGATAGCTTCGCCACTCACCTCCCTCACGAGAAAGAACGTCAAATTCCTTTGGACCGACACGCAAGATCGATCCTTCTAAACTCTCAAGAAGAAATTATGTGAAGCTCCTATTTTATCCCTACCCGAGAGGTCGGATGACTTCTTGGTATATAGTGATGCTTCTAAGTTAGGCCTCGGGTGTGTGCTAATGAAACGGGGGAAGGTGATAGCTTATGTGTCGCGGCAACTAAAGGACCATGAGAAGAACTACCCGACTCATGACTTGGAATTGGCAGCGGTGGTCTTTGCGTTGAAATTGTGGCGACATTATTTGTACGGGACGAAGTGTACTCTCTTTACCGATCACAAGAGTCTTAAGTACATCTTTGATCAAAAGGAACTCAACATGCGGCAAATGAGGTGGCTTGAGCTACTAAAGGACTATGATTGTGAGTTGCTTTACCATCCCGGTAAGGCCAACGTGGTGGCAGATGCATTGAGTCGGAGGAGCTATGAGGGCGGCGTTTATTATCCCTTACTAGGATCGATGTAGTATCGAGTCTGTTGGAAAACATCAAGACGTGTCAAGCGGAAGCGCTAAAGGAAGAAAATCTCAAGTCTGAGATCATGGTAAAACAAAGCGGATTACTGACGGAAGATAGCCATGGGCTTAAACTCTTTCAAGGCCGAATCTAGGTGCCGAAGTTAGGCGTAGATCGAGAACTACTTCTAGAAGAGGCACATAAGTCGAAATACTCTATACATCCCGGTAGCACCAAGATGTATAGAGATTTAAAGTTAAACTATTGGTGGTCGGTAATGAAACTTGATGTGGCTAACTATGTGGAGAGGTGTGTCACATGCCTTCAAGTCAAAGCGGAGCATCAAAGGCCGTATGAGAGCCTACAACCATTGACCATACCCGAGTGGAAATGGGACAACATCACTATGGATTTCATGACAAAACTACCTAAGACCTTGCGAGGCCACAACACCATTTGGGTGATTGTGGACCATTTAACCAAGAGCGCACACTTCCTTGCTATGAGAGAGACCCAGTCGATGGAGAAATTGGCCAAACTTTACATCGATGAGGTGGTGTCGAGGCATGGAGTCCCGCAATCTATCGTGTCGGATAGGGACAGTCGGTTCAAATCGAATTTTTGGTCTAGTCTACAGAAAGAGTTGGGCACAAGATTAAATCTGAGCACGACATACCATCCTCAAACGGATGGTCAAAGTAAGAGAACGATTCAGACGCTCGAGGACATGTTGAGGTTGTACGTTATAGATTTCGGAGGAAGTTGGGACTCACACCTACCCTTGGTGGATTTTGCTTATAATAATAGTTACCATTCTAGCATCGGGATGACACCATTCGAGGCGCTTTACGGGCGGAAGTGTAGAACTTCGGTTTGTTGGCTTGAAGCGGGCGATAATCAATTCGCTGGACTAGAGATAGTTCAAGAAACGGCGGACAAAGTGAAAGAAATTCGAGAAAGGTTGAAGGCGGCTCAAGACCGACAAAAGAGTTACGCGGACAAGAAGAGAAGACCGGTCGAGTTTCAAGTGGGTGACCACGTCATGTTGAAAGTCTCCCCATGGAAATGGATTATCCGGTTTGGAAAGCGTGGGAAGCTTAGCCCTCGTTTCCTTGGACCTTTCGTCATCTTAGAAAAGATTGGTTTACAAGCTTACCGGTTGGATCTACCACCTGAAATGGAAGGAATACACCCAACTTTCCACGTGTGTTACCTTCGAAAGTGTCTATCCGAAGAAGAGAGTGTGATCCCCTTGAAGGAAATTCGTGTGGATAACGGGAATCGTTGTGTGGAAGAACATGAGGCAATTTTGGAATCAAAGGTGAAGAAGTTGAGACATAAGAAGTGGTTATGGTTAAAGTTCAATGGAAGCACCATCGGGGTGCTAACATCACTTGGGAGTCCGAAGAAGATATGAAGAAGCGATATCCACGATTATTTCCTTAGATCGGGATTTCGGGGTCGAAATCCAAATAAGTTGGGGAGGATTGTAACGCCCGGAAAACTCTCATCTAAATAAGGTAATTTATCTCACCTTGGTAGTTGATTACTTGTATATTACCTTTGTGTAACCCTCTTGAACCCTTCCCGAAGCATAGCTATTGGTCGCGCATGTTTTGGGTCAAGATCTGTTCGAAGTCAGAACCTGAGGGTGTGGGGGCGACATTGCCTCAGCGACAATGCCCAAGGGCAAAGTCGTTGGGCATAGTCGCTGGAACTGTCCAGTGAACTAAGGTCCTTTGGCGACATTGCCCCAAGCGACAATGACCAGGGCAAAGTCGCCTGGCATTGTCGCAAGGAGCCCTTCTCAGCCAGAAAATGCATTTAAACGGGATTTTTGTTGGGACATTCACTTCTACATCTTCTTTGGCGATTTGGGAGTTGAATCAAGACGATTTTCTTCACCCATAACCTCTCCCCTCATTAATGCAAGCCTCATCTTCCATCTAGGGCATTTATTGAGTTCAAGAAGTTGATCAAGATCATTAACTCAAGTTCCTACCAACAATCTCAAGACTTCAAGTCTCCACTTCCATTCACTCCTAGGGTTTCTATTTTCTAGGTTTTCTTTATAAACCTAGTTGGTGAGTTTCTAAACCTTTGTCAAAACTAGATACACATCATGTTTATGTTATCCATTGTCGTCATTCATCCTTACTCGATATATTCATTCATAATACTTGATTTATTGTGAACATCTTTATGTATAAGGTTAATTCCTCATTGTTAAATTAGGCAAGCTTATCCAAAATGGTATTGGGACTCTTTGACCTTAAATAAATGGAAAACATGCTTATATAGGTTAATCTGGAACATTGGATTATATGGGTTATTTGACCTAATTTTGGGTTGATTGGATTAATTGAAGATTACAGCCTAACAAGTTGCTTACTATTGCTTGATGAAGTATACACTATGTATATTGGGATGCTTTATCATTTGAGTCACTATGAAGTGGAAATATGATTATATTGATGCTAATTCAGTCATGCTAGCCCTATGTTAGACTATATGCAACGTGAGAATAGTACGGTCTAATAACGTACCCATGGTTGGTATTGTGATATTTCATGTGCATTGCGTGCCTTGAGACCTACTAATAATAATGTTGGACGAACCAAGTCAGTAGACACTAGGAGGATATAGTCTTGGGTGCCACCATAATGGTATGTGCCTAGACCTCCGTCATTCGGGGTAATGTCATGGTTGTAGTCCTCGGGTGTGCCGGGCCTTTTGGGTGTCACTCATGGTAGTTGGCATCAAGGTTTATCAACTCTTTGGGTGGAACTTGATTGGTGTTGTAGGTATCCCCCATTGACTCCACAATTGATGTAATTTATTGTTAACTGCTGATAAGAATTGTGCATAAATTGGGATGTTTTTACTTGTACAACTCACTAGGCTTTTTGGTCTAACACTTGTTTGGTGTCGATGTGTATCTCAGGTTCTATTGGTGCCACTCCTAAGCAGATATAGTTGCACTTGGGTGAGAGCTTCGGGAAGGTCCATTTGGAGGTACATTTTGTGAAGCCATTTTTGGGTCTATACTCTATAGACGACACCCTTTTTGTAATCTTCTTTCTTTTATAGAAATTAGATTAGTTGGTTGTTGTCTATTTTCCGTTGAATTACAACTGTAATTAAACAGATTTATTATTTCCCCTTTTTGGGAGGCTCTTGCTATGGCAACTTCATATACCACATGTCTGATTTTTCCGGATTTTTGTTATCCCTGTTTTTAGGGTGTTTCAAGTTGGTATCAGAGACTTACTTTAAGTGAACTAGGTATTGACATAGCATATCTAGACTTAAGCTTTAAGCGTCAGCCATAAGTTGTCCACCTTGGGGTAAAAGTCCTAGGTGGGGAGAGCGTTAGGATTTACGGAATTACACTATTTGAGAATTGTAATGATGGTAACAAGAATTCTTGTGTATAATTCGTTCATAATTTCACTTAGCTAATGCTATTATGAATGTGTTGTTACGTGAGCATGCTTGAATTGCTATAATTATGACAATTGAAATGTGTAGTAGTATGTACCATGAGTTTAACTCACTTAGTCTTTTCTCAACCTCCTTCTTGTATATGTGTGGCAGATAACCATGGTAAACACTCGGAGTAGGCAGCCAAACCCTCAAGAGGGTCACGTGGAAGTGGAATCTACTGCCAACCAACCTCCCTTGGAGGCTACTTGGTACGGTTATGTGGAACCGGTTAATAGCCATGGATCGTAAATGTAATCCTAGTGAACGAGTATGACTTGGATTCCTTGAGTGCCCTCCCCCACATCTTAGTACGGACCGACGTTGTTCGTGGCCATGGTTTCCAAGTATTTAGCTCATAACTCGGGATGTGGCTTACTTTTGTGTTTCGCTACAATCCTTGGTAAATCGGGTCTCCTCCGTCATCGCAAGATGTAATTTTTGGACCAAACGGTGCTTAAGCGTTTAATATTTCAAACTGTAAACTCAACTCGTTTGAAAAGGTTTTATTTCGTTGCAACCGTCTATATTTCTTTGAATTATAAACTGTATGTTCTCACTAGGCTTTAAGCCTAATACATTTTCTCAAATGACGTGTATAACAGGTTTCTTTAGCGGTGAGATGCCAAAGGTCTGAGTGACGAGTGTGGGCTTGAGGCATTTTTGAGATGACTAGACATTTGGTGTTTTGGTCATTTAATTAAGCTCCTTATTTTGCTGATTTTGGGTTGACAACCGATGTAATCTTGATAGTACATGTTTAGATTAGTTTGTTGTTGATTTCCATATCCGTTCGCAGGTTTTGTAAATGCTTCATATATTTACCCTTTTTGGGTGGTTTATTCCAAATACAACGTCATATTGCCAAATTTTCAGTTTTTAAATTTCTCTAAATTTTAGGGTGTTACACCAATCAATACGAATATAAAATCCACAGGTCTAAATCCCCGTGCACATGGAGATAGACATCAAAACTCCAACATATGATCATATACAATTTTAGACATCATGCTAATGTATATTACATTACCAAACCCAAGAGCATCATATTTGTCACACAAAGTTCACAAGTTCGTTTCATGGCACAATCCATGTTCATAGCAAAATTAACATGTCCCAATTTCCAAGCAAGCCCTTAAAGTAGTTTGATAATATAAGGTCTAATTACAAATATAATTCCCTTGAAAATTAACAACATATTTTATAAAATGTAGCATGATAAGAGTTTCACATTTTAATATTTCCAACCTTAACTTTATTGAGTTTAAACCCATACAAGCTATTCATTGCAAATAATCAATGAATAATCCTTTATTCAACCATCACTCATAAAACCCTAGATTTAGGTCAAAATCCCAAATACCCATGAAATTTGTATTTAAAGCAAATAATAGTATTTAATGTGGTCTTGTGGGTTAAGAAACTCACCTAAGGGTTTGTAGATGAAAACCCTAAAATGGAGGAGAATCCCTAGATAGAGTAAAGATTTTCTTGAGACTTTAATAGATCTTGAGTAGACAAGGATGAGTTGAGAAAACCCTAGGAGACAACAATTAATGTTCATATGGGAGTTTGGTTGCATTAAATGCAAGAGGGAGGAAGAGTTAGGGCAAAAATTGCACATACAATGGAGAGAAAAATGTAGATCTTCACCCTTCAAAATAACCTCTAAACCCTCAAAAAGTCGGACCTCACATTTAAAACCCAGACCCCCCTGGCGATAGTGCCCAAGCGAGAGTGACAATGGCATTATTGTCTATCATTCTCGTGGGGAGTGTACTGTGGGTCCTTAGCAGCATGCAACTATGACACGCGAGTATGCCCCTGGCACTCTCGCCGATCATACTTGCTAGAAGTGTACCGAGAGTTGAGGTTAAATTTATCCCCTGTGGCATTCTCGCCGGGCATAGTCGCCAACATGCCCCTAGCCCGATTTCTGTCGCGACTTTAATCCGACTCATAGGTACTCTCTTGCCCAAAAAAGAAAGTAACGATAAATATTCATAAGGATTAAATATATAAATTATCAAAATTAGAGTTACACATAGCCACAAGTATCGATTTCACTTGTTGTTTTGACTTCTCCATATCACTGATTGTTGGATTTCTAAACATGATTTTATTGTTGGTTCTTTTCACTTACTACTCTATACTTGTATTATTTTTGTTCCATACTTGTTGGATTATATTGCTATCAAGGTAATCACCAAACTGTCCGAAATTTTCTACTTTGATTTTTCTGCTATTTTTCTATTACTTGCTCCCCCACAGTTCCACTGTTTTATTTCTCTTTTTATCATGTAAAACCATTGATTTCAATTTGGATATATTTTTTGAAATAGGTTGCATCTATGTATTCCATTTTGCCATTTATTAATTTGAAAAGTATTGTCCCTATGACTAATTGATTGATTTGGAGGTGATATTTCAAAGAGAATTGTCATGTATGGCAATTTGAACATGTAAATAAGGTGCTCGATAAAATGCCTCAATGATATATTGTGTATAAATGAATTGAAATCCCCATGCATTAGAGGAGAAAGCCCTTTGCATAAATGATACATTATCTGATCTCAAGTCATGAAGAGGAGAACTAACCACGGAATCATGTTTGCTGCAAAACTCCATTACTTCTTCTACATTGTGGTCTTTTGTGTTTGTTGATGCTCATTTGCAGAAACCTCTTTATAGGAAATAAATTCAACTTGGTTTTTCCATCATTTGTGGTTTATCAAAAAAAATTCAACTTAGAAGAATAGTTGTTTATAGAGTGCAACTAGAACATTGTATCTACCAACGAAAAAGAAGTTGAAGGAAGTGGAGAAGAAAGATTGGATATATCCCAATGGGTGTGTGATGAAATTGTAAATAGTTTGGTTTCCAACGTTCAAGTTTAACAATTGTGTTCGAACTTGGAATTTTAAGTACCTATGAATTTATGTTTTGATTTTTGGATGATCAATAATTTATGACTTTATGTTTCGATGTTCAAATAATTTTTGTGTTTTAGAAATATCATTTGACTTAAAAAAAATAAACAGTGGTTTATTAAACAACACATAATCATACTGAGGGTAAATCGGTCATTTCTGTCATTTTGTTGCGTGCAAGAACCCGATGCCATTTTGGAGCGAAAATCAAAGAAGTTTCGTCACAAGGAAGTCACGATGGTCAAAGTGCAATGGAAACATCATCATGGTGCAAACGTGACGTGGGAAGCTGAGGAGGATATGAAGCGGAGATATCCCCACCTCTTTGTATGAATTGATATTTCGAGGACGAAATCATTTCCATGTTGGGGAGGATTGTAACACCCGTATTTTCAAGTAAGCTTTAAGACTTCTCCAATCTTAAAATGTCAAATTTTAATTAACTTGTCAATTTAGGATGAGAAAAAGTAATTATTTTTCCCTTGTGATTGAAACGTCGGTTGTGTGAGAAAAGTTGGATTATCGAGTTTCAGTACGAATGGCGCGACGGTGCCCGGTGACTGTGACAAGGACGTCACTGTCGCCGAGGGCACAATTGCATGGATGGAAGGTCTCTCGGTACATGTGTTGCGTGAGTGCCCGACGATTGTGACATTGTCACTCTCGTCGTGGAACAATTGCTGGAGCCTTGGGGGCACGATACAGTTGTCGCGAATTTGCCATGGGCACTATCATCGGGGAAGGTCGCGGTCGGGGTCTAGAACTCCATTAAATCTGATTTTCAACCTAATATCATTCATTTCTCAACCAAACATTCAAGAAACACAATCTTTTCTCTCCCTCTTCATTTATGGTAACCCTAGATCATTAAATACTCAATCACTCCCTACCTTGAAGGTTCTCTCCATCAACGTTAAGATTTGAAGCTAGAGTCAAGTTTCACCCATCACCATCTTGTACAAAACTCTAAGGTTTTGGGATTTCTAGGTTTTCTCACACAAACCTAGCATTGTGAGTCATTCTACAAACCTATTTTTTTATATACATGTTATAATGTCATAAAAATACTTATCTTAAGGTCTTACTTCATTTTCTTCTCATTTGGGAAATCTAGGTCAAAACTAGGTTTTTGATAACTTTGGGGCAAAATGTTGTTTTGAGCATGATAATCAATTTTATATGTGCAAGTGATGGTATATTTACATTTGAAGGAATTTTGGATGGAAAATATATTATGGATCAAAACCCTATGTTGTTGCTATATATATTATGGGATTTATTTCTTAAATAATATACTTGTGTGAATGTACATGTTATGTTGAACACTCTTTGGTGAATATATTGGAAAGGCCATTTGAGTAACTATAGTGTAATGGATCCATAGGCACTAGTTTTTATATGAAATGGAAGGTTGTCCTTCATTATGGCTAGACATGGTGTTATTAATGTTGGGAACTCGAGCTATAGACTGTAGGTGTCTGGGTTGTTGAATGCGATACATGTAAGACAACTAAATGCACCTCGAGGTGCTGCCGAGGAATTGAGGGACCTTCTCCTTATGACCCATGACCCTTTAATTCTAACAAGTGAGTCCTTCTTAGACCAATTGGGAGCTCGAACTATAGACCGTGGGTGGTTGAACTCGATAACCTTTAGCGCTATAACAGAAGCTCCATAACATTGATATGTGACCTACTTTTGTGTTCCGTCACCTCAATGGTAAGTCGGGTCTCTCCCGTTACTTTGTGAAACCTTACTCCTTCCCAAGGGTGAATAAGGTTTGAATCCATAAATAAACCTTGGTTAATATCATGCATTAGTATCAAACATTTTCTTAATTCATTTTATATATGTTTAAACTCACTAGGCGTAAGCCTACCACTTGTTTTCTTAAATGACATGAATATTCAGGTTCCCTTAGTGGCGGGGCTCGTAAGAACTAAGGGGCAAGGTTTGAGTGGATAGCGGAGACTTTTGAAGTAAAGTTTTGGGAGATTGGTGTACAGATTCGTATAGATACCTTTTGGGAGATTTTGATGACAATTGTTTAATCTAGATGATTATAGTGTAGATTAGTGATTTGTCATTTATAATTTTTTTTCATAGAAATTGTGTACGCTTTAACTATTCCCCTTTTTGGGTGATCTCCGTTTATTTAAGCTTCATATTTTGTAAGAGTTGAGGTTAAATTTATCCCTAATTTTAGGGTGTTACATAAAAACCAAAAAACAACTTAATTTACTTGTATGCACAAATACATACCGTCCAGATCAAAAGCTACTAAGGTGCCTCAGTTTCCATTTTTTGAGGTTTACCTTTGAACCTCCATCTATAAGATAAATCACTAAAACACTCACATTATGATTTATTTATCAAATGCCAAAAATCCCTAAATAAAAGTATTTTAAAATATTTATAAAATCAAATGTACCAACAGTGCAAATCTCATCAAATAAATAACACATTTGATAAACATAAAGTAAAACACATTAATACTTCAAAATGGACCTTTTTGACACGTAGATAGTTTTCACAAAGCAACTTGAACTCACATTTCTAGGTTAAGTTAAACCTAGGTTCCAAACCAACCATTAGCCTCCAATGATGAAGATTCCACCATTTCCAAATCATCTTCAACAATGAACTAGGGTTTCCAAATAACCCATTTCCTCAACTCTATAAACGAACCAACAACATATAAAACCTTTAGATCTATAAAAATTCTCATACTAAAGCTTGGAATATTCAAGAAAACTTACCACTTCAAGATATTGAGACTATCTACCCAAAACCTTCCATGGAAACCCTCAAACTCCTCAAATCCAAGCTTCCAAATACCAAATCTATAAGCCTCTTTAGGATTAATCCATCATGGATGCTCCAGATCTGATGTCAGAGCTCCCAAAAATCGCACTAAGAAGGAGAGAAATGGAGAGGGGGAGAAAAATGGGATAAGACCCTAGAAATCGGACCTTTAAAACCTTCAGACCCCTTCCCGCGACCTTGGTTGTGACCTCAAAAATGGGATAAAACCCTAGAAATCAGACATTTAAAACCTTCAAACCCCTTCGCGCATGCTCCTAGGTTGCACACCACAGGGACTTACGTGGCCCTAGCCAGGGCATGCGGTTGCAGACCAAGCCGCGCGTGCGTGTGGTTCTTTCTCACGCCTCGTGCTGAGCCGTTTCCTTGACCGGCCGGTGACTTCTTCCTTGGCCGTTCATCGACCGTTCTCTAGGAAATCACGGATGTTACACATGACTACAACTTATAGCCAAGCAACCGGCGTTTATTTGGAAGGGCTTATTGCCACACTCTTCATTATTCTATATATAAGAGTGTCACATCTATCTAACGCATGGCTCCATTTAGGGGTGTTATTCGGTCGGTTAAATCGGTTTTCGGTTTATTCGGTTCGGTTTAATCGGTTTTCAAACTTTTTAAAAACTAACCGATAACCAAACCAAATAAGGTTCGGTTTAATCGGTTTCGGTTTATTCGGTTTCGGGTTATTCGGTTTGGTAACCGGTTAAACCGAATAAGGATTTATATTTTTTCGTTGGACATTTGCTCAAATAATGTTTTCAAATCAAGTGTCTATTGCTTATAATATATAATTGTGTCATACATTATTACTCAACAATTGACTTATATTAAGTAAAATACACCATCTATCAAAACCTATTTCTACCATATGACATTATTTTTCTTCATGCGACGATGTAATTCAAACATAAAATGTAATCTAATAAAGAAACATTATCTACCCCGAATAAAAAACACTATATATCAATAAAATTTGTAAAATAATAATAGTATAACATGTCTTAGGTTTATTTTTTATAAACATGCAATATATAAAACATTAGTCGAATGTGTTATTCGGTTTAACCGAATTAGAAAAAAATTAACCGAAAACCGAACCGAATAAGGATCCTTATTCGGTTAACCGAACCGTTTAACCCGAAAACCGAATAACCCAAAACCGTTTAACCCAAATTTCATTCGGTTCGGGTGGGTTATTCGGTTTCGGTTATTTTTGACACCCCTAGCTCCATTCCTTGCAACATCCTCCTGCATCATCTTGTGTTAAATGTCCTGGCACACCGGCACATCATGGTTGATGATAACCTTTAAGTCATGAGTATTGTTTGTGACTCTTTTCAGGTTTTACGAAATCCCTGGACACTTCATGGACATCCATGAAAAGGGAACTCGAGCCGTTTTCACTGACCATTTTGAGAAGTCATAGACCCGTTGCCTCCGACCATGGACGTATGGACGTCCATGGTCCTTTTCAAATATGATAATTTCCATTTTTAAAGGAAAATAATTCATCAAGAATTTCAAGAGGGAAAGATATTGTACCGTTACCGAAGAAAAGGAAAATATATTTAACAGCAAAAATAAGAATGAAAGCTAGAATGATCACATTTTCTGCATCAGAGAAGAAGTAAAAAAATGATGAATGACAGTGAATCATTACTTTTTGTTTGATTTGGATAACAAAAACAAAAATTGAAGTCATGGGCATTTGTTATCATGACAAGGTAGGCCTATTACATTTACAATTACTCCTACCATTCTAGAGAGAGAAAGCCATGAAAATGAAGAGTGAGAATGAGCAAAGAGTCAAACATCATAATTTTTTTTGTAGACATGTGTGAGATGTGAGAACTGCCGAGAGAGAAAGCTTCATTCCTGTACACATAGCATCTTCAACAAGCTTTTTCAAAATGGGGATTTTGGGTTTCTTTTTTGCTTCAATACATTCTTTAAAACCTTCTCTAAAATGGAGAAAGTAAGAGAGAAATAATGAAAATCTTCAAATTTGGAGATATTTTCAAAAATGATTACTTACGAAAAAGAAATAGTTTTTTATTTCTTCTACCAATAAAATTGTTTTAAATTAAATGATTATAAGAGAGAAATAATATTTATGAGTTATATTAAGTATTTTAATAATATAATTAATTATGTAATCTCTAAATTAGAGAATCTGTTGAAGATTAAGGTAATTTTTTTTTTTTATTGAAGATTTTGACTTTTTATTTCTTCATTTTAAAGAAGCTGATTGAAGATACTCGTCCATCTATCAATACGAATACATACATATATATATATATATATATATATATATATATATATATATATATATATATATATGAGAAGTGATAATAACTTTTCCTTGCAGAAGGTAATATAGCTGACTGGACCCTAGATCAATTTATTACTTCCTTTCTCTCTCTATATCTTTCTATCTGTATACACACACACACACATAAATAGTGGTTTAGAAGTAGCCAGTTTTCAACGTGATTGCCAAAGTGAAAAGGGTGAGTTTTGAATGGTTCTTGGAAGATTTTGGAGAATACCCATGTGCTGAAAACCTATAAAGAAGCAATTTTTAAGGAAACCCTTTTGTTTATCAGAGAGAAAAAAAGAGATGGGAAGTTGTGGGAGGAATGGAGCAGTAAGGCAATACATAAGATCAAAGGTTCCAAGACTAAGATGGACTCCTGATCTTCATCACTCCTTTGTTCATGCCATTGACAGACTTGGTGGTCCTGAAAGTAACTTTTTTTTTTCTCTTCACTTTTCTTCTTAATTATTGTTCTTCAATGGCTGATGTTGTTCTTATGATGATGATGTTATGTTTGTATGTATGTAGAAGCTACTCCAAAGCTTGTTCTTCAGATGATGGATGTAAGAGGACTCACCATTTCCCATGTCAAAAGTCATCTTCAGGTTTTCTTTTTCATCATTCTATTGTTTTTTTTTTCTTCATAAAAAAAGAAACAATCTTTTGATGTTAACTGAATATGGTTTTTCTTGTATCAATGAAACTTGTTAACAGATGTATAGAAGCATGAAGAGTGATGGAAATAAGCAAGGTATCCTTCTCTTACACATCTTCTGTCAAAATACCATTTTTCTGATTCGAAATTCTATACGATTAAAAGCACCATATTCCCATGCCAAAATAAGCAAATTTTGAACAAATATTCCCTGGTTCTGAATCTTTTTTCTGAAGAAGCCATTACCACTTTGATATCGTATACGTACCCAAAATTTGCCGTATACACTTTTTCTTTTTAGAAAAAAAAACAACCAAAATCAAACAACTATAAGAGACGTGTAGGTATTTGAATGGATTTTGGACTAAAATATCCGTCATTTACTAATTCCCCATGTTCCAAAAATGGTTTTGTTGACCTAAATACAGAAGCAAACAATGAAAAAAAATCAACCTTGTCCCTTCGGCCCTTCAAATAATGTCATCTTTGAAAACTTCCAACAGCTACACTAATTATTAGTCGGTTGGTGTTTGTGTTTCAATGAATTCATCAAAACCCCATGCTGAATCCATGTTTCTTGAGTTTTTTAGTCGAGTCAAAACACATATGCATACACACACTTTCTAAATAAAGAAAGGCATTTCATATGATATGCCACCTTTTTGTCATTTTCTATCTATTTCCTAATGTGGGGACTCTTATCTGGTCTCACTTATGCCGACTAATGATTTATGAAACTTGTATCAGAAGATGAAGATCTCAATTCCATTGGATCACACAGAAGAAAATCTCTTGAAGATCATCAAGATGGGTGTCTTGATCATGAGCATCATTTGAAGCCCATGATTCAAGATTCAGATCCTCACTTCATTTACACACTCCCTTCTAAAAGGTTTGAACATCATTTTATTTCTAATATTCGCTAAATGAAAAGAAACCCAACATATAAAACTACCACATTAATGAAAGAGTCAATGTTATGTTCGATTTAGAAAGATGCAAAGGTTGTCTTTAGAAACATCAATTTAGAGATTGTCTTATAGTTTTGTATAGGTTTCCTATTGATCCAATAAAAATACAAAAAGGAATTAAAGAATTAAATTAAAGGTATTAACTTGCATTTTGCATGTTGAATTTATATTTATAAATTATTGAATTTTCATTTGTTTTTTAGATGCAGAATGGAGACAAGAAATGGTAGGCATGAATGGTGGGTAAATGGAAGACAGATAGAGCAAGAGGAAGCCATTGGGAATCTCACAAGGCATCAGCCCTCTCTTTCTTTTTCTTTGCCAGATTTACTCTTGCATCCTTCCTTTACCCATGTAAATGCCCTTCATCCAGAATCTGACTTCCTAAAGGTTCTCTCTCTCTCTCTCTCTCTCTATATATATATATATATATATAGGGTCAGGTCCAGGAGAATACCGCAAAAAAAAAAAAAAATATTGAGGAACGTCCTAATAACCGTTCCTCTAGACGATATGCACAAGTACATACTAGTAATTTGTAACATGTAAACGTACACATGCACACGTGAATTTGTATGTACATATGTATATCGTCCAAAAGAACGGTTATAAGGGTGTTCCTTCAGCTAAACCTCCTTATATATATATACACATGTGTATGTATATATATGTAGAGGGAGGATCAAACGAGAACAGTAACTATTTAAAAGAACACAAGAACTAATAAAATCATTAGTGATTTTAAATTAACGTGCAAAAAAGTCACGCAGACCTGAAGCCGCGACCAGTCTTTTTTTTGTGTGTTAATGTAAAATCACTAATTATTTTGTTAGTTTTCATGTTCTTTTAAATAAGTATTGTTCTCGTTTGAACCCAACTCTATATATGTATCCCGAATCATAATCTTTTTTAGAAGCTCTAAATCTTAGGATTCAAGTATATATCATTGGTATTAATTTTGCATCTCTATTATCCTTTTTCCAACATGGGGTGTGTATTTTGCACTGTTCTAAAAAAACTCGCCGCACAGCCGTCATGGCGCGCCATGGCACCAAGGTTTGTGTCTCACGTCACGTTAGGCCCGTGGCACGCCATGGCTAAATGCGCAGTTTTTGTAATACGATATTTGGTTTTTCTTTATGTTTTTAATGTTTTATTTGCAAGTTTTTAATATTATACATAACCTAATTTAACTTGCTTATTAGTATTGACTCATTGAGTAATTAACACACCAAAACATATTTTTTTTACATATAATATTATATATAAACTAGAAATTTGACGCAATAAGTCACGCCTTGAAAACGCCATGGCTTGGCCGTGGCTCCTAAGGCTTGACCTCGCCGCCACGCCACGTAGAACCTTGGTATTTTGTATAAACATGATTACAAAAGGGTTGTACAGTATGCATACATGCACAGATTGATTCTTCTTAGCAGCCTTTAAACTCTAGTAAACAAAGTGGCATGATTTCTTGGCATGCATGTGTAACTTTCAAAGCCAGAGAATATGCTGTTGCTGTTGCCATAAAAACCTGTTTGGTTGCTTAAACATTGATACGTTTTCTGGCGTCTGTTTT
Organism: Arctium lappa; assembly: GCA_023525745.1. Classification (NCBI taxonomy): domain Eukaryota; kingdom Viridiplantae; phylum Streptophyta; class Magnoliopsida; order Asterales; family Asteraceae; genus Arctium; species Arctium lappa. The sequence continues at coordinate 19,247,620 of CM042050.1, forward strand.
CACACCATTTCTGCCCCCAACTACTTCTACGCAAGAATTTCTGTACTTTCTACATTGTGTTGTCAAAACATACATCTACAAACCTAGAAAATGGGAATCTTGTGTTCATAAGTATATGTATATATGCATTCATCTGTTGTACAGTACAAGTATTTAAAACAGTAATGGGTTCCCATTCTTTCTTGTATAAAATATAATTTACCTGAGTCTTTGGTTGTTTGGTGTGGAAAGGTACAAAATTTTTGGTGATAATTTTCAAAGTTTTTAAAGGGGATTTGGTAGGAAAGTAGGACCTTTTTTATTTTTGTTGGTTACCAAGTATTTATGATTTTAAAAGGGTCTTGGTTTTATACAGATTTTTGAACATGGTGACGGAAAATGCGGATCGTTTAAGAGACGGAAATTGGAGGGATCGAGAAGCATTGAAGACGAAGATGAAGATGGATTGTTAAAGCTTTCGTTGCACCATCACTCGACACAAAGGAGTAGTAACGGTTCATCAACGAGTGAAGAAATGAGCGAGGTGTATTCGAGACCTAATGTAGACGATGGTTCGTTGAACAAGTGTCGTGTTAATTTAGACCTATCTATTGCTTTATGTGGCATTTGATGAGGAATTTATTAAAGAGATTCTTTTCTGAATTTGGTGGTTTCGTTACGAGTTATTCTTTTGGTTGTTTTATTAGGTCGATGATATGAACGTATTTTGTTGTAACGTTCTTTCGTATTTTGAATGAACATGTCACGTTAAATTGGATAATAGGTCAAAATAAATAATTGGTTAAAGCTATCATGGATCATAACAATTGAACTAACATTTTCTATCATTCGTAACATCAATTTAGCACATTTTGACACTATTTAATTTTGTTCACAAAAAAAAGTGTGTATTTTTTAACGTGGGTTAATTTTAACACATTTTGACACTATTTAGTTTCGTTCACAAAAGAAATAATTAAATGAAATCTTTGTTTTACAGAATTCCGAAGCATGCTTGATACATTATTTAGGGACTGTTTGTTTACCTCTTAATAGTTCCATTAAGAGATAATCTCTATCGTTAAGATGTGAATCTTGTTTGACAAAAAAAATCTGCCTCTTAATAGTTCTAAAAACCTCTGAATGATTTTGTGTCTTGAATCTCCCTTAACCATTCAGAGTCTTAATTTCATCCTGAACAATTACTAAACAACCATATATATTTCTTTTGTATTATATCATAAGAGTCTCTTAATCATTTTAACCACTTAATCATTCTGCATCAAACCATATAAAAGAGATGATGAAATTAAATGCTTTCGTATAAAACACACAATTTTTTATCTTCTAAATTTAAAATTTTCAATAAATACTTTATAAAGACATTAAGAGTCCGTTTGGTTTGCGGGATTGGAATGGATTTGGAGGGATTTGGATTTCAAATCCATTCCAATCCTTTGTTTGGTTTGGAAGAAAGGAATTAGTTGACCGGATTTGAAATCTTTTGACCTTTTTAAAATCCTTAAGTTGATGGATTTGAAAATCCTTTGCAATGGGATGAGATTTCAAATCCTCCCAAATCAAAATCCCTCCAAATCAAAATCCTTACTTGAAATCCAATCCATTCCCGCAAACTAAACGCACCCTAAGTTTCCTAAGACGCGGATTTTGTTATATCGTGCGTTGATTACTTTCCATTTCATTCAAAATGAATTCACTTTGATGATTCCATTCCATGCATTAAAAAAATCTTTGAACTGAACACCAAGATTTCGTGGCTTAATATCGTTTATTACATTCCTTTATATATATATAGAGAGAGAGAGAGAGGCACCTTCAAATACAAACTTTTTAATGGTGCAAACCATGCAACCCACTTATCTACCACATATTTTGTTTTTACCTTTTTAATAAAAAAATGGGAAAATAAAATATGTGGTAGATAAGTGGGTTGCATGAGTTTGCACCATTAAAAAGTTTGCATTTGAACACCCCTCTATATATATATATTTTCATTCAAAAACTTTTAAAAAAAATCAAATAATCACCCTTTTCCCAAAAAGAATACATAATTTTTGTCGAGATCTTGTTTTTGTTTTTCATTGTGACTTTACCATAACATGACAAACATCTTTAAAAGTCTTCAGTAGTAAATAAGAAAGAAAAACTATAAAAATAAATATTTTTTTATTTCATTTTGCATAAGTCATCCCACAATCACAATAATATGATAAATGGGGTTGCAAAGAAATAATAAATGATTGAAGAAAAATGGTCCCATCGTTTTTGACTTCATCCTTGAATCATTAAATTAAATGAGGAATTTTGTATGTATTTGAATCATGTGAATTTTAACTGTTCATAAAGTTACGTAAAGTTAAAAATAAAGCTCTTTTGAATATTTTTTTACTGATATAGGATTGTTATAGAAAGCATATAGAGGTATACCCATTGAAAATTCTTGGTCTAACTCATTTGAGAATACTCAGCTTAAGGTGCCGTTTGTTTTTTAAGAGGTATAAATTAGTCTGATGTCTTATTTTAGTTATGATTAATAAGAGATGGTGTGTAAAAAGGTCTGAACGAATCAGACTTAAGAGTCATTAAAGGTTTTTTGAAAAAACCAAACAACCCTTAAATATTTGTATTCCTACTGAATTGCTACTAGTTCTTGAATAAACGAAAGACATATTTTGCTTCATGTGTTCTTTATTGCGTGGCTAAATATCGTTTTGAGGGTCGAACGATCTTTTCACCATATCATAATAAGTAAATCTATAACCATTAGTCCTGAAAAAATAATTAAGTCATCATTTTGGTCATAAATTCCGTACCAAGCAATTAGGTTTCTTTCAACCCTAAATCCACATGCCCAAAAGTCAACAATGACCACTTCCAACTTCCAAGCCCTTTGCATGATAAAGTCTTGGATGAAGTTTTTTAAGTTCTGTGGGCATTACATGAAGTTTATACATACATTAATATATATATATATATATATAGAGAGAGAGAGAGAGAGGGGGGGGGGGGGGGGAGATGGGTGTTATTTTTTGTTAACCGTCTAATTAGTACAAATTGTACTAACCAGGGATTTTTCGTCTTTTTCATATATTAATATCACATTCCTTAATTATATTCACTTAATTATCAATTTCACTTACCATTTTGAAACAAAATGAAATTTAAACAAAATACACTGCTTCAGGCATGAACTTTCTGGTTTCACATATGAAATTTGTTTAAACTTAGTTATCTTTTTCACTTTCTGATTTCACCTATAAACTTTGATAGAAATTTTGGAACTACCAAATTTCATACACGAAACAACATTTTGAATTTTAAACAAAAATTATTGTTTCACCTATGAACTTTGTTTAAACTACCTTAATTATGTCATTGACTTTTTGGTTTCACCTATGAACTTCGGTAAAACTTATGGAACAACCAAAATTCATACACGAACGGAAAGGAATTTAATTCCAAAAATAACCGAATTAAATGGATAAATGGAATTAAAACCAATCAAATTTAAGGGGTAAAGAAAAGAAATTTAATTCAAAAAATAACCGAATTTAATTATCTTTCAAAAATAAATCACAACTTGTTCCAATATGGTCCTTCATTTAATTCATTTGTTTTTTTCATCATTTTATAACCTCCAATATTAATCATAATTGTTGATAAAAAAAAAATCCCCCGACTGCGGAAAACCCACTACTGGAACACCGCTCGACAAAACCTCCACCGTCGAGTTCTACCCACGGTGACTCGCAAAACAAGATACTAAGTGGGACACCTGAGTTGGTGGGCTCTAGTGAACCACCATCCCACGATCACCCACCACCTCCATGAACCCCTTCGAAAACATGCCAGACTTCACCCCATTAAAACTCTCACCCTTCCTCATCACCCACAAAAATGACACGCCAGAATTCAGAACCCTATAAGCCATCTCAATCACTTGTTCTTTGGTTCAAGCTCACGAAACTTCCGAATGTTATATAAACGACCGATGAAGGGTTATTTGTGTCCCTGTGAAATGGAACATTATATACATATATACAAACATTATACATATACAGAGACAAACATTATACATATACTGTCATCGTCCCTCTGGTGGGTTAAGGTTCTTAAAGGTGTGGTGAGTGAGGGTAATCGGGAAGTTGCAGGTCGGTAAATGAAGTCATCGAAGTGGGTGGGTAATCCGCGTAGTTGTAGGTGGGTATTGATGGGGATGGAGTAACCGGAGCAAGGATCAAAGAACCTTTCTTTTTGCAAAAAATGGTCGATGGTCCTGTGTGTTTCAAAAGCCATCTGTAACACCCTCAATTTGGAAAGAGCAACTAATTTAAAATTTTCAAATATACCTCAAAGAATGGATAAAACTTCAAGCGACAAGTCCATACTTAAATACGATTCTAGAATTTTCCATCAACATAACAAATAAAATCTTACGTAGGGACTAATTCAATGTCGGGTGTTACTAAAACCCAATAACAGCTGCTCTTCTCAAAGACTAAGGCGGAATACTTCACCAAACCACTCACTCTTGCACAAACATCTAGCGCTTATCACTTCACAGGAACGCTATAACCATAACCCCCATCCGGAACCTGATGCACATGAAGACAAATAAAAAGGTTAGGCTAACGCCTAGTGAGTTCAAGATTTTTCAACATGAAATGATACATAATGTTAACAGTAAAGAGTGTCATTTAAATCATGATCTTCCAGAATGATTTACCTTAATATGAGACGACTCGTTTTTCCAAATATGCACGTTTTAAAGACGAATACCCTAACATAAAATATTCCTTCGTAAAATATATAATTTAACCCAAAAGTCACTCGAAACATTAATTAGGAATTGAACTCCCAATTTATAAAAACGTACATAAAACTTTATTTTCCAAAACACCCAAACACGGGTGGAACACAATACTCTACTCATAAATCATGGGTAAGACCCATTCATACAAAATGTCACCGATAACATGGACACTAGGCCTAATACTCACGCAACCATAAATGGCAGGAAACCAAATACCAAAACATGGGAATGACGTATTTCATTCAAACCTTAATATACGTAGGGGAAACCCAATATTAAGGTTATCATTTACCTTCGACCACCCAAATCCCACGATAGTAAGATAAGACGTTAACATTTAAAATATTGTTAGCCAACGACGGGGGAGATCCATATCCGTTGAGAGTGGGGGAAACACCAAAGTAGGTCACCCATACAACGTTAATCGCATGACGCCTCACAACATAACAACCCAAATGTCCCTACGACTTCTTAACAAGTTTCGCCTCACAATACAGTTGACCTTGATGAACATTACAATGAACTCCACCATAAAAGGCCCGACATGCTTACAGACTACCGTCAAGGCATCATTTCAAGCGGCGGATATCCTAATGTCTACCTCCTCGGTAGCACTACCAGACTCAACCCTCTTTGACGTTTACTTGAAAAGTTTTCGGTCGTAAAACATGGGTATCGGAGTTCAACCCCGCAATACCTAATTGACCATCAAAATAGACTGACTTAAGTGCTTATGGATCCAATGCAACACAGTATAAAATTACATGACTTCACAAGAATGACCAACGCACTCGACCCACGTCATGCAACACATGCTCCAAAATATATGAATAACTCCAACACAATTTAGATTAGGACAAATTATTTTTTCAATGAGTCAATACCGTTTATTCTTTCAAAAACGTCCCATAACACAAAATCAATTATTTTCCCAAAACACACTTTAAATGGACATTTATACTCAAAACATCTACTTCCACAAAATAACTCATTAAAACACAAATACTTGAGATTCATTTGTTAAAATGCTCAAAATCCCCAAAGTGGGTGTTTTACAAGGTTTATAAAGTTGAACACTTCAAGTAACCCAAATTTATCAAGTAACAGAACATTTGATAATTTTATGCAAAACATATAAACATTTAAATTTGACATTTTGGCATGTACACCGTTTTCACAAATCAACTTGAACTTACCTTGCTAGATTTAGGTTAAATCTAAATTTTACCCCAACTTGAGCTTCCTTGGAGAAACTTGAATCTACAAGCAAATCCTTCCAAAACCTAGATCCACAAGTTTCCAACCATAAATAATCATATTCAGCCATTTAGAATCGTTCCCCAAACATTATACATGAATATCTGTAACACCCCGATTTCCGAAGGGTATCATTTCAAGTTAATACCGAAACCGTTATGTTAAGGAAAAATAAGATATTTAATGTTGGGCTTGAATCCTTGATTTTATAGTCTAGATGGATGAAGGATTCAATTACGAGTCCAACGGTTCTTTCCGGAGCGAAAACGGAGCTATAACGAAGAAGTTATGACCGAAACGGGATTTGACCAAATAAGAAGAAAATCAGTGGCTGACGTACCTTGTTACGTGGGTTGCTGAAGCTGAACCCACGGAGCAACCCACGAGAATGGTGGCCAAGATCAGTGACTGAAGTACCTTGTTACGTGGGTTGCTGAAGCTGAACCCACGGAGCAACCCACGAGAATGAAAATTAGGGTACCTTGTTATGTGGGTTGCTGAAGCTGAACTCACGGAGTAACCCACATGGAGGGCTAGACGCTTTTTATGCATTTCTTTCCCCAATTATTTCTCATTTCTCATCTTCTTCATTTCAACAATTCTCTCCCAAACCCTTCCTCTTCACCTAATTCTTCTAATCTTCTTTCAACCACCAAATCATCAACATTTGTTGCTAGAAGTTGGGTGTTTCATCCAAGTGTTTGGTTTGGAAGCTTCATCACCAACCTCGTCTTCATCTTCTCCAAGTGTTCTTCACCATTGTTGACCAAATTTGGAGGTTTTCCAATAAACCTACTTGTAAGTCATTCTAACCATTTCTAAACCATGGAATAAGTTATAAAAGCTTCATTGATGGTTTTCTAGTATTTGATTTCTCTAGATTTCGGTTTAGATCTTTGTTGGAAGTTTTGGGTCAAAATTAGGGTTTTGCCCAAAATAGAGATCTCGTTAATTAAGTGTTTGGGAATCAATTATTTATGGTAGATAATGTATATTTATGGTTGGAACCTTGTGAATCTAGGTTTTTTGGAAGATTTGGTTTGAAGGACCAAGTTTCTTCAAGGAAGGATATAAGTGGGTAAATACTAGATTTAGCTTAAATCTAGCAAGGTGAGTTTACTAAACTTTTGTTAAAATTGGATACACATCATATTTGCTTATTTGTTGATATTATTACATAATTGCTCAAAATGGTCATCTTTACGGGTTTATATATTTGATGGTATTTTCATGAGATTATGTGAAATATGAGTATATGGGGTATGATCCCATGATTTACTCGATGTTGGGTATATATTTGGGAATTGTATTGATGTATGTCCACAATGGGTAATTGACATGAATATGGAATATATGTTGGTATGTCATGGTGACTTTCACTTGGAATATAATTGTGGTAAAATTGTATCTACAATGCGGTTATGTGATTATGTAAGTCTTATGTTAGACTTTTGATATCAGGAGGGTGATGTTATATCCATGGTGGGTATTGAATTATGTTGGTTGGACATATACTTGAGGACCTCCTAATTGCATAATGTGGATGGATCGAGTCTGTGTTTCATTATAGGAATGTAGGTGAGGTGAGGTATGGGCAATTCCCTTGTGTGGTAGTCTCCATATAAACCTAGACCTCCGCCGTTGGGGAATTTCTTGAGTGGTAGTCCTCGATGCGTGTCGGGCCTTTGGGTTGCCACATTGTTCGGCTTCAAGGCGCATTTCTCTTAGAGTGAACCAGATCGGAGATATGGGTCGCTCCCATTGATTCCACATCTACTTGATTAATTGATTAGTTGAATAATTGATTAATTGCGGATAAGAGTCAATCATGTTATACCATGCTATTTTTATTGTTCAACTCACTAGGCTTTTTGGCCTAACACTTGTTTGGTGTCGATGTGTATCTCAGGTTTTAGCGGCACCGGTTCTATGTCGGCTTGGTACTTGGGTGAGAGATTTGGGAATATTGCTTTTGGTAGGAGAATCCCTTGGGTTTATAAATGACACCCTTATTTGTAATCTCTTTTCTGGTTATAGAAATTGGTTTAGTTGGTTGTTATTTATTGACCGTTTATTTACGATTGTATTTAAACATGTTTGTGTATTTTCCCCATTTTTGGGAGGCTCTTACTTTGGCAATTTTAAATACCGCATGTCCGTTTTTCGGATTTTTGTTATCCCTATTTTTAGGGTGTTACAATATCTTAACTTATGTCAAAACCCTAATTTCCACAAATGAAGAAAAAAGGAGGTTACCTTATCCATAACTTCAATCCACCAACCAAAATACTTAGGGGACGTTTGGTTCGCAGAATGTTTTTGGATGGAATGGAATCTGTCAAAGGAATTTGACTTTGATGGAATTGGAATGGAATGTTGTCAGGTTTGACCACCTGTTTGGTTGACAGAATTGGAATGAAATCTGTTAAATAAATTGGAATTTTTCTGTTTGGTTCACAGATTGTAGCTTCGGAATTGGAATGGAATTTTGGTAAATGACCAAAATACCCTTTTTGATTATTTTAATTTTTTAAACAAAAATTACTTTAATAAAATAGTCATTAAACAGTTTAATTTTTAACAAAAATTGTTTTTATTATTTTAGCACATGAATGATGCCGAGAGAGTGAGGAGAGAGAGGGAGAGGGAGAGAGAGAGGAGAGAGAGAAGATAGAGGGAGAAAGAGGAGTGAGAGGAGGAGAGATAGAGGATAGAGGGGGAGAGAGAGAGATAGAGAGAGAGGAGAGAAAGAGAAGAGAGAGAGTGGATGAGAGAGAGATAGGAGAGAGAGAGAGGAGAGAAAGGGAAGAGAGAGAGAGAGGAGAGAGATAGGAGAGAGTGGAGGAGAGATAAAGAGAGGGAAGAGATAGAGAGAGGAGAGAGAGAGAGGATAGAAAGGGAAGAGAGAGAGAGAGAGGATAGAGTGAAGGAGAGAGAGAGGATTGAGTGGAGGAGAGATAAAGAGAGAGAGGAGAGATAAAGAGAGAGAGGAGAGAGAGGGAAGAGAGAGAGGAGAGATAAAGAGAGGAGAGAGAGGGAAGAGAGAGAGGAGAGAGAGGGAGGAGAGAGATAGCGAGAGGAGAGAGAGGGAGATAGATATGAGAGAGATAGTTGGTGTTTGCTGATAATCAATATTAGTAGGGTTTAGTTTGGAGTAAAGGGTAAAATTGGAATTATCAAAATATAAGATTCCATTCCATTGAAATCCTTGGGTTTTAGGATGGAATGTTCAAATCCTTCATTTGTGGAATTTGGTGGAATTCACACATTCCTTCCATAGAAAAGAATGAACCAAACAAGGGAATTGAATTTGGTCAAAGGAATTGGACATTCCAATTCCATCAGATTCCATCAGAATCTGCGAACCAAACGCCCCCTTATAGGTCACCAAGTTGAGCCATAAACTCCCAAACTTCCAAAATGATGAAAAGGGTTAGGTGAAAACCCAAGAAATTGATGAAGATGATGAAGAAGATGGAGAGGATTCTAGTTCTAGTTTCCACCTTGCTAGATGATGAAGGATTACTTGGAATTCCAAGTCATAGTGCCACAAATGCTCAAAATCACAGTAGAAGTATAAGGGTTCGGTTGAGAGAGTTTTAGAAGAAAGTGGGTGAAAGAATGAATGAGAAAGGCCCTAAAAATCCGATTTATTGAAGCCTGCACCCTGCCGGCAACTGTGTCATGCGATAGTGGCCATGGCACTGTCGCGTGTCACTATCGCGACACATGTACCGCGGCCATACCCCTTTCAGCGATTGTGCCACAGCGAGAGTGACAATGTCACAATCGTTGGGCACTCTTGCCCTAAATGTACCGAAGGCCCTTCAGACCCCGCTACATTGCCCTTGGAGACAGTAACTCTGTCACAATCATCGAGCATAGTCGTGCCACCCCTGATGAAGCCCGAAAAAACTATTTTTCGTGCACAAGTGACATTTGAGGATAAGAGGGTCTAAAAGCTTACTTGAAATTGCGGGTGTTACACCATCCCACCCCCACCTCTTCTCTAATCTAGGGAGTTCAAAACAAACTTTGAAACAAAGAAATTTCATGGTTGCAGGTTGGGGTGGGTCACGGTGGTGGTGAGAAAAGGAGGAGGAGAGAGCCTGGGTTGGAGTGTCGGAGTTTTATGTCATTTTGAAGGGTTCGCTGGAGTTTGGTCGGAGTTCTAAGTCACTGTATAGGTCCCTGTGTAAAATCTTATATATATATATATATATATATATCTTTATATTATAGTTAATTATAGAGTTGGCCCTTAAAGTTTGATGGATTTTGTAAACACAAGAAAAAACAAAAAACAAAAGTACAAAAAAGAACAAAAACATGGTTGAACGATTTTTCCCTTGACTCTAACTGAGTTTCTTAACGGAGTTAGTGGTAAGGTCCCACTTTCAAAGCAAAATTCCAACCTCAGGGACTACAACTTGACTTATTGAAGTACAAGTCCCACTTTCAAATAAACCACCAAACCTCAAGGACCAAAAGTGTAATTCTCTCTAAAAAAATGAATGGCTCAGATGAGTTTGTAAGTTAGTACTAATTAATTGTTTAGCAAATGATTACGCCTCTATGTATATAGGGAGCATTAAATGGAGACATGGTCAAAATAAGAAAATACAAAAACGACTATACATGATATGTGATTCTGTACTGAAATCACATGCTATTATGGAACACGATCAACGCAAGGGTGAGCGAGCGACTTGGCCCGAGACCTTAGGTTGTGGCCAAAATCGTGTGAATCACATATATGATTTTGGTGTAAGATCACATTTAATTTCACCGTTCTCATGTTATCTTATTTGGTCAATAATCTCGTTAGAACACGACTCTCTCACTCTCTATGTGTGTATATATAGGCGAAGGATCGTGCTAGAGTTTGATGTTAACATTAGAAACGTGAGAAGTGGATCTGAACCATTGATCACTTTTAATCAAATGTCCTCCTATGAAATGCAGCTTAGAAGGGAATTGATCCGGTGCAACTCATCATAATGTGCATCCATTTCTCATTCGACGGTTTCTCATCACGTTAACCTCAACTTCTCATCGGAACCCAACCTTATATATATATATATATATATATATATATATATATATATATATATATATAGCCTTAGGTTCATTTGAAAAATGATAAATATATGAGAAATAGATAAGTAATCATAGTCATTCAGACGGTCAAGATCGGATTTGACTGGTCAAAAGTTGCGGCTATTCCAAAAATAGAAGGACAGTTTCGTAATTTTTACAAAATACACGGGCTGAATTCATATATGAATCTGTATGATTCACATATGAACTATACGTTCATATGTGAACCAATGGAATTCACATATGAACTTTTTGAACTGATTCATATATGAACCTTTGTGATTCATATATGAACCAATTAATTGATTTACATATGAACTACTTAATTGTAGGTTCATATTTGAATCATTTGAACTAATTAACATATTCATATATGAACCTTTGTGATTCACATATGAACTAATTAATTAATTCTCATATGAACTAATTAACTGATTCATATATGAACGTATAGTTCATATGTGAATTCATCACGCGTATTTTACGAAACTACCCCTCTATCTTCTATGGACCACACAAGGAATTATCCCGTGCTTTACGGTCAAAGCCACAAATGTTGATCAGATGAATAGCTAGGATTACTTCTCTATTTCTCATACATTTATCATTTCTCAAATGAACTTCTCCCTATATATATATATATATATATATATATAGGGAAAGGTTCATTTGAGAAACACTAAATATATGAGAAATAGAGAAGTGATCTTAAACCATTAATTCGGTCAAGATCGGCGACTTTGACCGATAATTAGGAGATAATTGCTCCCATGGTTCACTCCCGTGTTCCTCACATTGTTTATTATTCGAAGGGTATTTTTGTAAATTATCCAAACGTTCAGATATGAATATCACTTTTTTTTTCTTTTTTTTTAGCCGTGTGTGTTCATATATGAATGCATGCAAAAAACAGAAGTTCATATATGAATGTTAGTAGACGTTCATATATGAATGTTATTAGAATGTCACTATTTTTTTTGTACGTATTCATATATGAACGCATGCATTCATATATGAAGGCATGCAAAAAACAGGCGTTCATATATGAATGTCACTCTTTTTTTTGCATGCATTCATATATGAAGGCATGCAGTCAGTGTTTATGTAAAAATTATGAACATTCATATATGAACGCATGCATTCATATATGAAGGCATGCAAAAAACAGGCGTTCATATATGAATGTCACTATTTTTTTTGCATGCATTCATATATGAACGCATGCAAAAAACAGGCGTTCATATATGAATGTCACTCTTTTTTTTTGCATGCATTCATATATGAACGCATGCATTCATATATGAAGGCATGCAGTCAGTGTTTATTTAAAATTACGAACATTCATATATGAACGCATGCATTCATGTATGACTGCATGCCTTCATATATATGAACACGCGCGTGTTTTTGTCAAAGTTACGTAAATACCCTTATATTTTTTGAAGAGCCGTAATTTTTGACCACCAGTCAAAGCCGTAACTTTTGACCAATTAAATCCAATCTTGACCATATGAATGGCTAAGATCACTTCTCTATTTCTCATATATTTACCATTTCTCAAATGAACCAAACACTATATATATATATATATATTCAAGGTGTGAATAAAAAGATAGTTACAATCATTTTTTTAAATAAAAAACCGCCCCTATTTTTTTTAAATTAAAAATAATCGAAATTTAACAAATATTGGAGTCAAACAAAACCACAAGAGTTGTGGTGTACTGGTTAAGGCCCTGTGGGATGTGGTGGAATATCTCATCTACCCAAGGTTCGAATACAGGCGTACACAACAATTGTGGTCACTGAGGTTTAATCAGGACTGATGTCTTACAGTCGTAATTTGTCAAGGGATTAGTTTAGGCATAGCCTAGGACACCCTTCACAAAAAAAAAAAAATCAAAATAAAATACAAGTATTTTCTTCTCTTTAATTTAACCTTCATATTCTTATACTTCTTATAATGTTCTTATTTTCTCAGAAAGGATATTTTTATTTGAACCACACACAGACTAACTAACAATAATAGGTATCACTCAAACCATAAACAATGCATTAGTGTCGCTACTCATACCTTAGGGTCTGTTACATGTATAACACATTAAAAAAAAGGATCCAATACCCATGCCACCACTCAGAGCCGTTCTTTAACATGTTAAATGTGTAATTTTGAACAAGACCCCCTAAATTTCGGGGCCCAATTTTACGTTATTTAGGGTCTATAATCAACAAATGTAAAACTATAGTCTACCTCAGTGCCTCACTAATTTCCATCAGAAGACAAGAATAATATGGTGCATCATCGTCTCAGTAATTATATATATGTATCTTTGTTATCTCACTTTGCATTGTAATCAAAAGGTTTAGGAGGTGTAACAGGGCATCCAAAAAGATTGGAACGTCCCTGCCACAACTCATAAATATTGATTTGAAAAACAAAAGTATTTTATTTTCATATTAATATTGAATGATTTATATTTAAAAAAATGTGTAATGATGGATGCATACTGATAGATTTCTACAGTTCACTTTTTGTGATTCATTTCATTTAATCGTATTTGAAAATAGTAACTCTGCATGTCATTAAGGAAATCCTGTTTTGAAGACCCAATTTGTTGGCGATAGTTTCAAATTTGACGAGTTGGAATACTTTTGATGGGTTTTTTTATATAATTGTGGTTTTGCGGACCAACTTATGTGCAACGACTAATTACTTGAACGACCACAAATAGTTTGAAGTCATTTTAGGTGAACCTCCACGGTCAAAAAGGGCTTTAGCAATACCTGAATTTGATGATTTTGCTCTTAACTCATATGGATTTATGGTATCGCTATAAACCCATCGGTAAAAAATTGGTTATGATGTAAAAGAAAGGGGTTGTTTATTTACCTCTTAATGGTTCTATTAAGAGCCAACCTCTGAATCGTTAAGAGGTGAATCATGTTTGACAGAAAAAAAATGTTGTCTCTTAATGGTTCCAAAACCCTCTGAATCATTTTGTATCCTGGGTCTCCCTTTATCATTAAACGTCCTGATTTCATTCTAAACAATTACCAAACAACCATATTTCATATTGCACTATATCATAAGGGTCTCTTAATCATTCTGACCCCTTAATCATTCTGCACCAAACCATTCAGCAACTATCTAACAACCCAAAATCTTGAAAGACAATCAAACGTTTATTTAAATAATTATCCATCAAATTTATGTGAAAGAAAACCAGTAATTTACAACCATGAAATTATGATTCTAAATACATGGTCAAAGAAAAATACGTTTTTTGTTTGGTGGCGCAAAAAGGACCTTTTGAACACATATCCAATAAATTACAAAAGAGGATTTTGAATTTTGAAGCGATGGAAACGTGTATAGAGAAAGGATAATAGATGAATAATTTATTAGATAAATTGTTATTACGTAAAATTCGATATTTTAATATGTTAATAGGTATATAATATGTATATGAACTCTATTATCGTGAAATCAGATATTTTTGTCTTGTTCAAATACATGTGACAATAGATTTAATTTACCAAAGATCGAAAAATTAAAGAAGATAAATGTTTAAAGTTTATATGATAAAGAGTTTAATGATGACAAAGTCAAACATGATATGGCAAACGGTCCATGAGGCCATGCATATATCATAAAATGTCGGTTTTTATTGATAATGACATGAGTTGAAATTGGTGGTAAAGCAAAGAATGAGAATGAAATGAATCGGGAAAAAAGGGTTTAGAATGATTGTTGAATTTTAGATGTCGGGTGTTTTAAAGGTGCAAGTTTTTAAAGGTATGTTCGAATTCATATTTTTACAATATTATTGATTGTATTTTTTTAGGGAAAAAGTTTTTTATTGTTGAATTTTACAATAAAGTGTCTTATAAGTTACAACCATTAATTGAAATATGTATTTTTGAATTGTTTGACTATGTTTACATTAAAATACCGAATTGGAAGAATTGGACCAAACATATAATATAGGAAATTATGTTTAAAAGATATATATATATATATATTTTGAATTGTTTGACTATGTTTACATAAAAATACCGAATTGGAAGAATTAGACCTAACATATAATATAGGAAATTATGTTTAAAAGATATAGAACGAGAACAGTACATATTTAAAAGAACACGAGAACTAACAAAATCATTAGTGATTTTACATTAACACACGAAAAAAAGACTTTGGTTGCAGCTTCATCGCGTGGCTTTTTTGCACGTTAATGTAAAATCACTAATGATTTTGTTAGTACTCGTGTTCTTTTAAATATTTATTGTTCTCGTTTGATCCTCCCTCCTCTCTCTCTCTCTCTCTCTCTCTCTCTCTCTATATATATATATATATATATATATATATATATTTGTTTTCAATCGATAGTTACTTCTGAAAACAAGATTTTCAAATAAATGTTTAAAGGTTTTTAATTTAAAATATTTATATGAAGGTTTATAATTTGAAAATATTTATTTAATTGTTTCATATTTTGACGTATCTTTTACACTGTGTTCTACTCTTTTTACGAAGGAAAAAAAAAAGAGGGGAAATGGGGGAATGTAAAAAAACTCGTGTCTCGAAAAAAAATTTAGAAGATAAAGAAAAGAAAACGGAAGAAAAATAATGATAAGTTTTCTCCGAAATGTGGGAGGAAAGGGAAGGAAAGGAAAGGAAAGAAATTAAAACCATTTAAAAAATTATTGGAATTATTAAAAGTACAAAACTACCCAATATTTCATTATAAATAATATATTAATAAAAATGGCATCTTTCCTTTCTTTTTTCTTCTGTTCAAGAACATGAAAAACTATTTTTTTTTTATTTCCTTCCCTTTTCCTTCTCTTTCGAGAACATAAATGAAAAAATTATTTTTCTTTCATTTCTTTTTCCTTCTTTTCTTTTCCATCAATTTATTTTCTTTTCTTTTTTCTCCAAATTAGAGAACACGGCGTTAATCAATAAACAAGATTTTAAATTATAGACTTTTAAATAGATTTTTTAAAATTATAAATTATTAATTCTTGAACATATTTTTAAGTGGATTCTCAAATTGAAATCCGGATAAAAATATGTTTTAAAACACGACTTGGATGATAATTAAATGGAAACCATAAAAAAGTTATAAATGTGTGACAAATGATATACAAATATCTTTTACATGTTTTTTTTTCATTAAAGCCTATGATTTAAGGTATTGTTTTACATATATTTGTGTTCACCTTGTGAAAAAATTTATATGTGATTTTTTTTGTTCATTTAGTGAATCGAAAAAAATCAAGTAAAATGGTTTAACATTGTGAAACTATAATGTTATGAAACAAATATATAGGAAACAATATCTTAAATATCATGTAAAAAAAATACTTTTAAAGTGGTTCTTATGAGTTTGTAACATTTTTATGGTTCTTACATAGTTTTCTCTTTATTTTATAATTTATAAATTAAAAATATAAATTAAATATGATTATTAAAATAATGTTACTAATCATTTACAAATAATTTCTTTTAAAGTAATACTATATTTAATAAGATTAAAGCATCTCCAACAACATTTCTAAATTTTTTCTAAAATAGAGAATGAAAAGTCAAAATCTCTAAAAACATTTTCTTCTAACTTCAACAACTTTTTTATTTTAGAGAATCAATCATTATTTATATTATTATAATATTCCATAATTTAATATCCCAATACATTTTTTAAACAAAACTTAAAATAAAATGTTAAAAATTGAATCTTATTGATTGGATTGATTAAAATAATAGTTTATTTCTCTACTTTAGGGATTATAGAGGATTCTCTATATTTAGAGATTTGTTGTCCTTTCTCTATTTTAGCAAACCTTTTAGCAAAAAGCTGTTGGAGAGAAATAGCAAAGAAAAAGTCATTTTTTTCTATTATAACAATCCTGTTAACAACATTGCTAAAACATAAAAAATTGAGGTTTTGTTCTCTAAACCTCTCCAACAGCTTTGTTATCTTGTTTGCTATAATAGAGAAAATTTGAAATTTTTCCAAGTTTAGAGAATTCTCTAAAATTTGATGGTAGGAGAGCGAAATGATTATTTTATTCAATCTCACCAATTAAATTCAATTTTTATTATTTTATATTAAGATTTTTTTAAAAATTGTATTGGGATGATAAATTATAGAATATTATAATAATATAAGTTGTTTTAAAATCTCTAAAATAGCAAATATGTTGGAGATGAATGTAATAATTTTTAGAGATTTTCATTTTTTGTTCTCTATTTTAGAGAAATTATAGCAATGCTGTTAGAGATGTTATTACTAATTAATATTAATGATAAATGCAATGATTGATGAAATTGGGTCCCTCCCTTTTGACTCTTCATCCTCCGCATCCATTAAAATTATATTAACTGGAACGTGTTTAAATGATCAAACACGTAAACGTGGTTGATGCTCTTCCACTCTCATTCTAATTTTTAGTTTTAGGGCTTTCGTCTAATTTAAATAAAGTTATTTGTATAATATTTGATAAATTGTTGTTTGATTATTATATTGAATAAACAGTCTGAACAATGAAAATAACTATTTTACTATTTGTTTTACATTAAACATTTGTAGATTGAATTTTATAAAAAAAAATGACGTTAATAACAAAACACAATTCAGTCTAGGAAGAAGTGATCGTACTATATACCAGAGGCTAAGGTTTCAGATTGGCAAGTTATGGAATATGTGACGATTCCCATAGGCGAACTCTCTAATTCACTAACCTCTCTCTCTGATCATCAGTCGCATCAGCATCATCATCATTATCGTACCCATCATCTTTTACGGTGTCAGAATCTTCACATGCTCGGGGTGAAGATTCTTCCGGTTGTTGTCAGATTTCCCAATTGAGTTGCTTCTGAGCTCCGGTCACACCGTCCTCATCCATCTCGGAATAGAATTATAGTTTGAATGAAATTGTTGAAGTCAAGAGAAGAAAAGTCGTTTCAGAAGGGGTGTGTGTGCTCTGCCAATCTGAACTTGATCTGGTGTTACCGCCATTGAGAAGGAGATGGGCAAGGGAGAGTGTTGATGGAGGCGTTTGTTATGAACGAGTTCTTTTTCCCAGTATAAAGGTTGTGAGTATTTTGAGTAAAGTCGTCTATTAGCATGTTAAATCTTGGTTTTTAAACAGGGCCTTAATTATTAGCATTTGGGGCCCATATTTATATAGCTCAACCTGTGAATCCACCTCAGACCCATCTAATTTCTTTCAAAAGCAAAAACTGCTATTTAATTTTAGAATTTGTCGATCAAAAACAAAGATGACTCTTTGATATTTGTAAGATTTTTAATATGATAAGAACTTTGACATTTTAATTTGTTTATTACTCGTTTTATAGGACCTATAATTTTAGTATGCATGTAACAAAGTCTCCAAAAGGATTGGGACATACCTGATTTTTTAAGAGAAGGATACATCTTGATAAAAAGTTGGGATGAGTGTAAACAACAACCCTCATTAAGCTGACTGAATACGTTGTTGATTTCCATATTAAGCCACAACCGAACAGTCGTTTATGCCTGACCGGATAAGTTATATGGGTTATACAACCCATTAAGCCAATATTGAATAACCCTTTACACGTATATGTATATTTCTTTTTCATTTATCTTAAAAATACAGTATTTTCATTTTTTTTTTATCTTTACTTGTCAACTAAACTAACTCTCAAGATTAATTCTCTTTTGTTTTGTCACTTGAATGAAATGTCCAGATGATACCTTGATTTAATCATACACAGTTTGAAGGGTTCTATGGTTCATTGATCGGGTTTTGACAAAAGGAACTGTCTAAGTTAAAACTTAAAATTTACTTTTTGCATCAAATTTATGAAATTGGACAAACGAGTTGGCCCTACTTTACCAAAAATGTCTATCGCTGATCCTTCTCCTTTTGGGTGGTAGACTTTTCATGCCGATCATTTTGTTATCGTGACAAGGAAGAAAGTACAAATGAATGTTTTTTTAGGAAATGTAAAATAATGTACCCACCAAAACCAAAACCAAAGGTGAGTCTAGTAGAAGGATTGTATCAAACCAAAACCAGATGTGAGATCGACATCACACATTGGATTCAAATTATTGATACGATTGATTTTTATTACAAAATTATTCAGACACCTCAGTTATTTATCTTATTAAGTAAAATACACACACACACACACATATATATATATATATAGGGGTAAGTTCAAATGAAAATTCATCTTTCATTGTGTACATGAGGACAAATCATAACCACTGATCAAAACTTAGAAAACTAATCAATGGTTAATACATAATAAGGTTAATTGGAAAGTGATTAAAGACAAAATTGTAATTTTGAATCAACGTCTACCTTCTTTAACTTTTTTTTTATTTTTAATTAAAAAAATTTACCCCCTTAAACTTTAAAATAATTTATCTTAAAAAATACTAATATTTTAATCAAATAAACTACATCAAAAAAACGAGAATTTCGTGTTCTTCAATATGACATCCATCTAAATATAGTTTTTTTTCGTTGTAACCGTTATTTACGGGAAATTCTATATATATGTTATATTCATTATGAATATGCATGCACGTCTTCGAGTGTCCACATTCAGTATAAATAACAAATGTGAACGTTCATTCATTATTCATGATGAATAATACCGTATGCAGGATAAATAATACAATATTCAGGATTTTTTCGTTTTAACCGTTTTTAACGTGAAATTCTATATATGTGTTATATTCATTATGAATATGCATGGACGTCCTCGGGTGTCCACATTCAGTATGAATAACAAAGGTAAACGTCCATTCACTATTCATGATGAATAATACGGTATTCAAGATGAATAATGCAATATTCAGGATGAATAATGCAATATTCAGGATGAATAATACACGAATCCATGATTCATGTATTATTTATGATGAATCGTGTATTTATTCACCCTGAATGTTCTATTATTCATCCTGAATGATACATTATTCATGATGAATAAGATATTAATGACCCATGAAGGTGTAGACATATGGCGCACTCTCTTTTATTTCCCAATTCACAACCGAAATTTGGTTTAATTCATTATGAATATGTATGTGCATCCCCGGATGTCCCACATTCAGTATGAATAACAAATGTGAACGTTCATTCATTATTCATGATGAATAATATAGTATTCAGGATGAATTACACAATATTCATGACGAATAATACACGAATTCAAGAATCGTGAATTATTCACTCTGAATGTTGTATTATCCATCCTGAATGATACATTATTAATGATAAATAACATATGAATGACCTGTGAAGTGTTGGGTTATGGTACTGAAAAAATGTGATGCCTTACGACGTTGAAGAAAGGTTGAAGAAGGTGATGTCGAGTTACATAGTTATGGTGTCGAGACGTTGTACAAACTTGAACTTACATAAATATTCATAATGAATATAACACATATATAGCATTTCACGTAAAAACGGTTAAAACGACAAAAAAAACTATATCGAGATGGATGTCATATCGAAGAGCACAAAATTCTCGTTTTATTGATTTAATTTGTTTGATTAAAATATTAGTAATTTTTAAAATAATTTATTTTAAACTTTAATTGGGTAAAAAGTTTTTAATTAAAAAAGAAAATAAAAAGTCAAATATGATAGGCGTATGTTTAAATTTTCTTTCATTTTTACCCCTAAGTATTTTAAAATTAAAAACTCTATTTAATATGAGCTGTTGGATCAAAACAGATCGAGTGACTGAGATTTATATATATATATATATATAAAGATGCATATATTTATACAAAGATGCATGCAAGCCCATGTGATAAAGTAGGTTAGACCATTTGCCTAACAATGTTTGACTTCTAGTTTGTTCTTTTAAGTCATGCTTGACTTTTTTTACTTTATGTTTTAAAAAGGTATAAACAAAAAACTACAAAAAATTTTAGAGTGAATTATGGATTTGGTCAATGTGGTTTTGTGATTTCTTTGATCATGGTCCTTATTCTATGTTTATTATAGATATGGTCCCTATGGTATGTAATATATTGTGGCTAGGGTCCCTAAACACTAACATCATTAACTTTGAAGGGTTAAAAGCATCATGTGTTTTGCACACTATGGGTATAATAGTCATTTTATTTTTCACTTACAATTTATTCTATACACATTTAAAACAAACGATACTAAATTGTGGATTTGGTCCCTATGCATCATTCATCATCTTTAAAACACATTTATCATCTCTCTTAATTTTTTTTCATCCAATCTTCATTGTCAAAGTACAAAAAAACTAATTTGTTAAAGTGCAAAAAAAAAAATTATTTGCATTTAAAAATAACAATTGTTTGAATCCAACACTACATCCTAAAAAAGACAACTTATCAAAATAACAATTGTTTGAAACCAATATTACATCCCCAAAAAGCCAACCCATCAAAATGACAATTGTTTTATATCAACATTTATGTAGTAGTTGTTGGCAACAGTTTTATTTATTTTCTTGATGACATCTAAGTGACTTGAATATGAATTACATTAATTTTTCTCATAAAATACATAGACCATTTGAAAATGTGATATAATCATCTTTATTTTGGAGATCCAAACTTCATTATATACTGCATTAGATATTAAAATGCTAATTGAAAGAGTATGGATCCCCAACAAGTGTCAAGTGACTTGGTGTGTAATTCAAGTATGACTATTTAAAGCATCTCAAACCACAACACCAAATTTAACACAAACATACCAAATTTGGTGGGTCCATCAACACAAAAAAAACCCAACTCCAATCACACTCTAAAAAAAATATCAAATATATATTAAATTTATATATAATTTACTTAATATAAATATGTTAATTTTAAAAACAAATTATTAATGTTAAAATGCTAATTTTGGTATAAATAAATTTTGATAAGCGATTTAATGGCCGGTTGGAGATGCTCTTATGACACTATTGTATTCACTTCAACCTCCTATGTCATAATATATTTGTGTTTACAGATGTCAACTGACATGCATATAAGCCTTTTCCCACATCATGGTTTCCAAATGATCTATGCATTTTATGAAAATGATTAATGTACTTCCTACTCAACTCACTTAGATGTAAGAAATATAAAGTTGAGACTATGGCATAGTTTGCCAAAAATAAGATCGCTTATAAGTTAACTTATTTTTTGAGTACACGTTTGGATGAATATAAGCTAACTTATTGATAGGCTACTTTGAGTAGCTTATCAAAAGCCTTTTGTGACTTTTTCTCATTATACCCTTATTAATATTACTTACTATTTATTAACTATTAATTATAAATAAATTTTAATTATTAAAGATTAATTATTACTAATGTTAATTAATATTAATTAAAAAATATTAATTAAGTTTTAATTATACATTTATGTTAATTTTTAATTATTTAAATTGTTGTTAATCATATCAATTGTTGTTATATATATTTTTAATATTAGTCAATATATCTTAGTTATCAATTACTAATATTTTTTTAATTATTATTTATTTATTTATTTTTATTCATATTATATGTAATGGTTATTTAAAATCATAAGTTAAAATAGATTTTTTCTAAAATTTGTTTTAACAAGTTCAAATTTTATAGTATATATATATATATGATAATAAATTTTAATTTTTTTTAATTAATGTATTATATTATTTAGTTTTTTTTTTGATTATCTTGTTCGTATTAATTAACATATTATATTACAATAAATTTCTTTTAATTATATTATGAAATATTGTAACTGATTATTTTTTTAAATTGTCCTTTTTGGTAATTTTACATGTTTATCAGCTAGTTTTTGTCAAACGTGACTTATCGATCAGCTAACTTATAAGTCATCAGTTAGCTTATCAGTCATCATCTGGCTTATGAGCTAGTTTGCCAAACATAGCCTATTGTCACGGAGTTGTCTTCATAAACTCGCGTGCGACCTTAGTTCTCGAACTAAGTCAGCCAAACTACAAGAATATCGAGTAAAGATGAGCAAACAAGAATGCTAAGATGATTGAGAGAACTCTATGCTTCTATTACTCAAGTTGTGTAAATGTGGAGTGTGTTTTACAAATGAAAGACTACCACTATTTATACTACTCTATGGATCTATCTAGAACTTTATCTAGATTATTCTACTAGCTATTACAAGGAAGGCTCTAGTTATGTATGCCCTTGAAAGATATGGATCCTTCTAGAGTATGTTTGGATCATCTTGATCTTTGTTTATCCATCTTTGATCTTTCTCCAAACTTCCTCAATCTCTTGATTGATCTGGTATGTTCCGGATTTTCAAGGAACTTTCTAGCGGGTCGTGACATCCTCCCCCACCTAATCTCGCAACGCCCTCGTCGCGTCCTCGTTGCGCCTCAGTCAGATGTCTCCGTTCTCCCTTAGTCGTGCTCTCTTGGTTCTTTGGGTGCCTCGTTGCATCCTTCTTCGAACCTTTACCTTTTCATCGGCTTCGCTTAGGACTATTTCCCTTGCGAATCTTTACTCCAACATCCAAACTCTTAGGTTGTTGTGTATTATTGCTTCGTTCTAAGGCCTCATGCCTATTCTCTTCCTTGCAATCGTCCTCGAAGTTAAGACCTCTTGCCTCCTCCACGAGTTGTATGCTTGAAATCGACTTGGCCTTGCGACGTTTGATGGTATTCACCAAACATGTCCAACCTCCATCTACAATGCATAATGAACGAGAGAAAGGTATGGGAAAGGCTTGTACCTCATCAAATAAATTCATCCCCAGAACGAGTTGGAAGTCGTCCATCGGGATAACGGTTAGATCAACTGTACCACTCCAACTACCGATCTCGATCCTCACTCCCTTCGTGACTCCTCGGATAGGTTGAGCCTTCGAGTTGACCGCCTTTATGGATTCGCCTTCCTTCGTAATACAGACTCCAAGTCTCTTGGCTTCGTTTTCGGTAATGAAATTGTGGGTGGCACCCGTGTCGACAAGGGCTTGAACATCCGATTCCCTTATCTTCACGTTCACGAATTGTAAGAATGGTCTCGACTTTGGTGGTTCGGCTTTCGTCTCGACCTCGTTCAAGAAAGTCAAGGAACCCATTCTCGTGTCTCTCGGGTCCTCTTCGTACTCCTCCATTTGTGCCTCCATGGCATGGAACCCGACCTTCTTCAGACACTCTCGTACTCGATACGGGCCATCACATAGGAAACACTTCACTGATGATTTCGGTGATCCTTCAATCTCTTTTCCCTTCCACTTCTCCGGAGAGGGCTTCTTGACTTCGTGGGTTCTTTTCTCTCCCCCACCTCTTCCTTCGTACTTCTCTTTGTGCCTTGCTTCCTCGTGAAGCTCGACAATCGACTCGGCTTCCGCGATTGCACCGACAAGGTCTCATACCCCGCGACCTCGTATCTCCATCTTTGCCCATGGAGAGAGCCCATCCAAAAAGTAGAACAAGGCGTCGTCATCCGAAAGATCGATGATCTCAAGTGTGAGGCTAGTGAACTCTTTCACGTAGTCATGGATCAATCCCGATTGCTTTAGTCTCCGGAGTCGACTCTTTGCCTCATGGATGACATTCTCTGGGTAGAATTGCCTCTTGAATTCAGAAATAAACTCATTATAAGTTTGCATAGTACACGTACCTCTCTCGATGTCCCCATGTCTCCTACGCCACCATAAAGTCGCAGTGTCCTTCAAATACATCATGGTGGTGTGAATCTTTGTGGCGTCATCCTCGATCCCCATAACTTCGAGATATCTCGTGACCTCCCAAAGAAAATCATCGATCACTCTAGCTCCTCTCTTGCCATCAAAGGTTGTAGGCTTCGAGACCTCCACCCTTGGTGTAGGTGCACTGATGCTTATCCCATTCACCACAACTCGCTTGCAAATTCCCATGTCGGTCCGAACTTCTTCAAGTTGGTCACAAGTGATGGCTTGCTCTCTTTCTACCCTCTCGACTTGTGCATGCAAGGTAGCTAGCTCATTCTGAATGATGCCTCGAAGATCTTCAACTTCTCGGTGAAACTCCAACTTCAAGATATCAAGGGTGGCCTTGACATCTTCTCGAACTTCCGAGTCTTCCGCTTCCAAGACTCCAAGTTGTTGTTGGACATCTTCAAGGCGATGATCAAGATCATTGATCTTTACCTTCAAATCTACGGTGGACTTCTCCACATCAACGACTCTAGCATTCAGGTTGGCCATCAACTCATTTGATTGCCCCAACTCCTGCTTCGAGCCTTGACTCCTTCATGGCGAGACTCTTCCCGTCCTCGGGTTGCCTCCTCAACTGTAACATCCAACTCCACGTTGTTTGCCATCGCCTCGAACCTTCGCTCTAATACCACTTGTCACATAGTTATCTTCACAAGCTCGCGTGTGGCCTTAGTTCTCGAACTAAGTCAGCCAAAGTACAAGAATATCGAGTAAATATGAGCAAACAAGAATGTTAAGATGATTGGGAGAACTCTATGCTTCTATTACTCAAGTTATGAAAATGTGGAGTGTGTTTTACTGTTTTACAAATGAAAGACTACCCCTATTTATACTACTCTATGGATATATCTAGAACTTTATCTAGATTATTCTACTAGCTATTTGTAACACCCTCAAATCTGAAGATAACAACTTATTAAAAAATTTCTATGTACAACAATAATTACTTCGACTACAAACACAATTTAAGAATTAACCTCAATACACACATTCATCCTATACATACAATCTATGGAAAGGACGGGTGTTACTAAACCCGAATAACAATTACTATCACCAATTTGCGGAAGACTTCACCAACTACTCACTCTTGCATAAAGCTAAGGCTCAACTCCTTATAGCACTTGCTAGAACCGACCCCCGACAGGAACCTGATGCACATGCCGACAAATAAACAAGGTTAGGCTTAACGCCTAGTGAGCTCAAGAGTTTTAACATGAATGAATATATCTTTTAAATAAAAGAATTCAAATTAAAGCAAGATCTTTTGAAATAATATACTTCAAAATGAAACGACATATTTTCTCATAATATGCACCATTAAAGACAATGTTCTTGTTGGGTCATTGACCAGCATCTTCCTAAATCGAAACGTGGCGCTGGCTGCTACGCTATAAGGAAATAAAGTTGCGCCTTCTCCTTCAGCAATTGCTTTTGGCGTAGTGGTAAGCGTTTGATCCTAACATGTGCTATCAGAGCAGGTCACGGGTTCGAATCCCATGGAGTGCATTTAAATACCAAAGGCATGTTGTACAACCATTGACTTCTAGTGAAGATCTTGTTAGTGCTGGCAGATGCTGGGGGGGGGGGGATTGTTGGGTCATTGACCAGCATCTTCCTAAATCGAAACGTGGCGCTAGCTGCTACGCTATAAGGAAATAAAGTTGTGCCTTCTCCATCAGCAATTGCTTTTGGCGTAGTGGTAAACGCTTGATCCTACTAGTTTTCAAACACACATTTCTTATAAAACGATGCAACCCGTAACTCACCCAAAATGGGATCATAGTTCGACACTCAAATTTGTGAAAATGTAGATAATACTTCATATCCCAAAACAACCAAAACACGGGTGGAACATCATACTCGACCCTTAAATAACGGAGAACCATCCATATAAATATGATACGCCATTAAAACATGGAACTGAAATTTAATACTCACGCGACCATAAAATGGAATGAAATCCAAATATTAAAGCATGGACAATTAGATATCCAAAATATAGCGGCCGACAACGGGGGATACCCGTATCCGTTGAGAGCGGAAGAACACAAAGTATGCCACTCCTACAACGTTCATCGCATGACACCTAACGACATGAAAGCCCAAGTGTCCCTACGAATCCTTGACAAGTTTCACCCAAAGAGACGAGGTACCTTGATGCCACGCCAGCGACATTGACACGGCGACTATGCCCTTGGCATAGTCGCGGGGCATAGTCGCCCGCTTCTTAGAGCCCACAGTACCTCTCCCGCGAGAGTGACACGACGACAGTGACACTTGTCACTGTCGCAGGCACTGTCGCCCACACCCCTTCGAGTCCCAAATTTTGACTTCTTCCATGCCAACACTCTCGAAACCCTTAGGAACTTTAAACAAAGCATTTCCCAACAAAACCCCAAGGTTTACAAATCACAGAAACGTCCGGGTGACAATTACTTACCGAAAAATCACGGGTGTTACACTATTACAAGGAAGGTTCTAGTTACATATGCCCTTGAAAGATGTGGATCATTCTAGAGTATGCTTGGATCATCTTGATCTTTGTTTATCCATCCTTGATCTTTCTCCAAACTTCCTCAATCTCTTGATTGATCTAGTATGTTTCGGATTTTCAAGGAACGTTCTAACGGGACGTGACCCTATGCCAAATACGAGTTGAAGTGAAAGTTTAAGCAAAAATCTAAAATAACCAAATTTCTTTTGTTATTTTTTTTAGGCAAAATAGACACCAAAATGCATAGAAATGGAACATACTCGTATTCAATTTCTTTTTTTTTTAAAGAACCATATTTTAAAAACCTCATTTAAATATCTATATTTTGTAATTTTGTAATTTTAATTTCATGATAGAAAATGAACTTAACGTGTTTTTGACAAGGTTCTAAATAACGTAAGGTGTAGGGTAGCGGCGAGGTCCAACCTCAAGTCTTGGAAGTCACGGCAATGTCACAACGTTTTTTTAAAAAGGTTTATTGGCGGGGACCCAAGGCCCCGTGACCCACTTTTGTGGACCCTACAGGCCATCCCCCTACAAGCCTGCACCAGAAAAGACATCCTGTCTCCCCCCGGATTCGAACCCTTGACGGGGACCCCAGGTAGAAGCGTTTATGGAAGAGAGGTGGCCACTAGGCCAAGGCCAAGACCAAGACCACAACGTTTTTTTAAGGCGTGACTTATAACGACAATTTTGTATATCATATATAAATTTATATACATAAATATATGTTTTCAACTATGACTCAAAATATCGATGATATTAAGCAATTTAATTTAAGTTATATATTAAAAACTAACAAATAAGACATTAAAAAGATAAGTAAAATCAAATATCAAGTTGTCGTGGCATGCCTCAGGCATAACGTGGCGTGAAACACAAGCCTTGAGGCATAGCGGCTGTTATCGCGAGCTTTTTCGAACATTGGTTTTCGAAGGTACGTTCTTAAAATACACAATTTTCAAATTATAGACGTTTAACATATGTTTGAAATATAGTTTTTAAAATAATAATTAAATAAAAATATGTTTTATTTTCTTGTATTTTGCCAAAATCTGTAACAAAAAGAGTTGTTCCTATGTGAGGAGAAATCATAGGTTAACAAACATAATGTAGCTCTAATATATCTTAAAATTTAACTTAATTCCATCAAAACTAAATTAATGCATTAAAAAGTTAATATGAAATGGATTTTAAATCTTAAACTTTAATGAAATTATAAATAAATTATAAACAATTAAATAAATGTCTTTCCTACTGAGTGATTATCTCTTCATGATATCTCTAGTTTCCCCATAGTACATGTTAGAAGAAAAAACGCCTTGTGAACCGATTATCCAGTATGGATCACGTTACAAAACGATCAAACCTAAACGTAATAAGGAGATCATCAGATCCAGTTCATTTGAGATAGAATATAACATTTCAAAGTATTATGCACAAGGTATCAGTATCACCACCAAACTCCAACATAATGAAAGATGTTTGGCTGAAAAATGAGAGGTTGGTTTATGCATACCGAGCTTCCTACTGAGCAATCATGATATAGAATATCAAAACAAATAATAATACATTTGATTCAAGGAAGTGTATCCACAATCATTGTCGTGTATGGCACTACATAGCAAAATCAATTGCATAAAAAGCTCCAGAACCTAGGCTTGACCCATATGCCACCTAAATCAAACTCGCCTATTACACCATATGGTCAACTCTTGTTAAAGCCTAAAAACTAGAGTCAGACCAATCACACCGCTGTGAGTTTTTTTTTTATTTGAGGGGAGGGGGTAATAAATAGGTGGTATGTGAGTGATGAGGGGATATGAATAGCAACCCCCAAAGGTTATACGTGTGCACATGTGAATATAAAGACGAATCACAACGCCTTATATAATCAACATGTATTGATATTTTATTAATTGAAGAACCAAATGCGTAGATCATTATGATATAAGTCGATAGATCATATTGAAATCTAGGGTCGACAATTGTTTATATCAAATAAAACAAAAGAGACAGATGATTCATAGCGAATATCGAACTATATCTCAATATAACCCACTTTCTATTCAAAACTCAATTTCTCAAAACTTTTTTTAAGTTCCATTTTCCCTTGTTTTCGATAAAATTTTTTTGCATATCGTTTTAGCAAGTCAAGAGTAGAAATAAAGTCTACCTATATTCTACCTCCAAATCTTACTACGTGTGGGATTTACAAGATTCATTCGGTGTGGTGTGGTATAGTTTTTATCACAATATAACCAACATGACATAACAAAGTGTCACCGAATGAAGTACGAAGATATGTCAATATAACAAAATTGGGTTCATATGATGCTTAAAATGTCTATGTTTTCTAATAGAATGATTTATATAAGTTTACATGACCAAACAATAAAACGTCTTGTCTAAAATTGTTACAATAGGTTTTGAGTGTTTCAACAAGTTTTTCAAAATATTTCTAACATAAAGTGTGATTTTAACTTTTTTATTGAACACTTATAAAATATATCTTATAAATCCATTTTTTATAGGACAATTTTCTAACCATATACATATATTTATTGTAGTTGTATTATCCCAAAAACCACATATCACATATGTATCTTATCTTGGGCCAATGGCGTGTAGCTCAGTTGGTGATGGGTGTGGGGCATGTTTGTCCAAATAGCGAATAGTCTCGGGTTCGAGCCCGAGGCACCCCCATAGCCACAACCGCTGAGTGAGTCAGGTATGCGTCCCACATAATAGAATTGGCAACCGATGTGGACCGGTTGGGATTACCGGTTTTCAACCTTTTGTCCAAATATGTATCTTATCTTGGGCTTTTTACGATATGACCCAATTGCAGGTATTTTGGAGTTTGGGCTAAACCTTGGCCTTCTTGGCTAAAAGATATACAATATAATTTATTTATAGGACCGAAATGTACGCATTACAGACAAAGAAGCAAGATATAAATGATTATTGTACGTGTATTATTGATTGATCAAAAGATTTTGATTTATATATAGGCACCTTCATTTGCAAAACTTCTAAAAGTTACAAACCATACAAACCAGGGCATTTATGTCTTTTTACAAATTTTGTAATTTTAGGAAAATTAAATTCTTTAATTATCTCTTCCTTAATTATCTCTCCATCTCTCTCTCTCTCTCTCTCTCTCACACACACACACACTCACGATCCACCGTCACCATCCATTTTCGGTGACGTCCTCCCACTTCCGGTGACCTCCTCCCACTCCGGCGACCTCCCCATTTCCGGCAAGTTTCATAATTTTTTCGACTTTCATATATAAACTGTTTTTTCGAAAGTTTCAAGTTTTTTTGGTTTCATATAATGTTTTTTTGAAATTTTCACGTCTAATCTCTGATCATTATTGGATAAATGTATAAAACTTAAAAATCTTATTATTCATATAGGAGAAAAATATATGAAACTTAAAAAATATAAGATTATTTCGAAAAAATCTGAATATTCATATGAGAGAAAAATATATGAAACTTAAAAATATGATTATTCATATGAAGAAAAATATATGAAACCGTTTATGAAAATATATGAAACTATAAAATTTCAAAAAAACAGTTTATGAAACTCGAACAAACATTGTATGAACTTGAAATTTCATAAACTCGTCGGAGATTAGGGGGAGGAGGTCACGATACGTGGGGTGGCGAAGGAGGCTCCTGGCGGATGACGGTGGCGCACGACAGTCGTCGGATGGAGTAGTGGAGAACCACGGTGGTTCTCGGTCGCCGGCGTAGTGATGACGATGGAGATGATGGTGGTGGTGGCCGGATTATTTTTTAGATGGAATGAGAGATAAATATGGAGAAAATTAAGGATATCTTGTAACCATAATTAGATAATTCAAATTAATTAATAAAATTTAAATTTAAATTTAAAATAACTAAAACTATTCCTAAACTACCCTTTCCTTATTTTCTCCCTATTTTTTAAATTAATTTAAGTCCTAAAATTTCTCAACCGTTGATCAAAATTTTGGATGACCTAGATGGGTTTGTATTGTTTGTAACATTTAGAAGGTTTCTAAATGATTATCCTCCCCCCCTCTCTCTCTCTCTCTCTCTCTTTATATATATATATATATATATATATATAGGTAAGTTATTATGCAACATTTTACATGCTGCAATTCATGCAATCCACTTATCTATCACTAATTTTATTTTCACATTTTTTATTTAAAAAAATGAAAACAAAATGAGTGGTAGATAGGTGAGTTGCATGGGATTATATATATATATATATAGTCATTCAAGGGAATTCCTGATTATTTGTGATAACCGTGAGATCCAATATGAGCCACATATTAGATGATAAATTAGGAAATTATTAAGTTTGGTAATTTTGACTGAAATTTAATTAAAAGGGCATTTTAGGTATTTGAAAAAAAATCTCTCTCCTCTCACATCTTTCTAGCCTCCATCAGTCGACTTCCGATGAACTTTATTCCGACGAATACACAAAATATATTGTGTTACACTGTGATTACCAATGTGATGCACTCAAAGAAAATTGTGTTACACTGTGATTACTATTGTGATGCACTCAAAGAACATTGTGTTACACTGTGATTAACAACGTGTTACTAGGGGTGTAAATGAGACGAGACAACTCGCGAGCTACTCGAGATCGACTCGGTCAAAACTCGGTCAACACTCGACTCGAATATGCTCGACTCGAACTCAAGCTCGACTCGATATACTAACGAGTTGAGTCGAGCCATTTGATACTCGACTCGATAAACTCGTGAGATACTCGAATATATTTTTTATGTAATTAACTTTATATTATAATTTATAAAATATAATGTAAAAATATGACAAATTTATCTTTATAACTCTATAAGTAATAAAATGTTAAAATGAGATATAAATTATTTACGTTGATTATGATTTTACATATTAATAAATTTTTATTTAAAAGAAAAATAGGTCAAAGATAATATTAACATAAAAGTTCTAATATTAAAAATATGTATAAAGAAAGTATGAAGTTCTCCTTCTCCACTCCTTATTCTAATCCCACATCCCCTAAACAAAGCTAACTTACCCTATCACCTTCCTATATAAATGAATTGTGTCCCACATCGCCTAGTAAAAGGATTCTACCTCATGGCCACTTTATATAAATTGCAATGTAAGGTTGGGTGGTTTAGGCTCATCTTGTTAGGACAAGATTGATCTTTGAACTAAGCAAATGTTCAAGTTTTAACCTTTTATTTTGAAATGTTTTGGAGCACCCCTTAAAGTTAAGCCGGTGCACATTTCAAGTTCTTCAAAGTTTTGTATCGAAATTTTTTATCGAGTCGAGTTTGATTCGAGTTCGAGCTTGATTCGAGTTCGAGTTCGAGCTTGATTCGAGCTTAAAACGAGCTCGAGTCGAGTTTGAGCTCGAGTATTAGCTTTCGAGTTCGAGTCGAGCTTGGGTTTTTACTACTCGCGAGTTTTCGAGTCGAGTTCGAGCTCGAGTATTAGCTTTCGAGTTCGAGTCGAGTATAATGATACTCGAGCTCGACTCGCATCATTTACACCCCTACGTGTTACACTATAATTACTAATATGATGCACTCAAAAATATTGTGTTACATTGTGATTAACATTATATTACACTGTGATTAACATACAAATGTGATACCCATTATGATACGACGGTAATACCAAATGTGGTACCACTATGATACCAACTGTGTTACATTGTGATTACCATACAAAATCATCTATTTCTTCATAGTAAATTAGAGTAATTGAAATTAGAATAGATAAGTGTGTGATTGGAATTTGGAATGTGTCAAATAAGGAATTGATTTTTTTTATAAAAAGAAAATTCAAATTATCAATTTAACAAAACAAAATTAATTATATTAAATGAGTGGCTCATGTTGGATCTTACAGTTACCACAAACAATCTAGATCTCATTTGATTAGACCCATATATATATCCCAATAAAAAAATAGTAACTATTACTTTATATTTTTATTAAGCCCTAAATGATTTAAATGACTTAATGCATTTTAATCCACATATCCTTAATGTATATAGTACACCGTAATATGTGAAAAATTACAGATTAATATTTCAAGCCCCCTCTAATTACGCACAGTTTTTATAGGTATACCTTATTTTTCTACTCCTTTATAAAAAAAAAAAAAAAAACTTATTTTTTTAATTAATTTTTATAATCCGAGAACCAAGATATCGGGCTTCTAAATGAGCCCATCTTATTTTTGTCTCTCCATTTATTTGAGACATGATTTTAGCTGAGAAAAATTATATCTATTTATCTATACTATATTATAAAAGAGGTATAAAAAACTCTTAAAAACAACTCATTAAATATTATGTACTATTATTTAATGTTAATCTACTTAAAATCTCTTAAAAAACAACTAATTAAGCAATATGTAATACTTTTAAATGCTTTTAACCATAATTAATAAATTTCATTCTTATCCCCCCAAATCCTTATCTCTAATCCCCAACCTCTAAAATTATGAAATTTGGATTCTAATAAACATAATTATCTAAAATTATGAAATTTGAATTTCATCCTTATCCCCAAAATCCTTATTTCTAACACCCTCAAACTGGAAATAGCAACTAATTTAAAATTTTCTAAATACATTAATAATTGATTCGTCTGCAATCACAAATTTATTATTTAACCTCGATACACACATTAATCTCTACTTGTTGTCTAAACGAGAACGGGTGCTACTGAAACTCATTAATAACCACTATCTCCAAATTGCGGAAGACTTCACCAAATACTTACACTTGCGAAAGACTAAGCACATCTCTTCATGGAATTGCTAGAACCAACCCCCACCTGGAACCTGATGCGCATGCCGACAAATAAAAAGGTTAGGCTAACACCTAGTGAGTTCAAGAGTTTCAACATAAAACCACAACATTTGTTGATTGAATGCGTGCAGTTAAATCATAACCTTTCGAAAAGATTTACTTTAAATGTGGAAACGACCCTTTTTTCCAATAATACCCATTTAGGTGGTGATAACACCAAAATAAAACGTTTCTTCAAGATGTGAATTCAAACCCAAAACTAACTCAAAATACTGGTAAGAATTATATACACCATATCCGCATTAATATGATTCACGACCGAATTACTTCACCTGCCATCCAAGAATTAGTTCACAATATAACTTTGTCATCCTGATTATAATCCGGTCAAGTCATCTACTTGATAGCATCAACCCAAACGAGATCTTTAGCTATCGGAGACATCAACTCAAACCGAGTCTTTAGTCATATCGGACATCAACCCAAACGAGGTCTTTAGTCATAACGGACATCAACCCAAACGAGGTCTTTAGTCATAACGGACATCAACTCAAACAGAGTCTTTAGTCATATACAATAAAACCGACTTTTATGCCTATGGATCCATTGCATTATGGTCAAAACGTTACACGACTCAAAGGAATGACAACGCACCCAAAACATGAAATTCCCAAATAAGGTGCAACTGTGTACACCATACGACCGAGGCTCCTTGACGAGCTACCAAGATTGAAAAAATGTTCCAAAGACTCCACCGAGTACAAATCAAGCTCCAAGAGGCTTAATAGACGTTTGGCTAAGACACGAGAGCCAATTATGGTTAAACAAACCCAAATACACATTTTCCCAAAATATTTGATTCTCAAATTACCATTGGCCTTCGGCCCAAAACCCAAAAGGTTTTCCATTTCTAAAATGTTCCCCATAGCCGGGAATGACCCAAACCCAAAGGACTCACATATTCGTACCTTTCAAAACATCCCATTTCATGAACGATGCATAAAACCCGACAGACACTTAAAGGTGCCTTTTTGACCAAATACTTATTTATGCAATAATTCCTCAAAATCCGTTCATTTATGACACATTTAATGAAATGCCCAAGAATCACAAAGATGTGTGTTATATAAGTTTATAAAGTTGACACTTTCAAAATAATCAAACTTATCAGCAGTTAACAATTTCATGTAAGACGCAAATACTTTAAAATAACCATTTTGGCATGTACAACGTTTTCGCAAGTCACTTGAACTCACCTTGCTAGATTTAGGTTAAATCTAGATTTTACCCCACTTTGAGCTTCCTTGACGAAACTTGAATCCTCCAAGCCAAAACCTCCAAAACCTAGATCCAAGCATTTTCAACCATAAATAAACATATCCAACCATATAGAAACATTCCCCAAACATATTACACCAAAATCTCCATTTTGATCTAAACCCTAATTTTGACCCAAATCTTCCAAAATCTTACCAACCGAAATTAGAGTAACATAATATTTAGGAAACCATCAAAGGAGCATTTACAACTTATATTAGGGTTTAGAAATGGAAGGAATACACTTACCACTTAGGTTTTTGATGAAAACCTAGAAAACCCAAAAAATAAGCTTGAGGTTGCAGATGAAGATGGAGATGGTGAATCCTTGACCATAGCTTTCAATCCTACCACTTAATGATGTTTCATCTTCGTAAAACACAAGGGTTTGAGCCAAATATGGGTTAGGGTTTGAAGGGAGAAGAGGGAAAACGGTTTGGGAGAGAAAGGGAAGAGTTTGGAGAAGGAAAATGAGGAGTAAGGCTGATTCCCCGAATTTAACAGGTGCCTGGTGCCCTGGTGCGACATTGACCAGCGACATTGCCCAGGGCAATGACGCTTGGCAATGTCGCCATCCTCCCCCAGGCCACGGTACACTCTCTGCGACTGTGACAGTGCGACTATGACACTGTCATAGTCGTCGAGCATTGTCGCGGGACCTTTCCGGAGCCCCGAAACTCAACCTTTTCACTGCCAATACTCCTGATACTCCAAGGGATTTTACACAAAACATTTACCAACAAAACCCCACTGATTATAAGTCACAGAGACGTCCGGTGACTACTACTTACCGAAAATTACGGGTGTTACAATCCTCCCAACCTTAAAGGAGATTTCGTCCTCGAAATTTAAATTCCAATGGATTGCTACCCGCATGATAGATTATTCCCAATCCACTTTCCAGAACCATTGTCATAACTCTTTTGCTAATACTCCCGACAACAGCCTCCTTGGGCACATTACACTTATACCTAAGTGCACACTTAACTCGCTGAGCAGTCTTTACCCACAAGACTACAGTTGTCTCCCAACCTTGGATGACACACACTACCTCAGAGTAGATTGGGATCTCTACATCTCACCGGCCAATTCACCTTAAATCCACATGATTCTGAACCCACAGCCAAAGATCGACACCAAGCTCCCATGAATCCTCAGATCCTACTGGTCCATCCTTAATATTGATAAAGATGTCCTTCCAATGCGCACCAACGTGTCCCTCGGGTAACCGGCTAACACAAAACCGGTTATCTCTCAACTCCGTTCCAACCCCAATCTCAAAACATTCCCTTAGTAAGACCTTTATCACAATGGAAACTCATACATATCGATGCTTAATCAACTACATCTAACCTTCTGCTAAGTTCCATCCCAAAGAGGTCAACATTCCCAAAACCCAATGGGGTACTTCCAAGCATTCCCCCGATTCATGGACCTCAAGGAAACAAGTCGATGCCTAAAACCAAACGGTTACATCAAAATGCGGATATCCCGCCCAATACTTCATTCCAGAAGTATTGTCGCATTAACGTTGACACTTAACAGAGGACTAATATTTCCAAATCTTACATCCCCAACAGTCGGACCACAAAATCCTTGAGCACGGAACCCATTAAGATGGTACACCATCAACATATGCCACGATGTCGGATAGACCAGCAACCCATTAATTCGAATCCAACTAGGAGTAGATAATCGTACCAGACCTTATCCCGCAGGTTTACCGAAGCAAAGAGATCATTTCTTAATTAGCTGGGGAACAAGATCTAATACCTCCACTATTTAAGCGTGACCTGATTCAGAAATTGAAACTCAAATCCAAGGTTGACCACAAGTCGGATCATCCGACGCTTCAAATCCCAAGGACTCCTCTAGTCCCTTAATTGCAACTTCTTTCACGATGGGGTTTTTAAATCTATTAATGAGTTCAAGGTTTTTTCAACCAGTATGCCAATTTGAAATTTATACAATTTTCAAATACATAAGTTTTATAGCAATTAACCGTACAGAGAAAATACATTATCGTTCATCCGATAGATTTCAAAACTGGTTACCAACACTACGCATATAAAACCATTTCCAAACTCATTGGATCAATATTTACGTTAATAAGATAGTAATAAAAAATGCACAACTGAATTTTCAAACGGACTACTACGGTCCTAGCATGCATCAATTTATACTATGTACATGAAAATAACTTTCCGCACTATACATGTGTAACAAAATGTTTGTACCACTCCAAAAGAGAAATTCAAAATTTCAACTTTAAAATCTTTTCCTTTAAACCACAAACGTCGGAGAATAAAATCCCCAACAAGGCCCATATATGCTAGTTTATTTCCCCAAATTTAGCAAACGATAGGAACGTACATAAATATCAAATCAAGTTTAACTTGGATCACCCAGGTAAAACACACCTGTCCAAAATAGTAGCTACAATGACATGTAAACTGATACTCATTTAATGCATTGCGGAAAATTTCTAACCGTAAAATCAGTAATTGAAATAACATAAATCCTTTATATGCTTACTCAACCAACAGTACAATTTAATCCTATGCAAATAGTATACAATGGTTGACATTTGTATAAAGCCCGAAGATAATTCTCATAATAATGAAACTTCCCCAAAACAACATGAGAGACAACATCTACTAACAAAACTCATCAATTAACGCACCCAAGATGCATGAGTACACGTACCCAGAATTTGTTTACGCGACACAAAATGCCGTACGATAAGACACCATAAAACTCATTAACGCTAAACTCAAGCGGTGTCAAAATTTTCACTTCCCAACATAAAAGCATAAAACGACAACACGTCTAAAATGTCAAAATTCTAAAACCACCACGTACGATAAGGTGACCCCTTTCAACAAAACTTTCCTGAGACACGACACCTAAAAAACTCGTAAATTTACACTAAACAAAAATAAAACACACACATTTTGAAGTACACTCACACGCCCAAAACGTCGCAAAACAATATTTCATAAAATTCAACGCGACTCATACAGACCCAAAATTTCCAGGGAAGTTCATACTCAAAAACATGGGAACAACTCTTCCTTTAAAACCTTAACATACGTGGAGAAGATCCAATGTCATGGTTAAAATTCTACAGTTAGTTGCCCAATGCCCCATATGGCATTAAAAACACGGATCTTATGATATCCCAAAATAGTGTTAAACACAAAACAGGGGCGGAGAGATTTTCAATATAAATTGCAACTACGTGTAACAAAACAATTTCGTGCAAGATTAAGCTTACGGTTCAAAATCTGATGAGTGCTAAACGTTTTACCAAGACTTCATAGTATAACACACCTTATGCTTCGAAAACATGAGAAACAATTGATGCAACTTATTTTAGAAATAAATTTCGTGCATGTCTTTGGTCGGCATTTAACATCGCGATGTCACGCTCCTCAATTTCCTACTATTGTCATCCAGATGCTCATCATCCTAAAACAATACTCGAATATTTCATCAGTTCACCTTATAATTTCTCCTCGAATACATCAATTCCATAAGTCTAAGGTTCTACTCCAACCAATTGTCCTGACCTACAATGGTCAACTCCTAGCATGTTAGGACTGAAAGTCCTATGTGTTAAAAGTGGAATAAAGTATTTATAAGGGTGCATTATGTAATTCTTTAATTGTTATTAGCTTGTTGGGCCTAAAAGCCCATAAGCCCATTTATTTGTAAAGCCTAAGTATATAAAGGCTATTTCAGTTTCATTATTAGTTTAGTCTCATAATTCCAGATTACTAGTCAATATGTTTACTCTCTCTGATCAGAAATCCTTTCTGTAAACCTGTAACCCTTTGATTTCATATTAATCATATGACTAGTAGTTGTGACTTAAATCTTATTCATCTGTGATATTATTTGCTATTGATTGCACTGTACTGGGATCTACAATTGGTATAAGAGCAAAGAGACTAAAGGTTTGATCCATAAAAAGGTTTGTCTAAAACCCTATAATCAATTATTTGTGTTAATCGCTTTTATGTGCTTTAATTGATTATCTGTTTATGAGTTTTACCAGTCGATCTGTTTGTTTTCTGGAAGAGTGATTATCAGTCTGGGTCGATTGATTACTATTTATGTGTTTTTATCGATCGATTTTATCGGTCTACTGTGTTTCTAAAAATTCAGTTTATCGATCGAATATCTTGGTTGATTGAGTTTATCGGTTCCTCTGTGTTTAATTGTTTATCGGCTTGTTGATATTTTTATCGGTCTATTGAATTTTTGATATCTGGGTTAAGTATCGGTCTATTGAATTTTTGATATCTGGGTTAAGTATCGGTCTATATATGCCTTTGAAAATCGATTTTGTGGTTTATCGGCCTGTTTGGTTTATATGCATAGTTGATTGAATCTGCTTAGTTGCTCATCGAATTTGATTTCTGGGTTTGATTACGATCAAATCCCAGAATTCATCGTGTTCTTCGGTGTTCTTCGTATTTTTCGTTCGTTCTATCTGTTCGATTTTATCGATCTTATCTGCTAATCTGTTTTCGACCGATAGTTTATTAGACCGATAGATATTGAACCGATTTACTTTGACCGGGACTTTGCTCTTACCGGTCTTTGATTCGATCGGGACTTTGCTCACACCGGTCTTTGATTCGACCAATACTCGGTCCTTTAGTTCGACCGGCTTTAGTTTGACCGATAAGTACATTAGACCGGTACCCTGCTTTACCGGTCGATCCATTCGACCGATACTTTGTCTATACCGGTCCTTTACTTGACTGGTGTTAAGACACAGTCTCATTGGATTCAAGATCATCCAATCTGAAGATCGCAATCTGAAGCTAAAGCCGGAACGTCGACTCTCGATATAAAAGTCTATGTCTATTTGTAATAAATGTCAATGTAATTGTTTTAGTTTACTTAGATTTAATATCTAAGTTATAAGTATTGTAATAGTTAACTTAGTTAGTTTAGTTAGTTTCTAGTTTACTTTATTAGGAAATAATATCTAGATTTAATATCTAGATATTAAGTTAGATAGTGTGTTCAACACACTTGCTAGATATTAGGTGTATCTCTAGTTGCTCTCTACACAATTAGATGAGAACAGATCAGATCACACAAAAACACACACTAAAAAGGTGTATTAGAGAGAAAAACAGAGAACACAAATCCAAGGTTTAATCGATCCTTGTAACTCATTTGTTATACTCAATACATGATGACATCCAAAGAAGCTCTCGCAATAGGAACCGACACCAAGCCACCAGTTCTCTTTCGAGGGGAATACGAACAATGGAAGGATAGGTTTCTAAACTTCATTGAAAGACAGGATTTGGGTAATTTCATTATACAATCCTTAGAAGAAGGCCTAATGGAAACACAGTATAGGGAGCCAGCAGCAGGAACTCAAGAAGTAAGAGTTGCACTTTCTTATACAGATCTAACAGGTGATGCTAAGCTAAGAGCAAAAGGCGACAGTTTAGCCAAGTCATACATTCTACAAGGGATTACAAATGAAATCTATGTAAAGATTGATAGCTACAAAGCCTCAGCCAAACAAATGTGGGATCAACTAGAGAAAATGATGATGGGTTCAAAGATTGGGAACCAACTGAAAATCTCTAACTGCCTGCACAGTTTTGAAGAATTCAAAGGCAGAACTGGAGAAACTCTAGAAGGAACATATGATAGGTTTGTGACATTGCTAAACGAATTAAGCAAGAACAAGGTCAACAAATCTCAAATCGAGCTGAATATCAAATTCCTGAGTATTCTACAACCAGAATGGAAAAGTTTTGCCAGGCAGATGAGGCAGATAAAAGACCTGAATGAGATTCCACTTCACGAGGTGTATGAAACCCTCTGACAAAATGAAGATGAGGTGGATGAAATTCTAGCAGAAAAGAGAAAAGGAAAGACAGTTGAAGACACAGTCGCTCTTGTTGTGAAGAAGAAGAAGAAGAACAAGACGATTGTGTATGAATCAGAAGAAGCTGAAGCTGAAGCTGATGTTGTCTCTGACTCGGATGAAAATGAACAAATGCAGCAAGCAATGCAGTTTCTAACAAATGCATTTCAGAAAAAGTTCTACAGGAATCCAACGTCAAACAGTCAGAGGTACTCTTCTGGACCCAACAACTATGCTCACAAGGAGAGAATTGAAGGAAGCAGATATGAAGGAAATAGGTATGAAGGGAAAAGATTTGAAGGGAAGAGATTTGAAGGGAAGAGACAAGAGGAGAAGAAATCTGATGAGAGAAGATATCAGACAGAAGGAAACAAATTGGAAGAGAAGAAACCGGAAGAAAGGAAGTACAAAGCTGAAGGATCAAGTCAGCCAGGACCACCGATGTGCTACAACTGTGGCAAAACCGGTCAATTTGCCAAGGATTGCCGAATATCAAAGGTTAGAAACTCCGACTTCTACAAGAACAAGATGCTTCTTGCAAAGCAACAGGAGGCAGGCAACTCTCTAACAAGAACAGATCAGATCACACACAAACACACACTAAAAAGTGTACTTGAGAGAAAACATAGAGAACACAAATCAAAGCTTCATAGATCAATCCTGTAATCGTTATTCTATATATCAAACAGGTTGGTAATCTTATTGTTGTTGTTTTTCTATAAAACTTGAAAGTATTGTTGGACCGACAATTGGTATCAGAGCTACAGGTGTTACATGACTATTTTGTCTAGATTTGCAAAGATCTGGATAAATATCTATTGCATTGACGAATTAGAGGCTACTTATGAACAACATTTATTGTCATCAAGTTTTGATGAAATCGTTACACTTCTCATCAAAAAGGGGGAGAAGATCTACCCAAGAAATGGAGAAGAGCTAACCAAGAAATCACATGTTTCAAGAATCACGTCCAAGATTGAATTCTTCAAAGAGCAAGTATTCTGAAGATATGCTGATTCAAAAGAAATTTTCTTTGAAGATACTTTGCTGAAGAATTTCGAGCTGAAACTGAAGATAATTTCTTCCCAACATCCAAGAAAGATAATCTACATCTTTTGGGGAGTTTACTATATCTTGAAGACTAAGAAAGAGATTGCATCTTCTGAGCTGAAAGAGAAGATCGTATTGCTAAATCATTTTCGTAATGATCTTGATCCAAAGGGGGAGATTGTTAAGACACAGTCTCATTGGATTCAATATCATCCAAACTGATGATCGCAATCTGAAGCTAAAGCAGAAAAGTCATCTCATTAATATTAGTCTAAGTCGTTTGTAATAAAATGTCAAAGTAATTAATGTTAATTGTAATTTAGTATTTAGTTTAATTTAGTTAATATCTAAGTTAGTTAGATATTATTATTTAGAAATAATGTCTAGATATTAAATCTAGATATTATGTTAGTTAGATATTAGTTGTTAAGTTGTGTGTTGTAGAAGCTAAGAGAGAATAATCGAAAATATCATATTTCACACACAAAAACACACACTAAAAGGTGTACTTGAGAGAAAACATAGAGAACACAAATCAAAGCTTCATAGATCAATCCTGTAATCGTTATTCTATATGTCAAACATGTTGGTAATCTTATTGTTGTTGTTTTTCTATAAAACTTGAAAGTAGTGTTGGACCGACAACCGGTACATTGTCTTTACCGGTC
The DNA here is from genome assembly GCA_023525745.1 of Arctium lappa. Lineage (NCBI taxonomy): Eukaryota > Viridiplantae > Streptophyta > Magnoliopsida > Asterales > Asteraceae > Arctium > Arctium lappa. Next base: position 19,290,779 of record CM042050.1, read on the forward strand.
CTTTGCTTGACCGGTACCCTCTTCGACCGGACACTTGCTCGACCAGGTCTTTTACCTATTTTATTTTATATACATTGTGTTTGGATCATCCTGATTGTCTCACGATCATTACAGTGCAGTGAAGAGCAAAGTTTAATCCCGTTAAAGTTTCATCTCTTGTCAAAAATGGGGAACCCACCAAGGCTGCGGTCCAAAAGAGAATATGAAGAGTGGAAAGTTCATTTTTTGGACGAACACGAGGTGGGCAACTATATCAGATTATCATTGACTGAAGAAGAAAAGCAATCCCAAACTCCGACAGAAGCTTCTCCAGTGGAAAAGGAGCAAAGAGAGAGTGCCAATAATTATGCTAGAAATTATATGACACATTGTATTTCATGTGAATTAATTCGTGACATTTTTAGTGAAATTCTTGGTCAAATAAATTCTTACAAAATGACAGGAAAAGAGCTGTGGGATTGTACTGAATGGTTGGTGCTAGGGCCAAAAGGTTTATTAAAAGGAAGAGATTTGGAAGCTGAGAACTCTGAGCTAAAAGGAAAGATCTCTATTTTGGAAGCTAAATCTCAGCAAACAGTCTCTGTTGAAAGTTTTGAGGAAAAGATATCTGATCTGAAAGATGCAAATGCAGAACTTCAAAAGCGTTTATCTAATTTGGAGCAATTGCTTGCTAAACACAAATATGATTTTGAGACTAAAGAGAAATCTTTCGCAAAGAAGTTCTCAGAATTTTCGAGAAAATGTGCTGATGAGAAGAAGGAAGTTGAGCTGAAATGCATAAAACTTTCTCAACAAGTCTCTGTTTTTGAAAAAGTGATCATTCTTGAAAGAGAAAATTTTGCAAAAGAAAAGAAGGCCATTGAACAAAAGAATGTTGGTGTCTTCAAAGAAATATCTGGCCAAAGAAACAATGCTGAGAAGGGATTTGAAAAAGAAAGAAGCTTGTTTGAGACTGAGATTAAAAGGCTTACTGCCAAGTTATCTGAACTATCTGAGAAGGCACTAAAAGAGCAGCAAACGAAGTCTAAGTTCACGAAGAAGATTGACCTGCTTGTTCAAGAAAGAGACAACTTCGCTTCAACCATTAAAGTGCTTGAAAAGTCTGTATCAAGCTCAAATCAGAAACCTGTCGCTTCACAAAGGTCAGTTAAATCTTTTGATCGGATTCGTAAGACTAACCTTTTCTATAATAGAAATATAGATGGTTCAGGTACACGTCATAGAAGAAGGAGATACAAAGAAGAGAAACTGGTCTAGAAGAAGAAACCAGTTGAAGATGAGCTGAAAGAAAAAGAATCATGTGTACATGCGTCTAATGCCAAAAAGAACAAAATGCATAAAGATAAACCTGGTCATATCTACTCGAGAGATCAATTACTCAGGTTGTCAGGTAATAAATACCACTGTTCTTATTGTCGTACACATGATCATATTCACAAAACCAGTGATCACTTCTGGTATGGTTCTTATTCTATTTCCCCCACAAGAACTGCAACTAACATTCATGGACCCAAATACCAGTGGGTACCAAAACCGAAGACTGCTTCTTTGTTGCAGGAACCTACTGTCAAGGGGGAGTAGAAGAACTATGACTTCTAAGTAAATCAGCTTAGAACCCGTACTTCAACGAAGTGTGTCTTCTGATCACATGACAGATCAGGACCCGTTCTTTAACGTTCAGACTTGGATATTTTGCAAATATCCAGGGGGAGCTTAATAGATATATATCATTCTATCATGATTTGAGGGGGAGCTTAAAGGTAAATATCTTCTGATCTAGATCTCTGATTGTTTGAAAGAAGAACAACTTTCAAGCATGAAAAACAGTTTCTGAAATGTTCAAACCACTTCTGATTCTCAAAAGGTCTCATGAATCTAGAAGTGTGAATTTAAATGTTTTTCAATTTTGAGCTTTAATGTTTAACTAACCGTGTGTTTCTAAAGATCAATACTTGTGTATTATCTTGTCTATATACTGTCAAGTATTCACACACACCGGGTCAGTACTTCATTTGTATTTGTTATTACCATGTCTCATAACGAACCAATTTTTCGATGGTAATACTCCCGTTTGATATTCAATGTTGTTGAGCATCTATCATTATTTCTAAATTTGTGCTTTCATTGCTAAATTGTTTATATTTGTTCATATAAACATAATATCCAATTCTTTGATACCCTGACCAGTTTAGTTGATCTGATTGATACATTGTCAGATTTTCAAAGTTTAATTGCTCAAATCTCATGAGCATACATTTTGACAATGTTATCATACATTTTGAGCTTAAATGTTCAAGATAAACTGTTGAGCTATCATTCCTTATAGGAATTACATGGGATTTGTGTGAGAGCTTAAACAGAACTTCCATGGATTCACGTAAACCAGTGTTTCCTACCCCGGAAGTTATCCTAGAGTGATTTGAGGGGTGAGGGGTCATAAATCAAAGAGTGGGGGAGATAACTCATCGGGTTGAGTTTTTCTCATTATGTGGAGCGATAAACATGTAAATGAGAGTTTGGATAGAAGTGAGCTTTAATGTTAAAAAGAAAGAGGGTGTGAGAACAGAGTTAAAAGAATATCAGAACTCTACACCAACCACTTTCTGAGCCGGGCAGCCACATATTCTGATTGGTTCACATTCCTTGGTGACCATCATTGAAACAGGCAGTGAGCCCATGCCAACTCTTGCTATAACCCCACCATCCACTCGTTTCTTTCTTAACAAAGAAATGTTTCATTTTCTTTGGGGACGCAGCATATCTGCTATCTAGTCTTCAATCGGAAGTTTTAGATATTGAAAAAGAAGGAAAGTTGCCCCATCTTCGCACCTCTTTCATGCACATTGAGTCCGTGTAATATCTGTTGCTGTCTCAACAGTGTACACAATTTGAGCCTGATCAAGCTAAGTAGCTTCAATCATTTCTACATTTGCATGAGCACACAAGGAATGAGTTTTCTTGTCATAACATTCATAGAAAATTCCTTTGTGGTTTTTCTATGATTGAATGGAAGCCTTGGAGGAGTGAACATCACAAAAGCTCCTTTCCAAAGTACATCAGTTGTACAAAATGGCTCAGTGCTACTTACATGCCTACTAACTGTTTTATCTGTTGAATCAGGGTTACCTTGTTCATTATGTCTGAATTTGAAAAGATTCGGATATATACATTTCATGAATTGACGGATACTCAGATCACAGGTGGGAGAAAGTCAAATTATCATAAAAGGGGAGATCAAAGAAAGTGCTGAAATTGAAGAAGTTTTGATGATCATGATGCTCACAATCATCAAAAGGGGGAGAAAAAGTTCAATTTCAAAGTTTTAAAGAAAGAAAGTTATTTCTGAAGACAGTCTAGAGATCAAATAGATGAAGATGATGTTTCAATTTTTCAAAGAGATTTCAAAGATTGTATTGATTCTTTCTGTATCATGTGGTGTCTACTACAAGTTTGTTTCTCATTCCTCCTACGTGCTGATTGAAACAAGTTCTTAAACTGAAAGATTATTCAACTCGCGGTTCAAAGACAGATTCTTTGTTTTAAACTGAAGATGCACCGTGGAATGTCAAGTAACTCTCTCGTTATCTTTCTTGTGTGCTGATCCGATGTGATTGAGTTTTTACAGCTGAAAGCTGCTTGATAGTGCGTTCAGTCGAGGCTACTATACATTGAATCTGGTTACAAAGTTGATACTATGAAGATCAAGAGCTTTATTCAAGGGGGAGCATGGAAAGTCATGAAGACATGCAACACCAAAGTTCTTCAAAGATTCAAGAGTGAAAGAAGATCAAGGCCTGAAGTTTTTCAAGTTGTTAAATGCTTTAATCAACTTTAGGGGGAGATTGTTAGGACTGAAAATCCTATGTGTTGAAAGTGGAATAAAGTATTTATAAGGGTGCATTATGTAATTCTTTAATTGTTATTAGCTTGTTGGGCCTAAAAGCCCATAAGCCCATTTATTTGTAAAGCCTAAGTATATAAAGGCTATTTCAGTTTCATTATTAGTTTAGTCTCATAATTCCAGATTACTAGTCAATATGTTTACTCTCTCTGATCAGAAATCCTTTCTGTAAACCTGTAACCCTTTGATTTCATATTAATCATATGACTAGTAGTTGTGGCTTAAATCTTATTCATCTGTGATATTATTTGTTGTTGATTGCACTGTACTGGGATCTACATAGCATTCATCAAGTCTTAACTGTCACTCCAAAGTGACATTGCTATAAACATCAACCTTTCCTTAGATTACTCGTTTACAAACCTTCTCACTACCCCAACGGTAATCATACCAAGGTAGTTCAACTATACACATGTCGCACGTAGGTTCACCATAACACTGGCCAGGTGCCATTATGAACGTACTGTACATGCTCATCCTTGCGACCTTCGACAAGTTTCCCATTTCTAGCGACTCGATCAACTCCAAAATATCTTATCTTAAGGTACCTAACGTGCCGCTTCACTTACAATCACTTATAACATCTAGTTTGAGTCTAGGCATCCAAAAATCAATACCTAATTCTCTCAAACTTAAGCTCTGATACCAACTTGTAACACCCTCAAACTGGAAATAGCAACTAATTTAAAATTTTCTAAATACATCAATAATTGATTCGTCTGCAATCACAAATTTATTATTTAACCTCGATACACACATTAATCTCTACTTGTTGTCTAAACGAGAACGGGTGCTACTGAAACTCATTAATAGCCACTATCTCCAAATTGCAGAAGACTTCACCAAATACTTACACTTGCGAAAGACTAAGCACATCTCTTCATGGAATTGCTAGAACCAACCCCCACCTGGAACCTGATGCGCACGCCGACAAATAAAAAGGTTAGGCTAACGCCTAGTGAGTTCAAGAGTTTCAACATAAAACCACAACATTTGTTGATTGAATGCGTGCAGTTAAATCATAACCTTTCGAAAAGATTTACTTTAAATGTGGAGACGACCCTTTTTCCAATAATACCCATTTAGGTGGTGACAACACCAAAATAAAACGTTTCTTCAAGATGTGAATTCAAACCCAAAACTAACTCAAAATACTGGTAAGAATTATATACACCATATCCGCATTGATATGAATCACGACCGAATTACTTCACCTGCCATCCAAGAATTAGTTCACAATATAACCTTGCCATCCTGATTATAATCCGGTCAAGTCATCTACTTGATAGCATCAACCCAAACGAGATCTTTAGCTATCGGAGACATCAACTCAAACCGAGTCTTTAGTCATATCGTACATCAACCCAACGAGGTCTTTAGTCATAACGGACATCAACCCAAACGAGGTCTTTAGTCATAACGGACATCAACCCAAACGAGGTCTTTAGTCATAACGGACATCAACCCAAACGAGGTCTTTAGTCATAACGGACATCAACCCAAACGAGGTCTTTAGTCATAACGGACATCAACCCAAACGAGGTCTTTAGTCATAACGGACATCAACTCAAACCGAGTCTTTAGTCATATACAATAAAACCGACTTTTATGCCTATGGATCCATTGCATTATGGTCAAAACGTTACACGACTCAAAGGAATGACAACGCACCCAAAACATGAAATTCCCAAATAAGGTGCAACTGTGTACACCATACGACCGAGGCTCCTTGACGAGCTACCAAGATTGAACAAATGTTCCAAAGACTCCACCGAGTACAATCAAGCTCCAAGAGGCTTAATAGACGTTTGGCTAAGACACGAGAGCCAATTATGGTTAAACAAACCCAAATACACATTTTCCCAAAATATTTGATTCTCAAATTATCATTGGCCTTCGGCCCAAAACCCAAAAGGTTTTCCATTTCTAATATGTTCCCCATAGCCGGGAATGACCCAAACCCAAAGGACCCACGTATTCGTACCTTTCAAAACATCCCATTTCATGAACGATGCATAAAACCCGACAGACACTTAAAGGTGCCTTTTTGACCAAATACTTATTTATGCAATAATTCCTCAAAATCCGTTCATTTATGACACATTTAATTAAATGCCCAAGAATCACAAAGATGTGTGTTATATAAGTTTATAAAGTTGACACTTTCAAAATAATCAAACTTATCAGCAGTTAACAATTTCATGTAAGACGCAAATACTTTAAAATAACCATTTTGGCATGTACAACGTTTTCGCAAGTCACTTGAACTCACCTTGCTAGATTTAGGTTAAATCTAGATTTTACCCCACTTTGAGCTTCCTTGACGAAACTTGAATCCTCCAAGCCAAAACCTCCAAAACCTAGATCCAAGCATTTTCAACCATAAATAAACATATCCAACCATATAGAAACATTCCCCAAACATATTACACCAAAATCTCCATTTTGATCTAAACCCTAATTTTGACCCAAATCTTTCAAAATCTTACCAACCGAAATTAGAGTAACATAATATTTAGGAAACCATCAAAGGAGCATTTACAACTTATATTAGGGTTTAGAAATGGAAGGAATACACTTACCACTTAGGTTTTTGATGAAAACCTAGAAAACCCAAAAAATAAGCTTGAGGTTGCAGATGAAGATGGAGATGGTGAATCCTTGACCATAGCTTTCAATCCTACCACTTGATGATGTTTCGTCTTCGTAAAACACAAGGGTTTGACCCAAATATGGGTTAGGGTTTGAAGGGAGAAGAGGGAAAACGGTTTGGGAGAGAAAGGGAAGAGTTTGGAGAAGGAAAATAAGGAGTAAGGCTGATTCCCCGAATTTAACAGCTGCTTGGTGCCCTGGTGCGACATTGACCAGTGACATTGCCCAGGGCAATGTCGCCTGGCAATGTCGCCATCCTCCCCCAGGCCACGGTACACTCTCTGCGACTGTGACAGTGACTGTGATTGTGACAGGACCGGGCATTGTCGCGAGACCTTTCTGGAGCCCCGAAACTCAACCTTTTCACTGCCAATACTCCCGATACTCCAAGGGATTTTACACAAAACATTTCCCAACAAAACCCCACTGATTACAAGTCACAGAGACGTCCGATGACTACTACTTACCGAAAATCACGGGTGTTACAATCCTCCCAACCTTAAAGGAGATTTCGTCCTCGAAATTTAAATTCCAATGGATTGCTACCCGCATGATAGATTGTTCCCAATCCACTTTCCAGAACCGTTGTCATAACTCTTATGCTGATACTCCCGACAACAACCTCCTTGGGCACATTACACTTTTACCTAAGTGCACACTTAACTCGCTGAGCAGTCTTTACCAACAAGACAACAGTTGTCTCCCAACCTTGGATGACACACACTACCTCAAGAGTAGATTGAAACATTAAAATCGTACTGTAAATCGATAAAAAAATCAAAAATCAAAAGAAACAATAAAATCGTGATGTATCTCGCTGCATTGCGCGAGTACGCTTCTAGTCTTTAATAACTTTCTTATAATTTCTCTAAAATACAGAATTAAAAGTTATTTTTTTTAAATTACACTTAACTTCAACAAATTCACTACTTTAGAGATTTTTAACATTAATTATACTATTAAAGTATTTTATAATTTTTCATCCTAATTCATTTTTTCATTGGTGGGAAATTATTAAAATAACATTTATCTCTCATCACTAGGGAGTTTAGGGAACTATCTATATTTTGAGTATTCCCGAGATTTTTTCTATTTTATAAAATAATATGTAGAATTTGTTAGAGAACTATAGAGAATAAAAATATAATACGTGTATTTTAGAGAATCTTTTGAAGATAATAAATTATGATATTTAATATATTAGTTATTTGTATTTAATATTTTAGAGATGTTATTATACTATCACTTGAAGTTCAAATTTTTTTATTTTAATCTTTTCCAAATCCCCTGACCCCTAAAACAACACATTGCATATTTATAGGTCTAAGGGGGTGTTTGGGATTGCTTATTTGAAGTGTTTTTTTAGCTTATTGCGGTTTGACACCGGAGATAAGCACTTTTCTAGTGTTTTAATGAAAAAAAATTAAAAGGGCTTATAATGGCGTCAAACCACTGAAAAATAGTTTTTGATAAGTCATTTGGTTCTAACTTATGACTTAGGGTTTGTTCGTTTATGGCTTAATAGGCTATGTGGTAGATATGGCTGATTCACATAGCCTTATCTACCTGTTTGGTAGCGGCTTAATGGCTCAGATAAGGGCTGATTCGGTCAGCTAAAATATGGGAGTCCTTTGGGTTCAACCACCATTTTCCATGTATACCCTTCATTTACAAACCATCGCCCTCTCTTCCTCACATGTCACAGCGCCTCCATTTCCTCTCTTTCTCACAACGCCTTTTCCTCACAGCCACCACCACTAACGCGACCACCACCACCACCTAGGCATGGGAACGAGGCGGGGATGGGACGGGTTTTACATTCCCTGGCCCCCGTTTGTAGTAGAGAGACCCAACCCAGGCGGGTACGGGGATTTATCCCTATCCCCGATCGACACGGTCAACAACCCCGGTCAAACCCTGGTAAATATCCGGTCAAACCCCGTCCCTGGTTCTCCGACCCGGACCCGACCGTCATACTTGCAGATTTTTTAAAGCAATTTTCTGCATTTTTTTAAAATAATTTTCCACACAATTACAACCCTACTCACTGCTTAATAATAAATTAAAAACACCTTATCACCATAGACAACAAAATCAAAATCTTCCCATTATCCACATACTGGCTTCACAAAAGTTGATTTTGGAAAAAGTTGTGAGCTCTAGAAGGCGACGATAAGATGAAGTTGTGAACTGAAGAGTTGATTTTGGAAAAAGTAAACTTAATTAGGAAAAAAATAAAAGAATCTTATTTTTTATATAAAAAATTTAATTTAAAAATATTTATAAATATACCGGGTACGGGGCGGGTCGGTGGGTGTGATACTCGGCTCCGGCCCCAACCTCGATTTTCTCAAAACAGAGATCCCCGACCCTGGCCCCGGTACCCGTTTAAGCGGGGAATCCCGGTCGGATCGGGTGAACCGGGTTCCCCACTGGGTTGGGGCAAATCCCCATGCCTACCACTACCCAAATCTGAAATATTTGATAGATTTGTTTACAATTTTTAGTTAGTTTTTTTTTTCTTTCTAAATTTGGGTTTCATTTGTTAAGTTTTATGAAATTTGATTTACAAAAAAATAAAACATGGTTTCAACGCCTGTACTTCTCTATACTAGTCTCCACCATTTTTTGATTCTTTCATCTGTTGTACCAGATCAGATATTAAACTCATTTTTGTTGATTTTAGGGTTATGGAACTACACTTTTTCTCTCTTTGATTTATGAATTTTGATTGTGTTATTCGTTTGAATTTAAGTTTTTGGCTTAATTGTTGATGGTTTTTTGCTGAAATTCAGAATTGGGTTTGTTAGTTTGATGAGAAATTTATGCTAAATTTTGTTTTTTATGGTCATTTCTGATATTTAGGCAGTTTATTCAGCACAACAACTGAACACCAACGCTGTGTTCTCTAATCTGGAGATAAAATAAAAGAAAAGAAAAGAAATGGATGGAAAAGAAAGGGAGAGAAAGGAAAGGAAAATAATTTTTTCATTTGTGTTCTCGAAATAGAAGAAAATGAAAGGAAAGGAAATAGTTTTTCATGTTCTTGAACAAGAGATAAAGGAAAGGAAAAATGTCAATTTTGCAAATATACCATTGTAATAAAAAATTCTTATAATGAAAGATTGGGTAGTTTTGTAATTTTAATAATTTCAGTAATTTTTTTAAATGATTTTAATTTTTTTTCCTTTTCTTTCCTTCCCTTTCCTCTAAACCTGACAAAAACTGACACGACACGCTAACCCGACACGAAATAAACGGGTTTGGGTTATACATTTCAACCCGTTTAAGTAAACGGGTTGACACGACACCACATGAAAACTAAACGGGTAAGGTCAGGGTCAAAATTTTCAACTCGAAAATTACCCGAATAACCCGTTTATATATATATATATATATATATAGGGGTGGTTTCAATTGAAAACCATATTAGATTGAAAACTTTGAAAACCGTCAATGTCATTGGTTAAATTAATGAAATTGGTTCATAAAGTTGTTTAATATGATCAAGTTGTTTCATATAATTTTTTTGTTAATGAAATTGTTTCATATATTTGTGTTTTTTATGTGGTTTTATCTATTTTTTCATTCTGATGAAATTGTTTCATGTATTTTTGCAGTCTGATGAAACCTTTTCATTTTTAGATAAAAAAACACAAATGTATGCAACAGTTTCATCAATAAAAGAATTATATGAAACAATTTCATCAAATTAAACAATTTCATTAGCTTAACCAATGAAATCAAGGGTTTCCACGGTTTTCAAAATTAGAGTGGTTTCCATTTGATCGCTCCCCTATATATATATATATATATATATATATATATATATATATATATATATATAGAGAGAGAGAGAGAGAGAGAGAGAGAGAGAGACATTCATTTGCTAACCGTTCCATTGGTGCTAACCGTGCTAACCAACTTTCGACCAATCAGATTATTCCTAGAGATTATGTATTGCGATTAAGGATATTAAATATCAAAGGGCAATATGGTAAATTAATAACTCACGCCCCATTTAATATTATTCCATATTTCATGGAGGTTTGTTATGATAATGATATGAACTTCAATTTTAATATTTTTAATTTAAAATTCTATCATATCAAGTTAATACAAGTAGTTGTATCTTTCCTATTTTCAAGCATTCAATCGATTCTCACCATATGCTCATATGCACGACTCCAAATTATGCACATATGCACAAAGTTTACCCAAATTAAAGTATTTGCCCACTATGTATATTATGTTATGCAACACTATAATTGGACACATCTTACAATTTGCCCATATGCACAACTTCCAAACAATGCACATATACAATCCAATGTACACAGGCACATAAAGAGCAAACAGTTTATCCATTGAAGAAAACTCCATACCATATGCTCATGTGCACTACTCCAAATTATGCGCATATGCACAACTGTTTACCCAAATAAAACAGTTTACCCGATACGTAGATGCTCTTATGCAGAACTCCAGATGGACACATATTACCATTTGTCCATATGCATATACAATCCAAATAGTTTACCCATTAAAGATCGCTTCTCACAATTTCATCATATGCCTAACCCCAAATTATGCCCATATGCACAACGGTTTTCTCAAAGTATTTAAAAGTACTTCAATAGATATGCACAAACCAAAATTTTATCCCAAATATAACATTTTTTTCAAATGTATGATTTCTAGCCATTTTTCCAAATCAAGATGATTCGAATCCCAAATTATGCGCCTATATTTTTCGCAACGTGTGCACATATTTATTTAATGGTATTTGCGTTTTTACCAATTTAACCTTCTGCCCTTATGCACCAGATTTTCCTAATCTTTTAATTTATTATTTTTAAAATAAAAAATTCAATTAATTATGATACATTGATCTAAATAACCAACGGTACAGATTGGTTAGCACGGTTAGTACCAATGTTGTGGTTAGCAAATGAAGGACCCTATATATATATATATATATATATATATATATATATATATAAGTTTTCCTTTTAATACTTTGGATTTTTATTGTTTTAGGTTTGATTATAATTTTGAACTATAAATTTTGGATTTCCAATGCTTTCATTTTAATTTTGTATTTGTATTTTTTTGTGAATTTTCGATTTTTAATTTTAATTTTATAAATGTTAAACGGGCTAAACGAGTTAGGCGGGTCGTGGTAGGTTAGGCGGGTTGGGTTGGGGTTGGGATTTTCTGACCCATTTATTAAACGGGTCGGGTTAGAGTTAGACACTTTCAACCCGTTTAATTTTGAACCCGACACGACATGACTAGTTTGCCAGGTCTACTTTCCTCCCACATTTGGAAGGAAATGTTTGGGAGGAAAGTTATCAATTTTTTCATTCCGTTTCCTTTCCTTTCTCTCCTAAACAAATTTCGAGAACACGAGTTTTTTTCACTTTCGTCTCCTTTCCCTCCCTTTCCTTTCCTTCGTTAAATGAAACACAACACAAGTGTTAACACTCAGACAACCTCTCCTCTGTTAAAATAGTAATCTAGACAAGTCAAGATAATTAATTATATTTATATCATTTATGTATTTATGTTGTAACAGATGCGTTGGTTGGAATGGATGTAACTGCCATCCTTTGAACCATCACATCCCGCTATTGGTGTCTTTTAGATTGTATAAATAGGGTTAAATTGGGTCTCTGTAAGTTAGTTGGATTATCAATAAAAAGTGGTATATTTATGTGTATATTGCATCTTACTGAGTTACTGTGTTCTCCAACAGATTGGTATCAGAGCCAATTCATCCATGGCTTCAAACACTGCAAACAACAATACGCTACAACCTCAATTACCGAAATTAACAGGGAGAAATTACCATCACTTGAACATACAAATGAGAGTATTGTACGAATCGCAGGAACTTTGGAAAATTGTTGAAAACGTCTACATAGAATTGGTTCAAATAGAAGGAACAACGCCCGAACAAATCCTCGAAGATAAAGAAAAGAGGAGAAAAGATAGAAAGGCATTGTTCTTCATATTTCAGACAGTGGATGAAAATATTTTTGAACGTATTTCTGCTTCAAGAACAGCAAAGGAAGTGTGGGACACCCTCTATAGGACATATCGCGGAGAAGAACGAGTGAAAATAGTAAGATTGCAGACCTTGAGATGTGAGTTCGATAACATAAAGATGAAGGAAACCGAAAGCGTAGAAGAATATTATAACCGAGTGATAGTTTTGCTGAATCAAATGTGATTGAACGGCGAAACGATCGAAGATCGAAGAGTGGTAGAGAAAATTCTGAGGAGTTTAACAAGAAAGTTCGAATATATCGTTGTAGCAATCGAAGAATCGAAAGATATATCCGAACTCTCTCTCGAAAATCTGCTAGGGATATTACAATCACACGAACTAAGAATTAAACAATTCGATGCACAACCGTTAGAACACACATTCTAATTGCAATCCAGTAATCAAGGGTACTCAAGTGAAAGACGTAACGATCAAAGTGTGAATAATAAAGGAAAGGGTCGAGGTAAACCGCTTTCGTAGATTCAATGATATCACTGTCAAAATTTCGGACATACGGTACGTTTTTGTAAGAAAAGAATCGTAGATGAAAGAAACGGTACAACTTTTATGCACATGGAAGAAACCACAGAAGATGAGTCTATGTTCATGTTTTTAGAAGTGCAAGAGAAATCCTCGAATGAAGTATGGTACTTGGATAGTGGTTGCAGCAATCATATGTCAGGAAACAAAGAATTATTTGTTTCAATTGATGATTCGGCAAGAAGAGAAGTACGAACAAGAGATGACAAGAAACTCGATGTACATGGGAATGGTGACATCCTAATTAAAACTAGCAAAGGAAGTAAGAAGATTCCAAATGTATATTACGTACCTGGTCTTAAACACAATCTACTTAGTGTTGGGCAACTTCTACAAAAAGGCTATGACATACACTTCTCAAATGGAGCAGTAGAAGTCAAAGATGGAAACAAGAAACTCCTAGTAAAGGTACCCATGTCTATTAATAAAATGTTTCCTATTCTATTTCAAGATGAATACTTATTTACCTTTAATATGATAAGTCAAAACCCTTCACTGTTATGGCACCACCGCTATGGCCATGTCAATTTCGACTCTATATCATATATGTGTCGACATAACATGGTTCGCGGAATGCCTAGCATAAGCAAAACAAATGAAATTTGTGAAGGATGCACACTGGGAAAACACGCAAGGGAAGCATTCCCACATGAAAAAGCATGGCGAGCATCAAAGGTACTAGAACTGGTCCACTCGGACGTATGTGGACCAATGAGGACGGTCTCAATAGGAGGAAGCAAATATATATTAACATTCATTGACGATTATAGCAGAAAGATTTGGACGTATTTCTTGAAAGAAAAGGCAGAGGTATTTGTGACGTTTGTTGCGTTTAAAGCATTCGTCGAAAATCAAAGTGATCAAAGGATAAAATGCTTGAGAACCAACTGTGGAGGAGAATTTAATTCGAATCAATTCCAAGGTTTTTTGAACGATAACGGAATTCATCATGAACTCACTACACGATACACCCCCCAACAAAATGGGGTAGACGAGAGAAAAAATCGAAGCCTACTAGAGATGGCAAGGAGCATGCTTAAGAGTAAGAAACTACCTGATATGTTTTGGGCAGAAGCAGTGGCATGTGCTGCATATTTGATGAATAGAGTGCCCACCAAAGCCCTTGAAAGTGTTACTCCTCAAGAAGCATGGTGCGGACATAAACCAGGAGTAGGTCACCTTAGAACGTTTGGTTGTTTGGCCTATTCCCATGTCCCTGAACAAAGAAGAAGCAAACTCGATGATAGGTCGGAAAAGGTAATATTTGTGGGTTATAGCGATCAATCTAAAGCATACAAGCTGTATAATCCCCTCACCAAACGAGTAATAATAAGTAGGGATGTTCTATTCGATGAAGACAAAATCTGGGACGGACCCATCGAGAATAAAGATGGAATTCAAGTAGAGATAAAAGATGATGACATTACAAATCCCGTAAATGAAGACCACGAAGATGGAATTGATTTGCCATCACCACCTATTACCCCTCATTCAAATCTGGACACGGGCTCCTCTCCATCATCATCGAGCCCCGAATCTTCACCAAGAAAATATAGGAATTTGAGATATCTGTATGAAACCACTCAAAGATTGGATTTGGAAGACATATCAGATTTTGTACTCTTTGCTGATGCAGATCCGGTACACTACGAAGAAGCTTGCAAGGACAAGAAATGGCAACATGCAATGGATGAAGAAATAAAGGCGATAGAAAAGAACTGTACGTGGAACTTAGTGGAACTACCTAAAGGTCACAAATCAATTGGTGTGAAGTGGATATATAAAACTAAGTTAAATGAGAAGGGAGCGATTGAAAAACTCAAGGCAAGGTTAGTGGTTAAAGGGTACAAACAAAAACATGGGATAGACTTTCAGGATGTATTTGCTCCTGTAATTCGAATAGAGACTATCAGATTAGTCTTGGCAGTGGCTTCTTACAAGGGCTGGACTGTGCATCAAATGGACGTTAAGTCCGCATTTCTGAATGGATTTCTCGAAGAAGACATTTACATAGACCAACCCCTGGGGTATATTAAAGAAGGGAACGAAAACAAAGTGTGTCACTTGAGGAAAGCGTTGTATGGGCTAAGATAAGCCCCTCGGGCTTGGTATAGCCGAATTGAAGGATACTTCCTCGAAAACGGGTTCAAAAAGTGTGCGTATGAACACACTCTCTTCATCAAAGACGTCGAAGGTATGTTTCTTGTTGTTTGCATCTATGTTGATGATCTTGTATTTACCGGGAACTTGATTGAGATGATACAAGCATTTAAGAATTTCATGAAAGAGGAGTTTGAAACGACCGATATGGGGTTGCTTCATTACTTCTTGGGCATTGAGGTAAAACAAGATGAATGTGGAATCATGATTTCTCAACAGAAATATGCTAAAGACATATTAATTAGATTTAATATGATCGATTCTGACCCTGCATCAACCCCTATGAAGTTTGGACTGAAATTAACGAAGGATAACCCGGAAGAGTATGTGGATCCTAAGTTGTATCGAAGTGCAGTAGGTAGTTTAATGTATCTAACTACCACTCGTCCAGACATCATGTTTTCAGTTAGTGTGATTAGTAGATATATGGAGAATCCAAAACGAAGTCATTGGGAAGCGGTGAAAAGGATACTACGCTTCATAAAGATGACGATCAACCACGGTATCATGTATGGCAAGATTCAAGATGCAAATCTGAAAGGATTTTGTGATAGTGACTTTGGAAGCAACCTTGATGACAACAGAAGCACAACCGGGTATGTTTTCAGTCTCGGCTCCGGTGCTATATCATGGCAGTCGAAGAAACAGAAGACTGTTGCCTTGTCATCCACTGAGGCGGAATATATGGCCCTCTCTATGGCCGGTTGTCAAGCCTTGTGGTTGAGGGGTGTTTTGAAAGATCTAAGGATGGAACAGACTACTGCAACTAAAATCGCGTGCGACAACAAACCAACAATTGCTTTAACAAAGAACCCGGTCTTCCATGGTAAAAGTAAACACATCAGGATTAAGTACCACTTCATACGGGAATTAGTTCAAAATAAAGAAGTCGAAGTGTATTTCTGTGGAACCAAGGAACAGGTTGCCGATATACTAACCAAAGCTCTACAAGTTGGAGGTTTCGAGCACTTTAAGAAGGAGCTTGGAAAGAAAGATGTCTAGCATACGGGGGAATGTTAAAATAGTAAGCTAGACAAGTCAAGATAATTAATTATATTTATATCATTTATGTATTTATGTTGTAACAGATGTGTTGGTTGGAATGGATGTAACTGCCATCCTTTGAACCGTCACATCCCTCTATTGGTGTCTTTTAGATTGTATAAATAGGGTTAAATTGGGTCTCTGTAAGTTAGTTGGATTATCAATAAAAAGTGGTATATTTATGTGTATATTGCATCTTACTGTGTTCTCCAACATTCTCTTCGATCATCGCTTCGGGGGTGTTTGATTACCTCTTAATGTTTCCATTAAGAGGCAAATGAATCGCTAAGAGGTGAATCTTGTTTGACAAAAAAACTATCTGTTTCTTAATGGTTCCACAACCCACTGAATAATTTTGTATCCTGACCCTCCCTATCAGCCCTCATTTTATTTCGAATAATTAGCAAACAATTCTATTTCATTAATCAACAACGGCCAAATAGCCCTTCCTCTCATTACCATCGTCTTCTCCAAATGATAACACAGCAGTGAAGTGTGTCGATTCCTCTCATTACCATCGTCTTCTCCATACTCGTTCGTCTTCTCCTCTTCAGGTATAGGGTTCGATCTTTTCCCCCTCTTTTACTGTTGTGTTCGTTTATTTGATAGACATCACCACCACAGCAACAAAAATCGAACACAGCAAAAGTCGAGGTGTTGTGTTCACTGCTATGTTCGATCTTCTTGCCTCTTTTCCCTGCTGTATTTCCCCCTCTTTCAATGGCGTGTTCTTTTTTTTTGATAGATAACATTACCACAGCAAGAAAAATCGAAGACAACAAAAGTCGAGATGTTGTGTTCACTGCTGTGTTTGATTTGTTCGACCCTTTACAAAAGCAAGAAAAATCGATGTATTTTATGATACCACTACATGTTTTATAGATGTAAAATTGATGCCACTACACAGATTTGCATTGTGAAATTGTTGCTATGTATGATTTATCCCTGTTTTATATGGAAGAATATCCTTTTTGGTCATTTTTACATATATAAGCAGAATTTGCTGAACACTTAAAACAACTTTATCAGCTTATTGTGTTTTGATACCGATGTAAGTTGATCCAAACACTTTTTATAAAACTCCAGTTTGCTACCGCATAAGTTGATAAGCAAATTTTAAATAAAGCATAAGTTGTTTTAAATAAGCAATCCCAAACACCCCCTTAACTCTCTCGGGCTTCTTCCCCATCTTGCCCGAAATCCCTAATTCCAGAATTCAATCTACAGGTACATACAAACACATTCACACATATACACACAGTGATAACCATCTAGTCTCTCTCATAATCAAATTTGTTGCAAGAATCTCACATACTTTGTTTTGATGCAAGTGTGACATCGACTGTAATCATGCCGGACACACATGCACTAGTTCATGATTTCTTAAACAAGCTTAAAAGACAGTGAGTGCTAATTACTCGTTTCTTTTATATATGACTTGTTGTTTATTTATTGTGTTAATTGGATGATGGGCAGTAAGATTGAGGGTTCAAAGGGTACAGCCAAGCTGACCGCAGAGCTTCTCCGTAATGTGATATCGCAGCAGCGAATTCCCAACACAACCAAGCTGGAGCTCTTGTTGATGCCATTAAGGCTATCGGAGAGCATCTTGTTGCTGTTAATCCTGTGGGTTAGTTTGTTTTGCAGACTATTGTCAATTAGTCTTATAGTCTGATGATTGTTGTGTTGATGAACATGTAGACTTATTGTTGTGTTGATGAACATGTAGACTTCAGTGTCAAATGGAATGTTGTTAATGAAATATATATGTGTGTGTGTGGGTGTATATATATATATATATATATTAACTTTGAGGTTTCAACTTTCAACTAGTGTATGTGGCATTTAAGGTAGTTGGGAAGGTGGAAACTGTGACCTAGGTTTATATATCTGCTATGCATACAACCACTACCAAGGCAAGGCCACTTTCTTGTAAGAAATAAGAATAACATGTTTCAGAGAATGACACAACATTGCTTCAGTGTTGTATGTTTCAAGTTTTAACATCTTGAATGCACTGGCCTTTTTTTTACTTTTCATTGAAGAAAGAAGTGAATAATCTTTGAGGGTCTATATAACTAGATCCTATTGTTTATTTTGCTATTTTTCATCTTAAAATTAAAGGTCGATATATGTGTTAATCTCAAAGTTGATTGATTAAAGTTGTTTTTAACAACAAATCGATCACAATAGATTAAAGATTTTGGGTTAAAATTCAAATTTTGAAATTTTGGTAATCTGGGTTTCGTATGAATATTTGAATATGTTCATATAATGTTCTTGAGGTTCATGTTAAACACTTAGAAAATTTCAAGAAAATTTAAGGTTCATACGAATTCTTGAATACAATGGTTCATACGAATTCTTGAAATTCAGTGTCAAATTTTTCCAAGTGATCAATTCGTATATCTTGTTCATACGAATTATTGGTTTTTCATTGTTAAATTCTTCTAAGTGAGAAATTCGTATACAGTTCCATACGAATTTTGTCATACAAATTCTTGTCATTGGTTTCATTCCTTAACTGAGGAATTCACATACCCCTGTCATGCGAATTCTACACTTGTCAATTTTCAAAAGTGGTTTTTAAATGTCAAAATTTCAGTTTTTCACTAACCATTTGGACCATGTCCAACACTATTAATCTTTTTCAGGTACAAATGGCAGAACAATCAGTAGATCAACATGTCCAGATGGATGAGAACTCATCACATGAGGCATCTGAGCAGTTTCCTATGCCATCATCCAGATCAGATTTCCAAATTCCTTAAAATGCCAATCCTAATTTGTTTCTTATATCACCATCTGAGATGAAGCCACAACAACCAAATAACCATCATCTGCAATTCAGCAACAGAATTGATCCACTGGTACTGAATATTTTGAGAAATCATCCTCTCAGGAATGCTCTAACTGCTCAAGCTGCTGTTCCTGAATTATATGTTCAACAAGCCTGGAAAACTATCAGGTTTAGCCATACAAAGGAACAAGGATAGAGGATTCCAATATTCAAGCTGGATATTGATCACTTCACATTAGTTCTAACTCTTGCCAGACTAAGATTTATTTTGAGTCTACCTTCTGAAACTGCAAGAGAGGGCAGAAATTCCTATGATGAGCTACCATCAAACTCTGAAGTTTTCAAGGGAATTAGAGATATGGGTACATTGGCCAACTCACTCAGGTCAGTCATTTCAAGAAGAACAACTTACCACCATTCTACTACACCCTATTCTCAGTGATAAAAACAGATGTCTGACTGCCAAGATCTACGGAACTGACAATGCCAGCATCCACATCTTGAAGCTATTCTACTCCATAGTCCATGATCTCCACATAGACTATGCATCTATCTTTTGGACTGAGCTGTATGAGAAGGTTGTAGCAAAGAAAACTTCTAAAGCACCGAATTACATTCCGTACCAGAGGTTCATGGCCTTAATTGTTAGAAGTATGCTGAGAAGCAACCAGCAGATTCCAACAAGAATCAACCATCCACTTGCACCGGTAAGTGAGATGAGGTATCTGATGAAGCAGAAGAGAAATTTTCCTTTTACTATGCCTGTGCCAGAATGTCTATTAGATTATGCTGATCCAGATTGTGATAGTATATTTGATTATAGAGAGTCTATGGGACGACCAGAACCGATTATCCCTACCCAAGACTCAAACCCTAGGAGAGCGGAGTCGGTAAGGGTTTCTACTACTGAGGGAGTACATAAACGGGGAGAGAAGAGGAAAAATACTGAGAGGGGCTCTGGAGGGGGTTGGAGACCAAGACTGGAGGCATCAGGCTCACTGGTGATAACCCCACGTTCAGTGATAACCCCACGTTCAGTGACACCTCCTGCTGATGAAGGTCATGACTCTGAAAATGAACTGGATCAAGCAAATCAGGCAGGTAATGAAAGTGAATCAAGTGACATTCCATCTGCTACAAGTGATACATAAGATGCTTGTAAAGATGATGAGGACACAGAAACTGATGGTGCTGATGATTCTCATGATGACAATGATGATCATAATGATGGTGGTGTTGCTATCCATTCTGAAGCACAAGTTAATGTTCAATCTGAAGAACAAACTGATGCTCATGTTAATGAGGAAGTTGACTTATTTGAACCATTATATGGTACTGATGCCATGGAAGTAGAAGAGCAAGATCATGTTGACACTATTCTTGATGAAGTTGTCGGAGATATAAGGAGAAACGAGGGCGTATTAGTTGAAAATGTTGAGAGAGAGAGAGAGTGAGAATGTAGTAAAAGAACATGGAGAGTGTGTGTATAAACGAACCTACCTTTCCAAAAGGGCAGCCAAATCTACCACTTTGTCGCATTTGTTGCGTGCAGGTGTTGAAAAAGACACAAGTAGCCCACTTATGCAATCGCACACCTCAGTCACCCACTCTATCTCTTCTCAACAATAGATAGTTTCATTTTCTCACAGGGACATAGCTCAAAATCTACCGCTTTCTCATTCGGAGATTCAAGGTATTGAAACAAGAGAACAACAACCCCCGTTCTCGACTTCTATTAATGTACAATTGTGTTTGGTGCCCATTGATATTCCTATTGTCATTTCTAGGACACTTTTTCAATCTGCTATCATCGGTTGTCTTAGTGACCCGATCGGAACATCCAGAGTAGATCCGCAATCCGGACTACGAGGACCGGATGGAAGTCCTGTCATTGACACATCACTGCCAACAATGAAAACAGGCCATGCAGTTGATTCTACAGTTGTCATGCAAACGGATAATCTATGTGATTCCGGAGTTATTCACCCAGACTTTGTGTCTAAGGAAACTCTCGACGGCGCCTTAAAGTCTGTTGAAACCAGGATGTTTGAGAAGTTGGAGGAAGAGATAGGTGGAGTTAAACGTTTATTGAAAGGGAAGGAGCCTATACCAGAATCTCAACCTACACCACAAAGTCGGACAATTCCAAACACTTAACCTGCTGACTTATCTATTGATGAGCTGAAGTCATTGCTATTTGCAAAACTTTTATCATAAGCTCCGGATAATCAACAAGACGTAGATCTTCTTACCCTTCTGCAATCCCACCATGAAAATCAACCGCCACAATCTGTGAATCCAGCAGATTTGGTTAGTGCCACAGAGTTTAATTCATTTAAATCTGACATTTTGTTTGCTCTATTTGATCTTAAATAGGTCGTGCAAACTTCATGTAAAGCCCAAGCAGCTGTTTCTACAAGAAAGCATGATTATAATCCTGATAATGATCATGAGGGGGAGAATAGAGAGAAACAGGCAACTGCTAGTTCTGGTGAAACAGTTTTGGTGGAGGAAAGGGTTGAAAGTGCAGAAAATGTTGAAGAGGGAGTTGATCATTGTACTGAGCAGAATGATCAAATGGAATTAGTTTTATATGTTGGAGAAGGAGTTGAATCATGTTGGGAACTGAAGAATCTACCAAGTATGGTTAATGCTAGAAGACTTCAAGGATAATACTGCTGAGTATTACTACTGCTAGTAGAATTAATACTGCTAGTCAAGGTTAGTACTGCTTGAACAAAGTTAGTACTGCTTAGCTAGTTAGTACTGCTAGTGGTTAGTATTGCTTATAGTTAATGCTGCTTGAAGATTTTAATGCTGCTGAGCATAGTTAGTGCTGCTTGTGACTTGAAGATCAGAATAAAAAGGATGACAGCTGTAAAGAATAAAGATATTCATGGAAGGCTTGAAGATAATGATGGAAGATATACTGAAGATATTTTTATTTATTGTAATTATCTTTTATTCAGTATATGTATAGATTGTATAGAATTGTTTAAAAAAAAGATTATTCATTCTAAGTTTTGTTCTAGAGAGAAAATCAACCTCAAGGCATAGATCGTAATTCTAGAGAAGTAGAATTCGTCTTGAAAGAGTCTGTTCTTCAAGATTGAGGTTGAGTGTGTAATCTTGTGATTTCAATTATTCAATACAAGTTTACAGTTTGTTATTCATATTTACTGTTTGTGATTACTGTTTCATTGAATATCAAAGTGTTATTCCGCAAACTTCTTTGATATTGTTTCTGAGAATTAATTCTTGTTAAGAATTCGATCCTGACAAGTGGTATCAGAGCCTAATTCCCTCAGAAACATCTATTCATTCATCATGGAAAATCTTGCAGAATCAAACAGTACTCTGATCTCTAAGGTTCCAATGCTTAAACCCAGTGAGTTTGACATGTGGAAGATCAGAATCAGACAATACATTCTTCTCACTGACTACTCAATGTGGGATATCATTGAGAATGGTCCTTCTGAAGCTGGAAGGATAGGGCCAGATGGGAAAAGACCTCCACCAAAGACAGATGGTGAGAGGAAGATCAGACAGACAGAGATGAAGGCCTTGAGCACTCTGCTCTTGGCCATCCCCAATGAATATCAGCATCAATTTTGCAACTGCACTGATGCCCAGATTCTCTGGAATGCTCTAGAGAAAAGATTTGCTGGCACTAAGAGCATCAAAAGAAATCAAAGAGATGTTTTAAAGCAGCAGTATGAGAACTTCACTTCCTCAAAGAATGAGTCTATGACTCAAACTTTTGATAGGTTTAACAAACTCATTGGTGAACTGGCTACTGTAGGAGTGAAGATGGAACAAGATGATATCAACAGAAAGTTCCTCAGATCTCTTGGGGATAAATGGACTATGTACACTGTCTCATATAGACAGAGTGACAATCTGGAAGAGAAGGAACTTGATGATCTATATAATGATCTGAGAGTCTTTGAAACAGAGGTAGAATCCAAGAAGAAGCCCACTGGTTATATCCACAATGTTGCACTGCTTTCAACATCTACTGATACTACTGCCAACCCTGAAGCAGTTAGTACTGCCAGTGGAGTAAATTCAGAAAAAGGCACTGAAACTATTTTTGAAGCCTTTTTGTCCAGTCATAGCAACAATTCATTGATCAATGATGATTTGGATCAACTTCACCCTGATGACCTGGAGGAGATGGATATTAAATGGCAGATGGCCATGTTATCCATGAGGGTGAAGAAGTTTATTAAAAGAACAGGAAGAAATAACTTCTCTCAAAGAAGAGAAGATGGAGCTGGTTTTGACAAGACTAAGGTGGAATGCTATAAGTGTCACCAGAAAGGACACTTTGCTAGAGAGTGCAGGAGTGTTGTTCCAAACAACAACCACCAACAAGCTCAGAATGGAGGCTACAATCAGAACAAGAATCCTGCTCAAGCACTTGTTTCTCAACAAGGAATGGGATTTGACTGGAGTGATCAAGCTGAAGAAACCATTCAGAATCAAGCTCTTATGGCAGAAGTGTCTGATCTCCCCTCTGAGGTAATTTCTAATCTTTGCACTAAATCTTGTATAGACACTGTCAAAAGATACAGGGATCACAATCAAAGTATGTGTGATGACCTCAAAAGATTAGAAAAGGACAGAAGAGATTATGTGTTGATAGTAGAGAGATTTGAAGAGCAAATCAAAGGCTTTCAAGCTAATGAACTTCAACACTCCTATGACACAAACTATTGGAAGTGGGAAAAGAATGAGTTAGAGACCAAACTGACTAAGTCCTTAGAAGAGAATGATAGGCTGAAAGAGGAACTGTCTAGAGTTAAACTTGACATAGAAAAGTTTTCATATGCTTCAAAAGCAATGGATTCTCTTCTAAAGGCTCAGATTCATGATAAGATGAAGCCTGGTATTGGATACAACAATACACCTCCTCCTTACAACAATAACTATATCTCTCCTACTTCAGACTTGTTAGAAACCAAGGAGAAAAAGGACTTATCTGAGGAAGCTTTTAAGATAGATCCTTTGGATAAGGTAGTAGTTAAGGATTTGACTGAGAAAGAAGCAAGTGAGAACAGGGATAATGATGTGAGTAAAGAAATCCCATTAGAAAACAACATTATCACCAATGAGGAATGTGGGAAGATCTGGGTCAAGTCCAAGGAGATAGAGAAGACCAAAAGAAAAGATAACAAGGTCCATTACAAACAAACCACGGTTGTGAATCCTGGATCTTGTAAACAGTGTGCTTGCAGTAAAGCCAAGAGCCTAAATTCTGTTTTAAAAAGAGGAAATCAAAGAAACTGGAATAATCAATGGGCTCAGAAACAAGGAGTT
This sequence comes from Arctium lappa, assembly GCA_023525745.1. NCBI lineage: Eukaryota > Viridiplantae > Streptophyta > Magnoliopsida > Asterales > Asteraceae > Arctium > Arctium lappa. The sequence goes on from CM042050.1 coordinate 19,315,250, forward strand.
GATCTGAATAAAATCAATAGACCAAAACCTTGTTTCATATGTGGCAAGTTAAATCATTTGGCTAAATATTGCTTCTTTAATCCTATTAATCAACAGATGAACTTTCAAAGATTTGTGCAAAAACCTGTTGGTTATAGGAATGCTGGAAAGAAACATGTGATAAAGAAACATGGTGAAAGTAAAGGCCCCATGAAGGAAAAGATTTTAAAAGAAAGTATTAAAATGTGGGTGCCTAGAAGCACTAAAACTGTTAATACTGCTGACAGGGTTAGTGCTGCTGGAGGTATTACTGCTGCTACCAGTGTTAGTACTGCTGAAAATATTAATGCTGCTAATAATGTTAGTACTTCTTCAAAGGTTAATACTGCCAACACAGTTACTGCTGCTAACACAGTTACTACTTCTAACAAGGTTAGTACTGCTAAGCATGCAAGTGCTGCTAAGGCAGTTAATACTTCTAAAACCAGTACTACTTCTAGCAAAAATGTTTCCAAGCCTATTATAGTGACAAAGTACTCCAAGAATGAGGAGTTAAAGTTCAAAAATCTTGTCAAGAAAGAATGCAAGTATTTTGATGAGAAAGGGGTACCCAAGACCACTTTGGCTTGGGTTCCTAATTCATACTAACTGATTCATTTTATGTGCAGGGCAACCAACAGCTCAAGGGAAAGAGCATATGGCATGTTGATAGTGGTTGCTCTAGGCATATGACAGGCAACATGTCATGCCTTCAGGATTTCAAACATATCAATGGAGGACATGTTGCATTTGGAGATAATCTTACTGGTGGTAAGATAAGTGGAAATGGTAATGTCACCAAAGGTAAGATGACATTTGAGGATGTCTACTATATTGATCAGTTGAAGTATAACCTGTTAAGTGTATCACAGGTTTGTGACAAACAACATAGTATATTATTTACAAATACTGAGTGTATGATCCTTGCTCCAGGGTTCAAGGTAGTTGATGAAAGCATGATACTACTTAGAACTCCAAGAAAGGACAATGTTTATTGTCTAGATATGGACAATGTTGAGAGTGATTCATCTCTAAATTGTCTTGTTTCAAAAGCTTCTGTAGATGAATCCTCTCTTTGGCACAGAAGGATGTGTCACATGAACATTAAGACTATGAACAAACTTGTTAAAAACAACCTTGTAAGAGGTTTACCATCTAAAGTCTTTTCATGTGATGATCATTGTGTTGCTTGCCTTAAAGGCAAACAGCATAAAACTTCTCATAAGACCAAAGAGATAAACTCAATTTCTTCTTGTCTCCAGTTATTGCATATGGATCTGTTTGGTCCTACAAATGTTATGAGTATTGGCAAGAAATCTTACTGCTTGGTTATTGTTGATGATTACTCAAGATTTACTTGGGTATATTTTCTAAGGACTAAGGATGAGACAAGTGGACTGATCAAATCCTTTATCCTAAGAATTGAAAACCAAACTAATCAAAAAGTAAAAATCATTAGACCAGACAATGGAACTGAATTTAAAAATCTTGATCTAAACACCTTTTGTGAAGAAAAAGGTATTGAGAGACAATATAGTGCCCCTAGGACTCCTCAACAGAATGGAGTTGCTGAGAGGAGAAATAGGACACTAATAGAGGCTGCTAGATCTCTTTTGGCTGATTCAAAACTGCCAATTTCCTTCTGGGCTGAAGCAGTTAATACTGCCTGTTATGTCCAAAACAGAGTTCTAGTAGTTAAGCCTAAGAACAAGACACCATATGAGCTTTTAAACAAAAGAAAACCCTTTATTGGATTTTTCAAACCTTTTGGGTGTCCTTGTACAATTCTCAATACCAAAACTCACTTAGGTAAGTTTGATAGCAAGGCAGATGATGGATTTCTTGTTGGGTATTCATCTCAGAGTAAGGCCTACAGAGTTTTTAACTCATCTTCTAGAATAATTGAAGAAAGTGACAATGTCAAATGCAATGAGAACACACCAAATCCTAATGGGTCTGGTCCTCAGTGGCTATTTGACATTGATTCACTAACTAACTCTTTTGGTTTCAGTAGTGATGATTATGCAGGTTTAGGATGTGGAGGATCAGGGACTACACAAGTTCAAGAAAGTATATCTAAATCTGTGATCTTTCCCATACCCACAGTGGATTCTGTTGAAGACTGTGACAAGGAACCATTTACTGGACCAAGTCAGAGTGAAGAAGAAAGTAGAGATGAGGAGACTCAAGAAAACAAAGAGTCAGAAGTAGCTGCTGAAAACACTTCAGTTGAATTGAATGACTCCAATCTAGAGGTAGGACTTAATGAAGAACCTAGTCATAACACCAGAGTTCAAAAGAATCATCCTCCACAGCTGGTAATAGGAGATATATCTTCTCATATGATGACTAGACATCAAAGCAGACTTCAAGAAATGCAAGATCAACAGCACACAGTGCTTTCTTGTTTTCTATCCCAGCTTGAGCCTAAAAAGGCACATGATGCTATGCAAGAATCCAGTTGGATAGAAGCAATGCAAGAAGAACTGTTGCAGTTCAAGCTCCAAGATGTATGGGATCTAGTAGACCTTCCTAAAGGTCACAGAGCAATTGGCACAAAGTGGATTTTCAGGAACAAGAGAGATGAAAGAGGTATTGTCATAAGGAACAAAGCAAGGCTGGTGGCTCAAGGGTATACTCAAGAAGAGGGAATAGATTATGAAGAAGTTTTTGCACCTGTGGCTAGGATAGAAGCAATCAGATTATTCCTAGCTTATGCTTCTTACATGAAATTCAAAGTCTATCAAATGGATGTCAAAAGTGCATTTCTCTATGGCTCAATTGAAGAGGAGGTATATGTCTGTCAACCACCAGGGTTTGAAAACCCAAGCTATCCAGACAGGGTATACAAATTGAAGAAAGCGCTTTATGGACTGCATCAAGCTCCAAGAGCATGGTATGACACTTTGTCATCCTATCTCTTGGAAAATGGCTTTGAAAGAGGAGTCATTGATAAGACTCTATTTATCAAGAGAAAGAAGAAGGATATCTTGCTGGTCCAAATTTATGTTGATGATATTATCTTTGGATCCACAAGAGACAGCATGTGCAAGGAGTTTGAGGAACTAATGCATCAAAGGTTCAAAATGAGTTCCATGGGGGAACTTACCTTTTTCCTTGGACTCCAAGTTCAACAGAAGTCAGATGGAATTTTCATCTGTCAGTCCAAGTATGTGCAGGACATCCTAACCAAGTTTGGTTTCTCAGATTCAAAACCTGCCAACACACCTATGGAGACACACAAGCAGATAACAGCAGATCTTGAGGGGAGGATATGGATGTGCATCATTACAGATCCATGATTGTCTCTCTCATGTATCTCACAGCATCTAGGCCAGACATAATGTTTCCAGTCTGTGTATGTGCAAGATTCCAAGTTAGGCTAAGCAATCTCACTTTCAAGCTGTTAAGAGGATATTCAGATATCTCAAAGGGCAACCCAGATTGGGACTTTGGTATCCTCATGACTCACCCTTTGACCTAATAGCATACTCAGACAGTGATCTAGGTGGGGCAAACTTGGACAGAAAATCTACTTCTGGAGGATGTCAGTTTTTGGGTGCTAGACTAGTTTCATGGCAGTGCAAGAAACAAACCACAGTGTCCACATCTACAACAGAGGCAGAGTACATAGCAGCTGCAAGTTGCTGTTCTCAAGTCTTATGGATCCAGAATCAAATGCTGGACTATGGGGTAACCTTTCTACACACTCCCATCTTTATTGATAATAGTAGTGCTATCAGCATTGTGAATAATCCTGTCAAGCACTCTAAGACAAAGCACATTGAGATCAGGTATCACTTCATACGAGACTGTAATGAAAAGAAACTTATTCAAGTTGTAAAAGTTCATACTGACAACCAGTTTGCTGATCTATTCACCAAAGCTTTTGATGTGGGTAGATTCACTTTCTTGGTAACAAGTGTGGGAATGATCAACTCTGAATAAGCATCTTCTCAAAAAGTGGTTAAATACTTGAATATTATGGATTCTTGGTGTTACTAATCTTCCTTTGCAGAGCATATATAGCAGTACTCAATTCAACTCAAGCTTCAAAGAGTAAGTACGGTTAATACTGCTAGTAGTTAATACTGCTCGTAGTTAATACTGCTAGTGGTTAATAATGCTAGTAGTTAATACTGCTAGTAGTTAATACTGCTCGTAGTTAATACTGCTAGTGGTTAATACTGCTATCAGTTAATATTGCTAGTAGTTAATACTGCTCGTAGTTAATACTGCTAGTGGTTAATACTGCTAGTAGTTAATACTGCTAGTAGTTAATACTGCTAGTAGTTAATACTGCTCGTAGTTAATACTGCTAGTGGTTAATACTGCTATCAGTTAATACTGCTAGTAAGTTAATACTGCTAGTGGTTAATATTGCTAGTAGTTAATACTGCTCGTAGTTAATACTGCTAGTGGTTAATACTGCTAGTAGTTAATACTGCTCGTAGCTAATACTGCTAGTAGTTAATACTGCTAGTGGTTATTACTGCTATCAGTTAATACTGCTAGTTAGTTAATACTACTCGCCGTTAATACTGCTAGTTAGTTAATACTGCTAGTAGTTAATACTGCTTGTCCGTTAATACTGCTTGTCCGTTAATACTACTCTAGGTTAATACTGCTTATGTCCCGAATACTATAAATACCCTTTGCCCGCCTAAAAGTTCATAATGACTCTTTGCATACTGTTCACTTGCGCTCTAAACCCTTTCTCTCTCAAAGATTCAAAGTTTTCAGGCAAGCTTGTCGCACAGATCAATGGCATCCATGGCATTCATCGATGAACACAATGAGATCGCGATGCTACAAAAGCCAAAGCAAGCTGCATGATTTCATCAGATAGTGGATTTCCTCAAAACAAGCCATATTGCCCATGCTCTTACTGTATCACCTACAATCTATATCGAGCATCAAAGGCAATTATGGGCAAATGCCACCATTATTACTGAGAATGGTGTGCAAATGATCAAGACAAGGGTGTGTGACAAACCCTTGACAGTTACTGAAGAAGTTATTCGCATCAGTCTACGTCTAGACGATGCCTCTGGTATAACTTCTATCCCAAATGATGAACTGTTCTCTTCTCTTACAAGAATGGGGTATGGAGGCCCATTGGGTGTGTTCAAGTTCTCAAAAGCCAAATTCTCACCCCAATGGCGTTTCTTTGTCCATACCCTTATGCACTGTATCTCCAAAAAGACTACTGGATGGAGTGAGTTCAGCAGCACCATTGCTTATGCTTTGGTGTGCTTGGCCACTGCCAGAAAGTACAACTTTTCTAAAATGATTTTCAGTGATCTTGTCTCAAACATGGGAAACAAAAAGAGCTTCTTTATGTACCCCAGGTTTGTCCAAGAAGTTATTACTCATGAATTGACGGATATACCTCATCCTGTTGGGGTATATGTACCTAAACCCCCCAAAGGCAAGGTTTTCTCAAATATGAGAAGATCTGCTGGGGACTCGGAAGGAGTAGACACCCCATTGTTCTCTACAATGATGGTGGTGTCCCAAACCAATGAAGGTATGGTAGCAGGGTCAATGCCCCCATTAGACCATCCTACTGCCAGCCAATCCCAAACTTCCCACTCTAAATCTATCCCCCAGTCCCTTCTTGAAAAACCCACCTCACCAATCACCCAAACATACAAGAGGAAACAGGTAAAGAAGGCTCATTCCCTTCTTGTACCATCAACCCCCAAGCCTTTAAGCCCTCTAAGGGAGAATTCTCCTTTAGGGAATATCAATAGGGAAACCAAAGGGGTGTCTCCCAACCCCAAGGAGGTGCTCTCTGAGGAGGAGGAAGAGTATATGGGTGCTGAGGCTGCCACTACTCCTGCTAGCACAGAGGAGGAAAGTGGTAACATCAATAAGACCTCCCCCATGGCAACTTTGAATGAGCAATCATTCAAAGATCCCAGGTGCCAAGAAACCACGGGGGTGGACAGTGCTTCTGCTAGGCAGAAGACTTCCACTAATAAAAGATCCCATGATCCTTCAATAGGGGGTAACACTCCTGGAGAAGGTGAGGACAGATATGACTATGATGAATTGATGGAGACAATGGGTAACATCAACCTGGATGTCATCAAACAAGGCAAAGAGATAGAAGAAATGAAGCTGGTAATTCTGTCACAACAAGTACAGATTGCTAAGCTGAAGAAGATGGTGACCAGTCTGGTACAGAGGAAGAAGAGAAAGCAATTTCAACTCAGGAGAAGGAAATCTGAGAATGATGCTCCCAAAAAGGGGGAGATCAACATGGAAGAAGCTACAGAAAAGAGGGAGCCTGATGTGATGAAAAATGGTGATAAGGGGGAGAAAGTTGATGTTGAGGGGGAGCATGAAGCAGAAACAGAAAGAGAATCAGTGCAAATAGAAAAACAAGAAGCAGCAGAAACAGTTACTACTGCTGACATAAACAAAGCAGCAGAAACAGTGAAAGAAGTATTAACAGATCTTGAGATTGTAGAAACCTTACTTAAAGCCAAGAATGATACTCCCAAGGTCACTTCAAAGACCAAAGGAGTAATCATCAAAGAACAAGGTGAAGTGATCAAGAAAGATAACAGTAAGAAGGCAATGAACAAAGACAAAGGAAAAGCAAAGATGGTGGAATCTGATCAACCAGTCAAGAAGCAAAGGTTGGTTGAATCAGATGAAGCCTTAGCCAGGAAGATGCAGGAGGACATTGAAAAAGAAGAAAGAGTTCAGGTTGAAAAGGACAGGGAGATGGCAAAGGCTCTAGCTGTTGAACTGAATGAAGCTTATCAACAGAGTCTGGCAATTGAAATTGCACAGAAGAAAGCTGCAACTCTGAAGAAATCAGTGGTGAAAACAGCTGTAAAGAAGAGACAACCCTCACAGACTTTCCTAGGTACCCAAGAGAGAAACAATATTATCATATTTCTCAAAGGTGCTGTAGGAGTCAGAAAGGAGATGTTCTCAAAGATGTCATTTGAGAAGATTAAAGAGCTGTATGATTCAGAAATGAAAAAGCTTCAGGGGAATGAAACTGCTAGGGTGGAGATGGAAAAGAGGATGAAAGAAAGTAATGACTTTGATTTCCAAAAGCCCTTTCCAGATGAGCAAGAAACACCACCTAAGAAAGAAGCCACTCTGGGTGAAAGTCTAAGGACTTTAAAGAGAACAAAGATGATGGCTAGGAGAAAGTCAACTAAGAAGCCTAGAGTATCTGAAGGAGAGGCTGAGAAGGTTGTTGAAGAAGAAGTGGCACCTGAGTCATCTAAACAGAAAGAGCCATCAAACACAGATGATGTAAATTTGTATATGGTAGTGATGGATAAAGTGCCTGAACCAATTTCAGCAGAACCTGTAGGAGTTAATCCTTCTGAGGTCATTCACTGGGATACACTGACAGTGGATGGAAAGGAATACATAAGGCTGAAAAGAAAAGATGAAAAGTATGAGGTGTTCAACACTTGGGCAAAGATTGTAAGAACATGCTCAAGGTCAGATCTTGAAGAGATGTTTGAGATAGGAATGAAGTTGTATGCAGATATACTGAAAGCTCCAGAGATTTCAATTACAAAACTGATAATGGAGTATCTGTGTATGATGTTCAAACCTGAAGAAGTAGAGCATGTGATCAAGAATGTGTTCAAGTCAGTCAACAGTTGGACTCTATATGAAACTAGTGGAGTATATTCAGTGACTCTGGATCTGAATCATACTGAATACTTCCTAGTGGATAGAGTGTACAACCATAGCAGATTGAAGCTTCATGTCATGCTGAAGAAGAAGCTAGGGTGCATTCCAGATTCAGAGATGGCTAAATATTTGATCCAAAGAACCATCAATCAGAGTTTAGGGTTGGATGCAAATACTGGAATTTAGGCCACTATGAAGTTTTGGGAGCATCTTGAAGAGCATCTGAAGAACTTGACTTCTTTTCCTAAAAGTCAAGTTAGGGGGAGATTGTTGGGAACTGAAGAATCTACCAAGTATGGTTAATGCTGCTAGTTCAGAGTTACTACTGCTAGAAGACTTCAAGGATAATACTGCTGAGTATTACTACTGCTAGTAGAATTAATACTGCTAGTCAAGGTTAGTACTGCTTGAACAAAGTTAGTACTGCTTAGCTAGTTAGTACTGCTAGTGGTTAGTACTGCTTATAGTTAATGCTGCTTGAAGATTTTAATGCTGCTGATCATAGTTAGTGCTGCTTGTGACTTGAAGATCAGAATAAAAAGGATGACAGCTGTAAAGAATAAAGATATTCATGGAAGGCTTGAAGATAATGATGGAAGATATACTGAAGATATTTTTATTTATTGTAATTATCTTTTATTCAGTATATGTATAGATTGTATAGAATTGTTTAAAAAAAAGATTATTCATTCTAAGTTTTGTTCTAGAGAGAAAATCAACCTCAAGGCATAGATCCTAATTCTAGAGAAGTAGAATTTGTCTTGAAAGAGTCTGTTCTTCAAGATTGAGGTTGAGTGTGTAATCTTGTGATTTCAATTATTCAATACAAGTTTACAGTTTGTTATTCATATTTACTGTTTGTGATTACTGTTTCATTGAATATCAAAGTGTTATTCCGCAAACTTCTTTGATATTGTTTCTGAGAATTAATTCTTGTTAAGAATTCGATCCTGACAAATCAAAGGTTGAAAAGCCTAAGATTGCAACTAGGCATGAAATTTTGGAGATTACAGGAATGTCAAATCCTGATGTCATTGTTCTTGAGTCTGATAATGTTGATCAAGTTGATGCAAAGTATGAAATATACTGGAAAATTAAAGAGGAGGAACAGAAGAATGATTTTCTTGATATTGTTTCTGATGATGAAGTTGTTGAGGTCACATATATTGTTAAAAGAGCTGAGGAGGTACCAACTTATGAGGCAAGTGTACGTGATGATCTTTTTTAGGACAGAGATATTGATGCTTTGAATGCAATGTTCACTCAGAGTACTCCAAATGATCTTCATCTTAGTCCTATTGATGAGCAAGTGCCAAAACCAAGTACCATTCCAACTGTTCCATCTTTCAGTGAGTTTGAATTTCCTTGTCCCAATGTAAGTCAAACTGATGATGTTGAGCCTAATGTCAATTTGAATTTTGATACAAATGCTGAAGAAGAATTGCCTTATCAGAAAAAGCCAGATAATCCTGTGAATCAACCAGAGTTTCAGAGAGAACCGCTATATAAGCCTACTGTTCCAAAACCATAAACAGGTCCTTTAGGTACTGTTGTAGTGGGTTCTACTCCTTTTGCAGGATATGATGAGTTTGGTCCTACTGAAGAAGAAATCAAAAGGATCAGAAGAACTTTAAGAGTCCCATATCTTGAGGAAGGTGTCAAGATCTTTGTTAGCTACATCAGGCAAATTGATCAAGTTCAACTCTTGGGGATTCAAGATAAATCTCCTGAGTATCAGCAAGAGTATGTCTGGATGCTTCAAGTAACTGAAAGAACCTGTAAAGATGTCAGAAGTTGAGTTGAGATTTTGGAAGTCAACAGAGTTATTATGAAGAAATATCAGAAGATATGGTATCCTGAATTTACTGTTCAAAGGAAGGATTTGAAGACTTATATCTTTAATGAAACTGATTTTGCAAATCTGAATTTCAGAGATATTGAGTTTATGTATCATGATTTCAGAGGGAGAACTATAAGATATCCTGAAGTTGTGTTTGCTCTAGACACCATCAAGAGGTTCATTAAAAGACATATATATGCTACCTACTGCTATGATTTCCAGTTAGGTATTGAGACCAATCAGAAAAGAATCAACTTGCTTGCACCTGATATGACTCATCCTTTGCTAGAAGAAACTCCTCTACACAGTTATAAGAAAGCCAGAATTAGGATTTATGTATGAGAATGTTGACAAGAAGTTGAAAAGATTCATGAGAGTTGCATAAATTCCAAAGTATTCAGATGGTACACTGAAAGATGTTGAGAAGTTGCAAGCTAAGCATGAGGAAAGTAAAAAACAGAGACTTGCTGAGAATGATCATATGCCCAGAATGGAAAGGATTTGGACAGAACATGTTATTGATGCTATCAAAGACATGATCAGATTCAGACTAGCCATCAGAAGGTTTGAAGGCTATATGTTGTTTGTCAAAAAAATGTATCTGATTTAAAAAAGGGTATGACCTAAATGAATTAGTTAACTGTTTTATTTACAGATAAATAAAAGCGATTTTTTTCGAGTTAAATAATTATATTGACCATGGGCGTATATGGTTGTGTTAGAGCACAAATATGTTGGATTCAAGATCATAAAGTTTGAAGACCAAAAGAACAAGAAGTCAAAGCTGGAAAGTCAACTCTTATCAAAAGTCAAAGTCTTTTGTTAATAAATGTCAAAGTCAATGTATGTGTAATTTGTTTACTTGTATTTGATAGAGGGTATAAATACCTTTGTCCTTGTCTTTGTAATCAGTTGTACACACGCATATTAGAGAAGAGCTTATTTGTATATCTTTCTAGAGTGAGAAAGTAGAGAGAGAAAGTTGTGAGATTGTAATCTTGTGAATAATTCAATGACATGTGATTACGAGATTCATCTTGTTTACTTGTTAGTGATTAGAACTTGAATATCTGGAAATAACAATTGGTATCAGAGCAGATCCAAAGGTGAAATCAGATCAAGAAAATCAAGAAAAGAGTTACTGTTCATCGTCTCTGTGTTCGTCACTGTTCAAAGTCGAATTCTGAGTTTCAAAGTGTTTTTGGAGCAGATTTTGGATAGAAAGTGTTCGAATAGTGTTTTTGATTGAGTCTTTGTAATCAATTTCATGTATTGCACTGTAAAATCACACGAATTTTGTGATTTTTTGTTAAGTTGTGTAAACGAGTCGTTTTTACTGTTACATCTATTATTTTGATTTGTAAGTGTTTGTTTGTAAATTTCTTGAATTGTAATTCGTTCTAGAGTTGTAATCGAGCATCAATCCAGAGTTTCAGAGCGTTTGGACCAAGAAAAGATCGATTGCAGGTGAAAAAGATGGTTTTTGGGTCGAAAAACGATAGAACGCGCTAGATCGCTAGACCGCGCAAGTTCTTCGTGGAACGCGCAGGTTCATCAGGGTAGAACGCGCAAGTCGAAGGAAGAATTTGGTCTAAAACGCGCAAGGCTACTTGCGAGTTTCAAGAAACGCGCTAGTAGTGGCCAGCGAGTTCATCAAACTCGCTAATTGAAGCTAGCGAGTTTAAGAAGGAATAGTGACTTGCGAGTTCTTAGGCTTGCGAGTTTGAGGAGAAACAGTGTTTTGCGAGTTCTTCGACCTGCGAGTTTGAAACTTAAGGAAATAATTCTAAGTGTTGAAACGCGCAAGAGTGGCTAGCGAGTTTAGTTCAAACGCGCAAGCTTCGATCTGCGAGTTTGGGAAACGCGCACTTCACAGTTAGCGAGTTCTAGTGTGAACAGTGGTTAGCGAGTTTAGGCGCTTGCGAGTTTGGTTGTCTGTGAGTTTGATCTGCATGTTTCATCTGCGAGTTTCTTTGTCTGCGAGTTTTAATCTGCGTGTTTGCTTACGAGTTTCTCAAAACGCGCAAATATCTGCGAGTTTACTTGCGAGTTTGCTTGCGAGTTTGGTTGAGAATTTATAGAACGCGCAAGACTTAATCTGCGAGTTTTTCAGTCTGCGAGTTTTAGTGACTAGCGAGTTTCTATACTTAGAATTTTTAGTAGCGGGACCCTCGTACTAAGTCTGCGGAGGGGGACACAAGTTATTTCTGTGATCAAAATCTCTGATTTTTTTTTAAGATTTCTGTATTTTTCTTGTGATTTCATATTGGATTAACGATCATTTTTGTCAAGTTCTTTTTGTGACAGGTATTCAAGATGGGATATTTTTCTGATGATGATGAAAAGAAGATTGAAGAGCTCAAAATGGAGAATCAAAGTCTTACTTCCTTCGTTGATTATTACAAAAAGAGGTCAAAACGATTTAATGATGAAAGGAAGCTACTGAGAGAAGAAGTTAATGTCTTGAAGAAGATAAATGAAGATCTTCTGAAACAGACTTCTGGACTGAATAATGAGAAAATACTGAGTCTGGAAACTGAGAATACAGAGCTGAAAAATAAAATCTTTGACTGGGAAAATCAGATTATTCAAATCCAGACGCAAGTATCTATTGAAAGTTATGAAGAGACAATTAAGAGTCTGGAAGATGCTAATGTTGAACTTCAAATGAAAATATCTGATCTGGAGAAAAAGATGGTCAAAGAAAGATCTCATTTTGAGACTGAAAAGACATCATTTGCAAAGAAATTCTCTGAGTTTTCCAGAAAATGTGCTGACGAGAAGAAGACGGTTGAGCTTAAATGCGTTAAACTTTCTCAACAAATCTCTGATTTTGAGAAAGTGATCATTATTGAAAGAGAAAAGTTTGCAAAGGATAAAAAGGAGATTGAGCAGAAGAATGTTGGATTTTTTAAAGAGATATCTGATGGAAGAAAGAATGTGGAAAAGGATTTTGAAGAAGAAAGAATTATTTTTGAGACTGAGATAAGGAAATTAACTGCAAAGTTATCTGAACTATCTGAGAATGCGCTTATAGAGCAACAAACGAAGTCTGAATTCAAGACAAAGATTGATCTTCTTGTAAAAGAAAGAGACAGTTTCGCTTCAAAGATTAAAGAGTTTGAAAAGATTGTTTCAAAGGTGGTGGTGACTGAGCAGACGACTCCAGAGTCACAAATCCACACACCTCGAAATAATTCAGTTGATTTTAAAAAGACAGCCCCAAGCTCACACATGAAACCTGTTTCTTCAAGAAGGTTAGTCAATTCATTCAATCATATTCGTACTTCTAATATTTTCTATGATCAACATGTAGATGGTTCGGGTACACAAAGAAGAAGAAGAAAATATCAAGAAGAGAAACTGGTATGGAAAGTGAAACCAGTGGATGATGATGAGAAGAATGATGAGAAGAAGGAAGAAAAGAAAAGAAAGAAGAAAGAAAACAAATCATTTGTATCTGCATCAAATGCAAAGAAGAACAAAGTGCTGAAAGGTAAACCTGATCTTGCTTACTCGAGAGATCAAATGTTCAGGTTATCTAAGAAAAGGTATTGTTCTTACTGTAATACATTTGATTTTGTTCATAAAGCTAGTGATCATTACTGGTATGGTTCTTATTCAGTTACTCCCATTCGAACTGCAACTAATATACATGGACCCAAATACCAGTGGGTACCAAAACCGAAGATTGATTCTATGTTGCAGGCACCACAAGTCAAGGGGGAGTAAGAGAACGATGGCTCTTGAATAACATAGTTCAAGACCCGCATCTCAATGTCAAGAACAAGGCTTCTAAGTACATCAACTTAGAACCCGTGCTTCAACGGAGTTTGACTTCTAAACACAACAGTTTAGGACTCGTACTTCAATGATGAAAAAAAAGAGATGCTACTCCCGGGCTGATAAGAGATTGTACTCCGATACTCCAACGAGGATATCAACCTTCAAGGGGGAGTACATATTTTTTCTGAAATTTTTGCATCAGATAGATATGACGAACTACATTCCAAAAGGAGTTGTAGATCTCTATCATGTGCTTTATAACTGACATATATTAGATGCATAATTTCAGGGGGAGTAAAAGATAATGATTTCTGATTACTTCTGATCAGAACTCGTTCTATAATTGTTTTACTGTTTTCCGTCGTTTATTTTCGAATAAATTTTGTGAATAATTTTTTGACTAGACTTTGAGACTTACAGGATGAGAGAAGCTGACACGATCATATCTATATGACTACAGCTGACTTTCTGAGATTTAAGATTGAGTGACAAGGTAAAAAATTTTTTATCTTAATCTTACATATATCTGAAAGAAGGACAACTTTCAGGTATAGAAAACATGTTCTTAAATGTTCAAATCACTTCCTAATTCTTAAACAGATTTTATAATTTGGAAGTGTGATTTTAAATGTTTTCATTTTATTTTTGTGCGTAATTGATAAACAAACCGTGTGTTTCCAAAGATAAATACTTGTGTATTGTCTTTTCTATATACTTTCAAATATTCACACACAACGGTTTGATTTTAATTCAACATGTTCTTACCATGTCTCTAAATTGAAACAATTTTTATTCGATGGTAAGACACTCCGCTTGTATTCAAAGAATTTTGAGCGATATTTCATTTCGAAACGTCATTTCAAGAATGTCTATATCTTGTTTCGTATAGACAAATATCAATTATTCTTGACCATAAGCTTTAATTGCTATATCATTTATTTCTGATCATTTTATACAATGTCAGATTTTCAAACAAGTTTCTTGCATTCATGTTCATTCATTCAATTTCCTTGTTTGAAAATTCTTCAATGTTTTAAAATGCTCATATCTTCATGATTATATCACTGAGCATACTTATATCTGACATTTGTATATGAGCTTTAACTGATATAGTTAAACCATTTGAGCAACACATGCTTTTTAGGATTATTGGGTTCTTTGTGCTAGGAATTAACTAAACTTCTATGGATTCACGTTAACCAGTGTTTCCTACCCATGAAGTTAATCCTTTAGTGATTGGGTGTGAGAAGTCTAAAAGAAATGAGTGTGGGTGTGATGAGGTAAAATGGAAAAGAGAGTTTGGTTAGTTGTGAGCTTAGTGATAAAAAGAAAGAGGGTGTGAGATCAGAGTAAAAGAATATCAAACTCTGCACCAACTACTTTCTGAGCCGGGCAGCCACATTACTAGCATTTCACAAATCTTTGGTGAATGTTATTGAAACAGGCAAATAGCCTGTAACAACCTGAACATTTATTTACATAATAAATAACATTTATTACTAAATATTGTCCCAAGCTTACAATGTCTTTACTATTAACTATTACACAACTGAGTTTCTCAAAAGAATAGCTATGGCAGGAAGTCTTCTATCTCCTGCTTAAGCTCACACCTTATCCTTTCCTTTATCTGCTATCTTGCGATAACCTGAAACAGGATTAAAGTTTCGAAACAGCGAGGGTTAGACCAAAAGGTCTAGTGAGTCCCCTCCAATCACTACTACACAGTTCAAATATTAATTAAAACATTTAAACATAACTGCATATATCTCAATACATGCCTATTCTTTAAAATCACTTTAAAACATTTATGCTTTACATATATAAATCAATGTAATGGCCATTACTAATCACTTTCTACGCTCGCAAGCGTACTTTCAACTACTGACCAACATTCCCGTCAAAGACGGTATGTCTGTCTCGAACTGCCTTATTTTAGGGACACACCCTAATGGCATAAACGGGCCACACTCCCCGGTACGAGCAGGCGGGTCACACTTCCCAACTTAGGTCAAACTTTTGACTCAAATGTACGCATACATTTGGTCCTGCCAGTATATAAAACAAGTTTATATACCCTGAGCATAAACATGCCCAACTAATTAAATCAAATCATTTGAAATAATTCTACTAACTTTCATATTATAAATGCGCAGTATATAAAAACTCACATTTATAAATAATTGTTCAAATCATAAAAGATTTAGTTGAAAGACTCACCTTTAATTCTTTCGAATTAACTCTGACTTCTTACCGATTAACACCACCTACGATGGTATTAAAACAAAGGTAAGCTAACTTGCAACTAACTCTCTTTCTTTCAAAAGACTCATCAATTGAAATCTACTGTTTTTAACCCGATCAAAACCAATCTGATTAAAACCTTTTGACCAAATATAAAACTATCGGTCGAATCATACCACCGGTCGAACATACTTTTCGGTCTAACAACACACCGGTCGAACAGACCCCCGGTCGAACAGACCCCCGGTCTAATCAAACACCGGACTTACCTCTCACCGGTATTTACAGACATCCGGTCTTACTTAACTTCGGTCGAAATCCTCAACCGGTCTTTACACTATATCGGTCTAATGCATATGACCGA
This sequence comes from Arctium lappa, assembly GCA_023525745.1. Classification (NCBI taxonomy): domain Eukaryota; kingdom Viridiplantae; phylum Streptophyta; class Magnoliopsida; order Asterales; family Asteraceae; genus Arctium; species Arctium lappa. The sequence continues at coordinate 19,331,176 of CM042050.1, forward strand.
TGCATCATCTTCCGGTCTAATCAAGAACACAGTCGGTTTACCCAGTTCTAAACCCAGAACTATTTTGATCGATTAAATCAATCAAATATATGGTTAAAAGCTCGATTAACACGTCTATATACCAACTATAACATGCAGATAGAAGCATGAAGCTAAAAACATACCTCTTTTTAACAAAACCGGATCAATCCTTCAAGAACTCCTCTTCTTTCTCTCTGCGTTTTCTCTCTTTCACTCTTTCTCTCTTTGCAACTTAAGTCGGCTACAACAATCAGAATGAGATATAAATCTCATAATCTGATTTTTATTTTGATAAAAACCAACTTTTCAATAAACCCCCTGAACTTTGCTTAACTTTACACTTTTTCACCCAACTTCCAAAATTAATAAAATTTCGAAACTGGGTATTACAATCTTCCCCCCTTAAGAGAATTCCGTCCCCGGAATTCTATCGCTAAACAACTGGGATACTGATCTTTCATATCTGCCTCTACTTCCCACGTAGACTCTTGCCCTTGGTGAAACTTCCACTGAACTTTCACTAAGCGAATCTCTTTGTTCCTCAACTTCTTTATCTTGAGGTCTGTAATTGCTACAGGCTCCTCAATATAACTTAATTTCTCATCTACGTGAATATCTTCTAAAGGAACAACTATATCTGCTTCTGCCAAACACTTCTTCAGGTTTGACACATGAAACGTAGGATGAATCCCACTCAAACTTGTTGGTAGATCAAGTTCGTAGGCCACTTCACCAACACGATTAGTGATGATAAATGGTCCAACAAACCTTGGTCTTAACTTTCCTTTCTTTCCAAATCTGATCACCCCTTTCCAAGGTGAAACTTTCAACATTACTTTATCACCTATCTGAAACTCTATCGGTTTCCTTCGTCTGTCAGCACACACTTTCTGACGATCTTGAGCAATCTTCAATCTTGCTCGAATCTGGTCAACCTTATCAGCTGTTAACTGTACAATTTCTGGTCCTGCTAACTGACGTTCACCCACCTCATTCCAACATAGAGGTGTTCTACACTTACGACCATACAAAGCTTCAAATGGAGCTATTTGTATGCTAGCATGATAACTATTGTTGTAGGAAAATTCAATCAACGACAAATGAATCTCCCACGAACCTTTAAAATCTATAACACATGCACGAAGCATATCTTCCAACGTCTGAATAGTTCTTTCACTCTGACCATCTGTTTGCGGATGATAGGCCGTGCTCAGTTTCAGTTGAGAGCCTAATTCCCTTTGCAAACTTCTCCAGAACGCTGATGTAAATCGAGCATCCCTGTCTGATACAATGGACGACGGTACTCCATGCCTGGTCACTATTTCGTCGATATACAATCGAGCCAACTTTTCTAGTGAGTACGTCTCCTTGATCGGTAGGAAATGAGCTGACTTTGTGAGTCTATCCACTATCACCCAAATAGCATCATGCCCCTTAGGTGATCGTGGTAACCCCGTAACAAGATCCATAGTAATCTCATCCCACTTCCACACTGGAATTTCTAACGGCTGAAGCTCCCCATAAGGTCTCTGATGCTCAGCTTTAACCTTTAAACATGCAAGACATCGTTCAACAAAATGAGCAATATCTTTCTTTAAACCTGGCCACCAATAACTCTGCTTCAAATCTCTATACATTTTATTACTTCCAGGATGAACTGAATACCGAGATCTATGAGCTTCTTTCAACACTTTCTGCCTCAAATCTCCTACTTTTGGGATCCATACCCGCTTATTAAAACACTTTACTCCTCGATTGTCAACTACTAACGAGTTAACAATCCCAACTATCCTTTCACTTTTCAAGTTTTCTGCTGACACTGCTTCTTCTTGAAACTTTATAACTTCTTCCAAGAAATTGGAAACAACATCAACTCTAAATGCTACAACCTCTGCTATTTCTCCATGCTTCTTACGACTTAGAGCATCTGCTACCACATTGGCTTTTCCTGGATGGTACAAAATTTCACAGTCATAATCACTTAATAACTCCATCCATCTACGTTGCCTCATATTAAGCTCTTTCTGATTAAACAGATACTGAAGACTCTTGTGATCTGTGTAAATCTGACACTTGATCCCATACAAGTAATGTCTCCAGATTTTCAAAGCAAATATTACAGCTGCCAATTCTAAATCATGCGTCGGATAATTCTTTTCATGCTCTTTTAACTGATGAGATGCATAGGCAATCACCTTGCCTTCTTGCATTAACACACATCCCAAACCCAACTTTGAAGCATCGCTATAAATAACAAATCCTTCCGACCCATTGGGTAGAGACAAAACAGGAGCACTACTTAAACTTTCTTTCAACTTACCGAACGCTTCTTTCTGAGCTTCTGCCCAAATAAACTTAACATTCTTTCTGGTTAAAGCTGTTAATGGAGTAGCTATTCTAGAAAAGTCCTGAATGAACTTTCTATAATAACCAGCCAAACCTAGAAAACTTGTTACCTCAGATGGCGATTTCAGTGCTTCCCACCCTTTTATGGCTTCAATCTTAGCTGGATCAAGCTGAATCCCATCTTTCGACACTACGTGCCCTAAAAACTGCACTTCTTTCAACCAAAATTCACACTTTGAAAACTTGGCATACAACTTTTCACCCCTCAGCAATTCCAAAATTGCTCTTAAATGAATTTCATGATCTTCTTTAGAACGTGAATAGATCAATATATCATTTATAAAAACAATGACATATTTATCTAAAAACGGACTACACACTCTATTCATCAGATCCATGAAAGCTGCTGGCGCATTAGTCAAACCAAATGGCATAACTAAAAACTCATAATGTCCGTACCTCGTACGAAATGCAGTCTTAAACACATCCTCCTCTCTCACCTTCAACTAATGATACCCAGAGCGCAGATCTATCTTCGAAAAGTAACTTGCTCCTTGCAGTTGATCAAAAAGATCGTCAATCCTGGGAAGCGGATACTTATTCTTAACAGTCAACTTATTGAGCTCACGGTAATCTATACACATTCTCATAGACCCGTCTTTCTTCTTAACAAACAATACTGGCGCTCCCCAAGGTGAAGTACTAGGGGGAATAAACCCCTTGTCTAACAACTCCTGTAACTGAGTCATCATTTCTTTCATCTCTGCCGGTGCCAATCTATACGGTGCTCTTGCAATCGGCGCTGCTCCGGGAACTAAATCAATTCGAAACTCCACTTGCCGATCAGGAGGCAAAGTGGTTAAATCTTCCGGAAATACTTCTGGAAACTCACTGACTACCGGAACTGACTCCAATCCCTTCTTTTCTTTCTTAGCATCTATCACATAAGCTAAGAATCCCACACACCCTTTTATCAAACATTTCTTAGCCTTAATCATAGAAATCAAACATGACTTTCTATCCCTTCGATCTCCAAATACTACTATCTCTTCCTTTCCTGGTTGCGCTATACGAATCAATTTCTTATTACATACTATATAAGCATCATTAGACGCCAACCAGTCCATTCCCACAATAACATCAAATTCTCCCATACCCATTGGGTATAGTCGAAGTGGAAATGCTTGTCCATCAATGACAATACTACTCCCATCATATACTTCTTCTTCCAAAATTTGACTATTATCAGCCACTTCTACTTTCAATTCACTCTTAAGTTTCTTAGGTTTTACATTCAATTTATGCACAAAATTAGGAGACACAAAAGAACGATTTGCTTCTGAATCAAACAACACTTTTGCATAATTTTAATCTATAAAGAAAGTACCTGTAACTACATCAGGTATCTCCGCCGCTTCTTCAGCTGACATGTTGAAAACTCTAGCTCTGGCTTTAGCTGGCTCTCCCTTTTTCTCACCTCCCTTTTCTACACTTCCTCCAACTGATCCCTTTTTCAACTGTGGGCAATTGGGCCTAATATGATCAGGAGATCCACACTGATAACAAGACCTGAAATTCTGACAGTCCCGAGCCAAATGCCCAACCTTCCCACACTTATAACAGCCCTCTTGATTAATCTTGCATTCTCCCTTATACATTCGATTGCACTTACTACAGGGCTTGTTTTCAAACTTACTAACAGGACGTTGATCAAACTTAACAGACTTAACTGGCTTGAAATCACGAACTGTTCCTTCCCACTTTCTTTTATCTCCACTTCGCTTAGTGGCTTGCCTGTTCTTTTCCTTCTCTCTCATCTCCGCTGCATTAACAGCCATCTGAAAAGTCAACGGTTCTTTATTCGAGACAAATTCCCGAATATCACTTCTTAATCCAAAGAAGAAACGTTCTACTCGTCTTTCTTCATTCGGAACATAGATTCCTGCAAATCTAGACTTTTCAATAAACTTGGTCGTATACTCTCTGACCGACATTCCTTTCTGTTCTAAGCCTAGAAATTATTTTTCCAACTTTTTGACTGATGCCAAAGGGCAGAACTGTGCTTTAAATACTTTCACAAAATCACGCCAAACCATCTCTTTAGCTATCGCTGAACCTTGACCTCCAGATTCTACATCCCACCACATTACTGCTTCATCCTTCAGCATTGACAAAACGTATACTACTTTATCATCTTCCGCACATTTACTCATGTCGAAAGCTAACTCCATACTCTTTATCCATCTTAATGCTACTACGGGATCACATTCCCCTTTATACGAAGGAGGCTTGCAAGCAGCAAACTCCTTAAAACTACATCCTCTTCCTATTACAGCTTTAGCTGACACAATGGGACCTGACTGCGGATGACTACCCATTGCAGTTACTAGAGATTCTGCTACTTCAGTCGCTACCTTATCTTCACTCTTTTCTTTACTTACTGAAACTTCATTAACACGCTGTGCTAACAAAGCATTCAAAGTTTCTTGTAACTTTCCCATTTCTGCTGCAAAGGTTTCTTGCGTAACAAAACCTTCCGTTCTACCTCTACCACGGTTACCCGTCTGCTTTCGACCCCTCACAGAAGCCGAACTTTCTTGATGAGACTCTTCTTGCTCATCTCTTATCTCTACACTTTCATTCTGACGAATATTGTAATACCCAGTTTCGAAATTTGTTAATTTTGGAAGTTGGGGGAAAGTGTAAAGTTAGTCAAAGTTCAAGGGGGTTTAATGAAAAGTTGGTTTTTACCAAATATATATCAGATTTTGAGATTTAAGATCTCATACTGATCATTTGAGTCTTTGAAAGAGTGAAAGAAAGAAAGAGTGAAAGAGAGAACTCAGAGAGAAGAAGAGAAGAACTTGTGAAGGGTTGATCCGGTTTTTGTCAAAAAGAGGTATGTTTTTAGCTTTATGCTTCTATCTGCATGTTATAGTCGGTAAATAGACGTGTTAATCGAGCTTTTAACCGTGTATTTGATCAATTTAATCGATCAAAAGAGTTCTGGGTTTAGAACTGTGTAAACCGACTCTGTTCTTGAATAAGACCGGAAGATGATGCATCGGTCATATGCTTAAGACCGATGTAGTATTAGACCGATGTGGTTAAGACCGAAGTGTTGTAAAGACCGGATATATGTAAGACCGGTGATAAGGATCGACCGGAGGTCTGCTTGACCGAAGGTCTGTTCGACCAGAGGTCTGCTCGACCGAAGGTGTGTTAGACCAGACATGTGTTCGACCGGTAACAGTGTTCCACCGGACATGTGTTTGACCAGGAGTGAGTTTTATCGGTCTAAGAGGTTTTTAATCAGTTTGGTTTTGATCGGGTTAAAAACAGTAGATTTCAATTGATGAGTGTTTTGAAATAAAGAGTGTTAGTTGCAAGTTAGCCTACCTTTGTTTTAATACCATCGTAGGTGGTGTTAATCGGTAAGAAGTCAGAGGTTAATTTGGAAGGATTAAGGTGAGTCTTTCAACTAAATCTTTTATGATTTGAGCAGTTATTTATAAATGTGAGTTTTTATATACTACGCATTTATAATATGAAAAGTTAGTAGAATTATTTCAAATGATTGATTTAATTAGTTGGGCATGTTTATGCTCAGGGTATATAAACTTGTTTTATATACTGGCAAGACCAAATGTATGTATACATTTGAGTCAGAAGTTTGACCTAAGTCGGGAAGTGTGACCCTCCTGCTCGTACCGGGGAGTGTGGCCCGTTTATGCCATTAGGGTGTGTCCCTAAAATAAGCCAGTGCGAGACAGACATACCGTCTTTGACGGGAATGTTGGTCAGTAGTTGAAAGTACGCTTGCGAGCGTAGAAAGTGTTTAGTAATGGCCATTACATTGATTTATATATGTAAAGCATAAATGTTTTAAAGTGATTTTAAAGAATAGGCATGTATTGAGATATATGCAGTTATGTTTAAATGTTTTAATTAATATTTGAACTATGTGGTAGTAATTGGAGGGGACTCACTAGACCTTTTGGTCTAACCCTCGCAGTTTCGAAACTTTAATTCTATTTCAGGTTATCGAAAGGTAGCAGATAAAGGATAAAGAGAAGGTGTGAGCTTTAAGCAGGAGATAGAAGACTTCCTGCCATAGCTATTCTTTTGAGAAACTCAGTTGTGTAATAGTTGATAGTAAAGACATTGTAAGCTTGGGACAGTATTTAGTAATAAATGTTATTTTATTATGTAAATAAATGTTCAGGTTGTTACAATTGGTATCATAGCATTAGTTTAAGGGATCTAGGTGACCGGATGGGACTAGACTTAAACTGAGATAGTAGAAGCACAATTGAGTAGTAGGAAGACCATAAGAATATGACATTAAGGTAGTAAGGACTAGCATGTAAGGTAAATTTGGAATTCCATTTGGCCAGTGTAATTATGAATTTACAAGTACATGCTTTTGCTTAAACTGCCGTAATGTGTAGTGTGTGAGATTGAATATCTTATGTTTATTCTTAGCAGAAGTATGTCTGAGCGTGTGACCAGGAGTAGATCTGTAGTAAATCCAGAAATGGATCGAGAGAATGAAGTCATTGCCGGAGAGCAAATGGCTAATGTCAACCTGACTGCTATCCAAGGAAAGAGTCGAGGTCGACCTAAAGGTAAAGCAGTTCAGAAAACAGCTACTCAGATAGGAGTTTCTAATGTGGGAACTCGAGGTGGGAAGACGAGTCGTGGTATTCGTCAGAATGAAAGTATAGAGATAAGAGATGAGCAAGAAGAGTCTCATCAAGAAAGATCGGCTTCTGTGAGGGGTCGAAAGCAGACGGGTAACCGTGGTAGAGGTAGAACGGAAGGTTTTGTTACGCAAGAAAATTTTGCTGCAGAAATGGGAAAGTTGCAAGAAACTTTGAACGCTTTGCTTGCTCAGCGTAATAATGAAGTTTCTGTAAGTAAAGAAAAGAGTGAAGATAAGGTAGCAATTGAAGTAGCAGAATCTCCAGTAACTGCAATGGGTAGTCATACGCAGTCAGGACCCATGGTGTCAGTTAAAGCTGTAACAAGAAGAGGATGTAGTTTCAAGGAGTTTGCTGCTTGCAAGCCTCTTCGTATAAAGGGGAATGTGATCCCGTAGTAGCATTAAGATGGATAAAGAGTATGGAGTTAGCTTTCGACACGAGTAAATGTGCGAAAGATGATAAAGTAGTGTACGCTTTGTCAATGCTAAAGGATGAAGCAGTAATGTGGTGGGATGTAGAATCTGGAGGTCAAGGTTCAGCGATAGCTAAAGAGATGGTTTGGCGTGATTTTGTGAAAGTATTTAAAGCATAGTTCTGTCCTTTGGCGGCAGTTAAAAAGCTGGAAGAAGAATTTCTGGGCTTAGAACAGAAAGGAATGTCGGTCAGAGAGTATACGACCAAGTTTATTGAAAAGTCTAGATTTGCAGGAATCTATGTTCTGAATGAAGAAAGACGAGTAGAACGTTTCGTCTTTGGATTAAGAAGTGATATTCGGGAATTTGTCTCGAATAAAGAACCGTCGACTTTTCAGATGGCTGTTAATGCAGCAGAGATGAGAGAAAAGGAAAAGAACAGGCAAGTCACTGAGCGAAGTGGAGATAAGAGAAAGTGGGAAGGAACAGTTCGTGATTTCAAACCAATTAAGTCTGTTAAGTTTGATCAACGTTCTGTTAGTAAGTTTGAAAACAAGCCCTGTAGTAAGTGCAATCGAATGCATAAGGGAGAATGCAAGATTAATCAAGAGGGCTGTTATAAGTGTGGGAAGGTTGGGCATTTGGCTCGGGACTGTCAGAATTTGAGGTCTTGTTATCAGTGTGGATCTCCTGATCATATCAGGCCCAATTGTCCACAGTTGAAAAAGGGAATAGTTGGAGGAAATATAGAAAAGGGAAGTGAGAAAAAGGGAGAGCCAGCTAAAGCCAGAGCTAGAGTTTTCAACATGTCAGCAGAAGAAGCGTCGGAGATACCTGATGTAGTTACAGGTACTTTCTTTATAAATTCAAGTTATGCAAAAGTGTTGTTTGATTCAGGAGCAAATCGTTCTTTTGTGTCTCCTAATTTTGTGCATAAATTGAATGTGAAACCTAAGAAACTTAAGCGTGAATTGAAAGTAGAAGTGGCTGATAATAGTCAAATTTTGGTAGAAGAAGTGTATGATGGGAGTAGTATTGTCATTGAGGGACAATCATTTCCACTTCGACTGTACCCAATGGGTATGGGAGAATTTGATGTTATTGTGGGAATGGACTGGTTGGCGTCTAATGATGCTTACATAGTATGTAATAAGAAATTGATTCGTATAGCGCAACCAGGAAAGGAAGAGATAGTAGTATTTGGAGATCGAAGGGATAGAAAGTCATGTTTGATTTCTATGATTAAGGCTAAGAAATGTTTGATAAAAAGGTGTGTGGGATTCTTAGCTTATGTGATAGATGCTAAGAAAGAAAAGAAGGGATTGGAGTCAGTTCCGCTAGTCAGTGAGTTTCCAGAAGTATTTCCGGAAGATTTAACCACTTTGCCTCCTGATCGGCAAGTGGAGTTTCGGATTGATTTAGTTCCCGGAGCAGCGCCGATTGCAAGAGCACCGTACAGATTGGCACCGGCAGAGATGAAAGAAATGATGACTCAGTTGCAGGAGTTGTTAGACAAGGGGTTTATTCGCCCTAGTACTTCACCTTGGGGAGCGCCAGTATTGTTTGTTAAGAAGAAAGACGGGTCTATGAGAATGTGCATAGATTACCGTGAGCTCAATAAGTTGACTGTTAAGAATAAGTATCCGCTTCCCAGGATTGACGATCTTTTTGATCAACTGCAAGGAGCAAGTTACTTTTCGAAGATAGATCTGCGCTCTGGGTATCATCAGTTAAAGGTGAGAGAGGAGGATGTGTCTAAGACTGTTTTTCGTACGAGGTACGGACATTATGAGTTTTTAGTTATGCCATTTGGTTTGACTAATGCGCCAGCAGCTTTCATGGATCTGATGAATAGAGTGTGTAGTCCGTTTTTAGATAAATATGTCATTGTTTTTATAGATGATATATTGATCTATTCACGTTCTAAAGAAGATCATGAAATTCATTTAAGAGCAATTTTGGAATTGTTGAAGCGTGAAAAGTTGTATGCCAAGTTTTCAAAATGTGAATTTTGGCTGAAAGAAGTGCAGTTTTTAGGACACGTGGTGTCGAAAGATGGGATTCAGGTTGATCCAACTAAGATTGAAGCCATAAAAGGGTGGGAAGCACCGAAATCGCCATCTGAGGTAAGAAGTTTTCTGGGTTTGGCTGGTTATTATAGAAAGTTCATTCAGGACTTTTCTAGAATAGCTACGCCATTAACAGCGTTAACCAGAAAGAATGTTAAGTTTGTTTGGTTAGAGGCTCAGAAAGAAGCGTTCGGTAAGTTGAAAGAAAGTTTAAGTAGTGCTCCTGTTTTGTCTCTACCCAATGGGTCGGAAGGATTTGTTATTTATAGCAATGCTTCAAAGTTGGGTTTGGGATGTGTGTTAATGCAAGAAGGCAAGGTGATTGCCTATGCATCTCGTCAGTTAAAAGAGCATGAAAAGAATTATCCGACTCATGATTTAGAGTTGGCAGCTGTAGTATTTGCTTTAAAAATATGGAGACATTATTTGTATGGGATCAAGTGTCAGATTTACACAGATCACAAGAGTCTTCAGTATCTGTTTAATCAGAAAGAGTTTAATATGAGGCAGCGTAGATGGATGGAGTTATTAAGTGATTATGACTGTGAAATTTTGTACCATCCAGGCAAGGCCAATGTGGTAGCAGATGCTTTAAGTCGTAAAGAGCATGGAGAAATAGCAAAGGTTGTAGCATTTAGAGTTGATGTTCTTTCCAATTTCTTGGAAGAAATTATAAAGTCTCAAGAAGAAGCAGTGTCAACAGAAAATTTGAAAAGTGAAAGGATAGTTGGGATTGTTAACTCGTTAGTAGTTGACAATCGAGGAGTAAAGTGTTTTAATAAGCGGGTATGGATCCCAAAAGTAGGAGATATGAGGCAGAAAGTGTTGGAAGAAGCTCATAGATCTCGGTATTCAGTTCATCCTGGAAGTAATAAAATGTATAGAGATTTGAAGCAGAGTTATTGGTGGCCAGGTTTAAAGAAAGATATTGCTCATTTTGTTGAACGATGTCTTACATGTTTAAAGGTTAAAGCTGAGCATCAGAGACCTTATGGGGAGCTTCAGCCGTTAGAAATTCCAGTGTGGAAGTGGGATGAGATTACTATGGATCTTGTTACGGGGTTACCACGATCACCTAAGGGGCATGATGCTATTTGGGTGATAGTGGATAGACTCACAAAGTCAGCTCATTTCTTACCAATCAAGGAGACGTACTCACTAGAAAAGTTGGCTCGATTGTATATGGATGAAATAGTGACAAGGCATGGAGTACCGTCGTCCATAGTATCAGACAGGGATGCTCGATTTACATCAGCGTTCTGGAGAAGTTTGCAAAGGGAATTAGGCTCTCAATTGAAATTGAGCACGACCTATCATCCGTAAACAGATGGTCAGAGTGAGAGAACTATTCAGACGTTGGAAGATATGCTTCGTTCATGTGTTATAGATTTTAAAGGTTCATGGGAGATTCATTTGCCGTTGATTGAATTTTCCTACAACAATAGTTATCATGCTAGCATACAAGCAGCTCCATTTGAAGCTTTGTATGGTCGTAAGTGTAGAACACCTCTATGTTGGAATGAGGTGGGTGAACGTCAGTTAGCAGGACCAGAGATTGTGCAGGTGACCGCTGATAAAGTTGATCAGATTAGAGCAAGATTGAAGATTGCTCAAGATCGTCAGAAAGTGTATGCTGACAAACGAAGGAAACCGATAGAGTTTCAGATAGGAGATAAAGTAATGTTGAAAGTTTCACCTTGGAAAGGGGTGATCAGATTTGGAAAGAAAGGAAAGTTAAGACCAAGGTTTGTTGGACCATTTATCATCACTAATCGTGTTGGTGAAGTGGCTTACGAACTTGATCGACCAGTAAGTTTGAGTGGGATTCATCTTACGTTTCATGTGTCAAACCTGAAGAAGTGTTTGGCCGAAGCAGATATAGTTGTTCCTTTAGAAGATATTCAGATAGATGAAAAACTAAGTTATATTGAGGAGCCTGTAGCAATTACAGACCTCAAGATAAAGAAATTGAGGAACAAAGAGATTTGAATAGTGAAAGTTCAGTGGAAATTTCACCAAGGACAAGAGTCTACGTGGGAAGTAGAGGCAGATATGAAAGCTCAGTATCCCCAGTTGTTTAGCGATAGAATTCCGGGGACGGAATTCTCTTAAGGGGGGAAGATTGTAATACCCAGTTTCGAAATTTGTTAATTTTGGAAGTTGGGGGAAAAAGTGTAAAGTTAGTCAAAGTTCAAGGGGGTTTAATGAAAAGTTGGTTTTTACCAAATATATATCAGATTTTGAGATTTAAGATCTCATACTGATCATTTGAGTCTTTGAAAGAGTGAAAGAAAGAAAGGGTGAAAGAGAGAACTCAGAGAGAAGATAAAAAAGAACTTGTGAAGGGTTGATCCGGTTTTTGTCAAAAAGAGGTATGTTTTTAGCTTTATGCTTCTATCTGCATGTTATAGTCGGTAAATAGACGTGTTAATCGAGCTTTTAACCGTGTATTTGATCAATTTAATCGATCAAAAGAGTTCTGGGTTTAGAACTGTGTAAACCGACTCTGTTCTTGAATAAGACCGGAAGATGATGCATCGGTCATATGCTTAAGACCGATGTAGTATTAGACCGATGTGGTTAAGACCGAAGTGTTGTAAAGACCGGATATATGTAAGACCGGTGATAAGGATCGACCGGAGGTCTACTTGACCGAAGGTCTGTTCGACCAGAGGTCTGCTCGACCGAAGGTGTGTTAGACCAGACATGTGTTCGATCGGTAACAGTGTTCCACCGGACATGTGTTTGACCAGGAGTGAGTTTTATCGGTCTAAGAGGTTTTTAATCAGTTTGGTTTTGATCGGGTTAAAAACAGTAGATTTCAATTGATGAGTCTTTTGAAATAAAGAGTGTTAGTTGCAAGTTAGCTTACCTTTGTTTTAATACCATCGTAGGTGGTGTTAATCGGTAAGAAGTCAGAGGTTAATTTGGAAGGATTAAGGTGAGTCTTTCAACTAAATCTTTTATGATTTGAGCAGTTATTTATAAATGTGAGTTTTTATATACTGTGCATTTATAATATGAAAAGTTAGTAGAATTATTTCAAATGATTGATTTAATTAGTTGGGCATGTTTATGCTCAGGGTATATAAACTTGTTTTATATACTGGCAGGACCAAATGTATGTATACATTTGAGTCAGAAGTTTGACCTAAGTCGGGAAGTGTGACCCTCCTGCTCGTACCGGGGAGTGTGGCCCGTTTATGCCATTAGGGTGTGTCCCTAAAATAAGCCAGTGCGAGACAGACATACCGTCTTTGACGGGAATGTTGGTCAGTAGTTGAAAGTACGCTTGCGAGCGTAGAAAGTGTTTAGTAATGGCCATTACATTGATTTATATATGTAAAGCATAAATGTTTTAAAGTGATTTTAAAGAATAGGCATGTATTGAGATATATGCAGTTATGTTTAAATGTTTTAATTAATATTTGAACTATGTGGTAGTAATTGGAGGGGACTCACTAGACCTTTTGGTCTAACCCTCGCAGTTTCGAAACTTTAATTCTATTTCAGGTTATCGAAAGGTAGCAGATAAAGGATAAAGAGAAGGTGTGAGCTTTAAGCAGGAGATAGAAGACTTCCTGCCATAGCTATTCTTTTGAGAAACTCAGTTGTGTAATAGTTGATAGTAAAGACATTGTAAGCTTGGGACAGTATTTAGTAATAAATGTTATTTTATTATGTAAATAAATGTTCAGGTTGTTACAAATATCACGACTCGTCTTCCCACCTCGAGTTCCCACATTGGAAACTCCTATCTGAGTAGTTGTTTTCTGAACTGCTTTACCTTTAGGTCGACCTCGACTCTTTCCTTGGATAGCAGTCGGGTTGACATTAGCCATTTGCTCTCCGGCAATGACTTCATTCTCTCGATCCATTTCTGGATTTACTACAGATCTACTCCTGGTCACACGCTCAGACATACTTTGCTAAGAATAAACATAAGATATTCAATCTCACACACTACACATTACGGCAGTTTAAGCAAAAGCATGTACTTGTAAATTCATAATTACACTGGCCAAATGGAATTCCAAATTTACCTTACATGCTAGTCCTTACTACCTTAATGTCATATTCTTATCGTTTTCCTACTACTCAGTTGTGCTTCTACTATCTCAGTTTAAGTCTAGGCCCATCCGGTCACCTAGATCCCTTAAACTAATGCTCTGATACCAATTGTAACAACCTGAACATTTATTTACATAATAAATAACATTTATTACTAAATACTGTCCCAAGCTTACAATGTCTTTACTATTAACTATTACACAACTGAGTTTCTCAAAAGAATAGCTATGGCAGGAAGTCTTCTATCTCCTGCTTAAGCTCACACCTTATCCTTTCCTTTATCTGCTATCGTGCGATAACCTGAAACAGGATTAAAGTTTCGAAACAGCGAGGGTTAGACCAAAAGGTCTAGTGAGTCCCCTCCAATCACTACTACACAGTTCAAATATTAATTAAAACATTTAAACATAACTGCATATATCTCAATACATGCCTATTCTTTAAAATCACTTTAAAACATTTATGCTTTACATATATAAATCAATGTAATGGCCATTACTAATCACTTTCTACGCTCGCAAGCGTACTTTCAACTACTGACCAACATTCCCGTCAAAGACGGTATGTCTGTCTCGAACTGCCTTATTTTAGGGACACACCCTAATGGCATAAACGGGCCACACTCCCCGGTACGAGCAGGCGGGTCACACTTCCCGACTTAGGTCAAACTTCTGACTCAAATGTACGCATACATTTGGTCCTGCCAGTATATAAAACAAGTTTATATACCCTGAGCATAAACATGCCCAACTAATTAAATCAAATCATTTGAAATAATTCTACTAACTTTTATATTATAAATGCGCAGTATATAAAAACTCACATTTATAAATAACTGTTCAAATCATAAAAGATTTAGTTGAAAGACTCACCTTTAATTCTTCCGAATTAACTCTGACTTCTTACCGATTAACACCACCTACGATGGTATTAAAACAAAGGTAAGCTAACTTGCAACTAACTCTCTTTCTTTCAAAAGACTCATCAATTGAAATCTACTGTTTTTAACCCGATCAAAACCAATCTGATTAAAACCTTTTGACCAAATATAAAACTATCGGTCGAATCATACCACCGGTCGAACATACTTTTCGGTCTAACAACACACCGGTCGAACAGACCCCCGGTCGATTAGACCTTCGGTCTAATCAAACACCGGACTTACCTCTCACCGGTCTTTACAGACATCCGGTCTTACTTAACTTCGGTCAAATTCCTCAACCGGTCTTTACACTATATCGGTCTAATGCATATGACCGATGCATCATCTTCCGGTCTAATCAAGAACACAGTCGGTTTACCCAGTTCTAAACCCAGAACTATTTTGATCGATTAAATCGATCAAATATACGGTTAAAAGCTCGATTAACACGTCTATATACCGACTATAACATGCAGATAGAAGCATGAAGCTAAAAACATACCTCTTTTTGACAAAACCGGATCAATCCTTCAAGAACTCCTCTTCTTTCTTTCTGCGTTTTCTCTCTTTCACTCTTTCTCTCTTTGCAACTTAAGTCGGGTACAACAATAAGAATGAGATATAAATCTCATAATCTGATTTTTATTTTGATAAAAACCAACTTTTCAATAAACCCCCTGAACTTTGCTTAACTTTACACTTTTTCCCCCAACTTCCAAAATTAATAAAATTTCGAAACTGGGTATTACATAGCCCATGCCAACTCTTGCTTAAACTCCACCAGCCACTCATTTTCTTCTCAAAAAAAGAAAATGTTTCACATTTTCAAGGGGACGCAGCATATAATCTATCTGATTTTCATTTGGAAAATCTGGATATTGAAAAAGAAGGAAGTCTGTCCCACCTTCGCACTTCAATCATGCACTTAGAGTCTGTGTTTATCTACTGTTGTCTCAGTGGTTTACACAATGTTGAGCCTTATTATAAAAGCAATTATTCGTGCTTAATTCTTTCTACACATGCACGAGCACACAAAGAATTCGTTTCTTTGTCAAAACATTCATAGAAATTGCCTTTGTGGTATTTCGATGATTGGATGGAAGCCCTGGGGGAGTGAACATCAAAAAGCTCCTTTACAATGTGTCTTCGTTACACACAGTGACTTCGTGTTACTGACAGGCATATTAACTGATTCATTTGTTGATTCAGGTGTTACATTCTTATTTTGTCCGGATTTGAAAAGATCTGGATGAATACATTGTTCGAATTGGCAATTAATCAGAGGCTCTTGGACAGATCAGATTGGTCAAAGACATTTCTTGGAGAAAGTTTTGATGATATTAATGCTCAAATCATCAAAAAGGGGGAGAAGAGTTCAAATCAAGAAATGTTGGTTGAAAAGTTTGAAGAAATGTTGGTTGAAAAGTTTGAAGAAATGTCCGAAATTCAAGATATGGGAGAATTATTCAAGATTGATTGAAAGATGAAAGATTTCAGTTTGTTGAAGATAATTTGCTGGATCAAAGTGTGCTAAATCTAAAAATCTTAAGATATTTTTCTTTTCAAGTCTGAAAAACATTTGTGTACAACCTTGGGAAAGATTGTTGCTATTTTTGATGATCAGACGTTGGGAAGATTGCTGAAAGTTTTTGAAGATACTGTGCTTATCAGAGAAGGGGAGATTGTAAAGATTTCATACAAATAAGGGGAGTATGAGAATTGGTTGAGAAATTTATGTTTGTTTCAAAAGGGGAGATTTCAAGAGAAGATACAGATTGTTCAAAGGGGGAGTTTATTCAATCGAGCTTAATCAAAGAGAAGATCGCATTGCTAAATCTTTTAGTAATGATCTTGATCCAAAGGGGGAGATTGTTAGAGCACAAATATGTTGGATTCAAGATCATAAAGTTTGAAGACCAAAAGAACAAGAAGTCAAAGCTGGAAAGTCAACTCTTATCAAAAGTCAAAGTCTTTTGTTAATAAATGTCAAAGTCAATGTATGTGTAATTTGTTTCCTTGTATTTGATAGAGGGTATAAATACCTTTGTCCTTGTCTTTGTAATCAGTTGTACACACGGATATTAGAGAAGAGCTTATTTGTATATCTTTCTAGAGTGAGAAAGTAGAGAGAGAAAGTTGTGAGATTGTAATCTTGTGAATAATTCAATGACATGTGATTACGAGATTCATCTTGTTTACTTGTTAGTGATTAGAACTTGAATATCTGGAAATAACAGGTTGGGTTGGATGGATTGAACCGTTTGAATAACCCAATTCAACACAACATAGTTAGAGATGCGACAAAAAAAGAAAATCAAACTTGAAACCTTAATTAGAACCTCAACCCAAACTCCCCTTAGAAAAACCTAAATCTTTTCATCTCTACCAGAATACAAAATGTCAATAAACATTTTTTACATGTAACTATGCAAAACTATCTCTTTTAAATATGCAAAAGATAGTTTTGCATAGTTACATGTAAAAAATGTTTATTGACATTTTGTATTCTGGTAGAGATGAAAAGGTATAGGCTTTTCTAAGGGGAGTTCGGGTTGTGGTTCTAATTAATGTTTCAATTTTGAGTTTTTTTTCCCGCATCTCTAATTATGTTGTGTTGAATTGGGTTATTCAAACGGTTTCAATCCATCTGACCCAACCATATACGCCCATGGTTAATATAATATTTAACTTCAAAGAAAATTCGGTTTTATATGTCTAATTAAATTAGTTAATTAATTCAAGTCACACCCTTTTTGAAATCAGATACAATTCTTTGACAACCAAAACAGAAGACCAATTACAATTTTGGGTTTAATTGTTTGGTCACTATCTCTTATTGTTAATTAAATATAGGGTCCCCCGTGAAATTTCAGCTGAGTTATACGTAAGTTGTCACGGGCATATACATGTTTATCTAAAAAATAAAAGATGTTACATTTCTTAAAATATATATATTAAATCTACCAAAAAACTTTAGTTCAATAGTGTTAACCTATCACTAAAAAGTGAACCATGTATATGAGTTTCAATTGTCGTATATAAACATTACTTTTTCCGTTCCAAAGTTATTGTCTAAAATACTATTTTCTTTTGTCTCAAAATAAGTATATATCCATTTTAAAAAGTAATTTGTATTTTCCCATTTTACTCTTCATTATGAGATAAATAAAATCCCTCTCTCTATAATTAAGGGTAAAAATTTTCTTTTGTTAATTATATAGATGTAATAATTATATATTTCTAAATATTTGTGGACAGAAGAGGAGTATTATATACTTTAAAAAAATCATATTTGTATTTTGTATATTGATATTCTTAATTTCAGTCAAAAGTCAATAGAAAAATTCTTTCAAGAACACGAGAATATGCATGCAATCATGGATATCAAAAAAAGGGTTTCCAAAAGATGTCTAAAACCAACACAAACATCTAGAGATTAACATCGAATCACAAAAATATGAAGAATCATATGTGTTCTAACTCCTAAGATACAAATAACAAACCTCTTGAATCATCGCCCTAATTCCACCGGCCGGAATCTTCTGATCAGTCTTTTTAACAGTGAATCATCCTTGTGATGGATTAATCTCATCGTGATCATCACTAGTTTCGTGTTAAGTATCATCAACTGTTTTCGATCCTTTAAATGAATCTTTAGAATCATTCATCACTTGTTTGTCGTCTTCGAATTCCTCCGATTCATCGTGGGTAGAACTCTTCTTCCTCTTGCTGGTTGAACTATCATCACCGTCGTGTGGCGATAGTTTCGATGGGGGTTTGTGGTAGAACCACCGGCACCAAAATCAGAACTTATAGGGTGTGAAGAATGTGGTGGTTTTGAAGGATTAGTTTCATCACCAGTTTATTTCCCAGCTGCATCTATTTGATCTTTTGAATCAAATAGAATGTGGTGGTTTTGAAGAATCTACTAGGATTTTTACCCAAAAAAATCATACAGAGAAATTACCGACCACTACAAAACAAAGGGGTATTATACTCCATAAAAAATGTGGATTTTCTACGAAAATCTCGTTGGTTAAAGTTTGATCAAAAATGGTTTCTTGTATGTAGTTCGAGTCCCGCAGTGATATAATTCTCTTTTTGAACTTTTGTATTTAATTAATTAAAAGATATAATAATAATTATTTTTAAAATTATATATTTTTTATTATAAACATTTATTTTAGGATGAAAAGAGTAATTATTATCTGTCAAAGTGTCAAACGGGTACTTTTCTTACTGTCCAAAAACTTGTTGGACGACAGTTATTGATTATTAAATAATATTTTTTGTACTTTTATCTTTTATTTAATTTAAAAAATATAGTAATTACATATTTATTTAAAAAAATATTACAAGGGAAACAACTAGCCAAGGTGTGTGGTAATAACTATCCCATTTTATTCCTGCAATTCGACTTTTATGCCTATGGATTCATTGCATCTAGTCTAAAGTATTTAAGCTCTTAAAAATGCCCAACCATATCAAATACATAAACATTTGTATGTAAATAATCATTAAGTGGGAAAATCTTCTTTTTGTTCCAATAACCAAAACAAATCCATTAATATAATTATTTATTCAAAATATGAAATAATCACTTCCCAATAAAAGGAAAAACCATCCATTACATTTCCATTACATTTGTATAATAAAAACCCATAGCATCCCCAATCTCCATTTTTGGCCTAGTTGGTCCAAAATCAACCAAATGATCAATGCATGAGACAAAAGCTTAGAGGAACTAAAATATATAGTTTGACATGTATATAGTTTTGTAAAAGTATAGAATGAATTCACAATGCTAGGTTTTGGATGAAAACCTAAAAACCCTTGAAGATGGAGATAGATTGCTTGAATCCTTGATGTCCTAGCTTGAATCTCTAGCCCTTGATGTTGATAATTCCTTGGAAATGGTTGGGAATGAGCCTTAAATGTTCTTAAATTTGTATTGAATAGAGAGGACAGAAAATCGAGAAGGAGAAGAAGTGGTGAAGTGAAATGAGGACCCCCCCCCCTTTTACTGTCTGCACAACTTTCTGCACAACATAAGTCGCGGGGAAAGTCGCCCGCGTCTTCCAGCCCCAGACACATAGTGTGTTGTGCGGCTTATGCCGCGGCTTTGCCCACGTGACAGGTCGCGGGAGTCACTGCCCCAGCCTCTATCTTCAACTTCTTTTATCTCTTTCTTGCTTTTCTCAAAGTTCAACTTAACCAACACAAAACTACCATAAAAGCCGGACATGAAAGGCGTTTCAAGATTAATGCTTACAATTGTAAGGGTTCTAAATTCGAGGGTGTTACATGTGGTGGCAAGTGAAATACTGAAACTGTTCAATCTGAGTATTTTGTTTCTAAAATTTCAAAAACATTCCGTACTAATTAAGACTCCCTCTGTTCCAATCCTGTTTCCGTCCTAGAATGATTACAAGTATATTTGTCTGTTATGACCTTGATATTCATTGGGGAAGTTAGGATACATAAATAGAAGCGCCAAAAATGTGAAGTTAGAACTGAAAGTTGAAATAACTTCTTATTTGATGGGGTGAGGCATATATTTGGACTTAGTATTCGGTATTTTACTTGGTCTTTTTCATGTCCTGTTTAGTGTGGCAAGTCAAAAAGGACACCTATTTTGGGATTGGGAAATACTTGGTTAGTAGGCAATACATTCATCATATTTTGTGTGGCAATACATTCATCAAGTCAAAAAGGACACCTATTTTCATGTCCTGTTGAGTGTGGCAAGTTTATATATTCTCATTCTACTTAAAACCCATTCATCATATTTTGCGAGCCTTTCACATTTGGGAGAGAACCTGGCTCTCGAAATCCAGGATCTCTCTATATATAATCATCACTTGCAATTGCAATTCAATACCAAATCGTTCGGCACTTATCATATTATCTTTAGTTTCTCTCATAAATTTTCAAGTTCAGAGAACAATAAACTACATTGTTAGTTCAATATATTAGATAAAACAAGAATAATCAAGTATGAATTTTCTATCGAGTCTACCTCATGCATTGTATGTGGGATATCTTGTTTGATGTAGCTTCTATCACCTAGATTATAAACTTCCCACACAACAAGGGACCTTATATTTCTTCTTTTTAATGCAATAATATATGACGTGATTGAACCTGCTTGTTCCCTCTACTGAGAGGTTTCTTTTAAGTATATAATATTTAATATACGACAATACTCACACACTTCCCACCTTTGGTGAGACTTGAACCCTTGACCTCCCTCCAGGAAGGACTGGGTACTGCTGGCCCAATGGTATTTATTACATTGTGAACTCACTTGCCTTTACCAATACTTATTACTCTCGTTATCATTTTTATCTTTGGGTATTATTTAGATTCAGTCACATTTTTTTTCCTGCTAAAGGTCTTGTGTACTTTCCATATTGTTACCTTGATGATGTCCCTGATGTATATTCGACCGATCTTATCTCTTTGCAGTGGAGGACACAACCCATCATACATGTATCAGCTCATTGCAAATTATTACTCCGCTGATGATTTGGTCTTACAACGGAAGCCGGCTTCTTGATATTGCTTTATCCATGTCATTATTTTATTTATGATGAGTAAGCCATCTTGTGCTTTAAATAGCTTCTTGACAATGTGTCGACAGAATATGTGGTTGGCCTTCGGTAATTACTAATTACACACACTTTCGATGTCATATGTGCAAAGCAAAGGTTCAAACTGGGTAGTAGGATAAACATTCGGACTTCGATTTTTTTTTCTTTTCGACCTCAGTTGACAGTTTTAACCTGCCTAATTAAGACCCTCAAGCAGTCTGAGTGTTTTAGACTATGCTTTATCCATGATTTGGTGAAATTTTGTGGTTAGGTTTGGTTTACAATCTCTTTGCAAAATGTGTTACTGGGCTATACAGACACTTGCACGATGTGTTGAACCAGATCTATATCTTGAGTTTGTTGATTTTGAGAAAAGAAAAAAAATATATGTGAGCTACCTTTCAAATTTACCAATAATATCCCAATATATGTTGCTACTTTTTAAATTTATAATCAAACTCCTATTTATTGCTCGATCTTAATCGGGAAATTTTATTCGTACATGTCAAATGAATCTGGACCATGAATGCCTCTTTATTTTTAAAGTTAGTTTTAGGGGGTATTTGGTTGATTTTCTATCAAACCAGTAAGGATAAAACTTTCTATGTGGATTAACCTTTTTGTATAGATTGAGAATATTTTTGTTTGAGAGGATTTTATCATAGATGAAGGGGGTGTTTTTTTTATTGGGAGGGATATATTTGGGAAAACTTGGCTTTCTGCATTAAGTCCCCCTAGAAGCTAATTAAATAAGTCACTTTCTATATCATTAAGTCACTACCAAACAACTGTTATAGTTGACCGAATAAGTCTCATTAAGCTGTTAACAAACAGACCCTTGTATTTAAAGATTTAGGGGCTGTTTGTTTTTCCAAAAAAACCTCTTAATGTCTCTTAAGTCTGAACCAGTCAGACTTTTTTACATTCAGATTGTTTGTTTGTTTTTCCAGTTTTTAGAACCTCAAAACGTTACAAAACATTGCAATCTTATTGTTTCAGGTTTCAGATTTTAGCATCACCTCTTATTAATCAGAAGTGAAATAAGACTTTAGACTTCAAACCGCCTAAAAAACAAAGCTACTTTGTTTTGTAAACGTTTGCCAATGTCTTGTTTATGGTAGTCGTGGTCTGCAGGGTCCAAGTACTTAACCATGGCATTTTCTCACGACCATGAGAGCCATAAGGTGGTTTAGAGAATCACAAATACCGAGAATCATGGAACTATTTTTTAGTGTATATTTATATGACAAGAATGATATATTCTTTTATGAATATACTCATTAAAATCTACATATTGTTGTAGGATAAGTGTGTCATCGTCTAAAGGATATGACGATAGAGATAAAGATAGAGATAGAGATAGAGATAAATATATCAGAGTTAGATTAGAACTAAAATATCTCGTGGTTATCTACTTGTATCTCATCCCTATTTAAAGGGCTTATGATTAATGAGAATTGACAGATTTCCTCTCTCTATTCTATTTGTTAGTACACAGATATATATTTCAATAATATATATAATTACAAATATCGAATAACAAAATTTAATCAACCAATGATTAGAACAAATCAAATAGAAAGGGAATCGACAGAAATCGTAAAACGAATAAACCGTATATCGAAACAATCGATGCTGAGGCTCGTGTTGAACACGATTCCCTTAAACAGATTTGCCGTCTGTTCCCAGGGTACAACAGCAGAAGCAGTGTACTGCCGGATAGTAAACTTGCCTGAAAAAATCGCCGGAGAAACAACGTATGCACGAGAGAAATCAGAAAGGCTTTGTGTGTTCAAGAATGTTGTCTAATGGACTAAGAACGACTCCTCTATTTATACTGGAGTTGAAAAACCGAAGGATTAATTAACATTAATCCTAATAATCATTTCCAATTAATGAATATCAAGGAGTTACAAAAACCAGTGAATGTCGCGACTTATCACGCGGGTGAAGTCGCAGCACAACCCGCGTAACTCACTGTCTCGTATACAAACAGTGAATTTCGCGACTTACTACGCGAGTAAGGCCCGCGGCTTAACCCGTGTAATTCACTGTTTTATCGTCCATAAACAGAGCATTTCGCGACTAATGGCGCGGGTAAACCCGCGACCTAACTCGCGAAATACACTGGTTCAAAACAAAAATCAACCTGCGCGAGCACAAGATTTCGGAGCGGCATTCGTGTCCGCAGGTCGCGCCCACGCACAAGTTAGCCGAATTTAGCCTACGAAGGCCGCAATCGGCACCCCCCTGCGCGCGGGTAGGTGATGGAGTAAAACCAAACTAAGGACTTGAAAGTCCCTCCCACATTTTTAGTTATAAACCACTAAAACTTTGGTCCTCCTTCCTATGTGGGACAAGTTCCCACACCCATTTGGTTTTGCCAATTTTCATCTCAAACACTCAACTTTGAGCATCGTTTCGTTTCGTTTTCCCTTTAACACGTTATCAGCACGTAAGCTCGAATATTAGCTTCTAACTGCCACTATCTGCCGCCACCAAACTAAACGCCTGCTACCATTACCGCTGCAGATCAACATCCTGTTAATTTTGTTCAAGTACGTATACTTATTCTCTATATACGTTTTGTGCTAATTGTACGCTTGAATTTTTTTTACTACCATGATTCATGAATTTTTTTTTCTATCTAAATATGCACATTGTTTGCTTAAATCTCAACCCCGTAGCATCATGCAACTCCGTCCATTTTTTTATTTTGAGAGAAATAATGTTAACTTGTTTTTTTTTTACCATTGAGATTGAATTCGGTATAAAATAGAGGTTGGACGTAGTGGAATAAGAGAGAATGACGGCCAGTTAGGGTTTTTGAGAAATCCATCATTTGTTAGAACAAATCCTTTGAATTTCTCTATATTTATGTTATATAATATATTTATAAAAAAAATCCTCCATTTTTTATTAATATGTATTTAATAGTTCATCTTTCTTTCAATCATAATTTTATATTATTTTTGTTGATTGAATTTGTTAAACATTGTGGATTAAATATTTTAGTCGTATTGATAAAATTACGGATTTAGTTAATATTGATTTGTTTGTTAATTGTTCTTTATTTAATATCTATTTATTTTATTACTATTATTTTAATTCAATATCATTTAATTTATCAATGTTAATTGTTATTTATTAACTTATTTTATTGGATGTGCTTAATTTAATTGTTAATTTTATTTACTTACATTAGTTTAATTTATTTCGAATGATTTATCTTACCCAAATGTTTATCTTAATTAATAATTGCTATAATTCAAGTGATTATCTTATTTATGAGTTCCTACTCATTAATCTCAATATTTTAAGTTATCTTTGGAATTTACAGTTCCAACCCCCATAACTTTAATTTGTTATTTTGCCAAAAGCTCTAAAAATAACATGAAAAATGTTAAATTCAAATATTTATTTTGATTATGACTTCCTACTCATTATTTTTAACCATAATTCATATTTGAAAATTACACTTTAAACCCCATATTTTTTTGGCATCGTGCCAAAAGCTCCCATAATGTTGATATGCTAATAATTCTGATTTTGATTTCATTTTTGACCTCATGTCAAAATCTACCAATTAAAGAAATCGCAAGATATCGAAAGGATTTTGTCAAACGGGTGTAAATAACCCTAAGGTTTCTAGGGACTTAAGAAATCCATGTGATTCCCCTACTACCTGGAAATCCAATAGATTGGGTGATTTCTTTTTCGCTAATTGAAATATTGATGAAGTATTATCAATAAAATTAAAGCATACAAAATCCAATATTGTTATGATAATGAAATTTCATAACCATAATCCATTTTCTTATCAAATAGAAAATATATATTATCCTTTATATATGTAAATGGTTGAAACAACTCATCCAAAAATCAACGTCGTAAACTCAAAAGAATCTGAATGAGTATATAAACCTCCTTTTGAAAAGGTACAAGAAAATACCTAAAATCCAACTCCCTATTGACTCTAAAACCAACCTTTTGAAAAGGTACAAGCAAATACCTTCATGTTTTGAGACGACATATAAATCATAAATTTCATAGGAATACCTTTACTAGAAACCCCCAAAGAAATGTGGGATGTCCCGAAAGGGATAATTGGGAGTACTCATGAATATGTACTTACCGAACTAATCGTACATTGGAATGAAACCCACTTACTCGATTACAAAAAAAAGGTAACTGATGTCAACAAAGAAATATATCCAAAACGCATCTCAATCTCTGTGGCAAGGAACTCACAGAAGATGACATGATTTTTAACATTATTTCCACCTTTCATATATAAGTAAATATAAATATAAGTTCGAATGCAACTTTTAAACAAACTCATCAACCTAATGAAAGTGGTTGAGAGACATAACAAGGTTCTTTCGAATAACACCACATATGTCGGGATAAAGAAAATTCCCGATATCGATAGTGAAAGTGTTAGAGGTGGAAACAACTCCAAAGGATTGTGAGTTAAAAACAATTTCACACATGTGACATTTCTGCACCATGTGAACGAGACCCTATAAAGGGTCAGGGTATTGGTAATAGTCAGGAAGGATTTTTCAACACCTGGAGTAGGATACAACTACTACCCAGGTGATAATGGACAATCAAATAAGATATGCACTAAAAAGTGCTTCTATAAAAAAGGGAACACGTTGAAAATGAAATATAACATATTTGTTTTAATATTTAATATTGATTATGCATATGTTTCTTTGAAATTAATTTGAAGTACCAAAATTAATTTATTTGCTAAAGTAAAATCGAATATGTAACCATTATAGATGTAAAGAAATACATCAAAACAAATACAAAAAAATTTAATATTCTCCGTTCCGCTTAGGAATGTATCGAGGATAATTGATTTTTTTTACCTCTCATATAATCTAAAAAAAAAAGATAGACTAATACTTATTCCAACCAAAATACTTAGACGATGGACTGTCATTTTCTTGTTGGTACAAGATCAATATGAACCTTGTAAAGATATTTGTATCAAATGGAAATGAAAATGAGCATATATACATAAATTCCAATGAATATGAAAGTAAACATATATCATGGAAACTATGTGTCAAACTAGTAGATTATTGAGTCATCGAAACATATTTTATCACCAATAAAGAACTTTGTAGCAATGACACATATATGTTTCGACATGACCATGTGGGACACCATGGTTATGACATAGTGACATGTATTGCAAAATACACATAGACACATTCTCTTTCAAGTGAAAGACAAAACAAGGCAAATTGCAACTGTTGACTTCTGCAACATAAGAAACAACATTGCTATCATAATATGCCCTCTCGAATACATAAAACTTTGTATATACCTTAATCCTTAGTCAATACAGGAATGAGATCGTACTAAAGCTAAGGACATTATACAAAAATATTCCATTGTTACAATGAATACAAGGTGATATTTATGGACATAAACATCCAGAATGCGGACCATTAAAGTACTTTATGGTTCTGGTTTCGACACGATGAACGCATGTCGTATTATTGTCCACATGAAATACTGCACTCCTAGCACTAGTTATACATTTAAGGGCTCACCACCCTTATTATTTCATCAAGTCTACATGACTTGGAATGCTGGAGAATTTACATCATAAGGATTTGATGTTAATTGCATATGTATTAGGATCAATGTAGAGTTTCCTATACCCCATGTGTATATATAAAATGGTCTCATAGAAGTTGTTATCAAAAGAATATGATGACATCTAGGGTATTAGTAATGGGCACCAATTTACCCACATCTACCTGGGATTATGCAATTATTATATGCAGTTTTTTTTCGTTTTTAGACCCACTGCTTGCTAACCAGTCTCATGCGTACCAGTTGGTAAACTGGATATAAGCCTGATAGTTTACATTTACGCATATTTGGTTATATGTGCCAATTGCGCCCCCACAACGCATCGAAATGGGTCCTTAAAGACGATTTGGTAAATGTTGGATATGAACCCCCAACAATTATCCGATAATTATAATATTTGACTAGTGATCCCTTTACCGCTAGATTTGCGGGTTGTCACTTTCATGAGACTGTCTTCCCGTCGTTAGGGGGAGATAGGAAAAAGGATTTTCCATGGGAACGACAGGAAGTGTCATTGAATATTCTCACTCTGTCTCATTTTGATCCCCAAAACTTCACAACATAATGTTGAAGTCAAACGAATCAGACTCGATACCTGATACGTTTAATATTCCAAAAGTGACAAGATCACATATACGAGCTGCAAATATACTCGCAAGGTTAAAAAGTCCCCAACAGGGACACAACGCCACTGGAAAGTGCGTTGCAATCACACATAGTGGAGGCGTGGTTGAGGTCGTAGCTACCAAATGGAAGTGGTGGATGCTACTTGGTTCGATGGATACTATTCTAAAGGAAGAGAATAGTTAGGCACATCCATTTATCATCAATACATAAAACTCTCATGAGATTGTCTCTAATTATAATTATGTCCATGAATCATCACTGGAGGACGCTCCGAAGTTAATATTGATTCGAGAGATGAATATTAATCTCAAATGAACTATGAGAGTACATATGAGTCGATGGACAGATCATATATAATCATTGATGATTTATTCGCATATACAATGGCTCATAAAATGATCGAGCACGACGATATCGAACTAGACTCAGTTGAATAATATCAACAAAGAGCATATTGGCCTAAATGTAAAGAAACAATCCAGAAAGAATTCTATTATTTGACAAAGGATCGGGTATTTGGTCAGGTAGTGCTAACCTACCAAGTGTAAAGCCCGTAGGACATAACCGAGTCTTTGTCAGAAAGCGTAACGAGAATAATGAAGTTCTAATATGTAAGGCTCTCCTTTGGCGCAAGGTTTCTCACAACGCCCTGGATTGACCATGAGAAGACTTACTCTCTCGTGATGGACGTTATAACGTTCTGCTAAATAATTAACCTAATAGTTTCCGAAGGACTGGAAATGTAGCTCATGAATGTGGTTACCACATATCTCTACGGGGATCTAGATTTAGAGATATATAAAAGTACTTGATGATATTACATTACCAAAATCAAGTAACTCTAAACCACGAAATGCGTTTGCAATAAAATTGAAACGCCCACTTAATAGATTAAAGCAATCTAAGCGGATGTGGTATACCCGCCTAATGGAATACTTGATTGGGAAAGGATATATAAGAACGATGAACTGTTCTCTTGCGTATTTATTATGGAAAACAAGTTCCAGATTTTCAAATTAGCTCTATATGTCAATGTTATGAACATAATAGGCACTCTTGATGAAATGAGAGGTACCACAAGCTACTTAAAATCTGATTTTGAGAGGAAAGATCTTGGGAAGACTTTGTTTTGTATAGATATTTGAGCTAGGACACCGAGTTTGTGAAATATTAATATACCGATCGCATATGTCCAGAAAAAATCAGGCAATTTAATATGGACAAAGCGCATTCGGTTAGCACTCCCATGATCGGTTGAAGTGTCGGATATAAGAAAAAATCCATTTCGTCTAAAGGATGATGACGAAAAATGTTGGGAGCTGGAATTCCCTATCTAAGTACAATATGCGCATTATCGTACTTAGCATAATACACTTGACCATACATTATATTTCTCAATGAACTTGTTAGCTAGATTTAGCTCAGCACCAACGCAAAGTCATTGGAATGATATCAAATTAATATTTTGGAACCATTGACATGGGTTTATACTTTCCCTATAGAAAGAAAAATTGGATTGATAATGGAATTTCAATACCTACTTAGAATGTAAGCAGCAAAAGTACTAGCTCTTATAGAAAAACACCAAACAATGTCTTGGTATGTGTTTGCTGATATTAGGTATCTGTCTGACCCATACAAAGGTTGTTCCCAAACTGGATAAAGAATTACCACAAGGAACACGCCGATTGCTTGGAAGTAAACTAAGCAATCATTTGTAACTATCTCCTTGAACTAATCCAAGAATATTACTTTCCATGAGATAATAAAATAATGTATATGATTAAGGACTATCATTACATATATTAGAGGAGTTAGTAATTTTGGGTTCAACCAGTATCCTACTTGCATATATGGAAATGATGCATCATATATTGAAGAAATGAACATAAGATACATCAAGGTAATAACACAAAGCATATTCTGCTTAAGTTTATATACAATCAGCAATAAAATACTCTCTTTTAGATTCAAGTGAATCAAGCAAGGTGTCAAAAGAATGTGACATATTTTACCAATTTATTACCATAAAACCATATATTGGAAAACGTGTAGAAAGTAAATGGAAATGTTTTCCAAACTCCTTTGATTAATGCACGAAGCAGGGGGGGTAGTAGACAAAAGGGGGAGTCTACTATATTTGTGATATTGGTATGTTGTGCTCTTTCCTTCAACCAAGGTTTTATTTTTCCCATTGGGTTTTGTTCCTTGGTGTAAGGTTTTAGTGAGGCAACTGTTTATATACCATCATGATTTCCTAACTCTCAAGATTAAAGTATGAATCTAAGAGAAAACTAGACTGAAGGATAAGTCTATGTATTGCAAAGAAGATGGTGCGTTGTACTCTTTCCTTCGTCATATTTTTATTTTTTCCCACTGGGTTTTATTTTGGCGTAAGGTTTTAACGAGGCAACAACTGTGCACCACCACTCCTTTAACTCAGCACAAGGGGGAGTGTTGTAGGATAAGTGTGACATCGTCTAAAGGATATGACGATAGAGATAGAGATAGAGATAAATATATCAGAGTTAGATTAGAACTAAAATATCTCGTGGTTATCTACTTGTATCTCATCCCTATTTAAAGGGCTTATGATTAATAAGAATTGACAGATTTCCTCTCTCTATTCTATTGTTATTTCGTTTCGTTTCGTTTTCCCTTTAACACATATTTTAATTAAATTTATATAATATATATTCATTAGTGAATGCAAGCTATAGATAACTATAGCTGGTTTATAAACTAACTTTTTGAAAAGTTGCATTACTTAACGTTTCAATAAGCTTTATGAATTATTTATATTCTTTTTCCAATTATACTTTTTATATACTTTTTATAAATTAGCTTTTCAACATGTTTTTTAGGTTATTTTACATTTACATCTAGTTTATCGCTTATTATTACATTGTTATCTAGTTTATCGACTAACAGTCGGCTTATTAGCAACAACTAGTCTTTCAATTAATAGTTTGCCAAATATAGTCTATAAATGTACTTGAATTGGATAAACTTGTTTCTTAATAGAAATTGGAGCAATGCAAAACAAGAGGTTTAGATTGTAATGTCCCAAAGCCTAATGTAAGAGATTGACCTAATAACTTTATATTCAACCGTGATGCAATTTATTGGTAGTCCACATTTATAGACTTCGCAGCGATACAAATGATATCAGAGTTGATCCTTGTACATTTGGGATGGTGGGGCAAATTTGATTGACCATGATGAGTCTTTGAGGGAGTGTTTGTAACATCTTAGGTGAATCTAACATCGTCGATTACAAGGAGAATTATGGGAATGTCTGGTGACAGGTGAAGATATCAAGAATTTAAATGGAAGGATTTACAGCAACCCGTCCCACATTAATAGAAAATTAGATTTGTGAACTTTATAAGCTAAAAGATGTAGGTTGTCATTTATCAACAACTTTCAAGGTTTTAGTCGGATCTAAAATTAGACTTTGGTACATTTGGTGGTTTGGTGATATACGAAGAGAATTCGTAGAATTTCGTACCCACGTAATTGCATGTTGCTTGTTCGATTTGAAATGGCCATTAGATTCACAAACCCACATGTATATTCATTAAAAAGACTTGCAAAAACATCAAAAATATAATTTAAAGAGTAAATTACATTTTTGGTCCTTGTGATTGTCACTCATTATCAACTTTGATGCCTCTTTTAAACTAATTACATTTTTAGGTACTATGGTTGCCATTTTGTTTCACTCTTGGTCCCTCTGATTAACTTTAATTAAAATAGTTAGTTATCTTAAGGGTATTTTAGTCAATTTAGGTACTATGGTTGCCATTTGTCATGTCTGCGTAACAAATGCAACCTTATATGCTTTGTTTGATATGAAATGCAGGCTCATGAACCATGCATATTGAACAACTGTAAATCATTATTTTTTGATATACTGGTCAATAAAAATAAATAAAATAATGAAAATGTGTGGTTGTTAGTTGATTATTTATTTTTCATTACAATAAATTTTAGTTTATATTTTTGAAAAAAATAAATAATAATTATATTATAAAGTTGTTTATTTGACATACATTTAAAAAACACTTAATGAAATGAAATATATGAAAACAATACAACTTTTTGCATAAATTAGTGTAGACGGTTTGTAAATATATATCGGATAAATTGCATAAAAATTTAAAATATTCAATAACTGACTTACTTTAAAGATACGACAATACTTTTCTAATAATGTGATTTAAAAAATGAGAAGTAATTTTAATGTATTGTCAATAAAAAAATATCATTAATTAATTAATATAATAAGGATACAAAATGAAAAAGTTAGGAAAGACGAAAAAGAAAAAAAAAAGACAAACCACAAGGACTAAAATTGTAATTAACTATATATATTCTATTTCAAATAAAAAAATGAAAAAGACAAAGAAAAGGTAAATCGATTAAAATACCTTCAATATAACTAACTATTTTAATTAAAGTAAGTTAGAGGGATCAAAAAGTGAAAGAAAATGGCAACCAGAGTAATCAAAAGTGTAATTAGTTTAAAAGAGGGACCAAATTTAATAATGAGTGACAACCATAAGGACTAAAAATGTAATTTACTCAAATTTAAAAATGAAAATGAAAATTGATGGGGTTGGGTAGTAGACAAATGTGTACTAAACCACACAGTGGTGGGTTGGAAAGTTGCAGAGAATCGATTCATATCCACCACATAACACGTCCTATAAATAATGCTTTTTAACCTTTTACATATTTTAATAAATTTTTTTATTTTTATTTCTTATTTATTTATTAATATCATGATTCAAATCAGCAACTTTAATATGTTTTCCTTATCTTGTTTTTTATTAAAAATAAATGTCAAAATCAGGTCAATTCATGCGTTGGAAATGTAATTAATACATTGAGAATGTAATTAATACATTGAGAATGTAGAAAACAGATGTTGATGTGTGTGAGGAAAAATTAATTATGATGATACACTTAGCAAATTTATGGATGCAATTAGCCTTCCCATGAATATATATGTCTTTTGAAAACTTAGAAACAAAATATAAAAGCAAACAACCATGTGTATCAGTGTCTAGGCCAAGTGGTATAGTGAGTTGGCAATTCACATTTCTCTTGATGGCAAAATTCAAATTTATGTCCATAACATCTATGAAAAGATTTGTTTCATTTTAGTTGATTCAGAAATTTGTAACTTTTTTTTTGGCTTAAACATATGTAAAACGAGTGTTTTGCATAACCCTCATGAATTAAAGTGTTAGGAGCATCTCCAACAAAAGTTTTTCTAAAATAGAGTAAGAAAGATCAAAATCTCTAAAAAAAATTGCATCTAACTCCAACAACTATGTTATTTTAGCAACTCTAGTATTAATTATCTTATTAAAATATTTTATTTATTTAATTATATTATTAAAATATTTAATATATGGAAAGTTGAGAGAAGAAAAGTTTGTTTTTGGGGGTAATGATTAGTTTTGGGGGGAACTCTAAATTTAGAGATTTTTAACAATCTTTCTTCTCTTTTCTCTATTTTAGCATAGATGATAGCATAATTGTTGGAGCACCAAAAATGTTAAAATCCAATTTTTTCTTTGTGGTTCTAAAAGAAAATATCACGTTTATTAAATGTATTTTATCTCGTTGTACTTTTGCTACGATTACTTAAAATTAAAAAAATTTAAATATAGTATACAGATCTTTTTATTATGATCTTGTTAAGAGATATTTTTAAATATTTTGATAAATAATTAAATATTTTTATTAAAATACAAGATTGGTCATAATAGTAACCTTTGGGTCATAAATATAAAAACTTTGTAAGACATTAGTTTTCATAATATTTATTTTACAATTAGATTTGTTATGTTAATTTCTGAAAAAAAGAAATTGAAAGAAGGTAATGTGAATGGATAAAGTAGGCATTTACTTACTAAATATAGGATCAAATTGTTAACGTCGACATTAAGAGGGACGATTTGTGTAGTTTATTACTACAAGAAAATGGTTTTTAATAGAAATCAGAGTGTTTTTTCTTTCTTTTCTTTGAATAGAGGGAGTGAGTACCTAACAACTTTTATCTTTTAAAAAAGTAGTAAATAATTATAGAATAAATATGCGTATATCCTTCTCTATATAAACACCTTCATATCCCACTTATCTATCATCTCTCTCTATCTATCTCTCTCTATATATATATTTAGTATATCTTTTGCAGGTGAAGATGAGGCCTTCCATGAAGTTGTTTGCAACAGTGTTGCTTGTTGTCATGTGTCTCATGGCCAATGGTAATTATCTCTTACTTATATTATAGGAATTTATGTATGTATATATCTGTGTGTAGGTGAAGAATAAGTTGAGTTAATCGTGAGAAGTGTAAGAAGTGGATCTGAACCGTTGATCTATTTTAATCGCAAGTTCTCCTATGACCTATGAATTGCTGCTTAGAATAGAATTAATATGGTGCATCTCCATTTCTCATCCGGTTGATAACTCTTCTCACCGTTAACTCAATTTCTCACCGGAACACACCCCTGTAATAGGGTCAGGTTCAGGGAAAACTTAAAAAAACGAAAAACTGAGGAACACCTGATAGCACTTCATATGGACGATATGTACTTGTGCATACAAGTAATTTGTAACATGCATACGTGCATAAAAACCAAAAAATAACTTAATTTACTTACCGTTCAGATCGAGGCCTATTAGAATCAGTTTTTCATTAAGTTTTTCCTTGAACCTTCTTCTCTATCTCTCTCTCTATATATATATTTAATGTTGTAGTACATGCATGTTTGTTATACATACAGAAATGGGTGGTGGTATGGTGGTGGAAGGGAGGACATGCGAGTCACAGAGCCACAAATTCAAGGGGACGTGTGTGAGTGACACCAACTGTGGGAATGTGTGCAAGAATGAGGGGTTTCCTGGTGGAAACTGCCGTGGTTTCCGACGACGCTGCTTCTGCGTCAAACATTGTTAATTACAGATCTACTACCTACTTTACTTGCTTACTTTCAAGGAACGAATTAAGGCTGGCTGGCTGGCTGATTGGCTTATGTTATTATGTCCTTTTAATTTCGGAGTTTTGAGTTAAGTTTGAGTCATCATGTTATG
The DNA here is from genome assembly GCA_023525745.1 of Arctium lappa. Taxonomy (NCBI): domain Eukaryota; kingdom Viridiplantae; phylum Streptophyta; class Magnoliopsida; order Asterales; family Asteraceae; genus Arctium; species Arctium lappa. The sequence goes on from CM042050.1 coordinate 19,365,673, forward strand.
TGTCGATCGTTGTTTAAATAATTTCTTTTTAATTGCTTTGTTTGGTTTAATTTCCAATATATATATATATAATTAAACCCAGTCTTGTTAATTGCTGGGATCTTAACTTCTATGTATTATGCAATCCTACGTCCATATCTCTCTCTCTCTCTCTCTCTCTCTCTCTCTCTATATATATATATATATATATATATATATGGTCAGGTTTAGAGGGAAAAAAAAAGGAAAACCAAGGAACACCCTGAAAATTTCTTAACCCGAGTGTTCCTTAGTTTATCAATTTTTTGAGAGTATCCCCTGAAAATTTCTCTCTCTCTCTCTCTCTCTCTCTCTCTCTCTATATATATATATATATATATATATATACACACACTAGGGGCAGGTTCAAACGAGAAGTTAAACATTTTGCTAGAAGGCGAGAAGTGTTTAATCATATATGATACACATGCTTAATTATATATGGTTAAACACGTGTTATATTGGCAATACATAGACGTTTAATCATATATGATTAAACACACCCACAGGCCGTGTAATCATATATGATATCACACTTCTCGCCTTCTCATAAAATGTTTAACTTCTCGCATGACCCTTCCTCATATATATATATGTATGTATATATAAGGTTGGGTTCAAGTGAGAAGTTGAGTTTATGGTGAGAAGCGTGAGAAGTGGTTATCGTTGGATTAGAAATGGACGTTCAGTCGCACATTGGGATGAGATTCACCGAAATAAGATGCACGGATATGCAACAGATCAGTTCACTTCTAAGCCGCAATTCATGTGAGGGTTTAAGATTAAAAGAGATCAATAGTTCAGATCCACTTCTCACGCTTCTCGCTGTTAACTCAACTTATCACACGATCCTTCGCCTATATATATATATATATATAGCCTTAGGTTCATTTGAGAAATGGTAAATATATGAGAAATATAGAAGTAATCCTAGTCATTCATATAGTCAAGATCGGATTTGACTGGGCAAATATTGCGGCTTTGACTGGTCAAAAGTTGCGTCTATTCCAAAAAATAGAAGGACACTTTCGTAATTTTTACAAAATACACGGGCTGTGTTCATATATGAACATGTATAATTCACATATGAACTATACGTTCATATATGAATCAGTGTAATTCACATATGAACTTTTTTAACTGATTCATATATGAACCTTTGTGATTCATATATGAACTAATTAACTGATTCACATATGAACTAATTAACTGTAAGTTCATATGTGAATCAGTTGAACTAATTAACAGATTCATATATGAACTTTTGTGATTCATATATTAACTAATTAACTGATTCACATATGAACTAATTAACTGATTCACATATGAACGTATAGTTCATATGTGAATCATATAGGTTCATATATTAACTCATCCCGCGTATTTTACGAAACTACCCATCTACCTTCTATAGACCATGCAAGAAATTATCCGGTGCTTCGCGGTCAAAGCAGCAAATGCTGACCAGATAAATGACTAAGATTACTTCTCTATTTCTCATACATTTACCATTTTTCAAAAAAAAAAAATATATATATATATATATATATATATATCATTTTCAAATTAAAACAATAACCAAATAAAGAAACGCGAGAACGGACATATCACGTGTTTTTACACTAAAATAAGTAAAATTACATGATTCATTTCACAACCTGAGGTTGTGGGCTAAGTAAACCTGCTCACCCTTGTGTTGATCATGTTCCGTATGACATGTGATTTCAGTGGAAAAACTCATGTGATTTGGCCAATTTTTTGGTTTATTTATTTTGACTCTTCTCATTTGATCTCATATATAATGGGGTTAGCTAAATGCATCCCTGCATCACACATACCAACCTCAAAAGTTTCTTTTACATTTTCAATATACGATTTAACTTGATTTTGATTTATAGAAAAGTGTATATAACAACATCCATATATAATATTAGTATATCACTAAAGTAGAGAAAGTACTAAAAACGTCAAATATGATAAAGAAAGTGGAAAGAAAAGAGAACACCAAATTATATCCCTACCCCCTGAAAAAAAAAATGAAAAAAAATGTACCCCTCCCCTCTCACACCGATTCCTTTTTTTTAATTAATAGTTACATTTTTAGTCCCTATACTTTTTTGATAGATTTACTTTATACATTTTAGTTTTATATTTTCATCATATTAACACATATAATCGTATATTAACTAAAATACGTTAAAAAAATATTTTTTTAATTTTAACAAGTTACACCATTATAATCGTCTCGTCGATACCTTCAAAATGAGCCCAATATTGAATATATTTTTTTATTTAATTATATTATTATATGTCATATATTGTACCTTGGTTAATCGATTTTTTTAAAAAAAAGAGAAAATGCATTACATCGAACGTAAGTTTTTAACATAAAGATAATAAATATAATAAATATATTACGTATTTTTTTTATTCCAACATATTCCAACTTTGATTATTCATTTAAATCAACATATTCACGAGTACGAGTACGCTCTATATATTCTTCATACACATCTAATCTACGTTTGTATGGGATAATCCACGACATTGCATCTGGAAGTACATGACGTGTCCAATGGTGTATGAGTGTGGATATTGGGTAATCTCCTTTTAATACCACATTTATGTAATGATTACCATTAACATGCACTATTGCAATTGACTCGTCTTGGGATGATGACGGCGGTTGTGTCCTGAATGGTAAGTATGTTGTATAATTTCCAAAATTTAAAAATTGATCAACCCAAGCAGATACAAACATTTCCTTATATGACGTCAACCATACACGTTCCAAATAATTTAAAACCCCTGAAAAATATAACAAATATATATATCAATATCTTTAGTAATAATGGTTAAATCAAATTGTTTTTACATCGAATGAAAACGGATGAATCGTTCTTTCGATATATATATCGAATGATTCTGTTTTCATTAATCGATATGTGATATCCCAAAATAATCGATATTTGTGATATCCACAATTAATCACATGTGATATCTACAAAATACAACATAATTATGTATGTTAAAACGTATTTTTAAACGTATTTTTTAACATATTTTTAACGATAATAAAATAATTAAATAAAAAAATATTCAATATTGAACTCATTTCGAAGGTGTCGAAGAGACGGTTATAATGGTGTAACTTGTTAAAATTAAAACGTATTTTTTTAAACATATTTTAGTTAATATATGATTATATGTGTTAATATGATAATAGTGTAAAATGAAAATTAGAAAAGTAAAAGGTATAAAGTAACTAACTAAATAATTATAGGGATATAAAATGTAACTATATATATTAAATCTTTTAAAATCAACTTTTGTGGATCTTATGTGATTCACGTGAGTGAGGAAAATAGTTCATAGGAGGGGATATGTAATTATTAGAGGGATAGCCTTAACATCACCCCAAAAGAAAGAAGGAAATCGACAAAATTTAGGATGTGACTATATAATTCTATCACTCACACACACACGTGTGAGTGTATATATATATATATATATATATATATTAATATATACACACGAATTTAACGTTTTTGTGTAAAAGTGTGTTTTCATCAAATCTCATTTAATATTGTTCGTTACAATCAAAACTTATTGTTTTAAGTAGGGGTGTTCATCGGTTGACATCCAATGGATGTGAGGGGAACCGAACCGATTCAATCATCCATTGGATGTCGGTTTGGTTCCATCCATTGGATGTTCTTATTGGACATCCATTGGATCAGATTAAATATCCATTGGATATTTTTATTGGATATCCATTGGATCGGATTGGATCCATCCGACATCCAATAGATGGTTAGATCGGATCCATCCAACGTGTTTATTTAATGCAATGTTCTAATTAATTACTTTTAGTTTGTGTTAAAACCAACATAAGTGACACTAAAAATTCAAAAACCAACACAAAACAAATTTAGATTTAAGCAAATTGCAAAAAAAATAATTAGATGATAGTTGGATGGAAAACTGGATGGTAATCAGATGATTAATTGGATGGGTAATTGGATGTTGGTCGGTTCGGTTCAGTCGGTTTTGGTCGGTTCTGGACTACCATCCAAGAACCGACCGATCCAAATTGGATGTTGAGATTTTCAATCCGATCCGATCCAATTACAATTGGATATCCAATTATGGTCGGTCGGTTCTAATTTGATCGGTTGAATTTCTGCACACCCCTAGTTTTAAGTTTCACTTTACCATTTTAAATATTTATCATATTTTAAACAGGGCTGACAATGGGTAAGGGTAAACCCGTTACCCGTTATGTTTCGACCTGTTGGATAAGGATATGGATAAAAAAAAATTATCCACTTATCCATTACCCGTTTACCCGAAATTTTAGTGGGTAGGGTATAGATAAACGATTTTTCGTTATCCATTACCCGTTACCCGTTACGATGTAATATATATGTATGTATAATTATATAAAACTAAATGTTAGTATATATACACATAATTATATTAAGTTAATTATTAATTTTTTTATAATGTTGTCGTATATTAACGTGTACTTTAATTTATTTTTTATATTTATCGAGTAAAAGATTTCATGTTGATTAAATAAAAAACAAGACAAATTTAGAAAAATAAATAAAACGACAAGTGTTAGTCTTACAATTTTCATATTGTTTTTAAAAATATTATACTATGATTAAATTTAGAGTAATAAAATGTTTACTACAACAAATTAGATATAAAATAATAACTATATTTACGAACTTATGTTTTACTTATATGTTTGAGGTTTAACAATATCAATTGGAGTTCAAAATGAAATTTTGTTTTACCAGTTATCCATTCCCCGTTTCGTTACCCACAACTTTTTAATGGGTAGGGTAGGATACGGATAATGGTTTTATGAGATGAATAATTACCCGTTTCGTTAGGGGTGTCAAAAAAACCGTTGGACCGCTCAAACCGGTCGAACCGAGTCAAACCGGACCGTTTTTGGCGGTTTAGGCGGTCTGGCGGTCTGGTCTGAAAAATCGTCAAACCGGGCAGTCTGGTTCGGTATGCGGTTTGGAGGTTTTTTTGGGCGGTTTGGACCAAACCGACCGCCAAATATATCTATATAGGTATTTTTATTTTTTATGTACATTTTTATATCATCTATTGTTTAGCCAAAATATCCAATTTATCTTTAGAATTAAATATATACAAAAAAACCCAAAGATAATTTAATTCGTCGAGGATTTTATTTGCACTTTGCATATTACTTCTTTTTAGTGTTTTGTCTTGGGATATTTTGTTAACTTTTGTGGACTTTGTTAACATTGTTGTAGACTATTATTTATTTCAAATGAACTCAAGCTAATAAACCTTTAAAGTTCAAAATTTTATATGTTTTTTATGTTTAAACTTTAAAGCCCACTAAAAGACCCAAACCGCCTAAACCGGTCGACCAAACCGCCTAAACCGTGATCCGACTTGACCCGTCTGAGCATTTGATGTCAAACCGCTCGGTTTGAAAAATCAACAAACCGCCACTAGCGGTTTGGTTTGTGGTTCGAGGGGTTAAACCGTCCAAACCGGACCGCAAACACCCCTATGTTTCGTTACCCGCTATTTTAAATGGATTGGATAACGGATTAACCCTTGCCCTACCCATTGCCAGCCCTAATTTTAAATAATTTGAAAACAACTGCACGAATTATACATCATTACAAAATCTTATGGGGACCTTAAAGATGTTTCAATTGTTCAATATGATTATTTTATTTGTAAATATTATAGTATGTTTTGTAAGTAATTTGTTAAAATAAATATAAGATAAAAGGTACATAACCATTAAAGTGAAATAAATAACATTATTAAAAATAAAAGAGTGAATCACATTTGTGGTCCTGTGCAATGGTTGTTTTTCATTTTTATTTCCTAAAATTCAGTAAGTACCAGATAGTCCTTATTTTGTGTTTCAGATTTGCAGAGATAGATAGATAGATAGATAGATAGATAGATAGATAGATAGATAGATATATATGTAACAACCTAACTCATGCGACAAGAGACAGAACCAACTTTACTAAATAATAATGTCAAGCGGCCTAATACACATCTAAAATACAAGATTTGCAGAAAGACAACCTAGTACACAACTGAGAATACATTGACAAGAATCTACAATGGAGGTCCTCTAATTCAGCTCCAACTCGCATCTTCTCTTAAAACTTATCCGCTCCTCCTACTGCCACTCTTTACCTGAAAATGGTTTTAGATTTGAAAAGAGCGAGGGTTAGACCGAAAGGTCTAGTAAGTCCCCTCTTACAACAGTTTTTAACTCATCAAACATTCAATGATTTAACATAAAATAAATCATTTTCAGCTTCAAGGAAAAACCTTTAACTTTAAGCAAACTTCTTCGCTCACACTACCGCCACCCTAAGGTGACAACGTGTCTGTGACTCACACTGCCTTTGTTGGGACACACCCCCAATGGCATAAACGTAACAACCCCCCCCCCCCCCCCCGGCGGGTATGAGCACAGGCGGGCCACACCCCCCGACTTTGAGCCTACACACTTAGGACCATGTATGCATACATTTCCATTTTGACAACAATAATAGAAACATCTTTAACATTTAAGTAAATCTCGCAGGTAAATATTAAAGCAACATCATTTCAAAGCTTGCATATAAAATCACATACATAAAACATAACTTTATCATCATAAAAGACTTTGGTTCAGAAAACTCACCTGGTGCCCTTTGCTTAAATTTTTGCGTCTACCCTTTACGGCCCGAAATGAATCCTATAAGAAAAGTAAACCGATAAACTCTCGGTGTCTTCTAATTTACCACGCAAACCGACCTCAACATTGGACCAATTTAAATTAATAGAACTCGGCCCATAAACCTACCCGGCCAAATAACTAACAGAAAAACATCGGGCCTGATACTAGGAGCCCAAAACTTACCAAAGCAGACCATGGGCCACGACCCAATTCCCGAGGCCGGACCGGGGCCGACCAGGGCTTCAGCGCCCGGCGTGGACCAACCTGCCTCGAGATCGACTGGGGTCTCGCTCGCCCGGACTTCACAAACCTTTGACCGAGGTCTCGACCGGAACCCTTCTGACCGGTGTCAACCGGGTCTAATGACCGGTGTAATACCTTAACCGATGTCTCCTACCCCGGTCCCCCAACCCGGGGTTTGTTTAATCGCAAAATCCCAAGGTCTGGGACCTGCACTTCCAGCGATCGAGTGGGAAGCTGATTACAAGCCCCAAAGCTTTTGATTGAGATAAAAGTTTAAATCCTACCAATCCTTTAACAACCAGAATTCATCACCCAATGACACAGAATTGAAATAAATAAATCCCAAATTCCCTAAAACCAAACCACAAATCGCTCCAACTATTTCGACCCAACGATTAAGACTGAAATTAAAATCTCTAGCAGTGAAAACATAGATTAAGAGGAAGATTACCTGAAAATAATAGATGAACTTGAAATCTCGATCAGCTCTCTCTCCCTTATGCTCGTCGCCAAAAATGCCCTTGACTCCCTCTCTCTCTCTTTCTCAGTCGCCTCTTGCTAAAATGGGAGATGTTAGGGTTAAAATCCCTTTTTTTTAATTCAGTAATATAATTCAGTATATATATATATTGTAATAACCGGGTAAATTGTAAAGATATTTAAGTTGGGGGTTTATTTGTTATACGCTCCAAGATGAAGGGGGTTGAGTTATATTACTGAATTAAAAAAAAGGGATTTTAACCCTAACATCTCCCATTTTAGCAAGAGGCGACTGAGAAAGAGAGAGAGAGGGAGTCAAGGGCATTTTTGATATATATATATATATATATATATATATATATATATATATATATATATATAGGCCAAGGATAATTTACAACCCATGTAAATCTTACAATCCACGCAACCAATATCTTAACCGTTGAATTCATGATAAACGGTTATTTTGTTTTTATTTTATTATTTTGATTTTTTTAATTGAAAATATTGGACCCACATATATTGTAATCGTCGATCATTGATCCAATGGTTAAGAAGTGGGTTGCATGAGTTGTAAAATTTCCATAGGTTGCAAATTAAACTACCCCTACACACACACACACACACACACATATATATATATATATATATATATATATATATATATATATAACAAATAAGTTGCATAAAAATTTAAAAATATTTAATATTTAACTTATTTTAAAAGTATATACAAGATTTTTCTAATGATGTAATTTACAAAATCCGAATATATATTTTTAATGTATCTTTAGTTAAAATTATTATTAATTAATTAATGTAATAATGGTATAAATTGAAAAATGAAAAAATGTAAGAAAAAAAAAAGACAAACTATAGGGACTATAAATGTAGTTTACTATGTAATCTAATAAAACAAAAGATAAAAAAGACAAATAAAAGGTGAAATGACAAAAATACCCTTAATTTAGCTAATTTTTTTTTAACTAAAGTTGGTTAGAAGAACCAAAAGTGAAATAAAATAGCAACCACAATGACCAAAATTGTAATTAGTTTGAAAGAGGAACCAAACTTGATAATAGATGTCAACCACAGGGACCAAAAATGTAATTTACTCAAAAAAATAATTAATGTAATTTATACTAATAATAAACCCAAATATTTAGTATTTTAAATCTTAATGGACTTTGTTCCTCCTCAATTATTTAGGCGCTGCAAATAAAAACGACAAATAGATAACTAGTCTCCGTCCTCTCTTAATTGTAAAATCGACACACAAAAAACATACGACTTCTCTAACCAAAAAAAGTAGCGCCCGATTCTCTCTGTTAAATCTATAAACGTCGAATATCATCGATATAAATATATGATATCTTTATTTTCATGACTAAATATAATATTTTTACCTTCAATATTTTCCCTGAGAAATCCGTCGCTAAAGGTCACAAAACCTTTACAAAAGTTGGTGAGTAAATTGTTAGTGGGAAACTCATACTAATGCCAGATTACCCATGACCTTGATTTATTTATTTTCTTGAAAAACATCTGATTCTACCTGAACCATTAGCACTTTGTGGGCAATCCGTTGGTAATTACCGATGAAAATTTCGTTGGGTAATTTTTGTGGGTAAAATAATTAGTTTATAGTGTTTTTTATTTTTCATAATGTACATTAACTTATTTTTTTTATTTTATTTTATAATTAAGGTGCTCCCCCTTGTATAAATTTCTGGCTCCGCCCCTGCTAAAAACGTTATTCGAATTAACACCGTTATCCTAGGGTTCACTAACCTTGTTATGTGCCGATAATTAGGGGTGTTATATTTATTTATTAATTATATAAATCTATATCTAAATTATATATATATATATATATATATATATATATAGGATATATAGGGTCAGGTTAAGATAAAAACGCTAAATAAACGGAAAACTGAATAACTATGAAAAAATAGATAAAAAAATATATCAGTATGAATGTCAAATTAAAGAGAAAAATATGATAACTTTTTTGTGTAATTTGTTTCATTCAAATTTTGATCATATTTCGTATTTTTTTCGATTTAAAAAATAGAGGGTGGAAAATTTTTAAATTTTAAAATAAAGTTGTAAGCACCTCTTTGATCACATCCGTTTGATCAATTACGTTGTGTTCTCGAAACTCATTTAACGAAGGAAAGGAAAGGAAAGGGAGGGAAAGGAGAGGAAAGTGAAAAAAAACTCGTGTTCTCGAAGCTTTTTTAGGAGAGAAAGGAAAGGAAACGGAAGGAAAGAATTGATAACTTTCCTCCGAAACCTTTCCTCCCAAATGTGGGAGGAAAGGGAAGGAAAGGAAAGGAAAAAAATTAAAACTATTTAAAAAAATTACTGAAATTATTAAAATTACAAAACTACCCAATCTTTCATCACAAGAATATATTTTTACAAGGGTATATTTGTAAAATTGACATATTTCTTTTCCTTTCTCTCCTGTTCAAGAACATGAAAAATTATTTCATTTTCTTTCCTTTCCTTCCTTTTCCTTCCATTTCGAGAACACAAATGAAAAAATTATTTTCCTTTCCTTTCTCTTCTCTCCCTTTTTTTTCCATCCATTTCTTTTCTTTTCTTTTCTCTCCAGGTTAGAGAACACAGCGTTAATGTAATGATTGTTGGAGTGTTTTTCTGTTTTTCATTTATTTAAGTTCTCTCTCTCTCTCTCTCTCTCTATATATATATATATATATATATATATATACACATATGTGTGTGTGTGTGAACCAAACATAACATTTGGAATTTGGTCAAAAACATTATCCATTCCAATTCCTTCAAAATCCATGAACTCATGGATTTTGAAGGAATTGGAATAGATAATTTCTTTGTTTGGTTCACATATCGATCATGATGGAATCTTTTGAATTCCATTGAATTCCACAAATCAAAGAATTCATCATTCCTTAGCTAAAGTGAAAGAATTGAATTTCATCCAATTCCTATCAACTAAACGTGTGGTCAAATTCCATTCTAATTCTTTCAAAGTCAAATTCCTTCAATGGATTCCAATTCTTTATAGAAACGACACCTTATAATCATAACTAAAATCAGACATTTTTACACACTACCTCTTATTAATCATAACTAAAATAAGACTTCAGACTTTAGACCTCTTAAAAAACAAACGACACCTTATATTGGGGCGGTTACTTTACAAACCAAATTATTTATACAAACTGTATAAACCTTTTTTAACTAATCATAATTTTTTTAACTTTTTTCTTAATTAAGAGAGTTGATTAGTCATTTTTATTGTACTATCATCTTCATTATATTAATTTTAGAAAACAAATTTAATTAAAAGGAGAAATATATGAAACAGTTTTATTTTTTATAGAAAAATAAAAATATATGAATCAATTTCATCATATTAAACACTTTAATGAAAAAAATTCATTAAACTAAACAATAAACTTGTACGGTTTGTATAAATAATTTGGTTTGCATTTGATCTCTCTCCTATATATGTATACATAATATATATATATATAATATTAAATATTATTAATTTGGTGTAAACAGTTTTAATATGTCTTTGCACAAATATAGATAAGAATAAAGATTCATTATAAAAAAAAAAGCAATCAAACTCAAAAGCATGATGAAATAATATCAAGAGAAAAAGGAGACAATGTGTGATTGAGTGTGAATGCGTATGTATACACCTACTACCAACACATCTTTATCTATAATGACAAACTTTTATCTTTTATATACAAAAGGAAAACCCATAGCCCATTACGTGGCATGTTGGTGAGTCAGAATCCTAGGTAGAAATTTTTTTGAGGTGGTGTTTGGTTCGTTGTAAATTAACAGAATTTAAAGGAATTGGAATGGTCAATGTTCATTCATGCGTTTAGTTATCTTTTGAGTTTTAATAAAGAATTCAAATTCCACGAATTATGGAATGTAAATTCCTTAGATTGTAGCAAGTAAATTCAACTCCTTCATACCATTTTTTAAGAAAAACCATTATACAATTATACTCCATTATATTATTCCATTCCATTCTATATCACATGATGGATGTCAACCCCGCCTCCACCACCACCTGTCGTTACATGTCGCCACCACCATCACTTGTCATTGTCGCTGCCGCCACCACCACCGCCGCAAGCATCACCTCCACCACTGCCACTACAATCATTGTCGCCGCCACCCGTCATTGTCACTACCAGCACCACCTTTACATATTGTCACCGTCGCCGCCGCCACCACCAGTAGTCACCGCCACCGCATCCACCACCTGTCACCACCATCGCCACCACCCCTACTAGTCGTCGGCACCACCACCACTCGTCGTCATCGTCAATAAAAGACTTCTCCACCCCCATTAAAAAAAATGTATATGTTACAATGAATGGGACTTTTTTGTAATTTTTATAGAACAATTTAAGTATTTGGTTTAACTCCAAACTTTTGATATGTCCCTGTTAGCCAAGATGCCTTCCCTACCAACTCCGACTTCCTCCCTTCTCCATCTCTTACATTTTCTCATTTTCTTGTTTATTTGGATAGAATCAGTTCCTCTTCTGGGTTCCTTTTCGGAGGAGCAGAGGTATCATGGCTTGAATTAGACTTGGCAAACGTGTCGTGTCGGGTTTGTGTCGGGTTGAAAGTTAAACCGGTTGTAGATCCCAGAACAGTGCAATATATCAGAAATAATAATCAATGAAGAATAATGTATAAACCACAACTGCTGGTGATATGCTTGATAAACAATAAAGGGTTTAGGTTTACAGAGAGAATTTCTGATCAGAGAATGTAAACCTTATGACTAATTGATTTCTTCTTTTTTCCTTCTCTAACCTAAAACTAGGTTAAGAAAACATATATATATATATATATATATATATATAGACGTGTAAGGCCTAATGAGCTTGAGGCCCAATTACAAAACAACTTTCAACATATTACAATTCCGAACCCTTATAAATGTGATACAACTTTCAACGCACTAGGACTTTCAGTCCTAACAATCTCCCTCTAAAGTTGAATAAGGCATTTATCTTCTTGAAATCTTCATGCCTTGGTCTTCTTTCCCTCTTAAATCTTTGAAGAACTTTGGTATTGCATGTCTTCATGTCTTTCCCAGCTCCCCCTAGATTAAAGCTCTTGGTCTTCATAGTTTCAACTTTGTAACCAGATTCAATGTACATTAGCCTCGACTGAATGCACTATCAAGCAGATTTTATCTGTAGAAACTCAACACATCGGATCAGCACACAAGAAAGATAATGTGTGAGATATGTGACATTCCACAATGCATCTTCACTTTAAAACAAAGAATATGTCTTTGAATCGCGAGTTGAATTGACTTTCAGCTTAAGAACTTGTTTCAATCAGCTCGTTGGAGGAACAAACTTGTAGCAGACACCACATGATACGGGATAGAAGAACCAACCTTGAAATCCAATGACTTTTCAACCTCAGATTTAAGAAACTCTGTTAAGAAATTCTGTTACTCCCCCTCAACTTTGCTAACTCCCCCTCAACATGATAATATGTGTCTTTGAATTGTGTGTTGTTCTCCCCCTCATGATGATCAGGAGAATCCTGAGCATCATGTATCTTCGAAGACTAACCGAATGAGTAGCAAAATATTAGATAAAACGATTCAGTGACCAAGGGTAACAACTAACACAGAAACACAATAGTAACTGTTATCACAACAATTAAAATAATTGTGTGGCCTATTTTCAGAGTTGGCATCGATGTATCTTTGATAGGACTTCCAGTTATCACCGAAGTAAAATATTAAAAAGTTACTTCTCAAACTGTTCCGGCAATATCACAAAGATATGCAAAGGGAATCACAAAGATTCGTGCGTGTGTGAAAGAAGTATAACTCAAATCGATTAGGCTCAAAGATTGATTCAACCTGGGACGTAGGTTAGAAATCAATAGACTCAGTGAGATGAATATGAAGTTCGGAGACCGGAGCTGATGTCTTCCTTTTTCAATATCTAAGGCCTCCGAGTGAGGAATAGATAGATTATGTGCTAAATCTCCGTGCAAATATGAAACAAGTATCTTTTGAGAGATACTTGAGTGGCTGGGTGGGGTGACACCAGTTATCGACACTGGGTCCATGTCTGTTTCAATATCCATCTCCAAAGAACGAGAATGAATAGATTATGTGGTAACCCGGATAACTGGCTCGGTTTGGTAAGGACCAATAATTCTTTTAAGTCCTGACACATCCTCACCCTTTTTTTAATCACTCCGAACTCATCTATCAATCTAGACCCTCACTGATGTCTATGAATAGGATGTGTTTCTTGGGTAGGTCCTTCCGGTTCTAGATGGACCATAGAAACATTAAAAGCCCTAACACTCATTTAACTCACAAAAATAGAACATTGAAGTACAAGTCAAAACATTGAAACACAAGTCCTGAACTGAAGTGTTCAGAAGTCGATATGAAAAATAAACAACGTGGTACTCCCCCTCAAAATATGGCCTAACCCTTGATTGTAGTCATGTGACTTGAATAATCTGAATTAAATCACACATGACATTCCTGCAAAACAAATTAAGAAGATTTTGGTTTTGGTATCCATGTTGTGATGGATCCTTGATGGTTAGTTGTCTTGGCTTTGAAGCTACTAGACTGAGGATTGGGGATGCTATAAGTACCATACCAATTATTAACATACCTTAAATCCACAAAGTCACTATTTCCACAGTGAGTGCAACAGATCTTTGCTCGGTTTAGACTAATCAACTATCCTGTAGAATAAACATAAGTAGGTGAATCAGTCTTGAAAATAGATGACTCTGTATCAACTACAGGAGAATCATGAGACTTGTGTCCTTCACTGTCTTTAGTAGTTGGTTTCTTTCTCCAAACCATCTTTACTTTTCTGGAGAAATGATTATCTGAAGAATCATTAAGCTCGCAATCAGAAGAATTGGAGTAGTAAGTATGTCTTTTGTTAGAGGTGTCGGTCTTTCTTTGTTTCTGTGAATGTCTGTTAGATTTTTGCTTTGAAGATTTGTTCACAGAAACCTTTTGAGAGGCAAACGTTGAACATTCACCTTTATAAAATTTGACCGGTGGCTCACCAGTTGAATCCAAAAGGTCAACATGACTTGGAAGTTTTGGATCGAAATCAAACTGGTCTAACTTACTGTCTGAACACACCTCAGAATTCAGAAAGGCTGAGAATTCCATTTTCTCATCAGAAGGAGCCTTATCACTTGAAGGATTTAGGAAACTGGAAGGCTTTGTGCCTTGAAGCGGATCATTAGCGGAAGCATTTTGAAAATCAGAATGATGATCCATTTCGAAAGATTGAGGCTCTTTTCCTTTGTTTGAAGAATTTGGTGATGAGTCACCCAAAAAGGCTTTACTGGAAGAGGTGTCTGAGGTGGATAGGAATTTTCCGACAGATTGATTTTCTCAACTTGGAGAATTTCAGGCTTAGCTTGAAGCGCTGCTTTGTGAAGCTGCTCTTTCATCAGCTCTGCTGCCAAGGTAGACAGTTGTGATTTAAGCTTATTTATTTCTGTCTGAAGATATTCCTTTTCTTCCATCAACCCAGTTTCCCTTTTATCGGAATTGAGACACTCAAGTTTGGATAATAACTCCTGTTTTTCCTTTTGAAAATGAGCCTTTCCTGTGCAAATGACTCTTCTAGCTGAACAATTTTCTTTTCTAAAATCAGAGGTGGAACATAGATTTTGTGGTCCATTGATTCCTCCTCAGTTTCAACCGTTTTTGAATCAAGTGCAGCCTGAGAATAGCTTTGAAAATAGTCATTTGACAGAAAACAGGGTTTTTCGGTGTTGTATGACACATTCAATGAGTCATAAACAAAAGGAAGTTGCATCGTGGTAGTGTTTTTCCTTCTCAAAGTTTTCAGTTCCGGATCCTCATCAACAAGTGGTTTGATCCATCTGATTTTGTACTCTGGGTAGGTCTTGTCCACTCCCAAAAATTCGAAAACATATAGCATGGGAACTTTGGTCAAGACCTTTTTCAGATGGTGTGGGTTATCGTAACCGATACCCGTCTCTGAATATTTGAATTCTTTGGGTGCAAGCAAATGCATTGTTTGTCTAGATTGACCAATTTTGTAAAGTTGCAGTTCGAGATCATTTAACTGGTCAGATAACCTTTGATTTTTATTTTTATAAGACACATTTAACTGGTCAGATAACCAATTTTGTAAAGTTGCAGTACAATATCAATTTTCTCATTTTCTGACATACGAAGCTTGTAAGTAAGGTCATCTACTTTGGTCTTTAACTCTTCAGACTCTTTTGAAAAACTCTCACACTCTTCCTTTAGATTTGAAATTATGCACAAGTTTCCAGCATTTTCAATGCGTTGATTATCATATTTGTCAAGTAGTCTTTCAACTCTAGCTTCTAAACAAGAAACTTTCTCTCCTAGCTCAGAATAAGTTGGATGAGACATTGTTGCTTGAAAAACTTGAAGTCTAGGGACTAAACTTGACAAAATATGAAAGAATCAATGTGCAAGGACCAAGAGTGACAACGAGTGAAACTTGAAAGTTTAGGGGTCACAAATGACAAACGACCGAAACTTTGAAGTATGGGGGCTAAAAGTGACACAAACTGAAACTTAAAACTGCAAGGACTAAAAGTGACAAAAAAATTAAACTTAAAACTAGAAAGACCAAAAATGACATAAGTTAAAACTACTAACTAGAGGGACTAACCCTAACCCGACCTGTTTAATAAACAAGTCAGAAAACCAACCTTAACCCAACCAGCCCAACCCGACATGATCCATCTAACCCATTTAACATTTATAAAACTAAAAATTAAAAATTCACAAAAAAGTACAAATCTAAAATTCAAATGAAAGCATTAGAAATCCAAATTTTATAGTTCAAACTTAAAAGTCCTAACCAAATCTAAAACATTAAAAATCCAAATTATTAAAAAAAATGTATATATATATATATATAGAGAGAGAGAGAGAGAGAGGAAATTTCAAATGAAAAATCAATTTTAATTGTGCACGTGAGAACAAATCTCAACCACTCTATCTCTATTGATCCAACAACTCATATTAAATAGAGTTTTTCATTTTTTGATGCTTAGGGGTAAAAATGGAAAATCATTTAAACTCACGCCTACTATATTTGACTTTTTATTTTCTTTTTTAATTAAAAACTTTTACCCAGTTAATGTTTAACATAAATTATCTTAAAAATTACTAATATTTTAATTAAACAAATTACATCAAAAAAACAAGAATTTCGTACTCTTAGATATGACATCCATCTCGATATAGGTTTTTTTATTGTTTTAACCGTTTTTACGTGAAATGTTATATATGTGTTATATTCATTATGAATATTTATGTATGTTCAAGTATGTACAACATCTCGACACCGTAACTATGCAACTTGACATCACTTTCTTCAACGTCGTAAGGCATCACGTTTCTTCAGCACTGTAACCCAACACCCATCAAGACGAATTGAAAACCTATCGAGTAATTCTGTTGTGAATCGGGGAACAAAAGAGACTATGTCACGTCTCAACATCTTCACGGGTCATTCATGTATTATTCATCATGAATAATGTATCATTATAATGAATAATACAACTCAGGGTGAATAATTCACGATTCATGAATTCGTGTATTATTCATCATGAATATTGTGTAATTCATCATGAATATTGTATTATTCATCTTGAATAATGAATGAACGTTTTGATTTGTTATTCATACTGAATGTGGGACATCTGGGGATGCACATACATATTCATAGTAAATTAAACCAAATTTTGGTTGTGAATTGAGAAACAAAAGAGAGTGTGTCATGTGTCTACACCTTCACAGGTCATTCATATATTATTTATCATGAATAATGTATCATTCATCATGAATAATACAACATTTGCCATCCAGGGTGAATAATACACGATTCATGATAAATAATAAATGAATTATGAATTCGTGTATTATTCATCATGAATGTTGTATTATTCACCATGAATAGTGAATGAACGTTCAGTTTGTTATTCATACTGAATGTGGACACCCGATGACGTGCATGCATATTCATAATGAATATAACACATATATAGAATTTCACGTAAAAAACGGTTAAAACGAAAAAAAAACTATATCAAGATGGATGTCATATCGAAGAACACGAAATTCTCGTTTTTTTGATGTAATTTGTTTGATTAAAATATTATTAATTTTTAAGGTAACTTATTTTAAATTTTAAGGGGGTAAAAATTTTTCAATTAAAAAATAAAATAAAAAGTCAAACAAGGTAGACGTTGATTCAAATTTCTAATTTTGTCCTTAATCACTTTTTAATTAACCTTATTATGTATTAACCATTGATTAGTTTTCTAAAATTTTATCAATGATTAAGATTTGTTCTCATGTGCACATATAAACGGGTTATTCGGGTCATTTTCGAGTTGAAATTTTTAACCCTGACCTTACCCGTTTAATTTTCATGTCGTGTTGTGTTGTGTCAACTTGTTTATTTCGTGTCAGGTCAGCGTATCGTGTCAGTTTTTGTCATGTCTAGCTTCAATTGTCTTTGATGTCAATATTATTGGGTGCATAAGATCTATTCATCGTTAGTACTTAGTAGCATAAAAAACATTTCCTTGATTAATAATTGCATTACGATGTGAAAAAAGTTGTCGCATTACACAACTCTATAGGATCGTTTATCGGGGAGTACAAGTCATAGAGTCTATCGGATAGGGTATTTTTAATATGTCCGCAGGCCAAGGATTTCTCCTTCTTGCGGAGTAGCCTTAACTTTTCAAGCTCGGCTATTCTTGCCCTATCCGGTTCTTTTCCCTTTTCGGGAATCGGATCATCAGGGATAGGCGGGAGGTTCGGGTCCAAAACATGATAAAGCTTTATAACCATTAGCAAAAACTTGATCTTTTCGGCCCATCGGGTGTAGTGGCACCCGTCGAACCGGTCAAGCTTCACAAACTCTTGATTCACCATTCGAACGTTGGAAGAGTTTCCGAAGTCCATATTAAAACCTTTAAGATTGTTGAATTTTTAATAATCAAAAAAATTCAGTTGTTTTACAATAAACCAATTTTATAAATAAAACACAGCTTTATCTATAAAAAATCACAAATTAATAAAGATCCGAACTTTATAAAGATTGAAGCTTTATTTATAAAGTTAAAGTCTTTATGATTAAAGTTCGACAATTATCAAGCTAAACAGATTTACAAAGAAATCCTAACAACGTATCTATCCTTCGCGATAGATCGTTTACAAGAAGGGGTAGAAGATAGACTGTCCACTCTAGTGGACGGAAAATAAAACAATGCAGAAATTGTAAATCACCAACCTTTCCTTCCAATTATCAGCAACAAAGATCCGGACTGTTTAGAAGACGATTGACAGCAAGTAACGAAACTGCACGGTTTAATATAAACCTGTCCTTAAAGGTTTTAACGACACTCTTTGAAGCTGTGAGTCTACAGTCGTTTACCCCAGGATTTGATGCAGTTTTAGCCCAATACTAACAGCTATAGTATTGACTATTTAATGCAAGTCTTGACAGAAATTAGTAGAGAACAGAAGTGTGCTTGGCAGCCTCCTCGTGAGTCAGAGCACAGATCGAGATTGAGAGCACGAGAGAGAGATCAGATAGCGAGAGGGAGAGAGAGCAGATTTTCGATGAGGGTTTTATTTATAGTTGGAAAAAACCAGAGAATAATTGAGAATATTCCCTAATCTCCTCCCCAAGAATCGGAATTGGAGATGAAGTTGGAGACTTAGTCTCCAACTGATTTTGCAACAATTTATCCCACGTTTTTATTAGCTGGAAAAAACGAAATTATCTGCTCAAAGCACTAAATTAACTCTCTATATCTCGATCAACAAAAAGAAATCTCGTAGCTCGGGGCGAGGCTCCTCAGCTCCGATGCGAGCGTGCGAAGTGCAAAGTGCGCGACTCTTCGCGAGAACCGCGCCCGCGCCCTCGGCCTCGGCCACGGCCACGGCCACGCGCGCGCGCGCGTGCGTTGCACTTCTTTGAGACCCCCACCATAAGCCTACCAATTTACTCAACACTCACTTGAGAGGATAGACTTATAAGCTACAATTTCTTTTGTGTTTCTACCAATGTGGGATGGAAAACATTCCAACCTACACTCAAATTTCCAACAATCCCCCACCAGGTTGGAAAGTTTTCTGCCTTTCAAGAAAAGTGATGTCACAGTGGTGTCACTAAGATTAAACCCCTGTTTAATGTGAATAAGCAAGAAGGAATCAATTCAGATTTGGTTTTCTTCCTTTCCATAGTTCATATGGACTAGTTGGAATCACACGACTAGTGATCCGGTTGTGAATATGACAAGCGGTCAATAGGGCTTCTCCCCACAAGTTGTTTGGCTGACCCGATTGGTTCAACATACAGTTGACCATCTCAACGAGGGTACGATTCTTTCGTTCCGCCAAACCATTCTGTTGAGGAGTGAACGGTGAGGTGCGTTCATGTTTGATACCATTCTCTTCACAGAAAGTATCAAATTCTCTGTTAAAGTATTCCCCGCCTCTATCTGATCGAAGTATTTTGATTCGTTTTTCAAGTTGATTTTCCACTTCAGATTTATAAAGTTTAAAAGCATCAAAAGCTTCGTCTTTTGAATGTAATAAGTAAACGTATAAATACCGACTGAAGTCATCACAGAATGTAATG
Source organism: Arctium lappa (assembly GCA_023525745.1). NCBI lineage: Eukaryota > Viridiplantae > Streptophyta > Magnoliopsida > Asterales > Asteraceae > Arctium > Arctium lappa. The sequence continues at coordinate 19,385,887 of CM042050.1, forward strand.
AAATACCGTTTACCACCACTGGTAAGTATTCCATTTAATTCACAGATATCAGAATGAATCAACTCTAAAATAGTAGTCTCCCTTTTAACTGATGGAAAAGGTCTCTTAGTAAACTTCGATTTTACACATGTTTCACATTTTCCAAAAACTTTGTTGTCAATTTTAATTAATCCTTTGTTTTGCATTTTTTCAATATTTTTAACATTTGTGTGTGCTAAACGATTATGCCATAAAGAAATTGAACAAGCAAAATACTCAAAGGAATTAACTTTATTAAAATCATCAGAAAGAGTTACATCAATAGTGGAAACATAAACTTCATCAGAAATAGCCGAAACATCATTAACCCCACTCGGCCCAGCTCCATCCTCATCATCACCCAAGTTCAATCGATACATACCCGACAGGTTGTATCCTTTTCCTATGAATGTCTTCCGTTTGTAAATCAATAGCTTCCTTGCCTCGATGTTGATTCCAAACCCATGTTCATCGAGTTTGTTCCCAGAAACGAGGCACTTATTTATGGAAGGAACGTGAAGAACATTCCTCAAAGTAACAGTCTTCCCGGAAGTGAACTTGAGTAGCACCGTACCCATTCCCGCAACATCGGCCTTGCCGTTGTTTGCCACGATTACCTGTTTTCCTTCTCGAACAGGGCCATAATCAACAAACTTGGACCGGGAGTTACAAACGTGAACTGTTGCTCCCGTGTCCAAGTACCAACCTCCTCTACTAGCAGTGATTCTGGTAGCTGCTTCCGAGATCATATCAATCTCCTCCATATGCAAGTTTGCAACAAGATTCTGGATTCCTTCAACAGAGTTGGCTACTGGCGGTCCGGACTTTCTTTCCTTGCATTCTCGGGCATAGTGTCCCGTCTCCCCGCAGACGTGACATTTCCCTGTTCTCTTTAATTGTTGCACAGGTTTGGATTGTTGTCCGGATCTCTTAAAGCTCTTCGTTTGTGGACCCAGATTCCACTTCTTAGAGCCTCCAACCTTTCCCTTTCCTTTGGTGTTCCCAGCCTTCACGCTGTTTGCACCACCCATCATAGACTTGCCTCTTTTATCCCGATTTCTAGTTTCTTCTTCGATCCTTATGTGCTTTAGCAGGTCATCCAAAGAATAGTCTTCAGACTTGTGCATCATTCTCTTTGAGAAATCTTTCCAGGATGGGGGTAATTTATCAATCACTGCCCCCACTTGGAAAATTTCTGGAAGAGTTATGTTAAGCGCTTTGAGTTTTTTTTACTATAACCTGGAGTTCATGAATTTGTTCTAAAATAAGTTTTTCGTCATTCATTTGAAAACGTAAAAATTGGGACACAAGATATTTATTAGTTCCCTCTTCTTGTGCCTTATATTTAAACTCAAGCGCATTCCACAACTCTATAGGATCGTTTATCGGGGAGTACAAGTCATAGAGTCTATCGGATAGGGTATTTTTAATATGTCCGCAGGCCAAGGATTTCTCCTCCTTGCGGAGTAGCCTTAACTTTTCAAGCTCGGCTATTCTTGCCCTATCCGGTTCTTTTCCCTTTTCGGGAATCGGATCATCAGGGATAGGCGGGAGGTTCGGGTCCAAAACATGATAAAGCTTTATAACCATTAGCAAAAACTTGATCTTTTCGGCCCATCGGGTGTAGTGGCACCCGTCGAACCGGTCAAGCTTCACAAACTCTTGATTCACCATTCGAACGTTGGAAGAGTTTCCGAAGTCCATATTAAAACCTTTAAGATTGTTGAATTTTTAATAATCAGAAAAATTCAGTTGTGAACAATAAACCAATTTTATAAATAAAACACAGCTTTATCTATAAAAAATCACAAATTAATAAAGATCCGAACTTTATAAAGATTGAAGATTTATTTATAAAGTTAAAGTCTTTATGATTAAAGTTCGACAATTATCAAGCTAAACAGATTTACAAAGAAATTCTAACAACGTATCTATCCTTCGCGATAGATCGTTTACAAGAAGGGGTAGAAGATAGACTGTCCACTCTAGTGGACGGAAAATAAAACAATGCAGAAATTGTAAATCACCAACCTTTCCTTCCAATTATCAGCAACAAAGATCCGGACTGTTTATAAGACGATTGACAGCAAGTAACGAAACTACACGGTTTAATATAAACCTGTCCTTAAAGGTTTTAACGACACTCTTTGAAGCTGTGAGTCTACAGTCGTTTACCCCAGGATTTGATGCAGTTTTAGCCCAATACTAACAGCTATAGTATTGACTATTTAATGCAAGTCTTGACAGAAATTAGTAGAGAACAGAAGTGTGCTTGGCAGCCTCCTCGTGAGTCAGAGCACAGATCGAGATTGAGAGCACGAGAGAGATCAGATAGCGAGAGGGAGAGAGAGCAGATTTTCGGTGTGTTAACATATGAAGGAGAGGGTTTTATTTATAGTTGGAAAAAACCAGAGAATAATTGAGAATATTCCCTAATCTCCTCCCCAAGAATCGGAATTGGAGATGAAGTTGGAGACTTAGTCTCCAACTGATTTTGCAACAATTTATCCCACGTTTTTATTAGCTGGAAAAAACGAAATTATCTGCTCAAAGCACTAAATTAACTCTCTATATCTCGATCAACAAAAAGAAAGCTCGTAGCTCGGGGCGAGGCTCCTCAGCTCCGATGCGAGCGTGCGAAGTGCGCGACTCTTCGCGAGAACCGCGCCCTCGGCCTCGGCCACGCGCGCGCACGTGCGTTGCACTTCTTTGAGACCCCCATCATAAGCCTACCAATTTACTCAACACTCACTTGAGAGGATAGACTTATAATCTACAATTTCTTTTGTGTTTCTACCAATGTGGGATGGAAAACATTCCAACCTACACTCAAATTTCCAACATATTGCTACACTTGCACATTGACAAAATTAGGAAGACACTTATTTTTTATGTGGGTTTTGAAGGTTTATCAAGGTTAAGGGTTGAAAAAATCAATAAAACAAGCATATTTTTCATTTCATGATTTATCTAAAGGCAAATACCTTCTGCTGATTCAACTAAAAGTAATTCAAGTTGTTTAGGTCTCAAATTTGTATTTTTTCTGTCCACCCAGTGTTTGATGAATTGTTTTGACCAAAATATGATATGCTTATAAATAAAATGATGTGTATGAAATTAGAATAAAGAATCGTAGGAATGATAGCCAAATGAGTAACCTCAAATTTAGTTCAAATTAGTGTCGCTATGTTCGCAACTCATAATCTTTTAATATCACAATGGGACCCTTCTTTATCTTTGTTATCCCGTCGGTCTCTTATATTTGCCACATGTGTAATAGGTGATCTAGTGTGTATTAACGGGGGGGTCGGGTGATGAAGAAAAGCCATAGCTCCAATAGGAGAGTGATGCATTTGATATGAGTTGGTGGCTAATTATGTTTTTCGAATATATGTACTTGGATCACCATTATTCTTTAAATTTATAAATGTTTAAGATTTTCAATATTAGCAAGGGGGGAAAACATGAGGTTGCTTGTGGTATAACTTTTCAGGCATATTGTCTACAGTAAGGATCATATGATAACCACAAGGGTTGTGGCATATTGGTTAAGGTCCTGGGGGATGTAGTGGAATATATCATTTGCCCAGAGTTTGAATGCAGACGTACACAACAATTGTGGTCACTGAGGTTTAATCATGGCTGATGTTTTACAGTCATAATTTGTCAAGAGATTAGTCTAGACATAGCCTAGGACACCCTTAAAAAAAGGATCATGTATGATGATAGATAGAGGATTTGGGTTTGTGAAATTCTCAAAGGAAGACGAAGCCCTTTAGCTTAAAATGTCACGCATGGGAAGGTTGCCAAATACTCTTTTACACAAACTGGTGGGTACATACTACTTGTAGAAAAATTCTATGTTCGAATTTTAATTAAATGTCGTACAAATAATTAAAATGCGTGTGTTTGGTTAAAGGAATTAATAACATTAAAAATAAAAGAAATTCTCTGGTTTTGTATAATATAATGGTCCGGTTCCTTAGACGCTTAAGTTTTCATTCCATGTTAATTAAGGAGAAATGAAAATTCATTCCTGTTATAAATAACCAAGATCACCACTAGAATAACAATAGGTTAAGAGATTTGTATATAGAAAGAAAGCAAGGAAGATGAAGAGAATGATAATACTTATACAAGTATTGATGTGCAATTTTACATTTACACAAGGGGGTATTTATACTACATAATCTCCTATGCTTCACATGGGTAGTTATTGTACAATCTTGACTTGTAGATGAGAGATTATTGTACAATCTTGACTTGTGGATGAGAGTTGAAATTTGTATCCACAACCTATACTTCTTATAGTATATTTAATATTTACAATACTCCCCCTTGGATGAAAATTTCAAATCGGAGTTCAACCTTAATGTACTGCCTCATTAAAAACCTTGCTAAAGAAAACCCAATGGGAAAAAACTTTAGCTAAGGGAAAAAGAGTGCAGTTGATAGTTGACTCCCCCTGATATTGACATCCACAGGTCATCACATATCATGTGCGTGTCGCATACCGATGCTGTGAACGTGTTTTCTGAAAAGTGCAGTAGGTAATGCCTTTGTGAAAAGATCTGCAGCATTGTTGCTCGATTGAATATATTTCATTTCAATCTGATTATCTTTTATAAGATCTTGAGTGTATGAGAAGAACCTTGGAGGGATATGTTTTGTCCAATCACTTTTGATATATCCTTCTTTCATTTGTGTGATACATGCGGAGTTATCTTCATAGATCAAAGTTGGAATTTTGCCCTTCTCTATTCCGCACGAAGTCAAATTGAGTTGTATCATTGATCTCAACCAAACACACTCTCTACTAGCTTCATGAGGTGCAATAACTTCGGCATGATTTGAAGATGTGGAAACAAGTGTTTGTTTCTGAGAACGCCATGAAATAGCAGTACCTCCGTTCATGAACACGTATCCAGTCTGAGATCTAGCTTTATGAGGATCAGATAAATAACCTGCATCTGCATAACCAATTAAACTTTCTTTTGAATTGTTAGAATAAAATAGACCTAAATCAACAGTTCCTCGAAGGTATCAAAATATATGTTTGATTCCGTTCCAATGTCTCTTTGTGGGAGATGAACTGAATCTTGCTAACAAATTCACTGCAAAAGAAATGTTAGGTCTAGTACAGTTAGTAAGATACATAAGAACTCCAATTTCACTAAGGTATGGTACCTCTAGACCAAGAACCTCTTCATTTTCTTCACAAGGACGAAATGGATCGTTGTCGATATTGAGTGATCTAACAACCATTGGAGTGCTTAAAGGATTTTCTTTGTCCATATTGAAATGTTTTAAGACCTTCTCAACATAATTTGATTGACGCACAAGTATTCCATTGTGCATGTGCTCAATCTGTAAACCAAGACAATATTTGGTTTTTTCAAGGTCTTTCATTTCAAATTCTTCCTTTAAAAGTACAACCACTTCATAGATCTCTTTATTTGTCCCAATGATATTCAGATCATCAACATAAACGGCTATTATTACATGTCCAGATGTTGTTTTCTTAATAAAGACACATGGGCAAATAAGATTATTTGTATAACCTTTACTTATTAAGTAATCGCTTAAACGATTATACCACATGCGTCCAGATTGTTTTAACCCATATAAAGATCTTTGTAACTTAATCGAATACATTTCTTTGGGTCTTGTACTTAATGCTTCAGGTATTTTAAATTCTTCAGGAATTTTCATATAGATATCACTATCAAGTGATCCATACAAGTATGCTGTAACAACATCCATAAGACGCATCTCTAAATTCTCAGAGACTGCTAGGCTCATTAAATATCTAAAAGTAATTGCATCCATAACAGGAGAATATGTTTCTTCATAATCAATTCCTGGTCGTTGAGAAAAACCTTGAGCTACAAGTCTGGCTTTGTATCTCATAACTTCATTTTTCTCATTTCTTTTCCGTACGAAAACCCATCTGTTTCCGACAGATTTCACGACTTCTGGCGTGAGAACGATGGGTCCAAAAACCTTTCTTTTATTGAGGGAATTTAATTCAACCTGAATAGCCTCTTTCCATTTAGCCCAGTCCTCTCTATTTTGACATTCGATGACAGACATTGGTCCAGGGTCATCATTTCCAAAATTATCACATGCAACAACATAAGAAAATATATCATCGATATTCTTTATTTCATTTATGTTCCATGAATTTTTCTTATACCCATAATTGATTGCATCCTCTTTATCGATATCATTCATTTCCTCTTCTGGGGAATTTTTGATATTTTGCATCTCTTCGGGAACACTTTCCTCGTTGCCAAATGCAATTTCTGTTCCCTTTTTCTTTCGGGGATTTTTATCTTTAGAGCCTAATGGTCTTCCACGCTTCAGGCGTGCTTTAGACTCCTCAGTGACTTTATTATTTGTTTGTCCAACTGGGACTTCAATTCGAGCCGGAGCATTCACAGCTGGTATATAGGATTTAGTCACTCTTTTTGTATCAGTAAATGCATCAGGGAATTGATTTGCAATTTCTTGTAAATGCATTATCTTTTGCACTTCTGTTTCACATTGTTTCGTACGAGGATCAAGATACAATAATGACGGTTCACATCATGAAACATCCTTTTCCTGGATTTTCTTTTCTCCCCCTAATCCTGGGAACGTTGTTTCGTTAAAATGACAATCGGCAAAACGTGCTGTAAAAACATCACCCGTTAGTGGTTCAAGATATCTTATGATAGAAGATGACTCATATCCAACATATATTCCCAACCTTCTTTGAGGACCCATTTTTGTGCGTTGTGGTGGTGCAATAGGGACATATAATGCACATCCAAAAATTCTAAGGTGGGAAATATTTGGCTCTTGACCAAAAGCAAGTTGTATAGGGGTGTATGTATGATATGCACTTGGTCTCATGTGAATTAATGATGCAGCATGTAAAATTGCATGACCCCATATATAAATTGGAAGTTTTGTTCTCATTATTAATGGTCTAGCTATTAGTTGGAGACGTTTAATTAATGATTCAGCTAAACTATTTTGTGTGTGAACATGAGCTACTGGATGTTCAACAACAATTCCTACAGACATGCAATAGTCATTAAATGCTTGAGATGTAAATTCACCAGCATTATCAAGTCTCACTTTTTAATAGAATAATCTGGAAAATGTGCTCTTAATTTAATAATCTGAGCAAGAAATTTTGCAAATGCCACATTACGAGTTGATAAGAGGCAAACATGAGACCATCTACTTGATGCATCTATTAAGACCATGAAGTATCTAAATGGTCCACATGGCGGCTGAATTGGTCCACATATATCACCTTGAATTCTTTCAAGAAACATAGGTGATTCCTTTTCAATTTTAGATGGTGATGGTCTCACAATTAATTTTCCAAGAGAACAAGATGTACATGGAGTAACTTTACCTGTTTGAGGGAGCTTCCGGTCCTTCAATTGATGTCCATGTGTACTTCCAATTATCCTGCGCATCATTGTCGATCCTGGATGGCCTAACTGTCGTGCCATAAATTAAATATCGCAGGATCACAATATTTTTCTTTAACTAACATATTTGTTTCAACCACATTTATATATGTATAATGTAAACCAGAATGAAGTATTGGTAGTTTTTCTAATACATGGTTCTTATCAGTAAATACATATATTTCTCATTTCCTGAGGTCACTGTTCGAGTATCATATCCATTAAGATATATGTCATTAAAACTTAATAGATTTCTTTTCGATTTTGGAGAAAATAAAACATTATTTATAAGGAACTTTGTACCATTCGGTAATAGGAAATGAGCTACTCCTATTCCTTCTATCATGTCTGCAGGACCTGATACAGTATGCATGACCCATTTTGTTGGTTTTAATTCAGAAAAATATTTCTTAGCTTTCAGGATGGTATGTGTGGTACCACTATCCGGTATACATAAGTCTCCAACATTTGCTTGATGTTGTGCTCCAATGGAATTCATATCACACTTCAAAATATGAAACAAATTGTAAGTTCATAATAATAAAAATAAGAATCATAATAATAGGACAATGTTATTATAGAAATATTTTATATGAAAAAGAGAATAGATAGTTATGAAAATGGAATACATAGTTATTAGAATAAGAAGACCATAAAATTCATATAACATAAAAGAGAATGCATAGTTACGAGAACGGAAATACATATTTATTTAAATAAAAGACCAACAACATTTATTTAAATCAAATGTCGATATCTTTAAGGAAATCAGAAACATTTAGCTCAGTGTTTGACAATTCCAAGTTGTCCATAAGGTTTACTTCCTTCTCTTTTCTATTGAGAGATTCTTTATAGAGCTGACAGAGATGTGGAGGTGTGCGACACGTCCTTGACCAGTGGTCTGTGCTACCGCATCTGTAACAAGAACCTTCAGGATTCTGAGTATGACTTGTCCCAGCATCATGTTTTGACATTTTGAGCTTATTTTGTGGTTGGGTCTTATAGCCTCATGAAACATGATGACTATTTGCTTTTTGCCCACGACCACGATAAAAACTACGACCCCGACCGTAAGGGTGGCTTTGACCAAAATTGTTGTTTTGACCATAAGAATTATTTTGGCCAAAATGACCACGACCACGCACACATCCATGTCCCCGTCCACGAAAACTATTTCTAGAACTATCATTGTTTATAGCATTTGCTTTACGAAATGCTACTGAACCTGTCGGACCTGATTGATGGTTTTTCATTAAGAGCTCATTATTTTGTTCTGTAATAAGTAAACATGAATTAAGCTCAAAATATCTTGTGAATTTCTGCATTCGATATTGTTGTTGCAAAGTAATGTTTGATGCATGGAAAGTAGAGTATGTTTTCTCCAACATATCCGCATCAGTAACACTTTGTCCACAAAACCTAAGTTGTGAACATATTCTAAACAATGCAGAGCTATAGTCATTCACCTTTTTGAAATTCTGGAATCTCAAAGTTCTCCACTCATCTCTTGCAGCCGGAAGTAAAACTTCCTTTTGGTGATCAAACCTATCTTTCAGGTCTTTCCACAGAATGCTTGGATCACTGTTATTAAGATATTCGAATTTTAACATGTCGTCAACATGTTTTCGAAGAAAAATGTTTGCCTTTGCTCTGTCTTGCAATGAACATTTATTTTTTTCATTTAAAGTGTCTAAAATGCCCATAGATTCTAGGTGCATTTTAACATCCATAATCCATGACATATAGTTCATTCCATTTACATCAAGAGTTGCAAACTCAAGCTTTGCAAGATTTGACATATTGTAACTATCAAACAACGAGGAAAAAAAATAGAATCCATTTATGTCGATAAATATCGAAATACAAAGAAGTGGGAACACCATAAGTACAAACATGCTTAAGAGAAAATAAAAATCATCAGGTGGAAGATTACTAACAGGAATGACTAGTAATATAAGTATTACAATAACGAGAATAAGAACTGGATGTAACATCTTCGGAAATTTTTTCTTGATTAGATGAACTTGAGAAAGAAGAGTAAATATGTTGAGAAGAACTTACTGGTTAATTTATAGTGTAAAATATAGTCGTTGTAAAAGTTTTTGTTACCGTTATATATATAGCCGTTGCAAATGATTTTGTAAATAAAAATGATAATTAATACATAAAATCAGTAAAGATTATTATATCAGTGATGGTAGATATAAGATATAATCAGTGATATAAAACAAAGAAAATAAATAAATGTTAGTATGCTTATATAAAAATTAGCAAGATAATAAACATATACATAAATAAATGTTGAGAGATTAGTATGACAATAAAAATAAGTACGCATAAATAAAAGTTAGTATAAGCATGGAAATATAAATAGGATTAGTATATGCATAAATAAAAATTGGAGTATTAGTAGTCATAATATCTATAATAAGAAGTCATCAACTTTCATATTGTTTATTTTGGTATCTTACCTTCTTATAGTATTAAGGAAGTATATACCTTAATTAGAACTCTCGTGCTGATAACGTGTTATAAATAACCAAGATCACCGCTAGAATAACAATACATTAAGAGATTTATTGTAACACCCCGAATTTTCGTTTGGTTTTGCAAGGGTTGTTAAGAAGAAATGAAGTTGAGGTTTCTGTCTACCCGTGCGCCCTCCTTCAGGAAAAACGCACGGGTCGTGCGCAAGGATATGGGTGCGAGGCAGTGGAAAACGCACGGGCCGTGCGCCCTCCCCTTTGGAAAACGCACGGGCCGTGCGCTGTGTTGGGATTCGTGCAAAGCTTGGCTGAAATATCTCATTTGGCTGATATCTTTTGATTTAATCAAAAGATCTCAGATAATCTCTCTCTCTCCTCCTTTTCTCTATTTTCTCCTTCGATCTTCAAAGGTTCGTTTGGTTGCTAGTTTTCGGTGTTTCTAGCGAGGGGTCGGTGTTTTAAGCTTCACCTCTACGTCGTGATCGTTATCTGGTTTTTCGGGTTTTATTCTGAAAAACCTACCGGTGAGTTCCTACTACCATTTTACAAACTTTATACATGTCAAAACTCTTATTTGCGAAATCTGAAGTATTTCTACGGTATGATTTTATGTTCTCTATATTTTGATATAAATGAAGTTTTTGGTGATTTCCGGGGTTCCCGATCAGTTTTGACCAAAATGACGGGTTCTGCCTTATTGAAGTAAAAGGTTGTTTTACTTGCACATTATGTGGATATGTAAAATGAATGTTTAAAGACTCATTGTAATGATTTTCATTCTTACCAGAAGTTGAACTGGGAATAGCATTTTGGTTATAAAATGTGTTTATACCATATATTTATTTATGGTGGGTCACATATGTTGTTGTGACGAGTCCTTACCATTACTAGTGGATCCCTAGGTTTTGGAGTAGACTGTTTTGTTGGGAGGTAATATTCCCCATTTTGTAACTATGGATCACATGTTCCTCGGGGGCAACTTGGTACGGTTATGTGAGGCCGGATACTAGCCATGGTTCATGGTGATCCTAGTGAAGGAGTATACATTGGTTTCCCTTGGGAGCGCGATCTCACCTCGTAGCACGGACTCTGGGTTCATTGCTGAGGACTCCAAGTGTTTAGCTCATAACTCGGATTTGTGGTCTACTTTGTGTTACACCACTATCCTTGGTAAAATGGTCCTTTTATCACCGTTTAAGAGTTTTGGACCGAAGAGGCCCGGTTGTGGCAAAATGTTATCTTTACGAACTAAACCTTTATGAAAAGATTTCTTTATGATACTGATGTTTATATCTTTCGAGCTTTATAAACTGTATGTTCTCACCAGACTTTAAAGTCTGACACTTTTTCTCAAATGATGTGTATAACAGGTTTCCATTAGCGGTGGGTGCCGGGGTTTTTGGAGAGACGAGTTTTGAGTCTCGAGGTTTTTGGAGATATTTTAGTATTGATGCTGGGCATTGTTAAGTCCCATTCTTTTGATGAAATCCTTGTATAGGGTTGTATAGTCTAAAGGACTGATCCCATTTATGGAAGTTAATGGATTTACTTTCGTCTTTTGTCAGGTTTTCCATGTTTTATTTTACTCTGATTTTTAGGGTGTTACATTTATATATAGAAAGAAAGCAAGGAAGACGGAGAGAATGATAATACTTATGCAAGTATTGATGTGCAATTTTACATTTACACAAGAAGGTATTTATACTACATATTCTCCTATGCTTCACATGGGTAGTTATTGTACAATCTTGACTTATAGATGAGAGATTATTGTACAATGACTTGTGGATGAGAGTTGAAATTTGTATCCACAACCTATACTTCTTATAGAATATTTAATATTTACAATAATTCCTACTTTCATTCCCTGTTATTTTAATTTTCATTCCCCTGTCTGAATCAAATAACCAATATTTTTGTAACATAAAACATTTAAGTTTATTTTAATCATGGTTAATTGATATGACGAAGGTTTAAGAGAATACCCAAAAAGAGTGACTAGAAAGTCATTATCGTTGGATCTAAAAGATAGTTTTGCATAGTTACATGTAAAAAATGTTTATTGACATTTTGTATTCTCGTAGAGATGAATAAGGTCTAGACTTTACTAAGATGAGTTCAAGTCTTTCAAATCTCTTTTTAGTAATTAGAAAAATGGCCTTCAAAATCCCAAATTGGGTTTGGGTGCCAAAACATACTTGATTGGGCTTTTACACTTCAAGCTTTAATAGGACCTTCAAAAACACGAGCCTGTTCGAGAGGTTCTAATTAAAGTTTCAAGTTTGAGTTTTTTCCCGGCATCTCTAATTATGTTGTGTTAAATTGGGTTATTCAAACGGTTTCAATCCATCCAACCCAACCATATACGTCCATGGTTAATATAATTATTTAACTTGGTCATACCCTTTTTGAAATCAGATACAATTCTTTGACAACCAAAACATAAGATCAATTGCAATTTTGGGTTTAATTGTTTGGTCACTATCTCTTATTGTTAATTAAATCTAGGGCCTCCCATGAAATTTCAGCCGGCGTGTACGTAAGTTGTCACGGACATACACGTTTATCTAAAGAATAAAAGATATTACATTTCTTAAAATAAATATATTAAATTAGATCTACCAAAAAAATTTAGTTCAACAATATATAGTAAAAAGAACATTTATAGAGATCAAGAGTTTTAACCTGTCACTAAAAAGTGAACCACGTATGTGAGTTTCAATTGTCGGTATATAAACATTACTCTTTTCAACCCAAAATAGTTGTCTAAAATACTGTTTTCTTTTGTCTCAAAATAAGTATTTATTTTAAAACTAATACTTTCCCATTTTACCCTTAATTCTGAGATGAATAAATTTTCTCTTTCTATAATTAAGGGTAAAATTATTACTTTGTTAATTATATAGGTGTAACAATTATACATTCTTAAAATAGGTTCGAACCCGTATTACACGAGGTAATTTAAAAAAATTAAATCATGCAAGAAAACTTATCTTACAGATATGAATGATCATCGAAAGTACGATGCTACTTTTCCAAACTTTTTTCTATTCAGACTTGTTATTAATTAATACATGTTTAGACCCTTAATATAATGTTAAATTCTTTGTGGGTCCTATTATATACTATTTTTTTTTTGTTTTTTTATGTACATTTTTTTTCATTACTAATATATAGTATATATTAAAAATTTTGGGCCCCTATTTTTTTTGGGCCCTGGGCGTGCGCCCGGCCCGCTCTCCCCCAAGGACGGCCCTGTCAACAATCAATTTTGATGGTCGAGAATGTTATACAATAAGGTAAGTTAGGATGATATCTTTGTCTATAAGCAGTTTGGTAAACGGCCCCTAAGTTAAAAAAAAAAAAAAAAAAAAAAAAAGAGTTCCCTGAATATATCTATTCTATCATCATTGGTTTTATTAATAATTTGAAATGGTAAATTATATAATTATACCTATTGAAATAAACAAAATATTATTAAAAACGTATAGCTAATAATGCATGGAGCATGGTTGAAATAATATTATTAAAAAAAACACTACTTACACTAATTTTAGTCAAATGATTCCCTACATTAATTTAAATGTATGGACTATGATTGAAGATGCTCTTCCATAGTTTTACCAAACACCAAGTAACTCTAAACTAAATTATCCTACGCCTACCAAACATTCCCTAAGTCATTATCTACAAATGTGTTTTATCCGTTTACAATAGAGCTACACATCCCGCGGCATTGTGCGGATACATAACTAGTTTAATTATTACAAAAAGATAATATGCAGTTTCTTTGAAAGTTCAACAAACCCCGCCCCCAAACTCCCCTTGATGTAAGATTTCCATGTTTCTTCAGAATGAATAAAAAGGAACACATTAATCTAAACTAGAAGTCGTTTTATTTACCAGCAATGCAAAAATGATGTCTGCTTCATCTACCTGCAACATCACTCTCCTTAATTATCATCTCGAGTTTGACCAAGTTTTGAGAATTCCCTGAAAATTAACAGCATTTATACATATTCCCTATATATAAAAAGCTATTGCATTTGATAGATAGGAATTCATCTGATGGGTGTTGGTGTTTACGTGACACCTAACACTCTACACATGCATAAAAGTTCCATTATTCCAACAGGTGGTATCAATATTGACTTGCATACATCAATGTAAGATTTGTTTAAGTGCATTAATAACAAACTAGAAGCGTACTCGCGCAATGCAGCGAGATACATCACGATTTTAATGTTTCATTTTGTTTTTTGTTTTTTTGTCGATTTACAGTACGATTTTGGATGCTTTTGAGAAAGTGATAATTTTTTTTTATAAATTTGTTTAATTTAGGCTTAATAATATAATTTTTTTTATATATAAAATTAAGTATTTTGTTATAATTCAATGATTATCTTATATATTTTAATGACATTTAGAAAAAATAATCAATTACATATTTAATAATATAATTAAAAACAAATTTATAGTAATATAATATATTAATTAATAGTGATACATGGAAAAGTCTGCACATACCAAATTAGTGGGTGTTAGAAGCCTACAGTAGTAATATGTATCTTGTGCTTTGATACTTGTAAATGAAGAGATTTTTAAAATCTTACATAAAATGATGGTACATTGTGCATAATAATTTGTATTTAAGAGTTTTTTATCCGTATTTTATAATATAATATAAATTTTGATTAGTAAGTTGGGTAAACATATGTTTCAAATTCTGTCTTTTTGTCGTAAAAGATGACATTATTATACCTTTCCAATTGTATTCTTCTTTCCCCTACGAAAAAGCTTCACAACAGAACATAGCACAATTTAATTTACTAAACGACAATTTTACCCTCAATAACAGACGAAGTAATGAATTTTTTAATCTCATAATTAAAGGTATAATTGGAAAGTAGACACTTATTTTAGTACAGAGAGAGTAAGGTGCCGTTTACCTAAATGCTTACTCGGTAAGCGCTTACCAATAAAACTCGACACACTAATTTAATTTATCGCGCAAGATTGTAATCATCACGATGATATCATAATACAATAATTTACCCGGTAAGCACTTACCCGGGTAAGAGTTGTCACTCTCACTTACCGGGTAAGACTCTCCATCCTTATCATCGCTCTTACCGGGTAAGATTTTATGCTCTTATATATCATATTCATTCGCTAAGGTAAATTCCCCGGTAAGCGCTTATCGGGTAAACGTTTTGTAAACGACCCCTAACTGTTGAGGGAGATGATTTTTATTAACTTTCAATCCTTATCTGTAACTACTTCAACTCCCCTAAAATCACTCACCACTTCAACTACCCTAAAATCACCCCCTACATAATTAAATACATAATAAAAATCAAATTTTAACAAAATATTTAATGTTTATCTTATAAAAAAATTATATTATTAAATTTAAAATAAATTACATTATTATTAAATTATCGAAAAACTCTTAAAATCAAGCTTTTATGCATTAACTATGGATATATATATTAATCAAAATTTAAGATTACAAGTCATGATGAATAAGTACAAATTTCTAAAGCAATATGTTTGAATTCATAAATAATTGATAAACATAATAAAAACATGATAAACATCTCAATTTAAATATAAATGATTTAAAATATATAAGATAATCGTTGGATTCTAACAAAATACTTTGGCGCGTTTGGTTTGCGGGAATGAATTGGATTTGAAGAGATTTGGATTTCAAATTCATTCCAATCTTATGTTTGGTTTGCAAGAATAGAATATATTGACCTTTAAAATCCTTTGACCTTTTTAAATAACTTATGAATTTGGAATTCCTTTCAAAGGGTTGGGATTTCAAATCCAAGCCTAATGGATTTCATATATTGCTTCTAAATGCCTACCTAATCTAAACGGTGCCTTCATCTCCAGACTTCAATTTCTTTCATCTCCATACTACAATTCATTCCTACAAACCAAACACATGATAAGAGATTACAAATCCCCTCAAATCTAAATCCAAATCCTTATACGAAATCCAATCCATTCCCGCAAACCAAACACAACCTTAATTTTTTTATATAAAAAACACTATCAATCTCTCAAAGTCATCCAAAATTGTATTGTAAATCGACAAAAACCCAAAAAATAAAATGAAACATTAAAATCGTGATATATCTCGTCGCATTGCGTGAGTACTCTTCTAGTTTTAAAAAATCGTGTGAAAAAGTTTTGAGACCTTTTTAAACGTTTTTTCTCAAATAACCGTGTAAGTTGATTACACATTTTTACACAACTATTTTAAAAAACCGTGTAACAATGTTTCAAGACCTTTTTAAACGGTTTTTCTCAAATAACCGTGTAAGATAATTACACTTTTTACATAATTTTAGAAAAAACAGTGTGAAAAGCTATTCAAACCTTTTTACATGGTTATGTTACCAAAAAAAATCGTGTAAAAATACTTTAAGAAAACATGGGTATATTTCTACACGGTTTTTTAAAACCGTGTAAAAATGAGCGTTAATGTGAGACTGATGAGAAAGATTCAAAAGATTAATTATCAAATGATTCAAAAGATTCAACTAGGCAAGAAACTGATGGATCATCACATTGATTCAGAAGATTAATCAAAAGATTCATCATCAAAAACAAAAAAAGATGGTTCATCTTAATTCAGCTTCACAGAACATGTTTGATGTTTAGAAATTCCATTAAACGAGTCAAGAAATTTAGGAGGCGTTTGGTTCGCAGAATGGAATTTGGTGGAATTGGAATCCATCAAAGGAATTTGACTTTGAAGGATTTGGAATGAAATTTGACCACGTACTTGGATTGCGTTTGGTTGGATGGAATTGGAATGGAATCTCTAAAAACAATTGGAATCTCCGTCTTTGTTTGGAAGAAAGGCGGTGGCAGGACAGAAGGGGTGGGGTGTGGCAAGGATGGGTGGGCAGGACGAGGGGTGGGTGGGTGGAGGGGGCAGGGGCAAATATGGAATCTCCATCTTTGTTTGTGGGGAGGGAGATGGTGGGGCAGAAGGGGTGGGTGTGGCAAGGATGGGGTGGGCAGGGGAGGAGATGGGTGGATGGGGAAGGCAGGGGTAGGGGCGGGGTCCAAGGGCAAAGCTGGGTGGGGGTGGCGGCAGAAGGGGTTGGCAGGGGTGGGGTGAGGGTGGTTAATTGGATGCAAAAGTTATTTGTCTTTCTAAAACGAAATTATAAAATATGTTACATATGTCACGAAATGAAATTCAAATCCTTCACATATGCAAGGGAATGATCAAATCCCTCAACCATGGAATTTGGTGAAATCCGGTGGAATCCTATCAATTCATTCCGTGAACCAAACACCACTAAGGGATTTGGTCAATGGAATTTATTATTTCAATTCCATCAAATTCCTTTGAATTCTGCGAACCAAACAACCCCTTAGGATTTTAAGATTCTATTTAATAGGAAGCAACCTACGGTTTTTGGATATAAAGAAGTTTGACTTTGAGGGAAGTCAAAGTATTGACCTTTGGTAAATGTGATTGATGTTCATATTCATCGTTTTTTATGTTCATTTCTCGATAATCGGTTTCTCTTAACATATTTTGGAACCTTTTGTTTTTGGTGGCTTCCATGATTTTGGATTTATTTTCTCATTATCTTTTGATGGGTTTCGTGTTGAATTTTGACTAGAAACGTCAAAACAGTAGAAAGAAGAACATACAAATATAGTCAAGTAAATTACGTTTTTCGTTGCTGTCTTTTTAAATTATGATTTTTATTCCTGTAGTTTTCAATACCTTGTTGTCACCGCAAAGTTAAGGATTTTTACCCAAAAAAATCATATAGAGAAATTACCGACCCCCACAAAACAAAGGGGTATTATACTAATTTTCGACGGAATATTCGACGAAAAAGATCCGTCGAAAAAGCCATGAAATTTCCAAGGGATTTTTTACAACACTTTCGTAAAATTTTCGATGGATTTTCAACGGATCCGTGTTTTTGTGGGATTTTCGACAGATCTGTGCTTACAAGGGACTTTTGAAGGATCATCCGTGGCGGAATCTTGATGGCTTAATTTCTTGTTGTTTTCAAGTAGAAAATGTTGGATTTTGAGATGAGTTTTTTAGAGATACGTTGTTTACCAAACGTATTTTCCATTTACCAAATGTTTCAAGTGAGTAGATACGTTGTTTACCAAATGCTTACTGTTTACCGACTACAATTTACATTCACTTACCTTATCATATAACATTTTTGGTTATCAAAATGGATTATTGGTACGCATCTTAATTAAACTTGTTAAGGGGCTGTTTGGCAGTTGGTGAATGGTTTGTTGCAGAATGATTAAGTGGTTAGAATGATTAAGAGGCTCTTATGATATAGTGCAAAATGAAATATGGTTGTTTGCTAATGGTTCAAAATAAAATTAATGCTCTGAATGGTTAAGAGAGGGAAAAGATACAAAATCATTCAGAGGGTTTTGAAACCATTAAGAGGCAAACATTTTTTTTTGTCAAACAAGATTCACCTCTTAGCAATTTAAAAGTTGACTCTTAATGAAACTATTAAGAGATAAACAAATGACCCCTTAAGTGTTTAATTTCATGGTAATGGGTTTTTTCCTTCAATTTAACTGGTACAACTCTCGGTCCTTGTTATGCTTTTTACCGGGTAATATATATTATCAGTTTTTATCATGCTCAATGGATAAGGTAAATGATATCGGTAGACGCTTACAATTTTACATATTAAGTACTTACTCGGTAAGAATATAATTTTTAGATATTGATATTAATAAAAAAATATCTTAATTATAAAATCATACATTTTATATTTTTATTTATAAAAAAAAACATACCTACAAATACCTCAAATTCGTGACTGAATTATTTCGTTGATCATAATCTTCAAGTTTGAGTTATTTTTTCCATATCTCTAATTATATTGTGTTGAATTAGGTAATTCAAACGGTTCCAATCCGTCCAACCCAACCATATACACTCAGGGTTAAAATAATTATTTAACTTAAAAAGAAAATTAAGTTTTATTTATCTTAATTAATTCAGGTTATACCATTTTTGAAATCATATACACTTTTTTGACAACCAAAACAGTAGATCAATTACGATTTTGAGTTTTAACTTTTTGGTCACTATCTCTTATTGTTAATTAAGTTTAGGGTTCCCCGTAAATTTCGGAGAGGGCAGAGGCTCATAACCAGTGGCGGAGCCACGTAGAGACCATGGGACCTGTGATCCCCTTGGGTTTTTAATTTTTTTTCTCCTGATATGCATATCCCATTTATGATCGGTACATGAAAGCCCGTGAAATATATAATTGGGCCCTCCCTAAAATTAACTCACCTCTCACAAACACTTGCTGATCTACAAATTACAACGCATGGTAAAAGTATATTATTGATCCTGCCTTCACGATTACAACACGACAACCACCGGCCACCGCCCTATCTTGGACAGCGGCAACCTGCAGGTCCGCTTTTCACCCATCGGTGGCAAACCGAAGACCAAACCCCTTCTCGACGACCACTCATCCTTCTCGAACTCTCCAATTTTACAGGTTAGGGTTAGGGCTTCAACTGTCTGTTTTGTTAAGATGATATAAATTAAGTTTAAGATTAACCCATGGGGTAATCGTAGTGTTAATTCCAATATCAGAAGATTTATCCTATTAGATGTTTTCCATTCGCAAACGGTTTTGAAATTTGAAAGTTTGAAACTACATGTCTACACCTGCAGTTGCTTGCAAAATTACAACTGCTTGAAAGTTGAAAATTAAAAATTGCAACTATTTAATCTTTGATAGTAATTAGAAAATAATAATGGTTTTGGTTCACAAATCACAAGATGGAGTACTTTGTTACTTCAAGAAAAAAAAAAGATGGAGTACTATGTTATTCAACTGTTGGATTGAGGATTGCTTGGTTACTTACATTGAAAAAGAAGTTTTTGCTGAGATTGTGTTAGAGCACAGATTTATTGGATTCACGATCATCAAGATTGAAGACGGAAATCTGAAGTCAAAGCTGAAAAAGTCAACTCTTAATTATAAAGTCTAGGTCCTTTGTAATAAATAGTCAAAGTTTATTTTGTATTTTCGTTTTTAGTCCTTTTCCCTTAAAATAGGTTTATGGTTTAAATTAGGTTTTTAGGTTTTTGTTTTGTATCTGATTGAGTTTAGCAGCCGTACATTCTAAGATTGAGAGAGAGAGAGAGAGAGAGAGAGAGTTGCGGCTAAAGAGAAAAATAGAGTGAGCTTATCGAGATATTCATATTCAAGCCTTGTAACCATTTGAATCGATTGCTAATTCAATATCAGGTTTGCTTATTCATTATTGTTTGATTGATTTGCTTGATTGGAACGTGAATCACAGGGACACACAGATTGATAACCAACATATCATAGATAAGTTTCAAAAAATGAAAGCTTGTCGAGGTCACTGTTAAATTTGCAAAGGTCAAATACCATCAATATAATATCGCTATTTTTGCTATTTTCAGAATGTTAGATTTATATTTTATTTTATATGGTGTTCCCCCTAATATAAATTCCTGGCTCCGCCCCTGCTCATAACACATTCTAATTTAGGATATTAGAATTACTATGAGGGATTGATAAACAATTAGAGATAATACATTTCTAAAATTTTAAATTGTTGAGCTCAATTGATGATATATAGACGTCGACTAGAAATTTACGATTTTACATGATAAAAAATGTTAACCAATGTATTTTTAAAGGATTGTTCATTTCAAACTATGTTTTACATGTATCTCGCTAGAGGGCGCCTATTTTTCTGTTGTTCTTTTTTGCTTGAAATAAAAGAATCTTGGGGAGCATGTTCTTTTATCCCATAACATCTCTCATCAAAACATTATTTTGTTTAATAGAAAAAATATAAGAATGTATAAAATCCAATTTGTTGTTAAGACAAATCAATATTATAAAAGAAAAAACATTTTATGTTTATTTATAACATTTCAACCAACAAAATTGATATTATGATGATTATTAAATTGGTCGATTGTCTATCAATAAATAAGAGATGTTGGTAATTTAGACAAAAAAGCACAATAAAATTTATAAATTAAAAATCTAATTAGTAATGATAAATTATATCTAAAACATTTTCAATATATTCATTATTTTATTTATATTTTTTGTATCTTATTGGTTAATTAAAAAATTACGTTTTTATATGATACATTAACATATTTCTTGACAAAAAAAATACCGCACATATATAGTTTTAAATATACAAAGACAAAATAGCAATTTTTAACAATAATTTACTTAAAGATTTGGACACGTGTCCTTCAATAAATGTGGCACACAAACTACGATATCAAAGCCACAAGACCAAAAAGGGAAAACCTTTTTTTTTCCCTTTTGTAGGTTTGCACACTTTTAATCCCCTATGGGTGTGCACCAATTTTTTTTTACGGGAAATTGACTCAAATAGCTACATTACTCTGTCAATTGCATCTCCTAGCCATTTCTCTTCCAGATTGACCAAAATAGACCTAGGTTCGCAATGGCGGACCTGCAGGTCCTCTACCTCCGCCATGGCGAAGCTGTCGTTGAGTGAGATCGTGACACGTGACGAAATGGCGGACCTGGGTCGGGTGGCGAACCTACCGACCCGACCCGATCCGTTGCGGACCTGGCTTGGATCGACAATTTTTTTGTCTTTTTCTGCATGGTAGCGGACCTGCAGGTCCGTCATTGCGGACCTAAGTCTATTTTGGTAAATCAATGAGAGAAATGGTTAGGAGATTCAATTGATTAAGTAATATGGCTGTTTCAGCCAATTTCCCATTTTTTTATGCACGCAAATGTATCCAGCCATCTTAAGGCCCTCTTTGTCCAAACGTATCAAGGCCACAACATATTATTTATTTGTGGCTTACAAAATTCACACGCCTGCTTACGTGGCCTCCACCTCCCTCATTTTGTTTAATAATATTTTTATATTTATTATTATAATTTTTAAATCATCATAAAAATAAAATTATAACACAGTATAAGCAACTCAATAATGTTGGGACAGTAAGACTTTATTATTTTACAGATTAATTGATTATATAAGACGACACAGTTTTAAATATTTTAGTTATTACAATAATCTACCTTTTATTACTTTTTATAACTATAGCACCATTTGCCACTTCGGCGAGAGGTTGAAATTAACGTGAAAAGTGGATCTGAACTGTTGATCACTTTTAATCTCATGTCTAATTGCATCTTTGAAGGGAATTGATTTGGTACATCGTGTGCGTTCATTTCTCATCCCAACGGTTGATAACTACTTATCACACTTCTCATGTTAACCTTCACTTCTTAACGGAACTCAACACTTGCCGCTTATAAGGTTGGTATTGGTTCTTTTAACAATGTACTCTAGAAACTTTTTACATGCATTAGATATACAAGGCAATGTCTTGTTGATGTAATGACATTTTTTGATCATTCTCTTAATATGAATATGAAGAGTTTCTGTGTGAGTTGTTTGTTGTCTATGGTTTAGTTCTATTCACCAAGTAAAATTGCTTTGAGAGTTAATTTACAGTCTCCCGTGTGATGTATACTTAAGGTAACCAACTTTCAACTGATGGGGAAATATGAAGAATTAAGACATAAGCTTGAAGGCCACAATGAGCATCTCTGATTTAATAGAGGCAGTGAAACTTCTAGTGGTGGGTCAAGGCAAAAATCCAAATCGGGAAATTAAGGAGGCAAGTTTGTATGTATTCAATTATGGTGAAGAGAAGTCGGTCTCGAAGGAAGATACACGAAACAACATTCCACCCCCACCCAATCAGGTGTACCAAATTGTTTCAAAGATTTGCATTTATAAATGTAATCCATTTTTCGAACTAGATAACACTTGTTAGAAAATGAAAATTAGCAATACATTTGAAGGGGAGAGCATTGCAATGGCATCAAGAAGGGTTCATGAAGCCTGAAGGAGATGGAGGGAAAAGAGGTCAATTGGAAAAGTTACATTGCAAGAACAATTTGTGGGAGGTATTGTTTCAAAACCACTCATAGGACTCAACAACCTAAATAAAGCTTACCACAACTATAAGTGATTATAATTCTCAATTTAATGCTCTAAGGAGCCAAGTAGATGTTCCTTTAGAGGTATTGTCTGTCGGATCTGTACACTGGTGGTCTTAGCAATGAGATCATTCATGCACACAGTACAACTTAATTATGGACCCGAAGATTTTAAAGTAGGCAATGAAATTAGCTTGGATTACAGAAGGGGCATATTATGCTTTGTGCTGCACCTAAATCCTATGTCACTAGCACTGAATTAACTAAGGCAATAACAAATAAATCTTCAGTCACGTCTCATTCAAACTCCCCTGCTCCCACTTCTCTTCCAACCCCTAATTTTAGCCCCCAAATTCTACCAGAGGTCCTTATAGGAAGCCAAATACCTTAGAAACCTTTGGTAGAATCTCAATCTTCAATACCCAAAACACGACCACTCCTTTGAAACAACTGTCAAGGAGTGAGTATGTAGAAATAATGAAAAATATGTGTCTAGTTGTTGATATCATCCAAAAAAAAAAATAGGAAATCGAAACAGAAAGTCAATTCGATACCTGTGGCTACGGTTTCAAGGAAATCGACACGTAGAACAGGAAGGGTCGCCAGAGAATCACGGTGAAGAGTAGCGACGTGTTATGCTAGGGTCTGAAGGATAAAGAGAAGATGCTTGGTTTTTAGGAGAGAGGATTTGGCCCATATGCTGCACTGGGCCATCGGCCTTCTGGCCCATAGCCATATCTTTTGAAAAAAGAATTCACGATAATATGCATGCATGATTGAAACATCGATATCAAAAACAGAGTTCCCAAAAGTCTCACAATCAACAATGATCTAGACATCAAATCCTAAAAACAATTCTAACTTCTAAGATTCATCAACATACCTCTTTTGATCACACTGAATCATTCTTGTGCTTCCTCTTTTTAACCATCGAGTTCCGTTGTGGAACAAGCGCCACTAGAATCCACGGAACTTATGGAAGGATGTGGTGATGATGGATCAGTTTCATCCTCATGCTTCCAAATCTTTTTGGATAGGTTATGTCTAGGGCATCCATCATGTCACCCACCACATGAGCGTCAGTAATCAAGAATTTGGTCTCCAGCTCGTGTATCCTATCATCCAAATGCTTAGCATTTGGGGATGGATAAATGTGAATACGTTCTCCGAACCAACCTTCATAGAAATCTTTCAGGTCGCACCCTCTAGATAACAGATAACGGGTACACATCATTGTGCTTGTAGTACTCGATCATATCTTTTAGAACTTGGATGTCTTCTCTCTTCTTTGCTTCCAGATTAGGGTGAGAATGTGATGGTTTTGAAGGACCATCCATGGCTTTCTAAGAAGAAAAATATTGGTTTTGGTTTTGGAGGGGGGTTTTTAGAGAGAGGGAGATGTAGAGAGAAAAATAAAATGGTGATGGTGATGGTTGAGTCGTTGAGATGGTTGTGGAATGGTGGAGAACCGGAGATAATGGTGAAATTTCAGTTGAGATATGGTGATGGCGATGGAGTTTTACATCTATATCATCCCTGACAAAGAACATTGGCTCCTCTCTCTCTCTCTCTCTCTCTATATATATATATATATATTACATAACAGGTCCTATAAGTTTATAGCTTTGATAATTAATATTGAAATCTTTATGTTGGTAAAGTGAGCAAAATGATAATATGTTAGATACTATATTAATTTGTTCATAATTTATTCAAATTAGAAAATAAATATAAAAGATTTTAAAAATAAATTATATAACATTTCAATTTTTAAGATTTCAATATTAATTATATTTTGAAAATATTTAATGGCACCAAAAAAAAAATCCATCTCCTCTCCTCTTCTATTTAATTTTATTTATAGTTTCAGCTGCTTTTTTTTTAAAAGAAAAAAAAATCATTATCTCCCTTCTACATTTAGTTTTGAAAGGTTTTTCAAATTTGGAAAAGTTTTCCACTATATTCTATTTTTATTTTTACTTTGAGGAAAAGTTATAAAACAAACATTATGTCATATTAACAAAATTACATATATTTGTTTGGTAAAAATAACCTAAAACTAGTCAATTCTTTGTACTCTATGAAAAATATAATCCTCTAAATACTTATATGTGAAGGGTACTTATCAATGTCAATGCCGTTGTTCACTCTACAAAAAAAAAAGGAAATCGAAACAGAAAGTCAATTCGATACCTGTGGCTACGGTTTCAAGGAAATCGACACGTAGAACATGAAGGGTCGCCGGAGAATCACGGTGAAGAGTAGCGACGTGTTAGGCTAGGGTCTGAAGGATAAAGAGGAGATGCTTGGTTTTTAGGAGAGAGGATTTGGCCCATATGCTGCACTGGGCCATCGGCATAGCCATATTTTTTGAAAAAAAAATTCGCGATAATATGCATGCATGATTGAATCATCGATATCAAAAACAGAGTTCCCAAAAGTCTCACAATCAACAATGATCCAGACATCAAATCCTAAAAACAGTTCTAACTTCTAAGATTCATCAACATACCTCTTTTGATCACACTGAATCATTCTTGTGCTTCCTCTTTTTAACCGTCGAGTTCCGTTGTGGAACAAGCGCCACTAGAATCTGCGGAACTTATGGAAAGATGTGGTGATGATGGATTGGTTTCATCCTCATGCTTCCAAATCTTTTTGGATAGGTTATGTCCAAGGCATCCATCATGTCACCCACCACATGAGCGTCAGTAATCAAGAATTTGGTCTCCAACTCGTGTATCCTATCATCCAAATGCTTAGCATTTGGGGATGGGTAAATGTGAATACGTTCTCCGAACCAACCTTCATAGAAATCTTTCAGGTCGCACCCTCTAGATAACAGATAACAGGTACACATCATTGTGCTCGTAGTACTCGATCATATCTTTTAGAACTTGGATGTCTTCTCTCTTCTTCGCTTCCAGATTAGGGTGAGAATGTGATGGTTTTGAAGGACCATCCATGGCTTTCTAAGAAGAAAAATATTGGTTTTGGTTTTGGAGTGGGGTTTTTAGAGGGAGAGAGTGTGTGTGTCCCAGTGATTAACAATTTAATCAAGCAAACATATAAGCAACACAATTATGGAAACCTGGTATTGATTAATCAAACGAATTGAGCGATTACAATTGTTCTTGATCAACCTCTTTCTCTCTGCTTCTCTTGTTCACGGCGCACACATACAGTCTCACTATAATTAAATTTCTCTATTTGCTCCTAACCTAATTAACACTAAAACAAATCTAATATATACTTAGGCTAATTAGACTAATGGGCTTGGCTTGACTATGCTTGGGCCCAACAGCAAATAAAGACTAAAAATGAAAATACGTAAATATACTTTGACTATTTATTACAAAAGGACCCTAGACTATTTATTGAGACGACTTTATCAACATTGACTTCAGATTTCCATCTTCAGATAATGATGATCTTGAATCCAATAAATATGTGCTTTAACAATCTCCCCCTTTGGATCAAGATCATTCTTTAAGCTCAGAAAATGCAATCTTCCTCTTTGTCTTCAGAATGTAGCAATCTCTCAAATCGATGATGATAAAATAAAATCTCTTGGAAAGAAATTATCTCCAGTTTCAGCTCGGAATGATTCAGGAAATCATCTTCAAAGAAACTTTCTTCAATTCAGCATATCTTCAGAATATCTTCAGAAATTCTTTCATTCCTTCAAAAACTTTTGATCTCTCCATTTCTTGATTGACATTGACGCTTCTCCCCCCTTTTTGATGAAAAGAGCAAAGAGTTCATCAAAACTTTTCTTCAAGAAATGTCGTCCACCACTGATCTTGCAAACAGAACCACTGATTATCCGTCAATTCATAAAGATGTGCATCCAGATCTTTGCAAATCCAGACAAAATAGAAAGGTAACACCTGAATCAACAAATGAACCAGTTAAAGATGTCTGTCAGTAACACGAAGTCACTGTGTATAACGAATACACATTATAAAGGAGCTTTTATGATGTTCACTCCCCAGGGCTTCCATTCAATCATCGAAACACCACAAAGGCAATTTCTATGAACGTTATGACAAAGAAACACATTCTTTGTGTGTTCGTGCAAGTGATGGAATAAATTAAGCATAAGATGATTGCTTATAAGGCTCAAAAACTGTAAACCACTGAGACAAGTAGTTAAACACAGACTCAATGTGCATTAGTGAAGTGTGAAGGTGGGGCAGATTTCCTTCTTTTCAATATCCAGATTTTCCAAATGAAAATCAGATAGCATATGTGTTGCGTCCCCTTTGAAAATTAAACATTTTCTTGTTGAGAAGAAAATGAGTAGCTGGTGGGGTAATGTCAAGAGTTGGCATGGGCTAGGTGCCTGTGTCAATAATGTTCACCAAAGAAATGTGAAGCATTAGAAATGTGGTTGCCCGACTCAGAAAGTAGTTGGTGCAGAGTTTACAAATTCTTTTACTCTGATCTCACACCCTCTTTCTTTTTATCATGAAGCTCACAACTAACCAAACTCTTTTTTTTAACATTTTTCTCTCATCACACATCCCACACTCATTTCATGGAACTCCTCACACTCAATCACTAAGGATTTAATTCTTGGGTAGGAGACACTGGTTAACGTGAATCCATAGAAGTTCAGTTAAGTCCTAGCACACTGATCCCATGTTATCCTATAAAACATATAATGCTCAGATGGTTTAACTTTATCAGT
This sequence comes from Arctium lappa, assembly GCA_023525745.1. Taxonomy (NCBI): domain Eukaryota; kingdom Viridiplantae; phylum Streptophyta; class Magnoliopsida; order Asterales; family Asteraceae; genus Arctium; species Arctium lappa. The sequence goes on from CM042050.1 coordinate 19,413,602, forward strand.
TAAAGTGCATAGATGAAGCAGAAAACATTTAAAATCACACTTCTAATTCAAGAAATCTGGTTGAGAATCGGGAAGTGGTTTGAACATTTAAGAACATGTTTTCTTATGATTGAAAGTTGTCCTTCTTTCAACCATAGATGAGATGAAGATAAAGAATTATACCTTTTGAGTGCAGTCTTACATCTCATGAAGTCAAGCTTAAAGTCATGAAGATATGATCTTTGAAGCATCTCTCAACCTACAACAGTCTAAAAGTATAGTCAAAGAAACTTTATTCACTGAAATTTAAATGACATAAAGCAGTAAAACAATTAATGTACGAGTTCTGATCAGAAATAATCAGAAGTCATCGCCATACTTCTTTGACATTTACGCTCCCCCTAAAATCATGCATCATTAGTAAACACAATGCATTTAAATTATGCTCCCCCTCAAAATAACATTGACCATCTATAAGATACTTTTGACACTCCCCCTAAGATCATGAACAAACTATTAAAGAGCAGATATCTTGCGGAAATAATAATAAATAAATGATAAAGAGACACAATAAGAAACTTTAATAGGTAACTACCGATTAGGTCTTAAGATTTAGCATACCAAGTCTTGAGACAAGAAAATTAAATCTCTTTTCGTCTAAAGGTTTGGTAAACAAATCTGCAAGCTGATAATCGGTTTTTACAAAGTAAAGTTCAATTGTTCCCTTTTCTACATTATCTTTTATAAAATGATACCTGACATCTATGTGATTGGTCTTTGTATGCTGAACAGGGTTAGCGGTAATCGCAATAGCGCTCTTCGAATCACAATAGATCGGGATTCTATTGAAATGAAATCCATAGTCTCACAGTTGTGTTCGCATCCACAAGACCTGAGAATAGCAGCTAGCAGCAGCTACATATTCTGCTTCGGCCGTTGATGTGGAGACACATAATTGCTTCTTCGAAGCCCAACTGACGAGTTTATCTCCGAGGAATTGTATATGACCCGAGGTGCTCTTCCTGTCTAACATGGAACCAGCATGATCTGCGTCTGAATAAGCTGTTAGTGTAAATCTAGTATCTTTAGGATACCACAGACCAAGATCTGCAGTCCCCTTCAGATACCTAAAAATCCACTTAACAGCAGACAAATGGGACTCTTTAGGATTGGCCTGATATCTAGCACATAGGCATGTAGAAAACATTATATCTGGCCTACTAGAAGTAAGATGCATTAAAGAACCTATCATCCCTCTATAAGTCCTAACATCAACAGCATTTCCCGAAAGATCGGTGCCAATCTTAGTACCAGGTGCCATCGGGGTACCAATCGGTTTACAATTTTCCATTTTGAACTTCTGAAGAATATCAAGAATGTATTTAGATTGATTGATAAAGATCCCCGTTGAAAATTGTTTGACATGCAATCCGAGAAAGAAGTTCATCTCTCCCAGAGAGAGATGTAGAGAGAGAAATAAAATGGCGTTGGCGATGGTTGAGTCATTGAGATGGTTGTGGAATGGTGGAGAACTGGAGATAATGGTGAAATTTCAGTTGAGATATGGTGATGGCGGTGGAGTTTTACATCTATATCATCCCTGACAAAGAACATTGACTCATCTCTCTCTCTCTAAATATATATATATATATATATATATATATATATATATATATATATATATTACATAACAGGTCACTATAAGTTTATAGCTTTGACAATTAATATTGAAATCTTTATGTTGGTAAAGTGAGCAAAATGATAATATGTTAGATACTATATTAATTTGTTCACAATTTATTCAAATTAGAAAATAAATATAAAATATTTTAAAATTAAATTATATAACATTTCAATTTTTAAGATTTCAATATTAATTATATTTTGAAAATATTTAATGGCACCAAAAAAAAATCCCTCTCCTCTCCTCTCCTCTTCTATTTAATTTTATTTATAGCTTCAGCTGCTTTTTTTAAAAAGAAAAAAATTCATTATCTCCCTTCTACATTTAGTTTTGAAAGGTTTTTAAGATTTGGAAAAAATTTCCACTATATTCTATTTTTATTTTTACTTTGAGGAAAAGTTATAAAACAAACAATATGTCATATTAACAAAATTACATATATTTGTTTGGTAAAAATAACCTAAAACTAATCAATTGTTTGTACTCTATGAAAAATATAATCCTCTAAATACTTATATGTGAAGGGTACTTATCAATGTCAATGTCGTTGTTCACTGCACAAAAAAAAAATAGGAAATCGAAACAGAAAGTCAATTCGATACCTGTGGCTACGGTTTCAAGGAAATCGACACGTAGAACATGAAGGGTCGCCAGAGAATCACGGTGAAGAGTAGCGACGTGTTAGGCTAGGGTCTGAAGGATAAAGAGGAGATGCTTTGTTTTTAGGAGAGAGGATTTGGCCCATATGCTGCACTGGGCCATCGACCTTCTGGCCCATAGCCATATTTTTTGTAAAAAAAATTCACGATAATATGCATGCATGATTGAATCATCGATATCAAAAACAGAGTTCCCAAAAGTCTCACAATCAACAATGATCCAGACATCAAATCCTAAAAACAGTTCTAACTTCTAAGATTCATCAACATACCTCTTTTGATCACACTGAATCTGTAACACCCGGAAAATTAAGGTAAGTAATTGTATGTGTTAATATGGTCTCGTTATAACTTTATGTGGAGATTTTGTCTGGGCTTGGTGATGATTGGTAATTTATGTTAAGTGTTATTATTATCAATTTCTTACAGGTTTAATTTTATCAAAATCATCGAAAAACGAGATTGTTGGTGTGTGGCGCGATAGTGACCGCGACTATGACATTGGTCATAGTTGCATAGCATGGTCGCAGGCCGGGGGGCGGTCTCGGTACACCCCCGGCGAGAATTCCTCGTGAGAGTGACAAGGGCACAATCGCCCTGTCACAATAGCGGGCGATGTACCGTAAGTAGGGGAGCGGGCGCGACATTGCCCCGCGACAGTGCCATGGGCACAATCGCCGGGCACTGTCGCCGACGGGCTGTGAGGGTTTAAAAACCTGATTTTTGACACTTTGACTTCACTTTCCTCACTTCACTCATTTTGGTCCGACTTTAGAGAGGCAAAAAGGGCGATTTTTCTTCCCCAAAACCCTAATCACATTTAATCAACATTCTTGAGGTTGGTGAAGATTTGGGAAGAGCATTCAAGTCTCCGTTAAAGGCCTTGGGGGTGTTAGTTACCTCCACTCATCACTTTCTCTTCATTTTGAACCACTCAAGTTTCTAGGGTTTTCTATAAAACCTAGTTTGTGAGTTTCCTTTACTATTTTCAAATGAGATACATATCTAGTGTGTTTTCTTAACTTTTCATCTTAATGTGTAACTTTGATCACCTTATAAGTTTTGACCTAATTGTTACCTTTGAGATTTTTGGAGGTATAGTCTTGGTTATTATTGTGGATATTGATGAGATGATTATTCTTGGTGTTTGAGCTTAATGATATGTATTTTGATGAGCCATGGATAATATTGGAATATTTGCATGCTTTAGAGTTTTGTACCTAAATTATGCTTGGTATTGTTGAAGTATTATACATGTATCTTATGGGTATGGAATTATGTATAGAGACGGACATTGTACGTACATAGAACCAACCATGAGTAAGTGCTAGGAGGATGTAGTCTTGGGTGCCACTATAATGGTATGCGCATAGACCTCCGCCATTTGGAGTAATGCCTGGGAGGTAGTCTTCAAGTGTGTCGGGCCTTTGGGATGTTGCTCAAGCGAGTGAACATCAAGGTACATTGACTTGAGGTAAAACTCATTGGTGTGATGGGTGTCCCCCATGATTGACCCCATATGGACTTTGGTGGTGGAAGCGTTATAATTGTTCATAACATGCTTTATATATGTATGCCATGTTTTTAAGCAACTCACTAGACCCGTTTGGTCTAACACTTCATTGTTGGTATGTATCTCTGGTTCTAGTGGCGCAAGCGCCAAGGAAGCTTAGTCAACCGTTAGTGGTGAGCATGTGAGCATTTTTGGGATGCCATTTGTGAAGACAATTATTTTGAATATAGTTAACAACCGACCGTAATCTTATATCTTGAAAGATTTAGATTAGGAAGTTGTTATCTATTATTGCTTCAGTTTACAAACTTGTAATTAACAGGCATTTATTGTTCCCTTTAATTATGAGCTCATGCTTGAGCATTTTATGTATACCAATTTCCATTTTCCGGAAATTTTTGTTAATCCCATTTTTGGGGTGTTACAAGTTGGTATCAGAGCTCTATTTTAAGTGAATTAGGTATTGACCTTAGTATACCTAGACTGACTATGCTTATAGAATCACTGTCCATTTGGGTAGAGCATTCCTAGGTGGGGAGAGTATTAGGATTTCGGAATTGCATTGATTGAGAATTATGATGATGATAACAAGGATTCTTGTGTAAAATACGTTCACAATCTCACTTGGTCAGTGTTGTTCTGAATTTATGATTACGTGAGCATGTTTGAAGTTATTATTATGATGATTGATCCTTGTAGTAGTACGTATTGAACCGGTTACCTTTTAAAGAATTAACCGGTATCACTCTGGTCATGTGTGACAGTTTATAATGGTAAACACGAGGAGTCGGGTCGGGGTGACCGAGGAAGCAAATGAAGCAAGTGTCACCGCTCCGGAGGTTACTCGACAAGCGAACGCCACGGCAAATCAAGTCATTCCACCGATACCTCGAATGCTAGAGGGGATCATAGATGCGATTCCTCCAGTAAACTTGGAACCCGAGAATCCCGTTGTTCAAGAAGCGGACCCTCAGTCGGTCCTATTGGCCAGCATAATGCAGATGATGAACTCTGCGATGGACAAGCGAGATGAGAGACTCATGAAAGTTTTAGAGGACAGGGATGCAAGCAACCGGAGACACGAGACGGTGGGGGACAATGCAGTGATGAGATCAGGCGGTGCTGTTAATGCACCTGGGACAGAGGAGCATGCGACCAGGGCTGACAAAAGGAAAGAAGGGGGTTGTTCTTTCAAGACCTTTCTGTGCTGTCGGGCTCCGGAGTTCTCTGGGACGACCGACCCGTTGGCATGCATGAAATGGACCTAAGACGTGGAAATGGCGTTCGAGTCAAGTGAGTGCGCGGACTCACAACGAGTCAAGTTTGCATCCCAATTGCTTAGAGGGTATGCATTAAGCTGGTGGAATGTTACTCGAAGAACACTTACCCCGGAAGTTTTGGCCAAGATCCCTTGGCTAATTTTCAAGAAGAAGATTATGGAGAAATACTGCAATGATCGGGCACTTGACAAGATCGAGGACGATTTCAGAAATCTGAAGAAGGGCAGTCTATCTATTGTCGACTACGCCAAACAATTCATGGATAAACTTGGCCTAGTCGATCATTTGGCGACCGATGAGGGGTCAAAGATAAAGGCCTTCTTGAAAGGGCTGCCGGCGGAGATGAAAACGGGCTTAAGGAACGCTCAAAAGTCTACCTTGCAAGAAGTAATCGAGGATGCTCAGTTGGTAGAAGATGATCTGCTACAAGAGAGAGAGGAGAAGAAATTGCAAGGAGAAAAGCGTAAATGGGAGGGGCCAACCGGGACCGCACGACCTTCCAAACCCTTTAACGGGGGGAGGAACACTGACCCACGACGGGAGACGAGGTGGTTCCCCAAATGTAAGAGCAAGCACTTCGGGCCTTGTAATCCGAGGCCGTTCTCTTGAGCCATGGAATGTTTTAAGTGTGGGCGAAAGGACCATATGAGTCGGGATTGCCCCTCACGGGGAGTTTGTTATGAGTGCCAGGAACCGGGACACATCAAACGCGATTGCCCTAAGCTAGCAAAGGGTAAACAAGGGCGTTAAGTGGGGCCTTGCCGAAGAAAGAAGTTCAACCGAAGGCGCCGAGTCGGGCCTTCCAAATGACGGCTAGTGAAGCAAGAGAGGCGGAAGACGTAGTGTCGGGTACGTTTCTAGTGAACTCTCTACCTACCCGTTATTCGATTTCGGTGTGAACCGATCTTTTGTGTCTACCTCTTTTTGCAAGAACCTCACTACTCCTTGTAGTTTGTTGAATGATGCTTTAGTAGTAGAGGCAGCCAATGGAGAGCATATGGTTGTTCGGAGTTGTTATGTAGGATGTACCTTAAAGTTAGATGGAGAGCCCTTCGTTATAGATTTGTTACCGGCCAATATTGGAGGATTTGATGTAATAGTGGGAATGGATTGGCTAGCTAAGCACGACACTGACATATTTTGTTCTAAGAAGTTGATTCGAGTACCCTTGTCTAAGGGTGGTGAAGTGTTAGTTTTCGGAGAGAAGAACCGAGGAGCCAATATGATTATTTCTTCACTCAAGGCACACAAGAGCCTAGCCAAAGGATGTGAGTCGTACTTAGCCTTTGTGATCAACGCGAAGCTAGAGAAGAAGAAGTTGGAAGAAGTAGAGGTAGTGTGCGACTACCCCGATGTCTTTCCGGACGATCTACCTGGACTTCCACCGGAACGACAAGTGGAGTTCCACATCGACCTTATTCCGGGAGCCGCTCTGATTGCTCGTGCTCCCTACCGTTTAGCCCCGACAGAGATGCAAGAAATGATGACGCAACTCCAAGAACTAATTGAGAAAGGATTTATACGACCGAGCTCGTCGCCTTGGGGAGCGCCGGTGTTATTTGTGAAGAATAAAGATGGGTCTATGCGGATGTGTATAGACTACCGCAAGCTCAACAAAGTTACCATAAAGAATAAATATCCACTCCCTCGGATCGACGATCTCTTCGATCAACTTCAGGGAGCGGGATGTTTCTCTAAGATAGACTTGCGATCCGGTTATCATCAAGTGCGGGTGAAGGAGAACGATATACCGAAGACGACATTCCGAACGAGGTACGGTCACTATGAGTTTCTAGTCATGTCGTTTGGGTTGACCAATGCTCCGGACGTATTTATGGACTTGATGAACCGAGTGTGTCGACCCTTTTTGGACAAGTCGGTTATAGTCTTCATTGACGATATCCTCATCTACTCTCGTGACGAGTTGGAGCATCGACAACATTTGTGAGAAGTCTTGGAAATCCTTCGCAAAGAGAAATTGGTTGCAAAGTTCTAAAAATGCGAGCTTTGGCTTCAAGAGGTTCAATTCTTGGGCCACGTGGTGTCCAAGGACGGAGTGAAAGTGGATCCGGCTAAAATAGAGGCGATGATGAATTGGAAGCCACCGACAAGCCCAACGGAGATCAGGAGTTTCTTGGGATTGGTCGGTTACTACCGGCGGTTTATTCAAGATTTTTCGAAGATCTCTTCACCCCTCACTGCATTGACGAGGAAGAACGTCAAGTTCGTTTGGACCGAGATGCAAGAAAACGCCTTCCGAACCCTTCAAAAGAAATTATGCGAAGCACCGATACTATTCTTACCCGAAGGAACCGAAGATTTCGTGGTTTATAGTGACGCCTCTAAGTTGGGGTTAGGGTGTGTTTTGATGCAAAGGGGGAAGGTGATCGCGTATGCATCGCGGCAACTCAAGGATCACGAGAAGAATTACCCTACGCATGATTTGGAGCTAGCGGCGGTAGTATTTGCCATAAAGTTGTGGCTAGAGGTGATCATTTACGGGGCTTGGGCGGGCCATGGGCCGGGCCTAACATATTTTTCTTGTCCAACGGGCCTAATATAGTAAACCCAAGCCCGTTTTTACGGGCTTGAAAACTTGTCCATACCCGTCCTATAAACGGGTCGGGCTTGCCAACGGGCTAATGGGCCTGAAAATTTAAATTTAAAAAACTTATATAAAATGGTAAGTTGTGTAAAATTATTCAAAATACATAATTTTTTTTCAACTAAACAAACGTAAATATACTAATGTATACAACATAAGAAAAAAAGTATGAATTTTTTCTCTACAAAGATTATCACCTTCGAAGTTCGGATTCCTAAACAACAAAATATTTAACCACCTAATATTTCAAGATCGAGATCCTAAATGTACTATATGACATATCACACATATCATATATATTTAGGATGTAGTTGTACTTAGTAGAGGGAGTCCAACCCAAAACCACTTATAAACTTTTTAAATATAATATTAATTATATAATTTTTTTAATTGGTTATGATTATATAACGGGCCGGGCGGGCCTGTCCAAATTTTCTTTTTCATTGCCCGAGCCCGCCCGTTAACTTGAACGGTCCCGTCCAAGCCCGCCCATATTTTCTAAAATGGTTATCCAAGCCCGCTCTTCTAACGGGCTAGACGATTCGGGTCTAGCGGGTCGTACCGCCCATGAATGGCTCTAGTTGTGGCGGCACTACCTTTTTGGGACGAAGTGTACGTTGTTCATCGACCACAAAAGTTTGAAGTATAATTTTGACCAAAAGGATCTCAACATGCGGCAACGAAGATGGTTAGAACTCTTGAAGGATTACGATTGTGAATTGATTTACCACCCCGGTAAGGCTAACGTGGTAGCGGACGCGTTAAGCTGGAAGAGTTATGGAGGGGAGGGTAAAGTAACTTTTGCTAGGATCGAGGTGACGTCAAGTCTTATGGAGGACATCAAGAGGAGCCAAGCCGAAGCACTACGCGAGGAAAATCTCAAGGCCGAGGTCATGGTGAAGCAAAGGGATTTATTATCGGAGGATAGCCGCGACCTCAAGCTATTTCAAGGGCGAACTTCGGTGTCGAAAATCGGAGGGAACCGCAAATTATTATTGGCGGAGGCCCACAAATCAAAGTACTCCATACATCCCGGTAGCACCAAGATGTATAGAGATTTGAAGCTTCATTATTGGGGGCCGGTAATGAAGCTCGACGTGGCGAACTACGTGGAGAGGTGTGTCACTTGCCTCCAAGTCAAAGCGGAGCATCAGAAACCGTATGGAAGCTTGCAACCATTGAACATTCCAGAATGGAAGTGGGAGCACATTACAATGGACTTCGTCACCAAACTACCGAAGACCTTGAAAGGTCACGACACTATTTGGGTAGTGGTGGATAGGCTTACCAAAAGTGCGCATTTCTTGGCAATGCGAGAAACGTTACCGATGGACAAATTAGCTAAGCTCTATATTGACGAAGTGGTGTCTCGTCACGGTGTTTCGTTATCCATAGTCTCGGATAGGGATAGTCGATTTACTTCGAAGTTTTGGGATGGGTTGCAAAGGGAATTGGGCACGAAGGTTAAGTGAGTACGACATATCACCCCCAAACCGATGGACAAAGTGAGAGGATGATCCAAACTCTCGAGGACATGCTTCGATCGGGCGTCATAGACTTTGGAGGGACTTGGGATTCGCACTTACCGTTAGTGGAGTTCGCCTACAATAACAGTTACCATTCAAGTATCGGGATGGCTCCATTCGAGGCACTCTACGGGCGGAAATGTAGGACACCGGTGTGTTGGCTCGAGGCGGGGGAGAAGCAATTTGCGGGACCGAAGATCGTGCAAGCAACGGCGGATAAGGTGAAAGGTATTCGAGAACGGTTGAAGGCGGCCCAAGACCGGCAAAAGAGTTACGCGGACAAAAAGCGAAGACCGGTTGACTTCCAAGTGGGAGACCGAGTTATGTTGAAATTGTCGCCTTGGAAGGGGATCATCTGTTTCGGGAAGCGCGGGAAGCTTAGTCCCCGTTTCCTAGGCCCTTCACGATATTAGAAAGGATCGGACTTCAAGCCTACCGATTGGAATTTCCGCCGGAGATGGACGGAATCCACCCTACTTTTCATGTTTGTTATCTTCGCAAGTGTCTAGCCGAGGAAGAAAGTGTCATTCCTTTTACATAGATTCGGGTGGACAACGGCAACCGATGTGTAGAAGAGCCGGAAGCTATTCTAGAATCAAAGACAAAACAATTGCGGCATAAGGAAGTGACTATGTTGAAGGTTCAATGGAAACACCATCGAGGAGCTAACGTGACGTGGGAATCGGAGGAAGACATGAGGAAGGGATATCCTCATTTATTTAGTGAATAAGATTTCGGGGACGAAATTCTCATTAGGTGGGGAGGATTGTAACACCCGGAAAATTAAGGTAAGTAATTGTATGTGTTAATGTGGGCTCGTTATAAATTTATGTGGAGATTTTTTCTGGGCTTGGTGATGATTGGTAATTTATGTTAAGTGTTATTATTATCAGTTCCTTACAGGTTTAATTTTATCAAAATCGGCGAAAAACGAGATTGTTGGTGTGTGGCGCGATAGTGACCGCGACTATGACATTGGTCATAGTCGCATGGCATAGTCGCGAGCCGGGGGGTGGTCTCGGTACACCCCCGGCGAGAATGCCTCGCGAGAGTGACAAGGGCACAATCGCCCTGTCACAATCGCGGGCGATGTACCATAAGTAGTGGAGCGGGCGCGACATTGCCCCGCGACAGTGCCATGGGCACAATCGCCGACGGGCTGTGAGGGTTTAAAAACCTGATTTTTGACACTTTGACTTCACTTTTCTCACTTCACTCATTTTGGTCCGACTTTAGAGAGGCAAAAAGGGCGATTTTTCTTCCCCAAAACCCTAATCACATTTAATCCACATTCTTGAGGTTGGTGAAGATTTGGGAAGAGCATTCAAGTCTCCATTAAAGGCCTTGGGGGTGCTAGTTACCTCCACTCATCACTTTCTCCTCATTTTGAACCACTCAAGTTTCTAGGGTTTTCTATAAAACCTAGTTTGTGAGTTTCCTTTACTATTTTCAAATGAGATACATATCTAGTGTGTTTTCTTACTTAACTTTTCATCTTAATGTGGAACTTTGATCACCTGATAAGTTTTGACCTAACTGTTACCTTTGAGATTTTTGGAGGTATAGTCTTGGTTATTATTGTGGATATTGATGAGATGATTATTCTTGGTGTTTGAGCTTAATGATATGTATTTTGATGAGCCATGGATAATATTGGAATATTTGCATTCTTTAGAGTTTTGTACCTAAATTATGCTTGGGATTGTTGAAGTATTATACATGTATCTTATGGGTATGGAATTATGTATAGAGACGGACATTGTACGTACATAGAACGAACCATGAGTAAGTGCTAGGAGGATGTAGTCTTAGGTGCCACTATAATGGTATGCGCCTAGACCTCCGCCATTAGGAGTAATGCCTGGGAGGTAGTCTTCAAGTGTGACGGGCCTTTAGGATGTTGCTCAAGAGAGTGAACATCAAGGTACATTGACTTGAGGTAAAACTCATTGGTGTGATGGGTGTCCCCCATGATTGACCCCGTTTGGACTTTGGTGGTGGAAGCGTTATAATTGTTCATAACATGCTTTATATATGTATGCCATGTTTTTATGCAACTCACTAGACCCGTTTGGTCTAACACTTGATTGTTGTTATGTATCTCAGGTTCTAGTGGCGCAAGCGCCAAGGAAGCTTAGTCGACCATTAGTGGTGAGCATGGGAGCATTTTTGGGATGCCATTTGTGAAGACAATTATTTTGAATATAGTTAACAACCGACCGTAATCTTATATCTAGAAAGATTTAGATTAGGAAGTTGTTATCTATTATTGCTTCAGTTTACAAACTTGTAATTAACAGGCATTTATTGTTCCCTTTAATTATGAGCTCATGCTTGAGCATTTTATTTATACCAATTTCCATTTTCCGGAAATTTTTGTTAGTCCCATTTTTGGGGTGTTACAAAATCATTCTTGTGCTTCCTCTTTTTAACCGTCGAGTTCCGTTGTGGAACAAGCGCCACTAGAATCTGCGGAACTTATGGAAAGATGTGGTGATGATGGATCAGTTTCATCCTCATGTTTCCAAATCTTTTTGGATAGGTTGAAGATCTGAATGTCCAGGGCATCCATCATGTCACCCACCACATGAGCGTCAGTAATCAAGAATTTGGTCTCCAACTCGTGTATCCTATCATCCAAATGCTTTGGGGATGGATAAATGTGAATACGTTCTCCGAACAAACCTTCATAGAAATCTTTCAGGTCACACACTCCAGATAACGGGTACACATCATTGTGCTCGTAGTACTCGATCATATCTTTTAGAACTTGGATGTCTTCTCTCTTCTTCGCTTCCAGATTAGGGTGAGAATGTGATGGTTTTGAAGGACCATCCATGGCTTTCTAAGAAGAAAAATATTGGTTTTGGTTTTGGAGTGGGGCTTTTAGAAAGAGAGAGATGTAGAGAGAGAAATAAAATGGTGATGGCGATGGTTGAGTCGTTGAGATGGTTGTGGAATGGTGGAGAACTGGAGATAATGGTGAAATTTCAGTTGAGATATGGTGATGGCGGTGGAGTTTTACATCTATATCATCCCTGACAAAGAACATTGGCTCCTCTCTCTCTCTCAAAATATATATATATATATATATATATATATATATATATATATTACATAACAGGTCCTATAAGTTTATAGCTTTGATAATTAATATTAAAATCTTTATGTTGGTAAAGTTAGCAAAATGATAATATGTTAGATACTATATTAATTTGTTCATAATTTATTCAAATTAGAAAATAAATATAAAAGATTTTAAAAATAAATTATATATCATTTCAATTTTTAAGATTTCAATATTAATTATATTTTGAAAATATTTAATGGCACCAAAAAAAAAAGCCCCTCTCCTCTCTTCTTCTATTTAATTTTATTTATAGATTCACCTGCTTTATTTTAAAAAGAAAAAACATCATTATCTTCTTTCTACATTTAGTTTTGAAAGGTTTTTCAAATTTGGAAAAATTTTCCACTATATTCTATTTTTATTTTTACTTTGAGGAAAAGTTATAAAACAAACAATATGTCATATTAACAAAATTACATATATTTGATTGGTAAAAATAACCTAAAACTAGTCAATTGTTTGTACTCTATGAAAAATATAATCCTCTAAATACTTATATGTGAAGGGTACTTATCAATGTAGCTCCCTCTTCTCTGAAGTGAACCTGAACCAACTAACTTTCTGTCAAAAGGAAGGTTAGTAGCACGAGTCTGATTTGAAGATCTAGATTTATTAGGAAAATCAGAATTCTGAGATTGGCTTTTCTTGCATTTACCGGAGGTGTTCTGTTTCTGTGAACACTGATTTTTATAAACACTTGGTAAAGCCTTTCCTTTTACATGAAAAATAGAATGATCTGGAAGTGAAGCATTGAAATCAACCAAATCTACTCCTTCTATACACCCTTCTTTAGAATTTAAAAAATCATTTGCAGACTCAAATAAGTCATCAAAGAAATCAGTAGAAGTGTGAGGTGCTTTTGAAACTGTAGAACACTTTGTAGATTTAGAATGAAAAACAGTGTTCTTCAAAATAGTAGAAAACACATCCTTTTCTATATTCACCAAAATTCTTTCGTCGGATAAGACATTTTCTAACTCAATTATTTTGCTTTCTAATACGAGTGGAGGTAGATAAGTTTTAGCTCGAACAGGTTTTGCCTCCACTTCAGTAGAAGAATATGTAGCAAAATATTCTTTTGAAAGAACTTTTGGTTTTTTCGAAAGATAACTATCATTCAGTCTTGCATAACATAATGGTAGTTGCATTTTCTTCAAATTCTTTCTATTTGTATCTTCTCTTGCCTCAACTTCTTCTGATGCTTTGGTAACAAATTTGGGTTTCAAATGAGTATGTTTACCAGCAGCATACATATAATCTGCATTATATAAACCAGGCTGTTTTCTGATAACATGTTTAAGGTAATGAGGATTATTACAACCTAATCCCCATTTTGCTTTAAAATCAACCTCTTCATTAGGTGTATTCATGAAAATAGTTTGATCTGTTTGGCCTATTGAGTAAAGTTTGGTTTCCAGACCATTTACCTTCTTTTTAAGATTGTTGTTCTCAAACTGCAACTTATAAACAATTAAGGCAGTTTCTTTCTTTTCTAAATCAGACTTAGAAATTTGAGAAACAAAATCAAAAAACTTCTTTTCTAAACAATCGTTTTTAAGATTAAAATCAGAAGCAGATTTGCGTAGGGAATCCATGAGATCTTTGTTCCCAATAACTGACTTATTTAGCTCAAAGATCTTTTGATTACGCCTAGCAACTCTGACTTTTTCCCTTTTCAGTTTTGACTGAAGGTCTTGAAGTTCGACCATCATCGCATCCATTTTAATCATAAAATTATTTCCGGTTAAGTTTATTACCTCTTCAGCTGCTTCATCATCTGAATCATCATACTTTGCATGATTGGCTATCAAGCACATATTAGCAACTTCTTCATTCTCTTCTTCTTCTTCCTCTTCAGAATGATCTAACCAGAATTCGTCTTCAGCCGTTAACGCTTTGCCGACTTCCTATTGCTTGGCTAACATTAGTTTGTTCTGGTAATATGCAGTATTGCGAACCTTTGGCTTTCGACAGTTTGAGGCGTAATGTCCAGTCATGCCACAGTTGTAGCATATGATTGGGACATCAACTTTCTTGTCTGTACTGGTGTAGTCATTCCCAAATTGCTTCCTTTCTCTTGGTTTCTTCATAAGAAATCTATTTCCTTCTACTCTTTCTCTATGCTAATGGTTCTTGGAGCTTGATGAACAAAATCTCTGTGAATTTGATCCCGGTTTCTTGTAGAATTTCTTTTGGAATGCACGGGTCAGTAATTGCAGTGCTTGCTTGAGATTTTCTCCATCATCTCCATCAGATTCAGTTTCTGATTCAGAATTTGTAATTACTTTCTTCTTTTTCTTTTTATCTTTGACAACAAGTGCAATGGAATCAGGAACTTTCTCAACTTCCTTTTTCTTTCCACTCCTTTTCTCTTCTACTTCTTCTTCGTTCTGCCTTAGTGTCTCATACACCTCGTGGAGTGAAATGTCACTCAGATCTTTCATCTGTTTCATTCTTCGTGTATGCTTTTTCCATTCAGGTTGAAGAACACTGAGAAACTTGACGTTGTTCTCAATCTGTTTCTTTTTTAACTTTATTCTTTGACAGCTCGTTCAGAAGCAGACCATATCGTTCATAAGTGTCCGCTAGGCTTTCATCTTCAAAGGCTTTGAATTCTTCATAACTGTTTATACAGTTTGCGACTTTCATCTGGTTCCCAACCTTAGATCCCATCATCATCTTTTGAAGTTGATCCCACATCTTCTTAGCAGTAGCTTTGTAGCTGTCTATTTTGATGTAGATATCATTCGGGATACTTTGAAGAAGTAAAGATCTTGCTTGCTTATCAGCTTTGAAACGATTCTTTTGTTCTTCAGAAAATTGGGCATACTCTACTGTAACAGTTTTCATCTTCTGTTCTCTTTCCACGTTACCATCCTCGCTGTCAGAAGAATCATCTTCAGCATCATCATCATCATCAGGTACTTTGACAGAAAGTGGTGCCATGGGGCCTTCTTTTATTGATAAAAGAATGTTATCTCCGTTTAAGTGTCGATCCACAAAGTCAAGAAATCTGTCTTTCCATTGTTCGGAATCCCCTTTGAACAGAACTGGGGGTTTGACATCCGTGTCAATGGAAAGAGCGTCTTTTGAAGTCATCCTGAACTGATCTTTAGAAAGACTAAGTCTGGAAGAACACAATTTGCGCTTAAAGGCAATGGAGCAAAAACTCTGTTTTGCGCTAGATGGTGGTGGCGCAAAAATAAACTTTGTGTTTGAATCGGGTCGCGAGAACTGAAGTTTGCGCGAGAAATGGTTGGCGCAAAACTGATTTGCGTTTGAAGTGGGTCGCGCAAGATGCGATTTGATTGAGTTGTTGGTCGCGCGAAGTAAGGTTGCGTGACACGTTTATGGCGCAAAATGGGGTTTGACCGGTAAGATGTAAGAACCGGTAAGATGTTCGACCGAACAGTTCCGTCGACCGGTAAGATGTAAAGACCGGTAAAATTTTCGACCGGTAAAATGTTGCGACCGGTAAAAAATGATTATCAACCGGTATAATGAATTTCAAGAGAGATCTACCGGTAATTGAGCTCTGGAAGGAGGCCGATCGGTATAATGAAAAGAAATTCGACCGGAGAGCTGTGGATTCTCTCGACCGGTATTAAGCTTTGACTTCGACCGGTACCTTGCAAATCCTTCGACCGGTATATAAAACAAAGGGTCGACCGGTATGATAGTGATGTAGTGGACCGATAAAGAGCTTTTTTGAAATGTGTTGTAACTTTGACCGGTATTCTTTTTTAAATCAGGAACACGTGCATGTGGAGGTTAAATCAGGGTCATGTGGAGGTTAGGAGAAAAAGTTTGAGTGGAGGTTAGGATTGGTGGAAAAAGGACACGTGTTCAATGCTGAAAAGTAGTGGACAAAGTTGATGTAATCAAAACGTGATTTAAAATTATTTATGATGGACCGATAGAATGTAAAAGGTAGTGGACCGATAGTATGTTTTAACAAAGGACCGATATGTTGTAGATATCGGTCGACGGGTAAAATGAATTATAAAACTTTGACCGATAGGAATAAAACTTTTCGACCGGAACAGGGTATTGATATCGGTCGACCGGTATGGAACCTTTGACCGATATCGTTTCTTCTCCGATAAACAACCCTGCAACTCCCAAATTGACCCAACTAGAAATCGTTTTACAGCCCCAAATTTTGACACTATGATCGACTTACCAACTACAACAGGTTTTAACACTTTGATTTCAAAAACAACCACAAAATGGAGTTTTTAATCGATGACACAGTGTTTATCAAAAATGAAGAACACAGAGACTTGAAAATTTGATTTTGAATCTGGTTAAGGCTCTGATACCTATTGTGAGTCTGTGATCGTTTATCAGATAAATCAAACAACAACAAGATATAGATTACCAACTTGTTTCGATTACAAAACGCGGATTACAAAGGGTTGATAATGGTTTTTTGTTTAAGCTCACTTCACTTGTGTTCTTGATGTTGGTCGATGATTTAGAATTGTAAAATTACGATTCTTAGATATTTCTAAGAATATCTAAAACTATATATACTAACTAATAATATCTAGATATTAAATAAACTAATATAATATCTAAACATAATATCTAATAACAAGATATTATAACTTTGACGCTTATTACAAAATAGACCCTAGACTATTGTTGAAAGTCGACTTGTCAGCTTTAACTTCAGATTGCGATCTTCGTATTGGATGATCTTGAATCCAATGAGACTATGTCCTAACATATATATATATATTACATAACAGGTCCCTATAAGTTTATAGCTTTGATAATTAATATTGAAATCTTTATGTTGGTAAAGTAAGCAAAATGATAATATGTTAGATACTATATTAATTTGTTCATAATTTATTCAAATTAGAAAATAAATATAAAAGATTTTAAAAATAAATTATATAACATTTCAATTTTTAAGATTTCAATATTAATTATATTTTGAAAATATTTAATGGCACCAAAAAAAAATCCCTCTCCTCTCCTCTTCTATTTAATTTTATTTTTAGCTTCAGTTGCCTTTTTTTAAAAAGAAAAAAAATATCATTATCTCCCTTCTACATTTAGTTTTGAAAGGTTTTTCAAATTTGGAAATTTTTTCCACTATATTCTATTTTTATTTTTACTTTGAGGAAAAGTTATAAAACAAACAATATGTCATATTAACAAAATTACATATATTTGTTTGGTAAAAATAACCTAAAACTAGTCAATTGTTTGTACTCTATGAAAAATATAATTCTCTAAATACTTATATGTGAAGGGTACTTATCAATGTCAATAGGAAATCGAAACAGAAAGTCAATTCGATACCTGTTGCTACGATTTCAAGGAAATCGACACGTAGAAAACACGAAGGGTCGCCGGAGAATCACGGTGAAGAGTAGCGACGTGTTAGGCTAGGGTCTAAAGGATAAAGAGGAGATGCTTGGTTTTTAGGAGAGAGGATTTGGCCCATATGTTGCACTGGCCATCGGCCCATAGCCATATTTTTTGAAAAAAAAATCACGATAATATGCATGCATGATTGAATCATCGATATCAAAAACAGAGTTCCCAAAAGTCTCACAATCAACAATAATCCAGACATCAAATCCTAAAAATAGTTCTAACTTCTAAGATTCATCAATATACCTCTTTTGATCACACTGAATCATTCTTGTGCTTCCACTTTTTAACCGTCGAGTTCCGTTGTGGAACAAGCGCCACTAGAATATGTGGAACTTATAGAAAGATGTGGTGATGATGGATCAGTTTCATCCTCATGCTTCCAAATCTTTTTGGATAGGTTGAAGATCTGAATGTCCAGGGCATCCATCATGTCACCCACCACATGAGCGTCAGTAATCAAGAATTTGGTCTCCAGCTCGTGTATTCTATCATCCAAATGCTTTGGGGATGGATAAATGTGAATACGATCTCCGAACCAACCTTCATAGAAATCTTTCAGGTCGCACCCTCCAGATAACGGGTACACATCATCGTGCTCGCAGTACTTGATCATATCTTTTAGAACTTGGATGTCTTCTCTCTTCTTCGCTTCCAAATTAGGGTGAGAATGTGATGATTTTGAGGGACCATCCATGGCTTTCTAAGAAGATAAATATTGGTTTTGGTTTTGGAGTGGGGTTTTTAGAGAGAGAGAGAGAGATGTAGAGAGATAAATAAAATGGTGATGGCGATGGTTGAGTCGTTGAGATGGTTGTGGAATGGTGGAGAACTGGAGATAATGGTGAAATTTCAGTTGAGATATGGTGATGGCGGTGGAGTTTTACATCTATATCATCCCTGACAAAGAGCATTGGCTCCTCTCTCTCTCTCTCTCTCTCTCTGTAAATATATATATATATATATATATATATATATATATATTACATAATTGGTCCCTATAAGTTTATAGCTTTGATAATTAATATTGAAATCTTTATGTTGGTAAAGTGAGCAAAATGATAATATGTTATATACTATATTAATTTGTCCATAATTTATTCAAATTAGAAAATAAATATAAAAGATTTTAAAAATAAATTATATAACATTTCAATTTTTAAGATTTCAATATTAATTATATTTTGAAAATATTTTGAAAATATTTAATGGCACAAAAAAAAAATCTCTCTCCTCTCCTCTTCTATTTAATTTTATTTATAGTTTCAACTGCTTTTTTTTAAAAAGAAAAAAAATCATTATATCCCTTCTACATTTAGTTTTGAAAGGTTTTTCAGATTTGGAAAATTTATCCACTATATTCTATTTTTATTTTTACTTTGAGGAAAAGTTATAAAACAAACAATATGTCATATTAACAAAATTACATATATTTGTTTGGTAAAAATAACCTAAAACTAGTCAATTGTTTGTACTCTATGAAAAATATAATCCTCTAAATACTTATATCTGAAGTGTACTTATCAATGTCAATGCCGTTGTTCACTCTACAAAAAAAAAAGGAAATCGAAACAGAAAGTCAATTCGATACCTGTGGCTACGGTTTCAAGGAAATCGACACGTAGAACAGGAAGGGTCGTCGGAGAATCACGTTGAAGAGTAGCGACCTGTTTGGCTAGGGTCTGAAGGATAAAGAGGAGATGCTTGGTTTTTAGGAGAGAGGATTTGGCCCATATGCTGCACTGGGCCATCGGCCTTCTGGCCCATAGCCATATTTTTTGAAAAAAAAAATTCACGATAATATGCATGCATGATTGAATCATCGATATCAAAAACAGAGTTCCCAAAAGTCTCACAATCAACAATGATCCAGACTAGTGATGGCCAAAAATCGAGTTCGGGCCGAGCCGGGCCGGGCCAAAACGGGCTTCGGGTCCAAATAGTAAACCCAAAAACCGGGTCAATCGGGCTTCGGGCCGGGTCGGGCCGGGTTTCACCCGAATATGTGTGGCCCGTTTAATGTTGGAAAAAACCGGTTATAGGAAAACCGGGCCGTGATCGGGCCGAGCGTTTTTCCGTATTTTTTTCAAAAAAAATAATTTCTTTATATAATAATTAATTACTAAGCTTTAAAAAATAAAAATTGGATTGGATCACTAAAATACATTTTAAAAATGCGTTTTATTTATAATAATCACTAAAATACACTTTAAAAATACGTTTTATATATAATTTTAAGTTACAAACTTACAATACAAGTATTTATAGGGGTTTGGGGAGATAAAAAATACAAAAAATGTCAAAAAAACGTATATAAACAATAACATAACGACTCTTTTTTTTTTTTTGAAAATTACGAATCGGGCCGGGCGGGCCCAAAAACCGGGCCGTGAACCGGGCACGGGCCGGGCCGCCAAATCCTCCAAAAACATGAACCAGTTCATGTTTTCGGGCTCCAAACCCGTTTTCCACCGGGCCGGGCCGGGCTGGGCCGAGATGGCCATCACTAATCCAGACATCAAATCCTAAAAACAGTTCTAACTTCTAAGATTCATCAACATACCTCTTTTGATCACACTGAATCATTCTTGTGCTTCCTCTTTTTAACCGTCGAGTTTCGTTGTGGAACAAGCGCCACTAGAATCTGCGGAACTTATGGAAAGATGTGGTGTTGATGGATCAGTTTCATCCTCATGCTTCCAAATCTTTTTGGATAGGTTGAAGATCTGAATGTCCAGGGCATCCATCATGTCACCCACCACATGAGCGTCAGTAATCAAGAATTTGGTCTCCAACTCGTGTATCCTATCATCCAAATGCTTTGGGGATGGATAAATGTGAATACGTTCTCCGAACCAACCTTCATAGAATTCTTTCACGTCGCACCCTCACGGGTACACATGATTGTGCTCGTAGTACTCGATCATATCTTTTAGAACTTGGATGTCTTCTCTCTTCTTCGCTTCCAGATTAGGGTGAGAATGTGATGGTTTTGAAGGACCATCCATGGCTTTCTAAGAAGAAAAATATTGGTTTTGGTTTTGGAGTGGGGTTTTTAGAGAGAGATAGAGATGTAGAGAGAGAAATAAAATGGTGATGGTGATGGCGATGGTTGAGTCTTGAGATGGATGTGGAATGGTGGAGAACTGGAGATAATGGTGAAATTTCAGTTGAGATATGGTGATGGCGATGGAGTTTTACAACTATATCATCCCTGACAAAGAAGATTGGCTCCTCTCTCTCTCTGTCTCTATATATATATATATATATATATATATTACATAACAGGTCCTATAAGTTTATAGCTTTGATAATTAATATTGAAATCTTTATGTTGGTAAAGTGAGCAAAATGATAATATGTTATATACTATATTAATTTGTTCATAATTTATTCAAATTAGAAAATAAATATAAAAGATTTTAAAAATAAATTATATAACATTTCAATTTTTAAGATTTCAATATTAATTATATTTTGAAAATATTTAATGGCACAAAAAAAATCCTTCTCCTCTTCTATTTAATTTTATTTATAGCTTCAGCTGCTTTTTTTTAAAAGAAAAAAAATCATTATCTCCCTTCTACATTTAGTTTTGAAAGGTTTTTCAAATTTGGAAAAATTTTCCACTATATTCTATTTTTATTTTTACTTTGAGGAAAAGTTATAAAACAAACAATATGTCATATTAATAAAATTACATATATTTGTTTGGTAAAAATAACCTAAAACTAGTCAACTGTTTGTACTCTATGAAAAATATAATCCTCTAAATACTTATATGTGAAGGGTACTTATCAATGTCAATGTCGTTGTTCACTGTACAAAAAAAATAGGAAATCGAAACAGAAAGTCAATTCGATACTTGTGGCTACGGTTTCAAGGAAATCGACACGTAGAACAGGTCGCCGGAGAATCACGGTGAAGAGTAGCGACGTGTTAGGCTAGGGTCTGAAAGATAAAAGAGGAGATGCTTGGTTTTAAGGAGAGAGGATTTGGCCCATATGCTACACTTGGCCATCAGCCTTCTGGCCTATAGCCATATTTTTTTGAAAAAAAAAATTCACGATAATATGCATGCATGATTGATCATCGATATCAAAAACAGAGTTCCCAAAAGTCTCACAATCAACAATGAACCAGACATCAAATCCTAAAAACAGTTCTAACTTCTAAGATTCGTCAACATACCTCTTTTGATCACACTGAATCATTCTTGTGCTTCCTCTTTTTAACCGTCGAGTTCCGTTGTGGAACAAGCGCCACTAGAATCTGCGGAACTTATGGAAAGATGTGGTGATTGTTAAAGCACATATTTATTGGATTCAATATCATAATTATCTGAAGATGGAAAACTGAAGTCAAAGCTGATAAAGTCGTCTCAACAAATAGTCTAGGGTCATTTTGTAATAATTATTCAAAAGTATGTTTCCGTATTTTTTTTATTAGGCTTTATATTTTAGTTAATTGTTATTTTTAGTTGTTTGGGCCCAAGCCAAGCCCATTTGGCTAATTAGGCCCTTGTATAAATTAGTTTAGTTTAGTGATAATTAGGGTTAAGGAGCTTAATTAGAAAATTATTCATTGTGAGGCTAGCTGTTGTTGGCGCCGTGAACAAGAGGAAACAGAGAGATAAATCGATTTCTTCAAGAACACTTGTAACCAGTTGAATCGTTTGATTAAGCGTATCAGGTTTGCATTATCATTTTGTATTGATTATATGTTTGATTGATTGAATTGATAATCACTGGGACACACAATTGGTATCAGAGCAGGTTACAGATTGAATTGAATATTTTTTGTTCGGTTCTGTTTTTCTGGAAAAGATTCGTATTTTTTATTGTGTGATTGTTCATTCAAGTTGCTTTTGGTTTGATTGTGTTTGTTTTGCCTATTATCGTGATTGGGTACTGTTCGATTTGAATATTGCATTGATTTTGATTATCAATTTGTTGAATTTGCTGTTCTGGGTTCGTTCACGAGTCTACACTGTGTCATCAATTGAATTCTTCTTAAGGTGGTTTTTTTATTGAAATTAATTGATTGGAATCTGTTCTAGTTGGTTATTTGAACGTTTTAGCGATGTTTGGTTGTTTAATTCGAGATATCGAGTGTTTTCTGGGTTGATTTTGGTTTCTGGGTCGATACAGTATCAAGAACATATCGGTCTTTGTTATTATCGGTCTTTGTGTTTTATCGATCTTTCTTACCGGTCAAAGACTAATATCGGTCAAAGACCACTATCGGTTCTACACTCTATCGGTCGAAGCCTTATACTGATACAAGCCAATACCGGTCGAAGCTTCAAGCAAACTATCGGTCGAATATCTTTATCGGTCCATTCACTATCGGTCGAACACACATTATCGGTCGACCGATACACACAGAGTCCACCCCGGTCGAACTCACTTTACCGGTTCTTACATTATACCGGTTGAAGCCAATACCGGTCCATCCATTTTTTTTCGGTCTTAGAGTTTATCGGTCGAAACACAATACCGGTCAACACTTTATCGGTCCAATCAAGCTTCCGGTCGTAGCAACGTACCGGTCGTGCAACATACCGGTCGAATAGTTTTCCGGTCGTCTACAGTGTTTGCGCCACCCAAGGCTCACGCAAACCGTAGTTTGCGCGACCCACTTGATACGCAAACCACACTTTGCGCGACCCACTTGATACGCAAACCGCACTTTGCGCGACCCACTATTCGCGCAAACTTCTACTTTGCGCCACCTGCTTCTCATGCGAACTTCTTCTTTGCGCCAACCGTGTCTAGCGCAAACCTCTATTTGCGCGACCTGCTTCTCGCGCAAACCGTCCTTTGCACCTCTGTTCTTGGCAAATATCTGATTTTTGTACCTGTTTTAACTGTGTTTAATCTATTTGTGCTTTGTACTGTGTGAGAGGACTGCATTTAATTATTTTTGAAAATTTATTTTTCTGAAAATTGTTGGGTGTGGTTTTTATCTTAATTTCTAACGATCTCATCCAGTTGATTGTTTAATCGTATCAAATAAGTTTGATTACTAATCGTATAAGTAAAGATGTCTCGGGAAGCTCTTGCTATTGGAACAGATGTGAAGCCACCAGTACTCTTCAAGGGAGAGTACGAGCAATGGAATGACAGATTTTTGGACTTCATCGATCGACATGATTGGGGAGATTATATCAGAAAATCTCTGAAAGAATGAATCATGACACCTCCGACCAAGGTTCTCACTGTAGCCGGAGAAAATGGTGAAGAAGAAGAGACAGAGTATAAGTTACCGATTGGTGAATATTCGGAAGATCAGCTGAAGAGACACAAGGGTGACAAGCTGGAAAGATCATTTATTCTCCAAGGCATACAGAATGAAATATATGTCAAGATTGACAGCTACAACGCTACCGGTAAGCAAATGTGGGATCAGTTGGAGAAGATGATGATTGGATCAAAAGTCGGCAACCAACTTAAAGTTTCCAACTTCTTGAATAATTATGAAGAATTCAAGGCCAAAGCTGGAGAATCACTCGAAGCCACTTATGACAGATTTGTCACTTTGCTGAATGAGCTCAGCAAGAACAAGATCAACAAATCTCAAGTTGAGTTGAATGTGAAATTCCTCAGCAGCCTTCAGCCAGAGTGGAAAAGATTCACCAGACAGATGAGGCAGTTGAAAGATCTGAACGACATTCCACTTCATGAAGTTTATGAAATCCTAAAACAGAATGAGGAAGAGGTGGATGAAATCAAGGCTGAGATGAAGAAGGCTGACAAAGAAGTTGCTGATCCAGTTGCTCTTGTTGTCAAGAAAAAGTCTAAGAAGAAGAAGGTGATAGCATCTGAATCAGATGAGGCTGATAGTGAGGCAAAGTCTGACTCTGACGATTGTGAACAACTGAAGGAAGCCATGCTAATGTTAACCAAGGCTTTCCAAAAGAAGTTCTATAAAAAGCCAAACTCCAACAGTCAGAGGTACTCGTCTGGTCCGAATAACTACAAGCATAAGGATAAAGTTGAAGAAAAGAGACCAGAAGACAAGAAGAAGAATGGAGCCGAAGAGTTAAAGAAGGAAGAACCGATGAAGTGCTACAAATTGTGGCAGACTCGGTCACTTTGCCAAGGACTGCCGAAAACCAAAAGTCTGAAACTCCGAATATTACAAGAATAAGATGCTTCTAGCCAAGCAACAAGAGGCTGGAAAAGCATTAATGGCCCAGGATGAATACTGGCTCGATCATTCGGACGAAGAATCTGAAGAAGGAGAGAAGGACGAGACAGCACATCTGTGCTTGATGGGGGAAGAACCAGTCAGAAGCCGAAGCTGATTCTGATGATGGAGACAATGATGAGGTATGTAACTTAACTGAATATGATTTTCTGAACCAAATGCATGCCATGATGTCTAAACTCCAAGAATTAGAGTCTAAACTGAAGCGTGAGAAAGGTGTCATAAATGAGAAAAATCAATCTATACATAAACTTAGTAATGATATTGCTGAGAAAAATGTATTAATTAAAACTTTGCACAAAAATATAGACACCTGCGCTAAAGAAAAGACTATAATTCATAAAGAGTTATCTGAAACTGTTTCTAAATATAAAGAATGTGAGTTTAAGGCTATAGAGCTTTCTAAAAGGTATTTTTCTACTTCAAAAGAAAAGAATTCCTTATTAGACAAGGTGAATGCTTTGGAAGAGAAATTACATACTTTAGGCCAAACTGAACACATTATTCATTTGAACAAACCTAAAGAGAAACCTGATACTTGGGGACTTGGTTACAAGAACCCACATCATCTCAAAAAGGGTATATCTGAAGTGCCTGCACTTTATGACTTTGGGTTTATGTTGTTGGCTCCTCAACATCAGGAACTTAAACCCTTTTGGACTAGTATGTCTGAAAAAGATAAGCCAAGGAATATGATAAAAGAAAGAACACAGCTAAAGTTCAACTTCCATTTCACTATGAGAAGTTGAATAACAGTTATAGTTCTGATAAATCAAAATTTCTTTCAAATGATTATTTTGAGAGTTATTCCGTAAAAGAATTGGAGGCTAAACCCATCGAAGGTAAGCTTTACGTCCCTCCTCTTGTTTTGGAAAGTAAAATTTCTGAACTCGAGAATACTCTTACAGATGAAAGAATTTTGATGGACTTAGAACAAACTGTATTTTCAACTGTGTTCAAAACTTCTAATTTTCCTAAATTCTCCAAGGCTTTAAATTCTGATGACAGGTCTAGTTTACTTGAGAATGATCTTAATTTCTTAAACTCTGATGGTATTTTGAATGATTGTGTTGCTCAATTTAACTTTACTTCTAAACTTCCTGATCATACATCTTGGGTTGTTAATTCTTTTGGGCAACCCAGTGTGTTTGAAAAAGGTGAAACATCAACGAAAGTTGATAAATCAGTTTCTGTGAAATCGAAGAAAGAAAAAGGTAAGAAACAAAAATCTCAGCTTTCACAGAAACCGATCCCCACCGGTAAGCCAAAGAAGAAAATTTCTCTTAATTCTCATCATTATAACTCTAAAGTTTCAAATGTTTCAGATTTGAGAAAGCAAAGGGTTGGAGTTAAGACTGCATGGATACCGAAACAGAAGATAGACGAGAAAGCTAAATCTAGTTCTAGTTTTATTTTGAATAAAAAGACTTCTAGTAAAGATGATTTGAGTGTGAATGTTGCTGCTTTTAAAAATAATCTTGTTGATTCTCGCAAGAAATACTCTATAAAGCAATTATTCCAGTTAGCTCCATCTATTAATAAAAAAAATTTTAATTATGGTGAATGTGATTATGTTTCTCGTAAATTTCTGATGTTTGGTATGGTTCATATAATGTTTCATCTTATCGTTCTCATTCGTCTTATCATGATTATGGTTTTCAAAGAAAAAGCGGACCCAAATTTAAATGGGTGCCAAAATCAAGTACTAACAGTGGAGGTCCCATTTATAAATGGGTTCCTAAACCTCTTCTTTCCTGATCTGTTTTGTGCAGACCCGTCATATGTGGTACTTGGATAGCGGGTGTTCCAAGCATATGACCGGGCAGAAGAGTATGTTGTCTAATTTTACGGACAAATACTGCGGCACAGTTCGTTTTGGGAATGATCAGTTTTCACCTATTCTGGGATATGGTGATGTTGTACATAAAAATCTTACGATCAAGAAGGTGAGCTACGTTGAAGGCTTAGGACACAACCTATTCAGCATTGGCCAGTTCTGCGACAAAGACTTAGAGGTTAATTTCAAGGCCAAGACATGTTCAGTATGCACGGAAGAAGGAAAAGAACTCTTGGTCGGCACTCGCAAGTCAAACCTCTACACCGTCAACTTGTCAAAGGTCCAGGCTGACAATCAAGTCTGTCTACTATCAAAGGCCTCGATGCAACAAAGCTGGTTATGGCATCGACGGCTTTCTCACCTCAACTTTCGGTACATCAACAAGCTGGTCAGTGGAAAGCTAGTGAAAGGACTTCCAGATCTGAAGTATGAAAAAGAACATCTATGTGCAGCGTGTGAAAAGGGAAAGATGAAGAGAGCCCCACACAAACCAAAGCCTGAACCGAGTATCAGCTCTCCTTTAGAGTTGTTGCATATGGATTTATGCGGTCCTATGCGAACACAAAGCTTAGGAGGAAAGAAGTATGTGTTGGTTATCGTGGACGACTATACACGATACACTTGGGTCAAGTTTCTACGGTCTAAAGATGAGACACCCGATGTTCTCATTACATTTCTGAAGACGACCCAAGTCAATCTACAAAAACAAGTCAAGATTCTCAGAACTGACAACGGCACAGAGTTCAAGAACAAGATCATTGAAGAATATCTCGAATCGGTCGGTATATCACATCAATACTCTGCTGCTCGCACGCCTCAACAGAACAGAGTCGTCGAAAGGCGAAATCGTACACTTGTCGAGGTCGCTCGGACAATGCTCAGCCAATCTGACTTACCTTTATTTTTGTGGGCTGAAGCTGTATCGACTGCGTGTCACACTCAGAATCGCTCCATGATACACCGCCGATTTCAGAAGACTCCGTATGCGTTGATCAACAACCGAACACCAACCATTAAATATTTTCATGTTTTTGGTTTTAAGTGTTTTGTTCTAAACGACAGAGAGAATTTGAACAAGTTCAGTGCTAAGGCGGATGAAGGCATCTTCGTTGGTTATTCCTCTACATCTTCTGCATATCGTGTTTATTTGAAGAAGTCGAAGACAGTGATCGAGAGCGTCAATGTTACATTCGATGAGGATATGGCTTTAGAGCACGTCAGTTCAGAACCCGTAATTACCGGACTACTAGCTTCTGGACCAACCAGTCCAGGACCTGCACCTCAAGAGAACAAATCAAATGGCGCTTCATCGTCTACTTCTAAATTATCTGATTTGGATTTATTATTTGAACTGTTCTATGATGAATTTCTTGGATCTAAGTTGCCTAACTCTGTTGTGGTTGACAGGATAGAAGACTCGATGACTACTCATCCGACCACTTCCGATATCTCTACTGAATCCAATTCCCCGATTCAGCAAGAAGTTCCAGTTCAAAAGCCTACTCCGACAGTTGAAGTTGTGACCAACACCGCCGAGACAGAGATAGCTGACTCAGTAGGATGTACTGTAAGGACTGATCAACAGATTGACCAAGCTGTACCTACTGCAACTTCTGCAACGACTACTTCAACTGCAACCCTCGTTAATTCTGAACCATCTGAAGGAGATAACAGTGGATTCCTAGATATGGACAATGATCAATCTACATCTAATCCACTCCATCATGAACATAAGTGGACCAAAGAGCACCCGGTACATCAAATTATTGGAGATCTTTCTGCACCGGTGCAAACTAGAACTGCAACATCAAATCTATGTATGTATGAATCCTTTATGAGCAAGATCGAGCCTACTCGCGTATCTGAGGCTCTTGCCGATTCAGATTGGGTAACTGCGTTGCAAGATGAGCTGAATCAGTTTGAAGCACTGAAAGTCTGGAGACTCGTACCCAAACCTGAAGGTAAAACCATCATTGGTACGAAATGGGTGTTCAAAAACAAGAAGGATGAAGATGGTACCGTGATCCGAAACAAAGCATGACTTGTTGCCAAAGGATATAGGCAAGAGGAAGGAATTGACTACGATGAGACATATGCTCCAGTGGCGCGTATAGAGGCAATTCGGATGTTCTTAGCCTACGCAGCCCACAAGAACTTCACTGTTTATCAAATGAAGGTGAAGACAGCTTTTCTAAATGGAGTACTCAAGGAAGAAGTCTACGTCTCACAGCCAGAAGGGTTTGTAAATCCATATAAGTCGAACCATGTCTACATCTTGGATAAAGCTCTTTATGGATTGAAACAAGCTCCTCGCGCCTGGTATGATATTTTATCTCGGTTCTTGGTCAAGTCAGGTTTTACAAAAGGTACGGTTGATACCACTCTTTTCATTAAAAAGGATAAAGGCGATATCATTCTTATTCAAATATATGTGGATGATATTATTTTTGGTTCTACAAATCCTAAGTACTGTAAGAACTTTGCAAACCTCATGGTGTCACGTTTTCAGATGAGCATGATGGGAGAGATGAACTTCTTTCTCGGATTGCAAGTCAAACAATTTTCAACGGGGATTTTTATCAATCAACCTAAATACATTATGGATATTCTTCGGAAGTTCAAAATGGAAAATTGTAAACCGATTGGTACCCCAATGGCACCTGGTACTAAGATTGGCATCGATCTTTCGGGAAAGGCTGTTGATGTTAGGACTTATAGAGGGATGATAGGTTCTTTAATGTATCTTACTTCTAGTAGGCCGGATATAATGTTTTCTACATGCTTATGTGCTAGATATCAGGCCAATCCTAAAGAATCCCATTTGTCTGCTGTAAAGCGGATTTTCAGGTATCTGAAGGGGACCGCATATCTTGGTCTGTGGTATCCTAAGGATACAAGATTTGAACTAACATCTTATTCAGACGCAGATCATGCTGGTTGTATGTTAGACACGAAAAGCACCTCGGGTCATATCCAATTTCTCGGAGATAAACTCGTCAGTTGGGCTTCGAAGAAGCAACTATGTGTCTCCACATCAACGGCCGAAGCGGAATATGTAGTTGTTGCTAGCTGCTGTTCTCAGGTCTTGTGGATGAGAACACAACTACGAGACTATGGATTTCATTTCAATAGAATACCGATCTATTGTGATTCGAAGAGCGCTATTGCGATTACCGCTAACCCTGTTCAGCATACTAAGACCAAACACATAGATGTTCGGTATCATTTTATAAAAGATAATGTAGAAAAAGGGAACAATTGAACTTTACTTTGTAAAAACCGATTATCAGCTTGTAGATTTGTTTACCAAACCTTTAGACGAAAAGAGATTTAATTTTCTTGTCTCAAGACTTGGTATGCTAAATCTTAAGACATAATCGGTGGTTACCTATTAAAGTTTCTTATTGTATCTCTTTATCATTTCTTTATTATTATTTCCGCATGATACCTACTCTTTAATAGTTTGTTCATGATCGCAGGGGGAGTGTGAGAAGTATATTATAGATGGTCAATGTTATTTTGAGGGGGAGCAAAACTGAATGCATTGTACTTACTGATCAATTTGTTAGTGATGCATGATTTTAGGGGGAGCGTTCCCGACAAAGGAGTATGGAGAGGACTTCTGATTATTTCTGATCATAACTCGTACATTAAGTGTTTTACTGCTTTCTGTCATTTCCATTTCAGTGAATAAAGTTCTTTGACTAGACGTTTAGACTTTTACAGGTTGAGAGATGCTTCAAAGATCATATCTTTATGACTTTAAGCTTGACTTCGTGAGATGTAAGACTGCACTTAAAAGGTATAATTCCTTATCTTCATCTCATCTATGGTTGAAAGAAGGACAACTTTCAATCATAAGAAAACATGTTCTTAAATGTTCAAACCACTTCCCGATTCTCAAACAGATTTCTTGAATTGGAAGTGTGATTTTAAATGTTTTCTGATTCATCTTTGAGCTTTAACTGACAAAGTTAAACCATCTGAGCATCATATGATTCATAGGAAAACATGGGATCAGTGTGCTAGGACTTAAAATAAACTTCTATGGATTCACGTTAACCAGTGTTTCCTACCCAAGAAGTTAATCCTTTAGTGATTGAGTGTGAGGAGTCAAAAGAAATGAGTGTGGGATGTGTGATGAGAGAAATTGCTAAAAGAGAGTTTGGTTAGCTGTGAACTTAATGATAAAAAAAGAGGGTGTGAGATCAGAGTAAAAGAATTTTTAAACTCTGCACCAACTACTTTCTGAGTCGGACAACCACATTTCTAATGCTTCACAATTCTTGGTGAACATTATTGAAACAGGCACCTAGCCCATGCCAACTCTTGACATTACCCCACCAGCCACTCATTTTCTTCTCAACAAGAAAATGATTTATTTTCAAAGGGGGCGCAACACATATGCTATATGATTTTCATTTGGAAAATCTGGATATTGAAAAGAAGGAAGTTTGCCCCACCTTCACACTTCACTAATGCACATTGAGTTTGTGTTTACCTACTTGTCTCAGTGGTTTACACTTTTTGAGCCTTATAAGCAAACATCATATGCTTTATTTCTTTCTATCACTTGCACGAGCACACAAAGAATTTGTTTCTTTGTCATAACGTTCATAGAAATTACCTTTGTGGTGTTTCGATGATTGAATGGAAGCCCTGGGGGAGTGAACATCATAAAAGCTCCTTTATATTATGAATTCGTTACACACAGTGACTTTGTGTTACTGACAGGCAATTTTAACTGATTCATTTGTTGATTTAGGTGTTACACTTCATTTACTAACTTGTCTAGATTTGCAAAGATCTGGATGAACATCTTAATGAATTGACGGATAATCAGTGGTTCTATTTGCAAGATCAATGGTGGAAGAAATTTCTTGAAAACACGTTTTGATGAACTCTTTGCCCTTTTCATCAAAAAGGGGGAGAAGCGTCAATCAAGAAATGGAAGATATTCTGAAGATATGCTGAAATGAAGAAATTTTCCTTGAAGATGATTTGCTAAAGCATTCCGAGCTGAATCTGGAGATAATTTCTTTCCAAAAGATATTCTCATCGATTGGGGAGATTGCTACATTCTGAAGACAAAGAGAAAAATTACATTTTCTGAGCATAAAGAATGATCTTGATCCAAAGGGAGAGATTGCTAAATCACATATTTATTGGATTCAAGATCATAATTATCTGAAGATGGAAAACTGAAGTCAAAGCTGATAAAGTCGTCTCAACAAATAGTCTATGGTCCTTTTGTAATAATTAGTCAAAAGTATGTTTCCGTATTTTATTTATTAGGCTTTATATTTTAGTTAATTGTTGTTTTTAGTTGTTTGGGCCCAGCTAAGCCAAGCCCATTTGGCTAATTAGGCCCTTGTATAAATTACTTTAGTTTAGTGATAATTAGGGTTAAGGAGCTTAATTAGAAAATTATTCATTGTGAGGCCAGCTGTTGTTGACGCCGTGAACAAGAGGAAACAGAGAGATAGATCGATTTCTTCAAAAACACTTGTAACCAGTTGAATCGTTTCATTAAGCGTATCAGGTTTGCATTATCATTTTGTATTGATTATATGTTTGCTTGATTGAATTGATAATCACTGGGACACACAGTGATGATGGATCAGTTTCATCCTCATGCTTCCAAATCTTTTTGGATAGGTTGAAGATCTGAATGTCCAGGGCATCCATCATGTCACCCACCACATGAGCGTCAGTAATCAAGAATTTGGTCTCCAGCTCGTGTATCATATCATCCAAATGCTTTGGGGATGGATAAATGTGAATACGTTCTCCGAACCAACCTTCATAGAAATCTTTTAGGTCGCACCCTCCAGATAACGGGTACACATCATCGTGCTCGCAGTACTTGATCATATCTTTTAGAACTTGGATGTCTTCTCTCTTCTTCGCTTCCAGATTAGGGTGAGAATGTGATGGTTTTGAAGGACCATCCATGGCTTTCTAAGAAGATAAATATTGGTTTTGGTTTTGGAGTGGGGTTTTTAGAGAGAGAGAGATGTAGAGAGAGAAATAAAATGGTGATGGCGATAGTTGAGTCGTTGAGATGGTTGTGGAATGGTGGAGAACTGGAGATAATGGTGAAATTTCAGTTGAGATATGGTGATGGCGGTGGAGTTTTACATCTATATCATCCCTGACAAAGAACATTGGCTCCTCTCTCTCTCTCTCTCTAATATATATATATATATATATATATATATATATATTACATAACAGGTCCCTATAAGTTTATAGCTTTGATAATTAATATTGAAATCTTTATGTTGGTAAAGTGAGCAAAATGATAATATGTTAGATACTATATTAATTTGTTCATAATTTATTCAAATTAGAAAATAAATATAAAAGATTTTAAAAATAAATTATATAACATTTCAATTTTGAAGATTTCAATATTAATTATATTTTGAAAATATTTAATGGCACCAAAAAAAAAATCCCCCTCCTCTTCTATTTAATTTTATTTGTAGGTTCAGCTGCTTTTTTTTAAAAGAAAAAAAAATCATTATCTCCCTTCTACATTAAGTTTTGAAAGGTTTTTCAAATTTGGAAAAATTTTCCACTATATTCTATTTTTATTTTTACTTTGAGGAAAAGTTATAAAACAAACAATATGTCATATTAACAAAATTACATATATTTGTTTGGTAAAAATAACCTAAAACTAGTCAATTGTTTGTACTCTATGAAAAATATAATCCTCTAAATACTTATATGTGAAGGGTACTTATCAATGTCAATGGCATTGTTCACTGCACAAAAAAAATAGGAAATCGAAACAGAAAGTCAATTCGATACGTGTGGCTACGGTTTCAAGAAAATCGACACGTAGAACATGAAGGGTCGCCGGAGAATCACGGTGAAGAGTAGCGACGTGTTAGGCTAGGGTCTGAAGGATAAAGAGGAGATGCTTGGTTTTAAGGAGAGAGGATTTGGCCCATTTGTTGCACTGGCCATCGGCCATCTGACCCATAGCCATATTTTTTGAAAAAAAAATCACGATAATATGCATGCATGATTGAATCATCGATATCAAAAACAGATTTCCCAAAAGTCTCACAATCAATAATGATCCAGACATCAAATCCTAAAAACAATTCTAACTTCTAAGATTCATCAACATACCTCTTTTGATCACACTGAATCATTCTTGTGCTTCCTCTTTTTAACCGTCAAGTTCCGTTGTGGAACAAGCGCCACTATAATCTGCGGAACTTACGGAAAGATGTGGTGATGATGGATCAGTTTCATCCTCATGCTTCCAAATCTTTTTGGATAGGTTGAAGATCTAATGTCCAGGGCATCCATCATGTCACCCACCACATGAGCGTCAGTAATCAAGAATTTGGTCTCCAACTCGTGTATCCTATCATCCAAATGCTTTGGGGATGGATAAATGTGAATACGTTCTCCGAACCAACCTTCATAGAAAGGTAACAGGTAACAGGTAATAGGTAACAAACAGGTACCCCGGTACAACGGTACCCCGGTACAACGGTACACGGTACAACGGTACACGGGTACAACGGTACACCGGTACACGGTACACGGGTACACCGGTACATGGGACACCGGTACACGGGACACCGGTACACGGTACACCGGAACACGGTACACCGGTATACGGTACAACGGTCCACGGTACACCGGTAAATGGTACACGGGTACACGGTACACGGTACACGGGTACACGGTACACGTGTAACACCCTGAATTTTGGGATTGGGTGAGAAGTTGACCTTTACCCAAAGTTCAAGGGGGCAAAGTGTAACTTGGGTAATATATATACAAAGTTAAATCTAGATATTTTGTAAAATATCAGATTTGAGTTCTTGAGATCTTTGAAGCCAGAGAAGAAGGAGAAGGCAGTGTTGAAGGGTCGATCATTTCAGGCAAATCGAGGTACGAATCTAGCTTAATGCTTTGATCTAAATGCTTTTAGCCGCGTAGAATCTTGTTGTGAAGGTTTTGAACCGTTCCATGTTGAGATCTGAGTATTTCTCATTTGGATCTGGGTTCTGCATCGTGTTGTTCATCATCTGCATCGAACTGTTCTTGAGGAACAAGGAGATGGTCGTTCGACCGGATGGTCCTTCGACCGGATGGTTGATTCGACCGGATGGTCCTTCGACCGGATGGTTGATTCGACCGGATGGTCCTTCGACCGGATGGTTGACTCGACCGCATGGTCCTTCGACCGGATGCCTGTTCGACCGGATGCCTGTTCGACCGGTGTTGCCTGTTCGACCGGAGTAGCGTTCGACCGGGGTAGTGTTGGACCGGGGAGGTGTTCGACCGGGGTGGTGTTCGACCGGTTGTTGCCTTTGACTGGATTAGGTTCTGTTAAGTTGTTAGCTTCTGTGTCTTTGAGTCCTATTCAAGTAACGAGAGGTTTATCTGTATTTCGACTTACCGATTCTTTCGGTGTTATCATAGGTAGCGCTCGTTAAGAAGAAGGAAACAGAGGTGAGTTCCTACTATCATTTTAAACGGTATACATATCAAAAGTTACCTTTTTGATCTCATCTTATTTTTAAACGTAAAATGATGTTTTACCTGTGCGTTTATGCGAAAGAAATATTCAAAGGATCTTCTTTTAAATGATTTTCATTCTTACAGGAAATTGAACTGGGAATAGCATTTTGTTTATAAAAATGTGTTTGTAACCATATGTTTATTTATGGTTGGTCACATACGTTGTTGTGACGAGTCCTTACCATTTCTAGTGGATCCATAGGTTTTGGAGTAGACTGTATTATTGGGATGTTACATTCCCCAGAATTGTAGCTATGGATCACTTGTTCCTCGGGGGCAACTTGGTACGGTTATGTGAGGCCGGATACTAGCCATGGTTCATAGTGATCCTAGCGAAGGAGTATACCTTGGTTTTGCGCTTGGGGCTTGATCTCACGTTGAAGCACGGACTTTATGATTCGTATCCGCGGACTCCAATTGGTTTAGCTCGTAACTCGGTTTGTTGGCCTAACTTTGTGTTTCGCCACAATCCTTGGTAAAATGTTTTGCTTCGGTCCTTTTATGGCATGTTTATAACGAAAAGCCCGTTTGTGGCAAGGACCCATTGTGTAAACTTAATCTCTTTGGAAATGTTATCTTGATGCAAATGTTTTATCTTTTGAGCTTCATAAACTGTATGTTCTCACCAGGCTTTAAGTCTGACACTTTTTCTCAAATGATATGTGTATCAGGTTTCCATTAGCGGTGGGTTGCCGGGGTTTTTGGAGAGACGAGTTTTGAGTCTCGAGGTTTTTGGGATTGATTAGTATTATTGTTGGGCATTGTTAAGTCCCATTCTTTTGATGAAATCCTTGTATAGGATTGTATAGTCTTAGGGACTAATCCCATTTATGGGAAGTTAATGGAATTGCTTACGTCATAATGTCAGATTTCCAGGTTTTAATCTACTCTGATTTTCGAGGATGTTACAAGTTGGTATCAGAGCTCTAGTTTAAGCGAACTAGGCATGAATGTAAGATGTCTAGACTTAGACTGTGTATGCTAAGAATTGATCCGCGAGATTTGGGTAGAGCTCCTAAGATGGGTTAGTCTTAGAGTCAACGGAAAGTACGTTTATCAAGCGTTGTAGTAGTGGTGACAAGAATCATTATGTGTTGTATGTTCATAATTTCACTTAGCTAATGTTATTATGAGGATATTGTACGTAAGAGTCCTTGAATTGCTATTAATATGGCATTTGGTAATGTGGTAGTACGTTTTCCCTTCGTGTTTTTCTATCTTTTCTTATCTCCTCCACTGCTCTGTGTAGCAGTTCAGAATGGTAGGTACGCGTGGGAGACCGCGTGCTCGTGTTGATGGTCAGGAAGCGACAGCCTCTACAGCGGGTCAGCCGGAAGGAGTTGAGGTTATCATTCGACCACCCGTTCAGCAAGTACTAGGTGGGGGGCCAGAGGTCATTCCGAGAGTAGACCTGGCTTCGTCCCACCCAGTAATCGGGGATGCTAATCCCCAGTCAGAGTTGCTGGCCAGCGTGATGTTGGCGATGAGGGAAGAAATGGCGAAGCAGCAAGAGTTTCTGCTTAAAGCGATGGAGGACCGCGACGTAAACCATCGGAGAAGCGAGACGGTGGTAGAGAATGTCGTATTAGGTTCTGGTGATGATGGTATAAGGGTCACGTCTGTTGAGCGCGGGATTTCTGGTGCTCAGGGGAATAGGAAGGGTTGTTCCTATAAGTCCTTTCTGGGCTGTGGACCGCCAGAATTCTTCGGTTCTGACGACCCGGTGGTGTGCGTTAAGTGGATCCGAGCGGTTGAGCAAGCTTTTGGCTCTTCCGAATGTAGTGATGATCAGAGGGTGCGGTTTGGTACCCAATTGCTGAGGGACACTGCACTCATCTGGTGGAATATCATCCAATCCACTCTATCTCCGGAAGTACTGGCTCAGTTGTCGTGGGCCGAGTTCAAGAAGAAGCTGCTAGAAGAGTTTTGCAACGAGAGGACCATGGACCGAATTGAGAAAGAATTCCGGTCCTTGGTAAAGGGAAGCCTGACGGTGAGGGAGTACACCCGTCAGTTTATGGAGAAACTTGGTCTGGTAGGGCATGCTGCCCCAACAGAGAAAGACAAGATGAAAGCTTATCTCAACGGCTTGCCTGCGGACATGCAATCCATGGTCCATAATTTCAAGGCTTCTAACCTCCGAGAGATGGTAGAGGAAGCTCAATTTATGGAAGAGATGTTCGCAAAGGGCAAATCTGAGAAGGCAGTGGTGGTGCCTGAAAAGAGAAAGTGGGAGAACAGTTCAGTACCTCCCAAGCGGACCCGACCTTTTGTCGGAAACCGCAACTTCAGCAGTTATCAAGAAGCTAAGTGGTGCCCGAGGTGTCGAACCAAGCATCACGGTAACTGTTACAACAATTCTCCAGTTTGCTATAAGTGTGGGAAGCCCGGTCACACTGTCAGAGATTGCACGGTCAGTGGAATCGTCTGTTACGAGTGTAAGGCACCGGGGCATGTAAAGAGAGATTGCCCGAAGCTTGTGTCGGGTAGCGCGCCAGCAAGGAAGGAGAACCCTCCGAAGGTTCAGGGCCGAGCTTTTCAGATGACGGTCGAAGAGGCTAGGGCATCCGCTGATGTGGTATCGGGTACTTTTCTTATAAACTCTGTACCTGCTCGTATTTTATTCGATACGGGTGCTAGTTTCTCTTTCGTATCTGAATTGTTCCGTCAGAAAATTTCTATGCCCACTACTAGTCTTGAGGATGCATTAGTGGTAGAAATAGCAGACGGTAGGCAAGTTCTGATCCATGAAGTTCTGAAGCAGTGTGCTCTTAGTATCGAAGGGAGAGAATTCCCGATCGATCTGCTACCAATGTCAATCGGGGGTTTTGACGTTGTAATCGGTATGGATTGGTTGTCAAACAATCAGGCCGAGTTCGTGTGTTCCAAAAAGATGATTCGACTTCCCAACCCCTCTGGTGAGGTAGTGGTCATCTATGGCGAAAAGAGAAAGGGGGATGTGGCAATAATCACAATGGCAAAATCACGTAAGTGTTTAGTAAAAGGATGTTCGTCCTTCCTAGCCTATGTGATCGATGTCAAGTTAGAGAAGTCCAAGCTGGAAGATGTGAAGATCGTGCGGGAGTATCCAGATGTCTTTCCGGACGACTTGCCCGGGTTGCCGCCCGATCGCCAGGTAGAGTTTCGGATTGATCTCGTGCCAGGCGCTGCACCGATCGCTAAAGCACCTTATCGTTTAGCGCCATCGGAGATGCAAGAGATGGTAGCACAACTCCAAGAGCTTTTTGAGAAGGGATTCATAAGACCGAGTTCGTCACCTTGGGGAGCTCCAGACTTATTTGTCAAGAAGAAGGATGGCACAATGAGAATGTGCATCGACTATCGTGAGTTGAACAAAGCTACAGTGAAGAACAGGTATCCGCTTCCGAGAATAGACGACTTGTTCGATCAACTTCAAGGAGCGGGTTGTTTCTCCAAAGTCGACTTACGATCAGGCTATCACCAAGTGAAGGTGAGAGAAGAAGATGTTCCG
Source organism: Arctium lappa (assembly GCA_023525745.1). NCBI lineage: Eukaryota > Viridiplantae > Streptophyta > Magnoliopsida > Asterales > Asteraceae > Arctium > Arctium lappa. The sequence continues at coordinate 19,452,467 of CM042050.1, forward strand.
AAGACGGCATTCAGAACGCGGTACGGCCATTACGAATTCCTTGTAATGCCTTTTGGCTTGACGAACGCACCAGCGGTGTTTATAGACTTGATGAATAGAGTGTGCCGACCATTCCTCGACAAGTCGGTCATTGTATTCATTGACGACATACTCGTGTACTCCAAGAGTGAGACAGAGCACGAGCAGCACTTGCGTGAAGTTCTGGAAGTGTTGAGAAAAGAGAGGTTGTACGCCAAGTTTTCCAAGTGCGACTTTTGGCTTAAAGAAGTACAATTTCTGGGGCACGTAGTCACTCGAGACGGAGTGAAAGTAGATCCCTCCAAGATTGAAGCAATGATGAATTGGGAGCCTCCTAAGAGTCCGTCCGAGATCCGAAGTTTCTTGGGTCTGGCGGGATACTACAGGAGATTCATTCAAGACTTTTCCAAGATCGCTTCTTCCTTGACAGTTCTGACTCGGAAGAATGTGAAGTTTGAATGGACCGAAACCCAAGAGAAGGCGTTCCGGATCCTTCAAAAGAAGTTGTGTGAAGCTCCGATCTTGACGTTACCTGAAGGGTCGGAAGATTTCGTGGTGTACAGCGACGCTTCAAAGATGGGATTGGGTTGCGTGTTGATGCAACGAGGCAAGGTAATCGCTTATGCCTCGAGGCAGCTTAAGATACACGAGCAGAATTATCCAACCCATGATCTGGAGTTAGCAGCGGTGGTGTTCGCTTTGAAGCTTTGGCGACATTACCTCTACGGCACGAAGTGTACTCTTTACACGGATCACAAGAGTCTGAAGTATGTCTTTGGTCAGAAAGAGCTGAATATGAGGCAAAGGCGGTGGCTCGAGTTGTTGAAAGACTACGACTGTGAATTGCTTTACCATCCCGGTAAGGCGAACGTGGTGGCCGATGCGCTAAGTCGGAAGGACTATAGCGGGAGTATTCAGGCTACTCATTCAAGAATCGAGCTAGTGTCTAGTCTTGTTGAGAAGATCAAGACATCTCAGATGGAAGCATTATTGGAAGAGAATCTCAAAGAGGAAGTCATGACAAAACAGCGTTTACTCTTAACGGAAGATAGCCGTGGGGTAAAACTGTTCAACGGTCGTGTGTGGGTGCCCAAGGTTGGGGGAAACCGTGAGCTGTTGCTAGAAGATGCACACAAGTCCAAGTATTCCATTCACTCGGGAAGTACGAAGATGTACAGGGACTTGAAGTTGCACTATTGGTGGCCGGTGATGAAGCTTGATGTGGCACGTTACGTTGAGCGTTGTGTGACGTGTTCGCAAGTTAAGGCCGAACATCAGAGACCGTATGGGAGTCTTCAGTCCTTAGAGATTCCCGAGTGGAAATGGGAGCATATCACCATGGACTTCGTGACGAAGTTGCCTAAAACTCTTCGGGGACACGATACCATCTGGGTGATAGTGGATAGATTGACGAAGAGCGCTCACTTTCTGCCTATGCGCGAGACTTTACCGATGGATAAGTTGGCGAAGCTTTATATCGATGAGGTGGTCTCGAGGCATGGAATACCATTTTCGATCGTGTCGGATCGCGACAGTCGGTTCACTTCGAACTTCTGGGATGGATTTCAGAAAGAGCTTGGTACGCGAGTTAAGTTGAGTACGGCTTACCATCCGCAGACCGACGGGCAGAGCGAACGAACAATCCAAACCTTGGAAGACATGTTGAGGTCTTGTGTCATCGATTTCGGGGGTAGTTGGGACTCTCACCTGCCTTTGGTGGAGTTCGCTTACAACAATAGCTACCACTCGAGTATTGGGATGGCACCTTTTGAAGCACTGTATGGGCGAAAGTGTCGGACTCCCGTGTGTTGGCTAGAAGCGGGAGAGAAGCAGTTCGCCGGACCTGAAATCGTGCAAGAGACTGCCGATAAGGTCAAGTGTATTAGAGAGAGGATGAAAGCGGCTCAAGATCGTCAGAAGAGCTATGCCGATAAGAAGAGGCGACCGATGGAATTCCAAGTAGGCGACCGCGTTATGCTTAAGGTATCGCCATGGAAGGGCATCATACGGTTCGGAAAACGTGGGAAGCTGAGTCCTCGTTTCCTCGGACCTTTCAAAGTACTTAAGCGTGTAGGGTTGCAGGCCTACCAGTTGGAACTGCCACCGGAGTTGAGTAGAATACACAACACGTTTCATGTCTGCTACCTCCGGAAGTGTTTGGCGGTAGAAGACAGCGTCATTCCCCTCTCAGAGTTAAGGGTTGACGAAGGTAACCGTTGTGTGGAAGAACCCGACGCCATCTTAGAGAGAAAGACTAAGAAGTTGCGTCATAAGGAAGTCACTTTGGTCAAGGTGCAGTGGAAGCATCACTGAGGAGCAAATGTGACTTGGGAATCCGAGGAGGATATGAAGCGTAGATATCCTCATCTCTTTGTATAGTTGGATTTCGGGGACGAAATCATTCCCAAGTTGGGGAGGATTGTAACACCCTGAATTTTGGGATTGGGTGAGAAGTTGACCTTTACCCAAAGTTCAAGGGGGCAAAGTGTAACTTGGGTAATATATATACAAAGTTAAATCTAGATATTTTGTAAAATATCAGATTTGAGTTCTTGAGATCTTTGAAGCCAGAGAAGAAGGAGAAGGCAGTGTTGAAGGGTCGATCATTTCAGGCAAATCGAGGTACGAATCTAGCTTAATGCTTTGATCTAAATGCTTTTAGCCGCGTAGAATCTTGTTGTGAAGGTTTTGAACCGTTCCATGTTGAGATCTGAGTATTTCTCATTTGGATCTGGGTTCTGCATCGTGTTGTTCATCATCTGCATCGAACTGTTCTTGAGGAACAAGGAGATGGTCGTTCGACCGGATGGTCCTTCGACCGGATGGTTGATTCGACCGGATGGTCCTTCGACCGGATGGTTGATTCGACCGGATGGTCCTTCGACCGGATGGTTGACTCGACCGCATGGTCCTTCGACCGGATGCCTGTTCGACCGGATGCCTGTTCGACCGGTGTTGCCTGTTCGACCGGAGTAGCGTTCGACCGGGGTAGTGTTGGACCGGGGAGGTGTTCGACCGGGGTGGTGTTCGACCGGTTGTTGCCTTTGACTGGATTAGGTTCTGTTAAGTTGTTAGCTTCTGTGTCTTTGAGTCCTATTCAAGTAACGAGAGGTTTATCTGTATTTCGACTTACCGATTCTTTCGGTGTTATCATAGGTAGCGCTCGTTAAGAAGAAGGAAACAGAGGTGAGTTCCTACTATCATTTTAAACGGTATACATATCAAAAGTTACCTTTTTGATCTCATCTTATTTTTAAACGTAAAATGATGTTTTACCTGTGCGTTTATGCGAAAGAAATATTCAAAGGATCTTCTTTTAAATGATTTTCATTCTTACAGGAAATTGAACTGGGAATAGCATTTTGTTTATAAAAATGTGTTTGTAACCATATGTTTATTTATGGTTGGTCACATACGTTGTTGTGACGAGTCCTTACCATTTCTAGTGGATCCATAGGTTTTGGAGTAGACTGTATTATTGGGATGTTACATTCCCCAGAATTGTAGCTATGGATCACTTGTTCCTCGGGGGCAACTTGGTACGGTTATGTGAGGCCGGATACTAGCCATGGTTCATAGTGATCCTAGCGAAGGAGTATACCTTGGTTTTGCGCTTGGGGCTTGATCTCACGTTGAAGCACGGACTTTGTGATTCGTATCCGCGGACTCCAATTGGTTTAGCTCGTAACTCGGTTTGTTGGCCTAACTTTGTGTTTCGCCACAATCCTTGGTAAAATGTTTTGCTTCGGTCCTTTTATGGCATGTTTATAACGAAAAGCCCGTTTGTGGCAAGGACCCATTGTGTAAACTTAATCTCTTTGGAAATGTTATCTTGATGCAAATGTTTTATCTTTTGAGCTTCATAAACTATATGTTCTCACCAGGCTTTAAGTCTGACACTTTTTCTCAAATGATATGTGTATCAGGTTTCCATTAGCGGTGGGTTGCCGGGGTTTTTGGAGAGACGAGTTTTGAGTCTCGAGGTTTTTGGGATTGATTAGTATTATTGTTGGGCATTGTTAAGTCCCATTCTTTTGATGAAATCCTTGTATAGGATTGTATAGTCTTAGGGACTAATCCCATTTATGGGAAGTTAATGGAATTGCTTACGTCATAATGTCAGATTTCCAGGTTTTAATCTACTCTGATTTTCGAGGATGTTACAACACGGTACACGGGTACACGGTACACGGGTACACGGTACACGGTACACGGGTACACGGTACACGGTACACGGGTACACCGGTACACGGTACACCGGTACACGGTACACCGGTACACGGTACACCGGTACACGGTACACCGGTACACGGTACACGGTACAGGTAACATGTACACATCATTGTGCTCGTAGTACTCGATCATATCTTTTAAAACTTGGATGTCTTCTCTCTTCTTCGCTTCCAGATTAGGGTGAGAATGTGATGGTTTTGAAGGACCATCCATGGCTTTCTAAGAAGAAAAATATTGGTTTTGGTTTTGGAGTGGGGTTTTTAGAGAGAGAGAGATGTAGAGAGAGAAATAAAATGGTGATGGTGATGGTGATGGTGATGGTGATGGTTGAGTCGTTGAGATGGTTGTGGAATGGTGGAGAACTGGAGATAATGGTGAAATTTCAGTTGAGATATGGTGATGGCGGTGGAGTTTTACATCTATATCATCCCTGACAAAGAACATTGGCTCCTCTCTCTCTCTCTCAATATATATATATATATATATATATATATATATATATATATATATATATATATTACATAACAGGTCCTATAAGTTTATAACTTTGATAATTAATATTGAAATCTTTATGTTGGTAAAGTGAGTAAAATGATAATATGTTAGATACTATATTAATTTGTTCATAATTTATTCAAATTAGAAAATAAATATAAAAGATTTTAAAAATAAATTATATAACATTTCAATTTTTAAGATTTCAATATTAATTATATTTTGAAAATATTTAATGCCACCAAAAACAAATCCCTCTCATCTTCTATTTAATTTTATTTATAGCTTCAGCTGCTTTTTTTTAAAAAGAAAAAAAAAACCATTATCTTCCTTCTACATTTAGTTTTGAAAGGTTTTTCAAATTTGGAAAATTTTTCCACTATATTCTATTTTTATTTTTACTTTGAGGAAAAGTTATAAAACAAACAATATGTCATATTAACAAAATTACATATATTTGTTTGGTAAAAATAACCTAAAACTAGTCAATTGTTTGTACTCTATGAAAAATATAATCCTCAAAATACTTATATGTGAAGGGTACTTATCAATGTCAATGCCGTTGTCCACTGTAGAAAAAAAAAAATAAGAAATCGAAACAGAAAGTCAATTCGATACTTGTGGCTACGGTTTCAAGGAAATCGACACGTAGAACACGAAGGGTCGCCGGAGAATCACGGTGAAGAGTAGCGACGTGTTAGGCTAGGGTCTGAAGGATAAAGAGGAGATGCTTGGTTTTTACGAGTGAGGATTTGGTCCATATGCTGCACTGGGCCATCGGCCTTTTGGCCCATAGCCATATTTTTTGAAAAAAAAATCACGATAATATGTATGCATGATTGAATCATCGATATCAAAAACAGAGTTCCCAAAAGTCTCACAATCAACAATGATCCAGACATCAAATCCTAAAAACAGTTCTAACATCTAAGATTCATCAACATACCTCTTTTGATCACACTGAATCATTCTTGTGCTTCCTCTTTTTAACCGTCGACTTCCGTTGTGGAACAAGCGCCACTAGAATCTGCGGAACTTATGGAAAGATGTGGTGATGATGGATCAGTTTCATCCTCATGCTTCCAAATCTTTTTGGATAGGTTGAAGATCTGAATGTCCAGGGCATCCATCATGTCACCCACCACATGAGCGTCAGTAATCAAGAATTTGATCTCCAGCTCGTGTATCCTATCATCAAAATGCTTTGGGGATGGATAAATATGAATACGTTCTCCGAACCAACCTTCATAGAAATCTTTCAGGTCGCACCCTCTAGATAACGGGTACACATCATTGTGCTCATAGTACTCGATCATATCTTTTAGAACTTGGATGTCTTCTCTCTTCTTCGCTTCCAGATTAGGGTGAGAATGTGATGGTTTTGAAGGACCATCCATGGCTTTATAAGACGAAAAATATTGGTTTTGGTTTTGGAGTGGGGTTTTTTAGAGAGAGAGAGATGTAGAAAGAGAAATAAAATGGTGATGGCGATGGTTGAGTCGTTGAGATGGTTGTGGAATGGTGGAGAACTGGATAAGGGTGAAATTTCAGTTGAGATATGGTGATGGCGGTGGAGTTTTACATCTATATCATCCCTGACAAAGAACATTGGCTCCTCTCTCTCTCTCTCTCTCTCTCTCTCTATATATATATATATATATATATATATTACATAACAGGTCCCTATAAGTTTATAGCTTTGATAATTAATATTGAAATCTTTATGTTGGTATAGTGAGCAAATTGATAATATGTTAGATACTATATTAATTTGTTCATAATTTATTCAAATTAGAAAATAAATATAAAATATTTTAAAAATAAATTATATTACATTTCAATTTTTAAGATTTCAATATTAATTATATTTTGAAAATATTTAATGGCACCAAAAAAAATCCCTCTCCTCTTCTATTTAATTTTATTTATAGCTTCAGCTGCTTTTTAAAAAAAATCATTATCTCCCTTCTACATTTAGTTTTGAAAGGTTTTTCAAATTTGGAAAAAATTTCCACTATATTCTATTTTTAATTTTACTTTGAGGAAAAGTTATAAAACAAACAATATGTCATATTAACAAAATTACATATATTTGTTTGGTAAAAATAACCTAAAACTAGTCAATTGTTTGTACTCTATGAAAAATATAATCATCTAAATACTTATATGTGAAGGGTACTTATCAATGTCAATGTCGTTGTTCACTGTACAAAAAAAAATAGGAAATCGAAACAGAAAGTCAATTCGATACCTGTGGCTACGGTTTCAAGGAAATCGACTGGTAGAACACGAAGGGTCGTCGGAGAATCACGGTGAAGTGTAGCGACGTGTTAGGCTAGAGTCTGAATGATAAAGAGGAGATGCTTGGTTTTTAGGAGAGAGGATTTGGACCATATGTTGCACTGGGCCATCGGCCTTCTGGCCCATAACCATATTTTTTGAAAAAAAAATCACGATAATATGCATGCATGATTGAATCATCGATATCAAAAACAGAGTTCCCAAAAGTCTCACAATCAACAATGATCCAGACATCAAATCGTAAAAATAGTTCTAACTTCTAAGATTCATCAATATACCTCTTTTGATCACACTGAATCATTATTGTGCTTCCTCTTTTTAACCGTCGAGTTCCATTGTGGAACAAGCACCACTAAAATCTGCGGAACTTATGGAAAGATGTGGTGATGATGGATCAGTTTCATCCTCATGCTTCCAAATCTTTTTGGATAGGTTGAAGATCTGAATGTTCAGGGCATCCATCATGTCACCCACTACATGAGCGTCACTAATCAAGAAATTGGTCTCCAGCTCGTGTATCCTATCATCCAAATGCTTTGGGGATGGATAAATGTGAATACGTTCTCCGAACCAACCTTCAAAGAAATCTTTCAGGTCGCACCCTCCAGATAACGGGTACACATCATTGTGCTCGTAGTACTCGATCATATCTTTTATGTAACACCCCGAAATTCTTAAGGTAAGTATTTGTTCCCTTAATACATTAATTGGGCCTATGTGAGAATATGAGCCTTTGTATGCCTTTTATGATCGTTATAATATTGAAATGTCATATAAATTGATTTATCATCTTAATGGTTTTAACCTCGCGCTCGTTATCGAAATTGGCTAAGTTTTTGGGTTGGTTTGAGGGTGGTGCGAGAGTGCCACGCGATAGTGACATTGCCACTATCGCCGGTAACTCTCACGGGAGATGTAACGAGAGTAGGGTTGGGTTCGCGATAGTGACACGCGATAGTGACAAATGTCACTATCGCCGGGCATACTCGCGCGGTTTGTATCGCGGGTGACTTGAGGATCTCACGATTGTGACTCGCGATAGTGCCCTTGGCACTCTCGTCGGGCACTCTCGCCGTCGGGGTGCAGGGGCTTTAAATGAATTCTAATCTGATTTCAACCTCATTTGTCTCAAACCCTTCTTCTCTATGGCGATTTTGGAGACTCTCAAACAGACTTCTTCCTCTCAAAACCCTAAACCTCTTAAATACAATCCTTTGGTGGTTGGATCATTGATTGCTAGCATTTACTCATCTCAAAGAAGATTCTAGGGTTTCTCTAAGTCTCATCTTCATCTTCAAGTCTCATCCCTTCAACTTCTAGGGTTTCATCTTTTCTAGGTTTTGGTTCAAAACCTAGATTGTGAGTTTACTAAACCCTTGTTAAAACTAGATACACATCATAATCTTCTATTTGTCATTATCTATCTCTATATGTTCAAGTACTTGGGATTTCTTTATGAAGATATGTTGGAAATGTGGTTATAGGTGAAATGCCCTGATTTACTTTATATGTACAATTAGTTTGGGCTTTTCTCTTGGATACATAATGTGTGTACTTTGATATGATAAATGCATACATGTCTTGGTATTAAGATGATTTCTAGTTGGAATACCATTTTGGTGATATACTCATATGCATGATGAACACGATTGTCCTTTGGGTCTCTTGTTAGACTTCATGTTATTAGGATGGTAATATTGTACCCGTAGTTGGTATTGAAATATGTTGGGTTGAAATATACCTCAAGGACTTCTTATATGCGTTATGTTGGACGAACCAAGTCAGTAGACACTAGGAGGATGTAGTCTTGGGCGCCACCGTGATGGTATGTGCCTAGAACTCTGCCATTCGTGGAATTTACTTAGTTGTAGTCCTCGGGTGTGCCGGGCCTTTCGGGTGTTCCTTGTTAGAGGGCATCAAGGTATATCGACTCTTTGGGTGGAACTTGATTGGTGCTATGGGTCTCCCCTATTGACTCCACATATGTTGAATTCTGGTTAACTGTTGATAAGATTTGTAACTGTTCATGCATGCTTATTATTGTTCAACTCACTAGGCTTTTTGGCCTAACATTTGTTTGGTGTCTATGTGTATCTCAGGTTCTAGCGGCGCCTGTCCTAAGCTAGCATAGTGCTTGGGTGAGAGCTTGGGGAGTACTTGCTAATGGACTTTCATTGGAAAGAAGAACTTTTGGAACTATAGATAACAACCCTTTTGTAATCTCTTTTCTAGTTGTAGAAATTAGATTAGTTGGTTGTTAATTTATTGTCTGTTGAAATTACTATTGTGATTAAACAGGTTTGTTTTATTTCCCCATTTTTGGGAGCCTCTTGCTTTGGCAATTTTTATACCACATGTCCGTGTTTTTCGGATTTTTGTTATCCATATTTTTAGGGTGTTACAAGTTGGTATCAGAGTTTTAGTTTAAGTGAACTAGGTATTGTTGTAGCATATCTAGACTTAAGCTTTAGACTTTATGGTTTCACTGTCCACTTGGGGTAGGAATCCTAGGTGGGGAGAGCGTTAGGATCACGGAATTACTTTAATTGAAAGTTGTGATAATGGTGACAAGAATTATTGTGTATGGTTCGTTCATATATTCACTTAGCTACTGCTATTATGAATGCATTGTTACGTGAGCGTACTTGGTTTACTGTTATTATGGTAATTGATGAAGGTATTAGTACGTACAATGAGTTCAACTCGTTTAGTCTTTTATCAATCTATTTCTCGTACATGTATGGCAGATCGAAATGGTAAACACTCGGAGTAGGTTACCTAGCTCGCCGGAGAGGCGCGTGGAAATAGAATCTACTGCAGATCAACCTCGTGTGGTTGATACCTCCGTGGTTCCTCCTATGCCCAATCTCCTGGCAGGGGGACCGAACAGAAGAGGTAACCATAGAGACCAGGATCAGAGATAGCATGGTGCTGGCCATGAACTCAGCCATGGCCCAACAATAAGAGTTTTTCATGAAGCTCTTAGAGGATCGAGACGCCAGCAACCGACAACCTGAGACAATGGCGGAAAACATTGTTGTGGGGTCGGGTGGACCAAATGTGGTATCTATAGAAGACCCATCTGATGATGGGAACAAGGCGAAGACTAAGGGGTGCACCTACAAGGCGTTTCTGGGGTGCCACCCTAAGGAGTTTGCGGGTTCAGACAACCCAGTTGCTTGTATGTATTGGCTCAAGGAGGTGGACATGGCCTTCGAGTCCAGTGAGTGTGATCCCTCTCAACGGGTCAAGTTTGCTTCTCAGCTACTTCGAGGAGAGGCTCTGATTTGGTGGAATCTCACTCGATCCGCCCTCACTCCTGAAGTTCTGGCTAAGTTAACTTGGTCGGTGTTCAAAGAGAAGATAATGGATAAATATTGTAGTGATCGTTCATTGGATAAGCTGGAGCGGGAGTTCCGAAATGTGAAGAAGGGGACTCTGTCTATTGCCGGATACTCCAAACTCTTTTTGGAGAAACTGAACTTGGTGGGACATCTGGTCCCCGATGAAAAGTCAAAGATTATAGCCTATCAACAAGGGTTACCGGCCGAGATGCGAATAGCGGTGAGAAATGCTAGGGGTTCGACTTTGCAAGAGGTTATCGAAAAGTCTTTGCTCATTGAGGATGACATCAATGCTGAAAGGGAAGAGAAGAGGCAGGTTGGTGAGAAACGGAAGTGGGAAGGGCCATCTGGGCCCGTTCGTCAATCAAGACCCTTTGTAAGCGGGAGAGCAGGTGATCAACGTCGTGAGGATCAGTGGTCCCACAAGTGGGAGGCTTTGTTTTATTTCCGCATTTTTGGGAGGCTCTTGCTTTGGCAATTTTTATACCACATGTCCGTGTTTTTCGGATTTTTGTTATCTCTATTTTTAGGGTGTTACATTTTAGAACTTGGATGTCTTCTCTCTTCTTTGCTTCCAGATTAGGGTGAGAATGTGATGGTTTTGAAGGACCATCCATGGCTTTCTAAGAAGAAAAATATTGGTTTTGGTTTTGGAGTGGGGTTTTTAGAGAGAGAGAGATGTAGAGAGAGAAATAAAATGGTGATGGCGATGGTTGAGTCGTTGAGATGGTTGTGGAATGGTGGAGAACTGGAGATAATGGTGAAATTTCAGTTGAGATATGGTGATGGCGGTGGAGTTTTACATCTATATCATCCCTGACAAAGAACATTGGCTCCTCTCTCTCTCTCTCTCTCTCTCTCTCTATATATATATATATATATATATATATTACATAATAGGTCCTATAAGTTTATAGCTTTGATAATTAATATTGAAATCTTTATATTGGTAAAGTGAGCAAAATGATAATATGTTAGATACTATATTAATTTGTTCATAATTTATTCAAATTAGAAAATAAATATAAAAGATTTTAAAAATAAATTATATAACATTTCAATTTTTAAGATTTCAATATTAATTATATTTTGAAAATATTTAATGGCACCAAAAAAAAATCCCTCTCCTCTCCTCTTCTATTTAATTTTATTTATAGCTTCAACTGCTTTTTTTTAAAAAGAAAAAAAATCATTATCTCCCTTCTACATTTAGTTTTGAAAGGTTTTTCAAATTTGGAAAAAATTTCCACTATATTCTCTTTTTATTTTTACTTTGAGGAAAAGTTATAAAACAAACAATATGTCATATTAACAAAATTACATATATTTGTTTGGTAAAAATAACCTAAAACTAGTCAATTGTTTGTACTCTACGAAAAATATAATCCTCTAAATACTTATATGTGAAGGGTACTTATCAATGTCAATGCCGTTGTTCACTGTACAAAAAAAGATAGGAAATCGAAACAGAAAGTCAATTTGATACCTGTGGCTACGGTTTCAAGGAAATCGTCACGTAGAACAGGAAGGGTCGCCGGAGAATCACGGTGAAGAGTAGCGACGTGTTAGGCTAGGGTCTAAAGGATAAAGAGAAGATGCTTGGTTTTTAGGAGAGAGGATTTTGGCCCATATGCTGCACTGGGCCATCGGCCATCTGGCCATAGCCATATTTTTTGAAAAAAAAAAATTCACGATAATATGCATGCATGATTGAATCATCGATATCAAAAACAGAGTTCCCAAAAGTATCACAATCAACAATGATCCAGACATCAAATCCTAAAAATAGTTCTAACTTCTAAGATTCATCAACATACCTCTTTTGATCACACTGAATCATTCTTGTGCTTCCTCCTTTTAACCGTCGAGTTCCATTGTGGAACAAGCGCCACTAGAATCTGCGGAACTTATGGAAAGATGTGGTGATGATGGATCAGTTTCATTCTCATGCTTCCAAATCTTTTTGGATAGGTTGAAGATCTAATGTCCAGGGCATCCATCATGTCACCCACCACATGAGCGTCAGTAATCAAGAATTTGGTCTCCAGCTCGTGTATCCTATCATCCAAATGCTTTAGGGATGGATAAATGTGAATACGTTCTCCGAACCAACCTTCATAGAAATCATTCAGGTTGCACCCTCCAGATAACGGGTGCACATCATTGTGCTCGTACTACTCGATCATATATATTTTTTAGAACTTGGATGTCTTCTCTCTTCTTCGCTTCCAGATTACGGTGAGAATGTGATGGTTTTGAAGGACCATCCATGGCATTCTAAGAGGAAAAATATTGGTTTTGGTTTTGGAGTGGGGTTTTTAGAGAGAGAGATGTAGAGAGAGAAATAAAATGGTGATGGCGATGGTTGGGTCGTTGAGATGGTTGTGGAATGGTGGAGAACCGGAGATAATGGTGAAATTTCAGTTGAGATATGGTGATGGCGGTGGAGTTTTACATCTATATCATCCCTGACAAAGAACATTGGCTCCTCTCTCTCTCTCTCTCTCTCTCTCTATATATATATATATATATATATATATTACATAACAGGTCCCTATAAGTTTATAGCTTTGATAATTAATATTGAAATCTTTATGTTGGTAAAGTGAGCAAAATGATAATATGTTAGATACTATATTAATTTGTTCATAATTTATTCAAATTAGAAAATAAATATAAAAGATTTTAAAAATAAATTATATAACATTTCAATTTTTAAGATTTCAATATTAATTATATTTTGAAAATATTTAATGGCACAAAAAAAAATCCCTCTCCTCTTCTATTTAATTTTATTTATAGGTTCAGCTGCTTTTTTTTAAAAAGAAAAAAAATCATTATCTTCTTTCTACATTTAGTTTTGAAAGGTTTTTCAAATTTGGAAAAAAAATTCACTATATTCTATTTTTATTTTTACTTTGAGGAAAAGTTATAAAACAAACAATATGTCATATTAACAAAATTACATATATTTGTTTGGTAAAAATAACCTAAAACTAGTCAATTGTTTGTACTCTATGAAAAATATAATCCTCTAAATACTTATATGTGAAGGGTACTTATCAATGTCAATGTCGTTGTTCACTGTACATATTGTTGGAATATTTGGTAAAAATATGAGTTTTTGCTAACTTTGGACATAAATAAATACATGTATATATATATATAGTATATATCTAACTCTTCATGGGTTTGTGTTCTTCTATATGAGAGCTTCGAAACGATATATTATGTGTCCAAAACGGAATATGTGTGAATGAGATATCGATGCTCAAAGTTGAATGTTTGGGATGAAATTTGCAAAACCAAGTAGGTGTGGGAAGTTGTCCCACATAGGAAGAAGGAGTAAACCTTATTGTGGTTTATAACCAAAAATGTGGGAGGGACTTATAAGTCCTTTGTTTGGTTTTACTCCATCACCTACCCGCGCAGGGGGGTGTCGATTGAGACTTTCGTAGGTTAAAATCGACAAACTTGTGCGTGGGCGCGACCTGCGGACACGAATGCAGCTCCGTTTTTGCGAATTTTTTGTTTTGATCCAGTACACTACGCGAGTTATGCCGCAGGCTTACCCGCGACGTAAGTCACGATGTTCACTGTCTTCAGGACGAGAAACAGTACACCACGCGAGTTTACCCGCGTGGTAAGTCGCGACATTCACTGTTTCAGAATGTCCAATTAATCTCACATTAATCCTTCGGTTTTTTAATCTTGGGTATAAAAAGGAGAGTTCGGGTTCATTCTAGACTACCTCAAATACTGAACACACATAACTCTCTAAATTTTGAGGCAAGTGTTACATCCGACAGTACATACTGCTTACGCTATTGTACCCTGGGAACAGACGGCAAATCTGTTTAAGGGAATCGTGTTTAACACGAGCCTCAGCATCGTTGAATTCATCTACGGTTTAGTCGTCTTAATTCAATTTCTGTCGATTCACTTTGTATTTGATTTTACTAATCATTTGTTGATTGATTTTAGTTATTACATTCTTGTAATTTTATATGTATTGTTAAAATACATATAGTGGTTTTTTACTAACACATATCAAGTTGAGGAGTTGATATTTACGGAGGTAATGACTTTTTGAAAATATTGAGAGAAAAAACTGACTAACAAATAAATAATGTATAAGATTGAAATCTTGAAATGACTATTTCTATTAATATTCGCATTAGTTAATCCAACTACTTCAAAGTTGGGGATTTTATTACATCGAGCATCTCCAACAACATTCCTATAATTTCTCTAAAATAGAAAAAACCAAAAGTGAAAATCTCTAAAAAGTATTACATTCATCTCCAACAGATTTGTTATTTTAGAGATTTTAGAACAACTTATATTATTATAATATTCTATAATTTATCATCACAATACACTTTTAAAAAAAAGTTAATATAAAATAATAATAATTAAATTTCATTGATGGGAATGAATAAAATAATCATTTCTCTCTCCTACCATCAAGTTTTAGAGAATTCTCTAAACTTGGAAAATTTTCAACTTTTTTCTATTATAGCAAACAAAATAGCAAAGCTATTGGAAAGACATAGAGAACAAAAACCCATTTTTTTTCTAATTTAGCAATGCTGATGGAGATGCTCCTACGTATTGTCATGACAGTTTTTAAAATACTTTACTGAAAGTAGTATTGAGACTAAAATATGGTTGTAATTTCCGTTTAATTTACCCTTTATTTTAAATTAAAATTTGAAAAAGGAACATTCCTACAACTACAAGAAGTCGCGCTATATACATATCAACATGATTGGTCATAATATTCAAAATTCCATCATCACTTTCTTCTTTCTCTCTCTCTACATCTTTGAAAACCCCATCACAAAATCCAATATTTTTGTTATTGTATATGTGTAGAGGGCCCATGCCCATGTCCATATAAGGTCCAGGCCCATATAGTCTTTGTATAAATAGTTTGTATTTTATAGTCTAGGTTAAGCTCTCTCATTATTACTTTACACTCTGTACGTTTTCTCTCAATCAATATATTGAGGTTTCAAACCTTCAGCATATTCATCGTCTCCTTCAATCATATTCATCTTCTAACATGGTATCAGAGTTGTAGGTTTGTTTGCAATCTCACCATTATCTTTGTTCTATTCATCATCGTTTTTCACTCTTCATCGATTATATCACCGTTTTACTGTTCATCGAGGTTACTGTTCATCGGGGTAACTGTTCATCGTCGCTTTATTGTTCATCGCCGCTTTACTGTTTATCGGGGTTACTGTTCATCAAGGTAACTGTTCATCGAGGTTACTGTTCATCAAGGTTATTGTTCATCGCCGCTTCACTGTTCATCGCATCACAACCCTAGCCGCCGACCGGAAGAACCCTATCGGTCGAATCCCTATCGGTCGAACCCTATCGGTCGAACATCACCCTACCGGTCGAAACTATTATTGGTTGAACCCTATCGGTCGAACATCACCCTACCGGTCAAACATCACCCTACCGGTCGAAACTATTATCAGTCCACACCTATCGGTCGAACCCTACCGGTCGTTAATACCGGTCATTAATACTGTTTCTCACTTCCATGGCTACCAATCTCAGTCACTCAAATCTCATCTCGGTTATTTTAAATGGTAGCAACTACATTCTCTGGCATCATCATATGACAATTCTGCTAAAATCCCATGGTCTTTACACCTATGTTACCGGTGCATCCAAAGTTCCAGTTCAGGAACCAACTGAGAACGCTGTTGACTTTGCAAAACGCATGAATGAGTGGGACATCAATAATGCTCGTATTCTGGTTTTCATTAATGCCTCCACTACTCCTGAGATCAACCAACAGTTTCTTGGTTACCTTACCACCAAAAGTCTCTGGGATTTTCTTGCCAAACGGTACACGTCATCGGGCCTATCTCATCAGTATCAACTATGGACCACTTTTCAGAGCAAACGTCAGCTTCCTGATCAATCCATAAACTCTTATATCTCTGAAATGCAGTCTCTCAGAGATCATATAAATCTTGGATCACCACAGATTTTTGATGACACAGCTCAACAATTCACCGCCTACTTCAACCAGCTACATTTGATTACTATTCTGATGGGTCTTACTGACAAATTTGAGAATGTGTGTGCTTCTCTTCTTCATAGGCAGCCATTACCTACTCTTGAAGAAGCAATATCAGAATTGATAAGTGAAAAAACCCGTCTTCACATGCGATCACCGATGCTCGCTACTGATAGCGTTCTCTACATGTCTCATCCCAAGTCGGCAAATGGACCAACAACAATCATTCCAAATCTGTGGGAAAGACTAACACATCTGAGTGTGCTTTTTGCCATTCTACTGCTCACCTTCTCCTTGATTGTCCTATCCGTAAGTGCCGAAGGTGTGGTATTACTCATCCGCGTCATTATGAGTCTGACTGCCCGAAAAACTCAAAGCACACTGGTTCTCAGAACCGGTCTCACGCCATTGCTGGGTCTACTATTGCTGATACTGAGGTCTCTCCAGCCTCCTCACCTGACCTAATGGAACTGATGCGTCGCAATCAGGAATTCATGGAGCAGATCATGTCTGGTGCTATGGGTATGAATTCTCCACACTCAGCTGCATCAGGTAACGTATGACTTTTTGACTCAGGGTGTTGCAATCATATGACACCTTGCATTGATGGTTTCGTTTCTAAGAAACCACCTCAGCAATTTACGTCATTCAGAACTGCTGACAACACTGGCCTACCGGTATCCTTTAGTGGAAATGTTTCCACTCCTCATATACAATTACCGGGTGTTCTAAATGTTCCGAAACTATCTCTGAGCTTAGTTTCGATTGCGCAACTTCTTGAATCTAATTTCATCATTTTATTTCATTCTTCTGGTTGTGTTGTATAGGATCCAAAGACCAAGCAGATCCTTGGACTCGGCCGTAAAGTTGGACGGATGATTGAAGTAGTCTATCTTCGTCTTCCATTACCCTCTTCAAGTCTTGTTGCTTCCGTTTCCAGCACTTCTTCTTTTGAGTTGTGGCATGCCCGGCTGGGTCACTTATCTCTATCCAGAATAAAATCCTTAGCTCATTTAGGGTTGTTAGGAAATTGTGTATCAACTGACAATATTTCTTGTTTATCATGCAAACTTGGCAAACATCATGCTTTACCTTTTGAATTGAATGAATTTAGTTCTACTTCTTCTTTTGATCTTATTCATTCTGATGTATGGGGACCAACACCACATCCATCCATGGGGGGTGCTCGATATTTTGTTATTTTTATTGATGATCATACACGTTTCACATGGATATATCTAATGAAACATCGTTCGGAACTACCCAAAATTTATATTATGTTTGCCAGGATGATTCACACCCAGTTCTCAAAATCCATAAAGATTCTTAGAGCTGACAATGCTATGAAATATAAAGAGTCATCTCTTCTCTCCTTTCTTCAATCTTAGGGGACTCTCTCTCAGTACTCCTGTCCCGGCACATCTCCTCAAAATGGTCGTGCCGAACGCAAACACCGTCATATTCTTGATACGGTTCACACTCTTCTCATCTCTGCTAAATATCCAGAACGTTTTTGGGGTGAAGCTGCTTTCACTGCAGTTTATACTATCAATCGTCACCCTACTCCCATCCTTAATAATAAGTCTCCTTATGAGGCTGTTTATGAGGTCACCCCTGCCTATGAACTTCTAAAAGTTTGGGGTAGTGCTTGTTTTGTTCAATTACAATCTCATTAACATACCAAACTTGAACCTTGCTCCAGACTTTGTTGCTTCCTTGGATATGGTATTAAACACAAGGGTTATCGCTGCTGGGATCCTATCTCTCAGCGTCTTTGTATATCTCATCATGTTACCTTCTGGGAACATGTTCCTTTTTCTTCTATATCTAAGTTTCGTGAGTCTCCTAACTTCACCACTCCGTTCTTCACTGATGCCTCCGTCTCATTGGACTCACTCCAGTCTGGCATCATATCAACTCCACCTGTTGTTTCAACTCCTTATGAGTCTGCCTCTCCTTCAGAGTCTACTACCCCTACACAGCCTGCCTCTACTAGTATTCATGATCAACGTCAATCATCTGCTCCATCCGCACAGCCAACATCTGAGGTTCCTGCTGAGTCTCTGGCTCCTGGAACTTCTCAATCTCAAAATGTTAGACGATCAGATCGGGTAAGACAAGTTCCTTCTCATCTCCGTGATTATCATGTTTATGCTACTCTGCTGTCAAATCACGAACCTACTTCCTACAAGGAAGCCTCCTCTAACCCTGATTGGCAGAAAGCTATGGATGAGGAACTTCATGCTCTTGACAAAGCTCAGACATGGGAATCTGTCAATCTTCCACCAGGCAAGTCACCCATTGGCTCCAAATGGGTGTTTAAAATCAAGACAAAATCTGATGGCTCTATTGATCGGTACAAAGCTCGTCTTGTGGCCAAGGGATTCAATCAAGAGTACGGTATTGATTATGAGGAGACATTTGCACCTGTTGCTCGAGTCACCTCTGTTCGCAGTCTCCTAGCCATTGCAGCTACCTAACAATGGCCTCTCTTTCAAATGGATGTTAAGAATGCCTTCTTGAACAGTGACTTATCTGAGGAAGTCTATATGACACCTCCTCCAGGCGTTCGACTTCCACAAGGTTATGTTTGTCGTCTTCGTAGCTCTTTATGGACTCAAGCAAGCTCCGCGAGCTTGGTTTAAGAAGTTCAATTCCACAGTCACCTCTCTGGGCTTCTCACCCAGCAACTATGATTCAGGACTGTTTACTCGGACCACTGAGGTTGGCACAATCTTACTTCTCCTGTATGTGGATGATATGATTATTACTGGCAGTGACTCTACAGGCATAGCAAATCTGAAGTCATCTCTCAGCTCCTGTTTTGAGATGAAGGATCTTGGTTCTTTACACTATTTTCTTGGTCTTGAGGTGCTCTCAGATCCATCGGAAATTTATCTTTGTCAAGCCAAATACACCTCAGATCTTTTGTCAAAAGCTGGGATTACTGACAACAAAACGACATCCACTCCTCTTGAGCACAATCTTCATTTGGCTTCAAATGCTGGACCTCCTCTTCGTGATCCTACTTTATATCGCCAGTTAGTGGGGTCACTTGTCTATCTGACAGTGACTCGACCTGATATTGCCTATGTTGTTCATACTGTCAGTCAGTTCATGTATGCACCCTGTTCTGATCATTACGCTGTTGTCCTGCGCATTCTTCGATATTTAAAAGGGACCATGTTTCATGGCCTTTATTTTCCATCCACCTCATCATTGACTTTGCGAGGTTTTTCTGATGCTGATTGGGACAATGACATGACTGATCGTCGCTCCACTACCGGCTACTATTTCTTTCTTGGCGACTCTCTTATATCTTGGCGAAGCAAGAAACAATCTCTCACAGCTCGATCCAGTACTGAAGCTGAGTATCGAGCACTAGCGGACACGGCTCAAGAACTTGTGTGGTTACGCTGGCTACTCTCTGACATGGGGGCTCCTCAACAATCTCCTACTCCATTGTGGTGTGACAACAATAGTGCAATTCAGATTGCTCACAATGATGTATTCCACGAGCGAACAAAGCATATTGAAATTGACTGTCACTTTGTTCGTCAACATGTGACTCGTAAGACTATTCAGCTTCTTCCTATTTCAACTCTTGATCAACCGGCCGATATTTTTACTAAAGCTCATCTACCAGGACGGTTTCGTGATCTAGTTTCCAAACTCCATCTGGCTCATTCTTCTCCTGATTGAGTTTGAGGGGGGATGTTAATATATATGTGTAGAGGGCCCAGGCCCATGTCCATATAAGGCCCAGGCCCATATAGTCTTTATATAAATAGTTTGTATTTTATAGTCTAGGTTAAGCTCTCTCATTATTAACTTTACACTTTGTACGTTTTCTCTCAATCAATATATTCATATTCAGGTTTCAAACCTTCAACATATTCATCGTCTCCTTCAATCATATTCATCTTCTAACATTTTTTCTACTTGAAAACAACAACAACAACAACAACAACAACAACAACAACAACAAATTAAACCCATCAAGATTCCGTCATGGATGATTCTTCAAAATCACAACACACTTACCTTGTTTCTAGCTACCCACCTTCCGTCGGAAACAACCCACCTCCACCACCACCGTCACCACAAGGTGGTGGTGGTGCCACCACTTCAAGCAGCAAAAGAAAGAAACCCTCCACTGATCATGAGGAATTACAAGATGATGCCGATAGTACTAATACACCAATGAAATGCCATCAAACTAACTCATCAACCGCCCGAGATCATGAAGATGTCGCCGCCATGAACACCGGCCGCAACCCAAGGAAAGAACAAGTTATAAATCTTTTGAACGACATTCTTGATTTCTACAACAACAATCATACATAGAAATTAAAGGGGTATTTTAGACGGATATTTTCGTCGAAAATCCATAGAAAATTTTCGACGAAAATCTCGTCGGTTAAAGTTTGGTTGAAAATGGAGAAAGAGGAAGATAAGTTTAAAAAACCCATGAAATTTCCAATGGATTTTCGATAGCACTTTTGTAAAATTTCGATGGATTTTCGATCGATCCGTTTTTTCATGGGATATATTATTCGATAGATACGTGTTTTTTCGAGGGATTTTTTGAAGGATCATCCATGGTGGAATCTTGATGGGTTAACTTCTTGTTGTTTTCAAGTACAAAATGTTGGATTTTGAGATGGGTTTTTTAGTAATACATATAGAGAGAGAAAGAAGAAGTTGGTGATGGAATTTGAAGATTATGAACAACGAGTAGGGAGTAGGGATGAGTAGTGGGACTTCGGACTTCACTACTTCAGTCAGAAAGTGGTCGTACATCTTGTTGAATTGTTCCATTTTCTAGTTTTAATTATTAAAGAAAAAAAAAGCACACTTTTCTTAATATAACATTCTAAAGAAATTATAATAGATGTTACAAAATATAAGTTATTTCACGGTTCTTTTATCATACGCTTAAATTTGACAGCAACTCACTTTAACAAGGAACACCAAATTTCAGGGGCGGATCTACTGTTTGGTCGTTGGGGTCCTGGGCCCCCAACCAGCCCAGTCCATGAAAGGCTAAAAAAAATTACTTCTATTTTTACTTGTTTAAGTGTATGGGCCCCCAACAAAAATTAAGAGGAGGCCCCTTTTAGTTTCTTACAGCCCAAATCAAACCAGACTTCAATCGTTCAATCAAACCATTCTCTCTCGCTCGCGGCTCCATTCTCTCTCGCTCCATTAGAGCAGACTCCTGAGTCCTGACTCCATTCTCTCTCGATGGCTGCTGCCTTTTGTTCAAAATCAGAACTCATCGAGTTCGAGCCATCGCATTTCACATCGCTGCTGCTGCCTTCTGTGTTCGACCATCGCTGCTGGAGTGGCGCCTGGTTGCTGCCTTCGTTCAATCGAGTGATCGACCATCGCTGCTGCCTAACTGCCTTCGTTCAATCGCTGCCTGGAAGCCTGGAACTGATTTGGGTAAAATTAAAAACCTAATCTTTTGATTGATTTTGTTGAAATGTTTGTTTTGGTTTCTTATTATTTGGTATTTTGGATTTATTTTGTTGAAATGTTTGTTTAGGTTTCTTAGTATTTGGTATTTTGGATTGATTTTGTTAGTATTTGGTATTTTATATTTAGATTGATTTTGTTGAAATGTTAGTATTTGGTATTTGCCTATTTGGTATTTTGGATTGATTTTGTAGGTTATTTGCAATTTGGGTATTTGGTATTTTTGGATTGATTTTGCAATTTTGTTGAATTGTTAGTAACTTTACTTGGTACTGTACTCAGCTCGATTCTGTTTATGTGATTTTCGAAAGTATTGTGATTTGTGGAAACGAAGAAGAAGAAGGCACTGGTCGGTCACTCGGTCGTCGATCTCCACTCTCCAGCAGCGGTCCAGCCTCCAACCATTTGGGTAAAAACTTAAAACCTAAAATTTTGATTTCCTGAATCTTGATAAATGATTTTGTTGAATTGTTGGTATTTGGTAACTTGGTTTTATTTTCTTAGCATTTGAACCGAATATGTTATCTTCATTTGATTTAACGAACCATGTAAGGCAAAAACGAATAACCCGAAACCGTTTTGGTTCAGATAAATTATTCGGTTTCGGAAAATTTTCGACACCCTTAAGGGTGCCCCCAACCAAGAAATTTTCTAGATCCGCCACTGCCAAATTTAGTGTTATAAATAGTAACAACTAGCCTTCAAAAAAACCACAAGGTACCATCATTTTATGCAAGATTTTATAAATCTCTTAATTTACAAGTATCAAATCACACGATATATATTACTACTGCAGACTTCTAACACCCATCAATTTGGTTATGCAGGCATTTCCATGTATCACTATTAATTAATATATTATATTACTATAAATTTGTTTTAATTATATTATTAAATATGTAATTGGTTATTTTTTCTAGATGTCATTAAAATATATAAAATAATCACTGAATTCTAACAAAATACTTAATTTTTTTATATAAAAAACATTATTTTATTAAGCCTAAATTAAACAAATTTATAAAAACATTATCAATTTCTCAAATCATCCAAAATCGTACCGTAAATCGAGAAAAAAAACAAAAAAAATTAAAATCGTGATGTATCTCGTTGCATTGCGCGAGTTCCCTTCTACTATTACTATAAATTTGTTTTAATTATATTATTAAATATGTAACTGGTTATTTTTTCTATATGTCATTAAAATATATAAGACAATCATTGAATTCTAACAAAATAATTATTTTTTTTATATAAAAAACATTATATTATTAAGCCTAAATTAAACAAATTTATTAAAAAAACATTATCATTTTCTCGAAACCATCCAAAATCGTACTATAAATCGACAAAAAATAAAATGAAACATTAAAATCATGATGTATCTCGCTGTATTGCGCGAGTACGCTTCTAGTATATAGTAAAAAGAACATTTATAGAGATCAAGAATTTTAACCACTCACTAAAAAGTGAACCACGAATGTGAGTTTCAATTGTCGTATATAAACATTACTTTTTTCAATCCAAAATAGTTGTCTAAAAATACTGTTTTCGTTTGTCTCAAAATAAGTATTTATTTTAAAACAAATGTGTACTTTTCCATTTTACCCTTAATTTTGAGATGAATAAATTTTATATTTCCATAATTAAGGGTAAAATTATTACTTTGTTAATTATATAGGTGTAACAATTATACATTCTTAAACTAGGTCCGAACCCGTATTTCACGAGGTAATTTAAAGAAATTAAATCATGCAATGATCATCGAAAGTACAATGCTACTTTTTCAAGTTTTTTTCCCTTCAGACTTTTTTTTTGCAACTGGTTACAAAATGTTATTGTTTTAGGCAGCTTTCACAAATGATGTCTTGCAAAAAATTAATAAAAAATATGAATAAGTATTAAGAATTTACAAAACAAAATTTAAAAAATATTGTAAATTAAATTATGGAAATGTATATAGTTAAAATATAAAAAAATAAAACCACGTATCATAATGGAATTTGATAGAATTGTAATTCATCGAAAGAATTCGACTTTGAAGTAAAATTGATATAAAATTGCAAAAAGAAAATCGCAACAATTTAGTGATTATTTGTATCAAATCTCATACTAATTACGACACATTAATTCGTGTATATTTATGATATTTAATAATATAATTAAATCCAAAAAATTTCAGTATTGGGTTCATTTCGAATGTATTGACGAATCGATTACAATGGTATAATATGTAAAAAATAGAAATATTTTTGGGAATTTAACTAAAGTACCCGTATTTCAAAAATGTATTACCGAAATGCCCAAAATCTCTTCTTTTTACCAAAATACCCATTATCATCGGGATTTTAGGCCGGGATTTGAGCTATCCCAGGGTTAGCAAAAATTTTTTACCATAGTGGGGTACCCAGGATTTAAGGTGATATCCCAGGGTTGGGCCGGGATGAAGGGAATTTCACGGGGTTGGACCGGGATGCAGGGAACTATATATATCGATTGAGATAAATGCTTAAATAATTATTCACTATCTTTGAAAAAAGAAGGAAAGGTGAGTACCACATGTTGGACCGTGTGCTCAAAAATGAAAATTGGAGAAGAAAGGTGAGTACCACGTGTCTATAAAGTCTTTTACAAAGTCAATATATCATTCATACAAAAGTGACCACCTCGTGAAATTCCCTTCATCCCGGACCAACCTCGGGATATCACCTAAATCCCGGGGTAACCCCACTATGGTCAAAATATTTTGCTAACCCTGGGATATCTTAAATCCCGGCGATAATGGGTATTTTGGCAAAAAGAGAGAGATTTTGGGTATTTTGTTAATACACTTTTGAAACACGGATACTTTAATTGAATTCCCAATATTTTTAATGCATTTTAGTTCATATACATTATTTATATTTATATGATAAGATTTAAAAAAATAATAATAAGGGATTAAAAATAAACTACATATCTAATTATAATGGTAATAATTGTAACGTATAAATTAAAAATAAACTACATATCCAATATTTTTCTACTTGAAAACAACAACAACAACAACAAATTAAACCCATCAAGATTCCGTCATGGATGATTCTTCAAAATCACAACACACTTACCCTGTTTCTAGCTACCCACCTCCACCACCACCGTCACCACAAGGTGGTGGTGGTGCCACCACTTCAAGCAGCAAAAGAAAGAAACCCTCCACTGATCATGAGGAATTACAAGATGATGCTGATAGTACTAATACACCAATGAAATGCCATCAAACCAACTCATCAACCGCCCGAGATCATGAAGATGTCGCCGCCATGAACACCGCCACCGGCCGCAGCCCAAGGAAAGAACAAGTTATAAATCTTTTGAACGACATTCTTGATTTCTACAACGAAACAAGCAAGCAAACCATCCAAGTTTCTTTTATAGAGTCGGAGGTTAGAAAGAACGCACTATAAAGTTGAACAGAATAGGAAAGTTGAGACTGGCTTGTTCATAGTTCAGGAATTAAGGTTTCAACACTATCACTTACTTACCAGGTAAGATCTAGTTCATCAAAACGGCAACATATGCAACAATCTACCTAATAAGCACTAACCGGGTAACGATCATCACCTCCTTCTTTTAGCAAGTAGCTAGGACTCTTGACCCTTTGTCATCAGTGCTATCATGTAAGATTCTCGGTCCTTGCCATTTCCATCCAATAAAGTAATATGACATAAACATTTGGCAAACAACCTCTTAAAGTACCTTTGTTGAAAGATGTATTTGTTTTAACCAATCTTGTCATCAAAATTAACTTATTGTGGTTGTTTTGTATTTTCAGGAAGTTGAGGGGCTAAACTGAATATTGTTTGATAGTTGAAAATGTTGTTGGGTTGCCCTTCATTTTTCTTGGAAATACAAGGGTAGCGGAGCAATTCTCCATAAGTTGGAGGAGAGCTTTTCTACAATTTGTGAAAAATATATATAGTCCTTTTTCAGCTGAAAATAAGTTAATAATCACATTTTTTCAATTTGCATTTTCTCTGATAATTCCTCTAGTCTTCTTTCTAAGAAGTTTAGGGTTTGTTAATGTTTTCATCTTCAAATCTTTTGAAGGTGTTTTAGGTTTATATTCTGATTTCTGTATAAAAGTTTTGTAATATTTTTCATTAATAAATTATAAAATTAATCAAAAATTCAAAACTGCGATCATAATTTACTTATATATGTTTAAAACAAATTCTTATGCAGATTCAAAGCCAAACTTCATATGCAACACTGAATACAAACTTCACCAATTGCTATAACAGTCAAACATCTCAAGCAATAAGAAACAAGTCAATATGCAAATAAATCAAGTAATTAATTAAAATAATTGCATAAAACTACTACACTTGATTTAATTAGATGAAATTGGCCAAGTGATTTAGAATTCAATATATGACATGTACATTGGCCATTAATACCAAGTTGCCAACCAAATATTGTTTTCTTACAACTATTATTTCCCCCAAATTTCAAATTTAAGAGATGCTACGAAGCGAAGGCCATCCATTCTAACAAAATACTTTTTTTATATAAAAACATTATATTATTAAGGGGTTGTTTGTTTTTTTCAAAAAACCTCTTAATGGCTCTTAAGTCTGATTCGTTCATACCTTTTTACACACCACCTCTTATTAATCATAACTAAAATAAGACTTCAGACTTTAGACCTCTTAAAAAACAAAGAGCACCTAAGTCTAAATTAAACAAATTTATAAAAAAAACATTATCACTTTCTCAAAACCATCCAAAATCGTACTGTAAATCGACAAGAAAACAAAAAATAAAATAAAACATTAAAATCGTGATATATCTCGCTGCATTACGCGAGTACGATTCTAGTAAGTAATGATAGAGTTTGAGAAAAATCTTAACTCTCAAAGCCAAATGATGTAAAATATCTACTCGGTTGATTGTCTCAAATTAGATTGATTGGTTTCTTTACATACAAACACAAACACCCCAAAGAAATCGAGAATGAGAGTAATAACAATACAAGATCTAGAAAGTCAAAAACAAAAACAAAAATAAACAAACCTGATATAGTTGTTTCAGAGGAGGCTACTTCTCTCAGGACC
Organism: Arctium lappa; assembly: GCA_023525745.1. Classification (NCBI taxonomy): domain Eukaryota; kingdom Viridiplantae; phylum Streptophyta; class Magnoliopsida; order Asterales; family Asteraceae; genus Arctium; species Arctium lappa. The sequence goes on from CM042050.1 coordinate 19,479,481, forward strand.
ACGGCTGTTGCATGCAAATATATACCCGATTTTTTATTTCATCCTCATCCTCTCCATTCGAATTTCTCGTTTAATTAGGGATCGGGATCAGGGGAAGATGTAGCGTTTAGGATTGGGGATAGAGATGAGGAGGGAGAAGACGATAACAGCGGGATGGTTTTAGGAATAGGGATAATGATGAGGTTGAACGTGTGTAGTGATATACTTGATACAACATTGATAATTGTGTACTATTGGCAATGATAGATAGGTTGCAAACATGAAATTTAAGTAATTGGATATTAATTAACAGTACCAAATGCTTAAATTGTTGTTTTTAATAGTTTGAGATGAGATAAATGATTTATAACTAGAAACGTACTCGCGCAATGCAGCAAGATAAATCACGATTTTAATGTTTCATTTTATCTTTTGTTTTTTTGTCGATTTACAATACGATTTTGGATGGGTTTGAGAAAGTGATAATGTTTTTTTATATAAAAAAAATTAAGTATTTTGTTAAAATTCAATTATTATCTTATATATTTTAAATTTTTTATATTTAAATTAAGATGTTTATCCTGTTTTGATTATGCTTATCGGTTAGTTATGAATTCAAACGTATATCTTTAGAAACTTTGTACTCTCATGCATCATGAGTTGTAATCTTGAATTTTAAGTAATTTGTATCAGTAAACAGTACTTAATGCATAAAAGTTTGTTTTTAAGAGTTTTTTCAATAGTTTAATAATAACTAGAAGCGTGCAGCGAGATACATCACGATTTTAATGTTTCATTTTGTTTTTTTTATGTTGATTTACAGTACGATTTTGGATGGTTTTGAGAAAATGATAATGTTTTTTTTATAAATTAGTTTAATTTAGAATTAATAATATAATTATTTTTATATAAAAAAATTAAGTATTTTATTAGAATTCAAATGATTATCTTATATATTTTAATGACATCTAGAAAAAATAATCAATTACATATTTAATAATATAATTCAAAACAAATTTATAGTAATAAAACATATTAATTAATAGTGATACATGGAAAAGTCTGCATAAAAGAAAGATCCTGCACATATCAATATGGTGGGTGTTAGAAGCATACAGTAATAATATGTATCGTGTGCTTTGAAACACGTAAATTAAGAAATTTTAAAATATTGTATAAAGTGATGGTACCTTATACCTAATAATTTGTATTTAAGAGTTTTTTATCCGTGTTTTATAATATAGTATATAGAATAGATGTAATTTATTTTATGTTCAATAAAATAATGGTTTTTTATAAAATAAACATTAAATATTATGTTAGATTTTCTTAATTATATTTTAGATTTTTTATATTTAAAATTTGATTTTTATCCTATATTTAACTATGCGGAAAATCATTCTAGAAACAGTGAATACTTATCGCCTTTGCATTTCGATTCTGACGGATTTGTTTGAGTATATCAAATTGGTATCAGAGCAGGACGAGCCTAGTGATGACGAAGAGCAATACTACACGCTTGGATGATTTGGAAGGCAGCTTTCGTTCCGTGCAGGTAAACGTGGGAACATTGAAAGGGGATGTGGATTCGTTGAAGAATGGGATGCAAACAGTCATGCAAAAATTGGATTTGATAATCCAAGCGCAGCAGGAATCAGGTTTGGATGATCAGTATGAAGAAGGAGAAGGGTCAAATCGAGGCAGAAGGCCCCTGGAGCGTGATAAGGGTCCGGAATCGAACCGATTTTTTACCATAAAGGGGCGCAAATTGGAGATCCCAACTTTCGACGGGAATGACCCTGACGGTTGGGTGTTACGTGGGAGGATTGAGATGCTATGAAAGATCAGTTCCCAGACTTCCACCTTGAGGACAAGGTGAATGCTGTGGGACGGGGTATTGATAAACCCATCATCCGGTTCACTTACGGTCGTCGAAACAGTAAGAAATAGTTGGTAGCTCGTAAATAAAAGGGTAAGAGTTTTAGTAAAAATAATGGCCTCATGTCCACGTTGGTGGGGTGGGGGGACCAAGTACTTTTGTGGTTGTTAGTGGAGGGAATTAATTAGACTGTGGAAGTGAGAGAAAAAGGGATTCGGTTTTGTGATTCTCTAAATCCATTGGCCATAGCCGGGAGAGCACCAGCCTCTCGAAAGCTGGAAAAAACCCTTGTAATTGCTAGAAACAGTGAATACTTATCACCTTTGCATTTCGATTCTGATGGATTTGTTTGAGTATATCAGAGGTGAATCTTGTTTGGTAAAATAAAATGTATGTCTCTTAATGGTTCTAAAACCCTCGGAATGATTTTGTATCTTGGACCTCCCTAAACCATCAGCTCCCTAATTTCATTCTAAAACAATTACCAAATAACCATATTTCATTTTGCACTATATCATAAGAGCATATCCAACAGCTTTGTTAAAATAGGAAAAAATTGGGATTTTGTTCTCTATACTTCTCCAACAACTTTGCTATCTTGTTTTCTATAAGGGTGCGTTTGGTACACAAACAGGACGGGGAGGGACAGGAGTACAGGACAGAACAGGACGGGACAAACGTTTGGTAAGACATAACAGGACGGGACAGGACTGGTCCTGTACTTTTTTTACCACATAATCAATCTAAATGAAAACTACCAAATTTAAAAATACAAAAACCATCTAACATAAACATTGATTAAAAAACTCAAATCCATAAATCAAAGATTAGAAGGTAATTCAACTTTTTGTTTGTAATTTTAAAATAAAAAACAAAACTAGTTTTAAAATATATACATAAAACTAATGTACTTCCATGCAGATGGAATGTCAAACCACAAAATAGATACATCTGCATCAACAATTACGATGGAAGAGAAACAAACAATTTTCTTTTTTGAACAGTAGAGCCATTTTATTGCCAAACATGAACCAACAAAAGCAAACAACTATCAATACAAGAGGCTTACACCGCCTGAGAACAAAACCCAGAAAATTCAATCCCAAGGAACAAACAGAAGAAAAAAAACACTGTGGGATCAGTTTGCAAGGGGTGAGAAAATGGGAAACAAACAATTGATAGAAGAGAAACAAACAATCGATTTATACATATTGCAATTGAACCATTTAATTTCTTGATTTTCAGTCCAACAATTGATTATGCAAGAGAAACGAAAATCGATTTATGGCAGAAATCACAGCTTTGTAAATCGATTTAATGGCAGAAAATCACAGGAGCAGAACCTGTGTGGAGAAGACCGACCAGTTTAAGAAAATCGATTTATGGTACAAAATCGATTTATGGCAGAACTTGGTGGAGAAGATGATCCAGTGGGAGGCATGGAGAACAGGAGAAGACGATCCAGTGGGAGGCATCGAGAAGGATAGAAGGGTGGAGAAGACCATCCAGTATAGAGGCGTTGATTTTTTTTAGGTTTTGGTTTTTTTTTTTGGAAGGGTATTTGGGGTATTATGCTGATGTTCTATCTAGTTCCAAGGGGGTGGGGAGGGTGTCCAACACCATTGAAGAACACCAAAAGCAAGAAACCTAAACAATTTGATCAAAAATCTTCAAAAGTGATTTCACATAATCTTGATTTTGAGAACATAGCAGACGAATTCCTCAAATCCACAGGGCAGAGTTTGCAAGGAAAAAAACAAATCCAGGGCAGAGTTTGCAAGGAAGAGATGGAGGGACTGTCGACACCGTACAACAAATCGATGGCAACCAAACCATAAAACAAACCGTTTGAAAATCAAACATAAACCTAATCGATTTGAAGGTTTCTACCACCAAAATCAAAGAGAGAGAGAGTAGAGAGGAATACCAGCGCTGTGGGAGTAGAAGGTGGGCGGCGACGAGAGGACGGAGAGATGCTCCGGCGAGAGTAGAGAAGGTGGGAGGCGATGGAGTGTATGCAAAGGGATCCGTTGAACGCAAAGGCAGAGACTATCCACATCCAAAATCCAATCCAATCCAATTTTTATTAAAAAATTAATTTCTCTCTCTTCCACCTACCCAATCTCTAATTCTATCAAATCTCATATTTTTTAACCTTTATTAGTGATTCAATCCAATCTTAAATATTCTTTAAAAAATATTAATTTTTAATATTTTATCATATCTGTCATTTTTTTTCTTTTTGTTTTTACATATAAAAAATAGATTCTTTAAACTATTTGATACTTTAAATCATAATCTTAATTAAAAAAACTTATAATTGAAAATAGTATTGAAATAGAGAGAAAGTTTGGTGTGATAAAAATATGTCAATATTGGTCTCTATTTGTAGGGAATTGAAAATTATGAATTTTGGTATATTTTTTATTATTTTATTTTTTTGTTAGACTCATTTTTTTAATAAAATAAGTTTTATCTAAACAAAATATAATATTAACCAATGGAAATTTGACACTTGACAAAATAAATTAATAAAAAAATAAAAAGAAAACCACAAGCCAAGTTCGGATCGTGAACTAGTTTGAGGTTTGTTATTATTATTTTATATTTTTTTAATAAATATGTTTTGTCTTTTACCAAATAAAATTGGATTGAGTGAGTTCACCATTGTGGGTAGCCTAAAGGATATCCCTCAAAGCTGAGCGAATAAGTTGCTACGACTGACTGAATAAGATAAAAGCCCTTATTAAACCCATTAAGGGGGTGTTTACTTGGGGCTTAATGGGCTTAATGGGGCGAGTGGCTTATTCGCACAGACAAATGGAGTGCTTACTTGGGGCTTAATGGCTTAATCGCACAGCCAAATTTGGCTTAACCGCTCAGTTGTGAAAATGGTAGTTGTCCCCATTAAGCCCAAAACATGACATTTTTAACCCTCACAAAAAAAAAACTTCACGCTCTCTGCCTCTCTCCCTAACCTAATCCTTTCACCCTCCCCTTTCATGCCTCCATCCAATCGACATGCAGCAACTTTCCATCGCCGGCGACCACTCTTCCATCGCCTCCACTTTCACTTTCCATCGAAGCTACCATCGAACCTGCAGCAACCATCGAACCTAGTCCAATACCCACATCTATTTCACTCTCATCGTCGGCGCATCATCTTCATCTTCTCCGGCGCGCTCTATTCTCCGGTACCGATCGTCTTCATCTTCTCCGGCGTGCTCTATTCTCCGGCGTGCTCTATTCTCCGGCGCCGATATTCTTCATCTTCTTCGGTGCCCATCGTCTTCATCTTCTCCTCCAAATCACGATTTCTGCACATTTTTGTCGATTTCTACTGTTTGTTGTTTGTTTACGATATCTGCACATTTTTGTCGATTTCTGCTGCACATTAGGTTTTCAAATGTTCTTCGTTTACGATTTCTGCAGTTTTTGTTTTTTGATTTCTTCATGATTTTTTCTGTTTTGATTTCTTCCCGATTTCTTCTGCAGTTTTTACGATTTCTGTAGTTTTTGTTGTTTGATTTCTTCATGATTTCTTCTGTTTTGATTTCTTCCCTATTTCACTGTTTAAAAGAATCCATATGCTGATTCTTTGATTTATTTCTTTATTATAGAATGTTTTTCACTGCTTAAAGGACTCCATGTGTTGATTCTTTAATTTATATATTTGTTCTTTGCTTATTCTTTGTTTAATTTCATATATGTTTCCATTGTCTACAGTTCAATCTTTTGTTTTGTTGATTACCAATTTTTATAGAATGTTATCATGTATTTAGTTTAGGTATGGAATAAAGCGGTGAGATGGGATTCAAGGGTAAAATGGTCATTTATGTTATTCAAACCGTTAATTCAGATAAAAAAGTAAACAACAACATTAATTTATCCAGGCAGACAAATTTATCCAGACAGACACATTTATCCATACAGGACTTAATGGAAAATTTGGTAAACAACCCCTAAGTTGTTTCCAAACAGGGTCTTAGTTTCACTGTGTCCCACAAATTAGGGGTGTCAAATTTGTATCATGACAAATCAACCAACTTCTTACCAACCGTACCAATTCAATTGGTACCAACTAAATTGGTTGGTACTACCGTACCAACTTCAACAACTTGGTACGTGGTATTGAAAATCATGTACCACGGGAACACCATACCATATTGACTTTTATATACATATATATATTATCTTTAATTAATTATTAAATAAAAAATGAAATAATATATATTTAATTCTCATAATTTAAAATTTTAAACCATCCGATTGTTTTTCTTTTAATGACCCATATATAGTGAGTGAACTTTAGTGGGCCTAATTAGTTAATAGTTAGTGGACTGAGACATTAGAATTTGGATATGTTTGCCAACTAAATTAGTGTTTCACATAACAGTGTGAGTCAACAAATGCAAAACCCTTTTTTTAGTTTTTCTTTTCTTCTCTTCAGAGTTCAGTCTACTTACGAGTTACGAACCCTAAGTCTCTGTCTCAACTCTCACGCCTCCAGTCTGCTCATCTCTTTGAATATTTGTATTATCAGTTTGGGATGTTGGTACAAATTTTGAACAACAGATTTGTAATTGTAACTTATAAATTTGAGCAACAACTTTAAACAGCAGCTTTGAACAGCAGATTGTAACTTCAAATTTTGTGCAACAGCTTAGAACAATAGGTTTGTAATTGTAACTTCAAAGTTTTATATGTTGGTACAAAACTGTACCAACCGAAAAATGTTGGTACCAATTAAGTTGGTACCAAGTAGAGTTGGTTGATACACGGTATAATTTTTAGCGTACCAATTATAATTGGTTGGTACATGGTATTGAGAAAAAAAAAGCATGATACCGTACCATGTTTACCCCTACCATAATTTGTTTGCTCCTACCTTTCTCTCGTGCCTCAAGTTATTCTTGCGAGTAGCCTCTTCCTACCTCGTAACTCGCTCGTAGTACAGACAAGTTTCTCTTGTTGTGGAAACAAAGAATTGATGGCTTTTGAGTTGTGTTGAGACTTGAGACGAAGGGATGTTGGGTCCAAATCCCAATAATCGACTACCAACAATCAACATATTGTAAATCAAAATAGAGACTGTAAATCGAGATAGAGAAATCGAGAAACACATGGAGAACGAAGATTGAACATTGCAATCGATTTTCAGCCAGAAGATAGAACATCGCAGAATCTGGTTGAAATCAATTTTTAGAAATCGAAATGGAGAAGAGAACATTGCAATCGACTAGCCTGATGGAGAAGACTACCTGTGTTTGTTGCTACAATGGAGAATGAAGTATGATGGATGTTGGGTCATCTGAAGATTTGAAGATGACCTCCTGATCTTCCATCTTATATCATCCTACTTAGAATATGTTTGAGGTTCTTTTAGCATCTTGGTTTCTATACAAATGTTCGGTGAAGTCGAAGATCAACAGAAGAAGACAAAGAAGGAGAATATCTCTCAAAGCGGATTGAAGATAGACTCCTCAGCCTAAAGCCAAGTATGCCCACTTGATCAACACCATTGGCCAGGATGGTGCCGATCTCAGTCTTCAGGAGCCGAAGACCTCTTCGGCCGAAGACCTCTTCGGCCGAAGACGTCTTCGGCCGAAGACATCTTCAGAAGCCGAAGACTTCTTAGTCTTAGGAGCCGAAGACTTCTCAGTCTTAGGAGCCGAAGACCTCTCAGTCTTCAGGAGCCGAAGAACTCTTCGGCAACCGAAGACTCCTTAATCTTCAAGGCCTGAAGATTTCTTCAACACATTGTACTTTTCACAAAGTATATTGTGATATCTTGCATATCGACATGGACCTCATCTGGAGATCAGATAAAGCAAGTTTTGTCTACTACACCATTTTAAGGAAAGGTCTCTACCATCCTTCTGCAGGTCAACACTTGAAGCCAAAACACCTGAAGACAAAAGATACATCATGTACCTTGTACCTTGCTGAAGACCTGTGTCCTTCCTTGCTGAAGACCTGTGTCCTTCCTTGCTGAAGACCTGTGTCCATCCTTTGCTCAACAGGTGTCCCATGCATTTAATGCATGAGACACTATAAATATGGAGGATGGTTCAACATGCAAGATATCCAGCAGAACCAGCTCTCTACCTTCAAGTTCTCTAAGTGCCTGACAACTTTCTCTCTACGAAGATCTTATTGTTTTCTAAGTGTTTTACAATTGTTCTTCATTCTCTATGTGTAAGATTGTTTGAACATATCTCATATGTTCTCTTCCGCAACAATCAAAGTTTTCTATGTGTAATTCTTGGTTTCAAATCAATAAGAATTAAATTAAGTGAAAAACTGTGTGTATTGTATTCAACCCCCCCTTCTACAATACTTTGCTTATTTACTTACTGCTATTTGGGACCAACAAGTGGTATCAGAGCGGTTTAGTTTAATTCAATAAACTAGATCCGTAATGGCAGCCTCTTCTTCTTCTTCTTTAAACAATGTTTCTTCTCAAAACACCACTGCTGTTTCATACGACAATGGCTCTATAGCCAAACCACCAAAGTTTAACCCCAATAACTTCTTCTTGTGGAAAAGTCGTATGATACTCTTCTTAGAAGGAGTTGACAGCAGATATCCTACTATCTTACATGAAGGTCCTTTTCTTCCTAGGGTTTGGGACCGGTATAATACCAAAAAGGCAGATAAGGGAAATGCTGATGAGGACTCTTCTGAGGAAGAAAGAACTCCAGCAAATGGGAGATACATTGTAAAGGATCCCAGCAAATATAATGATGAAGACAGACGTCTTATAGCTCTTGATACTAAAGTCAGAGCCATCATTGCCCTTTCTCTGCCTGATGAGGTCTATCACTCCCTTGTTAACCTTTCTACCGCTAAAGAAATGTGGTCCACTCTGTGTGTTCTCTATGAAGGTACGTCTGAAGTGAAAAAGAGCAGAAAGATTGCTCTTGTAAGAAGGTATGAACTCTTTTCTCATGAAAAGGGTGAATCTCTCTCAGACTACTACAACCGCTTTAACGGTCTTCTCAATGATCTAAAACTTGTGGGTCGCATTTATGATAATGAGGAAGTCTTGTGCAAGTTCATGGACTGTCTTCCTGAGTTTTGGGAAAACATTTGTACTTGCATCAAGTCTACCAAGGATCTTGACTATATGCCACTCACTGCTCTTTATGGCACTCTCTTCAACCATGAGCAGACTAAACTGCTTAGGAAGTCTATCACAAAAGACATTAAAAGCTCTTCTCTAGCTCTTGTCAGTGATTCTTCCAAAAATACTGTGTGTATTCCTCGAATCACCTATCCCTCCGATTCTGACCGTGATAGTCAAGAGGACCCTAATGATCCTTCAGAAGCCTACCTTAGTGAGGCTGATGATGAAGGTGAGGAGACTTCCAATAACCCTCGATTCTCTTCTGGAAAATCCAAGTTTTCAAGAAAACCCTCTTCTACTTTTTCTAAAATCTCTCCCTCTGACAAATCAAATGAGGAATGTTACAGGTGTGGGAGGAAGGGACACTTTGCTTCTGAGTGCAGAAGCAGGTCTTCTGATAAATCCAGACTACCCTCCTCCAACCGTACCTCCTCTAGGTTTGTCAGAACCAAGTCTAATTCTAACCAACCTTCTTTCCAAAAGAGAAATATGTTTGTCTCCTCAAAGTCTGACCGGGCTGAGAAATACAAGGCAAAATATAAGAGAGAGAAGGAGAGAAATGAAACCTTGCTCAAAAAGGGAAAAAGGTCAAATGACTGAAACCCATGATTGGGCAGATGAACCCACTTCTGAAAGTGACAAAGAAATGGTCAACCTTTGCTTCATGACTAGAATAGATGATGTTGATAAACAGTGAAGCTCAATCCTTCTCTATCTGAGTGCTCTACCTCCTACCCAGGTACATCCTTCTCTCTCTTTCTCTCTCTCTCTCTCTTCTCATCTCTCTTTCGGCCTCTTAAACCCACCAAAGAACAAACCTCCCTTATACCTCCCTTCCCTCATCTTTGGCCCTCAACCTCTCTCACTTTCTTCAGCCTCTCTCTCACTCTTCAAAAGTCTACCGAGTCCACCATCTTCAGAGGAAATGGATCTACTTATATGAAGTTTGATGATCTTAAGTCATCATCTCTTCATGTGATGATGATGGTGGATTTCATCATGTGTTGGTGAAAATTCTCAAAATCCTTCATCTGACTCAAAACCATATGTTCCTTTCTCCTCAGTCACATCTCATCAAAACCGTGACCTACCGTTCTTCTCATCTCTAATCCCTGATCTTCAGATAATCATCTCTGAAGATCAAGATCCCTCCTATCCTATTCTTTTTCCATTTTTTATCATATCACCTCTCCTTCCTCCATCATTCCCATATTCCTCCCAACCTCAAAGTTCACCACAAATCATCCCACTTCCTCCATCATTCCCATATTCCTCCCAACCTCAAAATTCACCACAAATCATCCCACTTTCTCAACCATACATTCCTTCTTTACTTATTCCTGTCGATCTTCCATCTATCTCTCTCAAAGATGTTACATCCAACTCTCACCTACAACATTCCTTTCTTCCTCATCTTCCAAAAAAAAAAAAATCGGTGGTACTGTTCATCCACCGAAAATTAAAAAAAAAAAAAAAAAATCGGTGGTACTGTTCATCCACCGAACATTTAAAAAAAAAAAAAAAATTCGGTGGTACTGTTCATCCACCGAACTTTAAAAAAAAAAAAAAATTCGGTGGTACTGTTCATCCACCGAACATTTAAAAAAAAAAAAATTCGGTGGTACTGTTCATCCACCGAACTTTAAAAAAAAAAAAAAAAAGGATTTTTTTTCGGTCTCTCTCTCTCTAAACCCTCTCTTTCGGCCCCTCTCTCTCCTCCCTCCCTTATACCCACCGAAAATCTCTCTCCCCACTCCCTCCCCTCCCCCCTTCGGCTCTCTCTCTCCCCACTCCCTCCCCCCCCCCTTCGGCTCTCTCTCTCTTCACTCCCTCCCCCCCTCTTCGGCCCTCTCTCCCTACCCGAACCCCCTCCCTTCGGCTCTCTCCTTCTTCCCTTTCCTCACCAAGCCGAACCCAACACCCCCTTAACCTTTTTTTTTCTTCGGCTCCCCTCCCCCCCCACCGAACCTCACCTCCCCCTTATACCTCCCTCAACCCACCGACACCTTCCCCCCCCTTTCGGCCTCTCACACCCACCGAAACCCCTACCCACCAACACCACACCACCCATTTTTTTTTTCTACCTTCTCTCCCTCACTCACCTTTCCTTCGGCTCCCTCTCTCCCTACACCTACCAAAACCAAAAATCCTCTTATACCCACCGACCCCCCCCCCCCTTCGGCCCCTTCTTCGGCCTACCCTACCCACCGAAATCCCAAACACCCCCTTATTACTTCCTTATTCCACCGAATACATCCCAACAACCACCACTTATTTTTTTTCGGCTACCATCCTTCCCCCAAGCCAACATTCGGCCGATTCCCCCCCCCCCAAACCACCATTCGGCCGACCCCACTCCACCCCACCCTCTTTTCCTTTTTGTCTTTTCCTTTTTCCTTCACTTCCTCCTTTTTTTTAATTATTTCCCTTCCCTAATTTTTTTACTTTCCCATTTTTCAAGACCCCTTCCATTTTTTCTCCTTTTTCTTACAACTCCTACCCCCTCTCACCTTTCCTCCATCTCTTCCTTATCTTCCTTCTTCCCCATAATTTCCCCATCTCATTCTATATTTTCTTCCATCTCCTTACAATCCCTCACCGTTTTTTTACCATCCCCCCATCTCTTTCTTTTCTGTTAAAAAAAAAAAAAAAGTTAAAAAAAAAAAAAAAAAAAGAGCCCATTAAAAAAAAAAAAAAAAAAAAAACAAAGGGCCACTGAATTTATGAGTTTCTTCGTGTCTTTGTAATTTTTCTGAGTGTCAGTACCAATTTTTTTTCTCTATGTGTTGGTTTCATCATCAAATAGGGGGAGAAAAATTGTTTGGTCTCTAATTGATTTGGTGATGACTCTTCGACCAACACTTAGAAAGTCATGAAGACCCTTTGAACAATGCCTCTCTCTACACCGATCGCCCTCTACTGCCAGGTATGTTCTCTTTCATAAACTCTCCCGATCTACAATGGGGCGATACTAAGGACACTCCGGTGTCCAAAGGTCCCTCAACTGTAGTGGACCCTTCTTCCCCTTTCTTCAGTGACGCCGGCTAGCACTAAATCCTCAACTGCTACTGGCACCGCCGCACTTGCCCAAATGGCCATACCACCGAAAGAACCTTCGGCGGTTACCCAGGTCACACCTCATACCTCAAAGCGGCGGCACTCAACCTCTTCCCCTCCCTCTCCTCTCAAGAGGTTGAGGAAGGTTTCAAGGGCCAAGCCACCTACTCCACCTATCGATTCTCTACAATCAGCAGGTGTTGAAATTCTCCCATCTGGGCCCGGGGACTCTGCTAAACCCAAATCCATCTCCTTGTATCTTCTCAAAAGGATACAATTGTAAAATTGGGGACCCCTATTATTCCCTCATCAACCTTTTCCTTGGTTGATAAGGATGACTTGGACTCCTTCCCTATCCAAGGTGCCTCTTCTCCACCTCACAGCCTATCACCCAGGATTCTCAGTCCTGATGCTTCTGCACCATCCAAGGATGAATCTGCCCTTCCAGGAGCAGGTTCGGAGGATCCCGAAAATCTTCTGATTTCTTTCTTTCTGACACCATTAATTAGTTGAGGGGGAGTATGAGTTGAGGGGGAGCATGAGCATCTTACCACTCAAGCTTAAACTCTGTTAAAACTAATTTTGCTATGGACTATGTGATCAAAGCCACCTGACATTAGTTGAGGGGGAGTATGAATTGAGGGGGAGCATCCAACCACTCAAGTTCAAACAATCCCGGCTACTGTCTTCTATATCTTTGTATATATTTTTTCTTTCTCATTCTTTATTCATTGTATTCATTTATTCGTATGTATAGCTATACTTTTTCATTCTCTTGTAAATGTCAGATATACCAAAAAAAAAAAAAAAGGTCTATGTGAAAAGAACCCAAAAAGAGTAAAGATGGGTCAAAATGAATTTATTCAGTATACTCTTTGTTTTATTCTTTAGTATGGATGTCATCCTCAAATAGGGGGAGATTGTTGGGTCATCTGAAGATTTGAAGATGACCTCCTGATCTTCCATCTTATATCATCCTACTTAGAATATGTTTGAGGTTCTTTTAGCATCTTGGTTTCTATACAAATGTTCGGTGAAGTCGAAGATCAACAGAAGAAGACAAAGAAGGAGAATATCTCTCAAAGCGGATTGAAGATAGACTCCTCAGCCTAAAGCCAAGTATGCCCACTTGATCAACACCATTGGCCAGGATGGTGCCGATCTCAGTCTTCAGGAGCCGAAGACCTCTTCGGCTGAAGACCTCTTCGGCCGAAGACGTCTTCGGCCGAAGACATCTTCAGAAGCCGAAGACTTCTTAGTCTTAGGAGCCGAAGACTTCTCAGTCTTCAGGAGCCGAAGAACTCTTCGGCAACCGAAGACTCCTTAATCTTCAAGGCCTGAAGATTTCTTCAACACATTGTACTTTTCACAAAGTATATTGTGATATCTTGCATATCGACATGGACCTCATCTGGAGATCAGATAAAGCAAGTTTTGTCTACTACACCATTTTAAGGAAAGGTCTCTACCATCCTTCTGCAGGTCAACACTTGAAGCCAAAACACCTGAAGACAAAAGATACATCATGCACCTTGTACCTTGCTGAAGACCTGTGTCCTTCCTTGCTGAAGACCTGTGTCCTTCCTTGCTGAAGACCTGTGTCCATCCTTTGCTCAACAGGTGTCCCATGCATTTAATGCATGAGACACTATAAATATGGAGGATGGTTCAACATGCAAGATATCCAGCAGAACCAGCTCTCTACCTTCAAGTTCTCTAAGTGCCTGGCAACTTTCTCTCTACGAAGATCTTATTGTTTTCTAAGTGTTTTAAAATTGTTCTTCATTCTCTATGTGTAAGATTGTTTGAACATATCTCATATGTTCTCTTCCGCAACAATCAAAGTTTTCTATGTGTAATTCTTGATTTCAAATCAATAAGAATTAAATTAAGTGAAAAACTGTGTGTATTGTATTCAACCCTCCCTTCTACAATACTTTGCTTATTTACTTACTGCTATTTGGGACCAACAATGGAGAAGACGACAACAATGGAGAAGACGACAACAATGGAGAAGACGAGAGAGAGAGATAGTTCTTTCTATGGTCCGATGTCGGCTTGTAAAAAAAGGTATGGTTTATTTGGGCAATGGGTAATTTTGGGATTATGAAAATATCAAATTCCATTCCTTTAAAATATTTGGGTTTTAGGAAGGAATATGTGTGGAATCTGGTGGAATTGGAATATTTCATTCCATTGAAAAGGTTGAACCAAACAAGGGAATGGATCCCGCTAGAGAGTTGTAACTGCGAGTCAGTTTCAAGGTGGGGTAATGTGTATTATGGATCAGAGAGTCATCGGCGGCATGATATGGAACAGAGTTAGGTTCGATTCTTGAGTCTGTGTTCGACGTTTGATCGATGGGTAATCTGGAGCAATCTTAGAGGTGGCTTGGAGCGGATTCGGAAGCGGAACCGCAGTGAAGAAGGTAACTGATGTGCAGTCTGACAGGAGCATAAATCGATATCCATGGTGCAGAGTGGCATCGGTTGGCGTACGGTTTGGAGGTGATGTGGGCTGCAGCTGTTTTGAGAAGGAAGGGTGCATAGGGATATGACGGGATCGATACGGGACGATGGTGAAAAGTGAAAACAGAATCGAGCATCGTCGATTTAGTTTTGCGGGTGCGATGAGGGGATTGTCTAAATAATCGAGACAACGTGCTGCAGTGGACGATTCGGAAAGTTTGACGTGTATGATTAGATGCAGGGGCTGTGTGCGGACACGGTGGTGTGGAGTTTGCCTCTAGCAAACTTTCTGCGACCAATTTTCTTTCTATTTTTCTGTTTTTCAGCTCCGGTTGTTGGTTGGAGTTATTTTTTTCTAAGTGAGTTCCCTGTTTGTGTTACCTGTGGGTTATCTCCTGTTTTTGGTGTGTATTGGTGTTTTTTTTTTTGTGGTAATAAAATTGTTGTGTTGTTTAAAAAAAAAGAATGGAATTTGGTCAAAGGAATTCAACATTACAATTCCACCAGATTCCATTAGATTCTGCGAACCAAACGCCTTCTAAGAGTTTTTTGTAATTTATTTTAGAGTAAACTATGATTTTTATCTTTGTGGTTTGTTGAATATTGTTATTTTTGACATTTATGGTTTTAAAATTACTTTTTTCATCTACGTGGTTTGTAATTTGTTGTCATTTTGGTCCTTAATACTAATTATGTTAAAGATTATCTATTATTTTAAGGTTATTTTAGTCATTTTAGTATTTATTTATTTTGGTTTATTTAAATACCCTTTTTTGTCCTTTTGATTTTTTATGAACTCCACCCACAACAATAACCCTCCTCCTAGGATAAAAATCTTCTGTCTCAAAATATCATGTATGATTTTTGTTTGACCAATGAAATTAATACACATCAGATTTTATATATTTTTGATTTTATTTTATTCAAGTTTATATTATCTCTTCGATGATGTGTATTCATGTGATTGGTGGACATTATAGCACATGATAATTTGAGACAGAAGATTTTTATTCCCCCTCCCAACCCACCCCGTCACTTCCCTTCGTCTGCAATCACTTTAATTTTTTTTCGTTTTTCAACTTTTTAAACATCACATTTAATTAAACTATTAATTATGTATTAAAACATTCAAAATATTTAATAAAAAATTAGTGCATAAATAAACTACATTTTTTTGTTCTTTTTATGTTAAAAATAATCAAACATCTTAAATATAATTCGTTTTTTATATTTTTATAGTTTTGAATTATGTACGGGTTCGATTTGTGTCATAATAACATTCACATGCAAAACTAAATAACTCTCACATAAAAATATATTAATTTTGTTCCTTTTATTAAAGCGATGACAATTAACCTTTTTATATAATACTTTAACTTTTTTATTGCAACAATTTTAAATACGACACACAATCATTTTTGGCACATGCAAACATTTTTTTTATATTTAAATAAACCCTAATTTATTCTAGTGGAAGTATAAACTTTAAGTTTTTTTTTTTTTGAAAAATTGTATCTAAATGGAACCAACTTTTACTTGATTCCTATTTTAGGGAACAAACTTTTAAAACTAACATTTAAGGGTTTGTAGCAAAGTTTGTGTTTATTTAAGAAACTTGTTGACCGGTTGAATAGGTAACCGGTCACCTTAGTATGATGTGGTAAATCATAAATTAAAAAATTTATATATGTGGATTTTTAGATGCCATGTCATCAAAATGCTGTAAAGTAATTAAAGATGAAAAAGAAAAAAAAAGAATTTTCTCCTAAATTAACTCCCCCACCCAACTAAGATTATCAACATACACAATCCAATCCAATCCAATTTTTATTAAAAAATTATTTTCTCTCTCTTCCACCTACCCAATCTCTAATTCAATTCAATCTCATATTTTTTAACATTTATCAGTGATCCAATCCAATCTTAAATATTCTTTAAAAAATATTAATTTTTAATATTTTATCATATCTATCATTTTTTTCTTTTTGTTTTTGTATATAAAAAATAGATTCTTTAAACTATTTGATACTTTAAATCATAATCTTAATTAAAAAAACGTATAATTGAAAATAGTATTGAAATAGAGAGAAAGTTTTGTGTGATGAAAATATGTCAATATTGGTCTCTATTTGTAGGGAATTGAAAATTATGAATTTTGGTATATTTTTTATTTTTTTTGTTAGACTCATCTTTTTAATAAGATAAGTTTTATCTAAACAAAATATAATATTAATCAATGGAAATTTGACACTTGACAAAAAAATTAATAAAAAAATAAAAAGAAAACCACAAACCAAGGTTGGATCGTGAAGACGTGAACGAGTTTGAGGTTTGTTATTATTATTTTATAATTTTTAATAAATATGTTTTGTCTTTTAGCAAATAAAATTGGATTGGATTGAGTGAGTTCACTATTGTGGGTAGTCTAAACCCTCCATCTCCTCCGACCTTGTTCTTCGTCCCTACAACTAACCCACCACCATCCTCCATTTTTTCCGGTGGTTGCCTCTTTCTTCTTCATCACTGTAAACGAAGCCTCTCCCCTCCATTTTTTCCAAATCCTACCTGTCTACATTATCTACATTCTCGTCCCCTTAAATATGGCCCCCTCCTCTTCTGTGACGTCGACACCGGTCTCAAGTTCACGACCACAGGTTCGAAATCCCAACGCCGGCCACGAGTTCAAGACCACAAGTCTGTAACCCCAACACAGGTGTCCTTCTCCTTCCCCAATCATTCTTAAATTAAAGTTGAACCCCAACGTTAGTATTCTCCTTCCCGCTATAAATCAAAACCGAAACCCCATCATCGGTGTTCTTTTCCTTCCACTATTGCTGTAAATCGAAATCGTAACCTCAGAGTTGTTCCTCTCTTGCCCATCGTTGTAGGTTTTTTATTTAGCTTTCTCATATTTTGATTTCCATTTTTTTGTTAGGTTTTTTATTTTTTTTATTTCCATAATCTCATAATCAGTGGGAAGCAACGAGTGGAGGAGCACGGAAAATGGGTAAGAAATGAATGAATGGAGTTTGAGGAAGAAGAAGGTTGAGGCAGTAGGGTGCATAGTTGGTGCAATGGTGAAGTGGTTGTGTACAGTCCTGAGAATCTGAGATTGGGGAAGATGGAGGTTGAAGTAGAATAATAAGAGTGAATTGTGGATTTGGTCCTGAGAATCTGAGATTGGGGAAGATGGAGGTTGAAGTAGAATAATAAGAGTGAATTGTGGATTTGGTCCTGAGAATCTGAGATTGGGGAAGATGGAGGTTGAAGTAGAATAATGAGTGAATAGTGGATTTGGTCCATATGGTTTTGTTATTTCTTTGACCATCATTCTATGTTTATTTTTGATCGTGGATTTGATATTTGTGGTATTCAATTTATTTTGGTCATGATACTTCTGACTAACATCTCTGTTAACTTCGTTAAATCAAGGACCATTTTCACCATTTGCCATTTTTTTGTCCTTTTACGATAAGAAAAAAACAATATACTTTTATACACACATATAAAGATATAAAAATAAATAAAATAAAATATTATTGTATGATTTGATAATTTAACTTTTTTAAAAGATTAACTATATTAATACGATTTAATTTTATTATTAAATTATAGAATAAATAATGCAAATACATTAATTTATAAAATTACTGGATATTTGTTGACTTTTATATATTAGACTAATATAAAATTTGTCAAATATTATATTTCAAAAAAGGGGTGTGTGAGGCCTATTACACGCCTACCTATTATTTTCTCCTCTTATACATTTACATCAAATTTTATTTTTTACATTTTCAATATAATTTGATTTGATTCGAACATTAAAAAAAGGAGGAGGAAGAAGGTGCATATAACATTTGTGATAGCATTACCCTTATAAAAAAGATTGAAGAGAAAGGACTATAACATGTACTACCGCGGTGAGAAAATGCGTAAGTTGTCGTTATCGGTTCAATAATTATAAGCATTCAATAGATCGATGGAACGAATAGAATTCTCTAACATTTGTATATATCATTTGATTTAATTTTATGTTTTAAAAAGTAAAATTCAGTCTAATAAAGAAAAAGAAAATATCACGTGTAGCTTTTGTCCTTGTCAAATAGGAAAATTGAATTGAAAATAAACTAATTTTGAACTTGGACTTCCAAACTAAAATTTGAAGAATAGTATTTCTCAAAAGAAGGCATGAAAAAGAATTGAAATTCCTTACTACAATGCAAGGAATGTAAATTCCACTATATGCGGAACTGGATTTTCGAACTAAAATTTGAAGAATGAACTAAGCGCATATATGTAATTTGGTCAATTTACAAATCTTTAAGATCTCACCGGGTTCCAACCAGCCAAATACTACGATAAAATTCGCTACGTATTGAATCCCAATACAAGATCTCCATCCTAAACAACTTGGGTTTTTCATCATCCCCCATCATCAGGGACGAACCGAGAAATTTTTTCATACAGTAGCACCATATAATATAATTTTTTTTTAAAACACGGTTTTAATCGATGTGTCTTCATCTTTTTACCACGTTCAATATTGGCTTATGTGTTTTTAGCCTAATTCCATGATTTCGAGAGATTTTTAAAGTTTTTTGTTTGATTTCGAGATATTTTTAAGTTTTTGTTATCGATTTCCATTATTTATGTTATATTTATGCTATTAAATCGTATTAATATAGTTAATCTTTTAAAAAGTTAAACAATCAAATCATACAATAATATTCTATTTTATTTATTTTGATATCATTATATGTGTGTGTATAAAAGTATTGTTTTTTCTATTTTATTTATTTTGATATCATTATATGTGTGTGTGTATAAAAGTATTGTTTTTTTCTTATCGTAAAAGTACAACAAAATGACAAATGGCGAAAATGGTTATTGATTTAACGAAGTTAACGAAGATGTTAGTCAGAAGGACCATGACTAAAACAAATTGAATATCACAAGAACCAAATCCACAATAAACATAGAATGAGGATCATGGTCAAAGAAATCACAAAATCACAAGGACCAAATCCACAATTCACTCAGAATAATAATATTTGTTTGGTTCCTCAAGTTTTAATTCTTACATTTTGGCACATGAGTAGTTTTTTTTTTTTTTTTTAGTAATTTCAATTATGACATGGAATTTACTTGGTATTTAATACTGCCATGTCATCACTAGTAGGTAATCAGGTAATAGAAACCCTTAAATAAATATAAAGTTTGCTTGAGACCCTAAAATGATAGTTTTGAAAGTTTGTTCCCTGAAATAGGAATCAAGTTAAAGTTAGTTTCATTTTGATGCAATTTTTTTTTTTTTTAAATATAACTATATGTAACTAAAAGGAACAAAATAACATGTTCCATTATCAATCCTAACGATGGAAAACAAAAAACCTGTTATGTAAAGGCACTTAACGACTTAATAGCAAAACTTGAACCTATAAAAAAATCGATATGATAACCAAAAATTAAAAATAAATTGCATGGAAGGTATTTAATTATCTTATCATAGACAATAAAAAATGTAATTTACTTATCTGTTGAAATTTTATTAAAAACTATTTTGTATGTTTGATTATAATAGTTTTACTAATAATTTAATTTTGATAAGAAGAAAATAATATAGAAATAATGAAGTGGATGTGTGATCAAGTGTGAGGAGAGGCAACTCAGGTAGAGAAAGGGGTGGAGAAGAATAGAAAATAAGTTTAGAGCATCTCCAACAGCTTCTTCAAAATGGAGAAAAAATAAAGATTTTGAATAATTTTTTGCTCCAACAGTTTTTCTCTAAAATGGAGAAAATATGAGAGAGAGTGTAGTTTTCTTCAAATTTAGAGATAACCCCAAAAATTATTACTAAGAGATAAAAAAATGTTTTTTATTATATCCCACCAATGAGAACCTTTAAAATAAAATGTTTAGATGAGATAAATAATATTTTATTAAATATATATAGTATTTAAATAATATAATCAATGATTTATCTCCAAAATGAGGAAGCTGTTGAAGATGTATACAATTTTTTTTTGAAGATTTTGACTTTTGTTTTCTCTATTTTGGAGAAATTTTTGGGAAGCTGTTGGAGATGCTCTAAAGGTCTTAGAGCATCTCCAACAACTTTCCCAAAATTTCTCCAAAATGGAGAATCAAAAGTTAAAATCTCCAAAAAACCAAACGGGTCAAAATCAATCGATACATTATTATCCTTTGTAAATTGACGAATCGAAATCAAATTTTTAACAATGTTGGGAACAAGAAGAATGTTATTTAAAGAGAGAGGATAAGGAGAAGTCAATGTAGAATTACTGTACGTGATTACCGGAACGCAAGTGTCGTTTCCCATTATAATATGATGAGCGTTGCGAGAATTAAAAAAGTTAGAGAGCTTACCCGTGTTAGACGCAATATGTTATGTAGCACCCGAATCCATATGCCACTGATCATCTGGGGGTTGGAATGTCATAGTGTTGAAAGATGCGTTGATTTCGGTTGGTGCATAAGACAAAGGTGCTGAAACATGATAAGCTTATTGAGGTCGTGCACCAAGTATACCCGCACTTGGATTACTCGGGAAACGATATGTGGTAGTTGTAACACCCTAAAAATAGGGATAACAAAAACTTTCCATAAATGGAGAAGTGGTATATAGTTTGCCATAACAAGAGCCTCCCAAAAAGGGGAATATATAAACAACATGTTTAATCACAATTGTAATTTAACGGACAAATAACAACAACCAACTAATCTAATTTCTACGTCTAGAAAAGAGATTACAAAAGGGTTGTTATCTATAGACCCAAACGATCTATATCCAAAAGTATAACGCGTCCATATGCAAGTCCCCAAGCTCTCACCCCAAAGCAACTAAACCTGCTTAATACCGCCGCCGCTAGAACCTGAGATACACATCGACACCAAACAAGTGTTAGGCCAAAAAGCCTAGTGAGTTGAACAATAAATAGCATGCATGAACAGTCATAGATTCTTATCAGCAGTTAACCCATTTTACAATTCTTATCAGCAGTTAACTACTTTTCCACATGTCTGGAGTCAACGGGGGATACCCATAGCACCAATCAATTCCACCCCAGAGTCGATGTACCTTGATGCCCTTAACACAAGGAACACCCCAAAGGCCCGGCACACCCGGAGACTACACCTCCCCCGAGTGGCGGAGGTCTAAGCACATACCATCACAGTGGCGCCTACGACTACATCCTCCTTGTGTCCTTGACTTGGTTCGTCCAACATAATGCATATAGGAGGTCCTTAGGTATATTTCAGCCGAGTATAATTCACTACCAACCATGGGTATGATATCTCCCTCCTAATAGCATGAGGCCAAAATAATGCATATAGGAGGTCCTTAGGTATATTTCAACCAAGTATAATTCACTACCAACCATGGGTATGATATATCCCTCCTAATAGCATGAGTCCAACATATAGCACCTCGGAGGTCCTTAGGTATATTTCAACCAAGTGTAATTCACCCTCCCAATAGCTCGAGTCCAACATAGGACTTAAATATCCACATAAACACATTGTAGATACAATATCACCAAGAGTATATTCCACATGGAAATCATCATATTAACCAAATATATACTCATTAAACATGTCAAAATATCCATATTGATTACTCATCATGGAAACCCCAAATAATTCCACAAAATAGGATAAATCATGGGATGATACTTCTACATCATATTTCTTACATAGTCTCATGAAAATACCATCAATTACTTAAACCCGTAAAGATGAACAATTTGAGCAATTATGTGAAAATAACAACAATTAAGCAAATATGATGTGTATCCAGTTTTAACAAAAGTTTAGTAAACTCACCTTGCTAGATTTAAGCTAAATCTAGTATTTACCCACTAAGAGCTTTCTTTGAAGAAACTTGGTTCTTCTAACCAAATCTTCCAAAACCTAGATTCACAAGGTTCCAACCATAAATATACATAATCAACCACAAATAATCGTTTCCCAAACCATGTACATGGATACCTCAACTAAAACCGAAACCATAACTTCCATAACCGAAGAGAATAGAAGATTACCTTAACCCAAGCTTGAATTCACCAACCAAAACACTTCTAGTTCACCAAAATGGTTACAAACCTTCAATCTATGAAAGGGAGAACAAAGGGTGGATGAAACCCTAGAAAACTTTGGGGAAGAAGATAAATAGTGAGAGATGAGAAGCTTACCACCACAAAATACTCTAGTATACCTCAATGGACTTCCAATATCTTGCCATATCCTTGAAAAGCTCTCAAAAACAAAACCATAGCAACTTGAATCATCAAAATCGGAGCTCTAGATCAAAAGATATGAAGAAATGAAGTTTTGGGTGAGAAATGCGGCTGAATCAGGTTTTAACTCGAGCCTTCTGACCCCAACGCACGGCCCGTGCGTTTTTGTGAAGGGTCCGCGCACGGCCCGTGCGCCCCCTCCAGCGAGCCCATGATTTCCCGAAAACCGTTTTGGTCATAACTTCTTCGTTATAGCTCTGGAAAGAACCGTTGGACTCGTAATTGAATCCTTCATCCATCTAGACTATAAAATCAAGGATTTAAGTCCAAATTCAAAAATCTTATTTTTCCTTAATATCTCGGTTTCTGGATTAACTTAGATTGATACCTTTCGAAAATCGGGGTGTTACAATCCTCCCAACCTTAAAAGAGATTTCGTCCTCGAAATCTGGAACCACCAAGCACCCAATATCACACTTGGAAATATTGATTGATTTACTGTCCAAAAGGAATACCTTCATGAGACTTCACCTCATATACGGCCCGATTGCATCCCGGTTTAGGTTGTCGTTGCGTTTCTCATGCCGTGCCATTACAAACTAAACCTTAACGTTCAATATAATTTGCCGATGTCAGGATGAACATTGAGTCCCTGATTAATCATTTTCTTCATCATTAAATCTCGGTTGCCTCCCAACCTTAGATTGTTCGTATTACCCCAAAATCAAACATTTCGTTTAGATACCTCTAAATACGACGTATCAAGGTCTCCTTGATAATCGATTTTTACTTAAAATCCACCTCGACATTCTCACCAAATGTATCCAATAAACATTACCACCAAACTCCCACCATGCTCTCAAGCATCGATTTCCAAATTAGCGAAAGTCCTGATAATTATCAAAAGTACAAATGATTGATTCTTAA
Source organism: Arctium lappa (assembly GCA_023525745.1). Classification (NCBI taxonomy): domain Eukaryota; kingdom Viridiplantae; phylum Streptophyta; class Magnoliopsida; order Asterales; family Asteraceae; genus Arctium; species Arctium lappa. The sequence goes on from CM042050.1 coordinate 19,503,181, forward strand.
TTATCAACATCTAACTTCCTTGCCAGTCAACCATAGCATCATCATTACTCACAAATACCAAACAATATAATACACCACCGACACACAACATGTCGTCGTACCAAATTCTCACCATTCCAAAACCAACCATACCCAAACAACCGAACACGATCTTAATCCGCAAGTTTAACGAAGCATAAAGATCGTTACTTAACTAACTGGGAGAAAGCACCCGTCTAACGCCTCAAACTCCGAGGAATCTTTTAAATCCTTAATATCGACTTCTAACACGAGGGGGCTTACACCGATAGCCCAATGAGTTCAAGGTTTTTCACACTACTATGCCAAGTTGAAATTTATAAAACTCTCAAATACATAAGTTTTATAACAATTAAACGTGCGATAAAAATACACTATCGTGCATTCGATAGGTTTCAAAATTTGGTCACCAATGCCACACATATAAAACCATTTTCAAAACTCATTTGATCAGTACTTACGCTAATAAAACGATAACGAAAGATGCGTAACAAAATTTTCAAACGGACTACCAGGGTCTTAGTATGCATCAATTTATGCTATGCATATGAAAAATAACTTCCGTCCCATAACATATGCAATAAGAGTTTGTACAACTCACAAAAGAGGATTTCACAACTTCAACTTTAAAATCCTTTAATTTAACACAAAAAGTCGGAAGATAAAATTTCCAACAAGACCTATATACGTCCGATCATTTCCCAAATATAACAACACAATAGGAACGTAAATAAATAAATAAATATATATGTATATATATTTTTATTCGCGTTTCAAATTTAGGCCGCACCGATAAAACGTACTTACTCAAAATTGTAATTACTACGTCATGCAAACCGAAAATTCATTTCATGCATTGCGGAAAAACTCCTATCAGTAAAATCAATAACTGAAATATGTTCTGGGCAAAAGTTCTATCCGAAATACCATAAATCTTTCATACAAAACTACAGAAGGGAAATTCACAAAATCGAACCTTAAAATTTCTGCAATTAACCATGAAATGTCATGAAATAAAACTTCTCATAGTGACTCGCATACATCGGTTTATTCTCCAAGATTTAGTAAAGACATATGCATGCGATTTGAGTAATTGTAAGAGTAATTTAGTTTAATTCCAAACTGTATAAATAAAATGTTTGCAAAATCCAAGACCACCTGCTCCATATCAAACTCTTAAAGTTTCCTCTCTTTTAGTCACAATGCGGCACGAAATAAGATTTCACAACAAAACTTGCATGCGACCGTTTATTTCACAAAGCTAGTAGATAGATATGTGTATGCACCCGGTTAAAACATGAAATAATTTATGTCGTTTTCGAGTTCAAAGCCAAATATAAACATGCTCTCATCGTTCTAAAACATTGGCTAAAATACCATGACGAAAATTTCCAATAAGATATGCATACATGACCAAAAGTATAATTAACTAAAATCTCATTGCTGGTTGAGACAAACCATTTTTCAAAGGAACTCATATTCTTATGTTTTTTTAAATGCCTCATAACCCAATAATATGTATTTTCTGAAAAAGGTTTATAAGATCAAATACACGAAATAACACTTACGTCAAACCCTCCTATAGTCATAGGTAACAATTCTATCCCAAAGGAATTCCCATCAATAACTATAGTACAATCACAAAAACGATCGCGAATAATTACTTGATCTCCATTGGCTAGTTCTACCACTAGAGCATCGGGAAGAACACTTAAAGGAGTAGTGAATTGTTTACAGAAGATATCCGACACAAAAGAACATGTAGCACCCGAATTAAACAAAACACGAGCTGGCAAGGAGTTTACTAGAAACGTACCCGAAACAACATCAGCGGTCTCCTTTGCCTCCTCGGTAGTCATCTGGAAAGCTCAACTCGGTGCCCTTGGAGGTTGCTCGACTCTAGCCGTCGAACCCATAGAATTTCCACCATTTCCCCTTACTAGCTTTGGGCAATTTCTCTTCATATGCCCCGGTTCACCGCACCCATAACATACCGATCCCTGGATAGGACATTCTCGCGTCGTGTGGTCCTTCTTACCGCACTTGACACACCCCGTTGGACCAAAGTGAGTTCTTGTAACACATGGCCCTGAGTGCTTTGACCTGCACTTGTTACACCACCGATCCTCATGACGTTGGTCACCTGTCTTCCCACTATTAAAGGGTCTTGATTGACGAACGAGCCCGGATGGCCCTTCCCACTTCTGTTTCTCACCAGCTTGCCTTCTCTCCTCCTTCTCAGCATTGATGTCATCCTCGATAAGCAAGGACTCTTCAATGACCTCTTGCAAGGTCGAACATTTAGCGTTCCTTACATCCGTTTGCATCCCAGCCGGTAAACCTTGTTGATAAGCTTTCATCTTCGACTTTTCATCGGGAACTAGATGTCCCACCAAGTTTAGTTTCTCCAAAAAGAGTTTGGAGTATTCGGCGATAGACAGATTTCCCTTCTTCAGATTTCGGAATTCTCTCTCTAGTTTATCCAGCGAACGCTCGCTGCAATATTTATCCATGATCTTTTCTTTGAACAACGGCCAAGTTAGCTTAGCCAGGACTTCCGGAGTGAGGGCGGACCTAGTGAGATTCCACCAAATCAGAGCCTCTCCCCGAAGTAGCTGAGAAGAAAACTTGACCCGTTGAGAAGGATCGCATTCACTGGACTCAAAGGCCATCTCTATCTCCTTGAGCCAGTACATGCAAGCAACCGGATTATCTGAACCCGCAAACTCCTTAGGGTGGCACCCCAGAAACGACTTGTAGGTGCATCCCTTAGTCTTCACCTTGTTCCCATTATCCGATGGTTCTTCAACCGTTATCACATTTGGTCCTCCCGACCCCACAATAGCGTTTTCAGCCATAGTCTCAGGCTGACGGTTACTGGCGTCTCGATCCTCTAAGAGTTTCATGAAGAACTCTTGCTGCTGAGCCATGGCCGAAGTCATGGTCGATTGTTGTTGAGCCATAGCCGCATTCATGGCCAACATCATGCTATCCCGAAGTCGGGTCTCCATGGTAACCTCCTCCAAGATGGCGTTACCTGTATTGAGGTTCCGGTGCGGTATATATTCAGGCCCTCCTCCCAATATTCTGGTTACAGGAAAATCATCGGTGGTTACACCCACGGGAGGTCGTACAACTGCAGATTCCACCTCTGGTTGACCCTCTAGCTCTATTTAAAATAATCATTTTAAATACTTCTACACTTATGAGCTCTATAATTTGCAGAAATTAGCACTCAATTTGTAGAAATGTAGATCTCTTCATGGGGATTTTTTTGATCTATAGGTATGTGATCGCCACATATATCGACTTGGAGAATAGGGATTCGTTGCATACAATCAAAGACGATGAGTGCATTGTAGCCTACAAACTTTCCAAAAAATAAGCTGAATTTCCAAAGCTAGAGATATGCCACCGATATCTAGAAAAGTAAGTTATCATTCTTAATTTATTTGTTTATCTTCCATGGTGGGTGGCCCTTCTGACATATAAGGCACCACTGTTAGATTATGCGGCTTGTTTTTTGGGTTGATATATTATATGTTGAGACATTTTTCAGCAATATTGCCTACACAAATAGACGCAATTTTGTTCCTTGTGCTTATAACCTCCTCTTTTACTAGATCTTCTCTAATTTTATCATTTCTAGGCTTTATCAATTATAGGTGGATATGTAAAATGATCTCCAAGAAGTCCACACTACCAAGTATTAACTCTACTTTTTATTGGATGTGTATGGGTTTCCAATTTTCTTTCTTTGCAGAGACCGAGTTGAATAAATTACATGCATTAGTTTGTTCTCTTTAAAGGCTATCTATGTGCTTAATGAATTGACCATGCATGCTTATTTTTGGGATGATGGAATATGGATTTGAACGATTACACAAGAGGAATGGTAATATGATTGTCTATATTGAGAGTAGGACTGCTGAATTGATACCTTAACTTTAGGGGTCAATATATATTGGTAAATTGTTGATGCTAAAACTTCATATTTGGGAAGCGATATCTTGTTAAGCCTGAAGATCGGAAGTTCATCATGTGTTCTTTTATGTGTTAAATACAATTTTAGCATGATCAAAGCTAAAAACCGATGTTATTCTTTTATGTGTTTATACAGTTTTTGCATGATCAAAGCTAAAAACCAAAAATGTTTGTGTGTCCCTTGCTCTAGCATGCTTTGACTATAATTGTAGCTGTATTTCCTTCCCCAAATACTTTTGGTTTGACATTTTCTACTGCTATTTGTAATATGTGATAACAAATCAACTGTTTTGGACAGTTTGAACTTTGAAGCCAGGTGAGAGGAAGAGGTTCTTGACGCCCTTGGTTACCAATTTGAAGGTCGATTGATTTTTTTTAATTACTTTTTTGATGTTTTTAGGTGACAAGTACAGGGAATGAATCTTTACAATGGAGGAGGTAAGAAAATGACATATTTGTGTTAAACTTTGGTTATCGTTTGGTAAAAGGTCCTTGCGTTAGAACTTATTCATATTTGTGTTAAACTCTGTATCTGTTTTGTGTAGGTTATTTCATCATTGACCGTATCTTTTGAGGATCTTGCAACTTTTGAGAATGATAACTAACATTGAATTTCGTAGAGTGAAGTGTTTTGTATTGGGATAACTAAAATTGAAATGCTTTTCCCCGGTTTAGTTTGTTTATTATTGGGATAACTAACATAAAATTTAGTTTACGGATTTGAGATGATATTGTATTAAAGACAATGGTGTTTTTGTAATGTTTTAACACTTGCGTTGGGTACCAAATAAAACAATGAAGATTAGAAGGGTAAAACATGGAATATTAATCAAAGTGAGAAGGCATATTATATTTGAAATCGGTAAGTAAATGGGGCTGTGGTTTTGAGAGAATTTATGGATTATTAGGTATTATATAAACAATTAAATTTAAGTACTAGTGAGTGAATAGTTGGAGGGGGCTCAGCACCCAGCTGTCCCCCCTTGCTAACTCCGCCACTACATAAGTGTATATATCTATACTATATTATAAAACACGGATAAAAAACTTTTAAATACAAATTATTAGGCATAAGATATCATCATTTTATGCAAGATTTTAAAAATCTCTTAATTTACAAGTATCAAAACACAAAATACATATTACTACTGCAGACTTCTAACACCCACTAATTTGGTATGTGCATAGTCTTTCTTTTATGCAGACATTTCCATGTATTACTATTAATTAATATATTATATTACTATAAATTTGTTTTAATTATATTCTTAAATATTTAATTGGTTATTTTTTCTAGATGTCATTAAAATATATAAGATAATCATTGAATTATAACAAAATACTTATTTATATTACTACAAATCATGTCTAGCTCAGTTGGTTTCCCCAAAGGCAGTAACATCTTGGGGGGATTGTGGATGGTATCCCAATCTACCCGGGTTCGAATCCAAGGGGAGTCAATTTGAGGGCATGAGGAGTATCCAGTCCTTGGGCTGGTCCAGTCTTTGACTGGGCTGCCCCCCCAACCCGGTCTTAGACTGTGGTTGGGCTCTAGGTTCAGCGTAAGCTGGACCGGGACAGCGGCGGATTAGTGGGCTGCCCGTGGATGTCCGATACCGCCGGGGAGGTGTGCGTGCGTGTGTTCGTGGTAGTCGTTCGTTGGTTCGATGCCGCTATGCCTTCAAAAAAAAATACTTATTTTTTTATATAAAAAACATTATATTATTAAGCCTAAATTAAACAAATTTATAAAAAAAAAACATTATCACTTTCTCAAAACCATTCAAAATCGTCCTGTAAATCGACAAAATAATAAAATTAAACATTAAAATCGTGATGTATCTCGCTGCATTGCGCGAGTACGCTTCTAGTGTATCATTAAACAAACAACCATAGGTTAGTATGACTGTAGGAGCACGACTGCACGAGAATGGAGTATCTCTTAAATTTAAGATATGGTGAATTTGGTTATAAATATTGATACGAAGATGAAAAAATTGTTAATAAAAAATTACATTTTATTTTAATTGAGATCCAATAATTATTTGAAAATTTTATAGCTAACACTGCGGGGTGACCATGGAATTTAGAGCATCTCCAATGCAAGGTTCTTATAAGCAAAAAGTGCAATGACTTATAAGAACTAACATTATGGAGAGTTCTTATAAGAACCTAAAGTCCTCTAGGTGCTTAAACAAGAACCTTGGTTCTTACCATGAAATGTATGAGATTTGATATCATGTTTATATTTATATTTTTTTTCTTGACTTTATAATAATTATTAATATTATATATGTAAATAATAATTATTATTGAAGTTGAAAAAAATGTATAAGACCCACAAAAAGAGGTTCTCATAAGAACTACCATTGTGGGCTTTTATATTAATTTTTAATTTGATGATGCGGAAATGATATGGTACCAAAAAATACAAAAAGAAGTTCTTATAACAACCTCCATTGAAGATGCTCTTAAATAGATAAGTTGAGGTGGGACTTGTATAGTAGCGTGTCTCTAGTTCTACGTACGTTGGAAACGAAAAGAGAACAAATGGCAGTGCATGAATGGATGATGAACAAAAAGAAAAAGAAAAAGAAAAAGAGAATAGAGAAGAAGTTGAGGAGACTTGCATTTGACTTGGAAACCGATGCTTCGTTTCCAACACTTGATCATCTTCTCTTTAATTTCTTTTAAAATCTTGTTGAATATCTTGGCCTTTTGGTACACACAAAGTTATACTAGAAAAGAGAGATTATTGACGCTGCTACTGTGTCTGTATCCACGATCACTTCCTTCGACTGTAAGCAAACCCTTTTCATTTCATCAACAAAAAAGTACACAATAAAACCCATTTTTCATTTTATTCAAGTTCAGTTTGCATGCATTTGTTGTAGGTGATGATGGAAACCAGAGGTTCTTTTAAGAAGAAAAATGGTGGCTTTCAACCCCAAGATCATGGCTTCTCCCAGTTGATATTGTCATGGTCTCTTGATGATATACTAAATGAGCAACTCTATAAATTCCAGGTCTTTCTTTTTCTTTTGCATTTCTTGAAATCTTTTCTTGTTATATATTACTCTGTTTGTTTGTTTGGAATTTTTTATTTTAGTTTTTATGGAAACTTATATTCTTGTGTAATCATACATAATGCATGCAACTCAAGAGTCTTTTCTAGTTTTCTTTCTTTTCCTTAGTTCTACTCTGTTCATATTAAGTTATTATGAAGTTTAATGTTGATTTCAAACACATCTTCAAAAATGTGGATATCAAAATATAATTCATCTGATCTTATATCTTCATTAAGTGTATTCTTTTTTGATGACTTGATGCATCTTTTTGTAGGTGGAGGAGATACCTCTTACTTTTGAGTCTGTGGAACAATATCTCGGTTCTTTTGTTTATCCTCTGCTAGAGGAAACACGTTGCGAACTGGCTTCAAGTATGGAGATCATGTACAAGGCTCCATTTGCCGAAATTGCTTCTTTTAGGAAGTTCAAACTCAAAGGTGGCAAAGGAATGCTGTATGATGTTACCGTTGATACTTGGAAAAACAGATTTAGTGAACGTGGCAAAGAGCCTTACCGCACGTTACCTGGTGATCTGTTTATTTTAACGGATGGCAGACCCGAATCTATTTCTGATTTGCAGCGCGTGGGAAGGACATGGTGTTTTGCTTTGGTTAGTAAAATTGCAGACAAAGATATTGAAGATAATAGCAATGGAAATAAAGATGATGATAGCACTGATGATAGCAATGAAAATAAAGATGATGATATCACTTCCAAATATTTCGAAGTTAAGGCATCACAAGATATTGAATTCCAACATGGGATGTTTGTTGTTTTTCTGATGAATACTACAACCCAGAAAAGAATCTGGAATTCTTTGCACATGCAGGGAAATCTGAATATAATCAAAGAGGTTCTAAGTTCTAATTCTGTGGTAAGAAAATGATTTGAAGATAATTGATTGGATACAATCTTGCTCTGTTAAGTTTTAATTTTCATTTATTTGTTACGGTCATTTTGTTTGTTTACAGGTTAAGGAGAACTGTGATATATGTTCTTTTGGTGGCAATATTGATTCACATGGACAGCATCTCTTGTCTAAGATGAATGAATCCCAGAAAGATGCAATTATAGCATCCCTTTGTAAAACTGGATGTTACCACAATTCTTTTGTGGAACAAATATGGGGGCCTCCTGGAACCGGAAAAACGACAACAGTAAGTGTGTTGCTGTTTATTCTGTTGCAAATGAAGCGCAGGACACTTACCTGTGCTCCGACAAATGTTGCAATAGTACAGGTAGCCTCACATGTGCTAAACTTGGTAAGAGAATCGTTCGAAACTAGATTAGAAAATGGTGATTCTTTCTGTTCTGTTGGAGATGTGCTCTTGTTTGGCAACAAGGAGAGGTTGAAAGTTGGTACAGACATTGAAGACATCTATTTGGAGGAACGGGTAAAGCGGCTTACAGAGTGCATTTGGTCACTCACTGGTTGCATAAGATCAATGATTGATTTACTTGAAGATTGTGTTTGTCAATATCATGTTTTTGTAGAAAATGAATTGATCAAACAACGTACAAAAGAAAATCAAACCAAAACCATTACAGGAGAAAATCAAATGAAGACCGACAAAAAAGTCAAATCATTTATTGAGTTTGTGCGAGATCGATTCAATGCTTCTGCACCCAAACTCAGAAGTTGCATCATTATATTCTGCACTCATATCCCGAGAAGTTTCATGGGGGAACATATTTTTCAAAATATGGTTTCTCTGTTGGATAATTTAGGTTCTTTGGAATCAATGTTGTTTCAAGAGAATCTGGTTTCAGAAGAACTTGAGCACCTCTTTACTTCTAAACCATTGCTAGCTGAGTTTGAGGATAAGTTTTCGATCAATTTCTTCAGAATCATGTCCGTATCTGTTCTAAAGACTTTGCAGAAATCTCTTAGAGGTCTTAATCTTCCAAGTGTTACGAACATCTCTGAAATAATGGACTTCTGTTATGAAAGGGCTTCTCTTATATTCTGCACAACTTCTAGTTCCTACAAGTTGCATAATGTCAAAATGGAGTTGTTGGTCATAGACGAAGCTGCACAGTTGAAAGAAGCTGAGTCCACAATTCCGCTACAACTTCCTGGAATGAAACATGCTATTCTCATCGGAGATGAGTGCCAATTACCTGCAATGGTTAGCAGCAATGTAAGTCTTTACTATATGTACCTTGATGCTTTTGATTTCTACCATTTTTACTTTTACTTTTAAGCTATATCTTGATAGAATCAATGATTGTGAACAGGTTTGTATTGAATCTTGCTTTGGAAGAAGCTTATTTGAAAGATTAAGTTCTCTTGGGCATTCTAAGCATCTATTGAATGTTCAGTACAGAATGCACCCATCCATCAGTTTCTTTCCAAATTGGAAATTTTATCAGAATCAGATCCTGGATGCCGAAAATGTGACATGTACAAGTTATGAAAAGCAATATCTTTCAGGACCCATGTTTGGTCCTTATTCATTTATAAATGTTCTTGATGGAAGAGAAGAGAAGGATGATGATGGACAAAGCCGAATAAATATGGTTGAGGTGGCGGTTGTGATAAAGATAGTGCATAATCTCTACAAAGGTGTACATAACGGTTATATTACTCTGTTTTAGTTTAAACTAGTTGTGTCATTTTGTTTTCCACAACTCAAATGTTCACTTAATGTTACCTCTTCTTTAACAATTATAGCATGGAACAAATTTAAAAAGAAGCTCACTATTGGGATTGTATCTCCATATGCGGCCCAAGTTGTTTCGATAAAAAAGAAACTTGCTCCCAAGTATGAGGAACTTGAAGGATTTTCAGTGAAGGTGAAGTCTATTGACGGGTTTCAAGGCGGTGAAGAAGATATTATCATTTTATCTACCGTAAGATCTAATAGACATGGGTCTGTTGGCTTCTTATGTAGTCCTCAAAGGACTAATGTTGCTGTGACAAGGGCACGGTATGGAGTCTTGAGACTTTTTTAATATTTGATCTTTGTAGATGGCTTTTCTTTTCTGATATACATGACTCTGTATATCTTGTCTTGCATTTCGATCTAGACATTGTCTGTGGATATTAGGCAGCGAAAGAACCCTGGCAAATAGCGACTCCGTATGGAAAGAATTAGTCTGTGATGCGAGGAGTCGCCATTGTTTGTTTGATGCTGATGCTGATGAAAGCTTGAAGACCACCATAATAGCTGCAAAGAAAGAACTTGAACAACTTGATGATCTTGTTAACGGGAATAGTGTGCTTTTTAAAGATGCAAAATGGAAGGTACTGTCCCTTGCTTGTTTTCAGATTTGAAAATGGTTATTTTTCCATCCAAAAGATTTTATCATGTAACATTTTACTTTGGTTCTTCTTGTTTGTTGCATTGATTCCATCAGGTTCTATTCAGTGATGACTTCAGAAGATCATTTGCAAAGCTGACAGGTTCACGCTTGAAGAAGTTGGTTTTAAATCTTTTATTGAGACTTTCTAGTGGCTGGAGGCCCAAGAACAAAAGTGTGGACTTGTGTTGTGAAAGTTCTTCACAGATTGTGAAGAAATTTAAGGTTGAAGGGCTCTATGTTATTTGCACAATTGATATCATCAAGGAGTTCAAGTATGTACAAGTTTTAAAGGTTTGGGATATATTTCCTTTGGAGGATATTCCAAAACTGTCAAAACGGCTTGACAACATATTTGCGGCTTATACAGATGATTATATTAATCACTGCACTGCAAAATGTTTGGACGGGTATGATCATTTTGCCATCTTCTGAATCTTATTGTAGTGCTTATACTTTTTTAATTCCATGTTCTTCGTACTATTGTTTTATATTTATGTTGTCAGGGATTTGGAAATTCCAAGGAGTTGGGCGACAACCCAAGAAGTTACCCGATTTCGTAATCTAAGTGACTCATGTGAATGTGACAGTGAATTGAGTACAAATCCTGGTGATGGTAGAATTTATGTCGATAACTCAAAAGTGAGTGAAAGCTTGTTGCTTATGAAGTTTTACTCATTGTCATCTGGGGTAGTGAACCATCTGCTTTCCGGTAAAGAATATGATCTACCCATGCAAGTTACTGATGAGCAGATGGATATCATTTTGTTTTGCAAAAGTTCTTTCATAATTGGGCGATCAGGAACAGGGAAAACCACCATATTGACAATGAAGCTGTTTCAAAATGAAGAGTCTTTTCGTATTGCTTCTGAAGGGATTTATGCAGAAGAGACCAGTCGAGTCCGGGATGCACAAGTTGTTGACGATTCAGAAGAAAACAAACCAACTGTTTTGCGCCAGTTATTTGTGACAGTAAGTCCGAAATTGTGTTATGCTGTGAAGCAACATGTTTCCCACCTCACAAGGTACACATACATTTATCTAGTTTTTCTTGTTTCTTCTTTCTTGATTATTAGTATTTTTTGAACCATGTATTGTTTAATTAACAACATTGCAAGCAAAGGGAATTCATCGACAGAGATCAATCTTGACGATGCAGATGTTACATCAGAATTCAGAGATATCACGGACACATTTGTTGACATACTCCAGAATAATTACCCTCTTGTTGTAACATTTGACAAGTTTCTAATGATGCTGGATGGCACATTGGGAGATTCTTTTTTCGAAAGATTTCCCGAGGCAAGAGGACTTTCTTATGGTAGCCATATGATTTCTAGATAAGTTGCTTTACAAACTTTTTTAAGATCAAAGAAGGTTACATTTGAAAGATTTTGTTCCTTTTACTGGCCCCACTTCAATTCAAATCTAACAAAGAAACAAGATCCTTCTAGAGTGTTTACCGAAATAATTTCTCATATAAAAGGAGGCCTGCAAGCTGGAGAAAGCCATGATGGCAAAATGAGCTATGAAGGTTATTCTTCGTTGTCTGAAAGTCGTGTTACCACTTTAACAAAAGAGAAAAGAGAGATTGTTTACAGCCTATTTCAAGCTTACGAAAAGATGAAAACTGAACGTGGAGAATTTGATCTTGGCGACTTAGTGAATGACCTTCATTATCGACTTAGAAATGGGAAATACGAAGGTGATAAGATGGATTTCGTTTACATTGATGAGGTGCAAGATCTTAGCATGAGGCAGATTTCTCTTTTCAAATATATTTGCCAAAATGTTGTTGAAGGTTTCGTTTTTGCTGGTGATACTGCTCAGACAATTGCAAGAGGAATTGATTTTCGGTTTCAGGATATACGATCTTTGTTCTATAAGGAGTTTTTAAGCAACAGAACCACCAAAAGTCAAGAGAAAGGTCTTGTATCCGAGATCTTTCAGTTGAAACAGAACTTCAGAACTCATTCTGGTGTGCTAGAATTAGCTCAGAGTGTCATTGAGATTCTGTACTGCTACTTTGCTCACTCCATTGATGTTTTAGAACCTGAGACTAGTCTCATTTCTGGTGAAGCTCCTGTCTTGTTGGAGTCTGGAAACGATGAAAATGCAATTGTGACAATTTTTGGTGGCAGTGGCAGTGGAAGTGGTGGAGAAATTGTGGGCTTTGGTGCTGAACAGGTGATATTGGTACGTGATGATTGCGCCAAGACTGAGATTTGTGAATATGTGGGAAAACAAGCTCTAGTTCTCACTATTGTCGAATGTAAAGGTCTCGAATTTCAGGTCAGTGCCATGTTCTTTCTATACTATCTTATAAACCATAACATCCGATGTACTGCAATCATATGTTTCTGAGTTCAAATTGCTTCTGTTATTTGATTTCTAGGATGTTTTGCTTTACAACTTTTTCGGTACATCCCCTATGAAAGACCAATGGAGAGTTATATACGGATATATGAAGGAAAATAATTTGGTTGATGAGAAAGGTTGTCATTCTTTCCCCAGCTTCAGTGAGGCAAGACATAATGTGTTGTGTTCAGAATTGAAACAACTGTATGTGGCTATAACTCGGACAAGACAAAGACTATGGATATGCGAGAATAGAGAGGAGCTCTCGAAACCAATGTTCGACTACTGGAAGAGAAGGGGTCTTGTACAGTTAAGGAAGCTCGATGACTCAGTGGCACAGGCTATGCGGGTTGCAAGCAGCCCTCAAGAGTGGCGGGAGCGTGGCAAAAAGGTTAATTCTAATCTCTTACTGTTACTTTAATTCGTTGTCATCTTGTTTGTTATTCACAATCTTTATATGTTTTTCAGCTATATTATGAGAACAATTTTGTGATGGCAACGATGTGCTTTGAAAGAGCCGGAGACAAAATGTGGGAGATATTGGCCAGGGCTTCGGGTATCAGAACTTCTGCTGAGCAAATGCGGGGAACGAATCCTGAAGCCGCTTCGGGTTATCTTAGAGAAGCAGCAGCAATGTTTGAGTCCATCGGGAAACTTGAGCCTGCTGCTTCATGTTACTGTGATTTGGGGGAGTATCAAAGAGCTGGTAACTTTATCTTTATCATCCTAAATAACCGGTCTAAAGTTTAAGTTCTGCACACATTTAATCATTGTTTGGATCGTAAACTTCTATCATCTGAATTCTAGTTTGTTTTTGCAGGAAGAATTTATTTGGATATGTGTGGGCAGGCTGATGCAGCAGCAGAGTGTTTCACACTTGCAGGGTGTTATAGCGATGCGGCCGAAGCCTATGCAAAAGGAGATCAGTTTTCCAAGTGTCTGTCAGTTTGCAAAAAAGGGAAGCTTTTTGATAAAGGCATGCAGTATATTGAACACTGGAAAGAGCATGCTAATGTTCAAAATAAAGAACTTGATCTGATTAAGCAAGATTTCTTGGAGACTTGTGCTCTCGATTACCACAAGCGTAAAGATCCCAAATCCATGATGAAATTCGTCAGAGCCTTTTGTTCTATGGAAACAAAGCGCGTGTTCTTGAGATCCATAGGTTGTCTTGATGAGCTTTCGTTGTTGGAAGAGGAATCAGGTAATTTTGTTGAAGCTGCGGAGCTTGTCAGGTCGTGGGGTGATGTTTTAAAAGAGGCTGATCTTTTGGAGAAGGCTGGACATCACGAAGATGCAACGTTGCTCATACTTTGGTACGTGTTTTTTAGCTCGTTATGGGTAGATGGAAGCAAAGGTTGGCCGTTGAAGCAGTTTGCTCAGAAGGAAGAACTTTGTAGGAAAGCAAAGTCACTTTCAGAAAAAGTCTCTGACAATTTCTATGGTTCTGTTTGTCGTGAGATTAGAATACTATCTGATCAGCAGAGTAGCTTACCGGGGCTCAAAAAGCATTTGCAAGCTTCCCAACAACACAAAAGTCTGCGTGGAGAAATAGTGTCAATTCGGAAAATTTTGGATTCCCATCTTAAGTTGAATTCCTCAAAGTATGACTGGGAGGACGAATTACCCGTTGATTTAAAGACTCACGCTGAGAACAAGGTCTTTTGGAACCGAGTTTCTGTTAGAACTTTGGTTTTCTATTGGAACATGTGGAAGGATAATGTTGTGGATGTTTTCCAGAGTCTTGAAAGTGTTGACAGTGAAGAAAGGAATGAACATTTTGAGTTCAGTTTAGATTATTTTGGTGTGAAGAAGCAGTGTGTAAACGGCAACATGGTTTACTTGTTGGTCAGCAAGGATGTCGATTGGATAAGAAACAGTGGTCACAAGGGTCTACATGAGGACGGGAAGCGGCTGATTTTTGATAGCAGGCAGTTGGTGGTTGCTATTCGGTTATATTGGCAGTTGGAATTGGTTTCTGTAGGTATAAAGATACTCGAAAGTCATCAAGCGCTCAACAAGTTCATGTCTCAGGGATCTGCATTTCGCAAAAGTACGTGCCTTCTATACATTTTTGAGGTCTCGAAGTTTCTTCTAGACTGCTGTCATCTCAATCTCACATATAGTAATAGGAAGACGATGGAAAATTTTCTGGGAATGACGCGAACTTATTTTGATCTGGCGTTTCCACTAGACTGGAGGTGTTCAATTTCTGGGGATTTTGTTTCATTAAAGGAGACTGATCTTTCAGTCAACTTGCTGGAAGAGATTATAAACTTTAACATTAAGGGTAACCTCACTTACTGGATGATCGGGAGGGTGATCATGATATGTCTTGGTTCCAGAAAACCTTTATCGCTTTACGACAAGATTCTTACGGGCCTTCAATGGAATCCGTTTTGGAAGTCATTTGTTGAGAATTTTTGGAATGGTTGCTGGAAAGATGTTTATGTTGCACTCCAGAATGCTTTGCAAGATACTTTTAGAGCCAACTGGAGGCTTTCTGGGTACATATCACCTCACAGTTTTGTGTATCTTTTGGATCGGCTTTTTTTCATGGCATCTTTCTCATCGCAAATCTTTTTCACTACACGATCTTCTTTTGTGGAATGGTTTACCCATCTTCACTTGGCTTCTACTCCAAGTACTACTTTTTCGGAGCCTGACATAAGCTTTTTTGTTGTAATGGTCCGAGAAATTCTTTACAATCAAGTGGATACCGTAGCATGGATTCAAAAGTCAGACATAAATCCTAAATTTTACCATCCAGTTTTGGTGTTGAAGCTGGTTATGATACTGTGTTTGATTTGCTTGAAAGTACCAGATTGTTCTCAAGTACTGCTTGATTTGCTGTTTGGGATGAACAATATTGGTTATTTGCTTCCAAAGGATTTTAAATTCGATATTTTAAGGAAAAAGAAGGGTCGTTATCTGAATTTAAATGCAGATGTAGTTGCAGAAGCGTTTATAAACATAGGCGATCCTCTCTTGATTGTAAGTATGGAAAATGGGATCCCGAGAATCCATGCGCCTTGTGCGCTGTTTGTGGACCTTACGAGATCTAGGGAGGAGATAATGAGCATATTGTTCCCAAACAAAAACACTCATAGTGGTTGGACTTCTTCTAACAAAGTTGGCATAGAGGTATTATCTTCGAACGCTTCACCAGATGTGAACTTCAATGTGAATTCTTTGGATGGATGCAAGGGGAAACTGCTAATGATTTGGAAAGTTATGGATAACATATCTGAAGTTATAAATGGGGAGACGGGAGAGCTACAGAGCTCATTTTCTGATGCAGTTACGATCAAGGTAGCAACAGGTTGTTGTTAGTTTTATCATCGTAAGTGTAAATTTTGATTGCCTTGTGACGTTTTATTTTCTTACCAGAAAGAGTTGGATAAAACCGTACATGCCTTAGCAACTGCTCTTGAGAATGTGAAAACATGTGCTGGAGAAGATGCAACACTTTTACTTGAAGTACATTGTGCATTTGATGAACTGAAGCTGCTTTCTTGTTGGTTTGATACAAGGTTAGATTTTTGAGCTTTAAAATATTGGGAAATCAATTTTCTTTTGTTCTTTCGGTGTGCATGCATTTAGATGTTTCTGAAAGTTTGATGGGTGTGTGGGCTTGTAATTTTCAGTGGATATGAAGTGGGGCATTTAGTTTTCTCAAAAGAAGAAACTAAAAGTTTGCAACAAGTTGTGGAGGGTTTGCAGAGTAGAAGACTGATCATCAATGATTTCTTGAAGCAATCTGGCATGATCGAGGAATCGCAAAAGGTAGCGTCAGAGAGCAGAAACACAAGTGTTGAGGAGGAAACGGTTAACGAAGATGGGAATGGCGATAATTCGCAGATTCCGGACTTGGTGTCAGTAAAACAAAAGAGCGGTGGTAACACTCAGGAGGCGAAAAACAATAAAGGCAAAGGAAATAGCAACAAGAGGAAGAAGAATAAAAAGGGTAAAGGTAAAAAGGGCAACTGATGCATGGTGGGTTTTTAGTTATCGGTGGATATGAATGGCACGTGATAATTTTGAGATAGGAGATTTTTATCCTGTTGGTTTCTTTCCTCTAAAACCCTTACACGTGAAATGGTAATTCCATTCTTGGGCTTATAGTCATTACAAAGTTTCCATAAAAGATCTAGATCTAGCAGCTTTTCATGTTTCAAATGATATGATGAAGTCATAACTGAAGAGAATCTGATGGCAACAAACATGAACAATACAAATATATATAAAAAAATAATCATGTTTTAGAGTCTTATTAACAGGCCCTCGGAGGCGGAGCAACTTTGCTCAAATGGAAAATAGATCATTATAGATGATCATACAGTACAAGAGCCTTCTGCAGAATTGGTGAATAAGGAACCAGAACCTTTGAATATTACTTTACGCAATATATTCATGATGAAACCCTAGTAGATGGGAGCATAACCACAACACCAGATTGGTAAAAGCTAAAAAGCCCTTCAAATAAGCAATCCCAAACACCTCCATATTCATGATGAAACCCTAGTAGGTGGGAACATAACCAAGTGAATTGACCTAAACGACACCAGATTGGTGACTCTTTTTAGGTAAAACCGTTAGGTTATTTGTGTTTTTGAGAGACAATGGGAAAGAAATATAGAAAATAAATGTTCATGTTCTTTACAGTAAAGATGTAATTTATACAAATATACCTTAATTAATTTAATTACGGTTTGTAATTGATGGGTAGGTATGTAATTTCATAAAAAGATTTCATTTTCTCCCGTATCCAGATGAGGCATCTATCGAATTGTTGCAATTGATATTAGATCCCAAACAGAAGGAAGAGATCTTCGGAAAGTGATTTGGGAGAAGTTTTGGAGGGAAGTCAACATTATTTTTCTTTCGCTCCTAAAAAACTCGAGAACACGGGAGTTTTTCTTTTTCCCTAACTTTCCCTCGTAAAAAAGGTCTCGGCAACACACGAGATTTGTAGACAGGTTTCTATAGAAGGAACTTGAATCTGAATTAGAATACAGAATGCATCCTTTCATCAACTTTTTTCCGAAATGTATTTTTCATCACTTCCTATATCCCTTCCTTTTTTTGTTTTTGTTGCACCATATGCCATGATCAGCTTCTCTTCTGTCATGAATTTCTTTCATGGAAACTTTCTGGTTTAAAGAAAATAACCCAACTTTGGGATTTCTTTTCTTTTCTACATCAAAAACTGATTTCTTCCCTTTAAACACTATTCTATATACTGAACAAAATCTATTACAAACACCTGACAAGAAGAAGAAAAACAAATCCAGAAACCGATTTCTACTATTTAAGGAATCACCGATCCATCCGTTTTACCACCATTATTTCTTGTGTCGAGTGTTAACGCAACTGCTTTCTGTTTCTGACAACAGTTCCACAACGTTGTTAGAATCCGAGACGCTTTGTGTTTTTTCAGTCGGGAACAATACGTTCATTATCTCCTCCCTGCTAAATCTCCTAACGTCCACAAAAATCGCACAATTCCTTAAAGAATCTCTCCCATTCGTAATCAGGTCGAAGCACCCTAAGAATATTGTCGTAAAGTGCTATAGGTTTTCTGTAACCAAGACATAATATCATCATCACCTTCCTGATTGTCGGGGGGTTGGCATGATCATGATCACCCTCGATGTTGTTAACATTTTGAAATATAATTTCATCCAACAAGTCAAGTGAAAGATGAGTCTCTTTCAAAGATATAAAATCCTCAGAAACGGATCTCCTCCAGTCTAATGGAAACACCAGATCATAATAACTTGTCGAGATTTCCAAAAAATTATCCAGCGTCTTCTTTTTATTATCTGTGAGGTTGAGATATCGGCAGTCTAAAAAAAACTTGGAGACCTCAACGATGTGAAGGAGACATGTACTTTAGTGAAATGCAGAGCCTTTAGACATCAACTTATGGAGGGCTTCAAGTTCCGAGTACCTTTATACCTACAGAAACCAATTCCAACTGCCAATAAGACTGGATCGAAACCACCAACTGGCTGCAATCAAAAGTTAGCCGCTTCCCATCCTCATGAAGACCCTTGTGACCACCGGTTCTTATCCAATCGACATCCTTGCTGACTAACAAGTAAACCACGTTCCCGTTTACACACTGCTTCCTCACACCAAAATAATCTAAACTGAACTCAAAATGCTCCTCATGTTCGTCTGGGTCTTCGCTGTCAAGACTCCCAAGACTCAAAGATTTTTAATATGTAAATTAAAAGTATTTGAACCGATAAAGAAAAATATCAATTTTGTAGAGATATGGAGTGTGCATCAAAATGGGAAGTGTATTTTTTAAAAAAGATATATAAGCTTAAAAAGAATTTAATGGATCACTTAAAAATGTATTAATTAATTATATTAAAAAGAAAATATGTTAAAAGTTAAACGGTCTTTTGTTTTTTTAATATTATTTGTTGTTTCTCTAAGTTTTTTATATTTATAAAAATCCTCCGTATTGATTATTGATATCTTTATCTGTTTTTACTATTTGACTGCTTCTATTTTTTAACAATTCAATGAATATAAGTGCATGAGCTTGTCATGTTATCTACTTATGCAGTTGTTCTTATCATGCTTCTGTTGACCATTTTTATGTTTTTGTTGTCTTCTTTACCGTTTATGTTATCATTGTATATTGTTATTTATTTATGTTGGCTTTTTAATTCAGTTCAGTGAATCATATTTTCACTTATCATTCATCTCCAATGATTACTTTCTTCACATTAGTTCTCTTTTTGTATCAAAACAATACACTATTATACATTAAAAAATTAATACTAGATGGTCCAACTAATATTAATTTTTGATTCTAAAATTAATTGTTTTAAAAAAAGTTTGCTTTAACTCTAAAATTTTAAAAACAATGATACAAACATTAACATGGCCACATACTGATTTACATCATTTCACACATGGTGTTACTTCTAACTAGAGATGACCAAAATTGGTCCGACATAGGACCCACAAAATTTCAAGGTCTGGCCCGGGACTGGTTATAGGACGGGACTAGGACCAGTTATACATAGGCTCGATTTTTATAAAAATTTAAGTTTTTATAAATTATGTATCAAGTTTTTTTTCCAAATTCTTTTTGAAGTTTTTGAACCCAACTCACCCTAGGTTGGGTTTCGTGAGAAGCGTGAGAAGTGGTTATCAACCGTTGGATGCACATTATGATGAAATGCAACGAGATAAGATGCATCAGATCAATTCCCTTATGAAGTGTGATTCATAGACGGACATGAGATTATAAATGATCAAAGGTTCGGATCCACTTCTCATGCATCTCATGTTAACTTCAATTTCTCACACGATCCTTCACACACACACACACACACACACACACACATATATATATATATATGGAGAGGTTCATTTGAGAAATGGTAAATGTATGAGAAATAGAGAAGTAATCTTAGCCATTCATCTGGTCAACATTTGCGGCTTTGACCACGAAGCACCGGATAATTTCTTGTGTGGTCTATAGAAGGTAGAGGGGTAATTTCATAAAATACGCGGGATGAGTTCATATATTAATCTGTATAAATCACAAAGATTCATATATGAATCTGTTAATTAGTTCAACTGATTCATATATGAATCTTTGTGATTCATACAGATTCATATATGAATCACAAAGGTTCATATATGAATCTGTTAGTTAGTTCAACTGATATATGAATCAGTTAAAAGCGTTCAGTTGTGAATTGCACTGGTTCATATATGAACATATAGTTCATATGTGAATTATACATGTTCATATATGAACACAGCCCGTGTGTTTTGTAAAATTTACGAAATTATCTTTCTATTTTTGGGATAGCCGCAACTTTTGACCGGTCAAAGCCGCAATATTTGACTAGTCAAATCCGATCTTGACCATATGAATGGCTAGGATTACTTCTCTATTTCTCATATATTTACCATTTCTCAAATGAACCAAACACTATATATATATATATATATATATATATATAGAGAGAGAGAGAGAGAGAGAGAGGTGGGTTCAAACGAGAATGATGGTTATTTAAAAGAATAAAGGGACGATTCTCAGCCAATCATTTTTTAAATAAATTCCGAAAATAATAGTTTCTAAAATTAAGAGTAAAAGGGTAATAAAGTCATATTATGCTATGGATAATTTAGGATATTATTAACTTCCTAAAAACATGGATTATAATATCTAATTCAAATCAAAATAATATTTATCATTTTCCTTTATTCAAGCAAATTCGGTTAATCCATTTTGGTAGTTCATCTGGTTCTGTTTGTTTTTTCAAGCAAATCCCGAATATGCAACCCAAAATCACAGATGATTATATGATGTACAATATGCAATCCAAAACCTATTTTAGATGAAGAATTGGTTGAAGGGTTGTATCCAAACAGATAAACATAACTAACCCATGAAGCACTCGAATGGAAGCTTGAAGAAAGTTGGGCTGGCTTTCGGCGTAATAAAAAATGGATCTGAAAACAGTTGCGTTCATCTGGTCCGACAAATATATTGGAAACGAAAAGATATCTAAAATACGTTGTTGATCTAAAATGAAAAAACACATCTTCAAATCTAGTTTTAAATCAAAAATCTTGAATAAAAAAAGGAATCCAGAAAAGGACACATTGATGAAGCCATTCCAGTCTTGAGAAAAAGAGTTTATTTTTCTGGCGGCGGCGTCGGTGGCTGAAGATGGTGGCGATCACCATCGTTTTGGAGGAGAGAACGAAGGGCGATGAATCTGAGATATCATGCTCTTGTTGATCTGAAACTTGGGTTTGTGTCGATCGGTTGACGTCGTCTCGGAAGGGCTGCTGAGACGTTTCGTGGTAGTCTGTTCGGTGGTTGGAAATGGTGGCGTTGGCGATGGGGGTATAAGAAGGAAGGATTAATCGATGGTGGGGAGAGGGAAGAGAAGAGCAAAGTATAAATTATTTTGCAACGGTGGTGAGCAGCCGGAGATGGGGAAAGAGGAAGGCATCGTCGGTAATGGGGATGCTGTAGTGTGTATATATATATATATATATATAGAGAGAGAGAGAGAGAGAGAGAGAGAGAAGAGAGAGAGACGGGTTCAAACGAGAACAATACATATTTAAAAGAACACGATAACTAACAAAATCATTAGTGATTTTACATTAACACACGAAAAAAGGACTTTGGTCGCGGCTTCAGGTTCGCATGACTTTTTGCACGTTAATGTAAAATCACTAATGATTTTGTTAGTTCTCGTGTTCTTTTAAATAGTTATTGTTCTCGTTTGATTCTCCCTCTCTCTCTCTCTCTATATATATATGTATGTATGTATTTATAAAAGAAATAAGGTGTATATTATATTAACATATATGACATATATTTATTTTTAAAATAAAAAGTAAAAGGACAAAAATACCCTTAATTTAACTAGAGCTAGGTTACTAGAGTAAGGTCAAGGGATCCAATCCATAACAAAAATAAAACCATAGTGACCATCCATGTAATTATTTCATTTGGAGAACCCAATCCAAAATCTTCACTAACCACAAGGACGAAATTTGTAATTTACTCTAAATTAAACGGTCAATGCATATTCTCTGCTATTTAAATTTTTTTGAGTCAAGATAAATAACTTTTTTTCCATATTTTTCTATTTTAAAAATGTATTAAATATTT
Source organism: Arctium lappa (assembly GCA_023525745.1). NCBI lineage: Eukaryota > Viridiplantae > Streptophyta > Magnoliopsida > Asterales > Asteraceae > Arctium > Arctium lappa. Next base: position 19,525,585 of record CM042050.1, read on the forward strand.
TGTTGAAAAAAGATAATTAAGAAAAATCCTAATATATTTAGGGAAATTAATTAAAATGACCGTATTTGAAACCCGTATTACTAAAATGCCCTAAATTTCGATAACTTTACCGAAATACCCCTTTTGTCCGGGATAAAGGGCCGGGATGAGACCCATCCCGGGGTTAGGGTGATTCGGACCAAAAAAGGATCGATCCCGGGGTTATGGCCGGGATGAACAGTGAAATCCCGGACAAAAAGGGTATTTTGGCAAACCCAACAAGATTTAGGGCATTTTGATAATATGGGTTTCAAATACGATCATTTTAATTAATTTCCCATATATCTATCTTCTTACTTTTGGAGATTGTGTTGAAAATGACTATTAAATTCCTAGAGTTAATAATAATTTAAACAGATATTAAACAAATAAATAATTGGACAAAAAAGAGACATTAAAACATGCTAAGGGTCAGATCAGAGAAGCCTGTCTTCTTTGAAATGATAAGGATTAAAATTTTTTAATAGTAATTGTATTGATGGTTCATGTGGTTATGCTTAAAATTTGGATTTAGTCTATATAAACTATCTATAGTCTATACTAATGATTCTTAATTTTTAAATTTCTTAATACATCAGTTAGCAACTGTTATAAAGAATTAATTAATCTTTAAATAAATTATAAGGACCAAACGTGTAGTTCACTCTAAAATCAATTGTGATTCTCATATTTTTTTTTAAAATAATTATTAAAAGTATTTTATATATCCAATCACAAATTAAAATCTTTAAATAAAAGTATATATTGAATAAAAAAATCTTTATATTTATTTTTAAAAATTATTAAATTGATAAAATGACATTTGCATTAAAAAATCTCAAGTTTAGAAAAACAAACAAAATAAAGAAAAGTTTACATATCTTTTAGGTTATACATTGAAATATGCAAGAAAGTATTTGAAATTAAGTACGATTTACATGAGATAATTATATATTAAAACTTGTTCGTTATGATATATAATTTTTTTATTATGAAAAAATAATCATGTTTTAAAAGTTAATTCAATTTAATAATGTCTCAAGAACCATATAAAAAGAAGAAAAAAAAAGTTAATATAATGCAACTTCCTGTATTTTTTGATAACAAATGTTTTCTTCATAGTTGCTCTTACAGTTATCCATTATTTTTGTAGAATTTAAGTTCAGTTTCTCTTAATTGTTGAATAATCAGTATTTTTTAATGTTAACTTATAACAGTTCTATATGTCCAAAATGTTACGGTTTTTTTAATTTTTATTTTGCTATTATTTACAGTTTGACTATATATTAATAATCTAACATTAACCATACCTGATTTCTAATAACTTTGATTCTATATTTCAAACGCACAACCTAAACAAATATTTGAAATTATCTTGATTTCCTTTGTTTTTCTAAACTTGAGAATTTTTTTAATGCAAAGGTTATTTTGTCAATTTAATAATGATAAATAAATATAATTTTTTTTTATTTAAGATGTACTTTAGTTTAAAATTTTGATTTATGATTGGACATATAAAATAATTTAAATAATTTCTTTAAAAAGAAGAGGTGAACCACAATTAATTTTGGATTAAATTACACTTTTGGTCCTTGTAGTTATTTCAAAGGCTGATTAGTTTCTTATAATTCTAATTGACGTTGTTAGTTAACTTCAGGAACCCCAAATGTTATGAAATTAAAGAATTAGGGACCATCAATGTAGATTATTCGTTTCAAGAACCAAATCAAAATTTTGAACAAACCATATGGACAACCAATGTAATTCACACTTATTTTATGTTAATAAACATTTCCGACTAGTATCAATGAAAAATTTACCCGTCCAATCAATAATTTTGATAAATAAGTTGAAAATGTAAATTATTAATATTATTTAAATAAAAACAACTTGATCAAACATTATATCTATTTATATAAAACTCTTGACATTACAAAATTGAGACTTTCTCTAACGGACCCGGCGTCGAAAATCCGTTAGAAAAATGGATCTCCGACAGATTTTTAGCAAAAAATCCGTCAACATATTTAGTTTAGGGTTTTGCTGGAGCGATTCATTTCCCTGTATTTGTCTAATGTGTTGTAATCCGTTTTTGGGTTGGTAATAATATGGATGCCTTTCACAAAAACAAACATGTATCTCTAGTAGTGTAAGCGATCATAGTTTACAAAAATCTTTTGCACCTTTGGCTCTTGATTTCTCCCTCACTTTTTTTTATCCCAATTCCTCTTTTGCATTGGTTGTAGTAACAACTTCCTTGATGGTTCTTAATTCAGATAACAAATGGCTAATAAATAATTCCGTTAAGTTAGGAAAAAATATAATGTAATCCTATCACACATTTCTCTCGAGGATTAAAGATGACAAAGAATATCATACCTTTCGATCCAGACTGATCCTCGACCAGACCATGACACAATTGTATTGGACCGGACTAGATTGTCAGTCTTTAATTGATCCAAAAGATATAGAGGCAAACCAGGATTGGATCGTTCTTTGTTAGGAGTATAATTATTTAAATTGAAACTATTTTTTTATATAATATATATTGACTAAAAAAATAAACATTTTGAAGAGAGATCACCTTTGTATGATTATTAATCGTCTCGGGTCTCGGGTCTGTTTATGATGTTTTATAAGTCTAGGATGTATATGAAAAATGAGACCCTCGATAAATACGAAAATTATTCAATAATAATTTATATTATAAAAGTTAAATTTGAATACAATAAATAATAGTAATAATTTATATGAAACAATTTTATTGAATACTTTTAAATACAAAATCAATTAAAATACTAGTTTCTAAATCACTAGACGAAAAATAAATTACTAGATAAATAATGTATAAAAGTGAAATTAACCTTTTTTTTTAAACTCATGTATTAGAAGAATTACACCCCTTTTATTTTTAATTTTTAAGGAAGCACCCCTTTTATCTATTAATGGGGAGGGCTAATGACATTCTTATAATTAATTTTTTCCTCACACACATCAACATCAAAATCTGTTTTTTACGTTCCTAATGTATGAATTAAACTGATTTTGGCATAATTAAAGGTGTCATTAGCATTGCCCCTATTAATTTATTTTGGGCTATTACCAAAAACATTCTGAATGGAATAAAGTCGCGGGTCCCATTTTCATGCACACTCCCTCACATCAAGCGTCCCGTTATCCACCAAATTTGTTTTGTAACTTCTTTGAAACCTATCTCTACAAAATAGTTACAACGCAAGAATATATTTTTTTCGGTTCAAATACTTTTATATTACTAAAGTATTTAATATATTCTTTCAAAAAAAAAGTATTTAATATATTAATAATTTTTTATAAATTAATAATAAATTTTTTTTTTTGCAAAAAGATGGACCGATATATATAATAGTTATAAAAATATATATATATATATATATATATATATATATATATACTATATTATAAAACACGGATAAATAACTTTTAAATACAAATTATTAGATACAAGATACCATCATTTTATGTAAGATTTTAAAAATCTCTTAATTTAAAAGTATCAAAGCACAAGATACATATTACTACTGCAAACTTCTAACACCCACCAATTTGATATATTCAGTGTCTTCCTTTTATGCAGACATTTTCATGTATCACTATTAATTAATATATAATATTACTATAATTTTGTTTTAACTATATTATTAAATATGTAATTGTTTATTTTTTGTCATTAAAATATATAAGATAATCATTGAATTCTAACAAAATACTTAATTTTTTATATAAAAAACACTATATCATTAAGCCTAAATTAAACAAATTTATAAAAAAAAACATTATGACTTTCTCAAAACCATCCAAAATCGTACTGTAAATTGACAAAAAAATAAAATGAAACATTAAAATCGTGATTATCTCGCTGCATTGCGCGAGTACGTTTCTAGTATATATATATATATAACAAAAACTTTTCACCTCAAATTTTCATTTCGGGGCCCTATCTTGGGTGAGATCAAGAGAATTCTAGAAAAGGAAAAATATCAAAAAAATTATTTAAACCGTTAGATTGATATGATCCAACAAATATGATTAAAAAGATGGTTATAATCATCTTTTAAAAAAGATAAAATTATCACCCTATCATTTTTTAAATTGAAAACCGGCAAAATATAAGAGGAGTGAAACAAATTACACCAAAAACAATCACTTGATATATGATTTAACATCCTTTTTGATATATTTTTTCATCCGTTTTTTCGATTATTCAGTTATTTTTTCTTTTCAAGGTTCCCTTGAATCTTTTCCCTGTTCTACCAATATAAGTAAAACACACAAGATTTTTATATGTTTAACCTATTCTTTTTTTGGTGTCAAATTTTGAAGGAGCCTTAAAGATGAAAACACCTTAATTTTGTGTAGACGTCAGATAGATCTTGTGGGTCCCATTTTTTGCCTTGAAATATAAACACCCTCTGTTTTATTTCAAAACCCTCCTCCTCCTCCTTTCTTGATCTTGGTACAGACAAAGTCTTTATTAGGAAACAGAGATTCTTGATCGCTGCTATATCCACCATCACTTCATTCAATTGTAAAGGAAACCCTTCTCATTTCCAAATCAAAAGAAAACCCATTTTCATTTGCTTCAACTTCAAAGATTTATAAAATTACTGCATGGAAGGAGGTTCTTTCAATATCTTTTCATTGATGATATTATAACAATCACAAACTCCAGGTTCTCCTTCTTTCTTACAATTTCTTGAATTCTTTTCTTGTTTTCACTCTCTTTATTTAGAAACCCATTCTTGTTCATATCAAAAGTAATATAACTTTCCAAATTTTCTTCCTCTTACGATTCTGAAAACAAGAGACACCATCATTACTCTATTCTTATCTTATTATTATTATCAACTATAATGTTGATTTCAGATATATCTCCAAAAATGTATATTTACTACATGAATCTTTTTTTATGACTTGATGCATCATTTGTAGGTGGAGGAGAAACCACATACTTTTCATCCACAAGAACACCATCTCTTTTCTTTCTTTTGTTTATCCCTCTGCTAGAGGAAACACGTATGGAGATCATCTATAAAGCTCCATTTGCTGAAATTTCTTTTTATAGCAAGGCCAAAGGTAATAAAGAAATGCTGTATGATCTTACTGTTGGCACTTGGAGAAACACATTTAGTGAACATGGTAAAGAGCCTTACCGCACATTATCTGGTGATCTTTTAATTTTGGTGGATGAGAGACCTGGATCTATTTCAGATTTGCAGCGCGTGGGGAGGACGTGGGGGTTCGCATTGGTTGATGAAATCGCAGAGGATGAAAATGAAGATGATGGTACATCAGTATGTTTCAAAGTTGAGGCATCCAAACATATTGAATTCCAACAAGGGATGTTTGTTGTCTTTTTGATGAATATTACAACCCAAAAAAGAATCTGGAATTCTTTGCATATGCGGGGAACAAATCCTGAAACTGCTTTAGGTTATCTTAGACAAGTGGCAGAAATGTTTAAGTCCATGGGGAAACATGAGCTTGCAGCTTCATGTTATCGTGATTTGGGGGAGTATGCAAGCGCTGGTAACAACAATTTTTTAATCGGCATTTGGATTCTTAACTTGTATCATCTGAATTCTGATTTGTTTTTGCAGGAGAATGTTTCACACTCGCAGGGTGTTATAGCGATGCAGCAGAAGCCTACGCCAAGGGAGATCAGTTTTCCGACTGCCTATCAGCTTGCAAAAAAGGGAAACTTTTCAGTAAAGGCATGCAGTATATTGAATACTGGAAAGAGCATGTTAATGTTCAATACAATGAAATTGAACAGATTACGCAAGAATTCTTGGAGAGTTGTGCTCTTTATCACCATGAGCGTAAACATCCTATATCCATGATGCAATTTGTGAGAGCCTTTTGTTCTATGGAATCAAAGCGTGTATTCTTGAGGTCTATAGGCTGTCTTGATGAGCTTTTGTTGTTGGAAGAGGAATCTGGTCATTTTCTTGATGGTGCTGAGCTTGTGAGGTCATGGGGTGATGTTCTAAAAGAGGCTGATCTTTTGGAGAAGGCTGGAGACTGCTTGGAGCCGACGATGCTCATTCTTTGGTATGTGTTCTTTAGGTCGTTATGGGGAAATGGAAACAAAGGTTGGCCGTTGAAGCAGTTTCCTCAGAAGGAACAACTTTGTAAGAAAGCAATGTCTCTTTCAGAAAAAGACTCGGACATTTTCTATGGTCATGTCTGTCGTGAGCTTGAAATACTCTCTGATCAACAGAGTAGCTTGTCGGAGCTGAAGAAGCATTTACAAGCTTCCAAACGACACTGGAGTCTGCGTGGAGAGATCTTGTCAGTTTGGAAAATCTTGGATGTTCACCTTCACTGGAATTCCTCATGGTACGGCTGGGAGGACGAATTAACCAAACACTCTGAGGGCATGATCTTTGTGAATCGAGTTTCTGTTAGAACTCTGGTTTTTTATTGGAACATGTGGAAGGATCATGTTGTTAAAATCTTTGCGAGTCTTGGAAGTCTTGACAGCGAAGACCCAGACGAACATGAGGAGCATATTGAGTTCAGTTTAGATTATTTTGGTGTGAGGAAGCAGTGTGTAAACGGGAACGTGGTTTACTTGTTAGTCAGCAAGGATGTCGATTGGATAAGAACCGGTGGTCACAAGGGTCTTCATGAGGATGGGAAACGGCTAACTTTTGATTGCAGTCAGTTGGTGGTTTCGATCCAGTCTTATTGGCAGCTGCAATTGGTTTCTGTAGGTATAAAGGTACTCGAAACTCTTGAAGCCCTCCATAAGTTGGTGTCTAACGGCTCTGCATTTCACCAAAGTACATGTCTCCTTCACATCTTTGAGGTCTCCAAGTTTCTTTTAGACTGCCGATATCTCAACCTCACAGATGATAATAAGAAGACGCTGGATAATTTTCTTAAAATCTCGACAACTTATTATGATCTGGTGTTTCCATTAGACTGGAGGAGATCAGTTTCTTAGGATTTTATATCTTTGAAAGAGACTCATCTTTCGCTTGACTTGTTGGACGAGATTATATTTCAAAATGTTAACAACATCGAGGGTGATCATGATCATGCCAACCCCCCGACAATCGGGAAAGTGATAATGATATTATGTCTTGGTTACAGAAAACCTATAGCACTTTACGACAATATTCTTAGGGTGCTTCGTAATTCCGATTGGGAGATATTCTTTACGGAATTTTGGAACGGTGGCTTGGTAGATGATGTTGCTATGAAATTCTGGCTTGCTTTGCATCATTCTTGTAGAGTCGGCAAAAGGCCTTGTGGAATCTGCATGTCATCTCATAGTTCTGTGTATCTTTTGGATTGTGTTCTTTTCATGACATGTTTGTCTGCGGAATTCTTTTTCACTACAAAATCTTCGTTTCTTCAATGGTTTAGCCATCTTGGCTCGACTTCTACGCCGAGTACAACTTTTTCTGAGGAACGTGTAAGATGTTTGACTGATTTGGTCGAAGAAACTGTGAGATATAAAAAGCAAACTTTATCATTGATTAAAGAATCAAACATAAATCCTGAATACTACCATCCACTTTTGGTGTTGAAGCTGGTTATGCTACTGTGTCTAGTTTGTTTGAAAGTGCCAGATTGTTGTAAAGTATTGCATCGTTTGCTGTTTGGGAGTAAAAATGTTGCTTCTTTGCTTCCAAAGAAGTTTGTGAGTGATCTTGCGAAGAGAAAGAAGCGTCGTGATTTGAATTTGAATGCAGATGTAGTTGCAGAAGCATTTATAAGCGTAGAGGATCCGCTCTTGATTGTGAGTATGGAAAATGGAAGTCCAAGAATCCATGCTCCTGATGCGATTTTTGTGGACGTTAGGAGATGTAGCAGGGAGGAGATAATGGACGTATTATTCCCGACTGAAAAAACACATAGCGCCTCAGATTCTAACGAAGTGTTGTCAGAAACAGAAAGCAGTAGCGGTAATACTGAACACGAGAAATAATGGTGTAAATCGGATGGATTGGTGATTCCTTAAATAGTAGAAATCGGTTAATTCTGGCTTTGTTTTTTGTTGTAAGCTGTTTGTAATAGATTTTGTTCAGTTTATAGAAGAGTGGTTAAAGGGAAAAAAGTCAGTTTGAGTGTGTTCTAGAAATGAAAAGAAAAGAAATCCCAAGTTGGGTTATTTTCTTTAAATCAGAAAGTTTCCATGAAATGAAAGATCTAAAACCGTTTTTTCATGTTTCCTAATAAAGTGATGACAGAAGAGAAAGCTGATCATGGCATATATATAGTGTAACAAAAACAGAAAACAAAGGTATATGGGAAGTGATGAAATTACAGTTTTGGGAAGAAAAAGAAGTGATGAAAGGATGCATTCTGTATTCTACATTCAGAATGACCCAACAAAGTTTCTTCAAAAACTGTCCACAAATTATTGTGCGTTGCCGAGACCTTTTTTACGAGGGAAAGTGAAAGAAAGTAGGGAAAAAGAAAAAGTCCCCTGTTCTCTGAGTCTTTTAGGAGCAAAAGAAAATTAATGTTGATTTTCCTTTCAAAATTGTTCTCCCAAATCACTTTCAGAAGATCTCTTCCTTCTGTTTGGGATCGAACATCAATTGCAATTATTTTGTTAGATGGTGCATGTGGATAGAGCTTCCTTAACTGAACAAGGCCCCTTCTCTTCCAGTAGTCAAACATTGGCTTTGAGAGCTCCTCTTTATTCTCGCATATCCATAGCCTTTACCTCGTCCAAGTTATAGCCACATACAGTTGTTTCAACTCAGAACACAACACATTATGTCTTGCCTCACTGAAGCTGGGGAAAGAATGACAACCTTTCTCATCAACCAAATTCTTTTCCTTCATATATCCATATATAACCCTCCACTGGTCTTTCAAAGGGGATGTACTAAAAAAATTGTAGAGCAACACATCCTATAAATCAAATAACATAAGCAATTTTAACTCATAATCAAGAAAGAAGAAATAAGGGAAACTAGATAAATGTATGTGTACCTTGTGAGGTGGGAAATATGTTGATTCACAGCATAACACAATTTCGGACTTACAGTCAAAACAGTTGGGTTTTTTTTTTCTGAATCATCAACAACTTCTGCATCCCTGACTCGACTGCTCTCTGCTGCATAAATCCCTTCAGAAGCAATACAAAAAGACACTTCATTTTGGAACAGTTTCATTGTCAATATGGTGGTTTTTCCTGTTCCTGATCTCCGATTATAAACAAACTTCTGCAAAATAAAATGATGTCCATCTGCTCATCAGCAACTTGCATGGGTAGATCATAGTCTTCTACCAGAAAGCAGATGGTTCACTACCCCAGAGGACAATGAGTAAAACTTCATAAGCAACAAGCTTTCACTCACATTTAAGTTTTCGACATAAATTCTACTATCACCAGGAACTGTACTCAATTCACTGGCACCTTTCACACGAGTTACTTAGATTACGAAATTGGGTAACTTCTTGGGTTGTCGGCCAACTCCTTGGAATTTCCAAATTCCTGACAACATAAATGCAAAACAATAGTATGAAGAACATGATATTAAGAATGTATAAGCACTGCAATAAGATACAGAAGATAACAAAATGATCATACCCGTCGAAACATTTTGCTGTGCACCGATTAATATAATCATCTGTATAAGCAGCAAATATGTTGTCAAGCCGTTTTGACAGTTTTGGAATATCCTCCAAAGGTAATATATCCCAAACCTTCAAAACCTGTACATACTTAAACTCCTTGATGATTTCAATTGTGCAAATAACATACAGCCCTTCAACCTTAAATTTCTTCAAAATCTGTGAAGAAGTTTCACAACACAAGTCTACGCTTTTGTTCTTAGGCCTCCAGCCACTTGAAAGTCTCAGTAAAAGATTTAAAACCAGCTTCTTCAAGCGCGAACCTGTCAGCTTTGCAAATGATCTTCTGAAGTCATCACTGAATAGAACCTGACGGCATCAATGCAACACACAACAACCAAAGTAAAATGTTACATGGTAAAATCTTTTGCATGGAAAAATAACCATTTTCAAATCTGAAAACAAGCAAGGGGCAATATATACCTTCCATTTTGTATCTTTAAAAAGCAAACTACTCCCGTTAACCAGATCATCAAGTTGTTCAAGCTCTTTCTTTGCAGCTATTATAGTGGTCTTTCAAGCTTTCATCGGCATCAGCATCAAACAAACAATGGCGACTCCTCGCATCACAGACTAAATCTTTCCATATGGAGTCACTATTTGCCATGGTTCTTTCGCTGCCTAATATCCACAGACAGTGTCTAGATAGAAATGTAAGACAAGATATAGAGAGTCAGATGTATATCAAAAAAGAAAAGCCATCTACAAAGATCAAATATTAAGAAAGTATCAAGACTCCATACCGTGCCCTTGTAACAGCAACATTAGTCCTTTGAGGACTACATAAGAAGCCAACAAACCCATCTCTATTAGATCTTACAGTAGATAAAATAATGACATCTTCTTCACCGCCTTGAAACCCATCAATAGACTTCACCTTCACTGAAAATCCTTCGAGTTCCTCATACTTGGGAGCAAGTTTTTTTTTTTTAATTGAAGCGACTTGGGCCGCATATGGAGATACAATCCCAATAGTAAGCTTCTTTTTAGAGTTGGTCCATGCTATAAATGTTAAAGAAGAGGTCAAATTAAGTGAACATTTGAGTTGTGGAAAACAAAATGATACAGCTAGTTTAAACTAAAACTGAGTAATATAACCGTTATGTACACCTTTATAGAGGTTCTGCACTATCTTTATCACAACCGCCACCTCAACCATATTTCTTCGGCTCTGTCCATCATCATCCTTCTCTTCTTGTCCACCAAGAACATTTATAAATGAATAAGGACCAAACATGGGTCCTGAAAGATATTGCTTTTCATAACTTGTACATGTCACATTTTCGCCATCCAGGATCTGATTCTGATAAAATTTCCAGTTTGGAAAGAAACTGATGGATGGGTGCATTCTGGACTGAACATTCAATAGATGCTTAGAGGGCCTCAAAGAACTCAATCTTTCAAATAAGCTTCTTCCAAAGCAAGATTCGATACAAACCTGTTCACAATCATTGATTCTATCAAGATATAGCTTAAAAGTAAAATCAAAATGGTAGAAATCAAAAGCATCAAGGTACAAATAGCAAAGACTTACGTTGCTGCTAACCATTGCAGGTAATTGGCACTCATCTCCGATGAGGATAGCATGTCTTAATCCAGGATGTTGGAGAGGGATGGTGGACTCGGCCTCTTTCAACTGCGCAGCTTCATCTATGACCAACAACTCCAAAGGCTCCATTTTGACAGTATGCAACTTGTAGGAACTAGAAGTTGTGCAAAATATAAGAGAAGCTCTTTCAAAACAGAAGTCCGTTATTTCATAGATGTTCTTAACACTTGGAAGATTAAGACCTCCAAGAGATTTCTGCAGAGTTTTTAGAACAGAAACGGACATGATTCTGAAGAAATTAATCGACGATTTATCCTCAAACTCAACAGAATCAGCTAGCAATGGTTTAGAAGTATAGAGGTGCTCAAGTTCTTCTGAAACCAGATTCTCTTGAAACAATATTGATTCCAAAGAACCTAAATTCTCCAACAGAGAAACCATATTTCGAAAAATATGTTCCCCCATGAAACTTCTCGGAATATGAGTGCAGAATGTAACAATGCACCTTCTGAGTTTGGGTGCAGAAGCATTGAATCGATCTCGCACAAACTCAACAAATGATTTGACTTTTTTGTCGGTCATGGTCTTAGTTTGATTATCTTTTGTAAGTTGTTCTTCAATGATCAATTCATTTTGTACAAAAACATGATATTGAGAAACACAGTCTTCAAGTAAATCAATCATTGATCTTATGCAACCAGTCAGTGACCCTATGCACTCTGTAAGCCGCTTTACCCGTTCCTCCAAATAGATGTCTTCAATGTCTGTACCAACTTTCAACCTCCCCTTATTGCCAAACAAGAGCACATCTCCAACCGAACAGAAAGAGTCCTCACTTTTTAATCTAGTTTCAAACGATTCTCTTACCAAGTTTAGGACACGTGAGGCTACCTGTATTATTGCAACATTTGTCGGAGCACAGGTAAGTGTCCTGTGCTTCATTTGCAACAGAATAAACAGCAACACACTTACTGTTGTCGTCTTTCCTGTTCCAGGAGGTCCCCATATTTGTTCCACAAAAGAATTGTGGTAACATTCAGTTTTACAAAGGGATGCTTTAATTGCATCTCTCTGGGATTCATTCATCTTAAACAAGAGATGTTGTCCATGTGAACCAATATTGCAATCAAAAGAACAGATATCACAGTTCTCCTTAACCTGTAAACAAACAAGATGACCATAACAAATAAATGAATATTATAACTTAACAAAGCAAGATAGTATCCAATCAATTATCTTCAAATCATTTTTCTTACCACAGAATCAGAACTTAGAACCTTTTTGATTATATTCAGATTTCCCTGCTGCATGTGCAAAGAATTCCAGGTTCTTTTCTGGGTTGTAATATTCATCAGAAAAACAACAAACATCCCATGTTGGAATTCAATATCTTGTGATGCCTTAACTTTGAAATTTAGTGACGAACTATCATCTTCGGCATCTTTGTCTGCAATTTTACTAACCAAAGCAAAAACCCATGTCCTTCCCACGCGCTGCAAATCAGAAATAGATTCGGGTCTGCCATCCGTTAAAATAAACAGATCACCAGGTAGTGTGCGGTAAGGCTCTTGGCCACGTTCACTAAATCTGTTTTTCCATGTATCAACAGTGACATCATACAGCATTCCTTTATCACCTTTGAGTTTGAACTTCCTAAGAGAAGCAATTTCGGCAAATGGAGCCTTGTACATGATCTCCATACTAGAAGCCAGTTCGCAACGTGTTTCCTCTAGCAGAGGATAAACAAAAGAACTGAGATAGTGTTCCACAGACTGAAAAGTAAGAGGTATCTCCTCCACCTACAAAGAACACATCAAGTCAATAGAAAAGTATTCATTTAATGAAGATATAACAGATCAAATGAATTATATTTTGATATCCACATTTTTGAAGATATGTTTGAAATCAACATTAAACTTCATAATAATATATATAATATGAACAGGCTAGAACTAAGGGTAAGAAAACTAGAAAAGACTCTTGAGTTACATGCATTATGTATGATTACACAAGAATAATAAGTTTCCATGAAAACTAAAATTAAAAAAAAATCCAAACAAACAGAGTCGAAACATGAAAAGAAATTCAAGAAATGCAAAAGAATGGTAATAAAGAAACAGAAAGACCTGGAATTTGTAGAGTTGCTCATTTAGTATGTCATCAAGAGACCATGACAATATCAACTGGGAGAAGCCATGATCTTGGGGTTGAAAGCCACCATTTTTCTTCTTAAAAGAACCTCTGATTTTCATCATCACCTACAACAAATGCATGAAAACTGAACTTGAATAAAATGAAAAATGGGTTTTATTGTGTTGTGTACTTTTTTGTTGATGAAACGAAAAGGGTTTGCTTACAGTCGAAGAAAGTGATCGTCGAGTGGATACAGTAATAGAGTCAATAATCTCTCTTTTCTAGTATAACTATAACTTCGTGTGTACCAAAAGGCCAAGATATTCAACAAGATTTTATTTAAACAGAGGATGATCGAGTGTTGAAAAAGAAGCAGTCGGTTTCCAAGTCAAATGCAAGTCTCCTCAACTTCTCCGTTTTCTTTTTCTTTTTGTTCATCATCCATCCATTCATGCACTGCCATTTGTTCTCTTTCAGTTTCCCACGTACGTAGAACTAGAGACATCATGCTACTATACAAGTCCCACCTCAACTTATCGGTTTAAATTCCGTGGTCACCGTCCACTGTCAAGGGCTATTTGGCAATTGTTGAGTGGTTTGGTGTAGGATGATACAAAATCATTGTTATGATTTTTTAAGCAGCAAACTTTTTTTTTACCAAACAAGATTTACCTCTTAACGATTCAAGGGTTCTCTCTTAACGGAACCATTAAGAGGTAAACAAACAGCCCCTTAAGCTATGTTTGGCAAAATAGCTATAAGCTATCTGATGACACTGATAAACTAATTGGTAGTTGATAAACTAGCTAATGAATAAGTCACGTTTGATAAAAACTAGCTTCTAATGATAAAAAATGACATCTTTAAAAAAGTAATCAATTACAACATTTAATAATATTATTAAAATAAATTTATACTGCTGACATATGCAAATTCCGTTAGCTTTTAATACAGTTATAAAGTCAATTATATTGTGAAAAGTAGTCGTCTACACCAAATTGAATTAGGATTTTTTTAGTATCTACCATATTTTTCTGAATAGAAATACTTGTATGCTCTTGAATTAGGAAAGAAAATACCAAAATCAAAAAACTTTTCCAAAGTATTGAAAAGTCAAGATTAAGGTTTGATTCAATTGAGAGGCCAAATCTAGAAATGGAGAATCCCGATCAAGAAGAGGAGACACCAGAGACTGAAACAAACACTAAGCCTTGAAAATTTATTGCAACTTTTTTTTTTGTTTATCTTGCCTTATAAATGATTGACGAGAAGATATATTGTAACTGTTCTTTGTATATCTTGCCTTAGAAAGATGGGACCCCACCATCACTTTGAATCTTAGGGGGAGTTTGGTTCACAGGATTCCGATGGAATCCGAAGAAATTGGAATGATCAATTCTGTTGATCAAATTCCTTTCAGGCGTTTGATTTCTCATGGAATGGAATTGAATTCCACACATTCCACCATTCATGGATTTGGTCATCCCATCACATTTGAGAAGGAATTCAATTCCATCTCATTTTCTCAAAAAAACAAAACTATCCCCATTTACCTTAGATGCATATGAACCCCCGCCGACTACCACCGATCGGAACCACAACCAACCACCGTTCTGAACCACCGCCGACCACCACCAATCGGAACCACCATCGATCGGAACCACCGTCGACCATCGTTCTGAACCACCGACGACCACCACCGATCAGAACCACCGCCGACCATCGTTCTGAACCATCGCCGACCATCACCGATCGGAACCACCACCAACCACCGTTCGGAACCACTGTCGACCACCACCGATCAAAACCACCGCCGACCACTGCTCTGAACCATTGTCGATCACCACTTATCAGAACCACCGCCGACCACCAACGATCTGAACCACTGTCGACCACCACTGATCTGAACCACCGCCAGCCACCACCATCTGAATAACCTCCCGCCACAACCGTCGACCACCACCAATCTGAACCATCGCCAACCACCACCTATTTGAACAACCGCCATCCACAACCAATCTGGACAACCGTCAACCACCACCGCCGACCACCGATCTGAATCACCATTGACCACCAATCTAAACCACCACCGACCTGAACAATGTTAGTTGGATTTTGGTTTCAAAATTTTCGAAAAGGGGTTTTGGTCATTTACTAATATTTCATTCCAATTCTAAAGTTACACTATGTGAACCAAACAAACAGATTCCAATTTCTTTAACAAATTCAATTCCAATGGTTGTCAACCAAACAGGTGGTCAAACCTGATGACATTCCATTCCAATTCCTTCAAAGTCAAATTCATTCGACAGATTTCATTCTATCCAAAAACATTTTGTGAACCAAACGCCCCCTTATTCCTTGCACCCATAATTACAATAACAAAGGGGTTTGTCTTTTTACGTCTTTTTCCACATTCCACACAGCCACACTAAGGGGGCGTTTGGTTCCACAATTTGAATGAATTGCAATGGAATTTGACCACAGTTTGGTTGGTAGGAATTCAATTCCTTCACTTAAGCCAAGGAATGATGAATTTCTTAAACTGTCGAATTCAATGGAATTGGAATGATTCCATCACTTTCATTCCGTGAACCAAACATGAGCTTGAAATTTGGTCAATGGAATTGGTCATTCCAATTCCTTCAAATTCTTTCCAATTCCATGAACCAAACGGCCCCTAAAGTTTTGTTTTATTTTTTCCAGATGATTGCAAAAGCTACGAACACTAAAATTTATGGATTGCAAAAACATAAGATTTTTTAATCTCAACTTGATGATATGTAAATTTATATTGATTTCCTTTGTTTTTCTAAACTTAAGATTTTTTAAGGCTAAGTATTTTTTGTATTTTTTATTGTGAATTTACTAGTTTTTAAATAAATATAAATTTTTTATTTAATATGTATTTTATTTTAAGAATTTTTTTTTGTTTTTGGATATATGAAATACTTTTTAATTAAATTTTAGAGCAGAAAACTTTTGATCCCTATGGGTGCGTTTGGTTTGCAGACTGGGTGAGACAGGACGGGACAAAAATTCACTGTCCCATGTTTGGCGTGACATGGGACAGGACAAAAGTTCACTGTCCCATGTTTGGCGCGACATGGGACAGGGACAAAGACTGGACAGGGTGGGACAAGATGGGACAAAAAGGGGTATTTTCTTGTTCCACCAAAATAGGTGGAACAACATGGGACAGAAATGAGACAGAAACTAAAAATCACTGATTTACCGCCATTTGATATATAATCCTAATATGGTATTAGTCTTAAGGGTCACCATTACCCATCGTCGCTACTACCACCATCGGCGGCCACTAGTAGCCACCGCTAACCACCGTCGGCCACCTCTACCTATTTCTCTACCATAACAACCTCCTCCACCACCTCCACAACCATCGGTCATCGCCACCACCACTACCATCGTCGACCACCTCCACTAACATCGATCACCACCACCTATTGTCGCCACCACCATCGACGGCCACCGGTAGCTACCACCAACCATCGTCGACCACTTCCACCTCTTCCTTCACTACTACAACAACTTCCTCCACCACCTCCACAACCACCACCCATCGCCACCTCCACCAATCACCACCACCCATTGCCGCCGCCGTCACCGCCAACCACTGTCGCTCGCCGTCAACCATCGTTGGTAACCTCCGTCTCTTTCTCTACTACAATAACCTCAATTACCACTGTGCACCGCCACCACCACTACCTCTATTACTATCTTTCACTTCTTCACAACTATCGTCTTTCACCGGCCACCCATCGTCTTTTATCTTTACTCGTCGCTGCAACTATGCATCCGTCAATTCATTAAGATCTTCCAAATTGAATCAACTATTATATTTTTTTATATGAATCCGATTTTTTCGAACTACCATCAATTATTTCAGATTCTTCATTCAAATTTCCTACTATTGTTTTTGTATGTATTTATATGTATGAAAATTGTGTAAAAAAATTAATAATGTTTTTTAATTAAATTATTTAAGAATATTCTTTATTTGTGTTATTTATAACTATTATATGACATATAAAATTATCAAACAACTTTTAGGGAAACTTGTCCAGTCCTGTCCTATCCAGTCCTAGTCGTACCAAACACAAGACAGTCATTTGTCTTGTTCAGTCCTGTCCAGTCCTGTCCTGTCCTAGCCTCTTGTCCTGTCCAGTCCCGTCCTGTCCAGTCCCGTCCAATCTCGTCTGCGTACCAAACGCTACCTATAGTTTGTTTAAAGATCGATTAATCCTTCATAACGGTTGCTAATTGACGTTGTAAAGTAGAGGGACCACGGGTATTATGAAAATGAAAAGTTATGGACCATCAATGTAGATAGTTTGTTTTAGGGACCAAATCCAAAATTTAGAGACTACCGGTGTAATTCACTCTAAGAGTGCGTTTGGTTTGCGTGATTGGATTGGATTTCAAGTAAGGATTTGGATTTGGAGAGATTTGGATTTGCGGGGATTTGGAATCCGTTCATGTGTTTGGTTTGTAGGATTGAACATGGTTTTGAAGCCTGAAGAGGATGGTTTAAATCGACGATCTGGAGAGGATGATTGAAATCGACGAAGAGGGAAATGAAAAGATTGAAGCGATCGATTGAAGCCTGGAGATAGAAATATTGAAATCGATGAAGAGGAGTCGATCGATTGAAATCTGGAGATAGAAAGACTGAAGCGATCGATTGAAGTCTAAAGTATTGACGAAGAGTATACCAGGGCTTTAGAAGCAATCGGATTTATGAAATCCATCAGGATTTGGATTTGAAATCCCGGCTCATTGCAAAGGAATTCCAAATCTATCAGGTACATAATTTTAAAAAAGTCAAAGGATTTCAAATCCGATCAACAAATTCCATTCTTGCAATGGATTTGAAATCTAAATTCATTCCAATCCTGCAAACCAAACGCGCCCTAAAGGTTATTATAGATTTGATATTAGTTTTTCGGGAAAAAAATGTAAACGTAATATTTAAAGTGTATTTTTATACTCAATTTCGAAATCATAATTATAAAATCTTTTATCACACTTTTATGTTAAAAAAAGTTTTAAAATTTTGATTCTTTTTAAATCCGGCAAAGCCCGGGATCGGATTTGGAACTAGTTATGAAGGACCGAGGCCAGTTGTCGGACATAAGATCAGTCATAGTATTGTGATATATATATTTACACTTATATTTGTAGAGGGAGGATCAAACGAAAACGGTACCTATTTAAAAGAACACGAGAACGGTAAATCACATACAAAATCATAAGTGATTTTACATGTGATTCCCGCGACCTTAAGTCGCGGCAAAAGTCGCCTGCGTACTGTGATTTTGCACGACTTCTCCGCTAATGTAAAATCACTTATGATTTTATATGTGATTTGTCGTTCTCGTGTTCTTTTAAATAGGTACCGTTCTCGTTTGAACCCGACTCTATATTTGTATGGTTGTAAGACATGAGATGATTAAGCACTAGATAACTATATCCAACTCATTACACTATTTTTTACACTAAAATAGAATATTCTTGATATATTTTTAGTTAATTATTATATACATATATATATATATAGAGAGAGAGAGAGAGAGCAAGGATCATTTGTTAACCACATAATTCTTGTTAACTTTATGAACCTTGCTCAACCAATAGAAATGCAAGATTTTTTGTTGTTTAATTTGTTTATTTATTTAATGCAAAAGGGTAGAAACGTCATTTAGTAATTATTTAATATTTCATTTATCTTCATGGGGGTTACACTAATAAATCATCCATAATTATAGTGGAGGTTACAATTTCATAATTTTTTCCATTTTCAACATAATTTTGAAATCATATGAATATCATCAAAGTCATCCAACAACATGATCCAATCCTTGCTAATTCTTTGATTTCAAAATATTTTCTATAATCAATTGCTAAAATCGTATGAACATCACATGAAGTCTAGTAGCTAGTTGTTTCAATTCAAATCTTTTGTCTACCGATTAAAGATGATGATTTCTGCAAATCCAAGTATGATTGTCCATTTAAACCACTCAGACGAAACTATGTGAATATAAAATCATAAAGCATCGTGTTTTTGTCAAAATTTCAACTTTTAAAAGAAATAATGTTCATGTTTGTTCCTTACTTCACCATTGGGCATATGAACAAAAACTTGTTAACGAGTCATATGAACAGTAAGGTGGTGGTTCATTCATGTTCATATTTTTTCATATGAATACGATATTTGAAATTAATATTGTTCATATTTCTTCATATGAATATGATATTTAAAAGTAATATTGTTCATATTTGTTCATATGTATATGATATTTAAAAGTAATAATGTTTATATTTCTTCATATGAACATGCTTGAACCGGCGGTTACGATTCTTTTAGAAGAATAGCGTTCAAATACATGCAGATTCATGAACACTAATGAACTGGGGGTTACAATTCTTTTGAAAGGAACATTAATTAATAGAGAATAAAGACATAATGTTTCATTTATTTGTTTTCCCAAAATACCCTTATCACTATAGTTCACTCCTAATTTTTCATTAATTGTGCAATTATTAAGGTTTTTAAAAGATATTCAATCTCAACCATTGATTTCCATGATCAAGGGCTTATAATGGTTCATAGAGTTAACACAAAAAATATGGTTAACAAATGAACTTGACCCTATATATATATATATATATATAGTGTTTGGTTCATTTGAGAAATGGTAAATATATGAGAAATAGAGAAGTAATCTTAACCATTCATATGGTCAAGATCGGATTTGACTAGTCAAATATTGCGGCTTTGACCGGTCAAAAGTTGCGGCTTTGACTGGTCAAAAGTTACGGCTATCCCATAAATAGAAGGACAATTTCGTAAATTTTACAAAACACACGGGTTGTGTTCATATATGAGCATGTATAATTCACATATGAACTATATGTTCATATATGAACCAGTGTAATTCACAACTGAACCCTTTTAACTGATTCATATATGAACATTTGTGATTCATATATGAATCAGTTGAACTAACTAACAGATTCATATATGAATCTGTATGAATCACAAAGATTCATATATGAATCAGTTGAACTAATTAACAGATTCATATATGAATCTTTGTGATTCATACAGATTCATATATGAATTCGTCCCGTGTATTTTACGAAATTACCCCTCTACCTTCTATAGACCACACAAGGAATTATCCGGTGCTTCGCGGTCAAAGCCGCAAATGTTGACCAGATGAATGGCTAAGATTACTTCTCTATTTCTCATATATTTATCATTTCTCAAATGAACCTCTCCCTATATATATATATATATATAATACTCCTATAGGGTCAGGTTCACGTGAGACCAAGTTGTTTCCGTGAGACCGTGTGAGACCAAAATAGAATATTCTTGATATATTTTTAGTTAATTATTATATATACATACATACATATATATATATAGGGTGCGTTTCTTTTGCAACTCAAACAATTTGTACAAACTATGCAAACCACTATATTAGGAAGCAATAGATATATTTATGGATAATGATTATGATTCATTAATAATGATTCTGATATATATGGAAAATGTTAAGTTTATTCATTATAATCATGATTTTAAATTAGGATATGTTAAGTTTATTCATTATAATCATGATTTTAAATTAGAAAACATAATAAAATCATATATTCATTAGACTTAATGAACGGCTAAGATTGGTTTGCATAGTTTGTACAAATTGTTTGGGTTGTATGTATATATATATATATATATATATAGAGAGAGAGAGAGAGAGAGGGGGGGGGGGGGGGTGTGTTCAAATGCAAACTTTTTAATGGTGCAAACCCATGCAACCCACTTATCTACCACATATTTTATTTTCTCATTTTTTTATTAAAAAGGTAAAAACAAAATATGTGGTAGATAAGTGGGTTGCATGGTTTGCACCATTAAAAAGTTTGTATTTGAAGGTGCCTCTATATATATATATATATATTCAATAATACTCCTATAGGGTCAGGTTCACGTGAGACCAAGCTGTTTCCGTGAGACCGCGTGAGACCAAACCTTAAAAATGAAACTTCACACCGAAACACTGTGAAGGTAAAAAACATTCGAACCTTCATAATGTAATCACACTATGAAGGTAAAAAAACCTAAACCAAGTTAAAAAAAATCAAACCTTCATAGATAAAAGACTGTGAAGGTTCCGAACCTTCACAGTGAAGACGCTGTGAAGGTAAAAAAAACGAACATTCACAGCGAAAAACACCGTGAATGTAACATTTACGGTGTTTTCCCTATGAAAAGTTGGATTTTTTTTACATTCACAGTTTTTTGGTGTGAAGTTTCATACTTTAAAGCTTGGTCTCACGGAAACTGTTTGGTCTCACGCAAACTTAAGTCTACTCCTATATTTATTAACTGTATAGGTTATACTCCCATATTTTTTTTATTTTTACAATAACTTGATAAATTACAATAACTTATCTTGATGTATCTATATCGAGCAAAAAGTTGTTGGAATAAATAAGAGATCCCAACCCAACCCAACCCAACCATATTCTAGAAAAATCCAAACCCTTGTAGAGTTTATATAACTAGAAGCACAATCCTCAATATTCATACTAACCACCAATCAATCATGGCTTTGTTCATCTTTAATTGAGCTAAAAATGTTAAAAACCCAACCAACAATCATACCAATTAATTAATTATAATAGCATGAATAGAAGAATATTAAGCAGGAGGATTTTCTCCATGCAAAGTTAGATACAAACTAAAAAAAAAAGAGTTTTTAGAATATATCATTCATCCCTCTTCTACTTCTACAAACTACAATCAGACAGACACAACTTTAATCTAAAAAAAAACCAACAAAACATTCAAAACCAAAGCCTCTGCTGCAAATAATCTCTTCTTCTAAGAGTACACTTCTTTCTCTTTCTTTCCACCACCATTATCATCATCTTCCTCCAAGTATTCCTCCTCCTCCTCCTCCATATTGTACTCTTCTCCATCCCCATCCATCTGCTCATAATCATAATCTCCATCTCTCCCATCATAAGCTTCAAGTTCTTGATCCAGCATTGCATCCTCATCGGCAGAACCCGCTGCTTTCTTCAACGAATCCTGACCGTCCATCGAACCGCTTTGCTTTTCAACCGCTTCCTCCTTGGTCTCCGATGGGATTTCTTTTCCCTTTTGATTATTTCCGTTTGAGTAATTATTATCTTCGTTATTCACAGAAGAAACGACAGATCCTCCTCTTTTCCGCTTCAGAATCTCACTTAGCGGCTTTGGCCCTTCAAACGACAGATTGCCATCCGATTGTTGACTCTCCACCCTCGGGTATTTCCTCTTCACTAGAGATTGACGATCATCCCCACTTTTCAGCTCCGATAATCTCTTAGGTCCAGAAAACTCGCCATCGTTATCAGACGCCATCTCTCGCCGACCCCTATGGTCGTTAAAATCCTCGATCGCTCTACCCTTTATTCTGTCTCTAAGCCTGCTATGGTTGGATGACGTGTGCGGTGGCCTTCCAGGTGAGTACCTGGACCGATGCTGCCTTCCCCTGTCAATTTCCCTTTCTACCCTCGACTCGTTTTCATTGTGAGGTGAAGACGACCTTCCCGGAATCTTTATTCTTCCTCTAAGCCGGCTGCTAAGAGAACCAGGTTCCAGGCGGTGGTGGTGGTGGCTGTCGGTCCTTGGCATCCTGTCAGGGCGGCTGTCACGGGGACGTTCACTACTGACAACTGATCGCAGACCGCCACCAACGTTACCCCTTCTTTGCTTCGATATCCGATGGCGCAGATCCGATTTATCAAACTGATCAGGGCTGTCATCTCTCGGATACCGCTTCCTTCCGAAATTAGATGTGTCACCCAACATCCTCTCGGAAGATGTTCTGTGATCCTCCCATGCATACCCTTCCTCGTTATAGTGCTCGTAATCACGCCGCTCGCCATACATATCTCGATCAACATCGTAGTCGGTAGAACGACCGATATCGAAATCATGACCTCTAGACCTTCCAAACTGTTCTTCATTAGGATAGTATTCAGAATCTCCAAGCTCGTTGTCCACAAGAACGTCGAATCCAGGGGTAGGCTCTCTTGAATATTCATCAACATCCTTTCCATTCAGAGTACCATCATTATCAGAAACATAATGAGTCTCGTAAACACCATGGTTCGACCTGCTGGCCGGGAATTCGTTCACGACAGGAGGTGGAACAACAGTGGCTGGTCTATACCGAGGAGGCTCCTCGGGCGATGGTGGTGCTACATTCTTCTTCATAGCACCACCGCCATTTCTTGCCGGAGCAGGAGCAGCTGGCATTCTGGGCACTTGTTTCCCTTGAGGAGGCAGAAACTCGACCGGATTTTGGACATTTTCCTGTTGCATAAACTTATGTTCTTGACTAGATTTCTCCGGACCAGCAGAAGCCATCTTAGAAGGCTTGGTAACCGGATTAGGCTGCACGGGTTGCACCACTTTGTTATTGACCATGTTTGGTGGCCCGTGCAAGAAAGGGCATAAATGTCCTTTCAAACAGAAACCTTTCTGGAAGAAAATGCAGGCAACGCCTTGTTTGGACGTAGCATACGGTGGTGTAGGCGTTACTGGAGCCGGAGGTATAGACGGTCCCACCGGAGTAGGAACTTCAGCCCCCAACAACCCATCAAGAGGCTGAAAACAACACAAGAATAATTAATTACCCTTAATAATCAAACATAATCTCTTAACGCACAAACCCGTTTTCATAACAAAAAATTAATAAGAATACTTACAGGATGACGGAATCCACATTTCGGATTTAAGCAGTTTCCATTTAACCAGTACCAGCAATCCCTGGGGTTGACCCGTGCAATGTCACTATGACGATACTCGCACTCACTTCCCTGTTTTCAGAATTGATTTAGATAATACAATAACACACTAAATGCTAATATTTAAGAAACCAATAATAACAAATCAAACTTCGCCTTTGGCCCAATTATATCAACGGGTATCTATAACATATGAAGTTGAAATACAGTGCCTGCTTCATGATTCCAAAAATAACGCACATCACCGTTATCTAGAAAGATTAAGCATGTATTGTACGCAACCTAACATTACAATTCAATTGCAGCTAAAAACAGCAAAAATGTTACTACAAAAGCAACCGAGACAATATAAAGACAAACGACAAATAGGACAAGACGTAATTGCCACATGCTGCTCAAAAACGGTAGCAAGCGTGTTTATTAGATTCCTTCGCCATTATGCTTTGATGTTTTAACGCTCCTATGTCGTAATCATTTACTCTTAAGGCAATCATAAAAGCGAAAGGTTTAAAGTCTCGATATAAAGGCTTGGCTTTCTCCACCAAGAAACAAAAAACACAAAAACCAAGTGAAATCCCAATTCAAGTTTTCCTTCTTTTGCAATCAAAGATGAAACCCCATCATGTATCATATAAATTACCTACTCCCTCCATCCAAAAAACAAATATTCGACATTAAAATCGACATGAACTGATTGGTGCAATAAAAAGATCATATAATCCATTACAATCACAACACTTTGGAGCTATAACCTAACAACATTTATATCAATTTTGAGTATAATGTAGTCGATTGAATAACAAAAATCAAAAGTAGACTCTAATTCACACAAATCACAATTCATGTCATCACAACTTTCATAAAAATAGTATCATCAAACAGTCTTTAAAACAGATCCAATGAAACAAAAAACAAACCTACATCAATTAGAAGATCTTTACACGAAAAAAATAAAAAATAAAAAGACATCAAAGATCCGATGCATTACAAAAAAAGCAAGAAAACCCACAATTTCTAGACAAAAATTATGTAAAAAAAAGAGTACCTTTTTGCAGGTTAGGGGAGATGCAAGAAAGTAAACACAATCGGTGTTTCTTTTCAAAAACTCCTCTTCTTCCGTGGTGGGTGCAGGAGCGATTGACGACGATGATTGAGGAGGAGGCAATTGAGGTTGTTGATGAGTAGCACCACCAACCATGGTTGGGGGTTAGAAACAGAAAAACGAAGGAAACCCTGTGAAAATCTGAACAATAACGATGGTTGGATCTAGGGTTTGTGAGGCGGCTCTAACACCCGTGTTGAAGAATAGGATTGAATCTGTGAAAATAGGGGTTTGTAGGGAAACAAACAAAGATAGCCGCCAAAGAGAAAAGGGGATTGGATTGGATTGGATTGATGGAAGAGAAAGCGAGGTGAAGCCCTCACTCAGGCTGAAAGGGGGAAACAGGAAAACAGACCTCCAAAGGCTTTAAGCCAAACAAACAGAAGAATGCACGAGAGATGGAACCCAACCAACGCCGGGCTAACTACATAAACGTACTTGTACTTTGTATATGTATAACTTATGTCTATTTTAAGTTAAAATATTTGATAAAAATTGATCTTGATTTTAATTAGTAAAGTTGAAATAAAAACTATAAGAAAATTTTGATGCAACATAATTGGTTAGTGAAGTAAATATAAGAGTATTAATCAATTAATTATTTGATTTTGATTTTGACTTTTTTTAAATATATATTTAAACTAAAGTTGTTTATAAATAGTGGGCTTACTGGACATGTGTCGCCTCTTCTTCAAAACGCGTACTTGAATAACCATTTTTGAAAAATGGGCAAGTTCGTGTTGGACTGTTAAAGTTGACACGGACGATGAAAAATACAGATAGGGACACTTGAATTGGTCCGTTTATATTTTTATGATTAATTAAATTTTATATATAATTAATTCTTTATTTTTTTTCTTATTAAAAACTCACAAAGCCTACTTGGTTCGCATTAAGTTGGACTTCCCTTACAGAGTACCAACTACCTTCTAAAAATATATTATATATTACATGTCAGAGTACCTCTCAAATCTCGATTTTAAAATATTAAAGTATTTGGTTGTTGAAAAATTAAAGTTCTGTTTTTTCTTTAAATGTAAATTGTAAACCCTTGAGCAAGGTTTACTAGTTTATAAGACAAGTACGAGCAAGTTATCAAGCCCACAAAAACAGTGTTAGACCAAAGGGTCATTAGATGACTAGTAGAGCGTAGCCTCCCAATAATTCAAAGTTCACTTCTCACTAATGCAAAAAATGTGTATGAGTATTTATCATATACATATATTATATTTTGTTCAAAATCAAAATATTATCTACTTTAGGAAACAATCTTGGGTTTTCTTATATTAGGTCAATTGAAATAAAATAGACTAGACTTGACCTGGTCAATACCCAAACCCAGATGATCACCTCTAATCCAAACACTATAGTAAAAAGGTTATTACAATTTTAAGAACTTCATTAAAACTAATAATTTGATTAAATTAAGGGATGCTTAAGTAATTTTCCATTTATCCTTAAAGAATCTATTTTATTACATGACGAATTAACGATTGCTTACAACATTTCTCGAAATCCATGGGCCTAAAGATTGAAATCGGTGTCAAATATTATAAAACTGATTATTGAAATTTCAATTTTACAACACATTCTAACAATGTTTTGCCACCAAAAAAAAATACACGATAATAAACTTGAATTTAACGCATAATAATAAGATATCATAGTTATTAAAAAAGTATTCATTGCGTGATTTATATAATGAACATTATAGATTTTTATGCAATAATATCAAGTTGCATCTTTTTTCTGTACTAAGGTTTAGTTGGCCGAAACTTCACCCCTTTCTACCAGAACAGTTTAAAAATTGTTAATTTTCACATTCTATTTAAAAAACCAAGCAATATACACCCCTTAACAATCTACATCCACTTTAAAAGAAACTTGTTTTCAATGTTTGAACCCCATTTGCTTTCAATTGGATGGTATACTTGTGTAAATGACTTCATTGCAAGAAACAACAAATACAAATCAACATGTTTCACAATTCAGGGTTCCCCTTGTAGACAAACCTTTTCAAGTCTTTCACACACAACACCATTTTGCTTGCCTTCTACTTTCTTTCTTTTACTTTTGGATTCTTTTTTGATTTTACAACAGGCGCCGAGTAGAAAAACCAGCTCCGTCGTATGCTCCATTCTCGAGGGATATATTTGTTGTCAATGAATAGGGTGATATGGTGTTATGGCTTGTTTAGGCGGCAACTTCCTCAAAATAAAGAGAACTAGAGAGGACGGTAGGATCTCCACCAACTGGTGACGGAAAAATGGTTAGAACATGAAAATCTTGAGGAGAATCCGATGTAGTATATGGAATATATTTCCGTTCCAAAAAGAAAGAATGGCATGCAGAACAGTTTGGTTCCTTACCAAGTAGTATATGAAGTTCAAGACAGGATGGTCCATCAAATCTAGATTAGCAGCTTCATCGAATGCATTAAAGCACATCTAACATCCCCATCAAAACAGAAAAAGATGATGAAGAAAATTAGATACCATCATACAACACCAAAAGGTTTGAAATATGTGTTCACGAAAGAAAAAAAAAACATTTCATAATTTGATCATATCTTAATTTCATTATACATATATATAGGAAGAGAGAGAGAGGGTTAGTTTAGGAACCTTAAATATTTTAGGAACCTAGGAACCACCCTTCTTGTGAGTATTCATGATGAATGTCGTGACAAGTATTCATGATGAATAATATTCATCATTAATACTCACAAAATAGGTGGTTCCGGGGTTTCTAAAATATTTAGGTTCCTAAATGAACTTGGCCCTATATATATAGAAGGCTAATTATCCCATGAATCGAGAAATCAAGATAAAGGACCTCACCATGATACATCTCACAAGAAAACATGCAAAGCAGATTGATGTCACGTAGCCGACCTGCATGAACAAGATAAATTCAATATTACACAAGTGGTAGAAGGGGTAAAATTGGAAGGAAAAAAAACAATTAGATGAAATATATACCTCCTGTAACTTCTTTCGCCGGCCTTTTGATTCAACAGGGAAGCGTTGCAACATCAAAAAGAGCCTGCACGGGGACAAAAGTTAGAGACTCGGTCCTAGAAGGCAACATATCACAAGTGACACAAAGCTTCAGTATCTTTGTAACTTTATTGATGGCTTGCTATAGTAGCAGATAGAATTTGGGATCCTAAATGTGTTTAATCACTGCTTCTGCTACTCCCCAAAAGAAAAAAGAGTAAAATATTAATAAAAGGACCTATGTTTTTGGTGATGGTGGTTGAAGCTCATTCATGATCACATTCAAGTGATTCTGTGGTTGTGCTTTAAAATTTTGTGATCAATTTATTACTCTTGCATTTCATACCAACCAAGTGATTGTGTCATCTCCATCCATCAAAATAGATACAAAAGCCTATCATGCCACATATTACTAATGACTAGCGGCATGTTGAAAAAGAAACACAAATACTAGGAGTATCTATCTTGTCTTCAACAAATACTTTATAAATAATCAACGTGACCCGATATATATCTTTTATTTACCCAAACAGGCCAACACCATATTAAGTTTTTTTCTCTCTCTACAACGAGAAGAGTTACATAGTAGACAAAATCTCAAAAAGACACGTCATGTTTGTTTTTTTCTATCTCTACATTTTACTTTACACACTAAACATCAATGCACCATTATCATCATTGATCAAGATTTGTGGGTTCTTTGTCATCAACTTTGTCTTGATGAAATTGACAAAAAAAAGGTGATTGGCTTTACATAGAAGTACCCCACTACAACCTATTGTGTGCCAAGGTCGTATTCCATTAGAACTGGTCCAACTATATGAATTATTTCTCAGTTCTTTCCACAACTCTTGTGCATCCCCTCCTCCCTTTCCAACTCTTAACATTTCATTGAGTTGTGTTTCATAATAGGCGACTACTCTGAGACAATCAAGTCAAAAGATCTACGGTCTAGAACTAATCATGCAACAATAGAGATTTCTTGCTTTGCCAAGTTCTGTTATCCAAGAACTTATGAGAACTATGTAATAATAGTGATGTAAAGGTCCTTAATAAAGACAAGAAGACAGAATAAGTTTAACCATACTTCCTATCTTCGTTGTTTCCTTGCCATTAGTGGATGAAGAATGACAATTAATGTGAACAGTTGAATGATAACTGAAATTTATGGCTCATGTACAGTCACATTAAATATTTAGCATCATTTTGTGTCCCTCATTTAGTTAAGATCTCCTGTTGGATAGCTTTTTAGTGATTTGATAAACTAACTCAATGCATTTATTTAAGACATGTATA
Source organism: Arctium lappa (assembly GCA_023525745.1). NCBI lineage: Eukaryota > Viridiplantae > Streptophyta > Magnoliopsida > Asterales > Asteraceae > Arctium > Arctium lappa. The sequence continues at coordinate 19,555,157 of CM042050.1, forward strand.
TGTGGAACCAAAGTGCCATAAATATTGTAGAGCCTAACATGTGGCATTATTGTGCAACAAGAAACAAACATAACAATGAAAGCCTTATGGCATCTGATACTTCAGTAGTGATGGAGTCTAAAAGAATTCAAAATGGTGAAACCAAATACCAGCCTATTATACAAAGGTTGCAGTTAGAACTCGTACCAAAATTATTACCATCATACAAAAGGAGTGTTGTTATAACTGTTGGTTGTTTATTAAAATATGTCTTCTTATAGTACAAAATTAAAAGACACCCTCATAAGATCTTCGGGGAATCCATTCACGCCCAAGTGATGACATATGCATGTATACAACTATCGGAAAAGACTGAAAAAGTAGAACAAAATACTCAATGTACCTTCCTCCATAAAGAAGAAAACCCAGGGCTGCAAACAAAGACACCCCTGGCAAACAAAATATGTGAGGTGACTCCAATGGTAAAAAATTTAAAAATAGAATTATTCAAATAGATTGTAAAGACTAAAAGACCTGCAAAGAACATCTTGGAGAGGATCACCAAAGGATGGATAGGCTTCCACCAAATTATTATCCACAAAGCTATCTGTTAAGAAGCCATTGAACAGGTTTACACTTCATATTTCTGTAAAAATATAAAAATATATTTAAAAAAAAAACTTCTACACCAATGGTTCTTGAATGATGACAAACGGCCCATAATTCCTGTAAATACCTACTCAGAGGATATGAACCACAGTACGTCATCAAACACTTCTCATGATCTAAGAGCTATACATATGAAATTATTTACACTGACAGCATAGAGAAAATGGACTCAAAAGCAGAAGATTCTCTATATAAACATTTTGAGTTTCTTGTTCCTATCTTTTAATTGACACCATTGACTCTTTTCTTGACTTTGTATCATATCCCAGATTTCCATAAATAGTCTAAACCTCCTGGCCAACTCAAGTGTGGATGTCGATTGGTTAAAGGTAGAAAGAAGCAACATAACCATCGACTCTTTTCTTGCATCCAAAATGTTACGTAAGTAATAACCTCAACTCCTTTTCAACGTTCAAGACATGAACAAGAACTGTCACCTGAATTGCATAAATGATTCCGTTAATTGCAAAGAATGTTGGCCGGATACCATCGGTTGAGACTCCCCTTGCCTGTCAAACGTGTAGAGCATCAAAAAGTGAATTAACTAGCATTTTCAATCAGCACAACTACACCAAAAGCAACTGCATAAACAAAAAGGAGAAGAGATAAAGAACCTGATAGTAAATTTCTGCCCAGAACAAAACTAGGAGAGCATAGGTAGTGAAAAATGCAAGACTTGGCACATCATGAAATATATGTTGGACAATCTGGCAACAGAAAATATACAACCTAAAGGCTCAATATTTGCCACAGCCAAGAAAAAAGCATATAGAAATGATGAGCGAAAGGATGTTCCTAACCTCTGGCTTTACATGTTGGACATCACGATGGAATACAAAGATTAAACATCTAACTGCAGCGGTAACATATTTACGATTAGAAATTACAAATTACAAGATGGAGATAAGTTCATAAGCTATACTTTTTGTAAGAAATATATAACAAAGTATACAGACCCCCATTAACCAAGACATTGAGGAAATGGAAGACCTTCTGGGTGGTCCAACCATACTCTGGCACTCTTAGTTGTATCCTAATTAATTGTACCTGCAATAGTTGGATGCATGATTATTAATTACAATAAAAAACAGGACAATAGCACATTGCAAGCCTTATTGTGCGTATTATGCCTAACTTACGTCTTTTATTGAGAAGGCAACAATAAACAAAGAAACACAAGCACCACACAATCTTAGCATTGTGTCTTGAACCCACAATTTCATAGACTTGGTATGATATAGTTGAACCAAAGGCCACTTGTGGTAAAAGAAATTACATTGATCTTTGGTGCAAAAACTAGTACTTCAAGAATGCAAAATTGGAAACCTAACACCAACCTATTCTATTCGTTGTATTTTTATAAGATTTGGGTAGTTATCAGCTTCTTTTTTTTTTCCAAATTCATATCAATTTTGAAGTTGAAAAGCAACTTGCTTGATTTTCCAAGTCAAAAATATTAGTTCCCTTATCTTGTTCCGGAACTTCGAATCGGAGCTGGAAATCGTAAGCCAAAATAGCCTTTTGCAGTCCTCTAAACTCCAACCGGCAAAGAGAACTGAATTTTGCCGGAGATGGGAGAGTAACAGCAAATACGCCAGCCTCCAGATCAATCGGCATAAATGACGTGCGGTTAGATTTTGAAGTGGGGTCCATGATCCCACACATTTGCATTTTTTTTGGTGTTAGGGTTAGAGTTGCTCTTATGCATTCAAATTTGAATGTTTCTTTTGTTTCACAACAACACAAATAAGTGGCAAATCCAATATTTTACTTCTTAATACCCCAATTTATGAGGAACAGCCGCACAAAGCTAAGATACTCAAACAATTATTTAGTACAACATCAACTAAACACCCAAAAATTATCAAACAGAAACCCATAAACAGAACACAGACCATCCAAATCGAAGTCCAAACGCAAAAGAAAACGCAATAAATGATCATAATAAAACTAATTGCAAACTCACCAATGCGACAAGGGTTACGATGCCGTAGAGAGCGGCAAGGACGTGAAAAATCCAATCCTGCCAAACATTGGAATGATTGAATTCATCCCACCAACTATACGCGTCCTTGAGGACGTACATCATCACTGCATCGTCATACCAGCCCAGTAACCCCCTACCCATTGCCAGATATACAGTTCGGCGACGGATGGACCACCGGCCGGCGAAATCTTACTCGAACGAAAAAGAACTTTCAAATTTAGGACCAATTATTATTCTACCTTCTGCAATACACGATGAATCCAAAGAATAATCTGGGGATTTTTACGAATTTATTATCTCTTTATGATGAAAGAAGGAGAAGGGGGATTTGGGATTTTGGAAAGCCGGCAAAACATGAAACGGGGGAAGAATATTTGATTTTGGAAGCTGCATCTTTGCATCAATTTCCTAATTAAACCCTCATCTTTAAGATTGACACGATTCAGTCCTCAACTTCTTCTACTTCACAAAAATGTCATCAAGAATATACATATCTTATACAAGGGTTGGATTCTGGTGAGAAGTTGAGGTTAACGGGAGAAGCGTGAGAAGTGGTTATCAACTATTGAATGAAAAATGGATGCACATTAGGATTAGATGCACTAAGATGTACCAGATCAATTCTCTTCTAAGCCGCAATTCATAGAAGAGCATTTGATTAAAAATGATCAACAGTTTATATCCATTTTTCACGCTTCTCACGTTAACCTCAACTTCTCACTTGATTCTTCTTCTCTTGTGTTACAAAATGTATATAGCTAGTAATCGAACTTTATTGATGGATGTTGTTGATATTTTGTTTCTAAATTTAAATTTGTTGCTTAAAACATGAATATTGAATATGCCTAACAACATGGCTATCTTTTAGCATGTTAAATGTGAGATTCTGAACGGAGCCTTTAAAATTTTCGAGCCCAATTTTATATGTATTTGACTTTAGATTTTTCTTGAATCTTGATTTGAGTTGGGTCCTCTTTTCTTTGGTGTTATTTTTTTGGAAACTTTTGGTTTTTTTCTCTTTCAGATTCTTTTATTTCTGTTAGATAGAATATTAGGATTGCAAACTCAAACATTAATCGTTTATTAGGGATTTGCTTTTGATGTGAACAAGTCATACTTTTTGTTCTTGGTAATAAGTTTATTTTTTGACTTCTTTTTTTGAAAATTTTGAAAAATTAGGTTTAGAATGTTAATTTACTATTTATCAATTATTTGGTATATGTGTAACAGGGCCTCCAAATATTAATACGACTGCCTAACAATTTTTTTGCAAGGTTACATATTCAAAATAAAATAAGAAAACTTAACAGCTCCTAGTCTTCCCATCTAATGTAGTATTAACAAAGACAAATTATTAACTTACAATGTAACAAGTATTCATGAACCGAGTAGAAAAATAAATTAAATTCTATTTGCAAATTAACTATTTTGATTGGATATTTTCTATGCAAATAACTCATATGTCATTGTTTTATATAATAGTTGATTTCGTTGATAGACGTCATTCAACAAACCAGATATCGATGGGTTAAAGGTCTTTTGGCGATCAAAGTCCGATACCCATTGTGCGGACGAAAGATTATACACTTTTTAAAGGCAAAAGAAATGAAGGTTGCAAGTGTATTAAACATGAAGTAAAATGAGGTAAATGAAAATGGATGGAAAGTGCAAGGGATTTAATGCAATTAATGGGTTGCCATGTGATGGGTGTGTTGGAATGAGTTGAGAGTTGTCTGGATTGGACCAGACCAGCAAACACAAAGGCGTCCACCTTTTACTTCCCACGTGGATAAGGATAGTAGCACCATCGCCAAGTTGGCAAACAATTGCCAAGTTGGATTATCTATACTTAACTATGCTATATTATAAAGATGACATAAAAAGCTCTTAATTACTACTCACTAAGCTTTATGTACTATCATTTAAAGTTATCTACTTAAAATCTCTTAAAAATAATTACTAAAGTCTAATGTACTACCTGTAAAGCTTTTAACCCTAATTAATATATTTCATCTTTATCCCCCAAAATCTTTATCTCTAATCCCCAAACCCTAAAATTATGAAATTTGAATTCTGATAAACATAATCAAAACAGAATAAACATCTCAATTTAAATATATAAGATAATTAATGAATTTTAACAAACTACTTAATTTTTTTTATATAAAAAACATTATATTGTTAAGCCTAAATTAAACAAGTTTATATACAAAAAAGCATTATCACTCAATTAAAAAACAATTAATGAAGCAATATGTACTACTTTTAAATGATTTTAACCTTAATTAATAAATTTCATCCTTATCCTCATCTCTAATCCCCAAATCCTATAATTATGAAATCTGAATTCTGATAAAAATAATCAAAACAGGATAAACATCTCATATTAAATATAAAAAATTTAAAATACATAAGATAATTAATTAATTTTAACAAACTACTTAATTTTTTTATACAAAAAACATTATATTGTTAAGCCTAAATTAAACAAATTTATATATAAAAAAATAATTATCACTCAATAAAAATCATCCAAAATTGTACTGTAAATCAATAAAAAACAAAAAATAAAAATAAACATTAAAATCGTAATGTATCTCGCTGCATTGCGCGAGTACGCTTCTAGTATTATAAAGCAGGGATAAAAAAAACTCTTAAATACAAATTATTAGGCACAATGTACCATCATTTTATGCAAAATTTTAAAATCTCTTAATTTACAAATATCAAAGCACAAGATACATATTACTACTGTAGGTTTTTAACACCCACCAATTTGGTATGTGGCAGGACTTTCTTTTTATGCAGACATTTCCATGTATCACTATTAATTAATATATTATATTATTATAATTTTGTTTTAATTATATTATTAAATATGTAATTGGTTATTTTTTCTAGATGTCATTAAAATATATAATATAATCATTGAATTCTAACAAAATACTTAATTTTTTTATATAAAAAATATTATATTATTAAGCCTAAATTAAACAAATTTATAAAAAAATATTATCACTTTCTCAAAACCATTCAAAATTGTACTGTAAATCAACAAAAAAATAAAATAAAACATTAAAATCGTGATGTATCTCACCACATTACGCAAGTACGCTTCTAGTTTTTTATAATAAAAGGTGTTATATTTTCTTATTATAAGTTATATTTAATTGTTTATAAGAAAGTATTTGCAACATTTGAATTGACAAAACTGAACCAAATAACGAGACATGTTTCTCTTTGTATTTGTGCATTTGATCTACTTTTAATACCAAACCAAATAAATCTCAACGGAAAGTAGGGTTTGAGAGTAATAAACGTTCTTCAGCATAAATCTCTCGAGTCGGATTTTGCAAAATGGTATACAAGAATCAAACGAATGATGCATTACCAAGTTTATTGGTACATTTGCGTCACCAACAAACTGCTAATATCGCCAACTCGAACGTTGCCTTTAACGATAAAGTTGGATACGAGCTTTGCTTACAAATTTAACTACTGTAGGGCTGGAAATTGAGCAACCTGGGGGCGTATCGAGGTGATTCTGACTCAAGGGGTTGATCAAATTTACCCATTTAAGTTTGGACCAAATGTGCAAATTACAACTACTAGTATCACTTTAGGCCAACCACTTGAGCAAGAGGTTAAATTTCCCACAAGTGAGAAACTTCAAAATACTATAAACATGAATCAAATGCATGCAAATTGCATCTTTTGATGATAATTTCACATTGGAAGCAACTCATCTTCCATAAATCACTACATAATTTGCTGGGAAGGTTCTTTTTATATTGCAGCTCATTCTTCCATGGCATCTCCACCAACTTCAACCACTTCAACCAGCTCTTTCTGTGGTGTAATCTTTGTGAGCAAGACCTCTGCAAAAGATCAGGATGATCACCAATAAATAATGCAAAAAAGGGGAGCTTTACCTTACCTACTATTTTGCTTCCTTTTTATGTGTGGGGTGATTAAATAAACTAACATTTTCTTTTTCAAGTGCCAGCTGATACTGGTTTTGATACAAGGAACGATCATGTAACTTCTAACCGATGGAAATGCCCATACGTTTATCTATGGTGTTTTATCCATAGAGATGTTGAACATATGGGAAAGGAGCCTAGAGGCAATTACAGTTCAGATAAAAGGAAGTGATCAAAATCTTGTCTATTTTACATAAAAGCCCAAATCTCTAACAAATTCACAATTATATATGCAGAAGACAGCAGGACAGAGTGGGAAAATACATAATTTACATATGGAATTCTACCGGAGAGAAGTTACACCAAACAATAGAAGGTGATTGACTACAAACTCAGAGCAATTGAGCACGCTAATACAATTTAGAAGCAAGTGTACAGAAGGGAACTGCCACATGTACAGCCTTCTGTAACACCCTAGTTTCTATATTTGTTAGATTTCAATGTTTTAAGTCTTAAATACAAGTATTATGATTAAATTAAGTGCACTTAAAAGGCACCAACAGCTAGCCAACATTAGTAACTATAAATCATCATATTTTATATGACAAGTGGCTTATAAGGCAAAGCATGACACAAGAAGTCTAGTAATAGTAAGCATGAAAAAACAAGTCTAGAAAGCATGAAAAAACAAGTCTAGTAAGCATGACAAAGCAAGCTAGTTATGAGTTGTTAGGGCTAGAAGCATGTCTTGGCAAAGTTATTGATGATAAAGCAAGCTAGTTATGAGTTGAGGGATGGTTCATTGGTTAAAGGAGTAAAGAGGGATAGCATGAAGTAGTATTATTCTAGTCAATAGCAAATTTTGTTGTAGTAGAGCATCTCCAACCTTGACACAAAAAAAAACTCAACTCCAACCATACTAAAAAAAAAACACCAAATTTGTAGACCCACGTCAAAATAACATATTTTATTTATCAAACAATTTTTAGTAAAAATAGTTATAATTTGTAATTAATTAATTTAATGAAGACTTCTCAAATTAAAACTATAAATTTTTAATCAATATTACATTTAAAAAAATTACATGAATTTAAATATAATAAATTAGAAAAAATAAAATTAAAGAATTAATTTATTTATAATTATATATAACATATAATATATATATATATATGTTAGTTTATATAATTATAAAATCAATATCAAATTAAATATTAATAAAAAATGGGTAGTGGTGGGCCTCTTCATTTTGCCGTGTGAAATTTGAACGGCATATATGCCGTGTGAAATCCTTCGCCAGCAAAAATTTTTTGGGTTTAGCGGTCGATTGGAGCACTCCAACCGGCAAAAAAGGAGATTTAGCGGCCGGTTGGAGATGCTCTTATAAGCTATTGAGTTATGTTTCCACTTATGTTTTAACTCTAATGTAATAGTATGACGTGAAAAAATAAAGTTCAATTTAGTTCTCATACAAGACTTAATGGTATGAAAAGAAAGTAACGACACCCATTTAGAGTATATGAAATTACTAACCAGCCTTCTTGGAAAATGTATAGCCCCTTGAACTAACGTAAGTGCGGGGATTTGGAGTCAGGTGATTCCGCAAGTATTCCTTCTTACCCTACATAAAGCGGCATTCACATGAAGTGCATCAGATGCCAAAGGTTATCAAGAAAATAAAATAAATGATTTGAATGTCATAATATGCAATCCAAAGAGAAAAACAAAACAAACCTTTTCTATCACGCAGACATCTACATTGCTTCCACTTCCTAGGTCATTAAATATGCCAGAGCATATGGCCTTGGTCACCAAGTTCACTCCTTCATCCCTCTGTAAATAAGTTAGATGGTCACAAATAATCACGACATATGACATGCCCCCTATGTCCCAAAAAAACAATACTATGAGCACATTAAACATAGAGGCAATAAGATAAAAGAATAGTTGAACTTACACACACAGAAAAACATAGTACTTAAGAAAGAAGGATGGAGTAAGATTTTTTTTAAAAGGTGCACATGTGGAACAAGGCTAGGTGAATCAATTATATAGATAAAAAGGTAGATTAATATAGCTATGAGAACTTACAGTAAGCCCTTCACGATACTCTGATTCAAAAATGGCCATTGCAGCAAGAGACCCAGAACCCATTGTGGCATATGGGAGCGTGTCAGTTGATCCATGAGGGTAGATCTGAGAACCATGATTTAGAACACTCTTTGACAAGCTAATAGGTCCAATATGAAATTTTGAAATGACTGGAAGATAAATTTACTCACAGTGTGCAGATGTGGGCCTGTCACATCAACTCCACCAAGCACCAGAGCAGCAGACACGTGACCTTGGTAGCTAGATGGGCAAAAGAAAAATCAGGCCCTAAATAATAGAAAGAACGCTATCATTCCCCTAAGAAACCAACATACAAGTAGGCTCACCGAAAAAGATGGGACTTCAATAGTGTAAGAGCCGTTACAACCCTTGATTCACGACCAGTATGATACCTGTGCAGCTTCAGCTGAGAGCTGATGTTGTCTACCACAAAGAGATAAAATTACATATAGATTAAATCAAATCCTCGAAAACTGTGACATGGTGCAACACATATACGACTAGAAAGAATACCTGTAACGGCCTCTGTATCAGCAGCAGTTCCAGCTCCACAGCAATATATGTTTGGTGCCATGTAATGAATCTTTTCACAATTTTTGTCAGCAACAATGGGGCCTTCTGTTGCTCTGGTATCAGCTCCAAGAATGACACCATTCTGAAGAAGAATGTAGAGGATCAGAGGTAATTCAAACCCAGGAGCAACTATTGAAATCATGGTAATTAGATCACTGCTGAATTACTGGTTTAATTAACTTAATGGTACAAACAAACAAGAAAATCTCTAATGAGTTATCTGGCAAACAGAATAAGCTTCAATGGTTTAGGTCTGTGCTTCTAGTCACTCAACATGTAGTTTTCTCTTCCCATTCATGTTAAATGCAATAAGAAATTTCCTTGTCAACACACTTATCAGGCATTGAAGTGGTGCAATCACATATGCAAGCTAATGCATCACTGAAATCACTTTTTAACTCCCAAAAAGAAATTCAAGTCTCAAGTCAACCTAGCTTTACGTCTTCAATACTATAATCGGAGACGCTTCCCATCAGTTTCTGTACATACACTACGCATACTTCCCATCACACAAGGAGAAAACTCTTAACTCTTAAGTGATGTTCTTTTCCGTAAACACTTTTCTTTTTCAGTCCATGGGTTTTGTCTTGTGAGATGAGATGATTATGCTATGATTGCCATCAAATCCCAATCTAGAGGCAAGTGCAAATGTAATGCACTAAGTAGCTTGTCATGGTCAAAGATGATTATCGGTCTTACAGTATTCCCTCTTGTTAGGTGGAATATGAAATGTGCAACATCAAACACCACAAAGGAATTGATTATGCAATGAGATAGGTTAAAAAGGGAGATGTTAAAATTAGCCTATAATGTATGGGGGCAGCAGTGGCTTGGAATGTCTGGTGAGCCAAGAACGAGGATTTCCCAACAAGGAGCCTTCACGTTGAATGCAGGTTCCAGATTATGTCATGCTTTTTTAAAGACCCACAAAACCAAACAAGGGAGTGAAGTTTTTGTGGCCAGCCCATCTATGCACCCCTGATAATTCACTGCTCACTGGAGAATTCCACAATTCGCAAGTGTGCAATTCAAACTAAGGACACCTATGTTATCTTTGGGGTCTTTTGTTACAAGCAAATTCTTGTTTTTTCTTACTTTTTTGTTTGTTAGGATAGTATATCCCCTATGAGTTTCTTTATTGGTGTGTGTGTCATCCCTTACTGCTCTAGCTTGGTGATGTACTCTAGGTTTTACATAATAATACATGTGGTTTGTATCCATTTCTATTTATGGTCATCTCTACTAGCATCTACTCCATACGTTTAAATTAGAAAAGCTTGGGTTTAGACTAAAGTGAATATATGAAGAGTCTAACGCTGCATTATGTCTTCAGAGTATCCCCCAAATAAGGGGGATACGGAAAGAAGCAAGCAACAGGCATAGTTAGAGGGCTAGTTGGTAACAATTTGCTCATTAGCTTTTAACAAAATCAAATTGATTAACTACCAACAAGTCAAACACTGAACATAATAAATGGATCAAAAGATTTCACACTTAATTGTAGAACAATGGCATAGAATGTAACAAATGAGAAAATCCCATATCACTGTGTCTGTCAAGAAGGATGCCAAATCATAGATGCCATTATAGTTTCTTGGGAACACTCAACGCCCTCTGAAATAAACAACATAAGCCTCCTCTTCAAGCAACCATTAAACAACAATATTTCTAGGGTATACACCTTCAACTATTTCGTAGGATCAAAAAGAATACATTCAAAGCGATACTCAAACTAATTGGAAAAATTATCTATATAATTGATACTCTCTACAATAATTTATAGGTAGCAAAGATTTGAAAATTAGCCAACTGCACTCCCTCCACTACAAAGAAAAGAGCTATACCTTATATATAGGGATCAAATGGGTTGATTTGCAACTCAAATTTTGACATTGATTCTAAAAATTTTGAGAAAGAAGCAAACAATTAATCCACCATAATAGACACACCAGCATACCTCAAAAATTAAACCAACAATCGTCGTTCCCGTTTTTAAATACGATGGAGATTTTAATCCTTTCTTCGCCAGCATATCGTTTCTCCTACACAAGTCGAAACTGAATCCGGTTTTCGGAACATCCATTGTGTCGCTAGGCATCTTCAAGTACCTGTATTTCAAAATATTAATTATGATCCAGAAAATAAACAGAAATTCCACAAGGAATATACGAAACCCCCAACATCAAGGGATTTGCCACTGATTGAAAAGAGAAACTAACGAAAACATTCATACAAAAAATAATAAATGCATGTACTTACGTAAATGTGATGAACTTACAAGTGCAGGATCGATTATTAACCGAGTGGCCGATTTGTAGAAGATCTGCGAGAAGAAACCTGATGAGTAGAGGGAGATAGCGGAGTTGTCTTGGAGAGGAAGATAAAAGTAAAAAACGGCACCGTTTCGAAGCCAACACCCATGTTTGACTAGTCAACAGTTTCATCATCCGACTAACGGTCTGTTCGAAAACTATTCTTAAAAAAAAACACCTTATTACCAAGGAGATATGGAAAATGTTTTTGCGTTTACCAAATTAATCCGAATTTATTTGTTAATTATTTTCTTAATAATTTCCGATATTGCTAAACCACAAAATTTTGTTGATAAAAACTATTCGTAGCAGTTTGCATGAAAATACAAAGTTTTTCTCACCCTCTTCATCAACGTTGTTTTCATGGAATATATAGATGTCCTCCCAAATTAATTTCATGTCCTTGAAATCATTTAGATTGTTATATCTTCTAAAAAACGTCTACAACGGCGCAACTACAACACAAGTGGGGATTAATTTCGCCTTAGGACACTGTATAATTAGCAGTCCTCTATCTGTCCAACAAGTGCTTTAGTTAGAGAAATCATCAACAACTTAGTAAGAAATTAACTTTCAACTTGATTTACATATATTTCTAATAAATAACATATTATAGTCCGGACTGCATTGGTTTTAACAATTGCCTCATAGATTGATATTCTTTTTTATCAATGTTGATTTCGAGATGATTTATTTATGAAATTTGAGGCTTCACTTTAATTTAAGAAGTGATATTGGGAGAACTTTGTAACATGTTGAAGTTCTAAAGTATTATTTAATACTTTAGAACTTCCGTTGACGCTTCATGATAAGGAGCGCGACGGTTGGTTCAAAGTTATTCCATTAAACAGTGGAGGCGAAATTGCTTGAAGGATAGAAAGTACTCGGCTTAAAACAACAAGTAGTAGTCTTAATATTGTCGTTTTTATCTACCCCAAGAAACTACAGTTATCGGTATTCGGTACTAAAGTCACAAACATCAAACATACCGGTACGCGGTTGGGGGGGAAGGTAAAAGGAACAAGAACACCAATGAAGATGACCAATTCCCCTTGCTAATCATCACTCAAATACAATAGAAACTTCATTCTCTAATGGCTATCCTTGAGGTTGAGGTAAGCAGCAAGCTAAACATTCTTAGCTTTCCGAAAACGAAGTTCTACAAATTTTCTTATTCTGGGTTTGGATCCAAATAGGCAATCAATACAGTTTCACAGAAAAATCCCCAAGAATCCCCCTATAAAGAATTTGGATGAGTAAAGTCAGAGGGTGACAACTTGCTGCCCCGTTGACTTTACAGCGGATTTAGTTTTGTACTTGGAGAAAAACTGAAAACCGAAGAAACCATCCCTCACCAACACCCTGGCTCTTGTTTCATATGCATCCCGCTTGATGAGGCGAGCATCATTGTCTGTCAGTTATCAACAAAAAGCAACCACCACCATTTTGTCATCAGGATTTCGTAGATTACTCCCAAAAAGAACCGAGTAATGCAAACACATAGGGTTGAAAAGCGAGTTACCTGACTATTAGCATGCAGAATGCTATTAGCAAGATCTTCATTTAGCGATACAGGCAGTGGCGGCCCAGGCATGTATCTCATGCTGCAAAAATTGAAGTGGAATCGTTATTTATCAACAGAAATAACATCAATAGATACAGAAGCAATAAAGAGTTTATAGATATCCCACGTACTCGTTTAAGATGGTGGTTATATTGTTCTTCATATGACTAAAGAGGTCGACATTGTCCTGCAGCTGTTGATTGATGTGGTAAAAGGGTCAGCTTCTAGGAAAAGGTACTCAACCATACAAAATTCAAAACTGCAGCCTGTTCTGTCTTTCTTTTATATATATATGTAGGCCTGTAAACGAACCGAACGTTCAGCGAACCGTTCGTGAACTGTTCGGCAGGAAGTTCGTTTATGTTCGTTTATTTAATAAATGAACGAACATGAACACATTTTTTTGTTCTAGTTAAATGAACGAACATGAACAATGGTCTCGTTCGTTCTTTTACGTTCCATGTTCGTTTATTTATGTTCGTTTATATATATATATATATATATATATATATATATATATATATTATGACATTAATATGCAAAATCATTAATTAAATTAAATTTCTAGAATTCCTTTTTTATCCTAAGTTTACCCAATTTTTCATTTTGTTATGCTATTTTTTAGAAACGAAATGATAGTAACGGTGGTTGTTTTTCATTCATTTATGTTTGTTCGTTTATGTTCAACTGTTCATTCACGTTCATTTAACATCTTAAGTAACGGACACAAACGAACACGAACACAAACACAAACAAGCACATTTTCTTAACGAACAAACATGAACACAAAAAAATTCGTTTGTTTACCGTTCGTGTCTATTCGTGTGTTCGGTTAAGTTAAACGAACAAACACGCACAAACCTCATTTGTGTTCATTTAGCCCTATATACATGTATATAATGTGTATGTATATATATATATACACACATGTGTAGATATATATATATATATATACATATAATATGCACATAACCAAAGGCTCATTTGCCGTATATAAATATTATATACTTAAAAAAACATGCACACAAACATATATATAGAAACATTGGTTGAGCTCTGCTGCCATTGTAAATGCGTGCGATATTATAACAAATGCTAATTTTGGAAGAATTACTTGCCTTTAGTGCAGAAATATTAGTTGAGATCTGACCAAGAACTTGGCTGTTTTGTTCCAGTAGCTGCCTTATTGAGCCTTGTAATGCTGCTTCAATGTGTAGGATAAAAGTCATTGTGTCAATAAAACTATCAAAATGATGACAATCGGCATGGAATTTTATAATTCAGTCACCAAAGAATAGTAATCGAATGATTACAGACTGAAATCTCCAACATTCGAGAGGTTGGAACTCTTCATAAACTGTTTCACCACTAGCATCATCTGCAACTACCACCAACACTTCTGTTTATACTTCTCTACCACCGACTCAACCTTCCTACACCGAATCTAACTGCTCTCCGATCAGAAAAGACCAAATTACCCCTACTTCCTTCTTCTTGAATACATAAAAGAAATTTCACACTTATCAAATTACTACTAAGCATTAGCAAAGATGATTTTCAACTCTGTAAGGGAAAAGCGTTCTAATTTCCTTTTTATTACAGATAGGTTGTTCGTTGATGGGAATGAACACCCTCAAGCTTCAGAGAAACAGATACCAACAATCACCAAAACCATATTAACATAACACTTCATCACCAGTTCACAAGTATTCACAGATAACCTCCTCGTCGGAGTTGGGACCAAAAACTGTGTAATCTTTTATTGGAAAATTATTTATAGCCGACTCTAGGGGGCGTGGCAAGAGTAAGATACTGCCTGTTACCTTAGCTTTATTAGTTACAACTCCAGTCTTTTTAGTTATGGACTATCTGGGTGCTTCAATATACGAGGGATCGAGATACTACACAAAAATCATCATTGATAATTCACTCTTGTGCATGAGATTATGTCCAGGAATGGAGACGTTTTTTCTACTTCTAAAAACCATCTCCAGTCATCGTCCATTCAATGTAGCTGGTAGCTAGTAGTCACAAATAGAAGTTAAACCAATCAAATTTCAATAATTGTTATTTGATTGTTCAAGCTAGAAGTAAACAGGGAGGAAGTGATAATCTAACTATTTATGATCTAACAAACAAACATAATCATTGATAGCCTTGAAACAAAAGAAACGTACACTAGCGAACCATATATACTGTCCAGTAAATCCCATAAAAGATAAGAAAAAAGTTAACTTACAAAAGGCAAACCTGCAATCTTGGTTCTTAAAACTAAGAAAAAAAATCATTCTTGCATCTTCATCTTAAAGTTTAGATCAATATTGTAAAACCAATTACAAGTTTACAACACAATTGGTATCAGACAAGAACCCAATTGCTGCTAGACACTTCCCACCATGTAGGGTTTAGTCACTGCCTAATCTAGATGAGAAGTAGTAAACTTTGAAATTTCCTCCTAGCTAAACTCTTATTGATGCTATTCCAAGTTTCCAACTATGCTCATAACCATATTTGATAAAGCATTTTTGCCTCCATATAAGAGAACCTCAAATTAGCATTCAATCTGATTCCACAGTCTTGACTTTGAGCATTAAATTATTAGTACCTGATGTCCATTTAGGACTCCCCTGCCCTTCGCTTCTTTTAAGACTTTCATGCATAGTAATCAGTTAAAAGTAGTAAATCAAATTCAGCAAGCCTTTTATGCCAACCTAGTTGGGTTGGGCTAGAAGTGAGCTCAAATAAATTGTGAACTGGCGAATCCCAATAGAAAACATCGGAAAGCCTTGCAGAGTTGGTGCATCATATATACCTATTCCAAACCAAACTAGCGAAGGATATTCCACTCGCAGGTAGTGGGATTCCATGAAGACCCCTACTTTGCGAAAAGGTGTGTGCAAAAAAAGTTTTGACCGCAAAAATCAAAAAGCTTGCCAAAAAGATTTTGGACAAAAAGTTGAAATTGAAACAACAATTTTTCAAAAGAAGACGTAAGACTAAGGTGGCGTTTGTTTTTTAAGAGGTGCTGAAGTCTGATTTCACTTCTGATTTTTAAGAGGTGGTGTTGAAGTCTGAAATATGAATTAATAAGACTGTTTGTTTTTAGACAAACATCTGAATCTGAATCATCTTTGTCCATCTTTATCCCATTTATAATATATATATATATATATATATAAATTCCAGAAAATCACAGGAACTAAGGGGGTTCATTACATTATATTATATTACTGTGGATTCCCTTGCAGTAGCAATGCTTGGAGATTAAAAAAGAAAAGAAAAAAAAAATGATAGTGCAGCATCTTCATCTTCATATAGAATATCTCCATCTTCCACTTCACCTACAACATCTTCATCTTCATACAGAAGATCTTCGACTTCATAAAGACCATCTCCTTCTTCAAATAGAACATCTCCATCTTTAATCTTCACCTTCACTTTCAACACACAGAGGTGTCTCTCCAACATAGATTTCACAAAATACTTGCAGGTAGGAAAATAAGGAAACCCAAAGTCGAAAAACAAAAGATGAAACTAACCTAAAATCGAAAAACAGAAAGATCAAGCAAACAAAAAAAATGAAAGAAAAAAAAAAACAAAATCGGAGGTGGAGGTGGTTGCGGTGTTGATTGTATCGGCGGTTAAGGAGGTGCAGACGACATTTGAAGGTGTTGGGTTTCATTGTCGATTCTTCCTGGGGTTTCATTGTCGATTCTTCCTGGGGGGTTTTTCTGTCTTCTCTGTGCGTGTAAGAGTGAATAAGAGGAAATAAGTGGGTAGGTTACCACTTT
Source organism: Arctium lappa (assembly GCA_023525745.1). Lineage (NCBI taxonomy): Eukaryota > Viridiplantae > Streptophyta > Magnoliopsida > Asterales > Asteraceae > Arctium > Arctium lappa. Next base: position 19,572,067 of record CM042050.1, read on the forward strand.
TTTGGTCAGATGAGTTTAAGTGATAAGTGGCTCTGAAAAAATGAAAAAAACAAACAGTCTGAAACTAACTAAAAATGTCTGACCGAATAAGTGATAAGTGGTTATTAAGTGTTGAAATTGAAAAAACAAACAAGGCCTAAATAACAATAAGCATCATATAAAAAGAAGTGAGGGATTGCACAGCATAAAGAGACAAGACACCACACACTCCTTATCTAGCGCAGGGCATGGGTAACCTTTCTGACAACTCTCTAACCCTTTTAAAGTTCCACCCCAACCTCTCCAACTCCCTCCATCCTGTTTGTGCTATCCACGTGCCCTACACCCTAGCCCGCTCCAAGATCTTCTATCAAAGGTCATGTTCTCGTAAAAGTCTACAGCCACCATGTCAATCCTCACTTGCTCATCCCACGTCCTCTGCAACCTGCCCCTCCTCCCACCTTCCCCACCCCACTCGACCGTCACACTTTCTACCCGGCTCACCGGAACCGCCATCTGTCTCCTACGAACGTGTCCAAACCACAACCATCTTCCTTCTCTTAGTTAATATGTGATAGGTGCAACTCCCAACTCCTCCAGGAAGACCTTGTCCGGTATCCTATTCAAAATGGTTCGACCATAGTTCCATCTAAGAGTCCTTCTTTATGCAACTTCTAGACACTCACGAGCCTTCTTGGTCGCCCAACTTTCCGACCCATACAACATAGCTCGTCTGATAGCTACTTTATAGAACTTTCCCTTCAGTTTTAGTAGGGACCTTGTCACACTACACCCCCGTGGCAGCCATCCATTTTACCCACCCTGTCATTATGTGATGTCCTATGTCATCATCGACCTCTCCCTCCTTAAGGATCATGGAGCCTAGATAATTGAAAATGTTCATGTAGGGGTGCCATTTTGCCCCTAAACATTGACTTTTATCCCCTCGCTAAAATACTCCTGCTGAAATTGCACTACATGTATTTGGTCTTAGAAAGGCCAAGACACAAGCCTTGTGTTTCCAATGTTGCCCTCCTCTGTTCCAGCCTCACGTTCACCTCTACCTTCAATTTCGCTACCAAAACAATGTGCAGACCTTGTGTTTCCAATGTCACCTCTAGCTATTCCACAAGAAAGAAAAAAGTATATCAAACAATGTCCCCTAACTTCACCTTGTTCTCGATTCAACATCCAAGTTTGCCCTATTTTACCATTGATTTTTATCTCCCTTTTTTATGCATAGCAATCAGTTGAACATAGTGGATGAGAGAATGGAATCTCATCTACGGGTATTCAAGTTTCTAAGTAGAAAAAAATCTTTCAATTGTAACTAACAGATAAGTAATGCCAAATAGGAGACGTTTTAAGGAAGAACATGGGAAAAAGTCCAAAAATGCATGAGAAGTTAGCATACATGCAAGAAGTAAAGAGTAAAGACATATGACTTGTGCGTACCATCATCAAATTATTAAGTGAAGCTAGTATCTTATAACTTGCACAAAACTATTGATGAGAATTATGACTCAAAGATGACGACAAGTGTTTATTTATGTCTAATTGTGCATGAGTGGAGTATACCGTAGAATTAGCCTTGTAAAAGAGTGTGTGAAATGATGGCATTCATGTTCAGGACCCTAGAATGTGTTATGCACCCACCCTTGCAATTTACTTACAACCGTAAAAAGATGTTAGATGAACCATATGGGAAGGCAGAATGCGCATGGATAGGCAAATCTATTGTGCAAGGGAATTTCCAAATAAATATGTTTTGATCTCGGTATAAGTTGGTTTGGGGTGGGAGAAAAAGAGCATTCAGCAAGTTAGTAAAAACTCTTGGGAGAGACTAGTCTCTCGAACATAATAGCAATTGTTTCCCGATTACCTTCGATGAAAGTCATCATTTATTTCTATGTTTTGGAAGTTATTTTGTTGATGTCTTCCAATTGGTATCAGAGCAACCTTCCTGTGATTTCATGGCTCCTCCATGAGCCGATTCAGTGACGCAAAGGGTGGAATCGGTAGAAGAAAAAATAGCAGTTTAACACCTCCATCTCTGATCTATAACAATCTTTACAACAATAGTTTACAAAGCAAATGACTCTCGTGAGGGAGGAATTATGTGCTACCTTGTCTGAATTCCGTCAATCGTTCACAAATATTACTCGAGGTGCGAATTGGAGGTTTAGAAAGTTGGACATGCCTTTATTTGAAGGAGTCAATCCAGATGGATGCATAATTCGAGAAGAGAGGTATTACATGTTCTATCGTTTGACGAGACTTAGAAATTAGAGGCAGCGGTGGTGGCGTTGAAGGGGGGTCGGGACACTTTACTAAGATATCAATGGGAGAATCAAAGAAGATCGATAATAAGGTGGAACGAGATGAAATCGTTGCTCCTTAGACAATTTCATCCGAGTAGTACTAGATCCCTCCATGAACAATGGTTGGCCCTCTCCCAGGTAAGTTTTGTAATCGAATATCAGTAGAACATTTATCGAACTTGTTGCCCCATTATCCAACATTCCACATGAGATAGCCATGGGCCATTTCATAAATGGGATAAAGGTTGATATTAGGGTTGGAGTAAGAGTCCTTGGGCCTACGACTTTGAACCAGGCGATGGACTTGTCCCTAAAATGGGAGGAGAAACTCCGTTTGAATTCTGCATGAGAAACTCCTTTTGAATTTTGCATGACGTGATGATGACCAAATATCGCCATTGGGCCAAGGTTCGGGAATTGCCCTACTCAAGGTGACACCATTTCAATCGGTGTCGATTTCATCTTCTTCCCAAACGGAACCAATACGATCCCACGTCCTCCATCAAGGACAACTAATAAGTGGGGAGCATCCATTGGGGTCAAACTGTGGGAGAGGCGCGACAGTTGTCAGGAGTTGCGGAATAAACGAGAGAAGGGTTTGTGCTTCAGATGTGATGAAAAACGGTGTTTATGACATCGTTGTCCATGACGAAATTGAGTGTCATGTTAACGCACGAGGAGGAGGCACCAGAAGAGGGGAACGAACTACAAGGTGATGAGAGGAATGAGCAGATGGCCGCCGAGATTTGTGCTCAATTCAGTTTTGGGAATCAACAATCCAAAAACGATGAAGTTAGTCGGGACTCTGTGCGGGAAGGAAGTGATAGTGATGATTGATCCAAGGGCGACTCATAATTTCTTATCGACAGTCCTGATTTAGAGATTGAGAATCCCAGTGATTGAAACCGGAAGGTTTGGTGTTACTCTGGGAAATAGCGAGGCGGCTAAGGGTCAAGGTGAATGCCAACGGGTCCGGTTACCGATACAAAACATAGAAATCATCGAAGACTTCCTACCTCTTACACAGTTACACGGGGAAACTCGGATGGCATCTTAGGTGTCCAATGGTTAGAAAACGCGGAACCGTCTCTACTAATTGGAAAACACAGGTTAAGAAGTTTCAAATGGGTGGTTTGTCAGTGACATTGAACGGAGACCCTTCTCTAGGTCGTTCCTGAATAACGCTCAAGAATATGATGTCAACAATTGGAAGAGAAGAGGTGGATTTTTGGTGCAGATGAAGCAAGTCGAAAGGATTACGGCATCAAAGGATCCTCCTCAAGTTCCAGATTAAACTCGCCTCTTTTTGTTTTCTTTTGCATCTCACAATTTTATATTTTCTTTTTTAGTTTGTGATAGTAAGCTTGTTGTTGATTTGTTGTTGTTCACATAGGTACGAGTTGATATATATAAGAATTTATTATTGATGATTGGGATATCGGATATAGGATAATTCAGAAAATTCATTTAATATTGTTACCAAGGGTTAAGTATTTATTAGTTTTCTTGTTCCCCAAGTCTAATTTGGGTCAAGTATCTACATTATGAGTCAAATAACCTCCAAATTATAATATTATTGAGTCAATGTATATTTTCCACAACTTATGCCTTCGCTGTTGAGTAAATTAACATTAGGCCTCACGCCTTCATCTTGGGGGTAAATCCATTAAGATATGGCGTTTTGTTTTGTGTGAACCCTTGTAAACCTAGTTCTTGTTAATGTTTGCCATTATACGTGTCCTTTAGATATGTCAAAGTGCATTATTTATGTACTTCTGATTTCTTGTCATGTGTCAATTATGAAACTCGATGTAACAAAGTTTTGTAATTTATGTTGACTTCTAGTAGCAATTTTAGTAAGCATACCACGAAACGTTCATGAAATGCTTATTTGTATGTGTAGTGATCAGAATGTCAAGACTAACGATCGATATTTTCAGTTCAATATGATTCAGCTCTATAAAATTTGTAAGATGATGATTGCGAGCAAAAACAAATACATGAGACAGATGTTAAGATCTATTATTATCTTAGTTCCAAATTTCAGCAAGTTATACTACTCCCTCCCAAATTCCATGAAGCAATTTCTATCTTGGTTTGTCTCAAAATAAATGAAACATTTGCTTTTGTTAGTAAAGTTTATCTACTATTACTTTTTTATCCTTTAGTGATCTTACAAAATTTTAATTACTATCCTTAGGTAATCATTACAAAATACTAATTACAGTTGGGTTAGTCTATGAGATTCTTCTATCATCTTTATTAGAGGCATTATAGATATTCGACTAATAGTCAAACTCTGTCAGTTGTTTCAGATATCATGTAACCCCATGCATTGACAATATGACTTTAATACAATCCTCACCCACTACCAAAAAAGGGATGCAATTGATTTCAGTGTGATTACTTTTCCACTTCAAATTGACAAAAATCATAAGCTTCCCTGCTCTCATGCTCACCCATGGCCTTTGCCATGTCCAGTTCTCCAAGGTAAGCATTATTATTTACGATTAGTCTTTAATTTGCAAAAAAAGAACCCAACATCAAGATTTTTCCCCAAAAAATACACCTTGCATATGTTGATCTTCCCTTCTCCTAAAATATGATTATTATACCTTACTTAGCATGTCCACACATAAGGTGTTCTACAATTCAAGTATATCCCCTTCAAGAAAACTTTGTTATTCTTAAAACCAAATTAGCAAACGGGGGAATATGGGGTAAACACTAAAACAAAAGATGAGGGGCCCCTAAATTGAACCACAAGCTTGTCAAGATGGAAAAAAAAAACACGCCTCTGTATATACACAAGACACTAACCTTCAGCATGAATCCCATCACCCTGGACTCGATTATTCATCAATACTGAGAATGGTGCCACATTAAACGTTGAAATAGATGGTATACTTGGCTTTGAGGTTGATTCCACCAATTTATCCTGAATAGACATGACACTTATAATACTGAGTATTGTACTAGCATACATTGCCAAGGGAGAGTGAAAGAGAGTGTTTCACAATGTAAATGGAGTATTAGACTTTAGTTCTTACAAGCAAGTTCTTAATTATTATCTTGGGATCTTGCAAAAATCATCTCTAGTAAGTCAAGCTGAGTACCTGACGATATCAAAGCCCTCATTATCCTATAAAACGCTACTGTATAACAAACTACACAAAAGCCACGCTTTTAAGGAATGTTTTGATGAGGTGTTAACTATACTATATGATCATACCTTGAGACCATGATGGAGTATGAGATGAAATCTCACCTACAAGATCTGCTTGAAGATAAAATTTACATCTATTAGGTACAGGAAGCTTCGGCTTTATGTATAATCACCATTCCTTTCATCCCAAAACATGAGTCCACTTTAAAATCTAGAATGAATTTAAAACCAACTTTCAAGCACGAGTTCATTATTGATTACAAAGAAGTTGGCAAACAACTCTTTCTGTAGAATTTTGAAGTGTGACCTATTTATATATATATATATATATATATATATGTATGTATATATATGTATGTATGTGTATGTTAATTGCTGAAGTATAACTCATTTCTGGGACATGAATTTTAACAAAAGTCAACTCTTCTGAGGCAAAAGAAGCAGTTTTTTTTAAGTTTGTCTATGTCATCAGAAACTACAGATGATTATTAGACGTGGGCCTGCATGGCTGCCTGCCAATAGTATTTTGCTTCTGATATTTGTAAATTCATGCACGATAAACCAGAGTATCCTAGGTTACAACATTATTCTAATCAAGCACGTTAAACCAGAGGTTCCCAATATGCACATTTAGACATGGTTATCATATCTGATTAATTTAAATAGTATAACGAAATTTCAAGTGTAGTTGTTAGGAACATATCTCGATTGCGAAAACAACAAATAAGTCACTGCATAGCCTTACCTTCTTATCTTTTAGCTTCTTTCCCAAGTTCAGTTCCTCGTGTTTCCTTCGTTTTCTCTGCCAAATGTCTCATCTTAGTAAGCATTCAAGCAAAAAATCTTATAATGTTCATAATGCATCTCTTAGCATACAAAACCAAGCAAGACTTTGCAGTCATGCTAAAAAATCATATCTTGATATAAACCCACGTGTTCTTTTTACAAAACCGGTTCACATATCATGTCTCAGAGCACTCCAGCAGGTAATAAAAAGTGTATCTAGCCTTAGAGAATTGAAAATTATGGACATAAATGTATATAAATCGCCAACTATTCAGAGTGTCCTGTTAATAGGGCCTAACACTAAATTATAGACGATTCTAGCAAATGGCCCGCCAAAGTTTAGTCTGGTTTTTTAAGTTCTAGACACACATGAGTATGTTTGAAGCAACAATTTTAAAAATAAAAATAAAAGGAGGCCAGCAATTGGAGATATAGTATTTTAATAAACGGAAGGCAATCAAAACATCATACAAAAGAGTGAGAAGCTTACCGCCAACCACCTAACCCTCAGTGCAACATCACGGACAGTTTTATTACGCAATGTGGCAGCAATCTTGACATACCTTATGACACCAGGTTCATTGACATATCTACATGTATTGGACAAGGTCAAGGGCATATAAATCATGAATATGAATATGGCTAAGAAATTGATGCCACTGATTCATTTCTACAAAAAGATCATGCATTTGGAATTGTCCAACAAAGTATCGAAAACACATCCCAAACCCAAATGCAGACTAATGTCACGGGGCAGACAGGTAACTTTTCAATTAAATCATCAACGATCTAGTAACATTAGAGAGAAAACACGATGAAGATACAGGTATAATGTTTGACAAAGTATTTATATGTGTACATGTTCAAGCAGTTCACTAGTTGAACGATAACAAAAAAATACCATCTTCTTTCCTAAAACTGTATTATACATGAACCATGTTCAAGCAGTTCACTAGTTGTTCAGTTATGCAGCCTATTCAAAAGAGAGTGAGATACTTAGGTGGAACAAATTGCACCAAATGTTCTAGAGAAATGTTGTACATTTCATTATAAAGGTTATCCCCAGAGACATCCCAGAAGACTTTCTATAAAATGTGAGAAATCTACATGTATAACCTCTCTGTGTTATTCAAATATGTATGTGCACTTCAGATAAATGAATCAATTTTTCTCAAAGTTAAGTACGATAATGTTCCCTTCTAAAAAGCCAGTGGAGTAAGATCAGGAAAAAAAAAAGTAAGCCAAGCAAACATATTTAAAAACATGGAACAATATACATACTGGGGAAGTGCTTCCTCTAATTTATATTGTTCTTCAACAGACCACTCCACAGCCAAGCTGCCTCGATGCTTCAACTCCGGCACAGAATCAACAACAAGAGAATCAGAAGAAGTCCCAGCTCGTGTAAATGCTGAACTACTGTTTACTGTACCAGAATTCCCTGAAAAAAGCATGCCAGCTGTTCCATTCATCCCATGAAAATCCCCCATCGTAATCATCTCAGATTTGCTGCCTCTTGCGCTAGATTGGAAAGATATAGCTTGTTGATTCAGAGCGAAAGTTTGTTGATGGTGAAACCCCGTATCCATTACGCGATTTATTATTGCAATTTGTATACCACTAAACAACCATTAAAAAGCTCGACTAGTATTTAGTCTTTACGTGGAAAAACAAAGTACGAATAGCTGAATCGTTGCACAAAATAGTATGATTAGGAAAAGAAAACTTTGGGAAGAATTTCATATACCCAAATTGAAAGAGGAAAAGAAATACCCATTTTGAAACCCTAGATTCTCATCTCAGATACATACCACACCCAAAAGAATAAAAATCAAGACCTCCATTGACATCATCAACACCAACCTTAAATCGATCCGATTCCACAAACGAAAGAAACACAGAATCACCGAAACAGTGCTGACAAAACCCTTATTCAAACCCTAAATTAACAAAAGACGCAATATCCACACACAAAAAGTACACAAGTATCGTACTATCGAAGGATTTCAATACGCAACCATTTATAGAAAATTTGCTGTTTCTGTTACCGCTTCAACTTCATTCATCTATACTTATTGGTGGCGAAGGAAAATAAAGAACAGATCGTGTGGATGGATGAATGCCTTCTTTTTTTCTGTTTAGGTTTATAATATCTATTTGGTCCTGCAGATCATAGAATTCAGCAAAAAGTGCGAATCCCATAAGCATTTGATGCCCATTACTGTCATCATTCCACCAACCACCTTTTTCAATCAAAATCTTGGAAACAATCTTGATTTGCACCAATCAGAACCTCAGATGATCATGCTTTTCTTTTGTTTCTTATTTTATTTAGAGTAAACTACGATTTTCGTCCCTGTGGTTTGATGTTTCTAACAATTTTCGTCCCTAGTCTTTAAAAGTTGCTTTTTTCATTCCTGTGGTTTCCATTTTGCTTCTATTATCGTCCCTCCATCCAATTCCATTAAATATCAACGTTAACTCATCCAAAAAAAATTACATATTTGGTCCTTGTAGTATTCCAACTTTTACATTTGTATCCTTAAATTACATAGTTTACATTTTTTTATTTTTTACTTTTTACTTTTTCTTTCTTTGTTATATTTCATGAAAACATTTATTTTTCTTTCTTTGTTACATTTATTGTTATAACTTTAATTATAAAAATAATCAAATAATTTCATTAAAATTATTAACAAGTACATGACATTATTTTTTCAAAGGTTTAGGTTGAAATCTCGTAAATTTAATATTTTTTTTATCTATTGGTTTATTAAAACTTTTTATTCATTTTAAATTATCATTATTGGAAGAAGTTTAATAAAATTCGAGAAATAAGTTAGTTTTATTTTATAATAACCTGGATGTTGTTTTATTAAATGCATTTTACTCCCATTATTCCATATTTTTATTTAAACTTTAGTTTTTATTAATTAATCAAATTTGTTTAATATTTAAATTAAACACACACGTATATATATATTATATATATATATATATACACACACACACACGCACAAAGGTTCTAAATAGCATAAGACTTAAAATTGTGTCTGATGTCAAGTTAAATATGTGGCACGCCATGACTCAATACGTGCTTTTTGTAACACCATATTGAATTTGTTTTATCCTTTTATTATTATTTTTTTTGTTTTTAATATATAACCTAAACTGAAATATTTAGTATCATTAACTCATTGATTAATTATAGAAAACAAATGTTTATATGTATAACATTATAAACGATATATAAATTTGTCGCCACAAGTCATGTCTCACGCTATTTAGAACCTTATATATATATAGTGGAAGGATATTTTGCAACCCTGAAAAAGGTTGCAACCTGATAGTGCTTGGAATACACCTATAGACGTGTGCTAATTAAACCTCAAAGCAAGTATACAATGAGATTTAATATCGTCTTTCAAATAATAAAATGGTAAGAACCAAGTATCGTCCCACAGAGATTGGAGTAAAAGTAGATTAAAAAGTAAGAAAAAGAAATGACTTCAGATGGCGATTTTGAAGACTTGATTTGGTTTGGTTTGTCACTTGATTAGATTAACAGAATAATAAAGCAAGCACGGGTGTAAGACATTTAGGTGAGATTTAAATTCCAGCAGACTTATGCTACAACCATAACTAGATCCACCATCTATTTTGAGGGTATTCCTCTCGGACTTCAATATTCACACTACTGTTTAGAGTCGACTAAACACATCTCTGTGCAACCTCCAACTATTTATAGTGTAGAATAAAGTCCTCAAAATATATGGACGATCAAATCTCTTTGTATCTAAAACCGCTCTCTCGAGCCGATTCCCATATCATCCAAGTTGACGTGTTCGAAGGGGCTTATCTCTAAGTCCTCTACACTTTAACACTAATGACTAGCGATCAACTTGTCGAGAATAAATCAGTTTATAAATAAAAAGCAACTCTCTCAAGTCTACTTCTTATATCATTCAAACTGACGTGCTTTTGGTAGTTTATCTCTAAGTCAACCGCACTTTAACACTTTAGCAAGTGATCAGTTCGTCAAGAAGTGTCATTGAACTTTATAAAACTTGAAATGAAATGATGGAACATTGTTATTGCGAAACAACGTCCACCTTTCTTTGGTTTAAAATCTCACCCTTTTATCTCACACTCGAGCTAAATAAAATTAGCTACTCATATTTAAAGACATAAAGCGATAAATGACGGAAAATAAAAACATAAATGTAAATGACATAAATTAAATGACGGAATATAAATGACAAAAATTAAATGACGGAAATATAAATTACAACAAATATAAAAGACTTGAATATAAATTGCAAGTAAAACAAAGAACTAAGTAAATAATAATACTAGAAATAATAAAGCATAAAAGACAAGGGATGATGACTTCAAAAGATTACTTGGAATTAATAAAGTAAACCAAAATCACAAGATTATTGATGTCAACCTTTGATTTTCACTAACATGAGAGAGAATTAGATGGATTATGGATGCTAAATTACTACCCCAAGCTCCCCTTTTATAACCAAGGGGAGTGGCACAAAAGGTAATTATCCTAAATAAAGTACTTAAAGTACAAAAGTAGTCTTAACCAAGAGTTAATAACCAAAAGACAATCAAATGTTTAACCACAAATTACAAATCAACCAAATATTAGTCTAGAAGGTTCCCAAAAGTCAGATTCAGAACTCAAAAAGGTCTTCCCACAAAAAGTTCCTCCTAGCTTATCCATTAAGCTCTTCATACGGCTGCTGTAAGGATGCTGCAGCATGCTGCACTTATAAATCTGCCCAAAAATACACCAATTAGCTTATCCAAATGCAATAAAACAAGTTCTTCATATCTTTAGTTCCAAGAAACAAGAAAAGAGAAAATAATGAACTAAAATGACTCAAATGTTGGGATTAGAAAGTAAAAACTATCCTAAAAGAAAGAGAAAAAGAGCATAATGGCACTAAATAATTAGTGTCATCACAACCACAAACTTGAAATATTGATTGTCCCTAAGCAATTAAGACACAAAAAGAGAGTAAAAGGAAAGAAAAAAAATTGACGCAAGTGATAAGATTTGCAAGATGGATGCATTAAGTGCACACATGTAGATGATCAACCCAAACATACATGGCATAGCCCTTCATAAATCCAAAATTTCCATGATTTCTATCTACCATGAGTATGAACCATATGCTAGTAAGATTTTCTTTTTGTTATGGTACTCACATCTCACAATTAAGATCAAAAGGACTTTTAATGAACTGGATAACTCTTTTTGGCTTTTTTTTCTTATGCTCACTTTGCCTCTTATTTTCACCTTTTGCATCATTTTCAATTTTTTTTTCTTCAGATTTGGCACTTTTGTGCTCTTTTCTTTGGTGAATGTACTGCACTTAGCCCCTATGGGACTTTTTTAGTGCCTAAGTCCAAACATGGCATATTTGAAGAGCTATGCTCTTTTTCTGCGTTTATGCTTTTGCCATGGTGGACTTTCCCAACCCCAAACTTTGAAATTACAATGTCCTCATTGTAATAGCATGAAAGTGTATGGATAATATGGAGTGGGTGCAAGTGGATAATGTTGAGTATCGAAAGATGGCCTTAATCATTTCTTATGTGAGATGTGGACCAAATTGCGTCCCAAGTAAAATAATCCTAGTTCTAGCAAGTACTATAAAGTGAGATATAGACCATGAATGTATGAATTTATTGTGGATATGTATGCATTCTCAAGATGATCACCAATGCCCATTTGCAAGAAAATAAAACCTAGAAAACAGCTAAGACACATCTCAGACTTGAAAAAAAAACGAACAATAAAAATTGGAGCTAAAGGGTAATGAGTAGAACCTGTCCTACTCCATTGGAGTAGGCTGTGAATCCTTCGGTGGTGGTGCAGCGGTAGAAGTGCCTTCCATTCCTTCTCTGTATGCTTTCAGAAGCTGCCTTATCTCTTCATTTTCGGTACACAACCTAATATTCTCCTCCTTGATTTCCTTCAGCTTTCTTCCCTGCTTCTTGATTTTTCTGTCAAACTTCTCAACCAACACATCCTCAACTCTCTTGAAGTCTTCCCTTCCTTTCTTGCATTCTTTCTTCTACAATCAAAGCTGCAAAACTATACAAACGATTAAAATACAAGTCCTGGAAAGCAGTAAAGGTAAGGTAAAATATTTACAAACAAAATGGGACTTCAAAAAGTCCACATCATTCTTGAAGCTTGTTCAGCACAAAGTGACCAAATCCACAGAACAGGGTTCTGGGATGGTCACTGGAGTGTGGTATGCCTTAACTCTTTGTCCATTGACCTTGAACACAGTGTTATCCTCAGGGTTAACTAGGTCAATTGCTCCATATGGATATACATGATGAATGAGGAAAGGTCCTGACCATCTGGACTTTAGCTTTCCTGGAAACAATTTTAACCTTGAGTTAAACAAAAGAACTTGCTGGCCTGGTCTTAAGTCTCTGTGTTGTATCTTTTTGTCATGCCATTTCTTGGTTTTTTCCTTATAGAGTTTGGCATTTTCATAGGACATGTTCCTATGCTCTTCTAACTCACACAGTTGTAACTTTCTTTTATTACCAGCAACATTTAGACACATGTTTAATTCTTTGATTGCCCAGTATGCTTTGTGTTCAAGTTCTAAAGGGAGGTGGCAAGCTTTGCCAAAAACAAGCTTATATGGGGACATACCAAGTGGTGTCTTGAATGCAGTTATGTATGCCCATAAAGCATTGTCTAGTTTAAAGGCCCAATCTTTTCCGTTTGGCTTGACCACCTTTTCAAGAATTCCCTTTATCTCTCTATTAGAGAGCTCAGCTAAACCATTGGTTTGTGGGTGGTATGCAGTGGCAATTCTGTGATTAACATTGTACTTTTTTAAAACTTCTTGTAACATTTTGTTCACAAAGTGGGTACCCTCATCACTGATCAGTGCCCTGGGGGTACCAAACCTTGTAAAAAATTGCTTTTGAAGAAACTTAATCATAGTTTTTGCATCATTTGAGACACATGCCACTGCCTCTACCCATTTGGATACATAATCAACAGCAACCAGTATGTATTGGCATTGGTTTGATGGGGGAAATGGTCCCATGAAGTCTATTCCCCAAACATCAAATAACTCAACTTCCAAGATCCCATTTAGTGGCATTTCATTTCTTTGAGAAATGGAACCACTCCTTTGGCATTCATTGCATCTTTGTGCAAAACTGTGGGCATCTTTGAAGAGAGTTGGCCAATAGAATCCTGATTGTAACACTTTGGTTGCTGTCCTTTGGCCTCCAAAATGGCCTCCATACTCAGATTGGTGGCAATGTTGTAGATTTGCTACAACCTCAGTTTCTGGTATGCATCTTCTCAAGATCTGATATGTACCAAGTTTAAACAAGAAAGGGTCATCCCATAAATAAGATTTGGCATCATGGAGAAATTTCTTGAACATTTGGCCAGAATAATCAGAAGGTCGTATGCCACAAGCCAAGTAATTTGCCATGTCAGCAAACCATGGTAGCTCAGAGTGTTGTAACATTAGAATTCTCTCATCAGGGAAGGTCTCAATGATGTCTCCTTCTCCTTTGTCCTCACTAGGTTTTTCTAACATCGACAAATGGTCTGCTACTTGGTTGTCTACTCCTTTCCTATCCACAATTTATAGGTCAAACTCTTGCAACAACATAATCCATCTTATCAACCTAGGCTTAGCGTCTTTCTTTGAAATCAAATACCTAATGGCAGCATGGTCAGTGTGAACAGTAACTTTTGTGCCCATCAAGTATGATCTAAACTTCTCAAATGCAAATACCACAGCTAACAATTATTTTTCTGTTGTTGTGTAGTTAATTTGAGCTTCATTCAAAGTCTTACTCGCATAATAAATTGAATGAAAAAGTTTTTATTTTCTTTGACCCAAAACTGCACCTACAGCCCAATCACTGGCATCACACATGATTTCAAAAGGTTTGTTCCAATCTGGAGTGACAACCACTGGTGCAGTTACCAAAGCTTTCTTCAAAATGTTGAATGCATCTCTACATTCTTCATTAAAATCAAATTTTTGATCATGCTGTAAAAGTAAACACAAAGGTTTGGATATCTTTGAAAAATCTTTGATAAACCTTCTGTAAAACCCAGCATGGCCAAGAACGCTTCTGATTCCTTTAACAATGGTTGGCTCAGGTAGCTTTTCAACAATTTCAATTTTAGCTTTGTCTACCTCAATTCCTCTTTTTGAAATTACATGTCCCATAACAATCCCTTCCTTGACCATGAAATGACATTTTTCCCAATTTAGGACTAAATCAGTTTCTTCACACCTTTCAAGACTCTTTTTCAAAATTTATAAACAGTGATCAAAAGATGAACCATATACAGAAAAGTCATCCATAAAGATTTTTATGGAGTTTTCAAGCATGTCATAAAATATGGACATCATGCATCTTTGAAAGGTTGCAGGTGCATTGCAAAGTCCAAATGGCATTCTTCTAAAAGCAAAAGTACCATAGGGACATGTGAAGGTGGTCTTTTCCTGGTCCTCTGGTGATATGGCTATCTGGTTATATCCTGAGTATCCATCCAAGAAACAGTAATATTCTTTACCGGCTAACCTGTCCAACATTTGGTCAATGAAAGGTAATGGAAAGTGGTCTTTTTGGGTAGCATTATTGAGTTTCCGGTAGTCCATGCAAATCCTCCATCCAGATACTACTCTAGTTGGGATGAGTTCATTTTTATCATTGGGGATGACTGTGATCCCTCCTTTCTTTGGAACACACTGGACTGGGCTAACCCAAGAACTACTGGCTATTGAGAAAATAATTCCTGCATCTAACCATTTCAAAATTTCCTTTTTCACTACCTCTTTCATGACAGGGTTTAGCCTTCTTTGTGGTTCAATTGATGTGAAGTTCTTGTCTCCTAGAATGATCTTATGCTGACAAATGGAAGGACTAATCCCTTTTAAGTCAGCAATGGTCCACCCTATGGCTTTGGTGTGTGACATCAACATATCCACAAGTTGTTTTTCTTGCTGCAAATTTAGGGTAGATGATATGATGACAGGCAATTTGTTCTCTTCCCCTAGAAAAGCATATTTCAAGTGAGCTGGGAGTTGTTTCAACTCCAGGTCAGGTGGTGATATGACAGATGGTGTAAAGTTCTTTTGGTCATTCTGCTCCAATGGTTCAAACTTTGCAGCATAAACTGGGGCAGTTTCATCTTCCACTATGGCTCTATCTAAGTCATCCTCAAGATCATCATCATTATCAATCTTACAAACCCTCCTAACTCCTTCCTCATGGCACAATGATTCAATCACACTTAAGTTTGAACAATCCTCAACATCATCAGGATATTTTAAAGAATTGAAAACATTGAAGGTGACTTTTTGGTCTTGGAGTCTCATGGTCAGTTCTCCTTTCTGGACATCTATCAAAGTTCTTCCGGTGGCTAGAAAAGGTCTTCCTAAGAGAATAGGAATATCTTTATCAGCCTCAAAATCCAAGATGATAAAATCTGCCGTAAATATGAACTTGTCAACCTGTACTAGAACATCCTCAATCTTCCCCTTAGGATAGGCTATGGTCTTGTCAGCCAATTGGAGTGTAACTGTGGTAGGTCTGGCTTCTCCTATTCCTAAGTTGTTGAAAACAGATAAGGGTATGAGGTTGATGCTAGCTCCCAAATCACACAAAGCTTTTCCTACTTCCTTCTCACCTATTGAACATGGAATGGTAAAACTTCCTGGGTCTTTCAACTTAGGAGGTATTCCATTGGTCAGGAGTGCGCTACATCCTTCAGTCAAAGCAACTGTCTCATATTCATTCAACTTCTTCTTCTTGCTTAGGATGTCTTTAAGGAATTTGGCATAACTAGGCATTTGCTCGATTGCTTCAACAAGAGGTATGTTGATGTGCAATTCTTTGAACACATCCAAGAATTTTTTAAATTGCAGTTCTTCTTTTTGATTCCTTAACCTTTGAGGGTAAGGAACATAAGGAGGAACTGGTTTTATGAAAGCTTTACTTGGATGTGTGGAGCAAGATGTGTCTTTTGTGCCTTTGATTTCACTCTCCTTAGGTAAGGTTGGGATTTCATTCACTACAGGCTGAACAGGACTGGCTACCCTGGGCTCTGAATTCTTTGTGGGTTTAGGTTGTGGTTCAAGAATAGGAGCTAAAACAGTAGTCTCGGGTTCTGACTTTTTGTTATTTTCAAATTCTGTTTGAGTCATTGGTCCAAACTTGTTTTGCACTGTTTCATTCAATTCTCTACCACTCATAAGGGTCACAACTTTTACATGTTCTTTACCAGGAGCTCTTGGGACTTCTGTGTCACTAGGTAACATGCCATTTGCCCTACTGTTCTGATTAAGTGCAATTTGACTCACTTGGGTTTCCAAATTCCTAATGGCCGCACTCTGTTGATTAAAAAGAGCTTGATTTTGGCTCAAAAGTTGTTGTTGAGCTTATGATTGAGCCACGAGGCTTTTTATCATAGCTTCCAAAGAAGATGATGATTCAGCCTGTGGAGGAGGTTTTTGAAAATGCTGTTGGTTATTTTGAAAATTCCTGTTCTGATGATGCTGTGAACTTTAGTTATGCTGATGTTGAGAACCTTGGTTTTGATGATGTGAACTACTAGCATGATGTTGCGTTTGAAAATTTTGAGATTCTTGTGGCTTAGGAGCTGGCTGATTTAGACATGGACTGTTCCAGGAAAAATTTGGATGTTGCCTCCAACTCGCATTGTAGTTGTTGCCATAGGGAGAATTCCTGTTTTGAACATAGTTTACTGATTCAGAGTTTTGAGGACATTGTTCATAGGAATGTTCCCCATCACAACAAACACATTGAACCGAAAGGACTGACTGGGTGGATGTAGCAGCAACTTGTTGCGTTCCTTGGTTTGAAGATAAGTTTTTGAGCATTGAAGCCATGGAAGCAAGTTGTGTTGTTAATGCAGTATATGCATCCACATAATGAATCCCAGCAGTTTTCTTTTACGGTTGAGCACGTGGATCAGCCCAATGTCCATTGTTTGTTGAAATTTTTTCAAGAATTTCATACCCGTCATTGTAGGTATTAGCTGTAAAGGCCCCCCCTGATGTCGCGTCGAGCATTTGTTTTGTCATGGGGTTTAACCCATTGTAAAACGTCTCGAGTTGAATACAGTAGGGAATGCCATGGTGAGGGCATTTTCTTAACAACTCTTTAAACCTTTCCCAAGCATCGGGAATTGCCTCATCGTCCATTTGTTTAAACATGCAAATTTCGTTTCTGGACTTAGCATTACGGGTAGGTGGAAAATATTTTCGCAAAAACTTTTCAGCCATGTTGCTCCATGATGGCACAGAGCTAGGTGCCAAAGAATTAAACCAATACTTTGCCCGATCCCTTAGAGAAAAAGGAAACAAAGTAAGTCTCAAGGCATCGTTAGATACCCCAGGGATCAGGAATGCATCAGTGATCTCCATAAAAGATTTTAAATGAGAATGTGGGTCCTCCGATGGCATTCCGACAAATTGTCCGTTTGTTTGCAACATTTGAAACATGATGGGTTTTAGCTCAAAATGAAGGGCTTGTATATGGGGTCTAATTATCCCTGAATTTAATTGCTCAAAATCGGGGATAGCGTAGTCCATAATTTTTCCCTCTTTGGAATTTGCAAGATTAATCATGTTTGGAACTTCATTTCTTATTTCATTGGTGCCTTGAGATTCAACATCATCATCAACATGGTTATGATTATTTCCTTGATGTGGCGGATTTTGGTGAAAAGGGTGCTCCGGTGGGTTTCCAAAAATTGGAGGTGCATCATGGAATATTGGTGGTGGTATCGGATTTTCTAAAAGTGGTGGTGGTCTAGGTCCTCTATTTTCAAATCCGGGTGGTGGTGGTTCCATAATTGGAGAGTCTAAAATTAATGCGATTCTTTGCGTTCTTCTCCTAGTTCGAAAAGTTCTTTCAATGTCCGGGTCAAGTTCGAACAACACCCCACGTGGTACTCTTGGTATACACCAAACAAAATGCGATCCAAACGGTGGTAGAAAAATCAAATCTTTTTAAAACTTTTTAAAACTTTTAGCGTGCCAATTCCCGGCAACGGCGCCAAAAACTTGACAGTGCTTGGAATACACCTATAGACGTGTGCTAATTAAACCTCAAAGCAAGTATACAATGAGATCTAATATCGTCTTTCAAATAATAAAATGGTAAGAACCAAGTATCGTCCCACAGAGATTGGAGTAAAAGTAGATTAAAAAGTAAGAAAAAGAAATGACTTCAGATGGCGATTTTGAAGACTAATCGGTTTGGTTTGTCACTTGATTAGATTAACAGAAGAATAAAGCAAGCACGGGTGTAAGACATTTAGGTGAGATTTAAATTCCAGCAGACTTATGCTACAACCATAACTAGATCCACCATCTATTTTGAGGGTATTCCTCTCGGACTTCAATATTCACACTACTGTTTAGAGTCGACTAAACACATCTCTGTGCAGCCTCCAACTATTTATAGTGTAGAATAAAATCCTCAAAATATATGGACGATCAAATCTCTTTGTATCTAAAACCGCTCTCTCGAGCCGATTCCCATATCATCCAAGTTGACGTGTTCGAAGGGGCTTATCTCTAAGTCCTCTACACTTTAACACTAATGACTAGCGATCAACTTGTCGAGAATAAATCAGTTTATAAATAAAAAGCAACTCTCTCAAGTCTACTTCTTATATCATTCAAACTGACGTGCTTTTGGTAGCTTATCTCTAAGTCAACCGCACTTTAACACTTTAGCAAGTGATCAGTTCGTCAAGAAGTGTCATTGAACTTTATAAAACTTGAAATGAAATGATGGAACATTGTTATTGCGAAACAACGTCTACCTTTCTTTGGTTTAAAATCTCACCCTTTATCTCACACCCGAGCTAAATAAAATTAGCTACTCATATTTAAAGACATAAAGCGATAAATGACGGAAAATAAAAACATAAATGTAAATGACATAAATTAAATGACGGAATATAAATGACAAAAATTAAATGACGGAAATATAAATTACAACAAATATAAAAGACTTGAATATAAATTGCAAGTAAAACAAAGAACTAAGTAAATAATAATACTAGAAATAATAAAGCATAAAAGACAAGGGATGATGACTTCAAAAGATTATTTGGAATTAATAAAGTAAACCAAAATCACAAGGTTATTGATGTCAACCTTTGATTTTCACTAACATGAGAGAGAATTAGATGGATTATGGATGCTAAATTACTACCCCAAGCTCCCCTTTTATAACCAAGGGGAGTGGCACAAAAGGTAATTATCTTAAATAAAGTACTTAAAGTACAAAAGTAGTCTTAACCAAGAGTTAATAACCAAAAGACAATCAAGTGTTTAACCACAAATTACAAATCAGCCAAATATTAGTCTAGAAGGTTCCCAAAAGTCAGATTCAAAACTCAAAAAGGTCTTCCCACAAAAAGTTCCTCCTAGCTTATCCATTAAGCTCTTCATACGGCTGCTGTAAGAATGCTGCAGCATGCTGCAGCTTGCTGCACTTATAAATCTGCCCAAAAATACACCAATTAGCTTATCCAAATGCAATAAAACAAGTTCTTCATATCTTTAGCTCCAAGAAACAAGAAAAGAGAAAATAATGAACTAAAATGACTCAAATGTTGGGATTAGAAAGTAAAAACTATCCTAAAAGAAAGAGAAAAAGAGCATAATGGCACTAAATAATTAGTGTCATCACAACCCTTGCAACCCACATCTTAATCGTTGGATTCATGATCGACGGTTATTTTTTTCTGTTTTTTTAATTAAAAATATTAGGCCCCATATCTATTGTAACCGTCGATCATGAATCTGACGGTTAAGATGTGGGTTGCAAGGTTTGCAATCTTTTAAAGGGTTGCAAATGAAACAACCCCTATATATATATATATATATATATATATATATATATATATATATATATATATATATATATATAGTTAGATTCAAACGAGAACAATGCTTATTTACAAAAACACGAAAACTAACAAAATCATTAGTGATTTTACATTAACGCACAAAAAAGGACTTTGGTCGTGGATTCAGGTCTGCGTGGCTTTTTTGCACGTTAATGTAAAGTCTCTAATGAATTTTTTAGTCTTCGTGTTCTTTTAAATAGTTACTGTTCTCATTTGATCTTCCCCCCCCCTCTCTCTCTCTATATATATATGTATATGTATATATATATATATATATATATATATTTGTGTGTGTGAGTGTTTAATTTTGATTAATTAATAAAAAAATAAAGTTTAAATGAAAATATGGAATAATGGGAGTAAAGTGCAATTAATAAAATCAGCAGCCGGTTGTTATAACATAAAACTAATTTTTTTCTCGAATTTGATTAAAGTTCTTCCAATATTGGTAATTTAAAATGAATTAAAAGTTTTAATAAACCAATAGATAAAAAATATTAATTTTACGAGATTTCAACCTAACCTTTGGAGAAAAAAAATGTCATGTACTTGACAATAATTTTAATAATTATTTGATTATTTTAATAATTAAAGTTATAATTATTTTGAAAATATATAATATAGTTAATAGAAAAATAAATGTATTCATGAAATATAATAAAGAAAGAAGAGTAAAAAGTAGAAAAGGTAAAAAGTAAAAAATGTAAACTATGTACTTTAAGGATTAAAATGTAAAAGTTGGAATACTATAAGGACCAAATATATAATTTTTTTGGATGAGTTAACGTTTATATTTAAAGGAATTGGATGGAGGGACGAAAATGAAAGCAAAATGTAAACCATAGGGATGAAAAAAGCAGTTTTTAAAGACCAAAGACGAAAATCGTAAGAAACATCAAACCACAGGGACGAAAATCGTAGTTTACTCTTTTATTTAAGAGTAAATTACGTTTTTCGTCCCTCTGGTTTGTTAAAAGTTTCTATTTTCGTCCCTATAATTTTGAAATTATGTTTGTCATCCACATAGTTTATTCTTCATCATTATTTTCTTTCTTATGGTTTAAACTTTATTGTTTTCTTTATTCTTATGGTTTACAATTCATTTCCATTTTAGTCTTTCATACTTAAAAGTAGTAATTAGGCTTATGGAAGAAAATATAAATGGGTTACAAACCATAGGGACGAAAACTGAATTTCAAAACCACGGGGATGAAATCCATAAATTTTAACAAATTACAAGGACTAAAAACATAGTTTTTAGTTTTTAGGTTATTTTTTTAGATATTATTTGAAGTTGTGTTTTAGATTTTTTTTTTCCATTTTGTCTTATTTTATATTTTTAATTAATTTTCAATTATATATCATTTTAAATTGTTATCTATTTTTTGAGCTAGTTTGATAAACATATGGTTTAAAACTTATTCTTAAGATTTAACCAAACATGGGACGTGGGACAAAAGATTTCTATCTCGTCCCGTCTCATCTCATCTGTTACAATGTACCAAACACACCCTATAAATCATATGTTTCAGTTGTAGTTTTTGATTAAATTGGATCCATATCCATGTTGAATCGGTCGGTCACATTATCACAGTCTAAAATACAATATATGTTACTAGTTGCAAACATAATGATCACAGTATAAAATAAAAAATTGTTACAATTACAAAATACAATTCAAAACACCAAGAAAATATTTCTCATTTGTAATGATTTACGGTTATAGTTTTTTGTTCTATCATTGTTCACCATTAAAATTCAAATTTTGACATGTTATTGTAGCCTCTCGTTTGTATAGCAACAATGTCCATTTGTAATACAAAACAAATTATAATAATAACACCATTAAATAACGGTAAATTTAATGTTGGCATGGGCCACCACTAATAAATGAAAACTAATATGAAGTTCAATATTTAATCTATAAAAAACTCTTAAAAACAATTGTTAAAACTTAATATACCGCTATTTAATGCTAATTACTAAGGGTGAGTATCGGAAGCGGGTACTTGCCTTTGGAACCGGAACCGCTTCGGAACTGTCGGTTCCGGAACCGGAATCGAGGTGATTGGTTCCGGTTTCTAAAATGTGGAACCGATCGGGACCGGTTCCGGTTCTCATTTTTTTTGAACCGTTACCCGCCGGGACCGGGTACCCGGTCTTGCTGGGTACCCAGAACCGGAACCGGTGGGTACCCGCTATTTTTTTAATAAAATATATTTTATTTATTTATAAAAAATTAATAAATCATCTTTTAGTGAAGTATCGTTTGTAGTATTTATTAACATCAACTAATTTTAATGATGTGAAATATTTTAGAAGCACCGTTTGTAGTATTTATTTGTTTTGTAAGCACCGTTTGTAATATTTATTTGTTTTGTAAGCATCGTTTGTAGTATTTATTAGTTTTTAGTTTTTATCTTATTAGTTTTCACGTTTGTGGTATTTATTTCTTTACGTTTGGATTTTGTAATATAATTAATATTTACCATTTTATAATATAAATGATAAAAAAATTTAAAAATTTGATAGTAGGTACCCGTTCCGGTTCCAGTTCCCAAATATAAAGAACCGGTGTAACCGGTGCCGGTTCCTTCATTCCAGGAGTCGCCGGTTCCGGTTCCGGGAATTTTAGGCGGTTACCCGCCTTTGCTCACCCCTACTAATTACTTAAAATCTCTTAAAAACAACCATTAAAGTTTTATGTACTATATTTGATGATATTTATTAACTTTTAATCGTTATCTCTAACCACTTTAACTCCCCTAAAATACTCTCCACTTCAACTCTCCGCGTAACTAAATACAAAATAAAAATCAAATTTTAAATATAAAAAATTAAAAATATAATTAAGAAAATCTAACAGAATATTTAATGCTTATTTTATAAAAAAAATATATTATTAAACCTAAAATAAATTATATTATTATTAAACTATCGAATAAACTCTTAAAAACAAGCTTTTATGCATTAAGTACTGTTTATTGATGCATATTACTTAAAATTCAAGATTACAAGGCATGATGTATGAGTACAAATTTCTAAAACTATATGTTTGAATTCATAACTTGTAACATCCCGTTCTTTAGAGATTTTAATATCGCACCTTGGCATTCGGTATGCCTATACCCTCCACGTGCCATTTTGCCAAACTATTGGAAACTTTTTGTCCAGAGACAAACAAGGAGATAGCCACTGTCTTGATGTTACATAGATTTTTGGAGGATTTTGATTCAACCAAGTTGAGCATTCAGTCGGGGACTCTCACATTGGAAGCAAGCTTGTGGTTCCAATTTCTTAGACATAATCTGCTGCCTAGTGCCCACGATGCAACTCTTTCAAAGGACAAGTGTATCTTTTTGTACTATATTTTGAAGGAGTTTGTTATTCCCATATTCTAGTTCCTAAATGCAATTAATCAAACAAACAAGATTTATCAATCAATTACCTGTTTGATTTCACTTTCAAATTCCAAGAATACAACTTTCTCTCTCTATAACTCTCTCTCTCTCTCTATACAAATCCCTCTCTCTGATATGAACTCAATTAGTTTTCTCTACTAGTTCTCCTCTTAACAAAATAGAAAAATACAAGGTATTTATACCTACATCTATAAACAAGGAAAAACAAAATACATTGACTTTGACTTTATTAACAAAAGAACCTTGACTTTGATGAGATTTGACTTTCTTTAACTTTGACTTCTTAAACTTTTATCTTCAGTATACTTGATCTTGTATCCAACATATTTATGCTCTAACAGAGTTGCCATTCGATTATGGGCCAATCGCTCTCAGCGCGATCCGTTATGTTGCACCACGGTCCGGCTCATGGCTCATTTTTCCTAGTTTGCTAACCAAACTCATGAGTGCAACATGTGTCCCTCCTATAACTGGTGACGAATCTTGTAAGAGTTCGTCCCGTATCGATAATGGAACTGTTCAACATTATGCGCTCGGGTCGTTTCACATACGAAGCTCAGCCACAGCCATCTGTCCAGCCACGGGTCAAAGGAGGTTCCAAGCAGCCCGCAGCATCCAGTTCAGGATACGGCTCCAGCGATTGGCTACAGGTACTGGTCGAACAGCGTGAAGAACAAAGTATGTTGTTGAAGGAACTGTTGGAGCTCCAAAATGCGCAAATGGAGCAGATCAAATCCAATACCGAAAGCATCAAAGAGATTCAAGGCAAGAGCGAGCTTTTTTGGGCATACCAGCGGGATTGGAACCGAGTTATCAAAGGGTTCTACTACATAAATGATCCGGTTAAGGCGTCGAATCTACCGCAGTTCCCTCTGGGCCTATGCCCCCCGCAAGTCATTATCCCAATCGCTCCGCGTCCAAGCAGCCTGCGACCTCTTCCTACTGCCTCTAATCCAGCCGAAACTGCAACCACCGAGGTTGGCCCTTCTGTGGAGGTCGGTAAGCCGTGAACATTCTTGGTTCATCATCACTTATGTTTGAACTTGTCGTCGTTATTTCTTTTGGGTTTTGTGGTGTTTCGTTGTTCTAACTCGTTATATTTGGGTTGTGTGCTTGTGCTATTCATCGTACTCTTGGATGCTTCATATTTAACGGATTTCTTGTTTCTTGTATTTTTCGCTCGTTGTTCATCTATTTTGCAGGACCACTTACTGGATTTATACCATATGTTTTTTGACTTTAAAATGATTTAGGCCTTTATTTCGTTTTTTAGCCCAAACACTTTTCCACTTAAAACCTAGCCTAGCATATTCTCACTATCAACATGTCTTGCATTTTTTTTCAATGGGGACATTGAAGGTTTCTGTTTGGGGGGTGTGGTTGTTGCAAAAATAGAAACAGTTTTTTTTACTGATAACCCAAAGCCAAAGTGGTCACTTTGTCACCACTTTGATAGCAAGCAAAAATGAAATATAAATCCAAATGGGATCAGTCAAAAATCAAGTGGTTAAGATAATACAAAGAATAAACAATCAAAAACCAAAGAGAATTGGAGTCGTGCAAAAAGACAAGTTTGGGGGTTATATCGAGAAATTTAAGTGAAAACCCAAATACACAAGCCCAAAACAAGCCCTATTGATTAAAGTCAAAAGTATGGGATGCATGAAAGGAGGTGGTGCATTTTCAAACGAGAACACTTCATTCAAATCAAGAATCGTTGAAATATTCAGTATGAGTTTTCCATTCAAAAGAAAGTATAGTCAACCTTTTTTGGTCATTATTCGAGTTCTTTTCTTTCATTCTTTCCTTTTTTACTTGAGGACAAGTAATTACTCAAGTTTGGGGGTGTGATCACTCTCAAATCTTGAGAGTTAATTCCTCTCTTTTAGTATTTATTTTACCACATTTTTACCCACTTTGTACCTCATCTCCTCCAGTTGGTCTTAAGTGTTCGAACATGGTGATGAAGTCTCAATATTGCAAAAATTTCGGTTTTACTAACTTTTTGTGCAGAACGTGGCCACCTTGTCACCACGTTGCGGTATAGGCTGCAAATTTATGGATAAGTTTTAGCCAATTTTGGAAAGATTGCATTGTGAAGAAAATTAAAGAACTTTCTGTTCTTTCACAAGAATAATCAAGGAAGAAGACAAAAGGTGTAAGTCAAAGGAAGGTTGAATACTCTTTCTTAAAGCTACTTTTTATGTTTGGTCACATCAACATGTAACACCCGCTATTTTGGAGTTGGGTGAAAAGTTAACTTTTACCCGAAGTTCAAGGGGGTAAAATATAACTTGGGTTATATAAATATAAATCAAGTTTTAGATATTTTCTAAATATCACAAATCTGATTTCTAAAGAAAATCAGAGAGAGAGAGAGAAGGAAGCAGGAGAAAAAGTGGTCGTTCGATTTTCTCCAAATCAATGTACGAATCTAGCTTAAAACTTTGATCGAAGTGTTATTTGCCGTATAGAATCTCATTGTTAAGGTTTTTAACCGTTTAATTTCGAGATCTACGTATTTTGATTTGGATCTGGGTTCTGTAAACGTCCCATCATAATAAGACCGGGAAGATGGTCTCGATCGGGTTCGACCGGTGCTTGGTTCGACTGGTGCTTGGTTCGACCGGTATTTGGGCTCGACCGGTACTGTGTTTCAGCAGTGTGTTGTGTTTTGAATTCGGGAATCGTAGGTCAGTAAGTTGTCTTTATTATTGGCTTACCGACTTATCGGTGTTGTCATAGGTAGTGATCATAGGAAGCAATCTATAAGCAGGAAGAAATCTGAGGTGAGTCCTTTAAATTAAATCAGTCTGCATTACGAAAGTTCTGTGATAAATGTGTTTATTTAAATGTGGACAATCTTGTTTTAATATGGCTTATTGTTGTTGGGTAATGCTTTCTAAAATCTCAATCGTTTCAAGAATCAAGATTTATGGAATTGAACCATTGTTCATATGAATTGCCTGTATATTTGATTTAATATGAGTATGCTCTGAAATGACATGCTTTGGCTTTGAGTCTTAGTGCAATTGATCCATAGGCACTGTGTTCCTATGTCCCCTGTTTTGGGCATTTGGTTCACGTTTTAGCACGGAATAGGCATCGAGTTGCCATGATAAGTAAGGTGTGGGCCTATACGGTCGGGCAGCGTCTCATGGTGCAGTAAGGTGTAATTCCATTATGTGCTTGGGTTCCCCCTGTTTTGGGAACTCTCAAGAATAGATCCAGAGGGGTTGACTTGATGTTTTGAGCAACAGATCTAGAGGGGTTGAGCTCGTTATGTGATTTGGTGTTATTTGTACCATGTTTAATCACTAATGGTTTATTTGATTTCTTGACTTAGCTCATGGCTATACTCACCGCGTGACATCGATTTGGGTTTAGTACTCTTTTCTTTGGTTTGTTCTCACTAGGCTTTAGCCTAACACTTGCTCTTGATTGTCATGTTGGCAGGTTATCTTAGCGGTGGGGCTCGTCGGGACTGAGGAAGCGACCGTGGGGTCGTGAGTGGTCTTTTGAGGATATCTAGTAACCATCGCACAACGATTCTTTTTGAAGATACTATTTTGGAAGTATAGCGACACACGTCCCTAATCTAGTTAAATTTGTAGATTAATAGGTTGTCGTTTTATGCTTCATTTATCTACCACGTTAATGTCTACTTTATACCCCGTTGGGATGATTTGTAATTTGGGTTTTGTTGCACCTTATTCCGCAAGTTTAGTCTATTGTTGAATTCTTTTTCGAAATTTTATTTCCGCAAAATTATAAGAGTGTTATACAACACTTCTTCTTCCTTGGGCTATAAATTGAGGCTTTGAGGCATCATTTCAAGATCATCACTTTCAGGAGCATTCAATATCATCTGGAGCTTAGCATTTAGTTTTCATTCTCTCTTTAAAGCTTATAGTGTAGTTGCATTTAATTTTTGTAAGTTTAATTTCTTTGTACAGCTGTCACCACGTTGTCACCACGTTGTGGGCACCTTGGCAGCAACCTTTAAGTTTCATTTATGCAATTTATGTTCATGTTCTCTCCTTCTTCTCTCATGTCTTTTACTGTTATTATGAACTAAACACCCCTTTGGGTGTGGGTATGAGTCAAGGCTAAGACTAGTAGGCAACACTTGGGTGTTGCCATCTTTGCTAACTCTTAGACTTGGTCGCTCGAGTCGGGACTTCAACTCAACACGGACAAGCCAATCACTTGTTAGTGTTAATATTAGATCTTAGACCTCGAGAGGGGCGGATCCGAAATACGGCTTGAGTGATGCAAAGAAGATTTGAGAAAGTCTTTTATAACCACGTAGAGATACGGGTTTTTGCATGACTTTAACTAAAGTTCAAAATGTCGGTCGATATGGGTGTCACAAAGAGATTTGGGCTTCTATATCCATATTGGTGGAACTGAAATCCTTAGAGGTTTACTTAGTTAAGTCGGTAAGTCTTGAGTTGGCGGAAGCGGTGACTTTGTGGGTGCAACGTGACCACGTTCCGAGGAAAATCACTTTCGAGATAAAGGGTTTTTTTAAGGATATTGTGTGTCATTTTGTTTCTAACCATATTGTTACTACATCAGTCTTAGTTAATGCTTGTACCCACATCCTATCTTTAATATTATTAATCCTTTTTAATCGTTGTTTAGTTTGCTTAAAACTCACAAATATTGATATTGTTCTCAAAACTCAAGCAAGCACTAGAAGTTCATGAAAAGTTCTCTGATTCTTAGTTGACTACTCCATGTGGAAACGATCTCGGTACTCTACCACTTTATTACTTAATAGCGATCATAGTGTCCGATGTGCACTTGCACCGCCACTGTGGCAACATAGTGGCCACGCCTATACGACTTTCCGCTATCAATATGATACCCTGGTTTTATTTACCTGATGAGTTATAACATGATTACTACCTTATAAGAATAGTTGGGTCGATGTATACATGGAATGGACTACCTTTATGTGGAAATTTGTTACGATGTCTAACATGAATAATGATGGAAAGTCTTGTATGCATTATTACAATTAATTGTCTTGCCATGTTATACATATGAACCTTGGACCTCTATTTCCTTATGCACGAGGATTTAGATATGCCTATTTATAAGTAGAAAGTTGTTGGTCGTATTTGACCGCTAGCGAGTAGGCAATAGAGGGCTTTATAGCCTTTGAGTTGTAACTCGACTAGATTGGATAGGCAATAATGTCTGTAAGTCCTTGAGGTGTAACTCGGCAGAGTAAGCATCAGAGGCACAGACGGTTTGAGGATTGTGATGTCTTTATGGCATGGGAACTAGAACCGGGGCATGTATTGGAATTTAGTAACGTCACGGGTGTCACCACTCACGTGTTCTTGACACCCAAGATAGAAACGGGTCTCCCCCGTAATTGCAAGAGGTATATCTTATGTGTATATGTTCAGGTGCGAGCTATCCCTCTTCAAGAGGAGGGTGACATTAGTGCACCCATTTGGAAGTATAGGTGTAACAACCTGAACATTTATTTACATAACAAATAACATTTATTACCAAAAACTGTCCCAGGCTTACAATGTCTTTACTACCAACTTTTACATAACTGAGTTTCTCAAAAGAATAGCTATGGCAGGAAGTCTTCTATCTCCTGCTTAAAGCTCACACCTTATCTTTTCCTTTATCTGCTCCCTTTCGATAACCTGAAATAGGATTAAAGTTTTGAAACAGCGAAGGTTAGACCAAAAGGTCTAGTGAGTCCCCTCCTAACACTACTACACAGTTCAAATATTAATTAAAACATTAAAACACAACTGCATATCTCAATACATGCCTGCTCTTTAAATTATTTTAAAACATTTATGCTTTACAAACATAAATCAATCTAATAGCCATTTATGATCACTTTCTACGCTCGCAAGCGTACTTTCAACTATTGACCAACATTCCCGTCAAAGACGGTATGTCTGTCTCGCACTGCCTTATTTTAGGGACACACCCTAATGGCATAAACGGGCCACACTCCCCGGTACGAGCAGGCGGGTCACACTTCCCGACTTAGGTCAAACTTCTGACTCAAATGTACGCATACATTTGGTCCTGCCAGTATATAAAACAAGTTTATATACCCTGAACATAAACATGCTCAACTAATTAAATCAATCATTTGAAATAATTCTACTAACTTTTCATATTATAAATGCGCAGTATATCAAAACTCACATTTATAAAATAATTGCTCAAATCATAAAAGATTTAGTTGAAAGACTCACCTTAATCCTTCCGAATTAACCTCTGACTTCTTATCGATTAACACCACCTATGATGGTATTAAAACAAAGGTAAGCTAACTTGCAACTAACACTCTTTCTTTCAAAAGACTCATCAATCGAAATCTACTGTTTTTAACCCAGTCAAAACCAAACTGATTACAAACCTCTTGGACCAATTAACAAACTATCAGTCTAACAAATAGACCGAATACACTGTTCTAATCAACACATCGGTCGAATAACTCTCGGTCCTTTACAACCTTCGGTCGAACATATATCCGGTCAAAGGCATCGATCGGTCTTACCTATCACCGGTCTTACTTATCTCCGGTCGAAGGTATCAATCGGTCTTACATAACACCGGTCGAATGCTTCAACCGGTCTAATACCACATCGGTCTAATGCATAAGACCGATACCTCATCTTCCGGTCTTACTCAAGAACAGAGTCGGTTACCCAGTTTTTAAACCCAGAAGCTATTTTGATCGATTAAATCGATCAAATACACGATTAAAAGCTCGATTAACACGTCTATTTACCGAATATAACATGCAGATAGAAGCATGAAGCTAAAAACATACCTCTTTTTGACAAAAATGGATCAACCCTTCAAGATCTCTTCACTTTTCTCTCTGTTTTCTCTCTTTCACTCTTTCTTCTTTGAAAACACAAGACTGCTCACAAACATATCAGTATGAGATGTAAATCTCATCAATCTGATATTTATGTGATAAAACCAACTTTTTCAATAAACCCCCTTGAACTTTGATTCTCTTTACACTTTTTCCCCCAACTTCCAAAATTAACAAAATTTCGAAACTGGGTATTACAATCTTCCCCCCCTTAAGAGAATTCCGTCCCCGGAATTCTATCGCTAAACAACTGGGGATACTGAGCTTTTATATCTGCCTCTACTTCCCACGTAGACTCTTGTCCTTGGTGAAATTTCCACTGAACTTTCACTAATCGAATCTCTTTGTTCCTCAACTTCTTTATCTTGAGGTCTATAATTGCTACAGGCTCCTCAATATAACTTAGTTTCTCATCTATCTGAATATCTTCTAAAGGAACAACTATATCTGCTTCTACCAAACACTTCTTCAGGTTTGACACATGAAATGTAGGATGAATCCCACTAAAACTTGCTGGTAGATCAAGTTTGTAGGCCACTTCACCAACACGATCAGTGATGATAAATGGTCCAACAAACCTTGGTCTTAACTTTCCTTTCTTTCCAAATCTGATCACCCCTTTCCA
Source organism: Arctium lappa (assembly GCA_023525745.1). Classification (NCBI taxonomy): domain Eukaryota; kingdom Viridiplantae; phylum Streptophyta; class Magnoliopsida; order Asterales; family Asteraceae; genus Arctium; species Arctium lappa. The sequence goes on from CM042050.1 coordinate 19,603,221, forward strand.
AGGTGAAACCTTTAACATAACTGAATCTCCTATCTGAAACACTATCGGTTTCCTTCGTCTGTCAGCGTACATTTTCTGACGATCTTGAGCAATCTTTAATCTTGCTCTAATCTGATCAACCTTATCAGCTGTTAACTGTACAATTTCTAGTCCTGCTAACTGACGTTCACCCACCTCATTCCAACATAGAGGTGTTCTACACTTACGACCATACAAAGCTTCAAACGGAGCTGCTTGTATGCTAGCATGATAACTATTGTTGTAGGAAAATTCAATCAACGACAAATGAATCTCCCACGAACCTTTAAAATCTATAACACATGCACGAAGCATATCTTCTAATGTCTGAATAGTTCTCTCACTCTGACCATCTGTTTGCGGATGATAGGTCGTGCTCAGCTTCAGTTGAGAGCCTAATTCCCTTTGCAAACTTCTCCAGAATGCTGATGTAAATCGAGCATCCCTATCTGATACAATGGACGACGGTACTCCATGTCTCGTCACTATTTCGTCGATATACAATCGAGCCAACTTTTCTAGTGAGTACGTCTCCTTGATCGGTAAGAAATGAGCTGACTTTGTGAGTCTATCCACTATCACCCAAATAGCATCATGCCCCTTTTGTGATCGTGGTAACCCAGTAACAAGATCCATCGTAATCTCGTCCCACTTCCACACTGGAATTTCTAACGGCTGAAGCTCCCCATAAGGTCTCTGATGCTCAACTTTAACCTTTAAACATGTAAGACATCGTTCAACAAAATGAGCAATATCTTTCTTTAAACCTGGCCACCAATAACTTTGCCTCAAATCTCTATACATCTTATTAGTTCCAGGATGAACTGAATACCGAGATCTATGAGCTTCTTCCAACACTTTCTGCCTCAGATCTCCTGCTCTTGGAATCCAAACCCGCTTATTAAAACACTTTATTCCTCGATTGTCAACTACTAACGAGTTAACAATCCCAACTATCCTTTCACCTTTCAAATTTTCTGCTGACACTGCTTCTTTTTTAAACTTTATAACTTCTTCCAAGAAATTGGAAACAACATCGACTCTAAACGCTACAACCTCTGCTATTTCTCCATGCTCTTTACGACTTAGAGCATCTGCTACCACATTGGCCTTTCCTGGATGGTACAAAATTTCACAGTCATAATCACTTAATAACTCCATCCATCTACGCTGCCTCATATTAAGCTCTTTCTGACTAAACAGATACTGAAGACTCTTGTGATCTGTGTAAATCTGACACTTGATCCCATACAAGTAATGTCTCCAGATTTTCAAAGCAAATACTACAGCTGCCAATTCTAAATCATGTGTCGGATAATTCTTTTCATGCTCTTTTAACTGACGAGATGCATAGGCAATCACCTTGCCTTCTTGCATTAACACACATCCCAAACCCAACTTTGAAGCATCGCTATAAATAACAAATCCTTCCGACCCGTTGGGTAGAGACAAAACAGGAGCACTACTTAAACTTTCTTTCAACTTATCAAACGCTTCTTTCTGAGCTTCTGCCCAAACAAACTTAACATTCCTTCTGGTTAAAGCTGTTAATGGCGTAGCTATTCTAGAGAAGTCCTGAATGAACTTTCTATAATAACCAGCCAAACCCAGAAAACTTCTTACTTCAGATGGCGATTTTGGTGCTTCCCACCCTTTCATGGCTTCAATCTTAGCTGGATCAACTTGAATCCCATCTTTCGACACCACGTGCCCTAGAAACTGCACTTCTTTCAGCCAAAATTCACATTTTGAAAACTTGGCATACAACTTTTCACGCTTAAGCAATTCCAAAATTGCCCTTAAATGAGTTTCATGATCTTATTTAGAACGTGAATAGATCAATATATCATCTATAAAAACAATGACATATTTATCTAAAAACGGACTACACACTCTATTCATAAGATCCATGAAAGCTGCTGGCGCATTAGTCAAACCAAAAGGCATAACTAAAAACTCATAATGTCCGTACCTCGTACGAAAAGCAGTCTTAGACACATCCTCCTCCCTCACCTTTAACTGATGATACCCCGAGCGCAGATCTATCTTCGAAAAGTAACTCACTCCTTGCAATTGATCAAAAAGATCGTCAATCCTGGGAAGCGGATACTTATTCTTAACAGTCAACTTATTGAGCTCACGGTAATCTATGCACATTCTCATAGACCCGTCTTTCTTCTTAACAAACAATACTGGCGCTCCCCAAGGTGAGGTACTAGGGCGAATAAACCCCTTGTCTAACAACTCCTGCAACTGAGTCATCATTTCTTTCATCTCTGCCGGTGCCAGTCTGTACGGTGCCCTTGCAATCGGCGCTGCTCCGGGAACTAAATCAATCCGAAACTCCACTTTCCGATCAGGAGGCAAAGTGGTTAAATCTTCCGGAAATACTTCTGGAAACTCACTGACTACCGGAACTGACTCCAATTCTTTCTTTTCCTTCTTAACATCTATCACATAAGCTAAGAATCCCACACACCCTTTCACTAAACATTTCTTAGCCTTTATCATAGAAATCAAACAAGAATTTCTATCCCTTCGATCTCCAATTACTACTATCTCTTCCTTTCCTGGTTGCACTATACGAATCAATTTCTTATTACATACTATGTAAGCATCATTAGACGCCAACCAGTCCATTCCCACAATAACATCAAATTCTCCCATACCCATTGGGTATAGTCGAAGTGGAAATGCTTGTCCATCAATGACAATACTACTCCCATCATATACTTCTTCTACCAAAATTTGACTATTATCAGCCACTTCTACTTTCAATTCACTCTTAAGTTTCTTAGGTTTCACATTCAATTTATGCACAAAATTAGGAGACACAAAAGAACGATTTGCTCCTGAATCAAATAACACTTTTGCATAACTTGAATCTATAAAGAAAGTACGCATACATTTGGTCCTGCCAGTATATAAAACAAGTTTATATACCCTGAACATAAACATGCTCAACTAATTACATCAATCATTTGAAATAATTCTACTAACTTTTCATATTATAAATGCGCAGTATATCAAAACTCACATTTATAAAATAACTGCTCAAATCATAAAAGATTTAGTTGAAAGACTCACCTTAATCCTTCCGAATTAACCTCTGACTTCTTATCGATTAACACCACCTATGATGGTATTAAAACAAAGGTAAGCTAACTTGCAACTAACACTCTTTCTTTCAAAAGACTCATCAATCGAAATCTACTGTTTTTAACCCAGTCAAAACCAAACTGATTACAAACCTCTTGGACCAATTAACAAACTATCAGTCTAACAAATAGACCGAATACACTGTTCTAATCAACACATCGGTCGAATAACTCTCGGTCCTTTACAACCTTCGGTCGAACATATATCCGGTCAAAGGCATCGATCGGTCTTACCTATCACCGGTCTTACTTATCTCCGGTCGAAGGTATCAATCGGTCTTACATAACACCGGTCGAATGCTTCAACCGGTCTAATACCACATCGGTCTAATGCATAAGACCGATACCTCATCTTCCGGTCTTACTCAAGAACAGAGTCGGTTACCCAGTTTTTAAACCCAGAAGCTATTTTGATCGATTAAATCGATCAAATACACGGTTAAAAGCTCGATTAACACGTCTATTTACCGAATATAACATGCAGATAGAAGCATGAAGCTAAAAACATACCTCTTTTTGACAAAAATGGATCAACCCTTCAAGATCTCTTCACTTTTCTCTCTGTTTTCTCTCTTTCACTCTTTCTTCTTTGAAAACACAAGACTGCTCACAAACATATCAGTATGAGATGTAAATCTCATCAATCTGATATTTATGTGATAAAACCAACTTTTTCAATAAACCCCCTTGAACTTTGATTCTCTTTACACTTTTTCCCCCAACTTCCAAAATTAACAAAATTTCGAAACTGGTATTACAATAGGTAACAATTAATATGACATAATTGTGTAAATTATTAAATGTCAAATCTTGCTATATTATGAGATTGTTGGTCTAACACTACTTGGTATTTGGTTTGACTCACAGGTCCTTCTAGTGGCGTTCTTAAGCCGTTTTGATGTACCGGTCGTGCACATAGGAGCCTCGTTGGACCGGGATTTATGGGATATTGAGAAGAGCGTTTTGGAAATATAGCGACACCCACTTTTAATCTAGCGAGTAGTTGTTTTAGATTAAAATAGGTTGTTTGTATTATATTTCATTTTACCGCTACTATAATTGTTTCAAACTACCCCTCGTTGTTGGGTTTTAGTTGTCGTAGTTACAGGTTTATGAATCCTCGTATTTCAAGTGTTATATTGTTGAAATTTATTTATTCAATTGACCCGATTTTTAGGGTGTTACAAGTTGGTATCAGAGCTCTAGTTTAAGTGAACTAGGTATGTAAACCAGATGCATAGACTTAAGTTGAGACCACTAGGTTTTGGATTGTGAGGATTGGGTAGTTCATCTAAGATGGGACTGCCTTAGAGTCAACAAAAACTACGTCGTTGAAAATTATGAAAGTGGTAGCGAGAATCTTTATGTAGTGTATGTTCATAATTTCAATTAGCTAATGCTATTATGAATGTATAATTATGTGAATATGCTTGAATTACGATGATTATGATGATCAATTAACCGCATTAGTATGTTCCATGTGTAAATCTTGTGTTGCCTAGCTCTCACTCTCTCTCGATTGTGTGGCAGATCGAAATGGTAAATACTCATAGTCGACTGCCGGTCGAAGGGGAAATGCATGAGGATAGTTCGTCCAACCCGAATCCGATAGTCAGGGCGGCGACAGTCTTTCCTCCTGGTATGTCGCCGATATTCACCGGAGTGGTGGAGCACGTACCAAGGGTGGAATTGGTGTCTTCAAACCCGATCCTTCGAGAGGCCAACCCTCAAACTGATATGATGACCAGTGTTATGCAAATGGTGACGTCGACCATGGAAAAGCAACAAGAAGTATTCCTAAAAATGTTGGAGGAGAGAGATGCTAGTCTCCGGAGATCGGAAGGGGTTGCGGAGAATGTGGTTCGGGGGGTACCGGAAGCGAGAATTGTACTGATGGGTTGGTGACCTTGGAGACAAGGCAACCCGGGAAGGGTTGTTCCCATAAATCTTTCATGGGTTGCAAGCCGCCAGCGTTTGTCGGGGCCGATGATCCAGTGCCTTGCATGAAATGGTTGAGGGAAATCGGGCACGCCTTTAGGGCATGCGGTTGTGATGAGAGCCAGAAGGTGAATTTCGGTTCTCAAATGCTTCGGGGTGCGACTCTAATCTGGTGGGATGTTTGCACCGCAACTATAGAGGAGTCAGTTTTGACATAAATGACTTAGGCAGTATTCAAGAAGAAAGTTTTGGATGAATATTGCAGCGAACAGGAGATGGACTTGATAGAAGAGGAATTATGAGCTTTAAAGAAAGGAGAGTTGTCGGTAAAGGAGTATACCCGACTCTTCATAGAGAAGTTGAACCTTGTGGGGCATGTGGCCCCAACCGAGGGGGAAAAGGTAAAGGCCTATTTGAAAGGTCTACCTGCGGACATGGGGTCAAGATTCTGCAACTCAAAGGATACAAACCTTCGGGAAACGATAAAAGAAGCCAAGCTCATGGAAAGGGTATATGCGCAAGATAAAGAGGAAAAGTTAAAGGTCGTTGAGAAGAGAAAATGGGAGAGCCCGCCGAGCTCGTTCAAGAAGCCGAAATTTCAACAAAGTGGTAGGAAATTTGATGATCGTCGGGAGGCGAGATGGTGTTCCAAGTGCAAAAGCAAGCACTCTGGTTCTTGCAACCCCAATCCCAACCCCACTACCAATCCACTCTCATGCTTAAAGCGTGGCAAGTCGGACCACATTATTCCGAACTGTCCTATGCAAGGGACAACGTGTTTCGAGTGCAAGGAGACGGGGCATGTGAAGAAAGATTGCCCAAAGCTTAAAGGGAATTCGAGAGGAGGTAACTATGGCGGGCAACCGAAGAAGGAGGCCATCCCTAGGGCTCAAGGGAGGGCATTTCAAATGACGCAAGAAGAAGCGAAGGAAACCACCGACATGGTGTCGGGTACGTTCTTACTCAACTCTTTACCCACAAGAGTATTATTTGATTATGGTGCGAACTTCTCTTTTGTGTCAAATTTATTCTGCAAGTCTTTGGTTGCGCCTGCTAGTACACTCCAAGATGCTTTGGTTATAGAAGTAGCAAATGGGGAACGGGTAGTTTTAAGAGACATTCTAAGGGACTATCATCTAGAAATAAGTGGCGAAACTTTCAAAGTGGATTTACTCCCATGACCATTGGGAGCTTTGATGTGGTGGTCGAGATGGACTGGTTGACGAAGCATCAAGCGGAGATCTTATGTTCCAAGAAACTCATACGGATTCCCATTCGGTATGGAGACTTTATCTTAGTGTATGGCGAAAAGCGGAACGGTGAAGTGACCATCATCTCATCCATCAAAGCCATAAAGTATCTGACAAAGAAGTGTCCTTCGTATCTAGCCTTCGTGGTAGATGCAAAGGTAGAGAGGAAGAAATTAGAAGAAGTGAAGATTGTCAATGAGTTTCCGGACGTGTTCCCCGACGACTTGCCAGGCTTGCCACCCGATCGACAAGTGGAGTTCCGAATCGATCTAGTTTCGGGAGCGACACCGATAGCTCATGCACCGTATCGTCTCGCTCCAACCGAAATGCAGAAAATGATATCTCAACTACAGGAATGACTAGATAACGGGTTTGTAAGGTCGATCTTGTAACACCCGGTTTTTCGTAAGGCAAGCTTCGTCCTTCGTTGGTTATCTCTCCGCCTTCCGTCTATATTTTGAGTGGAAAAGGTTGTACTCTCGAACCTTAAGTCGACCCATGCGAGAATCTCGAGTTTCAACCTTTTCGGGGCTCGGTACGTGTGGCGCGATTGCGACTCGCGATAGTGACATGTGTCACTATCGCGTGGAACAATCATCGGGGGTGTACCACCCGCGGTACATTCCCCGCGAGAGTGCCCTCGCGATAGTGACAATGTCACTATCGCGTGGCATAATCGCCCGCGGCCACTGGTTCCTAAATGCCCGAATTTCTCACCATATCTCTCATTTCTCACTTCCATCTTCTTCTCTTTTCTCTCCCAAACACTAAAACCGAACCCTAACCCATTTTGATGGTTTCCCCCTTGAACCACATGATTCTTCATCATCTAGCTAGTTGGAACCTTGAACCACAAAACCTCCATCTTCATCTTCCTCATCAAGTTCGTCGGTTGGGAGCTCGGGTTGAAGTGTTGTATTGGGTGTTCTCGGAAGCCTCTTTGTCTTCAAGGGTAAGTTTTCTTGTATTAAGGTTATAAATGCTCCATTGGTGGTTTCTTAAGGTTCGATATCTCAAATCTCGGATTTGATGGTTTTGAAGAAATTAGGGTTTTGATCTTGTTTAGGATCTTGGTATTTTTATGTTTGGATAACGTTTCCTTATGGTTGAAAATGGATATTTATGGGTTGGAACTTTGGATTTAGGTTTTGGAAGTTTTCGGTTTGAGGATTCAACTGGTCTTCAAAAGAGCTCGTTGGGTGAAATCTAGATTTAGCCTAAATCTAGCGAGGTGAGTTCAAGTTGATTTGTGAAAACGGTGTACATGCCAAAATGTTTATTTTAAAGCGTTTTACATGAAATTGTTAACTACTGATAAGCTTTGTTAACTGCTGATAAGCTTTTGTTAACTACTGATAAGTTGAGTATTTTTAAAAGTGTTTAACTTTATAAACTCATTTAGCACACATCTTTGGGATTTTGGAGCATTATGATAAATAAATCATGCATTTTGGTATTTCTATGATTTATTTTATGGAAGTGGTTTTTGAGTATAAATGTGTTTTGATTTGTGTTTTAGAGAAATGCATGGTTTTGTGTTATGAGACGTTTTGAAAGAATAAATGTTGTAAACTCACTTGGAAAATGAATTGTCCCAATCTAAACTACGTTGGAATTAATTATATGCTTTCGAGCATGGGTTTATATAAATATGGCTTGTTTATATTTGATTTCATCTTATGAATTTCAACGTTGGGTCTTTGGATTTGTTGAGCTTCTGGCTCGGTTTGGATTTTGTTGGGTTTTGAGGACACTTGTCCGTTTTAATTGCTCGATGTTGAGCGTTTGGTTATGATTTGCATTTACTGCATCTTAGTTGAGCATGTCATGTTTTGAATGCTTTGGTTCATTCATTTTGAGTCATGTGATGGTTTAGTTAGTGCAATGGATCCATAGGCACGGTGTTCCTCTGTCCCCGTTCGGGAAGTTGGTTCACCATTTGGCACGGAACAGGCATCGGGCTCCATGGTAAGTAGGGTGTGGGCCTATACGGTCGGGCAGCGTCCCATGGACAGTAAGGTGTAATTCCATTGTGCTCGAGTTGCCCGGTTTTGGGGACTCTCAAGAAAATACCTGGAGTGGTTGACTTGATGTTTTCGAGCTAAAGACTTGGAGTAGTTGATGCTCGGTGGGTGTTTTATGTGTAACCCACATGTTTTGATTTACTACCTAACTATGTGACGTATTTTGTGTTCCGTCACGTACAATGTAATCGGGTGTTCCCCGTCACCAATAGGTGTGGTTTTGGTTATGGAGTTTTATAATCCATGTTTTCGGAGACATTCGAGTATAGGTATTTACCTATGTTTTAAGGTTTTGGTTATTGAAACTCATTCGAGTTATTGGGATGTTTTGGGAAGATGGAGTTAACTACGTTTTCGGTGTTTGATCATTATGAGGTCAGTTATATTTTACGAACACTTTGGGTTTCGGCTTTATTTAAAGAGGTGTGTGTTTTATGATTTTAATCACAAAAAGGGGTGAACGTTGAAAGGAGATTGTTTTAAGATTTAATGTATTTCATTTTTGGTTGCTTTCAAATCAAACGTATGGGATTGTGGAAATCATGATTTTAAATAACATTCTTAAAGTTATTGTTTTATATTTACATCCCTAATGTAAAACTCTTGAGCTCACTAGGTGTTAAGCCTAACCTTTTTATTTGTCGGCATGTGCATCAGGTTCCCGAAGGGGGTTCGGTTCTAGCAGTCGTATGAAGAGATGTGCTTAGTGGTTCACGAGTGTAAGCATTTGGCGCAGTCTTCCGCAGTTTGGAGATAGCGATACTTTTGTGTTTTAGTAGCACCCATCTTTATCATATACTGTTCGTATAGAAAGAATGTGTGTATTGAGGTTAAATATTAAATTGTGGTCGTAGATGATTTATTTATTGGTGTATTTAGAAAATTTTAAATTAGATGATATTTCCAGAATTCAGGGTGTTACAGAGCTCGTCTCCGTGGGGAGCTCCGGTACTATTTGTGAAGAAGAAGGATGGGTCGATGCGCATGTATATCAATTATCGAGAATTGAACAAGGTGACTATCAAGAACAAGTATCCATTACCCCGAATAGATGACCTCTTTAATCAACTACAAGGGGTCGAATGCTTTTCCAAGATCGATCTTCGATTTGGCTACCATCAAGTGAAGGTTAGTGATAGTGCTTGGAATACACCTATAGACGTGTGCTAATTAAACCTCAAAGCAAGTATACAATGAGATCTAATATCGTCTTTCAAGTAATAAAATGGTAAGAACCAAGTATCGTCCCACAGAGATTGGAGTAAAAGTAGATTAAAAAGTAAGAAAAAGAAATGACTTCAGATGGCGATTTTGAAGACTTGATTTGGTTTGGTTTGTCACTTGATTAGATTAACAGAATAATAAAGCAAGCACGAGTGTAAGACATTTAGGTGAGATTTAAACACAAATTCCAGCAGACTTATGCTACAACCATAACTAGATCCACCATCTATTTTGAGGGTATTCCTCTCGGACTTCAATATTCACGCTACTGTTTAGAGTCGACTAAACACATCTCTGTGCAACCTCCAACTATTTATAGTGTAGAATAAAGTCCTCAAAATATATAGACGATCAAATCTCTTTGTATCTAAAATCGCTCTCTCGAGCCGATTCCCATATCATCCAAGTTGACGTGTTCGAAGGGGCTTATCTCTAAGTCCTCTACACTTTAACACTAATGACTAGCGATCAACTTGTCGAGAATAAATCAGTTTATAAATAAAAAGCAACTCTCTCAAGTCTACTTCTTATATCATTCAAACTGACGTGCTTTTGGTAGCTTATCTCTAAGTCGGCACTTTAACACTTTAGCAAGTGATCAGTTCGTCAAGAAGTGTCATTGAACTTTATAAAACTTGAAATGAAATGATGGAACATTGTTATTGCGAAACAACGTCCACCTTTCTTTGGTTTAAAATCTCACTCTTTTATCTCACACCCGAGCTAAATAAAATTAGCTACTCATATTTAAAGACATAAAGCGATAAATGACGGAAAATAAAAACATAAATGTAAATGACATAAATTAAATGACGGAATATAAATGACAAAAATTAAATGACGGAAATATAAATTACAACAAATATAAAAGACTTGAATATAAATTGCAAGTAAAGTAAAGTAAAGAACTAAGTAAATAATACTAGAAATAATAAAGCATAAAAGACAAGGGATGATGACTTCAAAAGATTACTTGGAATTAATAAAGTAAACCAAAATCACAAGGTTATTGATGCCAACCTTTGATTTTCACTAACATGAGAGAGAATTAGATGGATTATGGATGCTAAATTACTACCCCAAGCTCCCCTTTTATAACCAAGGGGAGTGGCACAAAAGGTAATTATCCTAAATAAAGTACTTAAAGTACAAAAGTAGTCTTAACCAATAGTTAATAACCAAAAGACAATAAAGTGTTTAACCACAAATTACAAATCAGCCAAATATTAGTCTAGAAGGTTCCCAAAAGTCAGATTCAAAACTCAAAAAGGTCTTCCCACAAAAAGCTCCTCCTAGCTTATCCATTAAGCTCTCCATACGGCTGCTGTAAGGATGCTGCAGCATGCTGCACTTATAAATCTGCCCAAAAATACACCAATTAGCTTATCCAAATGCAATAAAACAAGTTCTTCATATCCTTAGCTCCAAGAAACAAGAAAAGAGAAAATAATGAACTAAAATGACTCAAAGGTTGGGATTAGAAGTTAAAAGCTATGCTAAAAAGAAGATAAAAATAGCGTAATAGCACTAAATAATTAGTGCCATCAGTTAGAGAGGGAGACATCGTGAAGACGACTTTTATGACTCGCTAAGGCCACTACGAGTTCCTAGTCATACCATTTGGACTGACGAACGCGTCGGCCATATTCATGGACGTAATGAATCAAGTGTGTCGACCATTATTGGATCGGTCGGTCATCGTGTTCATCGGCGACATCTTAATATACTCCAAGGACGAAGAGGAGCACAATCAATACTTACGGGAAGTTCTGGAGGTGCTGAGAAGAGAGAAATCATACGCCACATTCTCCAAGTGTGAGTTTTGGTTGCGGGAAGTTCAATTCCTTGGGCATGTGTAACACCCTGAAATCTGGAAATAGCAATTGATTTAAATTTTTCTAAGTACATCGAATAATGATACGTCTCCAAACATAATTTATCATTTAAGCTCAAAACACACATTTCAGTATATATATACAGTCTAAAATAAGGACGGGTGCTACTGAAACCCAATAAAGGTCACTATCTCCAATCTGCGGAAGACTTCACCAACTACTCACCCTTGTGCTAAGCTAAGGCTCGACTCTTCATAGAACTGCTAGAACCAAACCCCCGACTGGAACCTGATGCACATGCCGACAAATAAAATGTTAGGCTTAATGTCTAGTGAGCTCAAGAGTTTTCAACATATATAAATAAATCATTTAAAAATGTAAGAATGTAATTAAAGTCATAACCTTTCAAAATGATATGCTTTGCTTATGAAACGACTCATTTACCAATAAACATGCATTTTAAACGAAAGAGACACCACGTTGATCACTAACCAAACCAAGATGTTTTACAGAAAGATTCCAATATAAAACGTCTTTCGTAACTTATATTTAACCTAAAACTCACACAACCATAAAATGAAAGGAAACCAAATACTGAAAACGTAGGAATGACGCATTCCATTCAAGCCTTAATATACGTGGGGGAAACCCAATATTAAAGCCATCATTTATCGTCGACCACATAACAACCCATTTTGGTAAAATACGACATTACCATATAAAATACCACGAATCAACGATGAAGAGACCCGTATATACTGAGAATAAAGTAACACGCAAGTAGGCCGTTCACGCGACTTCCTTGTATGTCATCTAACCGTTTCCATCTTGGGTGGCGAGAACACGTGAATGGGGCCACCCGCGATGTTATTGGATTTCACCAACGTGCCCCGGTTCTAGTTCCCATGCCATAACAGACATCACAATCCTCGAACCTGTTGTTGCCCCTTGCCATACTCCGTCGAGTTCCTCCCCGCGGTCTTACGAGCAACCGGGTGCCTAATCCAATCTAGACGAGTTCCAACTCTGCGGCTCAAATCACATATTCCTACTCGCTAGCAAACCCGAGCGGTCACTAAAAGTAACCCAAAACCTCAGGCCTTACATAACCGACAGGCTTACGTGCCTATGGATCCATTATGACACTATCTATCATTACATGACTCCAAAAGAATGACCAAAGCACCCAAAGCATGTAACTCTCCAATGACATGAATTAATCGTCAACACTCAAAACCCACGACGGTTATAAATCCGGACAAATGTCCACACGACTCATTTAGTCAAAATCGAGCCAAGGGCCCAACACTTTACTTAAATTTCCAACGAAAGCCTTTGTAAACATTAAAACACGTTTAACCGACTGACGAAGACACAACGACCCAAAAGTATAATTATCTCAAACTCAATATCAGTTGAGGCAAACCATTTTCCAAATGACTCTCACCCTTATATTTCCAAAATGTCTCATAACGCGATAATATACATTTTTCAAAAAGGTTTATAAGCTCAAATACACCAAACGACACTTACGTCAAATGAACTCCAATTATATATGTAAAATCATCAAAGAAACATTTCAACATGATTTATTTATCAAAATTCTCAAAGACCCCAAAATGGGTGCTTCACCATGTTTATAAAACTAAACATTTCAAAATAACCGAAACTTATCAGGTGATCAGCAGTTAAGATATTTGATGAAAAGCATAAACACTTTAAAATAAACCTTTTGGCATGTACACCGTTTTCATAAATCATCTTGAACTCACCTTGCTAGATTTAGGCTAAATCTAGATTTCACCCATGAGCTCTTTTGAAGACCACTTGAATCCTCAAGCCGGATTCAACTTGAAAGAAAGCATTTTGTTTATAAAATGTGTTTATACCATATGACTATCTATGGTTGGTCACATATGTTATTGTGACAAGTCTGTACCATTACTAGTGGATTCCTAGGTTTTGAATCGACTGTTATTATTGGGATGTTTATTCCCCTTTTTGTAGCTATGGATGCATTTGACCCCCAGGGGCCTTTGGTACGGTTATGTGAGATCGGTTACTAGCCATGGGTCATAATGTAGTCCTAGTGAACGAGTATGACTTGGTTTCCTCGGGGGCCCTCCCTCACATCTTAGTACGGACCTTGTTGTTCGTGGCCATGGATTCCAGGTATTTAGCTCACAACTCGGATTGTGGCCTACTTTTGTGTTCCGTCGCAATCCTTGGTAAATCGGGTTTCCCCCGTCATCGCAAGATGATTTTTTGGACCGATCAGTCCTTATGTGGAAAAGATTTATTTTGTAAACCAAAACTTATTGAAAATATTTCCTTTTGATGAAATTGTTTATATCTCTTGAAATTATAAACTGTATGTTCTCACTAGGCTTTAAGCCTAACACTTTTTCTCAAATGATGTGTATAACAGGTTCCCATTAGCGGTGGGTTGCCAAGGGTTTGAGTGACGAGCTTGGTCTCGGGGGCTTTTGAGATGACTAGTATTTGATGTTGGGCAATTGTTTAAGTCCCATTCTTTTGGTGATATTGGATTAACAATCGATGAAATCTAGATAGTTTATGTTTAGATTAGTTTGTTGTTAAATTTCATATCCGCATGCAGGTTTTTGTAAAGGTGTAGTACATTTCCCCCTTTTTAGGAGGTTTATAGCAATTCAGATGTCATTCTTGCCCAGTTTCCGTTTTTTTCAATTTACTCTGAATTTTAGGGTGTTACATGGTCTCATCCCATACACCATATGCCACCATAGATCACCTCAAACTGCCACTAACATCCCCTTTTTTCAACCCATTTTCTTTTGTCTTTGGTGCATAAATCAACTTTATTTACACCCCATTTTTTTGTTTATTAATACATAATTTTTTTTATTTATTTCTATTTATTAATATTCAACATTTTTTTTTCTTTCTTTCTGTTTTATTAAAATTTCAGCGGCTAAATTTCTTTTCTATTTTATTAGTTAAAACAAGATGTTGCACACCTGTATTAACGGAGCCAACTCTAACGATGTTAAAAGAAAAGACCAGTTTGGGTTTAGAAACATGAAAAATAGACCACTGGTGTACTTTATGAATTTTAGGGATCAAACTAAAAAGCAAATATAGATAAACAAAAAAAAAATGTAAGTTACTGTTTTCGGATTACTATAAAACTACAACACTTCCATTCCCTAAAATAACTAATAAGGGGCTTTTTGCCTTAAAAAAACATCTTAATGGCTCTTGAGTCTGAATCGGTCAAACATTTATACATTCAGGTTGTTTGTTTTTTTCGGTTTTCAGAACATCTTAACTCTTAAATATATCTGAAATAAAAAGTGGTGGCCTAACTTCTTAAAACCTCTTATCGCCACCTCATTTTATATGTTATTCTTTCTTTCAAGACGCCTCCAAACGTTACAAAAACAAACAATTTTATTGATTCAAATTTCAGACTTCAGCACCACCTCTTATTAATCAAAAGTGAAATAAAACTTCAGACTTCTTAAAAAACAAACGTCGCCTAAGTATTTTTATAATTTTTGACGATTAGATAAAAATTTTATTTGGAAATGTAGTAACAATGCAATTTGTTTTTTCAAGGGACTGATATTGAATACTATTGTATAGTACAGGGAGCAATTTTGCCATTTACCAACTTTGGTCGGGCCAAGTACATCTTACCCGGTTAACCCGGGTAGGGTTACAAAGGCTTCTCTCAACTAATTTATTGTCTTCTCGGAACACACAACAACAAACGCATCGATTTCTAAACTAACCTCCTTCCATCAATTGATTCGGTCGGCAATCGGCAAAGTCTTCGCCATCCTCGGCGTTTACGACTTCTAACGGAATTCCTGTTACACATCGTTATAATCTATTAGGTAATATTTTGAAATTTGAAGCATGAAATTTGGTGTTCGATGCGATTCTAATTGCAAATCGTGGAATCGGAGTTCCAAAACATACCTTAAGTTAGCCATACGAACAGAATCGTCAGTCAATCATCAAAGCGATGATATAAATATATAATTATCAGAACGAGTATTTGTCGTGAAATTAAATCTGAACATGTTTAATTTGTGTGGGTTTTTCTCTGGATTTATGGTTTGTGTAGAGAAGCATGTACCATCCAAGAGGGAATAACGCGTATGGACAGGGGCAACAGCAACAGCAGCAACCTTACTCTGGTCAATCTGCTTTTGGTCAAAATGTAAGGTTTATATTTTACGTCTGTCATTTGTGTGCAATAATTTGTGTTAGAACTAGGCTTCTAGCACTTCAGTCGCTTAAGTATCGCACCCAAAACAATAAAAGGCGTCTCACCTTAGGTGATTTTTCACACAATAAAAGAAGATACTCAAACTTTCAACCATTTGATAGCCAATCCTGGGCAAACCTATACACACATGGGCAATGGCTGTTGATGGAAGATGGTTTATTTTTCTAATTTTCTTGTGACGGCTAGGCTTAGGGTCTTTTGGGCTTTGACCAAACTGATGCAAGACTTATCTGCGAGCAGAAAAAGTAAAAAAGGATTAGTAAAACAATAAAGTACTCAAGGAGATTGTTTCATACTATGAAATACAAAGAACTAATGTAACACTCTAAAAATTAGTGGAATAAAATTCGAAATTTCTGCAATATGACGGCTATAAATAGATAGAAACCTGGATACAAAACCTACTATAAACAATCTCAAAGTATCATCCCAATAGAACGGGGAATCAAAGTTATAGTCATTACAATCAAATAGGTGAAGAATACACTAACAACCTAGTAATCTAACTTAAATAAGAAAGATTAAGATCGGGTGTTGCTATTATTCCAAAAGGTATGATCGCTATTTTCAAAATGCCGGTCTATACATCTCCCAAAAAGACCGCTCTTAGACCAAAGCTATCCGCTCAGTCCCGACGAACCCCACCGGAGACCTGACCTGTCATACATGTCATTTTAAGAAAAAGTGTTAGGCTAAAGCCTAGTGAGATCAGACATTTGTAATTAAAGAGATTTAATATAAAAATAAGTAAAAGGTTTCCGTTTGTACAACAACAATAATGAAATGGTAATGATAATGCTCTTTGAAATAAACCAATACCTCTTGGGTTAACGGGGGAGACCCGCCTACTAACCCGAATGACGGAACACAAAAGTAAGCCATTCGATAGGTCAGTAAAGTCAATAAACACATAAAGTACACGCAAGGGATGTCAGGCTCAGTAGCTTTAAATGTACACCCACGGAAACTCGAGTTCAACTCCGTCGAGTTCCTATGTCGAGCTCCTCATCCAATATCGTAATACTTGAGCACGAAGGACTTATACCGCACCCGGTACCTAACGCGCAGCACGAAGGACTTATACCGCACCCGGTACCTAACGTGCCTCGACGTGGAAAACTAGTCGTCCCAACGCCAGAACAATAATAATCAAATACGGGGTCATGACTCCCAAATGCATCACTTAAACCAATTAATGCACATAAGGCCCAACAATTAATCTCAAAAGTGGTTAATATGCAATAATTGATATGGAGGGTGTTATCCACCAAAACCGCTCCCATTGTTTATCAAAAGACCTTTAGTGAATGTGTAGACGATTCATCATTATTTCAAATCCCCAAAATATGCAATGAGTTGATATGCAAACTTATCAGCAGTTAACCAAAATATCAATATTTCCAAGATCATAAGTTTTGCATAGTAAGGCCATTCACTTAAAAGTATAACCCAAGTAGAAACTAGTTAAAGAACATTAATAAAGTTCATAAATCATCATTTCCCCAAAAATCATCCAAAAACACTAATATCCCCAAAAGTTAGGTTTAACTCAATGTTCTACAAAACCAAGTATATGAAAGGGGAGATATTAGGTATTCAAAATCCACCTTTTGACATGTATAAAGTTTGATAAAATGTGTAAGAACTCACCTTGGTAGTTTCCTTAAGAAAGAAACCAAACCCTAGAAATAGAGGAGATGAAATCACTTGAGAGCTCACCAATCACCACTTCCTAAATGTATTAAGGACCACCATTAATGACCTAGAATCATCATAAATGAAGAGAGAAGTCTAGAGGGAAAGTGCTTACCGAAGTCAGCTGCCAAAATCGCTCCCAAACCCTAGAACTCGGATAAAAATGACTGAAAATCGTGACTTGTCTTTTTATACCCGAAACACTTGCCGGCGATAGTGACACGGCGAGAGTGACATCTGTCACTCTCGCGGGCATAATCGCACCAATACCCCCACCCGCGGTACAATCTGGGCGATTGTGACCCTGTCACTCTCGCATGGCACTATCGCGAGAGACGTACCGAGAGTCCTTGACCCCCGGCGATTGTGCCCCTGCGATTGTGACATCCTGTCACTATCGCGGGCACTGTCGCGAGCCATCCCTCACTTCACAATTTTGACACTTTTTAGCCCACGATGCTTAACTCCAATAGGTTCAATATAAAACTGATAAATCCTTATAGTTAAGAGGTTCCCAAAACAAGAACGATAACACAAAGGCTCTCAGAATTCGGGGTGTTACAACTAAACCACTTGATCGAGACAATCAACCTTGAGGATTACTACCTATATGTATATATATATATAAATGTATGTATGTATAATATGAGCTACTACTTATTCTGAAAATAAGAAATAAATACCAACAATTATCCTACTAACAGTCCTCTTCCCAATTCTTTTATTCTACTAACAATTGGATAATGAGACAATCGGTTTTTTGTTTACTAACAATTGAGAAATGAGACAATTGGTGGTCATCAATCTTCAGACACAAGTCACACAACATAAAAAGCCATTTTTTGCACCAGGTCGAGAGACAATTGGTTTTTTGTTTACTGTGACGGAGTGTTTGACGAAGGAGAGAGGGGTGATGCTGTGAAACTTAGGGTCAAGATTGATTGCATTATTTAAAACCAAACCCCATTAATAATTCCATTATCGTTTCCTATCTCAACCAAACACTGTCAATGATTATCATTACAATTCTATGGCTTCTAATACCCCCAACCAAACTCCCCTTCAATGATACTGAACAATTTAAAGTCATATAAAAGAAAACCAAACCAAACGGACCCAGTAAATCCCACTTAAAAGTAGGGTCTAGGAGGGTGGAGATGTACGCAGACTTGACCTACCTTAAAGAGTAGAGCGGTTGTTTACATGAAAGCTCGTGCTTTTGCAAGAGTGTGAGGCTGGGAGCAAACTTGTAGCACGAATCATGGTTTTAAGAAGCGGAAGAGGCATACGCCTTGAGGCAAGGCAGTCCAAAGCCGGACTTCAGGCGGCATCTCTCATGCTTTGGACAAGACATACACCTTTGTGATATGAGACGGTGAGACGTATTCTATTTCACAAAAGAGTAAAACCCTATACTTCTATAGAACACATCTATGCTCAAGCAAAAAAAGGATGGCAACTTCTTTCTAGGTTTCTACTCTCAACGACCCATCTTCTCTTTCTCTCACATGCAATTGAGTGCTTTCTAATATTTTAATTAATCTTTTATATGTTTATTAGAAATATATAATATATTATTTTATTAATAACGTTTGTATTTGTTTTATTATTTTTTCTTAAAACAATTTGTTTTTGTATATGTTTTTTACTATAAACATATAATATAACACTATATTTGATAGTTTTTGTTTTTTAGTTTTCTGATTAATATTTTTTAAGTTTTTATTATATATATAATATATTATTATAGTTAATTAACTTTTGTATTTGTTTTATTTTGTTTTTAATTGAATGCTAGGCAAATGATTTTGGATATAGTATATGAAGGATGGCTCAACATTTGTCTTACATGTGTTATGCTATTGTAGAAAATGCATGAACTTTAGTGGCATTATGGAAGATACCATATTCGTCTTTCAAAAAACGAACACTTTTGTCAGTTTTGTAGTCAGACAGGTATTTTCTTGGTTGATAAGGTGCAAAATATCTATATCCTCGTTTTTAATGAAAGAGATACACTTTTCAAGTACAAATATTTTTGGCTTTTGTCGTGAATCAACTCCTACAAATATCTCTGTCTAGTTTTGGTGATGCTCCCCTCATCCCAAAACAAAAAAAAGCCTTTTGCTCGAAATGTAAAATTATTTAATTGAGGTGTAAAGAACATCAATTTCCTGATATATCGTCTACAAAGATTTAATATCATATTGTCATGGAACACCTTAAAAGATACCTTCAAATGGACTTCATAAAAATATAGAGATTGTATGAATTCTTATAAACAAGAATTTTGAATGACACTCATTTGATTATTAAAAAATGAGAATGAATTTATCAAGAAAATTTAGAATTGTAGTGGGTTTATAGTAAGCATATACAAAAGAAAATACTATAAAACCAGGTTCTTAAAAAGTTCGAAACACTAAAAAGCTCATTTGTTTTGAGACAAAACCAAAAGGACTATGCTCAATTCATCTGGGGTGGCATGGTTAAAATTTAACGTCTTCACCCTTTTCTATGTAATTCTGGTAATCCAATATCAACTTTGAAGTTTGATGTCAAAAGTAAAAACATCTAGTTTTTGGAATGGGCGTAAAATTTTGAGGAAAACTATGACTTATATAAGCTATAAAAAAATTTATTGTAATTAATAAATTGAAGAATACACATCAGTGTGTTATAAGTTTGAGGAAAACTATGACTTATATAAGCTATAAAAAATATTATTGTAACTAATAAATTGAAGAATACACATCAATGTGTTATAAGTTTGATGGCATGGCCTTCAATTTTTTTGTGCAATGAGTTAGTCTACTTTCTGATTCATGTTGCTTTCATTAGTGATAACTTAGCTATTAACTTGACTTATGTTTCTGATTTCTCACTTTTATTTGGGTGAAGTTGGGGACCGATGGGGGGGACTCTCAGATGTCCATGTCGTCACGTCATTCAGCCATGTTAGGTGGTCATTCGTCTGCTGGAGCTCATTATGGTGGTCAGTATACTTCCATGTATGGTTCAGTGGCACTCAGCAGTGCTCTACAGGTCAGTGAACATATGATTTAGTATCAAAAATAAAATTTCATATATTACCCAGTTTTAGATGATGAAGACTCTGGTTAATCTATTTAAAAACGTTGTATCTGATTCACCAAGCTTGATTTCTGTGTTATGTTCTGCAAACATATTAATTGCATCCGGTAGCATCTAAACTCTATTGTTACTTCTAAAGGCTACTGGTGCAAGTGCCAAAGGATCTGGATCATCTGCTTTGGAAGGTCGAAGTGCTTATGTTTCATCCATGCAAGAGTCACCAAAATTCGCATCTGGTGACTACTCTGTGCTTAACCAAAAGTATGGTAAAAAAGGGGAACAAATGTTTACTGATAAGCTTTCTGATCATCCACCAGGGGATAGACGCCAGTATGTTGAAAGGCCAGGCGTTTATTCTGTCCGAGATTCGCAAAATGAGCCGACTACTAGGTTTGGTGATTCAATTGCTTTTGGTCATCATCAACATCAGGTTTTGTATCATTATTTTCTACTTCTATCAGTGGTTCTTGTTTGTTTCAAACTGTACGCCAATTTGTTTCTTCACTGGTATATGGAAGCTTGATTTGTAGCTTGTTGTGACATATATTTCATGTCTAATTGTTTCTGAACCAGCCGGACATATATGATCGCTTGGATGCTGCATCAGCACTCCGGAAAGAATTGCTACAGGCTCAGACACTACAATCTTCTTCTATTGAAGGGAGTTCTAGGTAACCTACTTCACACGATGTATGTGGATTAATGTCTTTTAGTTTAATCGTATTGTTTCTTGTTTTCATTTTTTCCGGAAACTTTATACCATGATCATGTTTTTTCTTCTTCAAGTTATTTGTCCATGTATGTCCCTCTTATGTTGTGCTTACCAATGCATGAGGAGCAAGAGATGTACTTGATGCTGATGGCATACTTCTTTACTCAGTCACATGACAATCACTTTCTAAGACGAAACTATTGAAGATAAAATGTTCATAATCTGATGTCTTAAAGCACTAAGCAGCAAAACGTTTCTGGCAGACAAGCTGATTATCTAGCAGCAAGGACGGCTACAGTTCGTCACGCAGGTCAAGAACTTTTGCCGTATAGTGGGAGAATGGATCCCGATCCTAACACTTTGTCAATGATGAGTGGTCTGTCGCATCGTGGCCATCATGCTCCCTCAATACTAGGGGCCGCCCCACGGAGAGATGTGGATGATCTTTTGTATGCTCCTGGTTCTGCAAATCCTGGTTATGGAGTTAGCCTACCACCTGGCAGGGACTATGCTTCAGGAAAGGGTCTTCATACTACAACCCTTGAGCCAGGTTATCCAGGTGGTATTTTAGCACGTGCTGGTTATGCAAGGCTTGATGATCGTAAAGATGATAGGGGACATGCTCGGGAACTTGAGCGAAGAGATGAAGAACGTCGTAGGGAGCTTTTGCGGGAGAGAGAGAAAGAACGCGAACGTGAGCGTGAGCGTGAACGAGAAAGAGAACGTAAGAGGGAACGAGAACGTATCTTGGAGCGTCGTGGAAAGAAGAGAGAGAGGGAGACCAAACGTGTTACTGAAATTAGGCGTGAACGAACTCCACCCAGAATCTCTAGGGACCGAGGTGGTTCATCATCAACAAAGGCCGAGAGATCGTTTCGACGGGAATCACCACTTATTGAAGCTCCGCATAGGTGGATTTTGTTGCTTAATTTGCGCCTGCTAAAGTTCTGTTTGCATAGTTGATACCGTCTTTTGCAGTCTAAATGACTAACATTATGTTCTGTTATGCTGAAGGCGTCGTTCACCTGTTAAAGAAAAACGAAGAGAATATGTCTGCAAGGTAAAAAGGCACATAAGAGATATGTCATTGAATGATTATAAGCTTCTCGTCCGTTGCCGAGTTTCCTTTTTTCTTCTTGGGTTGTGGGTGGTGAATTCTACATAGCAACTATCCTGTTTCTCCAATCTTCTGCTACTCTGTTGAATTTGAACCGAAGAGTACTGCCCCTTTTGTACTCATTCCTGTTACACTGCTATCGAAATCACTTCATTCGTGACTTGTCTTTTTTTTTTTCTCTCTTGATAGAAGATGCATTTCTTGGCATTCTTTGTTGCTCATCTGCCATCGAACCCTTCTATTCATTTTTGTATCTCGCCTTCCATGAATCTTGTAGAACCCTTATGGGTAGATCATAGCACTTTGGTGATCTAAGGTGGTTTGGGTTAAATTTGTGAAGATGCCTATTACATTCTGAATTATCTTCACCTTTGAATTCTTCCTCTTCGATTGAGAAGTGAGCTCTAATGAGACCTATGCATCAATTGAATTTTTTTGAGACATATATGGCTAATGCCTATTTAGAGAATGCTCTGAAAGCAGGAAGATACGATTTACACTACACTTGAATATCTGCTTCCTGTCACTTGCGTATAGTTTTGATGGTTTTGAGGGTCATCTTTGCAGGTTTATTCATCCAGTTTAGTAGATGTTGAGAGAGACTATTTGTCTATTGATAGGCGGTATCCTAGGCTATTTACTTCTCCAGAATGTTCAAAGGTATCTTATGCTTTTGTATCAACTACTTTTCTTCTCCATATTTAATGTTAACATTAGTGCTAACTTGCTGCAGGTGATTGTTAATTGGTCAAGGGAGAATCTTAAAATTCCATTGAATGTCCCTGTCAGGTATGGTTGCCTTTGTTTTGTTTTCTTTCTTTTTTCCTGTAGTTCTAGTCTTTTGACTCTTCAGCCATTTCGTAAGCTAGCTTCTTTTTCTCCATACATGGTTCACCAAACATGTTATTTCCATAAGAAGTCATTTGCCCTCAAAAAGGATTTTAAAATAAAGGTGACATGCTTAGGGGCTGGATTGTTTGATGTCAGTATGACTTTCTTTTATGATATACTCTCTCTAAAGAGGTAAATGACACTTGTTCTTGGTAGGATGTCAAAAATAATTTGTATTCTTTCACATGAGTTTATCTAAAGCAAAGATGCTACCCTACATGTATAAGGCAACCATTGTGGATTAGAAAATTATCTTTTTATTTCATCTTGTTAGTTGCAATAATGCTCATTAGTTTAGAATTGTGGTTGGGCATTAGGAGTGCAATAGGTGAGGATTCCCCAGGAGCGGGCCTTAATGTTACTTATCCTTTGGTTGTAGTTTCGTTTTGCTTTGTTTAGTTTATGTACTCTCTGCTACGCTACCATTTTGTTTACTTGCTTTAACCTTTTTTTATTGCCTACTGTACTTTTTTAAAGTATATAATATTTATATAAGGCAAATTTAACTCACACACACTTTTCACCATTGATGACACTTGAACCCTTCAGGAAGGTGGGGTTACCGGGTACTGCTGGGCCAATGGCCCATAGTTTTCAAAAGTGGTTGAGGCATACGCCTCAAGGCGAGGCGGCCCAAAACCGCACTTGAGGCGTCGCCTCTCAATGTCTGGCTGATTCGTATGCCTTGCATGTGTGAGGTGGTAGGTGATGTGGGTGTGCCTCTTTATTTAAATAATAAAAAGTCAAAAACTAAACCTTAGTAAAAAAAGAACGACTGGTTCTTGTTTTTCTCTCAACAGCGATTTACCTCCAATCACATTTTAAAACCTCCTTTTTTCTCCCTCTCTCCCACTAGGTACACACGCATATATTTATTCTTTGAACCTGCTGCATTCTAGCACCTGAGTAGAAGTCTTTTTTTGGACCTACTTGAGTATATTATATATATATATATATATATTGTATATACAATTTTTCTTTGTTAGTATGTGTGTGTGTGTATATATATATTCTTTTCTTTGTTAGTATGCATGTATATATATTTTCTGTATGTATATTGTGTAATTCTTGTCCAATATATAATGTATCCAATATATTTCTGTTTAGTATATTCTGTGATTTCTGTCTAGTATGTTTCCGCCTCGAGGCTTACGCCTTGCCTCATGTTCTGTACTTTAAAACCTTGCAATGGCCCTTTGGTTTGCCTACTGTACTTGCTCTACTTTTACAAACCTCTTCGTACTTTACCCTTTACGTCCCGAGCTGGTAAAGGTTGCTTACATCCTGCCCCAACCCTACTTCTGAGTGTGACATATTGGGTGTGTTTGGTTTGGTTTTTTAGTAGGATTTCTTTAAGAATTGAGCTTATGGTCAATGATGTTCTTAATCTATGTGGGAAGTTGTGTTTCTATTCCATTATTTGACTGATAGTGTATCAGTTTGAATGTCTTTTGTTGTGCATACTTTGAAGAATAAACATTGCAGGAGCAAAAATTAACAAATTGTTTGTCACTGTTAAAACAGTTTCGAACATGATTATGTTCAAGATGATAAGGAATCTCAACAGAAAGAGGCATCCACTGCAAAAATGGTCGAGGACCCTGTAAAATCAGAGCATGGAAGTACTCGGTGGAATGCAAAGGTGGATATTTTCACTGAGCAATTTATGACTTGAATTAATTTATAATAGTAAATACACTTGTGTTTGGATGATGGTGGTAACAAGCTTTCCCAACTTACCCAGAGAGAACAAAACATTGATATGTAATTGGTAACTAAAGAAAACTGCTGAAAAGATCTTGTTGTGAATGTTGTGTCGCTATATGAATTGTAACAAACTTGCCCAACTTAAACCACTTAGAGGGAACAAAACATTGAAGCGTAGGTAACTAAAGAGAACTGTAGAAAACTTGAAAAGAGCTTGATGTGAAGGATGTATTTTCTAATGGAGACCTTTTTGTTGTGTGTCAGTACCGATTGTTTCTGAAGAAGCAACCGGTTACTGCGTGACAGAGTGAGAACACTCTTAGTGATGTGCTAACTCAGATCTTCAAGTGGGCCTGCCTGCTTTCTGGATTGCAGTCCTTTTAAGAGTGTTTGCTGACAGTCAACTGGCCATTGCGCTTAAAATTGATTTATATATCACCCTGACCAGATCTGTCGGGATATTAAATTCAAATTCACTGCAGAAACCGGAACTATTCGAATTTTGACTGAATTCGTAAATGATGATCAATTGATTTTTATGAACTACACACTAATCAATTTGTTCTTTAATCAATCAAGAAACTCTGAAAATAAAGAAATCAACCAAACTGCAACACCGCAGTTTATGGTTCGAAATGGAGATTCATTCAATCTCCACTCAACTCCATGGCAGCCACTGTGATTCCTTTGCTTTTCTTTCTCTTCTGAAATACAAAGTTCTTCTTTCTCTCAGTTTACAGAACTTTCTCAATGTTACAAAGAAAAATTACAAGATATTGTCCTCATTAAAAGCCATAAAACACCATTTATTTATAGCAGTAGCTACAACTGATCTAAAGGAGGCTGTAATACAAAGGCCTCACCATCTGTTAATTTTAGCAAACATCCCACTCTGTATCAGTTAGGAATAACTGATTGTTGATTGGATCAAGTATCAACAATCTAGTTGTTTCATGAATTTAGTTTTTGGATTCTTCTTAGGTTGTTCCAGATTCTACCATATATGGGTTTGTTTTGTTTGTATGTTCATACTTTCTGTTTCAGTTGATGTTTTATTTTTCTTTCAATTCTTTATAACTAGAATACAAAGATAAGCACTCGTAGTATTTCTATTTCTAATTAGCTGTACATAAGTTGACATTGTTAATTAAATTTCTAGTTCTTGTACCACTTACATTGGTGTTGTTTTTTCCCCACAAGACACTTTTAAGTTCTTGGAAGACCTTTGCTTTGTCTGTAAATTATGGTGAGGTAGCTCTCTCCCTCTCTTCCATTTTTGGTACTCTCCTGTATCAGCGGATACAAAATCATATCTTACCACCTAAACTCGTATTAGGGATAATTGAGAGTATATGCAACCTGCAGGGTTATGCATGCTTTTCTGTCTTGGTGGGGATCTCCAATTATGGCGAAGAAAAATTTATATGGGATGACTTTTTGGAATGTTGTTTTGCATACCATTTATTGTTTCGGCGACATCATTATTATTCATACCATTTATGTGCGTTTAGATAATTGTGTAGTTGATCTTTCCATGCCAAAACAAGTGATTAGATCGGAAAGGTTCAATCAGAAATAAAACTATAAGAGAGGTTGTTTAGGAATTTAGTTTTTGTTCAATATGGCTGATAACCTTCATGAAGGGTCAATGTATGGTTCAGGAATGGAGGGAGTATTTGCTTTGACATCAAAGTATTTAAGTTATTTTGTCTTCTCCTCATCCTTTATACACTTGCACTCCCAACGTTTAGATTATTAAATATTTTGATTTATTTAGTGAAAAAGTTTGGAACCTCTCTCATTGTGGGTGCATTTTTAGTTTGGTGTATGCGTTAGGAGTTCTCTTCTTTTGATTCAGATCTGTTCTGCATCTTAATACTTCAACTGATGTTCACTGGTTTTTAACATATTGTCACATTCATCTACATTATTTGGTACTTCTATGTTATTGTAGGAGAAAATGCTTGCTGCTTGCTTCATGCATGGATCAAATGCATGCACAATGTTGTTTCATATGTGATTTCTTTTGTTTATTCGGTTCAGGTGATATTAATGAGTGGGCTTAGCCGTAATGCTTTGGAGGAGCTATCATCTGAAAGAGATTACGAGGATCGGATTCCCCATTTTTGCAATATGCTTAGGTTTGCTTGTCTTAGGAATGGGAATGCTTTAATGGCAATTGGAGGGTTGTGGGAAACTGTTGATGGCAATGATCCTTCAGTTGACAAATCCACTCTGGTTCAGACGGCTTTAAGGTTTGTTTTTGCATAATAAATTTTATCCTTACATAATCTCTTGACATCTGTTAATTTATATTATGTAGGCATGCCAAAGACCTCACAGGACTTGATTTGAAGAATTGCCAACATTGGAATCCTTTCCTCGAGGTAATTCTTAATTGTTTTGAGATATTATAGTGTGGGGAGTTTTCCAGAGAGGCCAAAATATATTGCTATTATTACTACAGGCTAATGTTAAAGACTTGCATCAGCCCAAGGAGTACATGTGATGGATGCAATATCGAGGGAATGTAGGTCTGTCAATGTACAGATCAATTATTGGAACTGCATATCTTCAAATAATCACACTGCTTCTAAATCAAATAAAGTTAAAACTAGAACCAAAGATAGGTGAAAGCTGCTGATTGCCAGCTGCTTGATATCCAACAAAGTATCTGAAATGTTTTTTAGAACCGAACCTTGGTATCTGATGTTTTGAAATAATAAACCAATTGAGCAGAACCTA
Organism: Arctium lappa; assembly: GCA_023525745.1. Classification (NCBI taxonomy): domain Eukaryota; kingdom Viridiplantae; phylum Streptophyta; class Magnoliopsida; order Asterales; family Asteraceae; genus Arctium; species Arctium lappa. The sequence goes on from CM042050.1 coordinate 19,630,907, forward strand.
CTAGCCAACTGATTAGAACCTGATGAATTCTTGATCAATTGACTAATACACAGAGTTTAATATAGAATTGGAAATGGAATTGAGTGGTTACAGTAAGTTCCAACAATTTGCCTACCTATACCAGTGCACCAAAGACTTGTACTTTCCTACTGCAAACCAGCCTTCTGGACTTATTGACTTCCACACCCAGCCCCCAACTCTCACCTTGTTCTCAAGGTGATAATAAAAAATCCGGTTTAAAGTTCAAACGCCTTACATTAACCTGGAAAAGGGTTGAAGATAATGACCAACATGCAAACATCCTGATGTCTTTTCTTGAGCAATCTCTTGAACTTCGAACGAGTTTTCATAAAGCTCCCCCGGAGATCATGTCTTCAGCATTTCCTTCATGCTGTGCCATGTGTCGAAGAGCTCGCTCAATATGATGCTTCCTCGTTGGCATTCTCCACAATCCATGAAAATGCACTGTTTTCAATCAGAAGAGAGTTTCCAGTTTTTATTCCTTGTGTGTATGCTTTCAACTCACATTTTGCAAAGTTGGCAATTACTTGTGCAACTTGAGCATGGACATCTGGATGTCTGCATCTGACCGTTCCTAACAATTCTTTAATACCACTTCAGCTCTTAGCATTAGCTGCAATTTGTCATTGCCACAAAGGTTAGTGACAACTCCAACCACCATTCGAAGAGTTTGAGGACCGTCAGCATTTTCTGTCGTCATTGTTAGCAAACTTATAACCCCTTGAGCCATTATAAGCTTCTGTTGTGTTCGTTCATTATAAGGTTCTCGAACTCTGGATATTCTAATCTTCAGAGCTCGGAAGAAGAGCTAGCAAGGATTTAAGGCCACCATCTCTTACACTCTTTTCCTGATTGGTTGCTTCAGCTGCCAACTTTGCAATAACCTGTACAACATAGATTTGCACTTTAGGCTCTTTTGCTTTCACCAGGGATAGAAGTTTTTTTAGTCCAAGTTGCTCAAAAAGTTTTGCCACAGAGCCTCTCTCCTGCTACCCTCCTGTCATGTCTATACTTTGATCACTCTTCAGTTGTTTTCTTGTCTCATCATAAAAAAAACTTATTTGCAACAAGTGATTTTGTAACATGGATATTTCTTCTTCAAGTTTCTCTCTGTGGGAGTAAATAAACAAGGAAGGGTCCGTCTTGGAGCCCTGAAAGCCAAGAGGATGAAGGACCGTAGAAAGGCGATGAAACCACGCTCTAGGGGCATGCTTTAATCCATATAAGGCTTTATGAAGTAGGCAAACATGATCGGGTTTGGCGGGGTCAACGAACCCTGGTGGTTGTTGCAGATAAACTGTCTCGTTGAGATCACCATGTAGGAAGACATTTTGCACATCAAGTTGCCTTAGGGGCCATTTCTATGTTATGACCAGGGATAGCACAACACGGATGGTGGTTGATTTGACCACGGGACTGAATGTCTCTTGATAAGTGATAATCAATGCCTGGTTGCTGCCGAAACCCTTTGGCGACTAGTCGTGCCTTGTAACGTTTTATTGCCCCTGTTTGGTCCCTTTTCAATTTGTATACCCACTTGCAATCAACGACGTTGGAATTCGGAACACGTGGCACTAGTGTCCATGTACCATTCCGCATCAGCGCCGAATACTCGTCAGCCATGGCACTACGCCACTGAGGATACCTGTTAGCAATAGTAAAGGTGGCCGGTTCGGTATCAGGTGAAGGAAGTTGGGTATGGTATGAGGAGGCATTGTAGGGTTTGGCCGGTTTGGGATTGGGGCGTAGGTTGGGTGGTCGAGTACGGATGGGTTGTTCGGTGGTAGAGGAGGGAGGGAGGGAGGGAGGGGGTAGGGGTAGGCTGAGGTGGTGGTTCGGTGACTTTGGAACGGCGGTGATAGGTCTGAATGATGGGTGGTTGGGCCGTGGGGTGGGCATTGGGAAGGGTGGTGGTAGGTGGTGTTTCGTGTGGGACAGATTGCACGGTAGGTATTGTTGAGGGTGTTGGTTCTGGTGGAGTAGGATGTGTATTAGGTTCAGTGGAGGGTGAATCGGTGGGTGAATCGGTGGGTGGTAGGTCAGAATTGGGATAGGTGGAGACGTAGGGATTTGGGGTGGTTGGAGTAGAGGTGAGTGTAGGAGATGTTTGGAAAGGAAATGATTGTTCATTGAATCGAACATGACGGGCCACGTAAATACGATCAACCTGTAGGTCGTAACACCGATAGCCATGATGAGTGGTGCTGTAACTAAGGAACACACAAGGTGTAGAACGAAAGTCCATTTTGTGTTTATTGTATCGACGGAGATGAGGGTAGCATTGACATCCAAAAACCCGAAGAAAGGAAAAATCAAGTCTGTGCTTGAACACATGTTCAAAGGGTGAGGTGAGTTGGTTCTGGATGGCATTCGATTAATGAGATAGACTGCGGTGTCGAAAGCAAAATGCCAAAACCGTTGTGGAACATGGGATTGAGCGAGCAAAGTAAGGCCGGTTTCAACAACATGTTGATGTCGTCGTTCAACAAACCCATTTTGCTCGCTTGTATGTGGACATGAAAGGCGATGGGTGATGCCGAGAGGAGAGAAGAATTGGGAGAGATTCCGAAACTCGCCTCCCCCCAGTCGGTTTGGACAGATTTTAGTTTGGTTTGAAAATGCCTTTCAGCCATCGCAAGGAACCGTTTGAAAGTGGCATAAACATCAAACTTTAATTTTAATGGAAAAATCCACATAAATCTGGAGTAATGATCAACACACAACAGAAAATAATTGTGACCATCAAAAGAAGGAACAGGAGCTGGGCCCCATACATCACAAAAAACTAAATCCAAAATGTGCGAACTTTTATAAGTAGATGGTAACAAATGAAGTTTGGACGATTTGCCAACAAAACATGAATCATAAAAAACACTAGCACACTTATTTTGTAAAGGTAAACTGTATTTAGATAACATGGACTTCAAAAGCTGTGGATGTGGATGTCCAAGTCTTTGGTGCCATGTAGTGGAAGAAGCACGAGTAGTGGAAAAGGACATTTTTTGAACAGGCTGAGTCTGAGGAAGACGGAAGGAGTAGAGACCACCATTACTTGGACCCGTGAGGAGGATAGTGTGTGTAAACTTGTCCTTTACAGCAAAGAAAGTAGAGTGAAATTTAAAATACACATGATTATCAAGACATAATTTTTGGACAGAAAGTAGGTTTTGTTTTATGTCAGGTACGTGTAGTATGTCTTTAAGGGAAAATGTTTTGTTTGGTGAAGAAAGATGTGAGGAACCAATGTGTAGGATGGGTAAACCCTTACCATTGCCAACATGAAGGTTGTCCTCACCGTAGTAGGCCTCAGAGTTATCGAAGCTAGATAGGTCCGGTGCAACATGATGGCTAGAGCCGGTGTCCGGAAGCCAAGCTTGTGACCGGTACTCTGTAAAGTTGGCAGAAGGTGGTTGTCTCGTCCTCATAGTGGCAGGGTTGCGATTAGGGTAAAGAGACGGGATATGACCAATCCCACACCTGTTGCATGTGTCGGAAAACACTATTCACGTCGAAGTTATTGTTTACGCCGGAAATGACTGTTCACAACGGTGGCTGTAAGGTTGCCTTGTGATGGCAGAAAGTGGGACGACGGCTATTAGGGTTTTGGGAGCGGCGGCTATTAGGGTTTTGGGAGCGGTGGCTCTGATACCAAGATAAACTTTGGTAATTGTGTATTGTATTATTGTGTGAAATACGATTACAATCAAGGGTATATATAAGAGAAACATTTACACTCTAAACCCTCTAATATAAATATGTACATATATCACACTTAATTGTCTAACAACCGACTTCTTCAGCAGCCTTCTGTGAGTATTTCATTTTGTAGCAACTTCTTATTCGATAAGTTCTGCACTAGCGGTATCCGGGTTACCGATAGAGCTCAACCTCCCAGGAGGTCAGGGGTTCAAACCTCACCAAGGGGTAGGAGGGTGTGTGAGTTCATTTGCGGTATATAAAGATTATGTACTTCAAAAGAAAAAGTTATGCACTCACTGCTTGAGTCTTTCAATTAGGTTTTTTATGAAGGCCTTCATCTTCAAATCCTACTTTGACTCTTCCATCTCCCTGCTTTTCTTGATTTACTGCCAATTGCGCTTCAAGCATTCTTATTCAATAAGTTCTGCACTAGCCGACACAACTTGAGTCTTCCCATTAGGTTTCTTATGAAGGCTTTTATCTTCAAATCCTACTTTGACTTTTCTGTCTCCCTGCTTTTCTTGATTTACTGAGTCCATATGGTCTCTTTGATATTTTAGTCTCACCTTCTACAAAGTATCTGTATAACTTTTTTCAGCTTCAGATATTTGCTTCTTTGCTTCCAGCCCTATTTTCTCAACCTCATCCAGATATGCTTTTTGCTGGCTCTCATGTTCTGCAATGAGAATTCTACTTGTACATCAAGCTTTCTTGCGAAACTCTTGTAATCAAACTTTTCCTTTCACCCTCAAGGCCTCAACATATTTTCTACTCTCCTAGCATCAATGACTGCTAGTGGTGGACCGGTGGTGGTAGCGGCGGCGGCGGTTCCCGATGAGGGCCACCTAACCAGCCTTCCCTCATCAATATGTATCACGACTTCGTCCTCTTACCAATGATCCCAACCTGTGTACTAACATAATCGATATAAAGTTGTGAGAAAACCAAATTACAACTTTCTGCTCTCCCAACAAATCTACTATTTTCATTGTTTTTGGGTCTAATAAACCCACTGACACCTCCACTTCCGTCCTTGTAACTATATAAAATCTTGCGTATACTGGAAATTCTTGTGATGATCTTCTTTGTCATAGATAAATGGTTTTCTAAGATTCTTCCACCTGATGGGCATTGTGTTCAGATTGTTTAGAATTTCCTGGAATTATTTTAATCTAAGATTCGGTCTTGTAGCAATTGATCTGTACTCAACTCTATTTATATGGCGTGAGAAATTAAAGTCAGAAGGAAGTAACATTCAGGAGGTAAAATCTGAAGTCAGAAAAATAACTGAAAGTTGGAATGTTTATCGGTCAAGTTTAAGGTCTGAGTGGTAGTCGGAAGATGAAAACCATGTTGAATTTGACTATATGTCTTGATGGCACACATCATTGTCCTTTATTGAGCTATGCATAGAACGATGAGCAAGAGTAGGACTTCGCCTTGATATGGCATGTACCCTGACTACTGTGTTTCTGAGAGTATTACATAGGGTTGCCCGTTCTTCAGGGTCTTGTCAGCCCCATGCTTTATACTCGTACTCTCTTATTTAGCTTAGCATTTCACTGGTCTTGAGTTGTACGTTAAGCTACCCTCCAGCACCTCCAAGGCTTTTATATTGATTGTCTGGCATTGCTCTGATTAAATTCTTGATCTTAATCCTTTCTCACTATTTTCAATCACGAGTCGTATATTGTAACCCAGATCTCTATTTCTGTGAGTTCACATCTCTGACCACTCAAGAAATGTTAGTAATCACAGTTGTCCATTACACGAGCTCTCTTTTCTTGCCTAATCAAAATCAACTGTACCCTAGCTATTCCTCTATAAGTCGCACAATATTTGTGATGGATGACTTGGATAACTTCAGCTAACCGGGTTTATGAGTATGTTATCAAGTTCCTTGAGAATTTTTATTTTTCGATACTAATAAGCTACCTGGATCATACAACTGTTTTTTACTTTTATTTTTCGATACTAATTTTATGTATGTTTCCAGATTCATTATGATCGGGTTGGGAAAGATGGTCTTTTTAGCCATAAGGAGGTCACTGTACTCTACATTCCCGATTTATCAGATTGTTTACCTTCAGTAGATGCATGGAGGGATCAGTGGCTTTCCCACAAGAAAGCTATTGCTGAGCGAGAGCGTCTTCATGCTCTTAAAAGAGAGGTATATTGTTTTTATCTTACATAAGTTAAAAATAGAATAGAAAGAAAAGACAAATGAATCAACAACATCACTAAATGTAAAAGGAAAATAAACTTTTTGCACTTTGTAGTTTGCACTATCTGATCATTGTATGTGAAGTCAAGTCTTCAGCTCCTATGGCATCCTGCAGGTGTGGTTGATTCACCTCATAGTTTTTATATGCAACTCCTAAATGTTCGACAGTTTTTAGCCTCTATGCAGGCAAGGATGAGGCTATCATCTTATTTGGTTCCATTGATTGACTAGTCTTTACCAAGGTATAGATTAAGTTGGTGTTGATTGTTGGAATGAAAATGACAATGCACTGTATGTGTTCATTTGTCGAAGATAATAAGAATAAAAGTAGTTCAAGTATTTATGTGTTCATTAAGTGGATTTTAACAATGTGAAGCTCGATTTTATTTTCAGTTTAGTCTAGAAGTTTCATTTTGTGCCTTTTTTTTGTCATGTCCTCTCAACCTGGCTTTTGTAGGCAGAAAGGTGAAACTACAGAGAACGCAAGAGGGTATTCCAGAGGGAGGGGGAGAAGGATTTTCTGTTGTTCTAGTTTAACTTTAACCATGAAGTTAGTATCAGCTCCCTTCTCTTCTCAACCCTTTCTTTCTAGCCAGCTTGCCTAGACAGTGGTCTTAAAGGGAAGAAATAACATGGGAACTAGCTTTTGTGGGCTGAAAAGGGAAATAAAAAAGCGGAGAGATGGGAGCTTCTCAGTTTGACAAGCAGTTTTTTTCACCAGCTTTTTCTCATACGTCTTCTCCACCTAATTTGTGTAGGCTAAAATGCGAGATTAAACGCAAACAAAGAAAATATTATAAGGAAGGGAATTGAGGATGTACGTAGTGGAAGTAAAATGTAAAATCGAAAGGGAAGTATGACAGAAGGATTGTGGCTGAAAACCGTGGTCAATTTGGAAGTAATAGATTAGCACCTATGTTTCCGGAGACTGGAGAAATGATTTGAGACCCTAAGCTGGCCTATAACATATTACATAAGGTGCAATTTCAGCGGTGTTGATGCAGAAGCAGATATAGTTTGTTCTTTTGGACCTGATGAGGATGCTATAGGTGCAGTAGTGTGTTTTACCGAAATAGTAAAGATTGTTTTGCTAGGATTTAAGTAAATAGGAGGAGAAATGTATGTTCTCCATATCAGTTAACTGTTGATTATTTGTATGGACCTTTGATGTTTCTGGCATTCACAATCTTCCATTTATTGTCAGAGTTTGTTGGAGATGTTTGTCTGGAAGCAAAACTCTTCCCTTCTGGTTTTTTATAACGTGTCATCAACCTTGATTAGTTTCCAAAGCTTAAACCTGTTTCATGTTTGCACAATCCTAAAGCTGGTTGGCCCTGCTGTGAGTTAATACTGGCCCCACCAGTCTTTTGACACCCCCATATGCTGTTCCACAGATGGAGGATAAATTTAAAATTCGGTGATGTGCCTTTAAAGTCTGTTGCTGGCTCTTTTAGGAACTTATATCAAGTAGCATATTTTGCCACCATGTATGTCAGAAGTTGAACCATGTTCCATTACATATCTGTAACCATGCGGTACACATTCGAGTCGTTTGTCATCATAATCTACTAATATTTCAGTTATTTGGGTTATCTCCTTAGCAACTAGGTAATCCAATTTGTCATCTACAGTGTCAGTCCTTCAGTTTATATTGATCCTTCTTTCTCATTTTAGTGTTGCACCCTTTTCTGAAACTAAAATTTTCTGTGATTAATATAGATATCTCAAGGAAAGAAGGAAGGATTGAAAGGTATGGTTGTGAGCATTCGTGGAATTTATTTATTTCTTTTTATTTAAGTATTGAAAATTAAGCTTTTATAAGCCTATTGATTCTGCTCAGGTAAGGAACTTGGGACAACCAAAGATCTGAAGAATGATGCAAAACCAGAAAAAAAGAAAGCATCTGGATCCTCTGGGTCGGCATCAAAACTCATTGAAAAGGCAAAAGGTAAAGTAAAGGAATCTGGAAAAGAGAGGGTTCAAAGCAATACGGTAATGGAGAAGAAAGGCGGGGTTGAGACAATTGGTGAAGGCGATAATTCTGAAAAAATAAATCAGATAGAAGTTGCTCCTGTTCAGACGACGACTGGTAGTGGAAAAAAGAAAGTTATAAGAAAAGTTGTAAAAAAGAAGGTTGTTGAAAAAGATAAAGCTGGAAAAGCAGCTGAACAAAGTGATCCATTAGTTCCTAAGAAGATGGGAGAGACTACTACAAACACAGAGGCTACTGGTCGAGATGAAGAGTCATCTGGTAATCCTTCCGCTGTTAAGACTTTTACAAGGAAGAAAGTTACCAAAAAGGTTCCTGTGGCAAAAGTCGTGAAGAAAGAAGATGAAGGCACACAAGCTGAGGTGATACCAGTTAAAGAGCAAGAGAGTTCTGAAAATAAGCCAAAGAATGCAGATGCAGGCAGTGCAAGTGGGAAGACAACGGTCAAGAAGAAAATAATCAAAAGGGTTACTAAGAGAAAGGTTGTTGCCAAGGTTGCCAACAATAAGGATAAAGTTGCAGAGGAAGCAGGAATAACTATTGGGGAGCAAAGTTCAACATTAGGCAACAAGGAAAGTGAAGTCAAATTAGAAAGCAATGAATCAGTCTCGAAGACAAAGACTCCAAGTGTGGTCCCTGAGAAGAAGAAGAATGGTGGTGATCTAGTTAAAAATGAAAACAAGGGTGAAAATGATCGTGGAAAGGAAGAGAAGAAGGGTAAAGTGGATAGTGGTTCTTCATCCAAAATGAAGTCTGATAATGAGAAATCAAAAGATGGGGAGAAATCTAAGGAGGGGAAAGTGAGAAAAGACAATGATGGTAAAGCAGAATCGAAGGGCAAGGAAGTGAAAGAGAAGAAAAAGGATGAAGAGCCTCCTCGGCATCCTGGGTTGTTGCTCCAAACAAAAGAGAACAACGATTCTAAAGTAAGTGATTTTTATACTATACTCTTTCGTTCTTTACAATGAAAGTAAGTTAACAATTGTTATATCTGACAGTTGCGTTCATTGTCACTTTCACTGGATTCCCTCCTGGGTTATGATGATAATGATATTGAAGAATCGACATTCGAGGTGTGTTGTTTACACAAGTATTATTTGTTTTGCTTCTCTGCCTACGACAACTGCATCAAATTCCTAGTAGTTAAACTAAAGTAATTGTTCCATTACATCTGTTAACTTACCATTTTCTTCATCACATCCCCCCTCTTGGCAGTTATCGCTATTTGCTGAAACAATTTATGAAATGCTTCAGTATCAAATGGGTTCTCGGATTTTAACATTTCTCCAGGTTGGTTTGAGTCAATACCAGTTAGTGATGCACTGTTTGTTATTTTTTGTTTTTGTGGGTACTGGACTACGGCTTCTGTTTCCATTTTTCTAATTGCTGGTCTCATTTTCTTTACATCAGAAATTACGGATCAAGTTTGTGGCTAAAAGAAACGAAAAGAAGAGACAGTTAGAAGAAATTTCTGAGAAGAAGGAAAAAGTGAAAACATCCACCAAACGTGTAAAAACTGATAATGCCACAGTGGAAAGCAAATCTGTTGAAACTGAACCACTGGTAGAAGCCCTCAAGAAGGATGAGAAAACTATTGCCAAGGTGGAAAATATGCTTACTGAGAATGTAGAAAACACAAAACTAGAAGGTGAGGATCCCGAAGAAGATCCTGAAGAGGATCCTGAAGAAGATCCCGAAGAAGACCCTGAAGAAGATCCTGAAGAAGATGAAGATATGACTGATGCAAGCCCCAAAGATGACACAGAGAATGAGGTAATCTTGCAATCCTCTATTCTTTTCTTCCTTTGCACTCTCCTTCTCTATCTAATCTCTTTAGGCATTACTCTCTGCTGGGAGGAAGTCGGCAGTTCTTGATGGGAAATTATATAATTTTGCATAGCTTGGTGAAATATTTATTTTAATTTAATGGATTATCTGAAAATAATTAATTAGGTGGTCATACCATTATTTCAACCTATATCCCATGGTTGGTAGCAAGTGTCATCTCGTTTTCTTGAAAGCTTTGCAAGTGGACCGAGTATTAGGTCTTTTCTGAAGGGTAGACATCTCCTATTTCAAACATTTTTGCTGATGTGTTGATCTGATATCAAATTCTATGACCTGCTTGCAGGAGAAGGCTGCAGTTGAGAAAGTTGGCATAGATGTGAAGTCCAAAAATATGGAAAAGAAGGTGAAAGTTGAACAAGAGGGGGATGGCAAAGAAACTGCAAGTCCGAATGTTAAGTTGGAGAATGCAGATAAACAGGAAAAGGCAAAGGTGGATGTAAAAAAGAATGAAAACATCGACAAGGAACTTTTGCAGGCATGTTTTCTTCAAATCTCATCGTTGTGATGTTTCCATGATTTTCTTCAATTAATAAAAAAATAATTGCTGCTCAGGCTCATTCTAATTTAACACCTGCATTCTTCCTCAAAACAGGCTTTCAGGTTTTTTGACCGAAATCGAGTTGGCCACATCAGGGTAAGTTGAGTTGGTATTTCAGTTCCATCATTGCCATGTTCAGTGGTGAGGGAAGTCTAATTAATACTAAATCCATTTCTTCTTAGGTTGAAGATATGCGGTTGATCATCCATAATTTGGGGAATTTCTTGTCTCATAGGGATGTCAAGGTAATAACCCTTTTATAACAAAAATAATACGCATTTAATTCAAAACTATTTGGGGTAAGGTTAGAAATGAAACCCAATAGGAATTTGCATGTTCTAAAAAAAGGAAAAAGGTTATAAAGAGATGCAATACAACTAACTTACAAAGAAGTGGACAATTGGAGGCAAGGACGGATCCAGAATTTTTTTCAAAAATAATTACAAAAAGCACGGTTTTTATCGACGTGTCTTCATTTTTTTACCGTCGTTCAATATTGTCTGATGTGTTTTTAGCCTAATACCACAATTTCTTGGGATTTTTAAAGCTTTTTGTTTGATTTCGAGGAATTTTTAAGTTTTTTTTATCGATTTCGAGAGATTTTTTCGGTTTTTTTTGGGTTGATTTCGATAGTTTCTTTGGGTTTCTTGGTTGATTATGAGGTACGGTTGCACCTTCTTGAAATTTCCAAAATAATACGGTAGCACCTTTCAAAACGATACGGTTGCACCTTTCACGTACCTAAATTTTTTTACCTTTCGTCGGAGAAATAATACGATGGCACGTGCCAAACTTTGACTTGTATTTATGCATCAGGAACTCGTTCAAAGTGCACTGCTGGAAAGCAACACCGGGAGAGATGATCGCATTCTGTACAATAAGCTGGTGAGGATGTCTGACATCTGAAATGATAGAGCTTCTTGAGCTAGATTTTTTATGGGTGATTTCCTGAACGAACACATGTTGATGGAAATCATCAACCTTTGCCTTCGAACACATGTATATCTCATCCATACATGATCGGTATGTACGTCTTTCTGTAGACTTGTAACCATACATGATTGATGTATACAACCGGCGACTTTTGAGCAGGTTATAAGATTCTTTTACGTATCTTGAACTAAAAAATAGCATCATGTTTTTGTTTACTTTCTAATAAGTCGGATCCATTTACTGGTCAAGATTTATTGTTTATGAACCAAAACATATGCCATCAACTATCGTATGTGAATCCATTTGAAAAACTTTTAACATGTAATCACACTTTTATCTGTTTTGTAATCGCATGTAAACATGAAAGAATATCGTATGTGAATGCATTTGAAAAACCCTAAACATGTAATCGTGTTTTTATCTGTTCTGTTTGGATTTGATACATGAAAGAATAACGTTCCATCGTCCCATGAGCCAACAATGCTTATGTACACAGAACTTGCTTATATCCCTTAACAAAAACCAAACCTCTAGAGGAGTCTGGTATTAACTGCCACTAGGGAAAACAGTGTAGACTGTCTGAACAATCGTAAGTGCAAAAAGCAAAATCGCTGCCAAAACCGACAGGATAGCCCACGGACTCCTGAAATAGGTGTGGATGAGGTTTGCCCGCCACTCGTTCCATGGTTTCTTGCAGTAATGGTGCACCTGGTTATGAACGATATCCAGTTCACTCTCCGGCTCCAACGTAATATCCTTTGATAGCGAGTTAAACAGTTTAGCCACCGCCTTATTGCTTCCGATTGCATTCTGGATTATACCTTGGGAATGCAGAAGATTGACGTCGTTGGCATGGTCGATGATGTTATCCATGAAAAATATGTATGACGTCACCTCGTTCCCGGCCCCGACATGGAGTCTCTCGAAAGCAATCAGGTTCAAAAACAACGATTCCGTTGCATCATCCACCATCACTGGTGGAAGCTTCAGCACTCCACCATGGAAAGATATGCCTTTCAGGCTTCTTGATTTGGTTTTCTTGAAACGGATTCCGGCTTCATATAGCTCGGTGGCGGACCTAACGATCTCTTCACCTTCTTCGATGACTAATCTGTGGTACGATTTTGTGATCGGTTTCTTCTTGTGGTGTGGATTCTCCCATAGTAGGCCCTTTCTGTAGACGTCGAGCGGATGCATACATTTACCCATTTTTGTGACCCGAGTGTTTGGGGAGCAGAATTTTTGCATCATTTTGTTTACGAATTCATCATCATGCTGCACAGATTGATCAATTAAACTGTTATATCTATTGATCAAACGATTTTGGATCAACAAAATTGGTTTTACAGGACATTAAATATGTCTAAATGTATGTCAGATTATAATATCGACCGATGATCACCTGGTTTGGCCTATTCTCATCTTTTGCAACAGCAACGATCGTGTTAAGAAGCAGCATCGGTAATTGGTTCTCGAGCATGAGCATATCGCGCTTGAGGTACGGCATAATGTAGAGCTTTCCATGGTTGCTGAAAATAGGATCATTAGAAGCATAATCATCAACATCATCATCATCAGGATTCTCAGTATCACCAACTTGAGTAGTCGCTACACGCAAGATTTTGAGCATGAAACACCCATCCAAGATCATCATCTTCACGAAACCACCCGTATCTTGATGCCATTTCTGATCCAACGAACTGTACGAGTGCCGGAGATCGTCCACCACCTCCATCACCGCATCCACATAACATTTGAAGGGTTTCTTGTATCTTTTCAGAAAGTGAAGAAGAGCGCGATGTTTGTTCTCTTCCATGGCTTCCAAATTCGGTTCACCAAAATGGTACGGCCCGAAAGAGACCGATTGCGGTTTGTAGGCTTTCTTGTTTAAATCCGTCACGCACGATGGCACTCGGTAAATGGATCGTTTCTTCCATTGCTCCATTTCGGATGACAAGTCTCCCATTTGCTTTAGTTCTTCGTTCACATTCGTCACCCACTCGTTTTCTTCTGCCATTATCGTACACGAAATCTGTTGATGATTTGTGGGTTATGATGTTGATGGCCATTGGGTTCTTTAATTGCAGTTGTTGTAAGCTCATCAATGAAGTAAGAATATGTAGGTCGTACATGAACATGGAATCTTTTGAGTACCTTTTGTTTTTTCTTATGATTTTTATGGATTCTTTGAAGGGGATTGAAGGTGTTCTAACCTTCGACAGAAAGCAAAGTCAGATTTTAAATACGTTTTCTTGATCATTTGATGGGAAACCCTTTTACTTTTCTTGGCATTTATTTCACAAAATATAAAACAAAGTTTGCTACAAACAATTACTCGTTTTGGTATAGGATGATACTTTGAATAATTTCATGGGCCTTAAAGTTAATAATTATGCAAGCTGTCTAGTGACTTTGAGAAGACTTGAACCGATGATATTTAGGAACAAAGAACAAACACAAAATTTTATCATTTAAAATTTAGAGAACCTGTTTTTCAATCCATTTACTGATAAAACAATCCTCCAAATAAACCAAACACACACACTTTTTATATCCCATAAAATAAATCAAACAAAATTTAAGTTTTTCACACCAGCTATATATACGATCTACTAATCATACTCTGTCCATCTTAAAAAAAATAAAATTTCGACTTTAATATAAAATATTTGGTTATTAAGTTAAAATTTTAAGAATATTTGGTTTTTTGTCAGGTTTATATTGTTCGAGGGTAGTTTGTATCATCTTGAAATTTATGAAGGATTGCGCTTAACTTTGAGAGATCTTGGAGGGTAGCGGAGCAACAAGTGTACTTCTAGAAGGATCATTCTTCAATAAAAGATTTGATTCACTTGTGATTTTATGAAAATACGATTAAAAAGTGGGATCATTATCACTCCTCATGTATCAATTGCTTCCATACAATTTTCTAAATAAATAATAATAAATATTTAAGTTAATTTTTAAACGACATAAATGATTTGTAAATTTAACATATCATTTATTTGATTTAAAAATACAGGGTTTCACTCGACAAAAGTCACTTACAACTATTTTCCTTTGTGAGGGATCATTAATAAAACAAAATTATGCAAGAATTTTCTTACCTCTCTGGTGATATAAAACTTAAATGATGGATTACCAACGAATAATAAAAAAAAGATAAAAAAAAGAAAAATTAGTTATTTATCATCCGTTGGTGATTCATTAAATATTAAATAAGAGTGTTGCCATCCCTACCCCCTTCTCACTCACAAAAATCTCCATATCCCCCTATCTCACTCACATATACCCCGTCTTACTTCACTCACATACCCCTCTTTGGAGAATCATCTCTAATAATTATCAGGTATTTTCTTGATATATAGAGTGACTTGATATAATAGTTTCTATAATTAAAACATTATCATCTAACTAAATGTTTAATGACTTTGCAATTTGAAAATTCTACAAGATGATGGAAACTTTGAAGCAATTTTTTTAATCTTAACATAAAAACTATATTAATAATTTATCTCAAATACTTTATTAAATAAGGGTGAGGTTCAGGAGAAAACTCTAAATAAATGGAAAACCGAAAAACCACGAAAAAACGAATGAAAAAGTATATGAATATGGATGTCAAATTAACGAGAAAAATATGATCGTTTATTTGGTGTAATTTATTTCGCTCAAATTTTGTTCATTTTTCGTATTTTTTCGAATAAAAAATAGGGGGTGGAGTTTTTTTTAATTTAAAAAATATTGTTGTAACCGCCTGTTTAATCATATTCATCAGATCATCTAATCTAACGATTGATAAGGTGTTTTTTAGTTTTTCATTTATTTGAGGTTTTCCCTTGAATCTCTGTCTATTAAATAATATATATATATATATATATATAAAATAAAAAATTAAATCAAAATAAAATATGTTCTATTTTAATAATTTATACTATAATCAATAACAAATTAATTGTTGTTTATTATTTAATTTAGGAAAGTGAACTTAATCCTCAACCAAGACACATCATTATACCTCTATTTAAGTTACCGTTATTATTCAAGAAAAAAAATAAAACGGTTACCACTTACCGTTACTAATAAATGATTTTAACGTTGGGAGTTGTAAATTTCCATATACAATCAAAGTTAACTGCGAGAATTTCGTTAAATCAAATCTAATCGTATCATACTTCAATTAAGAAAGCAAATCTTTCGATATTAATTAATTAAACAGATTTAATTCTTCCAGTACAAGTAAACCTCCCTCCTTATAAATATATAACAACATCATCATCCTATAATCAATTCATTCTCCTTTTAATTTCCTTATTCCACTCAATCAATCACATTCTTTTCGTTTAAATCTTCATCCAGAGTTAAAGAGTTGATCAAAACCAGTTTCTGCAATTCAAAGATGAATCCATATTATCCCACCATTGATCATCAACCACACAACTACTACCTCTACATTTTTCCAGTATCTCAACATCGTCATAGAGGCTGGATTTGCAATATTCCTATGATGGTTACACCAAACTACGCCGTTTTCAACCCACAACCACCGGTGGAATACGTTGACCAAGTCCTCATCCTCAACACCCATTTTACTAATTACGCTCAAGTCCACCCACTCGCAACCATCGATCAGCAGCAGCAGCAACAACAACAACAACAACAACAACCTGTTCATTCGTATACTCCGATTTTGGTACTCGATCGAATGCCAGAAGAAAACTCAATCTTGGACAGATATGGAAACTTTTATGACCCTGGTCCGACTCATGATCCTTTCGAAGCTGATCATCTGGACAACATTTGGTGGACGATCGACCAAGAGGAGAGTCTTGTTTTGGAAGAAGCAGTCAACAACAACATTAATGGTACTCGTACGGGTTCCGGTTTATCGGAGGAAACGATCACACGCCGTCTACAAGCGAGCGCTGCACGAGAAAAGATCGGTCGAGATCGCGAAGGCGAAGAAGAAGAAGAAGAAGAAGAAGAAGAAGAAGAATCTGATGATGTGTGTGCTATTTGCTTAGATGGATATGATGAATACAAGAAGATGGGAAGACTAGAATGTGGACATGGGTATCATTCAGAATGCATCAAGACTTGGCTTTTGCGTAAAAATGTTTGCCCCATGTGTAAGGCCACTGCATTCACCATATAACTACAAGTGATTTCATGTTTCAATCATATATTGGTGCTTTGTAATAATTAGGTATTCGAATATATTTGTGTATATGGAAACTAAAATTCTTTGATTGCTTAATGAATTGCACAATATTATTGATATAGATACAAATATAAGGCAGAAATATGGCAGCAGCTGTGGTAACAAGAAGCGTTAACTTATATGTTGGCATTCATTAATTAATATCTGTAGAATATATATATATATATATATATATAGAGGGTCCTTATTTTGTTAACCCAAAATTTAGTGTTAACTTTGTTAACTAATCTGGACCCTTAATCTTGAAAATTAATGGTTGTGATTAAAACAATTTTTTAAATTAAAAAAAGGGAAAAAATTGGTTCAAATTTGATGTTCCTATATGTTAGGACTGAAAGTCCTATGTGTTGAAAGTAGAATAAAGTATTTATAAGAGTTCAATATGTAATTCTTTAATAGTTTGTTTATTAGATGGACCCAAGCCCATAAGCCCATTATCTTGTAAAACCTGGATATATAAAGGTTGTTTCACTTTCATTTACAGATAAGTCTCATAATTTACAAACAACTAGTTTATAGGTTTACTCTCTCTGATCAGAAATCTTTTCTGTAAACCTGTAACCCTTTGATTTCATATCAATCATATGACTAGTTGCTGTGACTCATATATTGTTCTTCATTGATTATATCTGTTGATTGCACTGTATCTAGGATCTACAATTGGTATCAGAGCAAAGAGACTAAAGGTTTGATCCAAAAAAAGGTTTGTCTAAAACCCTATAATCAATTATATGTGTTAATTGCTTTTATCAGCTTTAATTGTTTATCTGTGTCTGAGTTTTATCGGTCCAAGTTTCTCTTTGTTTTCTGGAAAAGTTGTTTTTCGGTCGATTGAATATCTGTTATCTGGGTTATTGATTGAACAGGTCTGATTTTTTTTTTATTTTCGGTCGATCTGTTTATCGGTCGATTGTTTTGTGTTGAAATCTGCTATTCGACCTGCATATTTGAGAACAATCGATTGAATATCTGGGTTACCTTTATCGGTCTGTTTGATTTAAATTTCTGGGTTTGATCTCGATCGAATTCGAGATTCATCGTGTTCATCGGTGTTCTTCAATTTTATCGGGCTTATATGTTTATCGGGGTTTGATTTTATCGGTCTATCTCTTAAGTGGTTATTAATCAGGTTCGACCGATAGGTTGTTAGACCGGGACATAGTCTCTACCGGTCTTTTGGTTCGACCGGTGTATAGTCATTATCGGTCATTTATTCGACCGGTACCTTACATTATCGGTCCTTTGTTCGACCGACTCATTCCTTCGATCGGTACCTTGTTTACCCGTCTTTGTCCTTTGACCGATACTTTGTCTCTTCCGATCCTTTGGTTTGACCGGATTTGTTTTGACCGGTAATAAGTTTTGACCGGTAAGTTGCTAATACCGGTCCGTTTGGTTCGACCGATACGTTGTCAATACCGGTCCTTTACTTGACCGGTACATTGTCAACACCGGTCCTTTGTTTGACCGGTACTCTGTCAATACCGGTCCTTTGCTTGACCGGTACATTGCCTTTACGGCTTTACCGGTAGATTGCTTTAACCGATACCCTTGCTCGACCGGGTTAAAAAAAAAGAGTAAAAAAAAAGTCAATTTTTTTGTCTCACAGTCATTTTGCAGTGCATTTCTTTTAGCCCCCGTACTTCAAGGTTTCAGTAGTGTGTCATTTGTGACCCTAAACTTTCAAGTTTCACAATTTGTCACTTTTGGTCCCTGCACTTTCAAATTCCATCTCTTGTCAAGTTCAATCCCTGTATATCAAAAGGAATGCCTTCAAGCGAAGCTCTTTCAATCAGTACGAATGAGAATCCACCAGTACTTTTCAGAGGAGAGTACGAGCAATGGAAGGACAGATTCTTGGACTTCATCGACATAAATGACTTGGCTGATTATATCAGATTATCTCTGAGGGAAGGAAGAATGAAAACTCCGATAAATATTTGTTATTTTGTGGGAGAAAATGGAAGAACGGAACATGAGGTGTACACACTACCATTTAAGTATTACACAGATGAGCAAAAAAAGAGATTTGAAGCTGATAAATTGACTCAAGCTTTTATCTTGCAAGGAATTTCCGAGGAAATTTCAAAAGAGATTTCTGTAAGTTTAGACAGTAAAAAAACTACAGGAAAACAACTGTGGGAACATCTTGAGAAGATAATGATAGGACCAAAGATGTCTTCAAGAGTAAAGTTTTTGGAAACTGAGAACTCTGAACTAAAAAGACGGATTTCTGATCTGGAAGTTCAAATTGTCCAAATCCAACAAGCAGCATCTGTTGAAAGTTCTGAGGAGCAGATTGACCATCTGAAAGATACAAATGCTGAGCTTCAAAAGCAAATATCTGATTTGGAGCAAAAGCATGCTCAAGATAAATCCGAGTTTGAGAAATCGTTCGCAAAGAGGTTCTCAGATTTTTCGAGAAAATGTGCTGACGAGAAGAAAGAAGTTGAGCTGAAATGCATAAAACTTTCTCAGCAAGTTTCTGATTTTCAGAAAGTAATCATTCTTGAAAGAGAAAAGTTTGAAAAAGAAAAGAAGGCCATTGAACAAAAGAATGTGGGATTCTTTAAAGAAATATCCGGCCAAAGAAATGATGCTGAGAAGGGATTTGAAGAAGAACGAAGCATGTTTGAGACGGAGATCAAAAGGCTTACTGCCAAGTTATCTGAACTATCTGAGAAGGCACTAAAAGAGCAGAAAACGAAGTCTGAGTTCACGAAGAAGATTGACCTGCTTGTTCAAGAAAGAGACAACTTCGCTTCAACGATCAAAGTGCTTGAAAAGTCTGTATCAAGTTCAAATCAGAAACTTGTCTCTTCACAAAGGTCAGCTAAATCTTTTGATCAAATTCGTAAGACTAACCTTTTCTATGATAGAAATATAGATGGTTCAGGTACACGTCCTAGAAGAAGGAGATACAAAGATGAGGAACTGGTCTGGAAGAAGAAACCAGTTGAAGATGAGCTGAAAGAAAAGGAATCATGTGTACATGCGTCCAATGTCAAAAAGAACAAAGTGCATAAAGGTAAACCTGATCATATCTACTCGAGAGATCAATTACTCAGGTTGTCAGGTAAGAAATACCACTGTTCTTATTGTCATACACATGATCACATTCACAAAACCAGTGATCATTACTGGTATGGTTCTTATTCTATTTCCCCCCACAAGAACTGCAACTAACATTCATGGACCCAAATTCCAGTGGGTACCAAAGCCGAAAACTGATTCTTTGTTGCAGGCACCTACTGTCAAGGGGGAGTAGAAGAACAATGGCTTCTAAGTAAATCAACTTAGAACCCGGACTTCAACGAAGTTTGGATTCTGATCGCATGACAGATCAGGACCCGTCCTTCAATGTTCATACTGGGATATTCTGCAAATATCCAGGGGGAGCTTATCTGATATATATCTGTTTATCATAATTTGAAGGGGAGTTTAAAGGTAAATATCTTCTGATCTAGATCTCTGATTGTTTGAAAGAAGAACAACTTTCGAACATGAAAAACGTATTCTGAAATGTTCAAACCACTTCTGGTTCTCAAAAGATTTTATGAATTCAGAAGTGTGAGTTTAAATGTTTTTCACTTTTTGAGCTTTAATGTTTATCGGACTGTGTGTTTCTAAAGATCAATACTTGCGTATTATCTTATCCTTATACTGTAACGTATTCACACACACAGGTTCAATACTTCATTTGTATTTGTTATTACCATGTCTCATATCGAACCAATTTTTCGATGGTAATACCCCCGTTTGATATTCAATATTGTTGAGCTTCAATCATAATTTCTAATATTGTGCGTTCATTGCAAAATTGTTTATATTCGTTCATATAAACAAAATATCCAATTCTTTGATACCCTATCCATTTTATGTGATCTGATTGATACATTGTCAGTTTTTCAAAGATCATTTGCTCAAATCTCCTGAGCATACTTTTTGACAGTGTTATCTTATTTGAGCTTAAATGTTCAAGTTAAACTGTTGAGCTACTATTCTTTTTAGGACTTACATGGGATTTGTGTGAGAACTTAAACAGAACTTCCATGGATTCACGTTAACCAGTGTTTCCTACCCCGGAAGTTATCCTAGAGTGATTTGAGGGGTGAGGGGTCATAAGTCAAAGAGTGGGGGAGATAACTCATCGGGTTGAGTTTTTCTCATTGTGCTGAGCGGAAAAATGAAAAAGAGAGTTTGGTTAGAAGTGAGTTTTAATGTTAAAAAGAAAGAGGGTGTGAGAACAGAGTTAAAAGAATATCAGAACTCTACACCAACCACTTTCTGAGCCGGGCAGCCACATATTCTGATTGGTTCACATTCTTTGGTGACCATCATTGAAACAGGCAGTGAGCCCATGCCAACTCTTGCATTAACCCCACCAACCACTCGTTTCTTTCTTAACAAAGAAATATTTCATTTTCTTTAGTGACGCAACATATCTGCTATCTAGTCTTCAATCGGAAGTTTTAGATATTGAAAAAGAAGGAAAGTTGCCCCACCTTCGCACCTCTTTCATGCACATTGAGTCCGTGTAATATCTGTTGTTGTCTCAACAGTTTACACAATTTGAGTCTGATGTAGATAAGTAGCTTCAATCATTCATACACTTGCACAAGCACACAAGAAATGAGTTTTCTTGTCATAACATTCATAGAAATTCCTTTGTGGTTTTTCGATGATTGAATGGAAGCCCTGGGGGAGTGAACATCACAAAAGCTCCTTTCCAATGTACATCTGTTGTATAAAGTGGCTATGTGATACTTACAGGCATACTAACTGTATCATTTGTTGATTCAGGTTTACAATTCCTAGTATATCTGAATTTGAAAAGTTTCGGATATATACATTTCATGAATTGACGGATCACAGGGCGGAGAATGTCATATTCTCAAGGGGATATCAAAGAATGTGTTGAAATTAAAGAGTTTTGATGATCTTGATGCTCACAATCATCAAAAAAGGGGAGAATTTTTTTTTCAAAGTTCAATTTCAAAGTTTTCAAGATTGGTTCTAAATGAAAATGATTCGTGAAAGTTTGTTTTTCTGAAGACAGTCTAGAGATCAAAGAGATGAAGATAATGTTTCAATTTTCAAAGAGATTTCAAAGATTGTATTGATTCTTTCCCGTATCATGTGGTGTTTGCTACAAGTTTGTTTATCATTCCTCCTACGAGCTTATTGAAACAAGTTCTTAAGCTGAAAATCTATTCAACTCGCGGTTCAAAGACAGATTCTTTGTTTTAAACTGAAGATGCACTGTGGAAAGTCACGTTACTCTCACATTATCTTTCTTGTGTGTTGATCCGATGTGATTGAGTTTCTACAGTTAAAAGCTGCGTGATAGTGTATTCAGTCGAGGCTACTGTACATTGAATCAGGTTACAAAGTTGATACTATGAAGATCAAGAGCTTTATTCAAGGGGGATCATGGAAAGTCATGAAGACATGCAACACCAAAGTTCTTCAAAGATTCAAGAGGGAAAGAAGATCAAGGCCTGAAGTTTTTCAAGTTGTTAAATGCTTTATTCAACTTTAGGGGGAGATTGTTAGGACTGAAAGTCCATGTGTTGAAAGTGGAATAAAGTATTTATAAGGGTTCAATATGTAATTCTTTAATAGTTTGTTTATTAGATGGGCCCAAGCCCATAAGCCCATTATCTTGTAAAGCCTGGATATATATAGGCTGTTTCACTTTCATTTACAGATAAGTCTCATAATTTACAAACAACTAGTTTATAGGTTTACTCTCTCTGATCAGAAATCTTTTCTGTAAACCTGTAACCCTTTGATTTCATATCAATTATATGACTAGTTGCTGTGACTCATATATTGTTCTTCATTGATTATATCTGTTGATTGCACTGTATCTGGGATCTACACTATATGAACAAGGGTAAAAAGGTAAAATTGTATTTGTTGATAATGAAGGAAAGGTATCAAATCCCAAAATTATCGGGATCACGTCTTATTCCTCAATACTCCAACTCCAACTCGATCAAGAAATCCCAACTCGATCATTTAGTGTTAACTTTGTTAACCATTTTAGACCAATAGGATTGCAAGAATTTTTTTGGTTTAATAATTGTAACCGTTTTTTAGTAAGGGTAAATTAGGAATTTTGAATTTTATTTTTTCTAATATTATATTATATTGAGATATATATATATGGAAGTTGAGATATTTATGGGATTGATTAGAAAGTTTTGAATTTTAAATTACATATGGGATTGATATTTATGGGATTGATTAGAAAGTTTTGAATTTTGAATTTTATGGGATTGTTAATAGATTATGGACGTCAACCCCAGATTGCATATATGCACGTAATAAAAAGTGCATATATGCACATAATGGACATCCAATTTTCACATATGCACACCAAGATGTAATTATATCAATTCAACTTCATATATTTCATATATGCACAACACAACCAATGTATTAAGTGTTCATATATGAACCGTAAAGTAAAGAACATATATGCATAACAAAAATTCATTTTCATATATGCACATCATAAAGCTCATATATGCACACCCAAACTCTTAAGTGTTCATATATGCACACCAGAACCGTCACCGTAATATAGATCTCGCCATCGTCGGTGTCCATAGATCTCACCTCGGTGTTCATAGATCTCGCCATCGGTGTTCAACTACTCCTCGGTGTTCATAGATCTCGCCATCATCGCCTCCGACGAACCCGCCGATGATATGTGAAGTGAGAAAAAAACAACAAACCACAGAGAAACCAAGTGCTGCTGCTGCCGATCATCGCCTCCGTTGCCGTCGCTGCTGCTGCCCAGAAACAACCCTACAGATTTCTTCTTCTATCAGTCCGTAAATGGTTCTGCAGATTTCTTGAAGCAATCCGTCCTCTGTAGGGATGATACCGACGTTTTCTTCTTCTATCAGTCCGTAAATGGTTCTGCAGATTTCTTGATTGAGTTGGGATTTCTTGATCGAGTTGGAGTTGGAGTATTGAGGAAGAAGACGTGATCCCGATAATTTTGGGATTTGATACCTTTCCTTCATTATCAACAAATACAATTTTACCTTTTTACCCTTGTTCATATAGGAACATCAAATTTGAACCAATTTTTTCCCCTTTTTTTAATTTAAAAAATTGTTTTAATCACAACCATTAATTTTCAAGATTAAGGGTCCATATTAGTTAACAAAGTTAACACTAAATTTTGGGTTAACAAAAGAAGGGCCCTCTCTCTCTCTCTCTCTCTCTCTCTCTATATATATATATATATATATATATATATATATATATA
The DNA here is from genome assembly GCA_023525745.1 of Arctium lappa. NCBI lineage: Eukaryota > Viridiplantae > Streptophyta > Magnoliopsida > Asterales > Asteraceae > Arctium > Arctium lappa. The sequence continues at coordinate 19,654,669 of CM042050.1, forward strand.
TATATATATATATATCAAGGAGATCATTTATAGCTAGCTACAAGGGTTGAAAGGTCCAACATATGATATGTATGGTTAGAGTAGCTTCTTAGTGTGATGTTGAAAGAGTTCATTCCTTCACAACATCCAACTCCAGAGCAAGATCCATCTGTGATGTGTCTGTTCCTAGGATAATAATTAATCAATGTTGGAACAACTAGTATTTATCACTTCTTGTATGCATGTGTCCCATATAGGATTAGTGAAGAGAATTTCCTTTGGTTAGAACGTGAAAAACATTTGAATTATTTGAAAGAGATTTGGAGGAAACACAAGAAGCAAAGTCTAGAGAGGGTTTTGGTAAACATTATATAGTTGATTGAGGGACTATATATGTATATATAATCAAAAACTTAGCACTTGCGAAAAAAATTCTTTTCATTTTTGGTCTTAACAGTTAACTTTCAGTTTGTTAATTCGGTTATCTTTGGAGGGAAAAAAAGAACCATTGTATCTGTTTGTAAAGTATTGTACCTTTTCGTGAAAGGTTGTGACTGTTGGAATTTTTGCTATATATAAGGTCATTTCTTTCATTTTTAATTTAATTTTTGTTTTCACCTTCTTCACTAAATCATGATCATGAGAAGAACTTGTAGGATCGTTGCCTACGGTTCTTAAACTCGAGGAGGTCCTGGGAGGAATTAGCCTAGATCAATCAACGACCTAGTGGAGGCTAATATTCCTTAAGGATAGTGATTTAATCACGTTTGATCAGTTTCTGTCCATCACTCTGTTCCAACAAGAAATGCATCCGGTAACATCGGACTCGTTCCCGTTTGTTCTGCTAATTAATATATGCATGTGTCACACCCTATGGCAACAAACCTGTTCTTGGTTGAGATCCGGAAATCACTCGACCTCAAAAATGGTTTGTTTCTTTGGGCTCGACCAGTGGCACGAACCAAAAGGGTTCGTAATAGTCACATTGCCACATAGAATGCTGCTACTGCTACTACAACTACTACTGCTAATAGTATCTGTAAATGCATAGTTGCTTAATTTATGTGAAGTTGTGATTTTGGGTATTAGCATTCAGAGAAGCAACTACGGCCTTATCTCCTATAGTTTGGGGAAAATGTTACAAATAGACATATACTTTTTAGCTAAAATTTGAACTCATTTTCACATTTAACCGAAGCTTACACATAAAACTTTTACAAATAAAGCTTTTATATGTAAACCTTGGTTTTTCAATAAAAATAATATAATTTAAAAAAAAACTATATGCAATTTATTTTGGCATAAACTTCTTAATTTTTTAATTAAATCCAAAAAATATAAAAATTAATTATTTTTTAAATGCATTTTTAAACTTTTAAAAAAAATTAATTTTGTCGATGAATTTTAATTTTATTTTAAAAAATAAAATTTGAAGTATAAAGTTATTTTTAGATTTGAAAATTAAATTAAAAAAAGCCTTTACATAGAAGTCTTATGTGTAAACTTTAATTTTTGTTTAGTTATTAATTTAAAAAAAATTAATTTTGTCGATAAATAAATTTTAATTTTTGTAAATATAATTTTTTTAAATTTAAAAATTAATTTTAAATATAAAATTTAAAACCATATAAACTTTATTTATAGAATTTATTTCATATTTTAAAATTTTAAAATTTCAAAATTTAAAATTAATTATTTATAGAAAACTTTACGTTGAAAAAGTTTTTGCATAAAGTTTTTCTTTTTAATTTTTTCATTATAATCCAAAAATATAAAAATTAATTATTTAAAAAAAAGTTTATGCAGAAACATTTTATGCATAAACTTAATTTATTTTCTTTGAAAAAAAAAACCAAAGTTACGAAGGTTCGTTATATTTTTCTACGAAGGTTCCTTATAGTTTTCATGCGAATGTTGGGTTTTTTCATGTACATGTTTGATTTTTTTTTTCCTTCATGCATTGATTTTTTTTAATGAAAATTAATAGGTGATATAAGAAAGTGAATGATAATTAAAGAAATTAAAACAAAATTCATAGGTAAAACAAAGATTTTTGTTAATCATAGATGTTCTTTTTGTTCCAAGATTAAGTTTGTGATTTTTATATGAATTATTTGCAGAAAAAAGATCCAATGCTGAATAAATCAAATTTTAGAATATAAATGAAATAAATTATGAAATGTTATAATTAAGTGAATGGGAACAATTATGATAAGTGTTATGGAATCCCGTTCGCACCTTTTTTTTAAAACTAGAATCTCAAACCATGTCATTCATACAAATCATACAAACCAATATCAACTGTCCATCTAGTCTAATAAATATCTAATTTCATAAAGTGTTTTCTAATATAAAACGTTGATTATAATTAAAAAACTCTAATCATCTTCCATAAATATTTCAAATCATAATAAATAAACCCTCATTATTTCCATAAATATTTGAATTGATTGGTTTGTAAGCATGTCATGGTTTGTATTTGAAACCTCTTTTATATATATATATATAGGGGTTGTTTTATTTGCAACCCTTAAAAAGGTTGCAAACCTTGCAACCCACATCTTAACCGTCGGATTCATGATCGACGGTTACAATAGATATGGGGCCCAATATTTTTAATTAAAAAAAACAGTAAAATAAAAATAAAATAACCGTCGATCATGAATCCAACGGTTAAGATGTGAGTTGCAAGGGTTGCAAAATATCCTTCCACTATATATATATATATATATATATATATATATATGGGGGGAGTATCTTTTGCAAACCACCTATTTTGTGCAAATTATACAAACTAAATCTTAGCCCTTAAACCATTTGATCCACGGTCATGAAAAAACCGGTGGCATGATTGTAATTTATTGCACATTCTAAGTTTATGTTATAAAGGTTAGAGACTAGTGAGGGTAATCTAGGTAATTTATTTCTCTCTCTCCTCATGTGGGTAGCAGTTTCTTCTCCACGGCGCATAGGGTTTCTGCTTTTGTAATCATGATTTCTTCTTCCTTTGTGGACTTCTTCTAATCTTTCTTTCTTTAATCTTTTAAATTTTTTAATTTATTTTTGGTTTGACCCTCTCTTGTTCTTCACAAATTGGGGTTTTTTTAAATGAAATTTCGCTTATTTTTTGGGTGAAATTTAAGCCTAGCTATGCACCGAAATCGCATGAAATCGCAATTGTTTTCAGTTTCACCAAGAAAATAATATTCGCATATCTCAGTTTTTTTATTTTATTTATATGTTTTCTTGTTCTTAATCATCGAATATATTCTTTTTCTATTTGTTGGGATTTTTTTTATTTTATTTATTTTTCTAAAATACCCTTTATAAATTAAATGTAGAAAAAAAGAGAAATAAAAAAACAAATTACATGATTGGTGGATTTTGGTTTGTATAGTTTGCACAAAATAGGTGGTTTGCAAAAGAAACGGACCCTATATATATAGGTCAAGGTTAATTTGCAATCCATTTAAATCTTGCAACTCATGCAACCCACATCTTAATCGTTGGATCAATGATAAGCGGTTATTTTATTTTTACTTTTTTGTTCTTTTTAATTAAAAATACTGGGCCACATCTATCGTAATCATCGATCATGAATCAAACGGTTAAGATGTGGGTTGCATGAGTTGTAAGATTTACATGGATTGCAAATTAAACTACCCCTATATATATATATATATATATATATATAAGGAGGATCGAAAACATGGTCAAAATAAGAAAACATTAAACGGCCAAATCACATGTAGTTTTCCACTGGGATCACATGTGATTAAGGAAGACAATTAACGCAAGGGTACTGAGTGGGTGACTTGGCCAACAACCTCAGTTCGTGGCTATAGTCATGTGAATCATAAAGTTTCATTGGGAACCATAAGTTGTTTAAGAACCCGTGAACCGCCCACACAACATCATGTGTGTTTACTCAGGATGAAGATTCACCATGAATTATACATTCATGATAAATAATATGTGTAACACCCATATTTCAGGTAAGTATTGAGAATCCGTTAAACCTTTCATTTTACTTGATTAATTGAGGTTAATTGTATCTTTTATATTTCTATTCTATTTGAGGCTTTTATCGTTATGCATGTTGCCTTATATGACCCTAGTAGTACTGTCATAATTGAATCTGTAGTCGCGCGTGTGTCGACTACCTTTCGCGAGAAAAACCAGATCCCTGCAGGTGGAGGGCGACATTGCCCCAGCGACAATGCCCTGGGCAAAGTCGTCGGGCATAGTCGCCCAGTGTGTACCGTAAGGGTCGTGGTGTCGGCGACTTTTCCTCAGCGATAATGCACATGGGCAAAGTCGCTGGGCAATGTCGCATGCGGCGTACCGTAGGTGCGTGGAGGCCGTGACAATGCCCCGACGACAATGCCATGGGCAAAGTCGTTGTTGCATTGTCGCCCGCGTTGCCCAGTGTTATGTTAAAACTGAATCTAATGCTCAAGAGTGCACATTTCCTTGCTATGCGAGAGACCTTGCCAATGGAGAAATTGGCTAAGCTTTATATCGACGAGGTGGTGTCGAGGCACGAAATTCCGTAATCTATCGTGTCGGATTGAGACAGTCGGTTCACATCGAACTTTTGGGCTAGCTTTCAGAAAGAGTTGGGCACCAGATTGAATCTGAGCACGGCATACCATCCTCAAACGGATGGTCAAAGCGAGAGAACAATTCAGACGCTCGAGGACATGTTGAGGTCGTGTGTCATAGACTTCGGCGGAAGTTGGGACTCACACCTACCTTTGGTGGAGTTCGCTTATAATAACAATTACCATTCTAGTATTGGAATGGCACCGTTCGAGGCGTTATACGGACGGAAGTGCATAACCCCAGTTTGTTGGCTTAAAGCGGGCGAGAAGCAATTCGCCGGACCGGAAATCGTTCAAGAAACGGTAGACAAAGTGAAAGAAATTTGAGAACAATTGAAGGCGGCTCAAGACCGACAGAAAAGTTATGCGGATAAAAAGAGAAGACCGGTCGAATTCCAAGTGGGCGATCGTGTCATGTTGAAAGTATCTCCCTGGAAAGGGATTATCCGGTTTGGGAAGCGCGAGAAGCTTAGCCCTCGTTTCCTTGGACCCTTCGTCATTTTGGAAAAGATCGGATTACAAGCCTACCGGTTGGACTTGCCACCAGAAATGGATGTGATGCATCCTACCTTTCACGTGGGTTACCTTCGGAAGTGCCTAGCCGAGGAGGAAAGCGTGATACCATTGACGGAAATCCGAGTAGATAATGGAAACCGTTGCGTGGAAGAACCAGAAGCAATTTTGGAGTCGAAGGTGAAAAAGTTGCGGCACAAAGAGGTGGTCATGGTTAAAGTCCAATGGAAGCACCATCGTGGTGCTAACGTCACTTGGGAGTCCGAAGATGGTATGAGGAAGCGTTATCCTCAGTTGTTCGTATAAGTGAGATTTCGAGGACGAAATCCTAATTAGGTGGGGAGGATTGTAACACCCGGATTTCAGGTAAGTATTGGGAATCCGTTAAACCTTTCATTTTACTTGATTAATTGAGGTTAATTGTATCTTTTATATTTCTATTCTATTTGAGGTTTTTATCGTTATGCATGTTGCCTTAGGTGACCCTAGTAGTACTGTCATAATTGAATTTGTAGTCGCGCGTGTGTCGACTACCTTTCGCGAGAAAAATCAGATCCCTGCAGGTGGAGGGCGACATTGCCCCAGCGACAATGCCCTGGGCAAAGTCGCCGGGCATAGTCGCCCAGTGTGTACCGTAAGGGTCGTGGTGTCGGCGACTTTGCTTTAGCGATAATGCCCATGGGCAAAGTCGCTGGGCAATGTCGCATGCGGCGTACCGTAGGGTGCGTGGAGGTCGCGACAATGCCCCAACGACAATGCCATGGGCAAAGTCGCGGTGGCATTGTCGCCCGCGTTGCCCAGTGTTCTGTTAAAACTGAATCTAATGCTCATTTTGGACCTTTCATTTTGGGAAAAACGGGAGCGCTTGTTCTTGAGCGATTTTTGAGCATTCAACACACATTTCACACTCTCTTCTAGGGTTTGGTTGATAAGATCATTTATTGATCATCAAGGCACCATCCAAGGTCATTTATTGAAGATTCTCATCAAGTTTATCACTCTCCTCCATCAAGTCTCCCATTGGCATTATCTAGGGTTTCTATTTCCTAGGTTTTAACCAAAACCTAGATTGTGAGTTTACTAAACCTTTGTTAAAACTAGATACACATCATAAGCTTCTACTTGCTATTATCTTGCATCCTTACTTGAAATGTTCATTTTTACATGTTTAAGTATTTGGGGTTTCCCTATAAAAATATGGTCATATGTAACTTGACATGATTTAATGGGATGCATATCTTGATGTTAAGATGATTTCTTACTTGAGACACCATTTGGTGGTATCACTACTACATGATTAAAAGTGTGTTCATGCTAGTCTTATTTCAGACATTATATTGATTGGAATGGTAATATTATACCCATGGTTGGTATTGAGATATTCTTGACTATAATGTGCCTTGAGACCTTCCATAAATTATGTTGGACGAACCAAGTCAGTAGACACTAGGAGGATGTCGTCTTGGGTACCACCGTGTTGGTATGTACCTAGACCTCCGCCATTCGGAGTAATGTTATGGTTGTAGTCCTCGGATGTGCCGGGCCTTTCGGATGTCACTCGTGGTAGTTGACATCAAGGTATATCGACTCTTTGGGTGGAACTTGATTGGTGCTATGGGTATCCCCTATTGACTCCACATTTAATGAACAATTGGTTAACTGCTGAAAAGAATTGTATGTGGATTTATATGCTATTTCTTGTATACGCTCACTAGGCTTTTTGGCCTAACACTTGTTTGGTGTCGATGTGTATCTCAGGTTCTAGTGACGCCGCTTCTAAGCAGGCCTAGTCGGTCCTTGGTGAGAGCTTGGGGAAGGTGTTTTGGGATGCACATTTTGTGAAGTTATTGTTTGGACTATAGTCAACACCCTTTTTGCAATCTCTTTTCTATTTTAGGAATTAATTAGTTGGTTGTTGTTTATTTCCGTTACATTACAATTGTAATTAACATGTTTAAATATTTCCCCATTTTTGGGAGGCTTTTGCTATGACAATTTTAGTATACCTTATGTCCGTTTTTCGGATGTTTGTTATCCCTATTTTTCAGGGTGTTACAATATGTCAATATTCCTGATGAATATGCCAAATGTTATGTTATGGGCAGTTCGTGGATTCCTAACCAATTTTAGGTTTTTAACGGAATCTACTAATATATATATATATATATATATATATATATATATATAGAGAGAGAGAGAGAGAGAGAGAGAATCAGATTCATACGAGAACGATAACCAAATAATAGAATAAAAAATCGGTCGAATCACATTACGCGACCTTGATCGCGACCTGTGGTCATGGGCATATCACCCACACACCATTGTATTAATTTTTAGTGTAAAATCACATATGATTTTACACACCATTTATTTATTTTCTTATTTTCTTATTGTTTTGATACCTTCCCTCCCTCTCTCTCTCTCTATACTATATTATAAAGCACGAATAAAAAACTCTTAAATACAAATTATTAGGCACAAGGTACCATCATTTTATGTAAGATTTTAAAAATCTCTTAATTTACAAGTATCAAAGCACAAGATTCATATTACTATTGCAGACTTCTAACACCCACCAATTTAGTATCAAACTTTCCTTTTTTTTATATATATAAAAAACATTATATTATTAAGCATAAATTAAACAAATTTATAAAAAAAAACATTATCACTTTCTCAAAACCATCCAAAATCGTACTGTAAATCGACAAAAAAACAAAAAATAAAATGAAACATTAAAATCGTGATGTATCTCGCTGCATTGCGCGAGTACGCTTCTAGAATATATATATATATATATATATATATATATATATATATATATAGGGGAGCGATCAAATGGAAACTACTCTAATTTTGAAAACCGTGGAAACCCTCGATTTCATTGGTTAAGTTAATGAAATTGTTACAAATAATTCTTTTACTGATGAAATTGTTGCATATATTTGTGTTTTTTATGTAAAAATGAAAAAGTTTCATCAGACTGCGAAAATACATGAAACAATTTCAACAAAATGAGAAAAATAGATGAAACTACATAAAAAACACAAACATATGAAACAATTTCATTAATAAAAGAATTATATGAAACAACTTGATCATATTAAACAATTTATGAACCAATTTCATTAATTTAACCAATGAAATTGACGGTTTCCAAAGTTTCCAATCCAATATGGTTTCCAATTGAAACCACACACACACACACACACACACATATATATATATATATATATATATATATATATATATATATATATATATAGTGGAATGATATTTTGCAACCCTTAAAAATGTTGCAACCTTTGCAACCCACATCTTAACCGTTGGATTCATGATCGACGGTTATTTTATTTCTATTTTTCTGTTTTTTTTAGTTAAAAATATTGGGCCCCATATCTATGAATTCAACGGTTAAAAATGTGGGTTGCAAGGTTTGCAACATTTTTAAGGGTTGCAAATTAAACAACCCCTATATATATATAGGGTTCCCTTCATTTGCTAACCGTGACATTGGTGCTAACCGTGCTAAACAAATTTTTACCAATCAGAAGCTTCTCAGAGTTTTTGTTATCCCATGAATGCTATTAAATATGAAAGGGTAATATGGAAATTTGCTAAATATTGCCCATTTAATCTGTTACCATATTTAAAAGAGTTTTTTTTATTTTTGTAGTTATCATGATATTAAATATATTAATTAATTTAAAATTTGATTTTGATTTGCATTTTATTAATTTTGGAAGTTATCTTTTACCTTTTTTAAGCATTTTATTTATTTCTAACTGCACAATCAGTTTACCCATCGATCTAGGTAATTTTTTTGACGTTTTAGAACTGTTGTTGAAGAAAGTTGTTCGTTTATAGTGATTAGCACCATGCATATATGCATTTGGGAAATATGTCCATACCATATCCGATAGTTGTGCACATATGCATGTATGGTTATAGACATTTATGAATTTCCACAAAAGTGCACATATGCATTTTTAATTATAGTGCATATATGCATGTATATATGCCAGTATGGACATGTGCACTTCATTTTCATTATGTAATTTCCAAATATGAGAAATGCGCACATAATCATATGTGATTGAAAATTATGTATGGATATACCCAAATATGCACATATGCATATGTGCAATGTGTATATGTTAATTCTATATGGACAAACACAATCATATACCATACAACCACATATGCAGTGAGGACAACCACATATTGTTTTCATACTCAATGTGCATAAATGCATTAATGAAAACCTTCACCCCATTATGGTACCAAAAAGCTCTTTTAGGAAGGAGTTTAAAAACGATTATAGTACATATATGCATGTGTATATGCCAGTATGGACATATGCACTACAATTTCAGTATGCAATTTCCATATATTAGAAATGTACACATATGCATATATGATTAGAGTTTTTACATGGATACACCCAAATGTGTACGTATGCATATATGCAATGTGCATATGTAGTCTCTATATGGACAAACACAATCTTATACCATACAACCATAGATGCAGTGTGGACAACTACATATTGATTTCAAATTATATTTGAAATATTTGTAATTGACTACATATTGATTTCAGTTAAAAACGATTACATTGCATATATGCATGTCTATATGCCTTCAACCCCATCCATTACCACACCTTTTCTTCCACGATTTAGCTAGTTAATCCGTTTTTTCGATGAATCTAAATGTCGCTTACGATTTCCCTTTGCTCAAACAGAAGGTTGTCTAGGGTTTCTAAAACCTCAGAACAAGTCTTGAAGAATGTCGTAGGGTTTTGATCATCAAGCACGGATTCATCAAGAACTGTGTCCATTGAATCATATAATACAACCTTTAGATAAGCACCATCCATTAGATTCCTAACAAGCTGTTTTTGGGCCATTAGGTGATGCTTCAATTGCATCACTTCATTGTTTATACCTTCTGTTTCTCTAAAAACCCTGTGAAACATGATGACCAATATCAAATCGACAAATCCTGCAGTTATCAGGAAAAACTTGTATTACAAACAAATATTAAAGTTCACCTGATGAAGGATGAAAAACTCATATTACAAACAAATATTAAACTCATATTCCTCAGACTCGATTTCCGAGTCTTCATCGCTGGTGACTGAAGTCGATTCACAGCTCGTATCACCGATAACCGATTCTTCGATCTCCATATCATTACCGTGATCTCTGAACCAGAATATTGGTGTCGGAGGAGATGTTTCCATGCCTATTTTATGTATAATACAGATCTGGAAGAGGTGATTAATCCTATGCAATGATTCGGATCTCGATTTTGTGCCATTTGTTCGAGATAAAATCTTCGATTTCTTCGTTCGGTTGATCGCAAGGAGACACAGGTTTTTGTTTTCCCTTTATGTTTTGATGGTTACCTTATGATTCTAGGGGAAGAAATCCCTAAATGTTAGGGATAATGATTCTAGGGGAAGAAGTCCCTAAATTTTAGGGATTTTATGATTTTAAAACGTGTTTCCATAAATAAAGTTGAATTGTTATTTTACCAAATTAACCTTGTGCACTTGTGCATTGTTTTAAATCAATCCTTATGTATAATAATTAATTAAATGAAAATTCAATTAAATATGAGTCGTAAAATCATCGCAATGGATGGTTGAGATTGGTTAGTACGGTTAGCACCAATGTCACGGTTAGCAAATGAATGGACCTATATATATATATATATATATATATATATATATATATATATATATATATAGAGAGAGAGAGAGAGAGAGAGAGAGAGAGAGAGAGAGAGAGGTGGTTTTAATTGGAAACCATATTAGATTAGAAACTTTGGAAACCGTCAATGAAATTGGTTCATAAAGTTGTTTAATATGATCAAGTTGTTTCATATAATTCTTTTGTTAATGAAATTGTTTCATATATTTGTGTTTTTTATGTAGTTTCATCTATTTTTCTCATTCTGATGAAATTGTTTCATGTATTTTCACAGTTTGATGAAACTTTTTCATTTTTACATAAAAAACACAAATATATGCAACGATTTCATCAATAAAAGAATTATATGAAATAATTTCATCAAATTAAACAATTTCATGAAACAATTTCATTAACTTAACCAATTAAATCGAGGGTTTCCACGGTTTTCAAAATTAGAGTGGTTTCCATTTGATCGCTTCCCTATATACATATATATATACATATACATACATATATATATATATATATATACATATACATACATATATATATATATATATATTCATATATATAGGGGTAGGTTCAAATGAAAACTCATATTTCATTGTGTAAATGAGGACAAATCTTAACCATTGATCAAAACCTAGAAAACTAATCAATGGTTAATATATAATAAGGTTAATTGTGAAGTGATTAAGGACAAAATTGTAATTTTGAATCAACGCCTACCTTCTTTGACTTTTTATTTTTATTTTTAATTAAAAAAATTACCCCCTTAAACTTTAAAATAACTTATCTTAAAAATTACTAATATTTTAATCAAACAAATTACATAAAAAAACGAGAATTTCGTGCTCTTCGATATGACATCCATCTCGATATAGTTTTTTTTCTTCGTTTTAACCGTTTTTACGTGAAATTCTATATACGTGTTATATTCATTATGAATAAACATGCACGTCTTCAGGTGTCCACATTCAGTATGAATAACAAAGGTGAACGTTCATTCACTATTCATGATGAATAATACAGTATGCAAGATGAATAATACAATATTCAAGATTTTTTTTCGTTTTAACCGTTTTTTATGTGAAATTATATATATGTGTTATATATTCATTATGAATATGCATGCACGTTCTCGGGTGTCCACATTCAGTATGAATAACAAAGGTGAACGTTCATTCACTATTCATGATAAATAATACAGTATTCAGGATGAATAATACACGAATACATGATTCATGTATTATTTATCATGAATTGTGTATTATTCACCCTGAATGTTCTATTATTCATCCTGAATGATACATTATTTATGATGAATAATATATGAATGACCCGTGAAGGTGTAGACACATGGCACTCTCTTTTGTTTCCCAATTCACAACCGAAATTTGGTTTAATTCATTATGAATATGTATGCGCATCCCCGAATGTCCCACATTCAGTATGAATATCAAATGTGAACGTTAATTCATTATTCATGATGAATAATATAGTATTCATGATGAATTACACAACATTCATGACGAATAATACACGAATTCATGAATCGTGAATTATTCACCCTGAATGTTGTTTTATTCATCCTGAATGATACATTATTCATGATGAATAACACATGAATAACCTGTGAAGATGTGGAGACGTGACACACTCTCTTTTGTTCCCCGATTCACAACATAATTACTCCATAGGTTATCGATTCGTCTTGATGGATGTTGGGTTACGGCGCTGAAGAAACGTGATGCCTTACGACGTTGAAGAAAATGATGAAGAAGGTGATGTCGAGTTACATACTTACGGTGTCGAGGCATTGTACAAACTTGAACGTACATAAATATTCATAATGAATATAATACATATATAGCATTTCACGTAAAAAACGGTTAAAACGACAAAAAAACTATATCGAGATGGATGTCATATCGAAGAGCACGAAATTCTCGTTTTTTTGATGTAATTTGTTTGATTAAAATATTAATAATTTTTAAGATAATTTATTTTAAACTTTAATTGAGTAAAAATTTTTTAATTAAAAAAGAAAATAAAAAGTCAAATATGGTAGGCGTGACTTTAAATTTTCTTCCATTTTTACCCCTAAGCATTTTAAAATTAAAAACTCTATTTAATATGAGTTGTTGGATAAAAAAATCAAATGTCTGAGATTTATCCTCACGTACACAATGAAAATTGAGTTTTCATTTGAACTTTCCTCTCTCTCTATATTTTGAAGGTAAGAGTTTGAAAATATAGTATCAAACTTTCCTTTCATTTGGTGTTTTTGGGATGACCCATACACTCCGGGGCTTTTGAATTCTCCAAGTCAACAATATTCCTTTTTTCCTACTTATTTTTCACCACAAGTTCATAAACCGTATATTTAAAAACCGTATAATAATATTGAATCTATATTTCATTAAAGTATCTTAAATATTATAACATACTCTTTTTTTTGAACGACAAGTTAACACATACATACGTTCCAACGGTATTGGGTCTTCATTACAGACAATCCCACTAATCCGCTGCGACCCGACCCAACCTTGTAATATTATAATATACTGTTTTTATAAAATTAAATTTATAGTATCAAATAATAAACATCAAATCTAAAAGTATTATAATAAATTTATAGAACGTTTTTGGTGTCTTAAGCAAATTTTCTAAAACACTTTATAAATAAAGTAATCGTATTAGTTATTTTATAGGTTATTTTTGAAGAATGTCATATACACACAACTTTTTATAGGATACTTGTTTTTATAAGATAAATTTTTAAACAATATCCTATAAAATAGTAACACGATGTTTTATATTGAAATGTCATAAAAAACTTGTTAAGATCACCAAAAGCGTCCTATAAATTATTATAACACACTTTAAATATGACACTTTATTGATTCATCCTATGGACTAAAGTCCGATAAAATAATGTAAGACATCTTTTATGTCCTATAAACCTATTTTTATTGTTTTAAAAATCAACAATTTAATATTGTATTAATCATCACTAATTTATGTAAGGAAATTTATTATATTATAAAATAATAAGATATATTTTCGAGTAAGTGTAATATTTTTAATATATATTAATTAATAAAACAATAATATCAAAAAGAATATATTTGATGCATTGATCATGCATGCATGTGTTGATGCTAGGGGTGTTCAAAAAAATCGTTGGACCGCTCAAACTGGTCGAACCAAGTCAAACCGGACCGTTTTTGGCGGTTTAGGCGGTCTGACGGTCTGATCTGGTCTGAAAAATTGCCAAACCGAGCGGTCCGGTCCGGTCTGCGGTTTAGAGTTTTTTTTTGGCGATTTGGACCAAACCGACCGCCAAATATATCTATATATCTATATTTTTTTATTTTTTCATATACATCTTTATATCCTCTATTGTTTAGCCAAAATATCCAATTTATCTTTAGACTTAAATATATACAAAAAGACCCAAAGATAATTTTAAATCGCAGTGAATTTTATTTGCACTTTGCATATTACTTTTTTTAGTGTTTTGTCTTGGGATATTTTGTTAACTTTTGTGGACTTTCTTTATTCAAATGAACTCAAGCTAATGAACCTTTAAAATTCAAAAAATTATATGTTTTTTATGTTTAAACTTTAAAGCCCACTAAAAGGCCCAAACCGCCTAAACCGGTCGAACAAACCGCCTAAACCGCGGTTCGACATGACCGGCCTGGGCATTTGATGTCAAACCGCTCGGTTTGAAAAATCAATAAACCGCCACTAGCGGTTTGGTTTGTGGTTTGAGAGGTTAAACCTCCCAAACCGGACCGCGAACACCCCTAGTTGATGCTCACCTATCACCTGGCTTATCTAATTTATTCAGCTACAATATTTTTTTCAATTATTCTAGAGTAAATACAAATTTCGTCCCTATGGTTATATAAAGTTTTGGATTGAGTCCTCCAAATAGAATAATTACAATAATGGTTATCGTGATTTCACATTTGTTATGGAGATTGGGTCCTTAGACTAACTCTATTAAATCTTTGGTTGTCAAACTTTTCACGTGCTCCTCACGTTAGGGGCATTTTGGTTATTTTAAATATTTATTTAATAATTTTTTTCATAGTACAACTTAGAATGCCATTAGTACACCAACCTAGATGAAGAATCGAACCCCGATGTATAAACATTTACACTGATGAAGAAATCGAACGCAGATGTGTGTGTGCGCCGTCGATGAACACAAATCTAGTGTGTTTGTGTGTGCTCCATTGATAAACCCAGATGAATAAACAAGCACCCCACCACTGTTTCTTCGCATATGCTTCTATGGTTCACATCTGGTTCTGATTTTGGTGAACTTCAAGCATAGGGATGAGATTTTAAGAGATTCACGAGATGGAAAACCTTTCATTTGGGTGGTTAGCTTCGATAAAGATGGAATTTGGAGGATGTTATTGTTTACATTTTTGAGCACGATATGTGTAGGCCCATTCCAGACAATTTTTGGGCCCGGGACGCTTGTAAAAGAAGGGTCCGATAAATACGGAAAAATCTTTGATAAAATGTTTTTTATCATAAAAAATATAGTGAAGTAAAATAAATTAATTTAATGTTTCATATAAAATAGTTTTTCAAGTATTCCTAAACGCAAAAATTACCGATAATAATATATAGATTAATATCATCTAGCAAATATATAAATAAGTAGTTCATGCCAACAAACCATCAATTGTCCACCTACAATATCAAAGTTAAGATTTTTTTTGATGTTTTTCTTTTTCTATTTATGAATAAGGGTAAGTTGGTCAATATACATAGAATCTGTAAATTAAAGGAAGTATCAATCTCCTATTATTTGGGAAGTAAATATATTGTAACCGTTTTTTGGAATATTTTTATTTTTTATATAATAACAATATATAAATCGATAACTAAAAATTCAAGAAATTCGAAATGAAACAACTGAAAATTTGAAAATAACTAAATGAAATCGCTGCTTCCTTTATAAATGGATACCATAAATAGCCTCCTTTTATCATGACTATTTTTTCTTTCGCTTTTTTACCCTTTTGCATTGGTTTAATCAATGAAATTTAGTTTTTTTTTTATATTTTTTTTGAGAGGAATAGATCCAAACAATTTTATAAAGAGTAAAAAGGCTTAAGCCAATAACAAACACGGCAAAAGCCAAAAAAAACAATGGAAGCAAGAAACAACACCATACCAAGCAAACATAAACCAAAACAAACAAAGGCTATACGACCTCTCCAACATAGAGAAGAAAATGCAAGTCCAAAACAAACGCACTCTATGCCACCACGCCCATAATTGAGAGAATATGCCAAAGTCGTCAACCATCATGACGCATATCATCCGAATTTCTTATCTTCCACTTGGCTCGTAGATTAACTATAGCCAAAATATTTTTGCACAGTTGATCTACCGTTCTTCTTTGGTTCCGGAAAATTCGGCAGTTACGTTCTTGCCAGATAAAGTAAACCGCAGCCACTAACAAAAGCTTATGCACCTTAGATTTCGGTGCCCGGGTAGTTCACCAATGGCCAGAATGATAGCACACCATGAATCAGGAAATCCCGTCCAATCCGTCGCACACTTCACTTTCTTCCAAACATGATTTGCATAACTACAATCGAAGAACAAGTGGTCATGAGAATCTCGCACATTTTGACACAAAGCACAAACCCAATCAGGTGGTTCATGCTTCCACACCTCCATACGATCATGCGTTGGGTGTCTCCGATGACATGCAATCCAAAGACAGAAGGCATGTTTTGGAATATTCCCCGCAAACCAAACAGTCGAATGCCACGGCACAATATCATGAGCACCATCTAACGAACGCCACACATCATGGACTGAGAACTCAATCGGTTTGTTTTGGACATTAAGCCACAAAACATGGTCTCGCCTATCGTACAAGGATGGAACATCAATTGTTTGTAACACATCGTACCTCTGGATCCAACAATCAGGCCACACACCATGCCAACCATTAATTACATCTCGAACTGTAGCTAAAGGGCCATGGTCGATGGAGTGAATGAACCGATAGAAAAAATGAGCCGAAAGGTGGCCACACCGTAGCCACGAATCCTCCCAAGCGTTCGTGTGGTTACCATCCCCAAGCCGAGTAACAAAAAAACGTCTCAGGTGTGGCCGAAGATCCATGATAGTACGTAGAACCCAATACCACCTCAGAGATCTTTGTGCCATCCACAAGTTTGTTGCCCGAAAGTAATTATGAAAAAGCCATCTCACCCATAATGACTCGCGACGATTTAGAATATCCCACACATGCTTTGCAAGTAAAGCACGATTCCAAACTGACAAACGTTTTAAGCCAAACCCACCATGCACATAGGATTTGCAAACCTCGTTCCACGCAATACAACATTTACCTTTCGAATTGTCACCATGGGCCCAAAGGAAATCCCGGAAAGCTCCTTCCAAGTCGTGAACCACACCGGATGGGAAAAGAAAAATTTGCATCCAATATAGTTGCATCGATTGTAGAATGGACTTTATCAATTGCAGTCTTCCACCAAACGATAAGAACTTGTTTTTCCAATTAAGAATTCAGCTTTTGACCCTCGCAACGATTGGCCGGAAATCAACACTTTTCAATCGCGTAGGAGACAAAGGCACACCCAGATAACGCATTGGAAAAGACCCCGGTCGGAAAGGCAAGCAAGCAATGATAGCTTCTTTAGTGTGTTCAGGAACATTGCCAAAAAAGACTTCACTTTTCTCCAAATTAGGAGCAAGGCCCGATCGAGTCTTGAAGATGTGAAGAGCCTTTTTAAGGATTTCCACCGATTGCACGTCCCCATTTGTAAAAACAAACAAGTCATCTGCAAAGCACAAATGGGTTAGCTTTAAATCCTTGCAACCTTTGTGGTATCCAAACGCAGTAGCATCCGCAATACATTGCTTGAAAATCATAGAGAAGCCTTCCATTACAATTGTGAACAGATAGGGAGATAGCGGATCTCCTTGGAGAATACCCCTACCCCCCCCCCCCTTAAAGAACCCATAAGAATCTCCATTTAACACAACCGAATAAGAAGGTGTTGTGATCATCTCCTCAATCCATTTCACCAACATCGGGTGAAAGCCCAAACCCTTAAGCATATTTATAATGTATTGCCAATCAACGGTGTCATAAGCTTTACGGATATCTATCTTAAACGCACAACACGGAGGCCCCACTTCCCTTTGATAACCCACAACCAACTCATGAGCCATGAGTATATTATCCGTAATCCCACTTCCCGTTATGAACGCCGATTGATAAACTCCCACCAACGAGTCCAAATACTCTTTCACACGCTCCACAATCACTTTACTTATACATTTGTATAACACGGAGCAACAAGCTATTGGCCGAAAATCCATAACCCGTGTAGCATTAGGAACTTTCGGTACTAAACATATTAAAGTGTGATTTAGCTCCTTAGCAAGAAGACCCCGATAGAAAAAGTTATGAATTGCAACAACATAAAGAACCTCTTTTAATCATGGCCATTGATCAATGAAATCGAACGGAGAAAAATGGTATGTATAAATGCCTTTATTTGCAAAGTAAGCGACCATTCAATAGAGAACTCAATTATCTGTAGTAACTGTGAGATCCAATCTTAACCACAAATTAGCAGATAAATTAGGAAAACAATAATTTTGGTAATTTTAATTAAATGGTATGTTAGGTATTTTAGAAATCTCCTCTCTCCTCTCTCCGGCGAACGTTATTCCGGTGACCACATGATGCACATTGTGACACCTTTTGTAAACATCGAAAATAAATAAGAAATGTTGTGATACTCTTTGTAAAACAATGAATACACACTGTGATACACTTTGTAAACATCGAATATACATTGTGATACCCCCCAAAAAACAAAAAAGACACACGTTGTAAACATTGGAAATACATTGTGATACCCCTCATAAAACAATGAAGATACACTGTGATACATTTTGTAAACAACGATAATACATATTGTGATACCCATTAATTCTAAACTTTAAGACATAAACTCATTGTGAAACAAACTTAATAGCAACAAGGGTGATACCACTGTGATACCACTACAATACCTCTACGACTATCAAAGGGGGTTAGCGCAGTTGGATAGGTAACATTCTGGGGGGTGTGGGGTGAAAGCCACACTACCCGGGTTCGATTCCCACGAGCGACACTTTCCTGAGATATCCAGACTCTGGGTCTGGTCCTTCGGGGCCGGGTCTGGGACCGGTTCGGGTGGGTCCAGTCTATGAGACCCTCTACCCTGTCGGTCGGGTTCAGCCAAAGGTTGGGTCGGGTCACAGCGGATTAGTGGGATTGCCCGTAATGGAGGCCCGATACCGCTGGAACGTGTGTGTGCATTAACTTGCCGTTAAAAAAAATACCTCTATGACTGGAGTTCTCTGAAATGCATCAGTGCTGATCATTCTCCGGGGGACTTGGCCGGAAGTGACATTAAAGTGTCACCTGTAGCATTACCATCTAGGAAATCGAGAGGGAGACCGTAGACACTCAACTTATTGCTCACGATAAGGAGGTCTCCGTGGATGGATCGGCCCGAGTCTTTGATCTTCGTGATAAAGAGCATTCCACCATCATCTACAAGAGCTCCGAGCCTGACACCCCGCTACTCTGTCTGGATGGAACAAGTAGGACCTTAAATACATGGACATCATCAATTGACAGTGCCAAGGTCATCGTCGACATTCGTCACCCAACCGGTGGTGGATCTGCAAGGGAACCAGGCCAACGTCAATGCCATTGCTTTGGCTCCACACAGTTCATGCCACATCTGTACCGTTGGTGATGATTCTTAGGTCTCATCTAGGATCTATCTTCCATGGGTCATCCTATCAAAGGTGGATTGGATCCCATTTTGGCATACACTGCTGGTGCAAAATAGAATAATTGCAGTGGCCATCCTCCCATATGGCGACGACATTCTTGAAGGAAAAAAAAGATATCTTTTAGGGTTTATGTATATGGAAGAGAGAAGAGAGAGAGAGAGAGAGTGTGTGATGAGACGTATAAGGTAAAAAATGAGAGATTTTAGGATTTATTAATTTAATTTGATGTACAAAACAAATTTACTAAAATACCCTTTTATATTTATTTAAAAATTTATATTGGATATCTTAAATGTGTCACTGCGTGGCTTATATTGGATCTCACAATTATCACAAACTAATCAGTTCTCATTTGATTAGGCCTCTATCTATAATTGGGTAAAAAACTAAACAATTATGATGAGGTCCCAACTAAGTAATAAATAATAAGGTTTGTACTTATGAAGGGTTCTCGTTTGTTCATTTAACATTATTGGTCTTTATAGTAACCTGTAAATAATGAAGAAGATATAATTATGTTTTATGAAGAAAGTGGTTTATCTGTCTATATGCTTCTTAGGTGTTGTTCGGTTCGTTTTCCGTTAAGACTTGAATGAATATAACTGTCTGTATGGATATAGTTGTATGTATGTTAACTGATAAGTTGTTGTTCGGTTATTATGCTGAATAAACAGTCTGAATGTCAGAAATGACCATTTTACCCTCATTCTTTATTTTTGTCTGAATAAAACAGTTGTTTGATAAAAATATTGAATAAATGACTTATAATTATAAAAAAATCAATTTAAACGTTTTCTAAATAAAAACAACTTGATTAAATTTGCCTTAGATTTGATTTAGTTTTATCTATCTCAATTGAAGAATTTTGTTCCCATTCTTTTGCATATTTTTCTCCAAGTCAAATGTATGTGTATGGTTACACCAAAACCATAGGTATATGTATGGTTACACCAAAACCATACAGTCTATAATTTAGCACTTTCCATTTATCATACATTCTCCATTCTTTGGGTATACTACGTTAATCTTTCCAACAATATTGACCGAGATAAGTAATTGACAATCCAAAACTTGAATTCGAATACAAATTAGACCAAAAATCATGTCTTTTGTAAACAATAGTTAAACATGTCTTTTGTAAACAATCCAATAACCCAAGGCAAAAAAAAAAACCTAACAAAAGGGGAACTCCAACAAAAAAAAACCCAACAAAAGGGGAACTCCAACAAAAAATAAAAAACCCAGATCGATAACAGAGAATGAGTCATCTTGTTCTTTCAAAGCATCTTGTTCTTTGAATGAAATTACCACCAAAGGGGAACTCCAACAAAAAAAACCATGTAAAAACCGATCGATCACAGAGAAGGAGGAGCAGATCGATAACAGAGAATGAGCATATCGATTTTAGAGATGAAGAGGATCGATTTGAGAGAGTGTTTCAGGGATCGATTGAGTAAAAAAACGTGAAGATCGAGCTTATTCAGAAGAAAAACCTAGCAAAAAACGTGACCAAGCTTCATTGTGGTGCTTATTCGGTAGATCGAGCCTAATTCCAGAGAGAGAGAGAGTGTGTGTGTGTGTGAAAGAAGCATATCGATTTCAGGTTTGAAGAGGGTTATGAGATGGAGGCTGGTCGACATCGACAGGAAGAAGAAGGCTGGTCGGATGGAGTTGTGCACATATAACAGATCTATGGAGGAGGAACTTGAACCTCCATTGTCGATGATGGAGATAGAAAACAAGAAATCGAGGGATGAGGATGATGATGTCTCCACAGATGAAAAAGAGCACATCTATGGAGAAGATAAATTTTGGGAAGAAGGAAGCGTGTTTTTCTACAAGGGTAGTAAGGGAAAAACTGGGTTGAGTCTATATGACTATTTTGTGGGCTGAGCGAATAAGCCACTAATTTCCAGATTAAGCCATAACCGAACAACCAATTATGGCTGAGCGAATAAGCTATATGGGCTATACAACCCATTAAGCCACAACCGAACAACCCCTTATTTGAATATAGTCTCTTGATTCCAGCAGAATATTACTATAACCAGAAAGAGAGCATTGTGCAAAAGAAGGAAAACATTACATTAATCCAACTTGTTACAAATCTCATCAGAAATGCTTCCTTTGCTATTTGGTATCCCTCTTTACCGATGCATGGTGTTCATTTTTATCAAATATATAGAACACTTACATTTGGTGTAGTAAAACACTTCCACAAAAATTCTGAAACGTACGAGGAAATATATAGTTTTGATTTTTATCATATGATGTTGATCATATGACATAGTTTAGTTATTTAACTACCCTATTTTTCAGATTTTTATTCCACCTGTTTTTGGTGAAACAAAAAAACTTCATTTTTCTCCTATACTCAGTCATGTCATATTGTCCGGGTCTATAAATAAATTTGTTGTTAAGCAAACCTTTATGAAAATCCTGTTGAAAATTCTTTCAAAAAGTTTGTTTATAATTCCAATGATAAATGAGAACATTTTTATAAGTTACGGATTTTTTTTCTTTCTCCCAAGGGAATCCGAAATCTGAGGATCGATTATGCTCACAACCACCGTGGATTATGTTGATCAAGTCGTCATTCTCAATACCCCTTTCACTTATGGTCATGTCCACCCACTTGCGACGGTCGATCAACAACCTGTTCATTCATATACCCCGATTTAGCACGTACCCAAATCGAAGGCCAAAAACACATTCTTGGACAAGTCTGGAACCTTTTCTGACCTTCGTCTGGTTCACCCTTTCGAAGCTTATTTGGAAAACACTTTGCTAAGAATCGAGCAAGAGGAGAGTATTGTTATAGAAGAAACAATCAACAACAGTACTAGACTACTAGTACTGGTGATAAATACATTTTCGAGCCCTTATTTATCATCAACATACTTTCATTTATATTGATTTTATGCATTTTATGAGCTAACTAAGTCCCCTATTATGTTTATTGGTTAATAGGAGCAAAAAGGGTGAAAAGTGGTGTAAAAGTGGCTAATGCCACATTTTAGCGACTTTAGTCGCATCAAAGTCGCATTAGTCACTGTGGAGCATAGTTTTTCAAATGTCTGCAGAGCTGAGCATATTTTCTCAAATAACAACTCAACCAGACATATTTCTTAAATGATTGTTAGCTTGAGCATACTTTTCAAAGGATGAATCATTTAGTGGGCTTGACGGTTTTTAGGGATTTTAGAGGTTTATAAGCCATATTTTCTTGGGGAAATCGATCATAATTTGTCATGGAACAAAGGAAGGAGCAAAGGAGGCGATTTTAGAGGCTTCAATCACGTTTTCTTTCCATTAATTAGGTAACATAGATTTTAGTTTTAATTTTTGCATTCCTAGTTAGTGTTTTATTTCCATTCAAACAATGAGATTGTAATCCTTTGAAGATTGGATTTGTGTTGAGATTTCCAATCTAAATATGTTTTCCTCTATCTTCCATTTATGTTAATCTTGGTTGAACATCTTCATCATTGTTTGGTTGTCCAAATTGATAGGGCCTATTGATTTGTGTAACTTAACTTTGAATTTCTAATCAAAATTAGGAATCCGTAATAGTTTTTAGTTTTGATAAAGTAGAAATTAACACTTATAATGACCATCAGATTATTTGGGATGTGTTATTGGTTTTCATAATCCAGCTTAAATGATTGAGCGTCTCATCATTAGTTAGGATTGATGTTTATCTCGCTATTCATGCTATTAGTAGCTCAACTTTTATGTTTATAACTAGAGTTGTTTTAACTAATTAGGGACTTATCATTGAGCTTCTCGTGATAATCTAATCATAAGGATAAACATAGTGTACGATGTATATCGACACTTATGGCCAGTCTGGAATTGATCAAGAGAATGTATTTGGGAAGTCAATGATACACAAGTCTGAACTTTAATTGGATTATAACTCATTGTTGGAAGCTTTATTTTGATCATTTATCGTCTTTAATTATTTGTATGCTTAGTTTAAAATATCACAATCCAACCCCCTCTTTTTACATAAAGTGTAGAAATTTGACAACGTTCGCATCCAATCTCTGTGGAATCGACCATACTTGCCATTATTGCAATTTAGGTTGTACCTTAAGGTAATAGGAAATTATTATTTGTCGAGCTCGACACTCGTCAACTGGTTCCGGTTTATTGGAGGAAACGATCATACAACATCTAAAAGTGTTAAATCATAACCACCACCATTCTGTTACAACCAACTTTAGTGCTGAAGATGAAGGGTTGTGTAAGTGAAAGTCAACCCATACGTTGTTACAACTTATAAATGATGGGGTTTATGTTAAGAAATCATTACTTTGAGTCCCTAGGATTTTCGGGAGTGTTGGCATAGAAAAAGTCGAGTTTCGGGGCTTGGTACGGGTCCGACAACAATGCCCGTCATAGTCGCACTGGCAAAGTTGCAGCCAAAGAACAACATACTGGAAACCTTGTGCGACTATGGCATGCGACAATGCCATGGAAAAGTCGCATGACAATGTCGCTAAGATGTACCATACAACAATAAATTCGGGATTTCAGCCTTTGCCTCATTTCTCACTTCTCATATCCCACCCTTTCTCTCCCAAACCGATTCCCATCTTATTAGTTCGAACCCTAGCCATTTCTGTTGGTCCCAAATAGCAGTAAGTAAATAAGAAAAGTATTGTAGAAGGGGGGGTTGAATACAATACACACAATTTTTCACTTAATTTAATTCTTATTGATTTGAAATCAAGAATTACACATAGAAAACTTTGATTGTTGCGGAAGAGAACATATGAGATATGTTCAAACAATCTTACACATAGAGAATGAAGAACAATTGTAAAACACTTAGAAAACAATAAGATCTTCGTAGAGAGAAAGTTGCCAGACACTTAGAGAACTTGAAGGTAGTAGAGCTGGTTAATCTTGCATGTTGAAACATCCATCATATTTATAGTGCCTCATGCATTTAATGAATGAGACACCTGTTGAGCAAGGGATGGACACAGGTCTTCTGCATGGTACATGATGTACCTTTTGTCTTGGAGTGACTTTGTCTTGAAGTGTTGACCTGTAGGGATGGTGTGGACCTTTCCTTAAAAGAGTGTAAGAGACAAACTTACTTTTTCTGATCTTGGGATGAGGTCCACGTCAATGCAAGATATCACATATATACTTTGTCAGAAAAGTATAATGTGTTTGAAAGAAATCTTCAGGCATCTTCGGCTCCTGAAGATGTGAGAACATCTTCAGCTTCTAAGGAGAGATCATCGGCTGCCGAAGACTTGAGAGATCTTCGGCTCCTGAAGATGTGAGAACACCTTCATACTCCTGAAGATATGTGATTGACACCATCCTGGCCGATGGTGTTGATCACTTGGGCATGCTTGGCTTTAGGCTGAGGAGACTATCTTCAATCCGCTTTGAGAGATGTACTCCTTCTTTGTCTTCTTCGACTGATCTTCGACTTCACCGAACATTTGTATAGAAACCAAGCTGCTAAAAGAACCTCAAACATATTCTAAGTAGGATGATATAAGATGGAAGATCAGGAGGTCATCTTCAAATCTTCAGATGACCCAACAATTTCTATGGCCATTTACTTTAATTTTGAAACATTCCATCATCATCAAGCAAGGAAATGAAGGCAAAGACTAAGAGTTCTCAATCCACTCTCATCTTCAAGAGATTTTAGAGTTTTCTAGGTTTTCATCAAAACCCAAGTGGTGAGTTCATCCTCCTAGTTTCTAAACTCTTATATGAGTTATAATGCTCCATTGATGACTTCCTAGTGTTTATGTTTCTTAAATTTCAGTTTGGATGATATTGGGGAAGTTAGGTCAAAATTAGGGTTTTGGTCAAAAATGAAGATTTTGATATAAAATGTTTGTGGAATGATTCTAAGTGATTGGATATGTATATTTATGTTTGGAAAATTATGGATCTAGGTTTTTTTTTGGAAGAAATGCTTGTGGATTCAGGTTTCTCCAAGAAAGCTCAAATTGGAGTACAATCTAGATTTAGCCTAAATCTAGCAAAGTGAGTTCAAGTTGATTGTGAAAAACATTGTACATGCCAAAAATGTTTATTTTAAAGTGTTTATGTGTTTTACATGAAACTATCAATTGTTGAGCTATTTGTTGAGTTTTGATTATTTGAAGTGTTTAACTTTATAAACCTTGTAAAACACCCACATTCGGGATTTTTTGGACGATTTTATAAAGAAATCATAAATGAAAGTATTTTGATGATTTATTGTATAAATGAAGGTTATTTGGTCAAAATGCATTTTGAGTGTTTGTTGAAAATATGCATAGTTTATGTAATGGGACGTTTTGAAAATACGAACGTGTGAGTCATTTGGTTTTGATTCCCGACCTTGTGAACATTTTAGAAACTGTAAACTTTTTTGGTTTTGGGCCGAAGGCCAATTGTGATTTGAGAGACCAAGATTTTGGGAAAAGATGTAATTTGGTTTATGTAACCATATTGGCTCATGTATTTTAGCCAAACGTTTATTATGCCTTTTGGGCTTGATTTATACTCAGATGAGTCTTTGGGGTATTTGTTCAGTTTTAGTAGCTTGATAAGGATCCTTGGAGGTTGTACTTAGTTGCATCTTATTTGAGAGTTACATGTTTTGAATGCGTTAATTCATTCGTTGGATCAGTCATGTAACGTTTTACACTGTAATGCGTTGGATCCATAGGCATAAGAGTCAGTCAGTTGGCTTAATTGAGAACTTTATCCATGTTTTGGAACTGGATATATTTATGGTTAACGAGGACTCGAGGTATAGACCATGGGTGGTTGAACTCGTGACCATTTAACCTTTAGCGAAGGACTCGAGGTATAGATTGTGGGTAGTTGAACTCGATGTCCGTGTAATCCAGTCTGTTTATTCAACGTGGAATTTTGGTGTGCACGTTTGAGTGATTGGTTCACAATTCATGTTTGTATGTAAACTTGCGGTGGTGTTTGGCGGAGCCGTATACGTAGCTAAGTCTTGCGGTGGTGCCCATGATACGGAGACTTGTGACTTTTGTGGTGAGCCTCATTTAGAGGTCGAGTAGACACTAGGGTCATTTGTGTATCTTGCGGTGGTTGCTCAATGGAGCCGTATACGGGGATCCATGGCCCAAAGTGAATCTTGAGAACGTTGATAAATGGCTTAACTTTGTGTTCCCGCCACATTCGATGGAATCAGGTCTCCCCCATCACCGAAAGGTGTTGTTTTGGGGTATTGAGTTTTTTTTTTTTTTTTGGAAAGGGTATCCTGGGCCTATGGCCCAGACTAATCCCTGGCAATTAGGGCCTTTGGCCCAGCTGCTAAAGCGTGCATCCCTGAGTTTATCCTCAGTGGCCACAAGTGCTGCTAGTGGGGCTCGAACCCGGGTTGAACGCTATGAACTCCCCAAGCCTTTACCACCACACCACAACCCTTGTGGTTTTGGGGTATTGAGTTTTAGTATCCATGTTTTTGATGACCTTTTATATATATATATATATATATATATATATATATATATATGGATTAGTATCCATGATTTACGGGTTGAGTATTATGCCCCATCCGTGTTTTCGGTATTTCGAGATAAAAAGTTTTATCCGCATTTTCTTAAACTGGGAGTTCGATTTCTATTCACGTTTTGAGTGGGTTTTGGGTTGCATCACTTCATGAAGGAATGTTTTGCATTGGCGCGTTCATCTTTAAAAATGTGTGGTATTGGAAAACGGGTCGTTTTTATATTTAAAGTAAATCATTTTGAAATATTATAATTTAAGTTGTATTTTTCCTTTTAACGATATATTTATTCATGTTGAAAACTCTTGAACTCACTAGGCGTTAGCCTAACCTTTTTATTTTTCGGCATGAACATCAGGTTCCGGTTGGGGAATGGTACTAGCGACACTATGAAGAGATGAGTGCTAGTTACATGTACAAGAGAGAGTGGCTTGGGTGAAGTCTTCCGCACTTTATTTAGTCTTTGGTATGAGCCTGAGTCAATGATTGTTGGGATTAAATGTATAATTAAATTTGAGGTATTTCCAAGTATGGATTTGTAGAAAGGGATTTTTACCCTTTACTTGATGTAATATCGAAAATTTTAACTAGTTGCTCGTTCCAAATTTGAGGATGCTACATGCTGTGATCCTCTTTTGCTGAAACGTTAGGATTTAGTCTCTTTACATCTCTTTTACCATAAATAGCCATGTACATCATTGTTGAAACAATCAAGAAAGAAAGGAAAAACTTTCTCCTGCTTTTCTCTATACTCTATAAACAAGCGAGTGCAACAAAAGAATCTGATATCTGTGCTATTTGTTTAGATGAGTATGATGAATACAAGAAGATGGGAAGACTAGACGAATGTGGACATGGGTATCATTCAGAATGCATCAAGACTTGGCTTTTGCGTAAAAACGTTTGCCCCATGTGCAAGGCCTCTGCATTCACCATATAATTACTAGAGACTTCAAGTGATTTCATGTTTTGACGCTTTGTAAAAAATCGGTAGGTATTCGAATATATTTGTGAAACTAAAATTCTTTGATTGCTTAATGAATTGCACACTATTATTGATATAGATACAAGTGTTTCTTAATTTATCTACCACTGGATATGGGTAATATAGTATGCTTGTTGATGCTATCTAAGGTGATTGAGCTGGTGTTGGCCGCATTCGTATATTCATACTCATCAATTGGTACTTGTTTAAGCAAATACTCAGATTCTTGTTCATTTGAAGTAGTTTGCACCCATGGATGCTTGTGTACCATTGATGCCAATATTCCTTCTAGCTCTATTGCCACTTCCTTCATGGTAGGCCTTTCGTCTCCTTTCACACGCAAACATCTCTCTGCAAGTCTCGAAACATCGATCATCTCTTTTGGAACACCTTCATCTAACAACAAGTGTTCATCAAGAACCTGGAGGAGTCTTCCTTCTTTCAAAGAAGAAAGGAAATACATGGCAAGGTTCCTTTCATTCTCTGGCCTATCAAAGCTAAGAGCCTTCTTTCCGGTTACAAGTTCTACTAGCACGACCCCAAAACTATAAACATCGCTCTTATCTGTAAGCTGGTTCGTTAGTAAGTATTCGGGGTCTAAATAGCCTAGTGTTCCTTGGACTATTGTAGCCAACTCCATCTGATCCATAGGAATTAGCTTAGATGCTCCGAAATCAGAC
Organism: Arctium lappa; assembly: GCA_023525745.1. Taxonomy (NCBI): domain Eukaryota; kingdom Viridiplantae; phylum Streptophyta; class Magnoliopsida; order Asterales; family Asteraceae; genus Arctium; species Arctium lappa. The sequence goes on from CM042050.1 coordinate 19,683,518, forward strand.
ACTTTTGCTACATAATTATCATCTAGAAGTATATTCGTTGGCTTGATATCTCGATGGATGATTGGGACAGAGGCTGCAGAGTGTAAATACGAAAGTGCTCCTGCGGTCCCCGTGGCTATTCTGAGTCGAATGTCCTAAGTGAGAGCCAACGACCTGCTTTCGTTGTGTATGTGATCAGAGAGGGTGCCATTTGAAATGAATTCGTAAACCAATAATGGGACTTCTGTTTCCAAACAACATCCAATCAGCTTCACCACATTTCTATGATTGATTTGGGAAAGGATAACCACTTCATTGATAAATTGCTCTATCTGGGATTGAGTTTGATCTACTAGTTTGGATTTCTTTATGGCAACTGTTCTTTTATCAGATAAAACACCTTTATAAACTGTGCCATAACCACCCTTGCCGATAATCCTGGTCTCATCGTAGTTGTTGGTTGCTTTCTTAAGCTCCTCTATAGTGAAGACTTTGGCCTGGTCATGATGAGAACCCCCTTCCCCAGAAATTCGTTGCTGCAACATTATTCCACCATTTTGCCTAAAGAATTTTTCTTTAAGCAAAATAAGCTTACGCTTCTTGAGTCCCAAGTACAACCAGGCGACGAATATAAGCAGAAATATGGCAGCACTTAAGGTACCTGCAACAAGAAGAATTAGCTTAATTATAGCATGCATGAGGATAATTTATTTCGTAAGAATATGTACGTAGAACCCTCTCATATTATTCTCCATAATAGTCCTTAAGGAGAGAAATAAGGTTCCAACACACACACACATATATATATATATATATATATATATATATTGGATATAAACGGTCCAAGTCTAGCTGAAGTACGTAGGACTCTAACACGCCCCTTGAGCGGGGGCTACAAGGCACGTACATATTGTTGTGAGAGCAGTAAACCTTGGATTTGATACCATGTCAAAATATGTGAAACCTAGCTAATTGAGTTACTTTCTAATTAAAAGAGTTTTTCAACGAGGTTTCATTTTTCAACATATATTGATTAGAAATGTTCCTTGTCGAAGTAGCTCAACATATATAAACTGAAAAGAGAATGCGATTTTTAATTTCTTACCTACAACAATTCGTATAACGAGTGATTCATCAGCAATACAACCTGTTCCATCTTTCTTGTCACCTCCAGAAAAACCTTTTGGACAACGACACTCATAGCCTCCGTCATATTCAAAGCATTCATGTTGGCAAACGCCGCCGCGTTCACACTCATTAATATCTGTACAATATATATATATATATATATATATATATATATATATATATAGTAAATCGTCAAGCAATATTTCATTAGACTAAGCAAACTTAATTAATTCGCAATTAAGGGTTGGAATTAAAATATATAAAGGAAATAAATACATATGGAAGGAAGTAATTATATATGACGTACTTGTGCAGTTATTCTGAATATAAGGGTTGCCTGCATAACCATGTTTGCAACGACAGCGATAACCAGGACCACCATATTCTTCGACACATTGACTGTTTCCCTTGCATAAGAAACCACTGGTGTCCTTTCTTGCTACTTCACAAGTCTCGTTTCCAATTGCCCAGTCAAGTAACATCGGCATCTTCTCTACACTTCCAAAATCATGCAGATTATTGCTAGAAAAGTTGAACTTTCCTTCTTGAATCACAAACCCATAGCTACACGGGTTGAAGCCCAATATATTTCTGTGGTTATTGTAGCTCCTCAGAGATATGTCAACATATCTCATTCTTTCTGGGATAGCTACTTGACAACACCCGACTCCCGAGCAAGATCCATTCGTGATACCTTTGTTGCTAGAACATGAAGAAATGCATCCGGTACCAATATCAGACTCGTTCCCCTGCCTTTTCCCTTCGATATACGCATGTGTGTCACACCCAATGGCAACAAAACTGTTCTTGGTTGAGATCCAGAAATCCCTAATCCTCAAATATGGATTGTTTCTTCGGGTTCGACCAGATCTATTGTAGCAATCATAGGCTACAAGACCCATAATCTCCATCTCACCCGTGGAGATGGAAATATTTGTTATAAAAACATTGGATGTGCTTTTTCCAAAGAAAAGTATGGGTTCCCCGGATGATCGGTTACATGTTACAAGGAAATCAGAAGTGTAGTAGCATCCTTCCCCTGAACCAAAGGGGAATTCAATAGTCACATTGCCACATGAAGTTTCACATGATGAATCTTGAGCAATTGTTGTCCCCAAAGACGCCATAGCAGCTGCTACTACCAGTAGTATTTGTAATTGCATGGTTGCTGTATGTGATTTTGGGTACTAAATGCGAATGGTGATCAAAGATCTTATATGGACAGGGCATGCCATCAAGACTTAATTGGTCCAAAGCTTCTTCCGGTAAGCAATTAGCTCCTACTTTTGTTGACTGCTAGCTGATTGGAGAAAAACTACTATTTGATTTTTATTTTCATCTACTAAAATGAAATTAAATATTATTTTGAACTTGTATTGTCATTTACCGAGGTTTTTAAATTAGAAACAAACCAATATATAGAATAGTCTACGATTTAGAGTATATTAAAATGCAATTTATGTGCACATAAGTAATTTGTAACATGTATACGTGCATATGCACAAGTGCATAATGCACTGATACACACGTGCATAAAAAAAAACAGCTTAATTTACTTGTATACACAAATGCATACCGTACAGATCAAGAGCAACCATGATGTTCCTCAGTTTTCCATTTTTTTGAGGTTTTCCCTTGAATCTCCTCTCTCTCTCTCTCTCTATATATATATATATATATACTCGATTTTGTGTGTGCATGCATATGCATATTCATATACATATACACATACAGAGAGAGGTTCATTTGAGAAATGGTAAATGTATGAGAAATAAAGAAGTAATCTTAGCCATTCATCTGGTCAACATTTACGGATTTGACTGCGAAGTACCGGATAATTCTTTGCATGGTCTATATATGGTAAAGGGATAGTTTTGTAAAATATGCGGGATGAGTTCATATATGAACCTATATGATTCACATATGAACTATATGTGAATCAGTTAATTAGTTCATATATGAATCACAAAAGTTCATATATGAATCTGTTAATTAGTTCAACTGATTCATATATGAACTTACAGTTAATTAGTTCATATGTGAATCAGTTAATTAGTTCATATATGAATCAGTTAAAAGAGTTCAGATGTGAATTATATTAATTCACATATGAACATATAGTTCATATGTGAATTATACATGTTCATATATGAACACAACTTGTGTACTTTGTAAAAATTACGAAAGTGTTCTTCTATTTTTTGAAATAGCCGTAACTTTTGATCAGTCAAAGCCGAAATATTTGACTAATCAAATCCGATCTTGACCGTTTGAATGGCTAGAATTACTTCTCTATTTCTCATATATTTACAATTTCTCAAATGAACTTAAGACTACACATACATATAAATAATAGATATTTATGTACATACATGCTTACACGGTAACAATTTTGGCATTTGGTGTTAATTTCCCTTTCAGTTGCTGTTTTCAGCGGACCCAGACACATCCCAATCCCACAACGACTTTTAACTTTCTTCAAGTCAATTTACATAATTACATTCCTTTTTTCTACTTATTTTCCACCACAAGTTAATAATTCACAAGTATGAATATAGTTTTAAATATTAGGGATAAATATATGAAATAATATTTTTTTTTATAATAATTTATATATATATATATATAGTCTTCATTGTGAGATTTGTCCCACATAGAAAGAATAGTGAAATCTTACTTGATTTGGTGAGCTAAATATATGTATGTAACTTAGGCTTATCACTTGTCCCACATTGGAAGAGTGATAAACTCTTTCATAGTTTATAATTCTTAAACAACTTATAGAGTTGTTTAAGAGATCAAATGAACTAAGAGAAATTTGGTCTTGTTGGGTGGATTTTACACCTACATTTAATGGTCAAAAGATAACACTGGCACCTTGTGCGCCACCTTGGCCCGGGCCGGGCCGGGCTTTCAGTCGGGTTTTTGGCGTTTTTGGCGGCCTGGCCCGGCTCGGCCCGAGCCCGGTTTTTTGCCCGGCCCGGCCCGATTCGTACATTTTAAAAAAAATACGTTATAAATACTTGTATGTTACCGTTTATATACGTTTTTTTGACCTTTTTTTGTATTTTTTACCCCCCAAACCCCTATAAATACTTGTATTGTAAGTTTGTAACTTAAAATTATATATAAAATGTATTTTTTAAGTGTATTTTAGTGATTTATTATAAATAAAACGTATTTTTAAAGTGTATTTTAGTGATCCATTATATAAATAAATTATTTTAAAAAAAATACGAAAAAATCATCGGCCCGATCACGGTCCGATTTGGGCCCAGCCCGGCCCGGTTTTGGTTAAACCGGTTTACCCCAAGCCTAACCGGGCCACGCCTTTTCGGATGAAACCCGGCCCGGCCCGGCCCGAAGCCCGTTTGGGCCCGGTTTTTGCTTTCACTGTAGAGGCCCGAAGCCCGTTTTGGCCCGGCCCGGCCCGAGCCCGATTTTTGGCCATCACTATGTGCGATTCCCTTAAAATCAGATTTTTTTAGTGCTTGTATCCAGTGTAGAATGCGGGTTTCATGCGACCTAGGTCGCCCCAAACTCGCATTCTATTTAGTTGTCGTGAAACACAGTGTCTAATGCGACTTCCGTGCGATCTAACCCGCCCCAAACTCGCATAGACCACTTGATAGGAACCGGATTGAAGTGTGTGCTGGAGAGGCTTATCGATCATTGTTGAGAGGTGGCGATGCCTACTAGAGAGGGTGGAAGGTCGACAATTGCAAGCAATAACTAGTTAGCTCGAGAATGTAGCAAAAATATAGATGGAATGCAAATAACATAAGAAGTATATTGAATTGGCACCGGTAACTGAGGACATTGCTTACTCAAACAATACGATGGTTGACGAGTAATCTACATTTTCAACCAATGCGAATAGTAATATACTTTTCCTTCGTATGCTTTTCATTCATGCTCTACCAACATTTTAGTCCATTTTGGAGCTGGTTGGGTCTCGCTTACAATCTCTTGTCAACCTTAATTCCACCCTCTTTTGTAGACCTTCCTGTCTCATAACATCTATTAGGCTCTCAAACATTCTAAGAAATATGTCAATTTGGTTGTAGATTTGTGTTTTCTTGATGACTTTGATAGTGTTTTAGAAATAATCAGAAAACTCACCTGAATTGATATATATTGTAGTTGGAGTAACAACACATCCAACCACCAATAGCCATATAATGGGTAGACATTTTAAAAATGGTTGAGGGAATTGATTACTCCATCATTACTTATTACAACAAAATTGGGTTTATATATAGGACACTTAAAATGTCTAAGCATCCTAATAACATACTTTATATGACTTTAAGTTTATAGAACCAAACTATAAAACGTCCATTTCAATGTGTTACAATATGTTTATAGGACCCTTGTAGGCATTTTAACAAGTTTTTTATGACTCTTTTAAAATAAAATGTCGTATTAAAAGCTTTGTTTATATGACATTTCTCAAAATTGTCTTATAAAAGAGCTAATATGACATTTTATTCTAAAAGTGTTTTAAAAAACTTGTTAAAACACTTAAAAACGTCCTATAAACTAAACCTATTGTAACACTTCTAAATAGGACGCTTTATGGTTTGGTCCTATAAACTCAAATCTTATAAAATATGTTATTAGGACACTTAAGGTCTGTTTGTTAGCAGCTTAATGAGCTTAATGAAACTCACAGCTTATTCAGTCAGCTATATATGACTGTTTGGTAGTGACTTAATGATATAGAAAGTGGCTTATTCAGTAAGATTTGAAGGGGAGCTTTATGCAGAAAGCCAAGTTTTTTCCAAACCAATTCCTCGCATTAAAAAACACGTTCCTTCCATCTATGAAAAAACTCTCTCAAATAAAAACTTTCCAAATCTATACAGACAGATTAATCCACACAGACAACTTTATCCATACATAACTTAATAGAAAACCAACCAAACAGCCCCTTAGACATTTTAAGCGTCTTAATTATAAACCTAATTTTGTTGTAATGACTTATGAACCCATTTAGTAGTGTTTTATATGATTATTTCTAAAACATTATTAGACTCGTCAATAAGACACAAGTCTACATCCTAGTTGACATATTTAATTAGGATTAGAAACCATTTTCCTATTGAATCATGTACGTTAATGCATCCAGTTTCAAGGTCTTTAAAAAACTCACCTCAAATTAGGCATGGAAATGGCCTCCGCCCCGTTGGGGAACCCGGTTCACCCGTCCCGATCGGGGACGGGGATTTCCCGCTAAGCCGGGGATGGGGACGGGGATCCCCGTTTGTCTCAAACTGGGGACGGGTATCGTACTCCCCGCCCCGCCCTTCCCTTCCCCGTACCCGTTATATATTAATTAATAAATTAAATATATTATTTATTTCAACTAAATTGGTAATTCATAATTTTGTATTTTCTAACTAGGTTTAGAATATAAAATTGTCATTTTGTGGATGTTAGTATGTAATCTTTTGGATGTCAAGTCAAAATACAATTAGTCGATGTGTTTTGGATATTACTCGATATGTTTTGGACGTGTGACGTTAAGTTTTTTTTTTATTAAACTGGTTTATATTGGTTTTAGCTAATTAAGTATCATATGATGTGATTTTTTGTATAAAATTAAATTCCTTTTGATTTTAGGTTTATTGAAAATTTGTGAAATTTAAAGATGTGTTGTGTGTCACATAATTGATTTAAAATAGTTTCTATAAACGGGAAAAAATCCCCGTTTCCCCATTGGGGATCCCCGTTCCCCGTTGGGGATGGGGATGGGGATGTGATCATATTCCCCGACGGGGATGGGGACGGGGATAGAGATGAGGATCGGAGATGGGGATTGAGGTCCCCGCCCCATTTCCATGTCTACCTCAAATATTATTTGTGTAGGCTTATCTAGTTATGTTTGCAATGCCATAAAACCCTTATACTATATTCACAAACAACACATACATGAGAAAACATGCTAAAAGGTCCCACGACCGTGCCAAATGCACAAAGTCTGCTTCTACGTTTTCTAATTCGACTGTTCCATCCTTTCGTCATACTTTGTTTGCTTCTAACCCACACTTCGTTCTTTGTCATAATAATATCACACATCACATACTAGCACATTTATTTCTTGAATTCACAAGACAACTTATAACACCTAATGACAAGGTTTTGAGTCGTATTCCTACCTTGAATTCACATAAATATAATCAAGTATAACTATTATAAAACTGAAAATTTAATGGAAATTGAACCAGGAAAGGTAATAGAAATAGAACGATAAACAAGTAGATCGAATATCTTGAAGATTTGACAGATACAGGCTTGTAATTGCAATGTCCTAAGACCAATTAAATTTCACCCTCAATCATGCTTTGGTTATGGACGTCGCCTATACAACTATCTAATTGGATTGATGCACGTCAATCCAATTTCATCGAATCGATAATATGTTTCATGGAATAGCTTATGAAATGAAGAGAGAAAAATGCATGAAATTTTGTGTATATGATATCTAGAAAGGATCAGGTATGATAACTCTCATTTTGAGTGTTATTTACACATTGTTTGTGTGTGTTTTTCTTTAATTTTTGTGTGTGTTTTCCCTTTACGTGTTCATGTTTCTCTTTTTTAGTTATTTATTTTCATTTGGAGATGTTGAGGATAAAAGTTTGTGTTTTGATGGTTGAAAGCATCATTTTTGGGCTAAATGTTGGACTGCAGAAAGTGGCCACTTTGTCGCCACGTTGGTGAACGATGTAAATCCGAGGACAGCTGAAAAATATCATATTTTGCATGTATTTTTATGTCCATTTCAGCTGCATAATGGCATTCTTAAAGTCTAAGCTTTAGAAACCAAGGGGATGAAGAGAAGACAAAAGATAAAAGCAAAATCTTGGTGGAAAGATATCAATGCCAAAAATGCCTATCTAAAAGCCTAAATGAGATAAAGCAAAATAGGAGCTTTCATGAGAAAATAGATGAAAAAGGCAACGAGCCTTTGGGTTAAAGAAGGCTTGAACTCATTGAAAGGTTTTGTGGGTAAAATCCTCCACCACCATTTTCATCTTCCACTATAAATTGAAGTCATGGATGTCATTTGAAAAGGAGCTCCAACATGTAGCATAATTCAACTATTGTTCTTTCTTTTTTCTCTTAGATAGTTGTAGTTGTAATTGTAATTGTAGTTGTAATTTATTTTCTAGTATTTAATTTCCAGCTGTCGCCAAAGTGACCACGTTGTCACCACGTTGGTAGCAGCTTTTAAGTTTCATTTATGCAATTTAAGTTTATGTTCTCTCCTTCTTATAACATCCCATCAAGAAAATAAATAAGCGAGACAACTATTAAAATAAATATCTCAATGATCAATAGTAATCCATGTCATGACGGTCCCAAACTTACAATAGGAAATTAAGGTTTGTTGTAAACAACCTATACACAACTGAGATAGAGAATAATAACTAAATGACAGTCTTCTATCCGCCCCGCTAAACCTTCTCCTTGCCTTTAGCTGCAATGCCTATCCCACGACGGCCTGAAAAGATTTTTAGTTTTGGAAGAGCGAGGGTTAGACCATAGGTCTACTGAGATCCCTCTAACAGATAAGCAACAAAATACTTTCCAGAATTAAAAACATCATTTAATAATGGCACATGAATAAAAACACGTTACGAACCACACGACCGTCAAAGACGATGTGTCTAACTCGCGCTGCCTTAATGTTGGGACACACCCCCAACGACATAAACGGGCCACACTCCCCGACACGAGCAGGCGGGCCACACTCCCCGACTTAGGTCACGTAACCCACAGGAAATGTATGCATACAACCCAACAACAACAGTTTATAACACACTTGAACAATTTAGTAACAGCATGCCATTATAAATAAATCAAGTTTAAAATAAACTTCACATGCTTTCATCATCAAAGATTTAGTTTAGAAAACTCACCTGACGTCCACCGTTAGCAATCTCTCGCCTAGATGAATAGTCCGAGTCGAACCTATAAATCGAGACATCGCTTGGTGAATTTTCGGTACCTTCTAATTACATAAATTTAACCTTAATACCCTTATTCCCAATTCCCTCTATACGTGGTCGAACTTAACCCGCTAAATCTGAATTGGAATGAAATACTCAACTCCTTAATTATTTAATTACTGTACAAAAATTTAAAGGACGTGGGCCGGCTAAGAAAGCCCAACATCACACTTTTGAATAAACTCAAAGGACCACAGTCCTTACTCAACTCCACGTGGGCTTCGGCCCACTAGTCTCCAAACAGTGTCCGGGTAAGACCCCGACCGGTACCACTTCTCTCGCCCGGAATTGCTACCTTCGACCGGAACCGCACATCAATCGACCGATACGATGGGAGGGTCGACCGGACTCTAACTTCGACCGAAATCATTCTTATCGGTCGACCGAGGTCTCCCTTCTACTGGGGTTTGATTACCAGGGGCGACCGGTGTCCCCCTTATCGGGCGACCGGAGTCTCCCTTACCCAAATCGACCGAGACCGAATAAGAGAGTCTCGATCGATACCCACTTTAATACCACAATCGACCGGTATTATCCACCAAGGTCTTCGACCGGGAAGAAATGGGTCTTGACCGGTACCTAAGACGACCGGAGTTTACTGAACCGACCGGAACTCAGTCGAACTCGAAAAACCCAGAAATTAATCGATCAAAACCGCAGCTCCCATTTCAATCTTAAAATAAATTGCGAGATGATCCAAAATCCATACGAATACTATGTTTAATTTTTTTTTTATCAAAACTCTATAATTACAGAGGTACCTTGAATCGTTTTCTTGTTGAATCCCAAACCCAGAAAAATCAAAACTCAGATTCAATCCCACTACAACTATTACCAATTTTAACGATCACAAGATGAACAGATAAATATAAATGGACTTTACCTTCAACGACAAAGATGAAAAATCCGGATTTCCTTTCACTTTTCCTCTTCCTCGGTCTCTTCCTCCCTGCTCCAGAATTCTCTCTCAAAAAGAGCCGCCACACCAATTAATCACACAAAACCCTAGGACATCTCAATAAAAACCAATATTTTCATTTAGCCCCCTTTCAAAAGGTTTTTGATTACACTCCACCCCAAGCTTTGAGATTATTAACTTTAGTTCCGGTTGTTACAATATCTCCCCCTCAAAGGAATTCCGTCCCCAGAATTCCATCGTCAAACAAGTTGGGATATTGGCTCTTCATAACTGACTCTAATTCCCAAGTTGCTTCTTGTCCGTTGTGGAATTGCCACTGAACCTTTACCAAAGAGATTTCCTTATTCCTTAGCTTTTTCACTTTACGATCCAAAATCGCTACTGGTTCCTCTACAAAACTTATCCTTTCATCTATTTGGACATCCTCTAACGGTATCACAACGTCACTTTCTGCTAAACACTTTTTCAGGTTGGATACGTGGAAAAACAGGGTGAACTCCTCGCAAGTCTACCGGTAAGTCCAATTTATAAGCTACCTCTCTAACACGCTCCGGGATCGCAATGGCCCGATAAGTCTAGGTCTTCACTTCCATTTCTTTCTGAATCAGTTCACACCCTTCCAATGCGAGATTGGTAACTTCCATTTGTCACCGCTTGGGACTAATGACTCATAATTCTCAATCTAACTAAAATAGTACTATTAGATTATCCAAGCCATTCTGATCATTACATGGTCGTACGTAACCATCAGATTTACCCCTCGATTACATCAACTTCCTTGCCAAAGTCACACCACGACAACATGCATCACCGACAAAATACTCACCCAACTCTCTAACATAACACGTCGTCAACTATAGACATCACCCACAACTCACAGACACGAGTTTCTTCATCATGTAACTTGCCCTTGCAAGCAGCCCCTCTTAGCACGCCATAAGTCAAACGCAAACGCACTTTCCTTTTTCGAACCACCCTGATCTCAACTCCTCGGCTTTTTCCAATTCTTATACTCTGAATATATAACACCCCAACGTCAACTCTTCTAATTTCACATATTGATAGAAACCTCCACAATTCAAAACCTTCGTAATCCATCGATTCTAACTATCCGATTAATGCGATACATACTTCCACTTCTCATTGCATCCATAAATACCCGACCAATTATGAAATAAAACCCAGCTTCACCCGCTCGATTCGGAAAGACCAAGTTCATACAAACTTTTTCAAAGGGATTAACACGGAATAACAGACTCACTTGGAATCCCCTTTTCACGCATTGTCAATACTGACACTATGGCTCTTCGCTCCCAGCACTATATTCCAACACCTCTACCTTCCTCCTTGAGGGTTTCAAACCCACTTCTAACGACCAACTCACTGATTAGTAACGTGAACTTTTAGTCAGTTGTACGACTTTGATTAATCATGCACGCACCGCACCAACGCCATGCTCCCTTTCTCATACTCACGCTAGGGATTTATAACTTTGTTTTCAACGGAATTTAAAACATACCTCCACGCTTTGTGTCACTTGCCAACCTCTTTCTCTCAGATTCCCATCTTGTCGACATGATATCTTCACTTTCTTCTCGTTGCAAGAAACACCGCTCTCCCAACATTGCTGACTTATTCCTCGATGAATCCCAAATGTATCGAAGCACAAAGACACTACTTGCTAGCTCCACCAACTATCCACAATTCTCACGTAAGATTATCAACCCAACTCTTCAAAACGTTACCCACTATCCGAAAACGCCGCATCACTCTCTCTTGCCAAACAAGATTGCCCAATCTGCTATAATCCCTTCACCCTCAAGCATAATTCATCATGCACACAAATTTCCTATCTACTGCACCACTTCCAGAATTAAACAGTTCAACACTCTCAACATTCATTTTAGGGATATAAAATAATCCCACCCAAAACCTGCTGTAAACCTGAATATAGCTCATCTCTTAGATAACCACCACCCATCATTTGACAACATTAATTTCAACTTAGCATCCCAACCACAATCTTACAACTCATTCCCCCTAGATCTTTGGACGAAGACATTCATCCTAAGACGATAGCACCCGCCCTCTACATATCCTTAAGGAAGCTCCTTACCACTTTAAGGATTTGCACTCCCAGCTATGTCATAAAGACGTCATCGACTACTGGTTACTACCAACACTCTACTACCTCCTCCCAGAACAACTGCAAGTCTCTACGACCACATGGCACACCTACAAATACCGCTTTCTTCTCACTGGTCATAATACTGAAATCGGACCTCAAGGCATTTTACGGCCTTGTCTTTCTCAAATCTAGCTAAATCACAAAATTATGATTTTTAAAACCACTCAACTAGATATCGCTCCCTGCCAGCTCATCGCGACCTGTTGGAATCAAACTCCAGTAGCCTGAATAATTAAACGTACTACCTCGAAGTCTTAAATGCACAAAGCGCCACCCATTCCAGTTATGCTATATAAAAACGTCACTCCCACATAACCATCAAAACTTCGTTGATAAAGAACCACTTTACTGAACTAGTGATTTTCCCTTTTTGAATTATCCACACAAAGTTGTCCAACATCACACTAGGTACACACCTTTCCTGAATAACTCTTCGCTTCATCACAAAACTCCTCGAAACTATCCGTAACTACTACTTCATTCTCCGCGCTCCAGCATTACCATAAATGGTTTCTGATTTCCACAGCAACGATTGACATTGATGTACTTCCACTCTGTTACCACCCAACATGGATCTCCAGTGAAACCTTCATCTTCCACTGCAGCAGCTAATTGCCAAAATATTTCTACGACTCCAAACTCCACTCCAGACACAACTGTTTACTGACATCCACATGAAACCAACGGTGAACCATTATAGTACCATCATCCTTAACATCATAGGTCAATGCCTCCATTAACCACCTCCGCTATTCCCCACTTACTTAGAAGAATACCAATATCACACATTTACCACTCTCAAATCGAGCGACACACTTCCATTCTTAAAACTTCATCATTCTTATTTGCAACCTTCCTCGCGACCTAGAGAGTTCATAGCCTTCATGCATGACGCACAAACAATTAAACTTTTGACACGGTTGAAAATTTAGAAATTACCTACATTAGAAAACAAACTCACGTGCACACGATACGATACTGACTTAGCCACGTACAACGGTTTTAAGAATCGTTTTACCTCAATGCCACAACAATTTCTCCTCACCATACCCCATTGTCGGGGTTGGCACAAATGAAAACGTTTCCGATGAACTCTACACACAATTTATAAAAATACCCCAGAAAATGCTTACACTGAGCGTGTCAACGACTCTCACCTTTGTTGATATGACAACACATGTTTATACCCAACTCCCTTATAAATTCATGCGATCAAATGATGTTTTGATTTTCTTATCCAAAGATCAACTTATTTGTAAAGAATTATATAATTATTTTCAAAATTTATCACCCATAGTCCAAAAACTTGTCTTTTCGATTCAAACACATATCCGCATGTGTCGACACGTTTTCGAAACAACTACTTCGTATGACACACACTTGCCAAAACGTCTGATGTGAAAGATATAAAAAGCTTCAACAATTTATTTGACACAATGCAGGAGACTCAATGACATTGAAGGCTATTTACTCTCATAAGATCAACTGCTTACATTCAATATAATTTATCCCATACTCCTCGCTTCCGACCAACCAGTCAGGGTTCTCAACTGTGCCACAACCTATGGCACCATCGACCTCTAACAGCCTTGAAAGCCCAAAACTAGTCATCACTGTGACTATTGACTCACAACCCAAACGGTAACTCATTCCCATTTTATCCTTACTACATATTATCAGTCAACACTGATATCGTCTTTCAACCACCCTTCAATTAATTACAGCTTTAGAAGCCTCAAATCGATCATTCGATTCTTGGATTAACACTCTCATGCTTCTCACTAAACAACATACCCCTTTACCAACCGAAGACCCCCTTGGAGCGACAAGCTCACCTACTATCATCATCAGTCGGTCCAACAATACTACTTAACAAGTTTAGAAACAACAACACAATGATTACCAACCTGTTTGATATATAGAATAACGATTACAAGGTTGATCGGATGTAATGAGAGATTGAGATGACACATCTAATCTAAACTTAGTGTGTTTTACACACTACCTAACTTAATATCTAGATACTTTGATATCTAGATATTATCTAAGATAATATCAAACAAACTAGAAACTAACTAAACTAACTAATAACTTTATCTAACTAAGTTAACTAAATCTAATATCTATTAGAAATAGATATTTAAACTAAGTTAACTATTACAATACTATAAACAATTACATTGAATTACATTGACATTTATTACAAATAGACATAGACTTTAACATTGAGAGTCGACGTTTCGGCATTAGCTTCAGATTACGATCTTCAGATTGGATGATCTTGAATCCTATGAGACTGTGGTCTAACAATCTCCCCCTTTGGATCAAGATCATATAATAAAAAGATTTATCCAATTCAGTCTTCTTGTTCAGCTCAGAAGATGCAATCTCTTTCTTTAGCTCTGAAATCAGCATGTCTTCAATCTAATGATCTCCCCTTTTAAAGAGTAGACGTGATTCTTGAAACATGTGATCTTTGCCATTTCTTCTGTAGTCATTCTCCCCCTTTTTGATGTTAAGTGCAACGACTTCATCAAAATTTGTGGTAAGAAATGTCAATCTGACGGTTAGAGCCCCTGATTCGTCAATTTATAAGAGATTCATCCAGATCTTTGCAAATCCAGACAAATTAGATGTGTAACACCTGAAATCAACTAATGAATCAGTTAGAATGCCTGTCAGTAACACTAAGTTACTGTGTGTAACGAATACACATGGGAAAGGAGCTGTTTGATGTTGACTCCCCCAGGGCTTCCATTTAATCATCGAAACACCACAAAGGTAATTTCTATAAACGTTATGACAAAGAAACTAATTCCTTGTGTGTTCGTGCTTGTGTTTGAAAGAATTAAGCACGGATGATTGCTTATAGGCTCAAAATTGTGTAAACCACTGAGACAACAGTAAGTTAAACACAGACTCAATGTGCATGATTGAAGTGCGAAGGTAGGGCAGACTTCCTTCTTTTCAATATCTAGATTTTCCGAATGAAAATCAGATAGTATATGTGCTGCATCCCCTTTTGAAAATGTGAAACACTTTCTTGTTGAGAAGAAAATGAGTAGATGGTGAGGTTTGATCAAGAGTTGGCATGGGCTAGTTGCCTGTTTCAATAATGATCACCAAAGAATTGTGAATCACTAGAATTGTGGCTACCCGGCTCAGAAAAAGTTGGTGCAGAGTTGTGATATTCTTTTAACTCTGTTCTCACACGCTCTTTCTTTTAAACTTTTTGCTTTCTCTAATCACACTCATTTCTTTTCGCTTTCACACTCAAACACTAAGGATTTAACTTCATGGGTAGAAATCACTGGTTAAGGTGATTCCATTGAAGTTGTGTTAATTCCTAGCACAATGATTCTTTGTTTTCCTATGATGCATGTGATGCTCAGATTGGTTTAACTATTTCAGTTAAAGCACAATTTAGATCATGAAAACATTTAAAATACACTCCCAAAATATAAAATGTGATGAATAATCGGGAAGTGTTTTGAACATTAAAAACAATGTTTTCTTATGATTGAAAGTTGTCCTTCTTTCAACCATATGTGAGATGAAGATAAAGGTTTATACCTTAACGAGTGATCTTTCATCTCATGAAGCTAAGCTTTAAGTCAAACATATGAACTTGTAAGCTTCTCTCAAAAATTCTGCAAAAGTCTAATGTCAAGTCAAAGTAATAATTATTCACTTATATTGAAAAGACAAAAAGCAGTAAAAATGTTTAAAGTATGAGTCATGATCTGAAATAATCAGAAGTCATCACCTTTTTATACTCCCCCTGAAATTATGCATTTGAAAATTATCATATGAAAAATATATGCATAAAATTTCAGACAAATATGTATGTACTCTCCCTTGAAGGTTGATTTCCTCATTCGAGTATCGGAGTACAATCTCTTATCAGCTCGGAGTAAGGTCTTTTGATCATTGAAGTGCGAGTCCTAAACTGTTGTGTTTAGAAGTCAAACTTCGTTGAAGTACGGGTTCTAAGCTAATTTACTTAGAAGCCATTTCTCTCCTACTCCCTCTAGACAGTAGGTACCTGCAACACAAAATCATCCCTTTTCTTTGGTATCCATTTCCAATTGGATCCAACTGTGTTAGCAAACGATTTTGGCACCCAGTGAAATTTGGGTCTGCTTTGCTTTTTAGAATCAGTTAAAGAATTTGAATGATAAGAGGGAACATGATATGTTCCAAACCAAATGTCAGAATCTTGACAAGAAGCATAATCATGTCTATCATAATTTGAACACTTTCTAGCAGACAAAGATAACTGGAATAATTGTTGTTTTGAAAATTTCTTGCGAGAATCAACAAGTTTTGGTTTAGAAAAAGCAACATCCACAATTATATCATCTTTACTAGTAGTAATCTTATTACAGTCAGCACTAGAACATGATATAGCAGTCTCGTCAAACTCCTGTTTTGGTTGCCATTCAGACTTAACTTCAAGTCTTTTCTTGCTCATTGCTGAAAGATTTGAAATTCGTGAGTTAGACTTTTGAGCAACAAACGAATGCTTCTTCTTGGAATTACCAGTAGTGGTCGGTTTCTGTGAATGCTGAGATAAATTCTTACCTTTAGCACTCTTAGCGTTCACAGAGACTGATTTATCAACGAAAGCTTTCGTTGATTTTGCACTGTTCATAGGCTTACTGGTTTTTCTTAAAGTTTTCTTAACAAAAGATGAATGGTTGGGAAGTTTTGCATTAAAGTCAAAGAGATTAGAACCATTATCTAAACTACTGTCAGAGTTCAAAAAATCAATTCCTTTATTTGATGAACCAGACAACTCCTTAGAGTTTGAAGCTTTTGAAAGAACAGTATTTGAAAACACGGTTGTAAAAACGCTTTGTTCAATATTTATCAAAAGTTTTGCATCTGATAAAGAAGTCTCGAGTTCAGAAATTTTACGTTCTAAAACGAGAGGAGGGACATATAATTTACCTTTGATAGGCTTCGCCTCCATTTCCTTTTCAGTATAACTTGGAAAGAAATCACTTGAAAGAGTTTCCTTCTTTTTTTATATTGGGTTTTCATCATAACTATTATTCA
The DNA here is from genome assembly GCA_023525745.1 of Arctium lappa. NCBI lineage: Eukaryota > Viridiplantae > Streptophyta > Magnoliopsida > Asterales > Asteraceae > Arctium > Arctium lappa. The sequence goes on from CM042050.1 coordinate 19,700,811, forward strand.
ACTTCGCATAATAAAATGGAAGATGAACTTTAGCTGATTTCATCCGTTTTTCCGTTTCATTGGCTTCATCCTCTTTTGATAGCTTAGTCCAAAAAGTTTTAAACGCGGGGAGTCTGCGGGCTAATTGCATATTAAGATGATCATAAAGTCCTGGAACTTCAGACATCCCCTTTTGTAGACAGTGAGGATTCTTATAACCGATTCCCCATCTCTCTATATCCTCTTTGGGTTTGTTCAGAAAAATGGTTTGTTCAGTTTGACCCATTTTATACAACTTCTCTTCCAAACTTTTTAGTTTTCCGAGTAAAGAAAAGTTTTCTTTTGTACAAGAAGCATGCAACTTTTTAAGCCCATAAATATCTATCTCACTCTTTGGAAGTTGAGACTTAAGATCAGAATTCTCTTTTAGAATTATTATCTTTTCCTTAGCGTTGGTGTCATTATCTTTATGTAAAACCTCAATTAATACTTTCTTCTCAGCAATTTCATTGCTAAGTTTCTGTATCAACTGGTTTTTGTCAGTTATAACACCCTTTTCCCGCTTAAGATTCGACTCTAACTCTTAGAGTTTTATCTTCATGGCATGCATTTGATCACATACCTCGTCATTAGAATCAGCTTCGGTTTTTATCTTCATCTGACTCATCAAGCACAAGTGTGCTGTCTCTTTCTTCTCTCCTTCTGTTTCTAAGGCATAAATCCTTCCTGTGTAAAGTACAGGTGTATTCTCGTCCATACTGATTGAATTAGCTTCGCTGGAATTCATTCTGTATGATTGATGAGCAATAAGAACTTGTACTTGACCGTTAGTCCAGATAAAATTTGATCACACAAGAAATTTTGTCCCCCTAGGCAGACTTAGCACGGGGGGTCCCGCTACCCGGTTAGCGGGTGGGGTCAAGGGGCAACGCCCTTACGGGGGTATGGGGGCATCGCCCCTAAGTTTCATATAGACTCAGTAGGTTATTTCTCAACGAAATTCCTACATCCTGCACGATGTGCATCCTAACGACATAACCTTACTTCCAAAAATGAACTTCCACCACACGTTAGACTAAAATTATCAATCTATGGATAGAACTCTCTACCTTGAACCACACCCAACAATAGTAATTGAGTATGCCCATGCACCTGTAAATTCATAATGGCATTGGCCAGATGCGATTCTGAATTTACCTTACATGAGAGTACTCACTATTGTTATCACACCTCACATTGATCAAGGTTTTTCTTAAAGGCTTCCTAAATCTCAGTTGTGTCCATCTACTCCACAGTTTAAGTTTAGGCCCATCTGGTCACCTAAATCCCTTAAACTATGGCTTTGATACCAACTATAACATGCCATCAAGAAAATAAACAAGCGAGACAACTATTAAAATAAATATCTCAATGATCAATAGTAATCCATGCCATGACGGTCCCAAACTTACAATAGGAAATTAAGGTTTGTTGTAAACAACCTATACACAACTGAGATAGAGAATAATAACTAAATGACAGTCTTCTATCCGCCCCGCTAAACCTTCTCCTTGCCTTTAGCTGCAATGCCTATCTCACGACGGCCTGAAAAGATTTTTAGTTTTGGAAGAGCGAGGGTTAGACCATAGGTCTAGTGAGATTACTCTAACAGATAAGCAAAAAAATACTTTCCAGAATTAAAAACATCATTTAATAATGGCACATGAATAAAAACACGTTACGGACCACACGACCGTCAAAGACGATGTGTCTAACTCGCGTTGCCTTAATGTTGGGACACCCCCCCCCCCAACGACATAAACGGGCCACACTCCCCGGCACGAGCAGGCGGGCCACACTCCCCGACTTAGGTCACGTAACCCATAGGAAATGTATGCATACAACCCAACAACAGCAGTTTATAACACACTTGAACAATTTAGTAACAGCATGCCATTATAAATAAATCAAGTTTAAAATAAACTTCACATGCTTTCATCATCAAAGATTTAGTTTAGAAAACTCACATGACGTCCACCGTTAGCAATCTCTCGCGTAGATGAATAGTCCGAGTCGAACCTATAAATCGAGACATCGTTTGGTGAATTTACGGTACCTTCTAATTACATAAATTTAACCTTAATACCCTTATTCCCAATTCCCTCTATACGTGGTCGAACTTAACCCGCTAAATCTGAATTGGAATGAAATACTCAACTCCTTAATTATTTAATTACTGTACAAAAATTTAAAGGACGTGGGCCGGCTAAGAAAGCCCAACATCACACTTTTGAATAAACTCAAAGGACCACAGTCCTTACTCAACTCCACGTGGGCTTCGGCCCACTAGTCTCCAAACGGTGTCCGGGTAAGACCCCGACCGGTACCACTTCTCTCGCCCGGAATTGCTACCTTCGACCGGAACCGCACATCAATCGACCGATACGATGGGAGGGTCGACCGGACTCTAACTTCGACCGGAATCATTCTTATCGGTCGACCGAGGTCTCCCTTCTACTGGGGTTTGATTACCAGGGGGCGACCGGTGTCCCCCTTATCGGGCGACCGGAGTCTCCCTTACCCAAATCGACCGAGGCCGAATAAGAGAGTCTCGATCGATACTCACTTTAATACCACAATCGACCGGTATTATCCACCAAGGTCTTCGACCGGGAAGAAATGGGTCTTGACCGGTACCTAAGACGACCGGAGTTTACTAAACCGACCGGAACTCAGTCGAACTCGAAAAACCCAGAAATTAATCGATCAAAACCGCAGCTCCCATTTCAATCTTAAAATAAATTGCGAGATGATCCAAAATCCATACGAATACTACGTTTAATTTTTTTTTTTTATCAAAACTCTATAATTACAGAGGTACCTTGAATCGTTTTCTTGTTGAATCCCAAACCCAGAAAAATCAAAACTCAGATTCAATCCCACTACAACTATTACCAATTTTAACGATCACAAGATGAACAGATAAATATAAATGGACTTTACCTTCAACGACAAAGATGAAAAATCCGGATTTCCTTGCACTTCTCCTCTTCCTCGGTCTCTTCCTCCCTGCTCCAGAATTCTCTCTCAAAAAGAGCCGCCACACCAATTAATCACACAAAACCCTAGGACATCTCATTAAAAACCAATATTTTCATTTAGCCCCCTTTCAAAAGGTTTTTGATTACACTCCACCCCAAGCTTTGAGATTTTTAACTTTAGTTCCGGTTGTTACACTTCTTCTTTCATGTCTTTTATTGTTATTATGAACTAAACACCCCTTTGGGTGTGGATGTGTGCCAAATCTAAGACTAGTAGGCAACATTTGGGTGTTGCCATCTTTGCTAACTCTTAGACTTGGTCGCTCGAGTCGGGACTTCAACTCAACGCGGACAAGACGATCACTTGTTAGTGTTAATATTAGATCTTAGACCTCGAGAGGGGCGGATCCGAAATACGGCTTGAGTGATGCAAAGAAGATTTGAGAAAGTCTTTTATAACCCCGTAGAGATACGGGTTTTTGCATGACTTTAACTAAGGTTCAAAATGTCGGTCGATATAGGTGTCACAAAGTGATTTGGGCTTCTATATCCATACTGGTGGAACTGAAATCCTTAGAGGTTTACTTAGTTAAGTCGGAAAGTCTTGAGTTGGCGAAAGTGGTGACTTTGTGGGTGCAACATGGCCACGTTCCGAGGAAGTTCACTTTCGAGAGAAAGGGATTTTTTAGATGTTTTTGTGATACTTTGTTTCTGACCACGAGGTTACTACAAATGTCTTAGATAAAGCCTACACCCATACCCTTTTCTTTAAATTATTTGTTAATTGTTAAAAGCACCAATTTCTCTCAAAGATATTTTCTTCTTCTCTAATTGAAACCATTGTATTCTCGACCTACTACTCGAAACTTTGAAGTCTGATCCCTGTGGATATGATCTCGGTATTTTTACCACTTTATTACTTATAGCGATCATAGTGTCCGGTGTGCACTTGCACCGCCACTGTGACAACATAGTGGCCCCTTTGTGGACCTATACGATATTCCGCTATCAAGTTTTTGGCGCCGTTGCCGGGGATTGGCGTATTTCCAGAGTTTCTTGAGTTATAAGTTGAGTTTTTCATTGGTTTTTCTTTCACCATAATGGATAGTTTTAGTTGGGATGCCCCGTATTATAATACTTTCGATTATTCATGGGAACAACATCCTAACTTTTTGGCAAATATTCAAGATGATGGCACCTACACCTCATTTTCACCTCCCTATCAATATTGGAATGGCACGTTTATAAATACACTCGACCAATCATGGGAGGAGAATTTTGATTACTCGTGTGATTTTCAAGGGAGTGATCCTCACTATGGATTCACGTCCTTTGTTCCTAACTACACAACCGAGAATTATTTTGAACAACCCGAACCATCTCACTCTTTTGAAACTTTTTCCCCAAGTTTAATGGAAGATTTTACAACATTTTTGGGAAATTTCACGTCCTCTTTTGAAGTCTTGAATACTAAGATGGGACAACTAGTCGACGAGTTGAAAAATCAAAGTCAAGGTCCCTTACCAAGTGATAGTGAAAGATTAAAATGTGTTGGTAAGGATGAGAGTGATGAAAAGAAAGAGTTGGAGATTTTTGAGGCAAATTTCGAGCACATGAGCAAGCTTTCTTTACTTTCCAATAGTGAAGAGGTGCTTCAAGATGCTAAAATTCCTAATTTAATGATTTTTGCTCATGTTGTGCAGCCTTTTTTTTGTGACAACAATGATCCTACGGTGGTTGCAAAACAAATCGTTGGGAGGATTTGTATGATAAAAAATTCGGAAATTTTGCATAGATCGTGTTATTTGGGTGATGGAGTTGTTGCACGAAGCTTTGGTATGGTGGAGGTGGCTATTATCTTGAAACTACACCACTTCTTGAAGATGCACTCGTGGGGTGGTGAACCTCATCCTACATAACCTTGATGCAAATTTTTTTTTCTTACTCTCATCTCCAAATTTGTGTCTTTTATTTTACATTTTTGTATGTGTGATTTGAGTCCGTTTTTTTTACTAGTATCAAATTTTTTGGGGATTTGAAAAAAAAAACAAAAAACAAAAGTCTCATGCATCTTATATCCTTAGATTTGAAGTTTCATAGTTTGAATAATTTATCCACTATTAGCAGATTTATAGAACTAAGCAACCAATTCCCCGGTATCCATATTCATTACACTTTGAAATTTTAGAAATGACACGGGCCATTTTTCTTAAACACTTGGCCGATACACTTTTCCTTTGTTGCCTTACCCAAGCCGTTGAGTCTTACTAGTTATTACTCCCTCCATAGTGCAGACATTGAGTATTTTAAGTTTGAGGGAGTAAACTCAAGTGTTGAAAAAAAAGGGCTAAATCCTTCGAAAAATTGGAAGGATAAAGAAAATAAAGAATGCAAATAGCCGAGTTTGACACGTTGAGGTGAAAAAGTTGGGCAAAACACATCAAATACATACGAGACCTTTTTTTGTGTAACCCAAAAAAAAAGTTTGGGGGAAGATGAAAAATGTAAGGAAGAAGTGAGAAGCCTTAAACACTAACCCTTCAAAGTCCCGTGGATCTAATTTTGCAAAGTTAATTATCATAAGATGGGTGAATTATAGCTTAGCCTATGGAAATCAAATTGCAATAAAAAGAATATAGTGGAACATTAGGAAAAACTATGGATATTTTTAATCAAAAGGATTTGGGATGCAAATAAAAAAAAATGAAAAAAAGAAAAAAAAAGAAAAAAAAATATAAGATCCCTTTTGTGATACTTAGTGTTCTTGTGTTTTTGTATCTTCATTTATTTTTAATTATGTTATTTTAGTTACTTGGGGACAAGTAACAAGTTAAGGTACTTGTACCTTTTGATCTCAACAGGAAATAATTGTTGAAAAACTTCTAGAGACCCGTGTGGTAAGTCACGTTAGGTTCTATTTCATCGACAACAAACAAATACCATCCACGTGAAAAGTCACTTTAGCCTCTGTTTTGGTTAGACTAAAAAAAATATGAATTTAAGGTTAATAGAGATAGAGCCCATTTTGACCATTAAATATTTATTACGTCCTTCACTAATGGCAATACAACCTTAGTACTTTGGTTTTTCTCCATTTTGATAGCCAATGTGGATCTAGCCTTATAATTCATAAACCCATTATGTGGTAACAAGTAGTGCGGTAAACCACTACAAAATTTTCGACCTTTTCTGACGGTCAAATCCGTCGGAAATCCGCTGGAAATCGGCGTTTTCGGCGGATTTTCGGCGGATTTGGTCGGCCGGAAACAGGGGCGCCGCAAATCATTTTTTTCGGCGGCATTTTCGGCGGATTTAGATTTTCGACGGATTTTTCGGCGGATTTGGCCGTCGGAAACGGATCCGATTTTTTTTTAAATTTAAATGATTTGATTAATTAAGAAATTTAATTTTAACTATTTGCGGCGGATTTTCGGCGGAATATTCCGCCGAAAATAGTTATTTATTTATTTTTATTTGTACTCAATTTATTTATTTATTTTTATTAAAAAAAACTTTCGGCGAAATATGTCGGCAGATTTTCGGCGGAATATTCCGCCGAAAATAGTTAATTATTTAATTATTTATTATTTTCAGCGGAATACCAACGATACGTTATTTATCGACGATCAGTATTACCAACGGATTTTAGCGACGGATTAACGACGACTACGTGACAGCGACGTTTATAGACAGATTACCGACGGAACGTTAAAAAAAATAATTAAAAATACAAAAAATCTGTATAAAAACCTATTAAAAACATTGATAATTCATATGCAAAAACCATTACAAAACATTGTTGTCTTTAATACAATATCATCTAAAATCTGTAAACTAAATTCAATGTAGTCTGTAAACTAAAACATTGGTAATGGTAAGTGGTGTTTCGGGTCTTCTCTTTCGTTATGAGCTCCATTCTTAGCTTTGCACGCCCAATCGATCTGCAACCACAAAAATAGGATATCTATGTTAATCAAATAAAATCTTGAATTATTCCAATTAACAATCAATCATTAATTCGAGATTCTAGTACAACCGTACACAGTTAACGGTAATAATTCAAACATACCAATTTGGTATAACATCAAAATAATAACCATTCATCAATATATGCGTTTCAGTTCGAAAATGGTTAAAAGAAAAACTCACCTCGATGACAACAAACGAGAAATTTAAACTTTAACCGAGACGACGATCGAAACCGAACACTTGCACAAACTTTGAAGTAAAATGTCAAGAAAGAGACGCTAAAATGGACGATATCACCAACCAACCCACCTATATGCACAAGTGCATATAGCATATATGCACAAGTGCATATAGCATATATGCACAAGTGCATTTAGCCTAGTTCAAATGGTAGCTTAATGTATTCATCAATATATGCGTTTCAGTTCGAAAATGGTTAAAAGAAAAACTCACCTCAATGACGAAAAACGAGGAATTTAAACTTTAACCGAGACGACGATCGAAACCAAACACTTGCACAAACTTTGAAGTAAAATGTCAAGAAAGAGACGCTAAAATGGGCGATATCACCAACCAACCCACCTATATGCACAAGTGCATATAGCCTATATGCACAAGTGCATATAGCCAGTTCAAATGGTAGCTCAATGTATTCATCAATATATGCGTGGAAATAAGAATTAGGGTGGCCGTGCAGTCAATAGAACATTAAATCTTCTCACCAATTCTTTCTAAGGCAAGATATACAAAAAAAAAAGTTACAAGCATTGAAGGTGTTTTAGATACAAGTCCACCTATTGGGCTTTGCCATGCTCAATTGGTAAGATAAATGATATCGATAAATGCTACCCAATAAGTGTTTAGTAAACACCCCCTAAATTAACCAAAAAATATATATAATCTCTTTTACCTTTCTTGAGCACCACTTAGTTAAAATCAATCTCATTTCAATTCAATTGTCGGGCTCCTTGAATGGTACTGAAATGAATATTTCCTTTGGTTGTTCTTCACTCTCCTACAATCAAAACAAAAACAAATTAGTATACAAATTAAAAATATTCAAATTCCAACTCAGTTTTAAGAAAATTCAAACACAAATTTTGCTCTAAATCACAAAATAAACAAATAAAAGCAAACATATGTAACATAAGCAAAAAAAAAACTCAAATAAAAAACCTAAATAAACAATGTTGTACTCATATGCTCTTTGTTTATCAACACAATTAATAATTTTACATGGAAGGAACACTTTAACTGTTTATACCTCATGAATGAATCTTCACTAGCAAAGCCCTAATCAACCTGGCAAATTTATTATCAACATATGCATGTAGGCACTATCAATCATAACAAACAAAATAAAAAACAATGAAATTGAGAAAGGAAATAACCTTTTCGTTCGAAAACAATTTATTATCAACATATGCATATTACACGAACCTCTCATCAATATGTTATAGCAAAGAAATTTCAGAAACACCAAAACGAAATTGAAAATAAGATAACCTTTTCGTTCGGATGTGAAAGGAGATTTATAAGGTGAGGAAAAGCTCTGGTATCTAAATCTACCTTAACGCCAACATCAACACCGTCGTCTGAGAGAGAAGGAGGAGGCGTCGGCCGTTGAGGGCCGGAGGTCGACGGCCGTTGAGGGTTGGAGGACGACGGGAGGACGATGGTTGTTGAGGGATGGAGGCGGCGTTGAGAGATGGAAGAGACGAGAGGTTGAAAACTTTTGCCTAGGGTTTTTCCTTTTTGGTCTTAACCTCTTAATTGTATTTTATTTTTTAATGAAAAACAAAAATAGTGTTTCTAAAAATTTGAAACAACCGCTCTCTTTTAGGCGGTTAAGGTTTCATTTTAGTTTAATTAAAATTAAATTTTTATTAATTATAATTAATAAATATAATAATTAATAATATAAAATTTATTATATATAAAATTTATTCGAGTATCTCATGAGCTTATCGAGTCGAGTATTAGGTAACTCGACTCGACTCGTTAGTATGTCGAGTCGAGCTCGAGTTCGAGTCGAGCCTATTCGAGTCGAGTGTTGACTACCAGTCAACTACCAGTATAGCCTAACTAGGTACGTTAAAGCCCAAGTTGGTACGTTAAGGACCAAATTGATCCATTAAAGGCCAACTGGATCTGTTAAAGCCCACCGGATCCGTTACAGCCCGACTGGATCCATTAAAGCCCAACGGTATCCATTAAAGACTAACTGGATCCATTAAAACTCAACTGTGTATGTTAAAGACCAACTGTGTAGTTAAAGCCCAACTAAATCCCTTAATGATCAACTGTATACATTAAATCCAAACTGGGTACGTTAAAGCCCAACTTGGTTCGTTAAATCCCAACTGGATCCATTAAAGTCTAACTTGATCCGTTAAAACCCACTGGATACGTTAAAGCCCAACAGTATCCATTAAAGCCATACTGGATCAGCTAAAGTCTATTAAAGTCTTATTGTGTGCTTATTTACACATATCGACTTCATAGATGAATGTGTCGTGTATTCGGGTCAATTAGACAACTAAGCACCATTATACCCCGCTATGAACCAGTCAACTACCAGTATAGCCTAACTAGGTACGTTAAAGCCCAAGTTGGTACGTTAAGGACCAACTGGATCCATTAAAGGCCAACTGGATCCGTTACAGCCCACCGGATCCGTTACAGCCCGACTGGATCCATTAAAGCCCAACGGTATCTATTAAAACTCAACTGTGTAGTTAAAGCCCAACTAAATCCCTTAATGATCAACTGTATACATTAAAGCCAAACTGGGTACGTTAAAGCACAATTGGATCCATTAAGGCCCAATTGGATCCGTTAAAGTCTAACTATGTACGTTAAAACTCAACCGTATCCATTAAAGCTCAACTAGATCCTTTAAAGACTAATTGGATCTTTTAAATTTCATCTGAATCCTTTAAATACTAACTGGATCTGTTAAAGCCCAACAGGGTCAACAATCGGATTCATTAAAGCCCAACCGAATCCATTAAAGTCATACTGTTTAATTCATTTTAAAATAATAATTAAGATTTTCGGCGGATTTCCGACGGCTTTTTATTTTTTATTTTTTTAATCCGCCGAAAATGCCTCTTTTCCTAGTAGTGAACGAACCAAACGTTCAGCGAATTGTTCGTGAACCGTTCGGCGGAAAGTTCGTTTATTTAATAAATGAACAAACATGAACACATTTTTTTGTTCGTTTAGTTAAATGAACGAACATGAATCATGGTCTCGTTCGTTCATGAACGTTTGTTCATTTATATTCGTTAATGTTCATTCATTTACGTTCGTTTATGTTTGTTTATATATATATAAAAAATATATTTATATATATTATGATATTAATTTGTAAAAGCATTAATTAAATTATTTTTTAAAAATTATTTTTTTATACCTCCTAAGTTTACCCGATTTTTCATTTTGTTATGTTATTTTTTACGAACGAAATGATGAGTAATGGTGGTTGTTTTTTATTCATTTGTGTTCGTTCATTAATGTTTGTTCGTTTATGTTCATTTATGTTCGTTCGTTTAGCTCTTAATGAACGAACATAAACAAACAGGAACAAACATATTTTCTTAACGAACGAACATGAACAAAAAAAATTCCGTTCGTGTTCGTTCGTTTGTTCGGTTAAGTTAAACGAACGAACAAACCTCCATTCATATTCGTTCAGTTCGTTAAATACCCATTTCATGAGACCACCCGAATCTTGATGCCATTTCTGATCATTCTTCCATATTTTAGTTTTTGATCTTTTAGATCTTCAAAGGTGTAGAAGATTGTCTTGAAAATAAAAGATTTGATTCACTTGTGATTTTATGAAAATACGGTTAAAAAAAGTGGGATCATTAACGAACTCCTCATGTATTAATAATAATAAATGTTGTACATCATATTTAAATTATTTTTTAATGACAAATGATTTGTTAATTTAACATATCATGTACTTGATTTAAACTCTATATCCTACTATTAAATATAGGGTTTTCACTAACGAGAATCACTTACTAACCATTTTCCTTAGGTAATTTATAAAGGATTATCAATAAAACAAAATTGTGCAAAAAAAAAAAAAAATCCTAGGATAAGATTAAGAACAACAATCGGTAATCCGTCAATAATGTAAAACACGACTTATTGATCACTAATGAAAAAAAAAAGAAAAAAAAAAGAGAAAAAAGGAAGAATTGGTTTTTTATCGTCTATCAGAGATCCATGGATGTCATCTACGAATATCAAATAATCAAATTTTTTTATCAAATCTTTTGGAGAATCATCTCTAATAATCCTCCGGTTTTTTCTTGATATATAGAGTGACTCCACTTGATAGTGGCCTTGTCCCACACGCACCCAACCTTCTTTTTGCTCTTCCTTCGGGTTGTCCCCACGTTGTTTTATAGGCTTTATCATATTCAATCGGAAGAGTTAGGTAAGACTTTCAAATTCTTTCTGGCATTAACTTGATATAAGGGTTTCTATAATTAAAACATTATTATTTAACTAAATGTTTAAACGACTTTGCTATTTGAAAATTCTTCAAAGTGATAGAATAATTGAACCAATATTTTAATCTTAACATAAACTATAATTAATAATTTATCTAAAGTAATTTATTAAATTCATATATATATATATAGAGAGAGGGATTTAAACAAGAATGTTAATAAACTATTTAACAAAACAAGAATATAACAAAAAACAACAGATCATATATAAAATCATATGTGATTTTACACTAACTCGAAAAAATCGAACGGACGATGTCCAGGTCGCACACATAGTCGCGTTAATCATATATATATGATTTTGTATGTATTCGACCATTCTCGTGTTTTATTAAGGCATCGTTTATCAAAAATAAGTTAACTTATTTTCTGGGTACATGTTTGGATGAACATAAGCTACTTGGAGTAGCTTATGAGGAGTTTTTTTTGTGATTATTCTAATTATACCTTCATTAATATCCATTATTATATATTAACTATTAATTATAAACAAATGTTAATTAATATTATCTGAAAGTTATAACATAAATTTTAATTATACGTTGATATAAAATTTTAATTATATAGAATTATTGATAATTATATCAAATGTTTTTATTATTGAACAATATATTTTAGTTATCAATTATTATTATTTTTGTAATTATTATTTGATTATTTTCTCCATATTATATGTATCAATTTTTTTAAAATTATAAGTTAATGTATATTTCTTTTTAAATTTTGGTTGAAAATTCAAAATTATATATATATATATATATATATTATATTATTTACTACCTTATTTGTGTTAATTAATATATTTTATATATATATATATATATATATATATATATATATATATATTGGGTGTGTTTCTTTTGCAATCCAAGCAATTTGTATAAACTATGCAAACCAATCTTAGCCGTTCATCAAGTCTAACGAATATATGATTTTATTATGTTTCCTGATTTTATAACTTAATATTTCTTAATTTAAAATAATGATAATAATGAATAAACTTAACATTTTTCATATATATCTCAATCATTATTGATGAATCATAATCATTATATATGAAATTGTATCTGTATAAAAATTATAAAAAAAAATTGAATCTAAACAAAATATGTTCTATTTTAATATAATTTATACTATAATTAATTAATTGCTTCCTTTATTTAATCATCAACCAAGACACGTCAATGATCTATTTAATTACCGTTATTAATAAATGATTTTTACGTTAGGATCGACTTGTCAATTTCCATACATAATCAAAGTTAAGTGCAAGAATTTCGGAAACTTTTTAAATCGTATCTATGCGTATCAGACTTCAATTAGGAATGCAAATCTTTGGATATTTATTAATGAAGAGAAGAGATTTAATTCTTATATATATATATATATATATATATAACAAGATCATCCTTATAATCAATTCATTCTACTCTTTTTCCTTATTAATTCCACTCAATCAATCAATCACATACCTTTCGTTTACATATATCTTCATCCACCCAGAGTTAATAAAGACAGTTTCTGATCAAAATCAGTTTCTACCTGCTTCAAAGATGAATCCATATTATCAACCATACAACCACCTCTACAGTTTTCAACATCATAGAAGAGGCTGGATTTGCAATCCTACACCAAACTACGCCGTTTTCAACCCACAACCACCGGTGGAATATGTTGACCAAGTCCTCATCCTCAACACCCATTTTACTAATTACGCTCAAGTCCACCCACTCGCAACCATCGATCAACAACAACAGCCTCCTGTTCATTCGTATACTCTGATTCCGGCAATGCTAGAAGAAAACTCAATCTTGGACAGATATGGAAACTTTTATGACCCTGCAGATCAAGCTGACAACATTTGGTGGACAATCGACCAAGAAGAGACTCTTGTTTTTGAAGAAGCAGTTGACAATCCATTCGAAACTCGTACGGGTTCTGGTTTATCAGAGGAAACGATCACACGGCGTCTGCAAGCGAGTGCGGCACGAGAAAAGAGCGGCAAAGGGGAAGAAGATGAATCTGATGATGTGTGTGCTATTTGGTTAGATGAATACGATGATGAATACAAGAAGATGGGAAGACTAGAATGTGGACATGGGTATCATTCAGAATGCATCAAGACTTGGCTTTTGCGTAAAAACGTTTGCCCCATGTGTAAGGCCACTGCATTCACCATATAATTACTAGCTAGAGACTTCAAGTGATTTCATGTTTCAATTCCTCGATGATTTGTACTAATTAGGTATTCGAATGATTTTTTTATGTTTGTGTTCATTCGTTAAGAAATTTCATTTTTTTTTTCGTGTTCGTCCACCAACAAATATGGTAACAAATCAACAATTAATATAAGTATAAAATCACTAATTACATACCACATACTAATACCTTCATTTCTTGAATTCATAAGAAAACTCATTTTAGTAACACCTAATGATAAGGTTTTAAATAATATTCTTACATTGAATCTACTCATATGATTGTGAACTCTATCAAACTTTTTGGTTCAAATCCCAAATTAACCTCTGTCTTTCAAAACCTAATGACAAGGTTTTGAATCGTATTATTATTGATGAATCCAGTTTTGATTATTTCATGTGATCATAATTAATCATGGTGGCTTTTGCCTTCACTTACGGCTGGATCAGGCGAAACACCAAACTGATGCTAGTTTTCTCATGTGTTTATTTATGAAGCTAGGCTTGAATCTGCAGCTCAGATGGTTTACATTCATGGTGTTTCCAAGTTTGGGGCCAATCTGGAGATGATGCCATAATTGTATATACGGTGTTGTATTTAGACACAGGTTTAGGGCCAATGCTAAGAAACAAATGTTCGTAAATGTGCGTCTTTAATAACCCTTTTGTTATTTGAATTTTGAAAAATTTTAAAAAAAAAATCTTTTAGAAAAGGTTTCATAAGTGGGCAAAAAAATGGGCGTTACTAAATGTTGAACTTTATCGGATAACTAATGGTCTTTTTAAGAGTGTTACTAAAAACTTTTAAGACACCATTACATATTATTGTTTTCTAAAGGTTAGGCTTCGGAGCTCCTCCCCATATAGGTCGATAGTTCGAGTTTTCCTCATGGTCATGCATCTAGGAATTTTCTTTTCCAACTGTTATCTACTTAGTCCCGCAAAATTAGTCAAGATACGTGAAAACTGAAGGAAAAACCAAATACGTTCCTAGTTAAAGCTAATAGCAACACTTTCAGATCATTGGCTTTTGACTAATCATGCAAGTGGACTTTTACTTTTGTCTTATTTTTGGGGTGTTAAAATATATAATTATAATATTTTTTACAAAATGTTTTGATTATTGTTTTGTCCACTAAATAGATGTACAATGTTTATATCACCATCTTTTCAAAAAAAAAAAAAAAAAAAAAAAAAAAATTAACATCAACATGCTATAATTTTTATGAAAAATTATAAATCAATAGAGGCTCAAATAATAACATCTTCATTTTATGAAAACATAAAAGCATTACCGTTATTAAGGAAATCTAAGTAGTGTGCAGCAACTTAGCCCGTGACCCATACTCACGTTTTTGATTTGCGAATATCACATGTAATTGACTATATAGTAAAAAAAAATGTTCTTTAGTTCTCATGAGATGAAGATGTTCTCATTGTATAGAACCCTTCCTATCTATCTATTTATTATATTATATTATTTTATTATAGAGTGAATTACATTGGTGGTTCCTGTGGTTTGTTTAAAATTTGGATTTGGTCTCTAAAACAAAATATCTACACTGGAGTTTCCTAATTTTTCAGTTTAATAACACTTAAAGTCCCTACAGCTAACATCATTAGTTAACAACCATTATAAAGGACTAATATGTTTTTAGCCAAACTTTAGGGGCCAAAAATGTGATTCACTCTAAAAATTTTGTGAATCACATATTTTTTCTAAGAACTTTGTGAATCACATTTGTTTTTTTTTTTTTTTTTTTTTGTTAATCACCCTTTTTTTACTAAAAATATTTTACATCTTCAATTACGTAAATTTCTTATATTAAGCTGCATATTAAATAAAAAATTTATATTTATTTTACGCTAGAAATTCTCTAATTTAGAAAATCAAAAGAACTTCACGTGTCTTTTGGGTTAGGCCTTGAATTATGCAAACAAAATATTGGAAGTTATGTACGATTATACGTGAGATAGTTATATATTACAAATTGTTCTTTAGAACAATAATTATGTTTAAAAGTTAAAATATTGTGAGACATTATTAAATTGAATTATCAAATAATCACTACTAGAAAAAGAGGTATTACTGACGGAAATTTCCGTCGCTAATTAGTGACGGATTACCGACATAATACACTAATCCGTCACTGATTACCGACGGAATATATATTTTTCTATTTAAAAAATAAAAAATGAAAATCAACGCTAATCCGTCTCTAATTAGTGGCGAATTAGTGACGAAAATCAGTGACGAAAATTTCAGTCGCTAATTAGTGACGGAAATTTCTGTCGTTAACCTGTCGCTAATTTAGTCTGTCGCCTATCTGTTGCTAATTTGGTCTGTTGTTGATAGTATCACCCACCCTCTTTTCAACAATGGATTAGTGACGAAATTCACTTTCAATGACGAATCAACGACGGAATTTTCCGTCACTGGAGAAGTTCGATTTTTGTAGAGAACTGATTATAAACTAAACTTAATATAATAATCAAAATATTATTAAAAACATAATGATTTAAAGGATTTTATATGGTTCTTGGATTAAAAAAAGAAAAATTGTCTATACATCAAACTCTCTATATTTTTTAATAAGAAACGTGTTCTTTCTATGGTTGCTCGTATAAGTACCTATTATTGTAATAGAATTTGGTAATAGTTTTTCTTAGTTATTTGAATAATTGTTGTTTATTAATATTTATTTATAACTTGTATTTTTAGTTTGTTATTATTTTAATTTTTTATAGTTTGATTATCTATACTATATTATAAAGATGGCATAAAAAACTCTTAATTACAACTCACTAAGCTTTATGTACTATCATTTAAAGTTATCTACCTAAAATCTCTTAAAAATAACTACTAAATCCTAATGTACTACATGTAAAGCTTTTAACCCTAATTAATATATTTCATTCTTATCCCCTAAAATCCTTATCTCTAATCCCCAAACCCTAAAATTATGAAATTTGAATTCTGATAAACATAATCAAAACAGGATAAACATCTCAATTTAAATATAAAAAATTAAAAATATATAAGATAGTTAATGAATTTTAACAAACTACTTAATTTTTTTATATAAAAAATATTATATTGTTAAGCCTAAATTAAACAAATCTATACTATATTATAAAAACGATATAAAAAACTCTTAATTACAACATTTTAAGCACAAGATACAATTAATTAAAGTCAATTACTTAATTTACAATTTCTTAATTCTTTTGTACAACCTTTTCAAGCACAGTATCTCACATAATAATCTATTTATGGAATGGATACTCATTTATTAATATAATATTTATTTTTTTGGTGGAAGATTTTATAAAATATATTTTATATTAGCATAATCTATTTTAAATGTAGATTTTACATTTAAATCTATATTAATGAGATGTAATATAAAAAAAAATTCTTCCATATTTTTTATATTACATCTCATAATGATTTTTCCATATTTTATTTTATAAAATCTTTTTCCATATTTTATTTTATAAAATCTTTTTACATAATGAGATGTAATATAAACTCTTTTTTCTTCTGTATTTTTTTTGCTAATATAAAATATATTTTATTTTATAAAATCTACACGTATTTTATATTAGCATAATATAAAATCTACACGTATTTTTTTTGCTAATATAAAATCTACACGTATTTTTTTCACGAAAGAAGAAAAAAGAAGGTTGATATGAATTAAAAATAAAAAATAACGAGATACACTAATAAATTATCGTATTCTTTAAAATAAAAATATTCCGCAATACTTTCCAAATTAACCAAGTGTAAATAAAATAAAATAGAAACGATGTATATATAAAAAAATTCTTCCATATTTTTAATATATTTACATTTAAATGTAAAATCGAAAATGAAAATAAAATATTTTAAAATATTATCTACATTCACTATAAATATACATAGTTTCTCTATGTATCATCCGAGTACAAGAAGAAGACGAACAGTCGGGTGTCAATGGCGGAACCTGCAACTGAACAAAAGGTATTCCACTATATTTTTGTTTATTTGAAAAACTACTTTTTTATATTTTATTTTATTTACTGAGGATTTTTTTATATTTTTCAAAACCCACAATCATATTTTTCGAAGTAGGGGAATAAGATATATATACATATATTTATTTTTATCGACTAATACTATGAGGTCTTGAAGTCAATAGTCAAATAAATTTTCAAGTGGTATTGAGTGAATTTGAACTATACCAGTTGAGTTGTCGGTTACAAAAGATAGAAATCATTTATTTTCTTTGTCATATTTGATGTGGGTTGAATGTTGTTAATTAATCTACTGATTTATACGTTCAAAGTGATTGTCAATTGTTGTCGAGGAGGTTTCAGAAAAATTGCAAAATCTGTAAAAACGTATGTTCATATTTATAATTATTTCAATAATAGTGATATGTTATGAAACATGTCGTTTGAGTTTTAAATAATATAATACAAAACTATTACCAATATTATTGCACAAACTCATAACAACAAACGATTAAGAATATATTCAAGTTAACCACTTATGAAAATACATTCGTTTTTCACATTGTATTTCATTAACTGTTAACAGAGAAATTACGTTTCATGTTAACTCGGTTCAATATTCCAACAAAATATTTATCCTCCCGTGCAATGCACAGACCCAACACTAGTTTATATATAAAAAACCATTATCACTCAATTAAAAAACAATTAATGAAGCAATATGTACTACTTTTAAATGCTTTTAACCCTAATTAATAAATTTCATTCTTATCCCCAAAATCCTTATCTCTAATCCTCAAATCCTAAAATTATGAAATTTGAATTCTGATAAACATAATCAAAACATGATAAACATCTCAATTTAAATATAAAATTTTTAAAATATATAAGATAATTAATGAATTTTAACAAACTACTTAATTTTTTTATATAAAAAACATTATATTGTTAAGCCTAAATTAAACAAATTTATATATAAAAAAATTATTATCACTAAATAAAAATCATCCAAAATCGTACTGTAAATCAATAAAAATAAACATTAAAATCGTGATGTATCTCGCTGCATTGCGCGAGTACGCTTCTAATATATTAAAAAAACCACATTAATCGTACTTAATTTTCAACACTTAACTTTCATATATCAATGTCAACCCAAAAGATATGTGAAGTTCTCTTGATTTTCATTGGTTTTTTGAACTTATGAGTTTTTAACGTAAAAATAATTTTATTAATTTAATACTAGTTTTTAAATAAAAATAAAGATTTCTATTTAAAATGAACTTATCTATACTATATTATAAAACACGGATAAAAAACTCTTAAATACAAATTATTAGACACAAGGTACCATCATTTTATGCAAGATTTTAAAAATCTCTTAATTTACAAATATCAAAGCACAAGATACATATTACTATTACAGACTTCTAACACCCACCAATTTGGTATGTGCAAGGTCTTCCTTTTATGCAGATCTTTCCATGTATCACTATTAACTAGAAGCGTACTCGCGCAATGCAGCGAGATACATCACGATTTTAATGTTTTTTTTTTTTTGTTTTTTTATCGATTTACAGTACGATTTTGGATAGTTTTTAGAGAGTGATAATGTTTTTTTTTTAATAAATTTGTTTAATTTAGGCTTAATAATATAATGTTTTTTATATAAAAAAAATTAAGTAATTTGTTAAAATTCATTAAGTATCTTATATATTTTAAATTTTTTATATTTAAATTGAGATGTTTATCCTGTTTTGATTATGTTTATCCGAATTCAAATTTCATAATTTTAGTGTTTGAGGATTAGAGATAAGGATTTTGGGGGATAAGAATTGAATTTATTAATTAGGATTAAAACATTTAAAAGTAGTGCATATTGCTTTATTAGTTGTTTTTTAAAAGATTTTAAGTAGATTAGTATTAAATAATAGTACATAATACTTAATGGGTTGTTTTTAAGAGTTTTTTATGACTCTTTTATAATATAGTATTAGATGGTTTTTAGAGAGTGCTAATGGTTTTTTTTATATAAATTTGTTTAATTTAAGCTTAATAATATAATGTTTTTTATATAAAAAAAATTAAGTAGTTTGTTAAAATTCATTAATTATCTTATATATTTTAACTTTTTTATATTTAAATTGAGATGTTTATCCTGTTTTGATTATGTTTTTCAGAATTCAAATTTTATAATTTTAGGGTTTGGGGATTAGAGATAAGGATTTTTAGGGATAAGGATAGAATTTATTAATTAGGATTAAAATTATTTAAAAGTAGTACATATTGTTTCATTAGTTGTTTTTTAAGAGATTTTAAGTAGATTAACATTAAATAATAGTACATAATGCTTAATGAGTTATTTTTAAGAGTTTTTTTTATGTCTCTTTTATAATATAGTATAGATTAATATTTGTTTTAATTATATTATTAAATCTGTAATTGGTTATTTTTTCTAAATGTCATTAAAATATTAGAAGCGTACTCGCGCAATGCAGCGGGATATATCACGACTTTAATGTTTCATTTTTTTTTGTTTATTTTTTGTCGATTTACAGTACGATTTTGGATGGTTTTGAGAAAGTGATAATGTTTTTTTTTATAAATTTGTTTAATTTAGGCTTAGGGGGTGTTTGAGATTGCTTATTTGAGGGGCTTTTTAGCTTATTGCGATTTGACACCGGAGATAAGCCCTTTTGAGTGTTTGGATGGAAAGAAAAGAAAAGAGTTTATAGCGTTGCCAAACCGCTGAAAAGCCATTTTTGATAAATCGTTTTGTTCTAACTTATCAACTTATTTCAAAAGTGCTTATGACTTTTTGGGTTTTTTTATATGTATAAGCAATCCCAAACACCTTTAAATAACAACTTATTAACTTATTACGATTTGGTATCACAATAAGCTAATCCAAACACTTTTTAGAAAACTCCGGTTTGAAACCACATAAGTTGATAAACACTTTTCAAAATAAGCATAAGTTGTTTTAAATAAGCAATCCCAAACACCCCCTTAATAATATAATGTTTTTTATATAAAAAAAAAATTAAGTATTTTGTTAGAATTTAATTATTATCTTATATATTTTAGGGAAAATTGCATCAAAATGGAACGAACTTTCACTCGATTCCTATTTTGGGGAACCAACTTTCAAAGTTTTCATTTAAGGGTGTGAATCAAACTTTTTATTTATTTAAGGGTCTACCTGTTAATGATGACATCATTCAAATATTTTGCCAACTAAGATTCCATGTCATTATTTGTGATTATAAATATAAATTTAAAATGATGACATGACACATAAATTTTTTATTTGTAACTTAAAATTCTACATGATATTTTAAAATAATTTTTTTTAAAATTTTTAATAATAAAAAATTGACTAACTAAAATTAATTCAATAGAAAAATCGATGCAATAAAACTCCATTTTGTATTCCTCATATTTTTTTTTGAAAAGCAAAGGCAATAACATAACAACCAAAACCCAACAGTACAATGCAGAAAGGTTTGCAAGGTACAAACCCCCCAACAACCCAATCAGCAGAAAACCACACAATCGAAACAGACAAGTATACCAAAAAAATACTAGACGAAATAACCAGCCATAATTACTCTGGACCAAAACAGACCCGAACAAGAAAATGAACGAAAACATGAAACAAAGACGACTGTTAAAACCAGACCCGAGCCACGCCCGACCCCTCACCGCGATCACCTGTAGATGGAGTCACTGATCAGCCGATCCCCATACGCTTCTCGGATCTGTTATCCACAAATTCCAATCGATCTTTTTCAATTTATATCCAAGTAATCCATATCAATTTTAAAGATTTTTGCCAACTAAGATTTCACGTTAAACCAAAATAAAAGTTCACATCATTCAAATCGTTAAGATTAGAATAAAGTTGATGACAAGATATTGTTACAAAAAAAATGGTTGAAATTCTTCTATCTTCATTTCTTGTTGAAGCATTGTTATCAAACTTAACCAACAATAACGTCTTGTTAAATTACTATTTCATTGTCATGGCTCATAATATGCAATTTTATTACTACAAAAACTCACATTTCTTTGAGACATTTTATCAAACAACTTATATGCATAAATGTAGTAAACCAAAAATAAGCAAAACCACTACTTATGAAACCAAAATACAATAAGAACGATGTTGATATTAAAAATCATATTCAAGATTGACTACCAAATCAAATACAAAGAAATTTAAAAAAAAAACTAATGTTCAAAGATCTTTAACAACCACGAGTAATCGTTTCCCACTTCATTTATCTTTCCTGGGTTTAGCAAATAAAATCACCCGGTGTATGTCCTTTCCCCAAATCACTCATATGAAAGCTTCAAAATAAAATCACTCAGTGCAAATCTCTTCACTAAAAAGAGGAGTTTTCATACCTTCCATGCGTGTTGACTAGATAATGCAACATATATTATTTTCCTATGTTATTGGGAGGAAGAGCAATTTGATAATCAACTAAAAGGAGGAGGCTTCATCTTGATGAATGGTGTTGGCGGCGGCGTAACTAGGGTTGTGACGGATGGGAGAAAAAGTGAGAGGATGTGGAGGGACTCCTCATTTTCTAATTTTAGTTATAAATCTTTTATTACTTTTCTAATAATAATGATGATATGGCAGATTATTAATATCCACATAATTATTTTTTTAATTGTTATTTGTCACCTCATATTAAATTACCGGTTACTTGTACAACAGGTTAATCAGACCCTTAAATAAATAAAAAGTTTGATTCAGACCCTTAAATAAAGACTTTGAAAGTTGGTTCCCTAAAATAGGAATAAGGTGAAAGTTGGTTCCATTTTAATACAATTTTCCCTATATTTTAATGACATCTAGAAAAAATAACCATACATATTTAATAATATAATTAAAACAAATTTATAATAATATAATATATTAGTTAATAGTGATACAAAAAAAAGTCTGCATAAAATGAATGTCCTGCACATACCAAATTGGTGGGTGTTAGAAGTTTGCATTAGTAATATGTATCTTGTGTTTTGATACTTGTAAATTAAGAAAATTTTAAAATATTGCATAAAATGATGGTAATTTATGCCTAATAATTTGTATTTAAGAGTTTTTTATCCGTGCTTTATAATATAGTATAGATATAAAATAATCATTGAATTCTAATAAAATACTTAATTTTTTTATATAAAAAAATTATATTATTAAGCCTAAATTAAACAAATTTATAAAAAAAACATTATTACTTTCTCAAAATCATCCAAAATCGTAATGTAAATCGACAAAAAAATAAAATGAAACATTAAAATTGTGATGTATCTAGCTGCATTGTGCGAGTACGCTTCTAGTATTAAATATTCTCTTTAATATAAGAAATTTGATTTATGGTTGGAGATGTAAAAGTAAATTTTTAATTAATTTTTTAGAAAAAAAATACATGATTCATAATTTTTTTAGAAAGAATACGTGATTCATAAATTTTTTAAAGTGAATTACAATTTTGGTCCCTGTAGTTTGGCTAAAGACACATTAATCTTTCATAACAGTTGCTAACTAACGTGTTAACTGCAAGGACCTTGAGTGTTATGAAATTGAAAAGTCAGGCACCATCAGTGTAGATAGTTTGTATTAGGAACCAAATCCAAAATTTAAGCAAACCATAGGGACCACCAATGTAATTCTCTATTTATTATATTATAACAAAGATAACGATTTAAGTTTGACATTTATATTATATCAGATAGATGACATTATCATTAAGATCTACTCTCATTAAATGAATTGTTTAAAAATTCACTCATCAATAAGAATTGGTAAACATACAAACACCTTCGAATGGACCAAGTCTTCACGGCTATGTTCATATAAGAACTTTGCCATGGTCACCCACCAACAATTCGTACCCAAATTCATATATACACACAGAAAGCAAGCATGCAATTACGAATACTACTACTAGCAGCAGCAGTAGTAGTAGCAGCTATGGCGTCTTTGAAGCCAGCAACTGGTCAAGATTCATCATGTGAAACTTCATGTGGCGATGTGCCTATTGAATTCCCCTTTGGTTCAAGAGAAGGATGCTACCACACTCCTGACTTCCTTGTAACTTGTGACCGATCATCCGGCCAACCCGTACCTTTATTTAGAAATAGCACTATTGTTATTACAAATATGTCGACGACTCACGAGAGCGAGATGGAGATTAAGACGTTTGTAGCCACTGATTGCTACAACAGCACTGGTCGAACCGAAAGAAACATAACATTTCTGAGGTCGAGTAATTTCCGAATCTCAACCAAGAACGTGTTTGTTGCCATCGGGTGCGACACACGTGCGCGTATTGGAGGCAGAAGAGGGATGGAGTTCGATAGCACTGGATGCATTTCGACATGTGGTAGCAACATGAGCAGTATCACGAATGGATCTTGCTCGGGAGTTGGGTGTTGTCAAGTAGCGATTCCAGAAGGAATGAGATTTTTTAACATCACACTAAGTAGCTACAGTAACCATAAAAATATATTGGAGTTCAACAATTGTAGCTATGGTTTTGTAGTTGCACAAGGGAAATACACCTTTTCTACCAATGATCTGCATGATTTTGGAAGTGTAGAGAAGATGCCGCTGTTACTTGACTGGGCAATTGGAAACGAGACTTGTGAGATAGCAAGGAAGGACACCCACAAATTCTTATGCAAGGGAAAAGGTCAATATTGTGTTGATGGATATGGTGGTCCTGGATATCGCTGCCGTTGTAGACCTGGTTATGCAGGCAACCCTTATCGTGAAAATAACTGCACAAGTAATTATTAAGTCTTACTTCCTTATATATGTATTATAATTCCAACCCTTAATTGCTACACCTGAACTTTGCTTCTAATGAAATGCTTGACGATTTACTATATATATTCTACAGATATTAATGAGTGTGAACTCAGCGTTTGCCAACATGATTGCATTAATGATGATGACGGAGGCTATGAGTGTCGTTGTCCAAAAGGTTACTCTGGAGGTGACAAGAAAGATGGAACAGGTTGTATTCCAGATAAACCGTTCGTTATACAAATTGTAGTAGGTAAGAAATTTAAAGTCGATGGCCCTCTTAATTTTTTCAGTTTATATGTTGAGGGAACATTTCTAATCAATATATGTTGAAACCTCCCACCCTTTTTTTTAGAAACTAAACCCAATGAGGTTCCACATATTTTGACTTGGTATCAAAGCCAAGGTCTATCACTCTCACCAATATGTGCCATGTAACCTCTTCTAGGAGGGGTGTGTTAGAGTCCCATGTACATCGGCTAGACTTGGACCATTTATATCAGATATATGTTGGAACCTCTCCTGAAGGACTATTATGTAGAATAATCATCCTCATGCTATAAGTTAATCCTTCTTGTTGCAGGTACCTTAGCTGCTGCCATATTTCTGCTTATATTCATCGCCTGGTTGTACTTGGGACTCAAGAAGCGTAAGCTTATTTTGCTTAAAGAAAAATTCTTTAGGCAAAATGGTGGAATAATGTTGCAGCAACGAATTTCTGGGGAAGGGGGTTCTCATCATGACCAGGCCAAAGTCTTCACTATAGAGGAGCTTAAGAGGGCAACCAACAACTACGATGAGACCAGGATTATCGGCAAGGGTGGTTATGGCACAGTTTATAAAGGTGTTCTATTTGATAAAAGAACAGTTGCCATCAAGAAATCCAAACTAGTAGATCAAACCCAATCCCAGATAGAGCAATTTATCAATGAAGTGGTTATCCTTTCCCAAATCAATCACAGAAATGTGGTGAAGCTGGTTGGATGTTGCTTAGAAACAGAAGTCCCGTTGTTGGTTTACGAGTTCATTTCAAATGGCACCCTCTATGATCACATACACAACGAAAGCAGGTCATTGGCTCTTACTTGGGACATCCGACTCAGAATAGCCACGGAGACAGCAGGAGCACTTTCATATTTACACTCTGCGGCCTCTGTCCCAATCATCCATCGAGATATCAAGCCAACGAATATACTTCTAGATGATAACTATGTAGCTAAAGTATCTGATTTCGGAGCATCTAAGCTAATTCCAACGGATCATATTGAGTTGGCTACAATAGTACAAGGAACACTAGGCTACTTAGACCCTGAATACTTGCAGACGAATCAGCTAACAGATAAGAGTGATGTTTATAGTTTTGGGGTCGTACTGGTGGAACTCTTAAGCGGAAAGAAGGCTCTTAGCTTTGATAGGCCAGAGAATGAAAGGAACCTTGCCATGTATTTCCTGTCTTCTTTGAAAGAAGAGACACTCTTCCAGGTTCTTGATGAACACTTGTTGTTAGATGAAGGTGTTCCAAACGAGATCATCAATGTTTCGAGACTTGCAGAAAAATGTTTGCGTGTGAAAGGAGATGAAAGGCCGACCATGAAGGAAGTGGCAATGGAGCTGGAAGGAATATTGGCATCGACAATACAGAAGCATCCATGGGTGCAAACTACATCAAATGAAGAAGAATATGAGTATTTGCTTAGACAACCGCTGGATGAGTATGTATATACGAATGCGACCAACACCAGCTCAAGCACCTTCGATAGCATCAACAAGCATACTATATTACCCATAGCTAGTGGTAGGTAATTAGGGGTGTGGAGAATACTTGTATCTTCTATTATATAAGTACGTAAAAGAAATAGGATCTTGCATCTTTTCTTGGAAATTAAACCGGCCATTGCAGAACAATCAAAACCAACATGCATGCTTCCTTTTGTCTGTTGGTGATTTTAGTGTCATCAAACATTTTAGTGTAATTGTGATTTACTTGAGATCGATTAAGGTGATGAGGCAAACAGACGTGAATTTGGAGGTGCGGAATGCAGACTTACAAATGTTGCCCCTATCAGCTTAGATCGCCATAAAGTGGGGGTCAAGCAGATTGCACCCCCTTTGCGGTTGTCCCGCTGAATCAATGGATATAGACACTACTAGAGAGTAGAGAAATTGTTATACTACCCGGTTGCAAAATGATATACTATAACCGGGTCCTATAAGGGGGCGATAGTAATGTCACTATTATACTACCCGATTGAACAACCAGGTTGTATTTGCCTAATGGATCCCGGTTTTTATTATTCCACCGGGTAGTATCTAGGTAGGAATTTGGCATGAATGTTGCTTAATATAACCCGGTTCTTTTTAAGTAACCGGGTAGTATTTTTGCCGATATGTATGACTAATGGAACCCGGGTTATTTAAGAAACCGGATAGTATTTATACCGATATAACTAATGGAACCCGGTTTTTTTTTAAGAAAACGGATAGTATCTTTGCCGATATGACTAATGGAACCCGGTTTTTTTAAGAAACTGGTAGTATTGGTGTGTTTTTTTTTATTATCAAAGAAGCAGAAGCCTCACATCTGAGCGGATCGATACTAGAAAATCACATATTACGAGTAATATGAAAATAAAAATTAAAATAAGCACCCACAATTAGGCTTGGTATATCACAATAATCAACGGAAATGTAGATAAACAAAACATATATGTAGTTGTGTATCGTCTAAGAAATTTAAGCAATTTCACATCTCGGAAACGACGAACTTGTTCACATCAAAACACACACTCTATCTACTTATACTCCTTCGTTATAATCCAACTACCATATCCACAAAACATACCTCCACATCACTTTGCAAGAACCCTCTTCCAATCTCACTGTAGTCCGCAGATGAGTTTGCAAAAACATACCTACAATTTTGTCATATGGTTGGACTTCTCTTTTCTTTGAGGTAAAGCATCAAAAGATAACATTAAAGATGATGGAAATCAAATTATCACTAAAAATGGGACAAAATGCCTAATTGAAAAATAAATCAACTAACCAGGTTTTAAAGTTAACATCTATAAGGTGTGTATTGTGCTATATATAACAACATACCAATATTCAGTTCACAGATGTTTCAGATAAGCACTCGAAAAGCGATTGCCCATGTCTTAGCTATATCATCCAACATCCTTTTTGTAAGGGGTGTTGGGCGTTCCATGGTACCTAGATGCAAAATAAAATAAATATTGTTATAACCACAAGGTTGAGTGCAATAGACACAATGAAAATATTATTAACACATACATACCCTATTCGGGAAAACTGATTGTTGATATAAGGCAAAATGGAACATGAAGTACATAACATAATACCCACACTCCCAAGCGGATTCTTGTTGATTGCTATAAATTAGAAAAAGAGAAGTGTGTATTAGATAGATTCAACTACAAAATAAGTTATATGCATGTATAGTGAGATGAATTACGTGTGAGAACACCCATCTAAATGGCCCTGATTTATCCGTTTCACACGACCCTCCTTCTTCATGATACCTTGTAACAGCCCTAAAAGAAACATAAGCAATAGTAGTGTTAAAAAGATCGAAAGAAAGGTCAATTTTATACCAATTTAACAATTCTATGTTGCTTGGTTGAGAACCTGGCTCACCTCCGCGTAACTCGGTTGAGAACCCTGGCTCCCCTATGATATCGATGACTCAGTTTGGTCCGACATGTCTAATGAAATATGCACTAATAACAAAAGCAATATATCTAGAAACATGCATAAAAGTATAAAAATACCAAAAACTTTGTAATAGTTGATCATTCTCAAAAATAAACCTAAACCAAAATCGAAAAACAGATTTAGTAAAAAAAAAACAGAAGTATAGTCCAAGTATGCTAAAGCAAGGGAAAAAACTAGGTCCAACTTTTCCCCGATACTTCATCCAATCCCAATATATTATTATATATGCAAGTCATAATTATATATTCATACAATTCCTACTTGAACAAATCAGTGCTTTTTTAGTTTTAATCTATATTTATGACATGGAAGCGTACTATTTCCATTGTTTATTCAAATAAATAAAGATAAGAATTACAAAAAGGAGATGCACATTCCCATTTCCCATTGATTCGCTAGGACCCAATAACTTAACTATATCATAACACACTTTTCAGCAAAAACACAAATTCCTTGGCCTAATTGTAATATATGATCCAAATGCTTTTTCTTTTCAACCCCACAAATTGATACTTTCTTTTTCTTTTGCCAACCCACAAAAAAGGGTATTTACACAAAAGAAACCAACTCCAAAACACCATCCTTATTCCTCCAAAATACCATCCATAGAAGATTCCCATAGTCCAAAAAAACCACCCAAACAGAATCTGCAATATAAGAACAGATCCCACAAAATAAAGGAAATCACAAAATAGTAACATAGCAGATACAGTTGAATAAGGCAAAAACCAAATACCAATCAAACCTAAACTGGCACAGGAGTAAAACAAACAGATGCAACAAACATAAATGTTATAAGTTGAAACCATTAAATGTTTAAAATAAGTTACATAAAATAAATGTTTAAAAATAAGTTTATTTGAAAACACAAATCTTATAAGAAAAAAAAAAGTTAATAAATGTTAAGCTTATTTTAAATATTAACAAACAAACAATTAAAATGACCATTACCTTTGGAGCTTCAACTATGCTATAATTAAAAAAATAAAATACATCCATTTTTCCTGGTTCAACATCCCAACTTGGAGGAGCAGATGCTAATGATACAAGAAAATGCTTCATAACTTGATCATTGTGCTTATGCAACACAAACGAGGTCATTTATATATATATATACACACACACACACATATATATATATGCAGGATCTGCCTCATATAATGATTAATCAAATTGGCATATATATATATATATGGAGAGATATGCTCTTACCATGGTTGCTCACGTGGGATCAGAAAGTAGATGTCTAACGAGTCCCATTCTCAGGCTTTGAGGTGCTATGATAAACATTAGTGGCATCATACCAAGGCTAAAAGGTTACCTGTTGTGTTGCAGCAGGCGAACAACAGCAACTTGTCGACTAACAACGGGGATGTGCAGTTGATATTTTCTCCTCCTACCACATTGACATAATAGTTATTATATTTTTGACAAATACAGCAAAATACAAACCTACAAATATTCCCTAAAATTACCAAAAATAAAAAGACATTTCTATGCCATCCCTCCCATCCCATCCTAAACCAAAAGCAATAAGCAATATGGTAATCTTCAAAGAAGCAGTTCAAATGCAACTAGCAAAGGTCTAGAAATCAAAAAAGGGCATTTTTCTGGAGAAAACTGGCATAGAAATCAAAAGGTCTAGAAAAAGCAATACTAGAATGTTTTCATGTCAGTCGCTGTGATATTATGAGTGAAGAAATTTAGCTTTAAAAACTATCATCGCCAAAGTTTCATGAGCCATAATTCAGTGTCACATAAACAAATACAATAGCAAGCATTCAAAGTATATACGATTTACGACAGTTCAGATTTTAAAGAAGAAAACAAATTCGCGCACATTAAGAAGCCCTAGAATATCCAAATCTGCAAGCATAACAATTCAAAAGAGATGGAATACAGAGGCTTATATCTATCTATGAATCAAAATAAACGATAATTCCGATCATGTTACCCGGAGGATTACTCACCTGTGAGTGCGTGAAGTCGGCAACGGATTCCGGTAAGTGCGTGAAGTTGGCAAAGGGATTCCGATGAGTGCATTAAGTCGGGAACGCGATTCGTGACTCAGGAACGGGATTCGTGACTCGGAGATGGGATTTAAGGTTGGGCCTTATGATTGGATAAAGATGATATTGGATTCATTTTCTTTACCATTCAGAAGGTTTATTTTTTGTGGCTTGAGCCTTATGGCTTGAGTCCAATGGTTTAAGCCTTTTGGCTTGAGAAATATAGCAAAATTTTGAGCATAGCACTCATTAATGTGGGTGAACCTTGAGTTCGTAGAAAGATGTTTGTTTATGTTAGTTTAATATTTTAACAAACATAAATGAACAAACAAGAATATATGCATTTTTTAAACGAATGAACAAGAACGCCAATGTTTTTGTTCATTTATTGTTTGTGTTCGTTTGTTTGTTTTAAGTTATTTTTAAGGTTCATTCGAGTTCAAGCTTGATTTGAGCTTTAGTTCAAGCTTGAAACGAGTTCGAGTTTGAGCTTGGGTATTTGTTATCGAGTTCGAGTCAAGTTTGGATTTTCACTACTTGCGAGTTTTTGAGTCGAGTTCAAGCTTGAGAATTAAGTTTCGAGTTGAGTATATAATGATACTCGAGCTTGACTTGCATTATTTAAACCCCTAATCTAAATGTTTCTTTTTATGCAGACATGTTAATCGCAATATTGTGCTGTAAGGACGATATTCGCGTTGAAATTCTTGGTTTATTCTTAAGCCTAAAATCGTCTCATATTATTTATTTTGCTTTTTTTCCCTTTCAGCAAGGTATTTTCACGATTTTATGCTTAACTAGTGTTTTATATTTTTATTATTAATACTTGTTGGAAACTCAAAAGAGGAGGCTAATTCGTAGACATAGGTGTAAGATCCCACATTGGTTGGGGAGGGGAACAAAAGTTATCTTATAAGAGACTGAGATACCTCCTCTACCAGACGCGTTTTAAAAACTGTGAGTCCGGGTGTGTGGACAAAGTAGACAATATCTGATACGGTTGGTCTGGAATGTTACAGATGGTATCAGAGCCGGGAGTCGGACTAGTGTGCCAGCGAGGACGCTGGGCTCCCAAGGGGGGTGGATTGTAAGATCCCACATTGGTTGGGGAGGGGAACAAAAGTTGTCTTATAAGGGACTGGGATATCTCCTCTACCAGACGCGTTTTAAAAACCGTGAGTCTGGGTGTGTGGACAAAACGGACAATATCTGGTACGGTTGGTCTGGGATGTTACAATAGGTTTTCGGATTTACTTTAAAAAAATAAAGATTTATGTTATGATTAATTTTAGATTATTTAGAAATAAAATAAAGAGTGAATTACGCCGGTGGTCCCTGTGGTTTGCTCAAATTTTGGATTTGATCCTAAAACAAATTATCTACACTGGTGGTCTCTAACTTTTCATTTTCATAACACTCATGGTCCCTCCATTTAACAACGTTAGTTAGTAACCATTAGAATGAACTAATCGGTCTTTGAACAAACTATAGGGACCAAAAGTCTTCTCCTCTAAAATTTAATGTCATTCATGCTTTATTCTATTTTTTTTTATTAAAAAGTATTTTATATAAATCAAATATCTTGAAATAAATTACATATTAAATAAAAATCTTTACATTTATTTAAAAACTATTAAATTTACAAAAAAAAAAAGTTAGCGTTAAAAATATCAAGTTTAGAAAAAACAAAGAAAAACAAGATAAATTCACATACTTTTTGAGATGAGAATTAAAATAGAACAAAATATTGAAAATTAAGTTCGGTTAACTTGAGATTAAAATAACAACAAAATTAAAATTAGAAAACACGGATTATTCAAACAATTAAGAAAAATTATTACTACGACTAAATTAGGTTTATATGATGCCAAAAAAAATTAAGTCTCCTAATAAACCACTTTATAAGACTTAATTTATATGATCAAAAAATAAAGCATTTAATCTAAAATCGTTGTAATAAGTTTATAAGACTTTTTGGACATCCTGGCAAGTTTTTAGAACACTTAAAATACGAAGTGTTGCATTAGTATATATATATATATATATATATATATATATATGACACTATTTTCCTATAAAAACAAGCATCTTATAAAAAGATAGGTTTTTAGGATGCGTAACTTTTTTGCCATCATATAAACCTAATTTTGTTGTAGTGATAATTTTTTTTATTGTTTACATATCAGTTCTTTTTAATATTAATTTATAACTTTTATTTTGTTGTTATTTTAATTATTTGTTGTTTGACGATATATTAATAATCTCATGTTAACCGGACCTAATTTTCAATATTTTACTCACATATTTCAATTCTTGACTCAAAAGATATATGAATTTATCTTGGTTTCCTTTGTTTTTTTAAAGATGAGATTTTTTAACGGTAAATTTTTGTTTTGTGAATTTAATAGTTTTTAAATTAATATAAAGAGTTTTAGTTAATATGTAATTTATTTTAAGATATTTAATTTGTGATTAAATATATTGTAACACTCGTAAAT
Organism: Arctium lappa; assembly: GCA_023525745.1. Lineage (NCBI taxonomy): Eukaryota > Viridiplantae > Streptophyta > Magnoliopsida > Asterales > Asteraceae > Arctium > Arctium lappa. The sequence goes on from CM042050.1 coordinate 19,733,573, forward strand.
CTCTACCCGTGAAGTTAACCCTTTGAGAAATTCTTGTTTCTTATCGTAGAATTTCATCCCCTATATCTTACCTATTAAGCCTTATCGCGTCATGAGTGGTCTGTGCGGAAAATGGGAAGAAACGAGCATCGGTACACTCTGGGCGATAGTGCCCTGGCGAGAGTGCCCTGGACACAATCGTCGGGCACAATCACCAGCGGGGGGGGGGGGTGTCCGCGGTACATTATGGGTGATAGTGCCCTGGCACAATCGCCGGACACAATCGCGGTCGGCCCCAGGACCTTTTAAAGTCGCGATTCTCAACCATTTCCCTCATTATCACTTCCTAATTTCTTCCCTTTTCTCTCCCAAACCCTAAAATCGAACCCTAACCCATTTTGGAGGCTTTTCTTCTTCATACCTCATGATTCTTAATCATCTAGCTAGTTGGGATGATAAACCACAAAACCTTCATCGTCACCTTCCTCATCAAGTTCAACGGTTGGGAGCTCGGGTTGAAGTGTTGGTTTGGGTGTTCTCGGAAGTCTCTTTGTCTTCAAGGGTAAGTTTTCTTGTAATAAGTTATAAAATGCTCCATTGATGGTTTCTTAGTGTTTGGTTTCTCAAATCTCGGATTTGGTAAGTTTTGGAGAAAACTAGGGTTTTGATCTCGTTTGGGGTTTTGGTATATTGTTTGGGGGAAATGCTTCTAAATGGTTGAGTATGGGTATTTATGGTTTGAAATGTTTGGATCTAGGTTTTGGAAGTTTCCGGCTTGAGGATTCAATTGGTCTTCAAAAGAGCTCGTTGGGTGAAATCTAGATTTAGCCTAAATCTAGCAACGTGAGTTCAAGTTGATTTGTGAAAATGGTGTACATGCCAAAATGGTTATTTTAAAGTGTTTTATACGAAATGGTTAATTGCTGATAAGTTTGGATTATTTTAAAGTAAATTATGTTTTACTTGGTTATTTGTCAAATGGTGAGTATTTTGATAAGTTTTCATATTTGGTGAACTTGGGTTGTGTTAACCTCATAAAATGCTCATATTTGGGTTTTGAATGTTCTAACGAGTAAATAGCATGGTTTTCACATTCGTGGTGATTTTGTACAAATGAAGTCTATTTCATGTTATACGTATTTCGGGTACATTTGCATTCATAAACCCTTTGGAAAACCTTTGGTCCCATTATGTGTTGAGTTTTGGGTTAATCTCGTCTTTGAGGTATGTGTCTTCGTAAACGTTGTTTCAAGATATTTCATTATTTGGAAGACGTCAATTGTTGATAAAAAGGATTTTGAGTATCTTAGCTCGGTTTTCACTAAAATGAGTCGTGTAGGCATTTGCTATTTCAAGTTGCCTCTTTGGGTGAACCGGTTCAGAAATAAGTTGAATCTAAAGTGTTGTCATTGATGTGATTTCTCAAGTGTTCTTATTTAATGTACAAGTGTTTGGGGATTTATGTGGAAATTTGTATATGATTAACTCACCATGAGTCATTTATGCATATCTTGATATTATGATTATTCCTCCTTGGAATGCCTTTTTGGCGACCTTATATTCTCACGAAGTATTTGAATGGATATTATGTCATATGATGGATTTACATGCTTAGGATGGTAATATTGTGTTATTGGTTGATACCCGAATGACTAACGGGTTGAAACACATCTTTGAGACCTCCTATATGCATTATGTGGACGAACCAAGTCTGTGATTCACTATAGGAATGTAGGTGGGTGACATTTGGAGAATTTCCTAAGGCGGTAGTCTCCCATGTACCTAGACCTTTGTCGTCGGGGAATTTCTTAAGCGGTAGTCCCCGGTGCGTGTCGGGCCTTTGGGTTGTCAGTGAAAGTGACTTCAAGGTGCATTGCCTCTTTGGGTGAACCGGATTGGAGATATGGGTCGCCCCCGTTGACTCCACATCTACGTGATTAATTGGTTAACTGCTGATAAGAACTATAACTGTTTCTAGCATGATTTTACTTGTGCATTCATTCATGTTAAAACTCTTGAGCTCACTAGGCGTTAAGCCTAACCCTTTTTATTTGTCAGCATGTGCATCAGGTTCCTTTTGGGGGTTCGGTTCTAGCAGTGCTTTGAGAAGTCGAGCCTTAGCCTTGTGCAAGAGTAAGTAGTTGATGAGGTCTTCCACAGATTGGAGATAGTAGCTGACTTTGGGTTTAGTAGCACCCGTCATGTTCATAGAATGTATGCATAAGATGAATGAAAATATTGAGATTGATTCTCAATTTATATTTGTAGTTCAAGGTATTTGTTGGTGTATTTAGAAATTTTAAATAAGTTGCTATTTCCAGATTGAGGGTGTTACATATATAAAATCTTTTAATAAAAAATAAAATAAAGCATGAATGACATTAAATTTTTAGAGTAGAACAATTTCTGTCATTATAGTTTGCTTATAGACCGATTAGTCCCTCCTAACGGTTGCTAACTAACGTTGTAAAATGGAGGGACTATGGGTATTATGAAAATGAAAAGTTAGGGACCTCCAGTGTAGATAGTTTGTTTTAGAGACCAAATCCAAAATTTAAGCAAACCACAGGGACCACCAGTGTAATTCACTCTAAAATAAAAGTAGGACAAACTTATAATTAGAAATAGAGTGAATTGTAGATTTGGTCCCTGTGTTTTGATATTTTTTTTGACTATGGTCCATATGGTATGTTTATTGTGGATTTGGTCATTGTGGTATTCAATTTGTCTTGGTCATGGTTCATCTGACTAACGCATTCGTTAACTCTGTTAAATAAAGGACTATTTTAGCCATTTTGCTTAACTTTTGTCCCTTTTCCTATAAAAAAAAGTAAAAACAAGAATTTACACACACACACACACATATCTATACTATATTATAAAACACGGATAAAAAAACTCTTAAATACAAATTATTAGGCACAAGGTACCATTATTTTATGCAATATTTTAAAAATCTCTTAATTTACAAGTATCAAAGCACAAGATACATATTACTATTGCAGACTTCTAACACCCACCAATTTGGTATGTACAGGGTCTTCCTTTTATGCAGACTATTTCATGTATCACTATTAATTAATATATTATATTACTATAAATTTGTTTTAATTATATTATTAAATATGTAATTTGTTATTTTTTTCTAGATGTCATTAAAATATATAAGATGATCATTGAATTCTAACAAAATACTTAATTTTTTGTATATAAACTACATTATATTATTAAGCCTAAATTAAACAAATTTATATAAAAAAAACAATATCACTTTCGCAAAATCATCAAAAATCGTACTGTAAATCGACAAAAAAACAAAAAATAAAATGAAAAATTAAAATAGTGATGTATTTTGCTGCATGCGCGAGTACGCTTCTAGTATATATACATACACACACACACACATAACGATATCAAAATAAATAAAATAAGATATTATTGTATGATTTGATTTATTTAAATTAAAAATCAATTATATTAAATTCAATATAATTTTAAGGTTTTAGTATTTTTGCCTATTTGGGTATGAACACGTAGTTGAAATTTATATAGAGATTTGTTCAATTTTAAGTTACAACGAAGATAGTATGTATGAATCTGGCATTTGGTTAAAATTTAAATAGTTGATTTTGAGTTTTTGAATAAAAGCAATATAAAAAACGGAACCCTTAATTTTTGGATGATCAAATTGGAGTTCATTTTCTTAGCGATTTTCAATGATTTTGGTGTTAAAATATCGATAATAAGTTTGTTTATTGCAATGATTGAAAAAGAACAATAAAATTAAATTATTCTTAACATAATTAACTTTTTTATTTTAAATAAATTAAATTATAAAACCATGTGTTATTTTATTCGCTCTAAATAAAAAAATAATATATAGTTTTATGATTTGATTTTAATTAAATTAAAGCAATAAAACCATATTTTTTTCCACCACTACAATAAAACCATAAAATTAAATCGTATTTAATATAATTAATTGTTTAAAAAATTTAAACAAATCAAATTATACAATAATATCTTATTTTATTTATTTTAATATCGATATATATATATATATATATATATATATATATATATGTGTGTGTGTGTGTGTGTGTGTGTAAAATATTGTTTTACATTTTTATAGGAAAAGGACAAAAGTTTGGCAAAATAGTTAAAATGATTCTTGATTTAACAGAGTTAACGGAAGTGTTAGTTAGAGGGATCATGATCAAGACAAATTGAATACCACAAGGACCAAATCCACAATAAACATACCATAGAGACCTTAGTCAAAAAAATTATCAAAACACAGGGACCAAATCCACAATTCACTCTTAGAAGTATATAATATTCAAACATGATAAAAAATTATGTAATTCGAAGAAGATGAAAATTTCATCAAATGGGTTGAAATGGTTGTTTGGCAGCTGGGATTTTAATAATAGGTCACATAACCGAGTAGTTTAATGAAAATATGGAACCCTAGTAAAAACATGGAGGTTCACATACTACCCGGTTGTTTATACAACACATGTTGGGTTTCGGTGATAATTTGAGTTAACAGTGAGAAGCGTGAGAAGTGGTTATCGACTGTTGGATGAGAAATGGGCGCACATTAGGATGAGATGCACCAAGATAAGATGCACCGAGATGTACCAGAACAATTCCTTTCTAAGCCGCAATTCATGGGAGAGCTTGAGATTAAAAGAGATCAACGGTTCAGATCCACTTCTTACGCTTCTCACCGTTAACTCAACTTCTCACACGATTCTTCACCTTAGTTGTAACACCCTAAATTCTGGAAATATCAACTAATTTAAAATTTTTTAAATACACCAATAAATGAATCATCTACAACCACGATTTAAGATTTAACCTCAAAACAACATTCATTCTATACAAAAGTCTATGGTAAGAACGGGTGCTACTAACACCCCATAATAGTCACTATCTCCAAACTGCGGAAGAATTCACCAACTACATACACTTGCACAAGGCTAAGGCTCGACTTCTCGAAGCACTATTAGAACCGAACCCCCAACAGGAACTTGATATCAACTCCAAATGAGAACTCACAATTTTTAACTTTAAAATTCTGCCTCTTTAATCAAAAAAAGACGTTGTGACATAAAGATATCAACAACTCTTTATGTAACGGTTTTTCCCAAAGCTCGAAAGAATAATGGGAATGCCAATAAGATTTCAAATCGAGTTTAGGCTTTAAGCCCAATAGATACACACACTTGACCCAACAAAAACCTCAACGACAAGAATGTCGCTAACTCGATAAATGCATTGCGGAAATTTCTAACGGTAAAAGTTGATGATTGAATTACGATCAGAACAAAAGTCCTGCTTGAAATAACGAAGATCTTTTACAAGTTTGCTCACACCGACATTATAATTAAGTCCAAATGCAAATAATATGCAACGAATGACATTTGTATAAAATCCAATATTTAACGCACACGATGATGCATATGCACATGTTCTCAAAATTATTTTACGCAACACAAAATGACGTAAGCCAAGACACCCTAAACCCAACTGAATTTTCGCAAAACTCAATAATGCTAAAATCATGTAGTGACAAATTTTCATTTCTCAATAAGAATGTAAGGCGGCAATATGGCTAAAACATTAAGCCTTTAAGAGTTTCCTCTTTTAATGCAATGAAAGGTAAAATGACACCTTTAACAAAATTCACATGGGTCACGAAGCCAAATAACTCGTAAGCTTAAAGAAAGCAAAATTAAAACTCACGCATAAAAAGACATCGTATAAAACAATACTCCATGCAATTTCAACAAAACTCACACAAACTAAAATTCTCAAGAAATTCCGACTCAACGCGTGGGAATAATTTTTCCTTTAAAACCATTGACATATGTGGAGGAGATCCAATGCCTAGGTTAAAATCTCATAGCTACTTGCCCAATACTTCAATGACATTAAAACACGGATATTACAATATCCGCAAATAACGTTAAACAGGAGACGTGAATAAAGAGATTTTTTATAACAATTTTCAATTACGTGCAACAAAACATTTTCATGAATGCTTAAGCTCACAGTTTAAAATCTGGTGAATGCTACATGCTTTACCAAAACCTTATAATGCAAAACACAAACATTTTATGTTTTACGAACATAAGAACAATTTATGCAAATTTATTTCAGAAATAAATTTAGTGCATGAATTTGATCGGCACTTGGCATCATAGGACTACACTTCCCAATGACCCGACACACTATTGTCATCTGGAAGCATCAAACATCTTAAAGCCACACTCTCAATAACTTGATAAGCTTACGAATTATCCTTGAAATAGAATCAGTCTAACAAACTCGCGAATTTAATCCAACCAAGATTTCCGACCCAAGAGGATCAACTTAGTGACCTCCTCGCACTTAGCTATCACTCCCAGGTGACCTTGATATAAACATCAATCCTTCCTTAGCTAACTCGCTTAGGACTTCTCACTACCCCAACGATCATCATCCCAAGGTAGCTCAAGTATACATATGTAGCACGTAGGTTCACCATGACACTGGCCAGATGCCATTATGAACGTACAATACACAATCATCCTTGAGACCCTCGACAAGTTTCCCGTTTCTAACGACTTGGTCAACCTCAAAACATCTTATCTTAAGGTTCCTAATATGCAACTTCACTTACAATCACTAATAAGAGCACTGGTTTGAGTCTAGGCATCCAAAAATCAATACCTAATTCTCTCAAACTTAAGCTCTAATACCAACTTGTAACACCCTGAATTCTGGAAATATCAACTAATTTAAAATTTTCTAAATACACCAATAAATGAATCATCTACAACCACGATTTAAGATTTAACCTCAAAACAACATTCATTCTATACAAAAGTCTATGGTAAGAACGGGTGCTACTAACACCTCATAATAGTCACTATCTCCAAACTGAGGAAGAATTCACCAACTACATACACTTGCACAAGGCTAAGGCTCGACTTCTCGAAGCACTGTTAGAACCGAACCCCCAACAGGAACCTGATGCACATGCCGACAAATAAAAAGGTTAGGCTTAACGCCTAATGAGCTCAAGAGTTTTCACATACACAATTTAATCATTTAGAAAGGAAGAATGTGGATAAAATCATAATCTTTCAAGATGATATGCTTCACTTATGAAAACGACTCGTTTAACGATAAGTATGCATTTTGTACGAAGGAGACACCGAATTAATCGATGACCAAGGCAAACTGTATTAAAGGCGAGGCTCTCGATATGGGACGTACTTTTGTAATATAACCCAAAATTTGCTAAAAAGAAAGAGGGAACGTGGACATCCATTTTATAAAATGCGGACATCACATTACAACTCGAAATACCCAACACGGGTGGAACATGATACACAACCCATAAATCGCAGGTGTAAATTTATAATTAAATCATGCCATGAACACGACATTAGACCCAAAACTCACCCGACCAAGTTATGGACTAATTCAAGTATCGAAACGTGGAAATGACGCATTCCATTCAAACCTTAATATACGTGGGAAGAACCCAATATTAAAGTCATCATTTACCGTCAACCACTTAAAGACCCGAATCGGTAAAATACCACATTACCATATAAAATACCATGAATCAATGATGAAGAGATCCGTATACACCGAGAATAGAAAACACGCAAGTAGACCGTTCACGCGACTTCCTTGCATATCATCTAAACGGTTCCACCTTAGGTGGCGAGAACACGTGAATGGGGCCACCCGCGATGTTATTGGATTCTACCCGAACACTCCGACATCCTGGTTCTCATGCCTCTACCGACATCATACCACGGACCGTTTAACGCCTCTGACCTTACTCCATTGGAGTTCCACTTTCGAGGGCTTACAGGCGTGGCGCCTATCCAATCTAGACGAGTTCCAACCCAGCGGTTCATGCCACCTATTGTTTACTCGCTAGCAACCCGAGCGGTCACTAAAAGTAACTCAAAACCTCAGGCCTTACAAGACAGACAGACAGACTTACTTTCCTATGGATCCATTACAACACAGTCTAACATTACATGACTCCAATTGAATGACCAAAGCACCCAAAACATGTAATTCACCAATGACACGAAATTAATCGTCATCATACTCCAAAAACCCACGACGGTTATAAATCCGGACAAATGTCCACAAGACTCTTTTAAGCCAACACCGAGCTAAAATGCTAAAAATCCATTTGACCAATACTCAATGGTCCCCCAAATAATGAAATGTCTTTAAACAACGTTTACGAATACACATACCTCAAAGACGAGATTAATCCAAAACTCAGCACACAATGGGACCAAAGGTTTTCCAAAAGGTTTATGAATGCAAATACACCAAAATGATATAACAATGAAATAGGCTTCATTTTTACCAAAATCACCAAGATGCATAGGTCATGAAATAGACTCTATTTGTACGAAATCCCCAAAATGCATAAATCATGTTATTACTTATCAAGATGTCCAAATCCCAAATGTGAGCCTTTTATGAAACTAAAATAAGTCAAGTTTATCAAATATGAAAACTCATTAAAATACTCACACTTTGACAAACACCAAGTGAAATACATATTTACTTCAAAATACTCAAAACTTGTCAGCGGTTAACCATTTCATGTAAAACACTTTAAAATAACCATTTTGGCATGTACACCGTTTTCACAAATCAACTTGAACTCACCTTGCTAGATTTAGGCTAAATCTAGATTTCATCCAACGAGCTCTTTTGACGGCCCTTTGAATCCTCAAGCCGAAATCTTCCAAAACCTAGATCCGAACATTTCAACCCAAAAATACCCATAAACAACCATAAGGAAACATTCTCCAAACATATAAATACTAAAACTCCAAACAAGATCCAAAACCCTAAATTCTCCAAAACCACCAAATCCGAGATTTGGTATACCAAACACTAAGAGATCAACAATGAATTATTTAAACCTTTAAATCAAGAAAGCTTACTACTAGAGACGATGAGATCTTCCGAGGACAACCATAGCAACTCTTCAACCCGAGCTCCCACACACGAACTTGAAGAAGATGAAGATGGAGGTTTTGTGGTTCAAGATCCCAACTAGCTAGGTGATGATGAAGTATGAGGGTTGAGGAGGAAAAACCCTCCAAATAGGTAGAGGTTCGACATTTGAAGTTTGGGAGAGAAGAGGGAAGAAGATTTAGGGTTTTGATTTGAGAGTAATGAGGCAAATGGCTGAAAATCGGTTTTAATCTCGACATTGCACTTCCGCGGGTTATGTCGCCCGTTTCCCCGAATACTCACATCCAGTGAGTTATGCGACTTGTGTCGAGAGCCAAAGTCGCGTGCCAAGTCGCGGTAGCCCAAAACTTCGGTTTTCTCGCGCCATTCGAACCAGATTTGATTCCCGATGATTCCAAAGTAAAGCTTGCCTGAATCTCGATACCTTTACGTCCCACGGTCCCACGAGTCAACCGACTCCTGAAATAACACCTAGGGAAATCTCCAAATTTACGGATGTTACATTAGTGGTGTTCACAAAAACCGTTGGACCGTTCAAACCGATCGAACCAAGTCAAACCGGATCGTTTTTGGCGGTTTGAGTGGTCTGACGGTCTGGTCCGGTCTGAAAAATAGCCAAACCGCTCGGTCTGGTCTGGTCTGCGGTTTAACCCTTTTTTTAAGCGGTCAGGACCGAACCGACCGCCAAAAATAAACACGATGTTGTAGGCTCAACTTTTATGGCTCAATTAAAAAAAAACTTCAAAGAATTATGTCTTTAGTTTTCATTTTCTCAATTGATTGTGTTATTATCTAAATTAACAAAGTTCTAATATCTATTAAAAATTCAAATCTAAATCCAAATCGTCCTTCGACTTACTCAATATTTGGATTTAATCTATCAATTTTATCAAGTTTATTTGGTGGGAATAAAGTTATGATAAAAATTCTTGCAAGAGAAACCAAGAAAAAAACGAGAAAAAGGGGGCTAAACAGTGGTCGGCGCGACTTGGCCTACGACCTAAGTCGCGGCCAATGTCGCGTGGAAGACTAGGTTTGCAAGAAACAACAAGTGATACGACCCCAGGCCCAGGTTAGGCCGCGGAGAAAGTCGTGTGGGACCATTATAGTCTATGTGTATGATGAGAAACTCGGGAAAATAGTATTTGTCCTTTAGATAAAATAAAATGATTAAAACTACTTTTGAGCTCTTGCATGTGCAATTAAAACTTCTAATGTTCAATACATTTGAGATATATAATTTAGTGCATATTGAAGGTCAAAAATACCTTCTTACAATAGTAGAAGTGTCAATATTCCTTATATATTATATGGGATTGGTACAAAAGTTAATATATGGCAAAAGAAAAAAAATGTAATTCCCCCTCCCCCTCAAGTGATGCATTCACTTTTATCTGGTTAAAGAGAGATCAACCTGCAGATCGTTACATACATTAGATTTGCAGGTCGATCTGTCTCAAGTAGAAACAAGAAATCTTGGAAGGCCAACTTTGTGGCCATAGTCTTTAACGTCTCGTTGAATCTGGCTTCGGTACTCTCCAAACGTGAATTTTTTGTAAATCGAACTTTCTTCTTCACAACAACCAATGAACGACTCGTAAGAAGGGCACAAGAAATAGGCTATGGAGTGTCTCTCGACTTCCTTATTTACCGTTACTTTGTGCTCCACGCTCTTGTAAACATCGTTGCTCCATGCCTGCAAATTTCCGGTTAATTTATGTCATATATGATTCATTGAATCTGTAGATTCGAATTGAAAATCATTCAAATGCTTCATTATTATATATGATTAAGTGATTATTGTATCATGAACAACCACACTTTTTGGTCGAATATAAAAATAAAATATTCCCTTTTTTTTTCTCTCTCTCTAAGATTATTATACCTGCCATTAGTTGACTTAACGGTTGCATGTCAATGGCTAAAGAATCTTCTAACTCTAAAAGTTTTATGTCGACTCGAATATGATATGTACTATTTGTATATAGTAGAAACGACAAAATTGTCTTGAAAGATGAAATTTTGATCGTATATGCTTAAAGACAGTACGTGGATATATAGCGTCCAAATATAATCCTTTATGGAACTTTTAAGTTTTTTTTAAGGTATTCAAGGATATGTCTAAAATAATCACGGCAAGTGTGACTGTAAGACATTAACCCAGATAAACTCAGTGGCCATAATTGTTGTGTAAGCCTAAAATTGAATCGGGGTAGATTCATATTCCACCACATCCTCCTAGGCCTCAACTACTATACCACAACCCTTTTGGTTTATAAAAAGATTTATTGGCGGGGACCCAAGACCCAGTGGCCCACTTTTGTAGGCCCTACAAGCCCTACCTCTATAAGTCTGCACCGGAAAAGACATCATGTCTCCCCCCGGATTCGAACCCTAGTACGGGAACCCCAGGTAGAAGCGTTTGCGGAAGAGAGGTGGCCACTAGGTGGCCAAAGACCTAGTGGTTTTTTGGTTTATAGGACTTAAGTTTATGTGATAAAGTGTCAAGTGTTGCAATAACATATGACATTTTTGGATATTTTAACAAACTTTTTATTACATTTTTAAAATAAAACGTTGTATTAGTTACTTTGTAGAACGCTATTTGAAAAAAGTGTCTTGTAATTTAAAAAAAAACAATTGTGTCTATAAGACATTTATCAAAAATATTTTATAAAATGGCTAATATAACATTTTATTTCAAAAATGTCCTAAAATACTTGTTAAGACGTCTAAAAGCGTCCAATAAACTTAATACAACACTTTTAAAATGACGTTTTCTTAGGGTGCGTATGTATGCATACGTCTACAATAAAACGATTCTAAAACTTTACGCTTTGTTTCTAATTTTTCAAATTACACGAATATATGCATCGAACTAATTAATTAAGATGCTAAAAGTTGTATCTACGAAAATGCGTTTAGATTTGATTCCCCCATCCCCGGATGACTTTAAGTATCGTTTAAATAGAAGAAACATGTGAGAAATTCCTTAGCGATCGGATCGATAACATCTTTACCAACATTTTATGCCCATTACTATCAAAAGTTTTATATGCGGGAATAAAAGTTGTTAATTATTAGCTAGTTACTTAAGGGCCAAAAAATGGGTTCACCGGCCACATGCAAAAAAGTAAAGAAAATATACCTGAAAAAGGTCACCAATGTTGACAACAAGGGCATCAGGGTTGGGTTTTACGGCCACCCATTTGGAATCTTTCATGAGTTGAAGCCCACCAACATGTTCATCTTGGTGCAAAATGGTTAAGAAATCGCTGTCGGTATGCGGCACGAGCCCGAAAACCTCCGGAGAGATCGGGCACGGTGGATACCGATTCAGTCGTAGGAAACACGTGCTCGCATTGCACTTGTCTTCCCACGCCCCTCGTTTTACGCCCATGTTCGTTACCAGCACCCCGGCTATCGATTTCGCAAGTTCTTGCATTGCACCCGCGTATTCCTGCATCACTTCCCTGTAAAATTAAAAGACGGGTTTTTAATTAATTAAATTTTCGGTTAATAGTTATATCATTTTCGTTCAATTTTAATCGATGAATTTGGATATTCGTTTGGGAGCATCTTTTATCTAGTGGTTTTGCTCTATATGTAGTATAGTTAGATATGGAACAAATGGATTTATATGTAAAAGAATCATATATTCTTTAGTCCATTATTTTTAGCCGTTTATAATAATATTATTCTAATTAAAATTCCCTGCTTCGATTCTTTCTCAAAAAATTATTCTAGTAAAGTATAATTAAAATATCAGTCCAATAATTTTAATTTAGTATAATAATAAAAAGATATATAAGAATATATATTATGAAACAAAAATCGTCCTTAACTTATATAAAACATTTTAAAATAGAAAAAAAATATATTAAACTCGACAGAGAATTAATTTTTTTTCCATTTTCGGGTGTTATGGATCTTTACAATGATCTGATTCAGGAAAAGATATTATCATTTTATACTTCGAATTCTTCTTTACAAAATCGAAAATGGTAGTTTTCTAAGAACATTATTAAAGTAAATTACGTTTAATTAAATCTTAAACGATATGTCGTTAAAATAAACGGTATATGTTATGTTGTAAATGAAAAGTTAACCAAGAAACAAAACCTGAGCGCTGAGATATGACGTTCGACACATGAACGAAAGCGTTTATAATTGCTCGGCCTAGTGTCATATATTGTGTTTATGAACGAAATATGCCAACTTGAATCGTGTAATGTTCTTGAAAATGAAGATTAATCACGATAACGATAAAAGAAGAGATTATATATATATATATATATATATATATATATATATATATATATATATATATATAGAACAGTAACTAGATAAGAAAATACGAAAACAAGTCAAATCACATGCAAAATCACATATGTATATATAATATATATATTGAGAGAGGGGGGGAAGGATAATGCGAGAAATGTAATATCATGTATGATTACACGGCCTATGGGCCGGATGTGTTTAATCATATATGATTAAACGTATTGCCAATGTAACATGTGTTTAATCATATATGATTAAGCTTGTGTATCATATATTATTAAGCTTACTTCTCGTTTGAACTTGGCCTATGAATGTATGTATGATTAAGTGAAAATTTAAAGAGAGCTAGCCATTGGTACCTCAAAGAGTTGAATTCTCCATAGCAAGTATCATCAGAAATCTTTGTAATCGGAACATGAAAAGCTTCACACCATGATAATTGGTTGGGACAAGTAGCGGTCCGGTTTCCCCATCTATACGAGTTATCAAGAAGCCCAGAAGCAGCTTTTCGTTCAAACGGTGCCTTAAAAAGCTCCATTTGCTTCACCCTCATCTTCCTGAGAAGCTCAAGGCTAATTCCATGGTTAACAATTTGAAAGAAACCCCATTCAGCCGAAGCTTTACAAATCTCCGAAGCACAAGAAGCCCTCTCCTCCTCGTTCTCGCTCCATAACCCGCAAAGATCCACAAACGGAAGCTCACATTCTTCCATGATCTCCGTTTCACATCGATCAAATGATCGTTGTTGTTTTATGTGATGATCAGGCGGATCAAGCTGGTGCAGGAGCTGAGTGTAGTTATGGAGGAGAGGTGGGTTGTGATTGGATTCAAATATCATTTTCACACAGGATATATCTAGCAGCTGATTGCACGAGTGTTAATTTGTTTTGTAATTAAGACTTTTTAATAAAGAAGTTATTATGATATGATGGAGTACTGCAAGAATAGGAGGTGAAAGAGGGTGTTTATATATAGTGATGGTTTTTGAGAGAAACGCCAAGAAGAAAACAACAAAATGTGAAAGGGGAGATGGGTTTTTGATGATGATTTATAAAGTTTGAAAAATGAATCAAGGAAAAGAGGGAATGCTTTCAAAATGGTGACAAATGTCAACCAGCTGCAGTCTTGGAATTCTATTGGGCCAAAAAAGACCAAGTCTCTCTCTACACACAGTAGTGTTATGACCAAGGTCGATATTTGGCACCGAATAATTAATGTTAAAAAAGAATATATATATATATATATATATATATATATGTTATAATTTCATGGTGGTGGGAATGGCAGAAAGAAAAGATCGAAGGATCCAAACTAGCTACGACTATTACGTAGGGAGAAAAAGGGGGTGAAATCTTCGTATTTGGACTTAAAGAAATGGGCAAGTAAGATCTTTGAGAACATGCCAAATGACAAAGTGTTCAATTCTATTTGACTATATATTATGAGCTTTAGGAATATATAGATTAATTTCTAGAATTGAATAATAAATCTTTACAAGAAAAAAGATGGTTATTTTCATGAATTTATGTAAAATACTTTTATTAAATATAACAAAAAATAAATAACAATAAAATAAATTGACCTAGCTAGTAGTATCCAGACCTTTGTCTTCCTAGAAGTTAGGAGTTCAAACTCACCAAAGGTGAGGAGAGTGTATGAGTTTATCTGTGGTATATAAATACGATACAAGATACAAAGTTTTAAAAAATGCCATACGATCTATAATTTGTGTATACGGTAACTCTGTTAATATGTTTCTATTTTTATTTTTATGATAATATATATATATATATATACATATGGCATTCTAGAGGCAAGAATATGACAAATTTGAATAGGCAGAAGCATGCATTTTCATTTTATTTTCTAGGAAAGTGATGTTTTTGTATTTGTCAACAAAGTTCATGATTGTGATTCTACACATATTCCTTACCATCCATTCCCTTTCCCTTTCCCATTCCCATTCCCATTCCTAGTTTACTCATTTCAGGTTTTCTCAATTTCAATTTTGTATTCAAACATTATTTAAAATTTGTCGTATATTACATTTAACACTAAAACTTTGTTCAAAACATTTATCAGTCACTTATTTTTCATTTTGTATCAGCCAAACGTTGCATAAAATAATATTACTACAAGTGATCAAAGAAAAACGACATTTATACAATTCCTTTGTAATTCGTTACGATTCAAGCCCGGCATTTGTATGCGATCTTTCTCTTACACTTGATTATGCAACCAAACCAGAATATGAACTCAACAGGTATTAAAGTCAACCTTCCTTTTCCTACTTTTCAATTAAAAAAAAAAAAAAAAAGTTTCCAACTTTATGCATCACATGCGCCAAGCAGGTTTAGGTGAAATGCTGCCAATAAACTACGAGTCTTTTAAGGCCATGAACATGTCTAAAACAGCATTTGTCTGCAACAAATGTCCAACTCTGCTGGACCCCACGGTTTCGTTTTAGCTAAGCGCACGGCCGAAAATGCTACGCGTCTTTCCTTCCTTTTTCGTTTTCGGACATGTTTGAATTCCTCATGCTATTGTTCTTATCTTTGGACGGCAATCTGGTTTTGAATAATTGGTCACGTGTTCTGTTTTTGGACGGCTGTTCATTTTCCTTTCTTTTTGGGAGAAATGAAATTGATGGTGCACAAAAACTGAATCTTGTTTTGGATAATCATAAATACTTCAAGTTCTATGATTCCTCATCAGTGGCGGATACGATACCAATCTGCTGGTTTCCCGACTCTTCCTTCTCGTTACCACTTTCTGCAACGTTTTCTTCACCAGAATTCTGTTGTAACTTGCCAAAACCTTCGAGGGTCTGTGTCAAAAAAACATTCCGCTCCCCCAAATGAACATTTCTTGGATCAATAAGACTTTGTGATACCGTAAAAACCATGTGAATTGCTTCAAGGATTGAAGATATTTGAGCCACCCATGTTAATGGCTGTTAGTATCGTGATACATGTGATCACACCAAGCCAGAGTAAGGCCGATCCTGCAAACAAATCATTAGTTGGTCAAATAGAAACCGACATTGAACCCGAACTACCAAAGGGTCATTGGCCCATCAGTATCCGGATTACCAGTAGAGCCCACATATATAAAATTTTATATACAAAAGGTAATGAACTGGAACTGGTGAAGTGTGGGCAATACCTTCAAAAGGGGTAGAACCAGTGTCGGAATTGGGTGAACCAACTGCACCAGGGGACGTTGTTGACCTCATATCTGATGAATTAGTGGAAGATTTGCTACTTGCTGTTTCGGAAGCCACTATTCCTTGAAATTCTTCGCTGACAATCAACGCGGCTAAAACATCCATGAATGATTCTTTATCTGTCCCACGTGATGAAGGGTCGTATGTAGTAGCAGCTGGTTGTAGATCAAAGAACTCATCATCTGATGCACTTTTTTCATCTTCTTCATCTTCAACGTAGGCTTTATATGTGAGTCGAAGTAGGATCTCTCCAGCAGATCCCTTTCTCCAGAGTCCCCAACCTCCTTGGAGCGTCACAATCCTGTCTGTCGGTACTGTATCTTTTAAAGATCCCAGATCAACCTGAAAGAGGCAAAGTTCGAGCCATTTATGATGCGTTTGGTACAGAGGACAAGACATAACAGAATATGAAAAACTAAGGATGTTGTGGAAGATCATACCGAACCATAATATATATATATATATAGAGAGAGAGAGAGAGAGAGAGTTGGGTTCAGGGGAAACCACAAAAAATGGAAAACTGAAAAAACGCCCCAATAGCCATTCATTTGTCCAATATGCACATGTGCATAGAAGTAACTGAAACTGTTTCCCGGTTTCTATGCATGTGTGAATTTAATGCACATGTGCACCAGATAAATTACTTTAATTTACAAGTGCATACCGAACAAATGAATGATTATTAGGGTGTTCCTCAGTTTTTTCCATTATTTGTGGTTATCCCCCGAACCCAACCCTATATATATTAGGCGAAGGATCTTGTGAGAAGTTGAGTTAATGGTGAGAAGCGTGAGAAGTGGATCTGAACCGTTGATCTCTTTTAATCTCAAGCCCTCCCATGAATTGCGGCTTAGAAGGGAATTGATCCGGTGCATCTCGGTGCATTTCATCCTAACGTGCATCCAACGGCTGATAACCACTTCTCACGCTTCTCACCATTAACTCAACTTCTCACAGGAACCCAACCCATATATATTATATCGCTCTAACAATAATGAAGTACGTGTATCAAGTAATATTAAAATTGGTTCATACATATTTACACTTAAATAAATCAAACTAACCTAGTATATCCCACTCGAAAGTGGGGTCTTGGAGGTGGGATGTTGATACAGGGAGAATTCGAGAGTTAATAACGGTTTTCGGAAATAATTGGGAAAAAGAGAAACGAACACGAAGAGAAAAACGAGCTCGAAAGATGCTCGGGATTTGGCATCAAAAAAGAGGCAAACATAAAGCACCAAATATAAAGAAGATTGCCATAGAGATCGAAGAACGAGTCGAGAATCGTAAACAGAAGCGAATGCGAGTGCCAAGCGACTTGAGCCGCATGACACCCGCATGACAGTTTCTCTCGCAGGTTGTTAAGTGACTACCACCCACATCTAAATCGCATTGCTCACTGTTTTTACAAGCTTTCATCACGTGACCCATTTCTCATCCACATCCATGTGACATCCTAATTTCATTATCCCATTCTAATTCTAATTCTTTTTGCTTTTCATTAGTTTTAGTTTAATTAATAATTATACTAGCTAGCAAATTAGGATTAGAGTTAGTTTAATTAATTTCATAATTATCTTTTCTAGTTAGGTTAAGATTAGATTTATTTTAGTATTTATCTTTTTCCCTAGTTTAAGTTATAAATAGGTTTATTTGTTATGAAGTTTAATCAAGTTATTATCAATAAAGTTTAGCTTTTTAGAGAGTATTCTCTTGAGTTTTCGAGTTTTACGTTTCGTAATCTTGTTATCAAAAGGGTTTAGACGTTTGTCGATCCTTCCGCAAACCTACGCTGCGTCAGATGTATACAAACCCAACCTCTACTCTAAAAGAGCACTATAACGGCTATTTCCGTGAAGACCCCCATATTCTCACTTGAAATAGTTATCATATTCTATTATGTGAACAGATGTGCTGGATTTGTGTGTAACATATGGGACAAGTGAACTACTAGAAATTCCAAAATTCAGCAATTTTCTAAAGGTTACCTCTCCTGCACCAACAGTCAAATGTAGAAATCCAAGAGATTCCTTTACTTGTATCGATAATTTCTGTTTTCTTGGGTTTGTAACTAGCATACTGAAATCCTGCCATAAGTCAAAGATGCTCAAATTTCAGTGATGAACTTTAAATTGTCATAAAAGACACACGAGTACCGTTACAAGACTCTCACCTGATTCCATATTGGCTGGCCAGGAGGCCCGATGACAGTCGTTTTACTGTTCTTTTTACTGTGTACGACTTGATCTCCTAGCTTTAGTTCAACATATGGGTCCGTTTTTCCTGAATAAGAAAGTATCGTTAGCGCATCATACTATCCACTTTCAAAAGTAAGTGCCTATTTTCCAATTATACCCTTAATTATCAGATGGAGATATTCATTACTCCATTTGTTATGACGGGTAAAATCGTAATTTAGTTAATTAAAAAATGTACTAATAATTACACATTTCTAAAACTGTGTGCCCCTTTTTTCGTTTGTGGACATTTATAAAAATCTCATAAAAGGAACAAATTACCAATACACTCACCATACAAGATGTAAGAGAGCTTCCGAGCATCAACAAGAGTGACAGAAAGTTCGCCAGCAAAATCTTTATTTCCTTCTTGCACTTCTGCTGAATTGAAATCATTCTGTACTGGACCAACTGCTTTCCCCTTCTGGAAATCCAAGACAATCTTATTGGGACGCACAAATAATCGAGGCAAATCCTCGGTCAGAAGCTTTTTCAGAAACCTAAAAATATCCAGAAAAACATAAAATTAGAAGTTGATGGATGGCACATCAAATCACCAAAGCAATTAAACCAAGTCCAGTTTAGTGAACGAAAAGACATTATACAAGTGGGAAATTGTAAGAGCGTTAGAATAAGGTCATGGTAGATATTCCCTCCGTCCCAAAATAAGTGTCCACATTTCTATTTTAGTTTGTCCGAAAGTAAATACCCACTTTCAAAAGTGAGTGGCCACTTTCCGGTTCTACCCTTAATTATGAGATGGACAAATTCGTTACTCGGTAAAATTGTCATTTAGTTGATTAAAAAGTGTAATAATTACACGTCAAGAAATCATGATCATATGAAGAAGCCACTTACATCGAGAGTACAGGGATCGCTGGTATCACATCAATACATGCAAGAAAGAGGGAAAAGATGAACATATGTTAGTGTGAGACCTTAAGTTAACGGCATTGAATCTTTTTGTCATTTGAAAAGGTTAACAAACCAATAAAATTGAAGTCTCCAAAGAGGCAATCTGTAAAGATCCATTGTTACCATTGGGCCAAAGGCCACTTGGTGTATGTTATCTTCTATTGATTTGGTTTGGAACAAATTATAACAACTATCATTAAGAACATGACAAAAATGACATACCCATCAAATTAAACAACCGAAATGGTGACAACTCGAACTTAATCTTTGGAAGAGAGACAAAAGCCCATGAAACAGCTCCCACCCAAGGTTCTGTTGGAATCAATCGCAGTTTAACCCAAAGTTCTCCATCAATGTCAAAATCTCGCACCCCAACCGGCACCTTAATCGGAATAATCCCAAACTTTAGTGTCAGCATTAGAAGCATTCGAGCACCACCAGTGTAACGGAGGCCTATTTGGTACCTTGAAATAATAATATCAGGAAGAAAAAATAAGCAAAGCATAGCATCCTTAAAGACAGAATTTGCAAAGCTGTGTAAGTAGACAACATCATAAGTAACAAACACCACATATGATGCCAATCTTTCAGGACCACAAAATGTACTAAATTAACGGTTTCTTTTGCTTATTAACATTCTTGCAGGTCCTTCATTGGGTACCACCACAAGATTTGAACATAAATCTTGATTAAATAGTAATAGATCAATGAGAGCACCATGATTTCCAGCAAAGATCATTCAAAAGTCAAAACAAAATCCATCTGAAGATTCTTTATACAGCAAATGACCAAAAAGCTTCTAACTTTTGATAAACTTTAGCATCTAAGGCAATCACAAGAAAAAAAATCAAGAAAATGCAATTTTGGAAAGAATAAAAACTGCCATACAACTAGGAAAAACTCACTGTAAATCATTGACGCTGCGCGAAGTTCTGCGTTCCACGTTTCTAACTACAAAAGGCTCATCTCCAAGGGAGAATTGCTTTATCACAACTCTCTCAACATAATCAGGTTTCTTTAGATCATCGATAACCGGTTGAAGCAAACCCGTCACCCAATTCTCAAGCCCACCTCTATAAACCTTCCACAACTTCCCCAATACCATGTTCACCCACTCAACCGACTCTTTCCTCTGCAAATCCTTTTCAAGAAAAAGCGAAAAACTTGTCGGAACCTGTGGCCATATCCCCAACTTCCCTCCATCATCATTCCCATTTCTCTTTCTTGATGTCCAAAGTTTATCAAACACAACCCCAATAACAAAAAAGAACACAAACAATCCAGCAATGTTCCTATTAATAGGAATTGCAGGGATAGGGTGAATCACCCCAAGTTGAGTCCTTAATTTTCCAACAATTGGGTCTTCTCTAAACCCATTAAAGTCATGAGAATTGCCCAATTGTGTGGAATCTTGAAAGATTGAATCACTAGATTCATCAAATTCATCACAAATTTGATTTACACCACTGTTTTTCAAACCCCTTGTGACCGAATTCGCAAACTTTAATCCCAAAGTTTGGTTCCCTCCATCAATGGGAACCATAGAAGCCCAAACCACACCTCTTTTCCTTCTCCTGGAAAACTTTTTGGTGATAATTGAGGGGTTAAGTTTAGTCCCAGAAACAGAACTCAATTGGATTGTTTTTGTTTTCTGACATGGGCAAATCAATAAAATCCGTGAAAAATCAGAGCTTGAAGACAATGATTTGGAAATCATTTGAACGTATCTGAAACTTGAAATTGAAAATGAAATGAAACAATCGAATTTTAGAACCCTAAAAACAATAGTTGATTTTGGTGTATCAAGTTTCAAGATTTTTCGATGTGGGTATTGCAGGAATTTCAAGAAAAAACAACCTCCATAGTATTTGGAGCAAACAAATTGGATCGAAAACAGTATCAATTTTTCATGAAAATTGAATAGATTTATGGCCGATGAAGTCGGAGGAAGGGGTTTTTAGAAAGAGAAAGTGAGAGAGGTCGGTCCACTGGGAATTCAAGAAGCTGACAAATAGTGTGATTCTAGGAGGATGGATCGCTTTCAAAAACTTCCGTCGCAAAAAAATTAGAAAAGATTCAAGAAAATGGTTGGGAAAAAAAGGAAGATTTGCCAAGTAGAAAGAATGGTGCACAACATACACGTGGTCGGAACCGACCTGGGTTACGTTTGATACCGAAGTTTGACCCGATACTATGGCGAGTCTTCCGCTACCGCTGTCTTGTTGAGCTAATGAGCTTGCCCGTTGATCACGATTTCAGGACTAACGTATTTTTTAGTATTTATTTCTGAAAAATAAAGAATGAACTCGTTTCAGATTTTTTTTTTTGGAATTTAATTAAAATACCCTTTTTTGAAAAATCAGTACCCAAAATGCCCCAAATCTTGTAATTTTTGCCAAAATACACCCTAGGTCCGCGTTTTGGCCGCGTTTTTTCAAAAAAACACGGACTGGTACTGTTTGGGTCCGCGTGTGGGTCAAAACGCGGGGTGGGTCCGCGTTTACACTGTTGCACGCGTGGTTGGTCCGCGTTTCAGCTGATGTCCGCGTCTTGCCATATTAGAGGTGATTGAATTGTCAAATTTAATATATATTTACAGTTTATACCCCTATAATTATTTAGTTAGTTTACTTTATACCTTTTACTTTTCTATTATTCATTTTATACTTTTATCATATTAACACACATAATCGTATATTAACTAAAATACGTTAAAAAAATACGTTTTAATTTTAACAAGTTACACCATTATAATCGTCTCTTCGAAACCTTCGAAATGGACCTAATATTGAATATTTTTTGATTTAATTATTTTATTATATATCATATGTACTAACATAAAACGTATGAAACGTATGCATATATTATTTTTTTTTACCATAAAACATAAAACGTATTATATATCATATATACTACATATTTTTGGACAAATTATTCATAATTTATGTTATTCTTCTTTTTACCATTTTACTAATAACGATATTTTTAGTCCAATGGGTAGGATATTGTTATTTTTACTAAAATATCGTTATTTCTAGTCCAATGGAAAAATATCGTTATTTTTACTAAAATATCGTTATTTTTAGTCCAATGGTAGGATATCGTTATTTTTACTAAAATATCGTTATTTTTAGTCCAATGGTAGGATATCGTTATTTTTACTAAAATATCGTTATTTCTATTCCAATGGAAGAATATCGTTATTTTTACTAAAATATCGTTATTTTTAGTCCAATAAAAATAACGATATTTTAGTAAAAATAACGATATCCTACTATTGGACTAAAAATAACGATATTTTAGTAAAAATAACGATATTTTAGTAAAAATAACGATATTTTAGTAAAAATAACGATATCCTACCATTGTACTAAAAATAACGATATTTTAGTAAAAATAACGATATCCTACCATTGGACTAAAAAAATAACGATATTTTAGTAAAAATAACGATATCCTACCATTGGACTAAAAAAATAACGATATTTTAGTAAAAATAACGATATCCTACGATTGGACTAGAAATAACGATATTTTAGTAAAAATAACGATATTCTACCATTGGACTAGAAATAACGATATTTTAGTAAAAATAACGATATCCTACCATTGGACTAAAAATAACGATATTTTAGTAAAAATAAAGATATCCTACCATTGGACTAAAAAAATAACGATATTTTAGTAAAAATAACGATATCCTACCATTGGACTAAAAAAATAACGATATTTTAGTAAAAATAACGATATCCTACGATTGGACTAGAAATAACGATATTTTAGTAAAAATAACGATATCCTACCATTGGACTAAAAAAATAACGATATTTTAGTAAAAATAACGATATCCTACGATTGGACTAGAAATAACGATATTTTAGTAAAAATAACGATATCCTACCATTGGACTAAAAATAACGATATTTTAGTAAAAATAAAGATATCCTACCATTGGACTAAAAAAATAACGATATTTTAGTAAAAATAACGATATCCTACCATTGGACTAAAAAAATAACGATATTTTAGTAAAAATAACGATATCCTACCATTGGACTAAAAAAATAACGATATTTTAGTAAAAATAACGATATCCTACGATTGGACTAGAAATAACGATATTTTAGTAAAAATAACGATATTCTACCATTGGACTAAAAATAACGATATTTTAGTAAAAATAAAGATATCCTACCATTGGACTAAAAAAATAACGACATTTTAGTAAAAATAACGATATCCTACCATTGGACTAGAAATAACGATATTTTAGTAAAAATAACGATATCCTACCATTGGACTAGAAATAACGATATTTTAGTAAAAATAACGATATCCTACCATTGGACTAAAAAAATAACGATATTTTAGTAAAAATAACGATATCCTACCATTGGACTAAAAAAATAACGATATTTTAGTAAAAATAACGATATCCTACGATTGGACTAGAAATAACGATATTTTAGTAAAAATAACGATATCCTACCATTGGACTAGAAATAACGATATTTTAGTAAAAATAACGATATCCTACCATTGGACTAAAAATAACGATATTTTAGTAAAAATAAAGATATCCTACCATTGGACTAAAAAAATAACGATATTTTAGTAAAAATAACGATATCCTACCATTGGACTAAAAAAATAACGATATTTTAGTAAAAATAACGATATCCTACCATTGGACTAAAAAAATAACGATATTTTAGTAAAAATAACGATATCCTACGATTGGACTAAAAAAATAACGATATTTTAGTAAAAATAACGATATCCTACGATTGGACTAGAAATAACGATATTTTAGTAAAAATAACGATATCCTACGATTGGACTAGAAATAACGATATTTTAGTAAAAATAACGATATCCTACCATTGGACTAAAAATAACGATATTTTAGTAAAAATAAAGATATCCTACCATTGGACTAAAAAAATAACGATATTTTAGTAAAAATAACGATATCCTACCATTGGACTAAAAATAACGATATTTTAGTAAAAATAACGATATCCTACCATTGGACTAGAAATAACGATATTTTAGTAAAAATAACAATATCCTACCCATTGGACTAAAAATATCGTTATTAGTAAAATGGTAAAAAGAAGAATAACATAAATTATGAATAATTTGTCCAAAAATATGTAGTATATATGATATATAATACGTTTTATGTTTTATGGTAAAAAAAAAAATATATGCATACGTTTCATACGTTTTATGTTAGTACATATGATATATAATAAAATAATTAAATCAAAAAATATTCAATATTAGGTCCATTTCGAAGGTTTCGAAGAGACGATTATAATGGTGTAACTTGTTAAAATTAAAACGTATTTTTTTAACGTATTTTAGTTAATATACGATTATGTGTGTTAATATGATAAAAGTATAAAATGAATAATAGAAAAGTAAAAGGTATAAAGTAAACTAACTAAATAATTATAGGGGTATAAACTGTAAATATATATTAAATTTGACAATTCAATCACCTCTAATATGGCAAGACGCGGACATCAGGGCTGAAACGCGGACATCAGGTCTGAAAAGCGGACCAACCACCGTGCAACAGTGTAAACGCGGACCCACCCCGCGTTTTGACCCACACGCGGACCCAAACAGTACCAGTCCGCGGTTTTTTGAAAAAACGCGGCCAAAACGCGGACCTAGGAGGTATTTTGGCAAAAATTACAAGATTTGGGGCATTTTGGGTACTGATTTTTCAAAAAAGGGTATTTTAATTAAATTCCCTTTTTTTTTTTACTAAAATGAAATTATATTTATCAAAAGTTTTTTTTTATTTTAAAGATTACTAGTGTTGGGCCCGTGCATTGCACGGGAGGATAATTTTTTTGTTGGAATATTGAACCGAGTTAAATTGAAACGTAATTTCTCTGTTAACCGTTAATGAAATACAATGTAAAAAACGAATGTATTTTCATAAGTGGTTAACTTGCATATATTCTTAATCGTTTGTTGTTATGAGTCTGTACAATAATATTGGTAATAGTTTTTGTATTATATTATTTAAAACTCAAACGAAATGTCTCACAACATATTTATCTGACTATTGACTTTAAGACCTCATAGTATTAATCGATAAAAATAAAGATATGTATATATATTTTATTCTCCTACTTCGAAAAATATGATTGTGGGTTTTGAAACATATAAACAAATCCTCAGTAAATAAAATAAAATATAAAAAAATAGTTTTTCAAAGAAACAAAAATATAGTGGAATACCTTTTGTTCAGTTGCAGGTTCCGCCATTGACACCCGACCGTTCGTCTTCTTCTTGTTATTTTATTAGTGTATCTCGTTATTTATTAGTGTATTTCGTTAATTTTTATTTTTAATTCATATCAATCTTCTTTTTTCTTCTTTTAATGCTCGTGAAAAAAAAATACGTGTAGATTTTATATTATCAAAAAAATACGTGTAGATATTATCAAAAAAATACGTGTAGATATTATATTATGCTAATATAAAATACGTGTAGATTTTATAAAATAAAATAGATTTTATATTAGCAAAAAAAATACGGAAGAAGAAAGAGTTTATATTACGTCTCATTATGTAAAAATATTTTATAAAATAAAATATGGAAAAAGATTTTATAAAATAAAATATGGAAAAATCATTATGAGATGTAATATAAAAAAATACGGAAGAAAAAAGATTTTATATTACATCTCATTAATATATATTTAAATGTAAAATCTACATTTAAAATAGATTATGCTGATATAAAATCTATTTTATAAAATTCTGCACCAAAAAAACAAATAGTTACGAGTATATTAATAAATGATTATCCATTCCACAAATAGATGATTATGTGAGATATTGTGCTTAGAAAGATTGTACCAAAGCATTAAGAAATTATAAATTAAGTAATTGGCTTTAATTAGTTGTAAGTTATGTTTAAAATGTTGTAATTAAAAGTTTTTTATACCGTTTTTATAATATAGTATAGATAGTATTTATATTATTAAAATATTTAATACATTTAATATTTTAACAAACTTATATATATATATATATATATATTAATTTATAACAAACTTTTTATAAAATAATAAAATTTACCCATTTTTATATAAATTCGAAATTTCTAATAAGTTTTATATAAAATAATAAGTTTCAACAAACTTTTTTTTAAATGATAATTTTCAAAAAGTTTTTATGAAATGGAATTTTCTAACAAATTTCTTAGAAAATGTTACTTTTTTGGATATTACAGTATTAATTATATTATTAAAATATTTCATATATTAAAAAAATATTAATTATTTCTTCTAAACATTTCATTTCAATATTTTTTATTGATGGAATAAAATAAAAAATCATTTCTTTCTCATGGTAATCATTTTTGGAAGGTTCTCCAAATTTGAAGAAAGTTAGAGCATCTCCAACAGATTCTTCATTTTGAAGATGACATTATTACTAATATTATTAAAATAATGTATATATATAATAAAATATTTTTTTTCACTCCTACACATTTCATTTCAAAAAATATTATTGGTGGAATATAATTATAAAAAAAAACATTTCTCTCATGGTAATCGTTTTTGGAGAGTTCTCCAAATTTGGAGAAAATTACACTCTATCTACTAATTTCTCTATTTTGGAAAAAGATTTAGAGAATCTGTTGGAGCAACAAAAAAAAGCCCAAAATCCTTATTTTCTCCATTTTGAAGAAGCTGTTGGAGATGTTTTTACACTCTCTCTCCTACTTTCTCCATTTTGGAGAAAGAGTTGGAGAACTTGTTGTAGCAAAAAAATAACTAAAATTCTCAATTTTTTTCATTTTAGAGAAGTTGTTTGATATGCTTTTAGATTATCTCCGACAAGTTCTTTATAATTTATCTTAAATAGAGAACTAGTATTTTAGAGATTCTAACGTCCATTGACCATTATATTATTAAAACATTATGTAAATCTATAATCCAATACACATTATGAAAGGAATTTATACAAAAATAATAATAAGTCAATCTCATTAGTTGAAATGAATAAAATATCAACCTCTCTCTATATAACAAGTTTTAGAGAATTATCTAAACTTGGTGTTTTTTTATCTGATTTTCTCTATTTTATAGAACATTATAAAGAATCTGTTGGAGCAAAATAGAGAACAAAAACTCAATTTTATTTAATTTAGAGAA
The DNA here is from genome assembly GCA_023525745.1 of Arctium lappa. Lineage (NCBI taxonomy): Eukaryota > Viridiplantae > Streptophyta > Magnoliopsida > Asterales > Asteraceae > Arctium > Arctium lappa. Next base: position 19,761,426 of record CM042050.1, read on the forward strand.
TCTGTTGGAGATGCTCTTGCACTCTCTTTCATCCTTTCTCCATTTTAGAAAAGTTTTAGAGAATCTTGTTAAAACAAAAAAATACCCAAAATCCCTATTTTCTTTATTTTAAAGAACGTTAAATAATGTTATTTGTATATATTTTCATATAAAATTGTTACTTGTTTTTATGTACTCTTTAAGTAGTGATTAATAAACTGTAAGACATTTTTTTTTTGATTTAATCATTGTATTTTTAAAGAACAATATTGAAATTAGCCAATTTTAAAGATAATTATAAAAGGTAATTCGACTTTAAGAGAATATTAATTTTGTAATCATTGTTAATCTTTTGTCATGATCATATGAAATAATCAATTTCGGAAAAATATATTACTCTATTTTATTTGACCGTTTTTTCTTTTTATTTACAAAATTGTTGTAGAAGATGATTGATGACGACGATTTTAAATTCTTAATTTTTAGGAGTTTTAGATGGTGTTATTTGTTTGATAAGTTCATTTACAATTTTTGAACAATTTGTATGAATTTGAAAATGTTATTGATTTCTTTTTTGTATTTATGATCAAAGAAATAAAATAAAATTTGATTGAAGTAAATACTATTGTATTTTTTCACATTTATTAATAATAGTTTATATATGATTAAAAAAGCAAAATAAATAATGAATACAAAATTAAGTCCTAAACTATAAGAAAACAAGTGTTTTTCCCTTTTCAATCCCTCTATAAATTAAATTAAATGTATAAATTAAACTATTTATATACATCTTGATAAACTCTTGTTTATTTTTTATACTAAATAAACAGTCAAAGTAAGCATTTTACCCTTCAATCTAGATTAAAATACACAATTTAATAAATATGTTGATAAAACAATATCAATTTAACATAATAATTACAATTCAATAATATATATAACTATTTGGAGACAATTAAAATACTTGAATATCATAATTTCAATGTGCGTTTCTTTTGCAACCCAAGCAATTTGTACAAACTATGCAAACCAATCTTAGCCGTTCATCAAGTCATATAATTTTATTATGTTTCCTAATTTAAAATCATAATTATAATGAATAAACTTAACAATTCCTAATTTAAAATCAGATTATAACGAATAAACTTAACATTTTCTATATATATCACAATCATTATTAATGAATCATAATCATTATCCATAAATATATCTATTGTTTCCTAATATAGTGGTTCACATAGTTTGTACAAATTGTTTGGGTTGCAAAAGAAACGCACCCTACAATACATAAATTTAAAGCATATGAGGGTCGTTAACCGTTTATCGAGTAAGCATTTAGCGGGTGTGTCACTTACATTACCATATGAAACAAAGAGCAAAATGGCACATCACCTCATCAAGCAGAAAAACTAGCCACAAAATAAACTCTTAAAAGAGTTTCAATTTCTTCCTCCCACTGCTTAGGGATGGCGTTGCATAATGCATACTTCCATCGACAATATAAAATGTTTTCATCATTTATATAAATGCTTCTACGTCGAGAAAAGAACAGAGTTCTTGAGGAAGGGAACAGTAAATATGGCTGAATCCATAAAGCCAGGAGGGTGAGGCTGAATTCATAAAGCAAATGAGCTGAATGCTCTAATTACTAAGCCCCAAACAAACACCTTGATATATGGACGAGCAAATAAGCCTCCATACCATTAAGCCCATTAAGTCGCAAACAAATTGCCCCTGAGTGGTGTGGTTATGCAGACAGCATCCTCATCCATCCCCATGTTGTATGCTAAAACTGCTTGCGATCTTCCTTTTCAACTTCTTACTGCGAGAGAAATTGATCAATCAAAGAGAAAAAATCAATATACGTCCAAGCAACCCGACGGGTCAACATAAAACTATATAGATGATATCCGAGGGTTCTAAATGTAAATGGTGTTAACAATTCGAGCATTTAACAAGCTACCCGAGCTCGAGTTGATCTCAAACACAAAATAGAGCTCATTTTACTAAATGAGTCGAGCTCCATAACACCAATGTTCTACTCTACCCTTTCAAGCTCGATCAAAATTTTCAACTCGAGCCGACCCATATGAACATACATTTTCTTAGCCAAACATATGCATATATTCATAAATCACACAATGAAAAGATAAAAATTATCGAGCTCAAGCTAATAAATGATTTAATCAATTTCGAGTTCGAGCCTGTAAACCTTGAATTTAGGTCATAATCTATAACTCAAAATTGTAAACGAACATCGAGCTCAAACTCAAACATTGAAAAAATATTCAAGCTCGAGCAATAATTTGAAAATTTTATTCAAGCTCAAGCTTGATATTATTTTCTCGCGCCAAGCACAAACAACTTGTTAACTCAACTAACACCCCCTATGTCATACCAGTCGCTAGAGAGAATACACCGAGGCATTGACCATGAAGAAATGCCTACTGAATCTTGAAAAGCAACCAGCAATTTGAGAACAAGAATACTTTCTGAAGGCCAAAAAATTCAGTTAGATCATTATCAGTTACCATTTTGATAACTTGATAAACGAGTTGACTTCAGGGTTCTAAACAATTTAAGAACCTGCAAAGAATGAAAGGCTTCTCTTTATGGCAAAAGAACATGAAAAAATGATTATGAAGAAATAAGAGAGTTGGAAGTACTAACATGAGTCAAAATGCATCAAGATAAATTATTGATGAAATTGTGACTCGTGCCAAATGATTATGAAGAGCTTTAGAAGTATTAGCATGAATCAAAATGCATCAAAGAAATTTTTGATGATACTGTGACTCATGCCAAAGGATTATGAAGAAAACAATTTGGAAGTATTAACATGAATCAAAATGCACAGGTTTAATGAAGAAATTGTCGTTGGTGTCAAACAATATGAAGAAAGTTTTTTGGAAGTATTAACATGAATCAAAATGTATCAAAAATATCATTGTGGGAATTGTTAGTTGTTACTAATGTCAACCGGTTATGAAGAAATAACAACTTTACCAAATGATTATTTGCCCAGCAGTATCCGGGTTACCGGTAGAACCCAGCCTTTCCGGAGGTCAAGGGTTCAAACCTCACCAAAGATGAGAAGTGTGCGTGAGCATTTGTCTTCTATAAATATTATATACTTAAGCAAGGCCTTTACCTTTCATCAGTGGCTTTCCCAGCCAAAACCATATAACATTCAGACACTCGATCCCCTGGATATCCAAGCAATCATAATTCGTGCTGATGGCCCTTTTTCCTACGCCAAAATTTCACTTTAGTGAATACTGAACTAGTATAAGAAAACCATGAACACCAACATACATAATCGTTTGATAAGTTTGGTATACCAGGATTGGGTAAATGCTTACGAGCATGGTGAACCAACTATTCAACTCAATATCATCCGCCGGAGATTATGGGAGCTTCACAACAAATAACAAGGCATGATATTTCTGAGAAGTGAAAGCAGAGGAGTAGCAACCAGCAGCCACTTATTGATGATTCAGCCTCACAAATAAACAATATGTGTATAAGCATGTATGGACTTGCTAGGCCCATTATCTGTACATGTCAAGGTAAATGAGATAAACAGCATGATAGGATCCCAAAAAAGTAAATGAATTTAGACTTGGAACATATTTTGTATAGTCTTCTGGCATACATTTTGAAGTTGGTGGAACATATTTTATATTGTATTTTGAAGTTGAGAACTCCTACCATATTATATTGTACTTTGAAGTTGGAAAGAACATATTTTGTATTGTATTTTGAAGTTGTGTTCTAAGTGATAAATTTATTGGTTGGCATTATAAATGATGGTACAATTATACCCATGACATGAATTTATCATTCATAATATATTCAAAACATGAACTCGTTAAGCAGTGCAATTGCCAACACAGAGCAAAGGATGCATAAGAGTAAATGTATGCAAGTATGCTTATTTTTCGAACCTGTAAAGAGGACTCTTAACACGTAAATTGCATTTTCTTGGCCTTCACAGTATTTAATGCTATCTACGTATGTGAGTTCAGCTGGATCCCGTTTGATGTCATCTCATCAAAAAGTGTTTCAGCCTTCTCCGTATATCCCTGAGAACAATATCCACATACAAAAGCAGTGATATTAAACAGTAAATTTGCCAATACAAAGCAAAGGATGCATAAGGGTAAATGATATGCTAATACGCTTATTTTCGGACCTGTACAGAGGACTCTTAACGCTTAAATTGCATTTTCTTGGCCTTCACAGTATTTAGTGCTATCATTGTTCGCGAATTCGGCTGGATCCCCTTTGATATCATCTCATCAACAAGTGTTTCAGCCTTCTCCATATATCCCCGAGAACAATAACCACATACAAGAGCCGTGTATGTCACAGTATTTGGTTGAAGACCTTTATCTATCATTTCATCAAAAAGGTAAATAGCATCTTGTAGGTTGCCTGATTTACAACGCTTATCAATCATAACAGTGTAGCAAATAACATCAGGAATTAAACCCGCCTCCATGATTTCACTTGAGATCAACAAATCCTCCCCTCTACGCCCTCCATGAAGCAAAACTGTGTAGGTGATGATATCAGGTTGGATACCCCTACTTTTCATATCATTAAAAAGATAATGAGCTTCCTTCAAGCAATTGACCCTGCAATAACCATTTAACATCATCGTGTAGGTAACGACATCTGGTGTTAATCCTTGCAGAATCATTTTATCAAAAAAAAACCTAGCCATCCTCATATCTCCAACACGGCAATACAAATATATGAGTTCGCTGTACATCATCGTACAAGGACCGTTATCTGATGCCTCGAGTGCTTGAAATAGTGTCAGAGCTCTTTCAGTTTCACCTTCTGCACAAAGGCAGCTTAGAAGTTTCAAGCAAGAAGCCTTTTTCACAATAAGCCCTTGATTGGACAACCAAAGTTCAAAAGCATCTCTAGTATTGTTTGATTCACAATATCCATTCAGCATTGCAGCATAGTTATCTAAATTTTTCCCTTCCAGACTATTGAAAAAGAGTTCGGCTTCTTTCACCTTTCCCCCCTTGCACAAGCCCATTATGATCACATTATGTGTACCACTGGTAGGTTCTAGACCTTGTGCCCGCATGTCATGTAGAAGACCAATTGTCTCCTCGAAAAGGCCGCATCTTGACAACCCACCAGCAAGCACATCATAAGTGATAACATCTAGTTTCAAGCCATTCCCCTTCATCTCCTCAACAATTTCAAATGCATTCCAAAGTTCTCCCTTGAGACAATACCCATTGATCAAAGTGGTGTAATGCACAACATCTGGCTCCATTTTCTTATTTTTCATCTCTTGTAGCAACACCACAGCCTCATCCATTTTCCCGAGTTTACATAACGCATCAATTGCAATATTAAACGAGACTTCATCAAGGAAAATTCCTGATTCCATAAAATCCATAAACCGGTATACAGCTTCAGCCAGCATGCCCAAAGAACAAAAGCATTGCATAATTGAGCTCACAATCACACAATTGCTTTTAATACCCATTGATTCCATTTCATCATGGAGAGCTAAGGCCTTATGGAAATTCGCTTTCCGACAATACCCTTGAATTAAAGCACAATAACAATGTACATCAAGGACAACTCCTGCATGCTTCATGTCAAGCAAGACATCTTCTGCATCTTCTAGTTTCAACTCTTTCACAAAACCTCGAATGATGGAAGTGTAAGCAAAAACATTGACTGGTGTATTTGACTCCCTCAAAGTTTTTACCAACTGAAAGGCTGAATCAACTTTTCGATTTGAGCAAAGCCCATCAATATAGGTGCCAAAAGTGAAAGCATTAGCCTCCACACCAGCTTCCCCCATTTGTCTAAAGACATCCAAAGCTTCTTCCAAACAACCCTTCCTGCAAAGTCCTTTAATTACAATCCCGTATGTGTATACATTTGGAACCAAACCTTTCCTCTTCAGTTGTTTATAAACCGACTCTACCATATCTATTTTGCCCCTCTCAATCAACTGGTTCATTAGATAATTACATGTATGTGTTGACAGGACAAGTCCACCTCTTTTTATCTTGTACAACGTATCTATAGCCTCCTCAAACCTTCCAACACTTGAATACACCTTAACCAACAGATCGACAGCTTTTATCAACTTTTTTGGTCCCTCCACCTTAATCTCCTCTATCAATGCTTCAAGCAAGTCCGAAATTTCAAAACTAAAAAATTCCCCATCTATATCCTTTATGACATCCATAAACACATTATATAATCTCATATCCATACCCCAATCACACAGAAGTCGGACAATTGCCATGTAAGTTACAACATCATGTTTAAAACCGGATTCTTTTAATTGGGTAATATATGACAATGCAATGTCGGGTTCTCTGTGTAACTTGTGCAAGGTTTCAACTACTTGAAACTTCTTGATTTTTTCAAGTGGGTGACAGAATAAATAGGTATTGTTTTCATCTGAAGATGATTCTGACAAGTCTGAGCAAGTTAAATGGGCAAACGATGAAACAGACTTCAATCGGAGGTTTAAGGAATATTTTACAAAATTACGGCAAGAAGCTAACCTGATAAGAGGAGGCAACATGGGATTTAAGGTCTAATCTCTAAGAAGAACATGGAAATTATTGTTCTCCTAGCTCCTTTCAGGAATTCCAAAATGAAACAAAAGTCAGTGTACAAGCCTTGAGAGAGAGAAAGTGTGTGGTGAATTAGCTTGGAATTTTGCTAAGCCATTAGAGAACAGCCACACGCCTCTCTTCAGGCTTCCCTGCTGGCAGCCGTCTGCTCTATTCTAGTTTACTTGGATTCTCCTCCTAAAACAAAAGGAATTACCTAAGATCTTGATACATATTCCCTAAGCCTCCACAGCCTCTCTTGGTACAAACCTCCACTGTGTCTCACTCCTCCATGGAACTGAAATTGTCAAACCATACCAAAACTTGGTTACATATACGATTGTACGTGTCTTGTTGTCGTTGTATATGTCATCTAAATCAACTAAACAAAAATAAAAGAAAGGTTATGTGCAATAGCGCCTAGGTGTAATCTCACTTCTAAAAAAGCATGTTTGAAAAATAAATTCTACAACAAAAGCTCCTACATATTATACCGAATGAAACAGTTTATATCACTATTGACTGCATATACGAGAAAACTCTATAAGAATGCACTCGTGATTTAATATGTACAAAAATGCCTTATGTTGTTTTTTATAGGAGTTTGGTCCTGTTGGTACAAATGAGTGAGAGACAGAACAGAATAATGCATACATAGATTTTGATTTCTCTAACATGATTGCAAAGCTTGAAATATATAAATTGCCAAAACGAGGTCCTGTGTACAAAAATATTTAGTGTAGATGAAATTTGAGGAATTTAAGGCATCTTTGAGTGAAGGGATGATAGATGGAAAATGAGGTGATTTAAGAATTTTAATACAGGCGTCCTATTTTTTGTTATATATATAGTCTTCATAAGTGAGATTTGTCCCACATAGAAAGAATAGTGGAATCTTACTTGTTTTGTGATTTTAGGTTTATCACTTGTCTCACATTGGAAAAGTGATGAACTCTTTCTTAGTTTATAATCCTTAAACAACTTGTAGAGTTGTTTAAGAGATCAATTGAACTAAGGGGAATATGGCCTTGTTGGGTGGATTTTACACATATATTTAACGGTCAAAAGATAGCACTAGCACTAGCACGTTGCGCGTGTGCGATTCTCATAAAATCATAATTTTTGTGCTTGGAACAGTGTAGAACGCGGGTTCAATGTGATCAAACCCGCATTCACTTCTGTTGGCGGTTTTTTGACAGGTTTCGGTTATAATTTAAATTTGGATTAAGTTTAAAGTTGGTTAAACTTATCCAAATTAGTTATAATTTGAATTTGGATCAAGTTTAAAGTTGGTTAAACTTATCCAAATTAGTTATAATTTGAATTTGGATCAAGTTTAAAGTTGGTTAAACTTATCCAAAGTAGTTATATGTCAAACCCTATATATATGTGCCATAATTCCATCATTTAATCAATCAAAAATCCTCTCTTGATCCTCTATTTGTTCTTCAAAACTTTCTGCAGATATGTTCTTTGAGTTTATGTTGTGTTGTTGAACATAAACTATTGATTAGATAATTCCTGGGGGTGTATTAGCCTAAACCCAAACAACCTTGATAGTGGGGGCTAATAATATCCTAAGGGAAGTGATTCATATCACGTTCTAATCGATTGCTTTCCTACATCTTTTCTTTCTTTGCATACCTTATTTCTAACAATCTTAGGATATTATTAGTATAATCATGGATAGTGTTCACAACACCATGAAAATATTAGGAAACGATTCAATTAAACTTGATCGTTTTGATGGTACAAATTTTCTTCGTTGGAAAGAAAAGATGAAATTCCTACTCACTGCTTTCAAAGTTATCTACATATTGGATCTGGAATTGGAGGATTTGCCACCATCTTCAAGCAAAGACACCGAAGAGAGGGCAAAAGAAAGGAAGAAGCGTGGAGAAGATGAATTGTTGTGTAGGGGATACATCTTGAACTCCCTTTCGGATCGTCTCTACGATCTTTACACACCAATTCAGTCCGCTAAGGAAATTTGGTGTTCGTTGGAATTCAAATACAACACGGAGAAGCAAGGGGCAGATAAGTTCATAACATTTAAGTTCTTTGAGTTTTCTATGGTTGATAATATTTCTATTCTAGATCAAGTGCATGAGTTTCTAATCCTTATTTCCAAGTTTAAGGATTTGAAGATAACCATTCCCGACCAAGTGATTGTTGGTGGAATCATTGCCAAGTTACCACCATCTTGGAATGATTACCGGAAGAAACTTCTGCACACAACTGAGGATTTCACTTTGGAACAAATCCAGAAACATCTCCGGATTGAGGAGGAAACACGTAACCGTGAGAAGGATCTCAATGGTCCTTCAAGTTCCAAAGTGCACTATGTAACTCAGAAAAATCAGAAGGGAAAGAAGAGAAAGACCAATGAACCAAGTACTTCAAGTTCAAACAACAAGAAAAGAAAGAGGGATTTTTCGGAAATCGTGTGTCACAAGTGTGGTAAGAAAGGACACATAAGACGATTTTGCCGAAATCCCAAGAAGGAACAAACTCAAGGAAATGAAGCGAGTGGAAGTGGTGTTGCAAGTGGAAGTGCAAGTTTGGTGGAAAATACCAATGAAATCGTTGCGATGGTTTCGGACTTACATGTTAGTATGATCCAAGAGGTTCATATGGCTGCTGCAACGGTGAGCAATGATTGGTGGTATGATTCCGGCGCAACAACTCATGTGTGCAACAATCGTTCCTTTTTCAAGGACTACATGGAGGCTTCAAATGGTCATGAAGTCCTATTGGGAGATCATCATACCACCAAGGTTCAAGGCAAAGGAACTGTGGAATTATTTTTCACTTCCGGAAAGAAGATAATTCTCACAAATGTGCTTCATGTTCCCGAGATGAGGAAGAACTTGGTGTCCGGTTATGTCTTTAGTAAAGTTGGTCTAAAAGTTGTAATTGAAGCCGAAAAGATCATTGTATCTAAGGCTGGATCCTTTGTCGGGAAAGGATATGTATGTGATGGCATGTTTAAACTTTCTATCAATAAAGTTGGAAATTCTGCTTATTTTGATGTGTCTCATTTTAGTTCTAATTTTAATATTGAATGTTCTAATTTTAATCTTTGGCATAATCGTTTGGGACATATTAACTATCAAACTATGAAGTTTATGAATAGAGATGGTTTAATTTCTTATCAAAATGGAAATAATGATAAGTGTGAAACATGTGTGCAAGCTAAGATGAAAAGAAAGCCTTTCCCAAAGATTGAAAGAAATTCTGAAATTTTAGAACTTGTGCTTTCGGATATATATGAACTAAATGGCACATTAACTAGAGGTGGATGTAGATATTTTATAACTTTCATTGATGATCACTCTAGGTTCACTTGTGTTTATTTAATGAAAACTAAGGATCAAGCATTTGATATGTTTATTTTGTATAAAACCATGGTAGAAACACAAAAGGGAAGAAAGCTTAAAATTTTGCGTAGTGATAGAGGTGGGGAATACTTTCCTACCAATTTTGTTTCCTATTGTGAACAGCATGGCATAATACATCAAGTTAGTGCACCTTATAGACCTCAACAAAATGGAGTGGCAGAGAGGAAAAACGGAGTCCTAGTTGATATGGTTAACGCCATGTTAGTTAATTCACATTTGTCACTAAACTTATGGGGTGAGGCCTTGTTGACAGCATGTCATGTGCATAATAGAGTACCTTCTAAGAAGCTAAAGTTATCTCCATATGAGCTATGGAAAGGTAGAAAGCCTAATTTAAGTTATCTTAGAGTTTGGGGATGTTTAGCTTATTATAAAGTTCCCGATCCTACGAAGACTAAGTTAGGACCTAGAGCCTTGAAAAGTGTGTTTGTAGGATATGCAGAAAATTCAAAAGCTTATCGGCTTTTGGATTTGGATTCTAATGTAGTTGTAGAGTCACGAGATGTTGAGTTTTTTGAGACCAAGTTCAAAAGTGACACTACACACATTGATGAGATAAGACAAACAACACTTGGAGATAATGTTTCTGAGCCTTCTACTAGTGATAAACGAACTTCTTCAACTGAAATTGAGCCTAGAAGAAGTGGAAGAGCTAGGAAAGAAAAGAATTTTGGTCCTAATTTTATTTCCTATCTTGTAGAAGGAAATAGAGAAATTGTTACAAACAAAATACCCATTTTCTTCAATGTTGAAGATGATCCCAAAACATTTCAAGAAGCAATGGCTTCTAGAAATTCTGCATTTTGGAAAGAGGCCATAGACAATGAAATGGAATCTTTAATATCTAATAGAACTTGGGTTATTTCAGATTTGCCTCCGGATTCAAAAGCAATTGGTTGTAAATGGGTATTTAAAGTAAAACGTAACACTGATGGTTCCGTTCAAACTTTCAAAGCTAGACTAGTAGCACAAGGTTTTAGTCAAAGAGAAGGTATTGATTACTTTGACACTTATGCACCAGTAGCTAGACTTACATCCATTAGAGTACTCTTAGCTTTGGCTTCAATCTATGATTTGTATGTACATCAAATGGATGTAAAGACAGTTTTCCTAAATGGTGATCTAGATGAAGAGGTGTGTACTTCCAGGAAATGAAAAGAAAGTTTGTAAGCTTGTTAAATCCTTGTATGGTTTGAAACAAGCTCCTAAGCAATGGCATGAGAAATTTGATTCCGCTATATTAAAAAATGGTTTTACTCATAATTCAGCAGATAGATGCATATATTCTAAGTTTACAAAGGATTATTGTGTCATTGTATGCCTTTATGTTGATGATATGTTAATCATTGGAACAAACATGAAAGGTATAAATGAGACTAAGGATTATTTAAGTTCATGTTTTCAAATGAAAGACATAAATGAGGTTGATACCATATTAGGTATCAAAGTTAAGAAAAATAGTGGGGTTATTCTTTAAATCAATGTCACTATATTGAGAAAATGCTAACCAAGTTTGAGCATTTAAAGTTTAAAGAAGCTAACACCCCATATGACTCTTCTTGTAAACTTAGTAAGAATAGTGGAAGGGTTGTAGCTCAACTTGAATATGCTAGTGCAATTGGTAGTTTGATGTATGCTACACATTGTACTAGACCTGACATTGCTTATGCGGTTTGCAAACTTTCAAGATTTACTAGTAATCCTAGTCTAGAACATTGGGAAGCCATTGGGAGAGTGTTTGGTTATTTAAAGAGAACTAAAAAGCTATCATTATACTATGGAAACTTTCCTTCGGTTCTAGAAGGGTATTCTGACGCTAGTTGGATTACGGGTAATCATGATAATAAATCCACGAGTGGTTGGATTTTTATGATTGGTGGTGGTGGTGTTTCTTGGCCCTCAAAGAAACAGACTTGTATAACACATTCCACCATGGAATCTGAGTTTTTAGCCTTAGCGGCGGCGGGCAAAGAAGCGGAATGGCTTAGAAACATGTTATTGGATATAAAGTTGTGGCCACAACCGATGTCAGCCATTTCTTTGCATTGTGATAGTGAGGCAACCTTGTCTAGAGCGTATAATAAGATTTATAATGGAAAATCTAGACATATTAGTTTGAGACATGCGTATGTGAGAGAGTTAATATCCGACGGGATAATAACAATTACGTATGTAAGAACGTCTAACAATCTGGCTGATCCATTTACCAAAGGACTCTCAAAAGATATGGTATTTAGGACAAGCCGTGAAATGGGATTGAGACCTATTGATTAGTTGGCAACAACGGAAACCCAACCTTTTCCTAAGTATACCCTTAGATAAAGGTTCAATGTGGTAATAACAAGTTGTTGATATCCAACTGGGTTCATACTAGTTAACTCTAGTATATGTTTTAGGGTGAGTGTTCAACTCTTAATGAAATTCAATGGTTAGTGAATTTCACCTATATGAACATAAGAGGTGGTGCCGCTTCTAACAAAAGTATAGGTCGACTTTTGTAAATGTTCATGAATCCAGGATGAGCACATGGCCATAATGGTGCTATATGTTTAAGAACATGTCTTGATAATCAATTGTGTGTGTGATTATTCCGGTTTTAATATGTATAGATCTTGGCTCAAAAGCTTTAAGCCGCCATAGATTTAATTAGAACTTTGAATAGTTTACACCAAGTTAAAGTTCAAATCGAAAGATACTTTAACTTATGCATAATTGTTTTTATTTGATGAAGACTAAGTGGGGGATTGTTATATATATAGTTTTCATAAGTGAGATTTGTCCCACATAGAAAGAATAGTGGAATCTTACTTGTTTTGTGATTTTAGGCTTATCACTTGTCTCACATTGGAAGAGTGATGAACTCTTTCTTAGTTTATAATCCTTAAACAACTTGTAGAGTTGTTTAAGAGATCAATTGAACTAAGGGGAATTTGGCCTTGTTGGGTGGATTTTACACATATATTTAACGGTCAAAAGATAGCACTAGCACGTTGCGCGTGTGCGATTCTCTTAAAATCATAATTTTTGTGCTTGGAACAGTGTAGAACGCGGGTTCAATGTGATCAAACCCGCATTCACTTCTGTTGGCGGTTTTTTGACAGGTTTCGGTTATAATTTAAATTTGGATTAAGTTTAAAGTTGGTTAAACTTATCCAAATTAGTTATAATTTGAATTTGGATCAAGTTTAAAGTTGGTTAAACTTATCCAAATTAGTTATATGTCAAACCCTATATATATGTGCCATAATTCCATCATTTAATCAATCAAAAGTAGCCATAATACTTCCAAACCCACGCTTGAAAATCATAAGAATGGGGGAAAAGACATAACAAGAATTTGAAAGTACAAGAAGAGGAGCAGAAACTTGCAATGGCAAAAACACAGGAAACAGGGAATGGTTAAAAGAGAAAGATTAAGAGAAAATTTATAGAACCTTCAAAGAAACCAAAGGAAATCATGCACGAAACAAACACAATAACGCAATCAAGATCCATCAATAAACACAAAACACAATCAATACAAATAATTGTTTCAAAACACCACCAAAATCATATAAATTATTGTTAGAAACGTAGAAATAGAAAAGGGTTTCACTTTCACATACCTGCGAGATTGAAAGGAGACACGAGAGCAACAAGAGTAGCAAGGAGTATAGAGATGGAGATGAGATAGAGCAGTTTCGACAACACGAGAGCCGCAGCAGCAGCAGTAGAGTAGAAAGTAGGCGTAGACGAGAGAAATAAGGGTAACAGGGGAAAAAAACTTGTAAATCTTTTTATGTTCTGTTGAATTAAAGATTTGAAAAACAATCACATATTGATTTTTCATTAAAAGAGACATAATAAAATGGTCCCATATCGATGAGAAAGAGAGGAGATTGGTTAGGGGTGATGTTATAGAAAGGGATTAAGGGGGATTGCAAAAGGCATGATCCTTCAGGCAAGTTTTAATGGGAAGTGATGAGTGGTCATAACTCGCATTTAAATATGCGAGAAGGGGTGTTCGCCTAAAGCCTTACGACAATTGGCCACCTTCAAATTTTAACCATCTGATCCCTATTACTATTTTTTTTTTCGAATTTTAACTTTAAAAATAATTTTTTTTTTTAATTTTTAACATAAATATATTATTGTATTTCTATATATATTTTTCTTTTTTATTATTATATGTTTTTTAAAATCCTCTTGTTGAGTTAATTTTATAACTATTTTATAATTTATAATATATTTTTAATAGTAAACTACCGTTTTGTTTTAATTATTAAATCAAAATACAGTCATTACATAGTCAAAATACCATCGTCCTCAAATTATTAAATATAATTTAAAAAATTTAAGTTGATATTTTTTTTTCCAAATAAAATAATTTATAAACTGTTCAACAAAAATAATTATTGAGTGAGGTTTAGGACTGACAAAAGGTATAAAGGGTTATATTTCGTTATCTAAATTCATTTAAAATAGCTGGAAACAAAACTGTAATTATCCATATTATAAACCTATTATCTATATCTTACCGTACCTATTTAATTAACGGGTACTAAATAAATGGTCAAATAAATTTTATTTTAAACTATAAAAAAGATTGTTAAACATATATGTAGAACATAAATTAATAAATATAATAATTATTATTTTTTATCTAATTTGTATAGTAAATATTTTTTAACATTGCTCTAAATATAATAATGTTTTAAAAACAATATAAAAATTGTAAAACAACGTTTATTGTCATATTTTTTTCCGACCACGATGTGTTTCTCATGTAATCATCATGAACTTTTTTACTTAATGAATATAGGGTGTGGTTCAAATGCAATCCATTTACATGGTGCAACCCCATGCAACTCCTCTATCCACCACATATTTTATATAATTAAAAAAAAGAAAAAAGGTAAAAGTAAAATGTGTGGTGGATAAAGGGGTTGCATGGGTTGCACCATGTAGAAGGGTTGCATAATAACCTCTCTCTCTCTCTCTCTCTCTCTATATATATATATATATATATATATATATATATATATATATGTGGAGAGGTTCATTTGAGATGCTAAATACATGAGAAATATAGAAGTAATTGTAGTCTTTCGTTCGGTTTTGACTAGTCAAATATTACGTCTTTGACTGATCAACAATTACGGCTTTGACTGATCAAAAGTTAAGGCTATTCTAAAAATAGAATGACAGTTTCGTAATTTTTACAAATATACGAGACGATTCATATATGAACTATATGTTCATATGTGAACTAGTGTAATTCACATATGAACTCTTTTAACTAATTCATATATAAACCAATTAACTGATCCACATATAAACTAATTAACCGTAGGTTCATATGTGAATCAATTGAACTAATTAACAGGTTCATATATAAACTAATTAACTGATTCATATATGAATCAGTTAAAAGAGTTTATATGTGAATTACGCTGGTTCATATATGAACATATAATTCATATGTGAATCATACATGTTCATATATGAACTTGTCTCGCGTATTTTACGAAACTACCCATCTATCTTCTACATATCACACAAGGAATTATCTGTTGTTTCACGGGCAAAGCCGCAAATGTTGATCAGATAAAGGGCTAGGATCATTTATCATATTTTTAGTATTTCTCAAATGAACCTAATCCTATATATATAAGGGAGAGATTAATTGAAAACCAGTTTTACATTGGAAACTTTGGAAACCGAAATCAACCAAGCAGTGAATTTCTTTTTTTTATTTTTATTTTTAATTGATAAGGTTATTTTAGTATTTTACATAATTTCATAATATATATGGTAATTGTTATTATTATTATATTAATTATTATTTATTTTTAATTTATTTTATATATGGTAATATGGATGATTTATTAAAAATGAGGTATTTAATTTAGGTAAACAAAATTTAAATAATTCGAAAACACCCTTTTTTGATTCATGTACTTGAATTGACATTCTTAGGAAATTTTGTATTTGAGCCACAAAATATTAATATAAAATTAAAATATTTAATTTTTCAAGTATTAATATGAAATTAAATAATCATATGAAATTAAAAGATTGGAAACTTTGATACTATGTATTGTTTTGATTCTTATGAATCAGTGATTGATTCATCCAATGAATGAAAGTTTATATTTATATTAAATCTTCAATATTACCTCCAATCACAAAATATTAATATAGTGAAACATAATGGATTTGATATAGTGAAACAAAATATTAATATAGTGAAACCTGATGAAACATTAAATGTTAATATAGTGAAACATATTTGATATAGTGAAACATAATGGAAAGATAATGAAACAAAATATTAATATAGTGAAACCTGATATAGTGAAACAAAATATTAATATAGTGAAACCTGATGAAACAGATTTGATATAGCGAAACATAATGGAAAGGTAATAAAACAATAATGGTAATGAAACTTAATTGGGTTTTTACATACTACATATTGATGAACATGTAATAAAAAGATAGTCTTGATATATTGTTATTATCTTTTATTAATAAATTAATTAATTTATTACCATATTTCATCTTTGTTGCCAAATTTGAAACACAGAAGAAAAAGACACATTTATTTTTTTGACATATTATTATTATTATCTTTTATTAATAAATTAATTAATTTATTACCATATATAATTCAAATAAATTTTGATCATTGATTAAAAAGATTAATGGTTGAAATTTGGTTTCCAAAGTTTTCAATGAAATTTAGTTTCCAATTATATATAGGGTGTGTTTCTTTTGCAAACCAAGCAATTTGTACAAACTATGCAAACCAATCTTAGCCGTTCATCAAGTATAATGAATATGTGATTTTATTATGTTTCCTAATTTAAAATCATGATTATATGAATAAACTTAACATTTCCTAATTTAAAATCATGATTATATGAATAAACTTAACATTTCCTAATTTAAAATCATGATTATAATGAATAAACTTAACATTTTCCATATATATCACAATCATTATTAATGAATCATAATCATTATCCATAAATATATCTATTGTTTCATAATATAGTGGTTTGCATAGTTTGTATAAATTGTTTGGTTTGCAAAAGAAACACACACACTATATATATATATATATATATATATATATATATATATATATATATATATATAGGGAGAGAGAGAGACGAAGGATCATGTGACAATAAAATTTAACGTGAGAAGTGTATAAGAAAGGACTTGGACTCTTGATCACCTTTAATCTCAAAACAACTTTGAATGTGCTTTATAACTTAAATAAAAGGTAATTAATCTAATGCATCTTATTAGCGTTGATCTTCAATTATAATTGATCAAAAGGTAGAAATCCCTTAGTAGAGATGGTAACGGGGTCGGGAATACCCCCTAGGGATCGCAATCCCCATCCCTGTCCCCATCGAGGAATGAGGATCCACACCGAGGAATCGAAGATTTTTCCCCGTTTACAGAACTTAATTTTTTATATATCTTTATAAATGTCAATTTCACATTTAAACGACGTACCAGTATAAATTTTAGTTAACCAAATTTTAATGGTGGTGTTTGTACAAGAGTAATTCGAAAATAAGTATATCAATTACAATACTTAATAATAGACATTTTATACATTCACGTTATTATATCACTACAAATTTATCCGAACAATAATATCAATACTATAATATATATTGAAAGTTTTCTCATCATCGAAAATTGATTATATTGGTGTGTTATATATTTATTATATATACTCTTTTGGTTTATCATTTTTATTGTATTATACATATTATATATACACACGTACTATTTATAAAAACTTACTATTAAATATTCATGGTCGGGTTTGAGAGGTATCCCTATCCCCGACCCCATCCCTAGTGACGGATCCAGAAACTTTTATTACTGGGGGCCCATTTAAGGGTGTAAAAAATTTTTGGAACCGAATAACTCTTTCAAACTAATATTATTTTGTTTTATTCGATTTTTGGCTTAAACGGTTCAGTTTAATCCAATAAGTATAACTTATTCAGTTTGGTTTTTGATTATTTTTTTTCTGCCATTACTAATAAAAATAAAATATATTAATTAATCGAATCATTAGTATTATAGCAAACAAAATAAGAGATATAAAATGATTTTAATGGATTGAAACTTATAAGTCAAAGGAATTAGAGTTCAGTTGATCAAGTAAAATTGTAAATGAGAACAAAAATTAAATTTGATGCCTTATCTTTAATTTATTGGGGCCTATTAATAATTTTTAGTTAAAAATAATAATTAAACTTAAAACTTATATATTAATTAGTGGGTGATTATTGGCTTTGTTGGGGCCTGTGCCCCCTACCCTTTTCATGTTCATCCGTCACTGCCCATCCCTAGTTAAGAGCATCTCCAACAACATCTCCAAAATTTCTTCAAAATAGAGAATTAAAAGTCAAAATCTACATAAAAATTTACATCCATCTCCAACAGATTCTCCATTTTGGAGATGAAATCATTACTTATAATATTAAAATATTGTATAAATCTAATAAAATATTATTTTTCTCTCATACCTATCTCATTTGAAGAAATCTTATTGGTAGAATATAATAAAAAAAACATTTTCTCTCTCATGTTAATAATTTTTGGAGATTTTGGAGAGTTCTCCATATTTGGAGAAAATTACACTTTCTCTCCTACTTTCTCCATTTTGGAGAAAGATTTGGAGAATCTGTTGGAGCACAAAAATGCCTAAAATCTCCATTTTCTCCATTTTGGAGAAGCAGTTGGAGATGCTCTAACAAATTCGGGGATTTCCCATCCCTGTCCCCATCCTCGCAACTTGGGGATTCCTTGATCAAATCGGGTTTGGGTATCAGATTCTCTGTAGGGGACGGATTTTTTTTTGTCATCCATATCTCAGGAGGCGTTTGGTTCACATAATGGAATTTGATGGAATTGGAATCCATTGAAGGAATTTGTACCCGTGTTTTATTCGATTCTGGTGCGAACCGATCTTTTGTGTCTACCTCTTTTTGCAAGAACCTCCCTACTCCTTGTAGTTTGTTGAATTGATGCTCTAGTGGTAGAAGTAGCAAATGGGGACCATTTGGTTGTTCGGAGTTGTTATGTAGGGTGTACCCTAGAGTTAGGTGGGGAGCTCTTTGCTATAGATTTGTTATCAACCGATATTGGAGGATTTGATGTAATAGTGGGGATGGATTGGTTAGCTAAGCACGATGCCGACATATTTTGTTCTAAAAAGTTGATTCGGGTACCCTTGCCTAAAGGGGGTGAAGTGTTGGTGTACGGAGAAAAGAGCCGAAGAACCAATACAATTATATCGTCACTCAAAGCACGTAAGAAACTAGCCAAAGGATGTGAGTCATACTTAGCCTACGTGGTCGACGTGAAACTGGAAAAGAAGATGTTGGAAGAAGTGGAAGTGGTGTGCGACTACCCGGATGTTTTCCCGGATGACCTACCCGGACTTCCACCGGAACGGCAAGTAGAGTTCCACATCGACCTTACCCCGGGGGCTGCCCCAATCGCTCGTGCTCCTTACCGCTTAACCCCGACAGAAATGCGAGAAATGATAACGCAACTCCAAGAGTTATTGGAGAAAGGATTCATACGACCGAGCTCGTCGCCTTGGGGAGCGCCGGTGTTATTCGTGAAGAAGAAGGATGGGTCTATGCGTATGTGTATAGACTATCGTGAGCTCAACAAAGTCACCATAAAGAATAAATATCCGCTACCCCGGATCGACGATCTCTTCGATCAACTTCAAGGCGCGGGGTGTTTCTCCAAGATAGACTTGCGATCCGGCTACCATCAAGTGCGCGTGAAAGGGAGCGATATACCGAAGACGGCATTTTGGACAAGGTACGGTCACTACGAGTTTTTAGTCATGCCATTCGGGTTGACTAATGCTCCGGCCGTGTTCATGGACCTAATGAATCGAGTATGCCGACCCTTCCTAGATAAGTCGGTCATAGTCTTTATCGACGACATCTTGATCTACTCGCGAGATGAGGAAGAGCATCGACGACATTTGCGGGAAGTTTTAGAGATCCTTAGACGAGAAAAGTTATTCGCCAAATTCTCAAAGTGCGAATTCTGGTTACAAGAAGTGCAATTCTTGGGCCACGTGGTGTCAAAGGATGGAGTAAAGGTGGACCCGGCTAAGATCGAGGCAATGATGAATTGGGAATCACCGACGAGTCCAACGGAGATAAGGAGCTTCTTGGGTCTAGCCGGTTACTACCGGCGGTTCATCCAAGATTTTTCAAGGATTGCGTCTCCACTCACGTCTCTAACAAGGAAGAATGTGGAGTTCTCATGGACCGAGGCACAAGAGCAAGCTTTCCGAACCCTCCAGAAGAGATTATGCGAAGCACCGGTTCTATCCTTGCCCGAAGGATCCGAAGATTTTGTGGTTTATAGCGACGCCTCCAAGCTTGGGCTCGGATGTGTTTTGATGCAAAGGGGAAAAGTGATCGCTTATGCATCGCGACAACTCAAGGATCCCGAGAAGAATTACCCCACGCATGACCTAGAGTTAGCGGCGGTGGTTTTTGCCTTAAAGTTATGGCGGCACTACCTTTATGGGACGAAGTGTACATTGTTCACCGACCATAAAAGTTTGAAGTACATCTTTGACCAAAAGGAGCTCAACATGCGGCAAAGGAGATGGTTGGAACTTTTGAAGGACTACGATTGTGAATTGCTTTACCACCCCGGTAAAGCCAATGTGGTAGCGGATGCCTTGAGCCGAAAGAGCTACGGAGGGGAAAGTAAAGTGACGTTTGCTAAAATTGAGGTAATATCAAGTCTTATGGAAGACATCAAGAAGAGTCAAGCCGAAGCACTTCGCGAGGAAAATCTCAAGGACGAGATCATGGTGAAGCACAAGGATTTATTATCGGAGGATAGCCGCGGTCTCAAATTATTCCAAGGGAGGATTTGGGTGCCGAAAATCGAGGGAAACCGCGAGTTGCTCTTGACGGAAGCACACAAGTCAAAGTACTCCATACATCCTGGTAGCACCAAGATGTATAGAGATTTGAGACTTCATTATTGGTGGCCGGTAATGAAGCTCGACGTGGCGAATTATGTGGAAAGGTGCGTCACATGCCTTCAAGTTAAAGCGGAGCATCAAAGACCTTACGGGAGTTTGCAACCGTTAACCATTCCGGAGTGGAAGTGGGAGCACATCACGACGGATTTCGTCACGAAATTGCCGAAGACCCTAAGAGGACATGATACCATTTGGGTGGTAGTGGATAGACTTACCAAGAGTGCTCATTTCTTGGCAATGAGGGAAACGCTACCAATGGACAGACTCGCAAAGCTATACATTGACGAAGTGGTGTCTCGGCACGGCGTTCCGTTATCCATAGTCTCGGATAGAGATAATAGGTTTACTTCCAAGTTTTGGGAGGGATTTCAAAGGGAGTTGGGCACGAAGGTTAAGTTGAGCACGGCGTATCACCCTCAAACGGACGGGCAAAGTGAGAGGACAATCCAAACGCTCGAGGACATGCTTCGATCGTGTGTCATAGATTTTGGGGGAACTTGGGACTCACACCTACCGTTAGTAGAGTTCGCTTACAACAACAGTTACCATTCGAGTATCGGAATGGCTCCGTTCGAGGCGCTTTACGGACGGAAATGTAGGACCCCGGTATGTTGGCTCGAGGCGGGAGAAAAACAATTTGCGGGACCGGAGATTGTGCAAGCAACGTCGGATAAAGTAAAAGGCATTCGAGAGCGATTAAAGGCGGCTCAAGACCGACAAAAGAGTTACGCGGACAAAAAGCGAAGACCGGTGGACTTCCAAGTTGGAGACCGGGTTATGTTGAAGGTATCACCATGGAAGGGGATCATCCGTTTCGGGAAGCGCGGGAAGCTTAGCCTCCGTTTCCTTGGACCCTTCACGATTTTAGAGAAGATCGGACTCCAAGCTTATCGGTTGGATCTACCGCCGGAGATGGACGGAATCCATCCTACCTTCCATGTTTGCTATCTTCGTAAGTGTTTGGTCGAAGAGGAAAGTGTTATTCCGTTGACGGAAATCCGGGTGGACAACGAAAACCGATGTGTAGAAGAACCGGAAGCTATTCTAGAGTCAAAGACGAAACAACTGCGGCATAAAGAAGTAACGATGGTGAAGGTTCAATGGAAACACCATCGGGGCACTAACGTGACCTGGGAATCGGAGGAGGACATGAAGAAAAGATGTTCGCATTTATTTTCGTAGATAAGATTTCGGGGGCGAAATCCCCATTAGGTGGGGAGGATTGTAACACCCGAAAATCTAAGGTAAGTATTTCCCTCGTTCCTTGACTTTTGGTTAACTTAAGAATCCCTTTGTGTGCCTAATATGTGTTATACCAATCTGTTGATAGTATGTTCATCTGCAGATTTAGTTCCACTTCATAAATCTTAGAAAAGTCAAGTTTTGGTGCCGTAGGGGTATGGCGCGATAGTGCCACGCGATAGTGCCCTGGGCACAATCGCTGGTCACTATCGTTGGAGTGGTACCGTAGGTTCGATGGTGGTCGCGATTGTGCCACCGCGATAGTGCCCTTGGCAAAATCGCCAGGCACTATCGCCTGGGTTGTACCGAGAGTCGTGGAGTGGCGCGATAGTGCCATTGGCACAATCGCCAGGCACTATCGCCGGCGGGGTCTGAGAGTATAAAAATCCCACTTTGACTTCAATTCTCATCTTGAATCATTTTGGGGCCGGCTTGGAACTAGTGTAGACGATTTCTTCTCTTTCTAAACCTACCAAACATTTATTGAAACCTTAGATTAGTTGAGGACATTCATTGGTGTTTAAAGGAGCTAGAAGATCACTCAAGAGAAGCATTCAAGTCCCATTCAAGTCTCCACCTTCTCACCACCCAAACCAAGTTTTCTAGGGTTTTGTACCAAACCCTAGATAGTGAGTTTCTTACAATATTTTCAAATGAGATACTTACTTATTATGCTTTCATGTCTAATGTGTTATTTTATAAGAAGACCTGATCACCTGATAAGTTTGACCTAACCGCTAAACTTGGTATTATTGGTATCTAGACTTGAATAAAGTGAGGGACATGGATGAAGTTATCATACTTGATGTTTTGAGCATGTGTACATACTCGTTTTGGCGAGTCATCGATTATATGGGGTATTTGCATATTTTAGAGTTTTGTACCTAAGTATGTTTGGGATTGTTGTGGTCTTATACATGTATCTTATGAGTATGAAATGATGTATAGAGACGGACATTGTAAGTACACAGAACGAACCATGAGTAAGTGCTAGGAGGATGTAGTCTTAGGTGCCACCGTAAGGGTATGCGCCTAGACCTCCGCCATTTGGAGTAATGCCTGGGAGGTAGTCTTCAAGTGTGCCGGGCCTTCGGGATGTTGCTCATGCGAGTGAATATCAAGGTACATTGACTCGAGGTAAAACTCATTGGAGTGATGGGTCTCCCCCATGATTGAACCGTAAGGACTTTGGTGATTGGAGTGTCATGAATGTTCATATTATGCTTATATTAATATGCCATGTTTTTATGTGACTCACTAGACCCGTTTGGTCTAACACTTGATTGTTGGTATGTATCTCAGGTTCTAGTGGCGCGAGCGCCAAGGAGGTTTAATCGACCGTAGTGGTGAGCTCGGGAGCATTTTTGGGATGCCAATATTGAAGACTATACTTTTGGACATAGTTGACAACCTTTTGTAATCTTATGTCTAGAGAGGCCTAGATTAGAATGTTGTCATCTATCATTGTTTCTCGTTACAATTTGTAATTAACTGGCATTTATGGTTCCCTTGTGTATGAGCTCATCGTTCTGGGCGATTTATTTACCACATTTCCATGTTAGCGGAAATTTTTGTTAATCCCAATTTTTGGGGTGTTACAAATTGGTATCAGAGCTCTAGTTTAAGTGAACTAGGTGTTGACCTTAGCATACCTAGACTTAGACTGGCAAAGCTTATAAGATCACTGTCCACTTGGGTAGAGCAATATTAGGAGGGGAGAGTACTAGGAATTCGGAATTACATTGATTGAGAATTATGATGATGATAACGAGGATTCTTGTGTAAAATATGTTCACAATCTCACTTGGCTAGTGTTGTTCTGAATCTATGATTACGTGAGCATGTTTGAAGTTATTATTATGATGATTAATCCTTGTAGTAGTACGTATTTAATCGGTTATCTTTTAAAGAATTAACTGGTACCGCTCTGGTCAGGTGTGACAGTTCGTTATGGTGAACACGAGAAGTCGGGTCGGGGCGACCGACGAAGCTAATGAAGCAAGTGTAACCGCTCTGGAGATTAACCGACCGATGAACACGCCGATAAACCAAGTCATCCCACCGATACCTCCAATGCTAGAGGGTATCATAGACGCGAACCCCCAAGTGAACTTGGAAACCGAGGATCCAGTTGTTCAAGAAGCGGACCCCCAGTCGGTCATACTAGCCAGCATAATGCAAATGATGAACTCCGCAATGGATAAGCGGGACGAGAAACTCCTGAAGATTCTAGAAGACCGAGACACAAGTAACCGTAGGCACGAGACGGTGGAGGACAATGCGGTTTTGGGATCGGGCGGTGCGGATAATGTCGTGGGTACCGAAGAGCATGCAGTCAGAGCTGATAGAGGAAAGGAAAGGGGCTGTTCTTTCAAGACCTTTCTGTGTAGTCGAGCTCCAGAATTCTCGGGAACAACTGATCCGCTGGCTTGCATCAAATGGATCCAAGATGTAGAGATGGCTTTCGAGTCAAGTGAGTGCGCAGACGCTCAGCGAGTCAAATTTGCCTCTCAACTACTTAGAGGGGATGCTCTGAGCTGGTGGAACATCACCCGACGGGCGCTCACACCGGAGATCTTGGCCAAGCTTCCTTGGTCGGCATTCAAGAAGAAGATCATGGAGAAATACTGCAACGAGAGAGCCCTCGACAAAATAGAGGAAGAGTTCAAGAATCTGAAGAAGGGAAATCTGTCGGTCGCGGATTATGCTAAACAATTCTTGGACAAGCTCAGCATCGTCGAACACTTGGCAACAGATGAGAAGTCCAAAATAAAAGCCTTTGTGAGGGGACTACCGGCAGATATGAAGACGGGCGTGCGGAATGCTCATAAGGCTACGTTACAAGAAGTGATAGAGGAGTCTCAACTGGTGGAAGATGACCTGATTCAAGAGAAAGAGGAGCAGAAAGTTCAAGGCGAGAAGCGTAAGTGGGAGGGGCCAACCGGGCCCGCGCGACCTTCCAAACCCTTTAACGGAGGGAGGAACACTGACCAGCGACGAGAGGCGAGGTGGTGCCCCAAGTGTAGAAGTAAGCACTACGGGCCATGTAATCCGAGGCCGTTTTCGGGAGCCTCGGGATGCTTTAAGTGTGGACAAAAGGACCACATGAGTCGGGATTGCCCCTCGCGGGGAGTTTGTTATGAGTGTCGGGAGCCGGGGCACATCAAACGCGATTGCCCTAAACTAGCAAGGGGTAACCAAGGGGCATCAAGTGGGATTCCGTCAAGGAAAGAAGTTCCTCCGAAGGCGCCAAGTCGGGCCTTTCAAATGTCGGCGAATGAGGCAAGAGAAGCGGCGGACGTAGTGTCGGGTACGTTTCTAGTGAAATCTCTACCTACCCGTGTTTTATTCGATTCTGGTGCGAACCGATCTTTTGTGTCTACCTCTTTTTGCAAGAACCTCCCTACTCCTTGTAGTTTGTTGAATGATGCTCTAGTGGTAGAAGTAGCAAATGGGGACCATTTGGTTGTTCGGAGTTGTTATGTAGGGTGTACCCTAGAGTTAGGTGGGGAGCTCTTTTCTATAGATTTGTTATCAACCGATATTGGAGGATTTGATGTAATAGTGGGAATGGATTGGTTAGCTAAGCACGATGCCGACATATTTTGTTCTAAAAAGTTGATTCGGGTACCCTTGCCTAAAGGGGGTGAAGTGTTGGTGTACGGAGAAAAGAGCCGAAGAACCAATACAATTATATCGTCACTCAAAGCACGTAAGAAACTAGCCAAAGGATGTGAGTCATACTTAGCCTACGTGGTCGACGCGAAACTGGAAAAGAAGATGTTGGAAGAAGTGGAAGTGGTGTGCGACTACCCAGATGTTTTCCCGGACGACCTACCCGGACTTCCACCGGAACGGCAAGTAGAGTTCCACATCGACCTTACCCCGGGGGCTGCCCCAATCGCTCGTGCTCCTTACCGCTTAGCCCCGACAGAAATGCGAGAAATGATGACGCACCTCCAAGAGTTATTGGAGAAAGGATTCATACGACCGAGCTCGTCGCCTTGGGGAGCGCCGGTGTTATTCGTGAAGAAGAAGGATGGGTCTATGCGTATGTGTATAGACTATCGTGAGCTCAACAAAGTCACCATAAAGAATAAATATCCGCTACCCCGGATCGACGATCTCTTCGATCAACTTCAAGGCGCGGGGTGTTTCTCCAAGATAGACTTGTGATCCGGCTACCATCAAGTGCGCGTGAAAGGGAGCGATATACCGAAGACGGCATTTTGGACAAGGTACGGTCACTACGAGTTTTTAGTCATGCCATTCGGGTTGACTAATGCTCCGGCCGTGTTCATGGACCTAATGAATCGAGTATGCCGACCCTTCCTAGATAAGTCGGTCATAGTATTTATCGACGACATCTTGATCTACTCGCGAGATGAGGAAGAGCATCGACGACATTTGCGGGAAGTTTTAGAGATCCTTAGACGAGAAAAGTTATTCGCCAAATTCTCAAAGTGCGAATTCTGGTTACAAGAAGTGCAATTCTTGGGCCACGTGGTGTCAAAGGATGGAGTAAAGGTGGACCCGGCTAAGATCGAGGCAATGATGAATTGGGAATCACCGACGAGTCCAACGGAGATAAGGAGCTTCTTGGGTCTAGCCGGTTACTACCGGCGGTTCATCCAAGATTTTTCAAGGATTGCGTCTCCACTCACGTCTCTAACAAGGAAGAATGTGGAGTTCTCATGGACCGAGGCACAAGAGCAAGCTTTCCGAACCCTCCAGAAGAGATTATGCGAAGCACCGGTTCTATCCTTGCCCGAAGGATCCGAAGATTTTGTGGTTTATAGCGACGCCTCCAAGCTTGGGCTCGGATGTGTTTTGATGCAAAGGGGAAAAGTGATCGCTTATGCATCGCGACAACTCAAGGATCCCGAGAAGAATTACCCCACGCATGACCTAGAGTTAGCGGCGGTGGTTTTTGCCTTAAAGTTATGGCGGCACTACCTTTATGGGACGAAGTGTACATTGTTCACCGACCATAAAAGTTTGAAGTACATCTTTGACCAAAAGGAGCTCAACATGCGGCAAAGGAGATGGTTGGAACTTTTGAAGGACTACGATTGTGAATTGCTTTACCACCCCGGTAAAGCCAATGTGGTAGCGGATGCCTTGAGCCGAAAGAGCTACGGAGGGGAAAGTAAAGTGACGTTTGCTAAAATTGAGGTAATATCAAGTCTTATGGAAGACATCAAGAAGAGTCAAGCCGAAGCACTTCGCGAGGAAAATCTCAAGGACGAGATCATGGTGAAGCACAAGGATTTATTATCGGAGGATAGCCGCGGTCTCAAATTATTCCAAGGGAGGATTTGGGTGCCGAAAATCGAGGGAAACCGCGAGTTGCTCTTGACGGAAGCACACAAGTCAAAGTACTCCATACATCCTGGTAGCACCAAGATGTATAGAGATTTGAGACTTCATTATTGGTGGCCGGTAATGAAGCTCGACGTGGCGAATTATGTGGAAAGGTGCGTCACATGCCTTCAAGTTAAAGCGGAGCATCAAAGACCTTACGGGAGTTTGCAACCGTTAACCATTCCGGAGTGGAAGTGGGAGCACATCACGACGGATTTCGTCACGAAATTGCCGAAGACCCTAAGAGGACATGATACCATTTGGGTGGTAGTGGATAGACTTACCAAGAGTGCTCATTTCTTGGCAATGAGGGAAACGCTACCAATGGACAGACTCGCAAAGCTATACATTGACGAAGTGGTGTCTCGGCACGGCGTTCCGTTATCCATAGTCTCGGATAGAGATAGTAGGTTTACTTCCAAGTTTTGGGAGGGATTTCAAAGGGAGTTGGGCACGATGGTTAAGTTGAGCACGGCGTATCACCCTCAAACGGACGGGCAAAGTGAGAGGACAATCCAAACGCTCGAGGACATGCTTCGATCGTGTGTCATAGATTTTGGGGGAACTTGGGACTCACACCTACCGTTAGTAGAGTTCGCTTACAACAACAGTTACCATTCGAGTATCGGAATGGCTCCGTTCGAGGCGCTTTACGGACGGAAATGTAGGACCCCGGTATGTTGGCTCGAGGCGGGAGAAAAACAATTTGCGGGACCGGAGATTGTGCAAGCAACGTCGGATAAAGTAAAAGGCATTCGAGAGCGATTAAAGGCGGCTCAAGACCGACAAAAGAGTTACGCGGACAAAAAGCGAAGACCGGTGGACTTCCAAGTTGGAGACCGGGTTATGTTGAAGGTATCACCATGGAAGGGGATCATCCGTTTCGGGAAGCGCGGGAAGCTTAGCCTCCGTTTCCTTGGACCCTTCACGATTTTAGAGAAGATCGGACTCCAAGCTTATCGGTTGGATCTACCGCCGGAGATGGACGGAATCCATCCTACCTTCCATGTTTGCTATCTTCGTAAGTGTTTGGCCGAAGAGGAAAGTGTTATTCCGTTGACGGAAATCCGGGTGGACAACGGAAACCGATGTGTAGAAGAACCGGAAGCTATTCTAGAGTCAAAGACGAAACAACTGCGGCATAAAGAAGTAACGATGGTGAAGGTTCAATGGAAACACCATCGGGGCACTAACGTGACCTGGGAATCGGAGGAGGACATGAAGAAAAGATATTCGCATTTATTTTCGTAGATAAGATTTCGGGGGCGAAATCCCCATTAGGTGGGGAGGATTGTAACACCCGAAAATCTAAGGTAAGTATTTCCCTCGTTCCTTGACTTTTGGTTAACTTAAGAATCCCTTTGTGTGCCTAATATGTGTTATACCAATCTGTTGATAGTATGTTCATCTGCAGATTTAGTTCCACTTCATAAATCTTAGAAAAGTCAAGTTTTGGTGCCGTAGGGGTATGGCGCGATAGTGCCACGCGATAGTGCCCTGGGCACAATCGCTGGCCACTATCGCTGGAGTGGTACCGTAGGTTCGATGGTGGTCGCGATTGTGCCACCGCGATAGTGACCTTGGCAAAATCGCCAGGCACTATCGCCTGGGTTGTACCGAGAGTCGTGGAGTGGCGCGATAGTGCCCCCGTGATAGTGCCATTGGCACAATCGCCAGGCACTATCGCCGGCGGGGTCTGAGAGTATAAAAATCCCACTTTGACCATTTTGACTTCACTTCTCATCTTGAATCATTTTGGGGCCGGCTTGGAACTAGTGTAGACGATTTCTTCTCTTTCTAAACCTACCAAACATTTATTGAAACCTTAGATTAGTTGAGGACATTCATTGGTGTTTAAAGGAGCTAGAAGATCACTCAAGAGAAGCATTCAAGTCCCATTCAAGTCTCCACCTTCTCACCACCCAAACCAAGTTTTCTAGGGTTTTGTACCAAACCCTAGATAGTGAGTTTCTTACATTATTTTCAAATGAGATACTTACTTATTATGCTTTCATGTCTAATGTGTTATTTTATAAGAAGACCTGATCACCTGATAAGTTTGACCTAACCGCTAAACTTGGTATTATTGGTATCTAGACTTGAATAAAGTGAGGGACATGGATGAAGTTATCATACTTGATGTTTTGAGCATGTGTACATACTCGTTTTGGCGAGTCATCGATTATATGGGGTATTTGCATATTTTAGAGTTTTGTACCTAAGTATGTTTGGGATTGTTGTGGTCTTATACATGTATCTTATGAGTATGAAATGATGTATAGAGACGGACATTGTAAGTACACAGAACGAACCATGAGTAAGTGCTAGGAGGATGTAGTCTTAGGTGCCACCGTAAGGGTATGCGCCTAGACCTCCGCCATTTGGAGTAATGCCTGGGAGGTAGTCTTCAAGTGTGCCGGGCCTTCGGGATGTTGCTCATGCGAGTGAATATCAAGGTACATTGACTCGAGGTAAAACTCATTAGAGTGATGGGTCTCCCCCATGATTGAACCGTAAGGACTTTGGTGATTGGAGTGTCATGAATGTTCATATTATGCTTATATTAATATGCCATGTTTTTATGTGACTCACTAGACCCGTTTGGTCTAACACTTGATTGTTGGTATGTATCTCAGGTTCTAGTGGCGCGAGCGCCAAGGAGGTTTAATCGACCGTAGTGGTGAGCTCGGGAGCATTTTTGGGATGCCAATATTGAAGACTATACTTTTGGACATAGTTGACAACCTTTTGTAATCTTATGTCTAGAGAGGCCTAGATTAGAATGTTGTCATCTATCATTGTTTCTCGTTACAATTTGTAATTAACTGGCATTTATGGTTCCCTCGTGTATGAGCTCATCGTTCTGGGCGATTTATTTACCACATTTCCATGTTAGCGGAAATTTTTGTTAATCCCAATTTTTGGGGTGTTACAAAATATGTATTTAACTCCAACATATGCTCACTATTAGACTAAAAAACAATCTATTATCAAGAAAGTGATGCATAACAAATACCAAAAGGGGAGAATTCAGAATCTTTTCATATAAAAAGCAAAAAACCATGTTTGCATAATAAATAGTCTACTTAAATCCAACATGGGTACTTTTAAGATCCCATGGAATAGATACTACACAACTAAAAATGATGGTTGCTTCTTTCAGTTGAGCTTCAAATCAGGTTCTATAGGGAACACCTTTCAACGATGGTTGAAAATCATGAAGTTCATATTCGAGGTTAGAGACACAACCCAGCATCCCAACAACTTAAAAATTATAACCTTGTTGCTTCAAACAGTACCGAATCAAAGCACAATCCTATATCAGAAGCTAGTTTCTAAGTGTGGGAACAAAGGCCATGAAAGAGTATTCCATCATTAAGTAACTTGATTACATCCATGTTAAATGAAGAATTTGGAACTGAATTATTAGAAGAAATTGGACCTAATTTTGAGAGACTTTGTTAAAACCAAGGGGCTATTTACCAAAATAGAAGGGTATAGGGGAATGTTGAATACAATCTTTGAAATGAAAGGAATAAGTGAATAATGTGGTAGCAATAAACAATATACAATTTCGTTTGGATATGTTCATCTGTTGTCCTTGTTTTGGATCTGTCTCCTCCCCATATTCAATTTGGTTTTCTGACATTTTATGATCAGCTGGAGTGATCAATGCGTATTCTTAACTTTTCCAACCTAATGATTTTGTTGGGTTTACTGGTATATGTGTTGTGAACTTGGAGCTTCTAGATGACTTGATGATAGAAGGAATACATATGGTACATGTAGATCAGAAATGTTGTTGTTGTTTCAGTGGGATATATTATGTCATGCAATAGTGATTTATAATGCAAATTGATGTTAATTTTCACCTTGTTGTTAATATGCAGATTTTGATTAGATTATTTGTCATGGTATCTTCATTGATGGTGATGTAATTTCCCTTCGCAAGTTGGGACATACAGATAAGAAGTTTGGTTGCTACCATTTATAAGAAAAGAATGCCTATAAAATTTGTAAAGTGAAATTAAATTACTTCAAATTAAAATAATTCAAAGATCTCTTGCTGCAGTAACCGATAGCAGAAAATCGTATAGGTCCACAAAGTGGCCACTATGTTGCCATAGTGGCGGTGCAAGTGCACACCGGACACTATGATCGCTACAAGTAATAAAGTGGTAGAGTACCGAGATCGTTTCCACAAGGACTAGTCAACTAAGAATCGAAGACTTTTTCATGAACTTCTAGTGCTTGGTTGAGTTGAGAGAACCAAATCAATATTTGTGGGTTTTAAGCGAATTAAACAACGATTAAACGGAATTAACAGTATTAAAGGCAGGATGTGGGTACAAGCATTAACTAAGACTGATGTAGTAACAACTTGGTCGGAAACAAAATGACACACGACAGCCTTAAAAACCTTTTTCTCTCGAAAATAAGTTTCCTCGGAACGTGGCCACGTTGCACCCACTTTGTCACCACGTTGGCCAACTCAAGACTTGCCGACTTAACTAAGTAAACCTCTAAGGATTTCAGTTCCACCAGTATAGATATAGACGCCCAAATCTCTTTGTGACACCCATATCGACCGACATTTGAACCTTAGTTAAAATCATGCAAAAACCCGTATCTCTACGTGGTTATAAAAGACTTTCTCAAATCTTCTTTGCATCACTCAAGCCGTATTCGGATCTGCCCCTCTCGAGGTCTAAGATATAATATTAACACTAACAAGTGATCGGCTTGTCCGCGTTGAGTTGAAGTCCCGACTCGAGTGACCAAGTCTAAGAGTTAGCAACGATGGCAACACCCAAGTGTTGCCTACTAGTCTTAGCCTTGGCTCATACCCACACCCAAAGGGGTGTTTAGCTCATAATGAAAGTAAAAGACATGATGGAAGAAGGAGATAACATAACTTAAATTGCATAAAAGAAACTAAAGAGCTGCTGCCAAAGTGGTGACAAGGTGGCCACTTTGGTGACAGCTATTACAAGAAATTTAAACTTACAACAATTAAATGCAAACAAACTACAAGGAATGAAAACTAAATGCTAATGCTCCAGATGGTGTTTAATGCCTATGGAAGTGATGATCTGAAATGGTTCCTCCAAGCTCCAATTTATAGCCCAAGGAAGAAGAGAATGTTGATGTGACCAAACATAAAAGTAGCTTTTTAGGAAGAGTATAGCACCTTCCTTTGACTTACATCTCTTGTCCTCTTCCTTGTTTATTCTTATGAATGAGCAAAAGGGTCTTTCACTTTCTTCAGAAGGCAGACTTCCCGAATTGGTAAAATCTTATCCAAGCAATTTTTGCCAGCGCCCCAACGTGGTGACAACGTGGGTGCAACGTGGTCACGTTCTGCACAAAAGTTAGTAAAACCGGATTTTTTGCATTTTTGGGATTTCATCACAATGTTTGAACAATCAAGACCGAATGAAGGAGATGAGAAGCAAATTGGGTGAAAATGTGGTAAAATAAATATAACAAGAGAGGAATTAACTCTCAAAATTTGAGAGTTATCAGTAACCAAACTCACTGATGAAATCAAGGAATAGTTGTTTACACACATACACAGACCAGAAACAAAGAAAAAAGGTTGTTTTCATTAACCTGAATTGTAAACATTAACACAAAATAAATAAATAAATAAATAAATAAATGACCCAAAGAACCCATTGATTTTCCTTCAAGAACAACCATAACACACATTGACCAAAAAACAACTAAATTTGTCCAGAACTCTAAATTTGTAAATTAGACATCTTAAGTTGCTAATGATTTTTTTTAGCAAATTGTAAGTCCTAAGATCTCTGATTCTTTTAAGAGAGAGAAAGTATAGAGAGAGTAATATGGAGCGCAAGATCTGATTTCTATTAAGATGTGCGTTTGTTAGTTACAAAACAAAGGAGCAAAGGGGACTTAAATACCCCAAGCCCTTACAAACAGATAAAACTACTAAAAGCAGTAAAAGCATTAGAATAAATACAATGATTACTACAGAATTTGGACTTAACAATCTCCCCCTTAGTAATCATTGGCGCCGAGGTCTAAAAAGAAATCTTCAAAAACAGCATAGACCATCCAGACGACTTTGAAGAATTACTAACGTTCTTCTCTTTGACGCAATCTATTCAATCCGAGTAACACTTCTAATCGTCGCAAAGTAGAACATAAATTCAACCTCTTATTGATTTTATCCAATGCATTCCGTAAAATTTGAATCTCATCATTTGTTATCACAGCTCTGTTGGTTCATGTCTCCATGAATCTTCTAACAACATCTTTCAATCTTTGATCTAATTGAAGCCTGATCACTTTCAAAGTTCCATCAGAGTAATGACTTATCTCTTCAAATCTGAGGAGGCATTTTTGACCTGATGCATTCCTGTAAATAACTCCATGAGGATCCTGAAGAATAGTGAATAATGAATAAGAATCAATGTCTGGCAAGCTACGGTTAGGTCTTAGTAAATTCACCACTGGCTGAAAGCTTTCGGCTGCCATTTGAAAATCGAAAACCCTGAAGAACCTGATCTGACGCCTTATAAACCTTTTGAGCACATACAAAGCTTGAGAGATGTCATTTGATCGGTAGTACTGATTCCTGAGCTCATTGTACATAAACTCAATGTCATCTATGGATAGATCATTAAAATCAGCCTCTGAGAAGATATAACGATTACAATCTCTTCTTTCAACCTCGAAAACTGGATACCAGATATTAACCAACCTCTGAATTTCAATTTTGATAATTCGAACTATCAGATGAGGAGAAGAGACCAAATTCCTTCCACGACGTTGACATCTGATAAGCATTACATACTCATATTTGAAAGCATCTGATTCCTTTTCTACACCAAGAATGGCATGGATGTTAATTGGTCTTCTTCTTGAAACAAAAATATTTCTCTGAGAATCTTCAAGAAAGGCAGATCTTTGTCGTGAAGCCATATAACGTTGTTGTAAATTTCTTCGTCTCTCCCGTCTTGACAAAGTTGGTCCTTCTTCTAGAATACTTGGAGAAATTACAGGTTCAGCAGGAGGATCAACAGCTTGTGCTCTAGATAACTGACCTACTTCAAATGTACCTGAAGGAGCAGAGGTAGTCGGAGCATTAGCAGCAACAGGAGATGAATAAACAGTAGTAGCTTCAGGAACAGTAGAATTTTCAGGAACAAAAGTTTCTTCAGGAACAGTAGAAACTTCAGGAAAGACATCTTTTGAAGGAAGATCTCTGTACAACATATCTGTAATCTCTTCATCCTTAGCATCCATGAATACTAAGTTATCTTCTGTATCTGATATGACTACAATGTCATCACAATCTTCTTCATTAACTTGACATATTTTTTCCAATCTGACATCTTCATCATCATCAGAATTAATTTCGATGAAGTTAGCAAATAATGATCTCATGTCATTTGCTGCTTCAGAGTCTTCCACTGTATGAACACTTGGAGAAACATCTGGATCCATGTAGACAACAATTTGCATATTATCCTTAATGTTGCTTTCAGACAAATCCAGTTCATTCTGCAAAGAAGACAAATCAACATTCTCAATCATTATATTCACTAAGTCCTGAACATTGCAATCTTCAACAGATCATCCACTTTTTCCTCTATCACCAGTCATTTCTTCCTGAATATCCTCTCTTGCTTCAGACGATCCTTCAACTCTTGGTCTCTTTGCCATCTCCCCCTCATGGCCTTGATGATCCGGATCATCTTGGTCATGTCTTCGTTTAAGAGACGGACCGGCCTCAGTTCTGCAGCTTTGTTCGTGAATATCAAGCCTGGAAGAAAACTCAGAGAAAGTTTGAGATATAAACGATTTGAGATCAGCAAACCTTGAATGAACTTCCGATCTGAATGCTTGAAACTCAGTAGATGAAACATAGATCCTGTCAGATTCAGACGAAGAAACTGGAGGCGGCGTATGTTGGAAATTCCGAAGCAGAGATATAAGATCTTGATCCTGATGTTCTGGTGGCGATACAGAAATAAGACGAGCATAGAGCAAATATTTCAACTCTGAAATGGGAAGATCTGATACTGGAGTGCTAGAAGACACATGTATACTAGAAGATGTAGAAATACCAGCGGACTGTGTAAACAACGGGGGTATAGGGATAGACATGATCGCTGGAGCAGAAGATTGAACAGCAGAAGATGGCTCTCTTAGAACAACCCCAGATGGGCGTCTGAACGGAATCTCTGAAGGAATTACTGAAGTATCTATCTCAGGCATCTTCCCTTTGAATAAAGCTTTTAACTTCAGAATCTGTGTTTCCTTTTCAGCATCCATTCTCTCTGATAACTGACGAATAACATCATTTAAAGCAGAAAATTTGTCAGTTGAAACTCGAGTAGCTGGAGCTTGATTTTGAACTGATACTATGGCTTGAGCAAAAGTTGTATCCAATTCATCTACTTGAAGATGAGCAACTAAGGAATTAACTGGAACTGAATCATCATCAGAGATAACTTCCGTTGATACAACGACTTCCGGTGTCTTGGACTTCCATGCATATATCTTCATGCTGGGTTGATCAGTACCATCATCACCATCATTTGAAGCACTTGATGTATTTTCACCATCATCAGAAAAATTAGTATCATCAGGATTAGCATTTTCACTAATATCAGCAGCATTATCATCTACATTTTCAAAATCAAAAACAATAGCATCAGAAGCTATAGTTCCAATATCAGCAATAACATTCTCAATTTGATGAGAAGCAACATCCTCCTGAACTACTTCTGTTTCAACAAAAACCGCAACTTCTTGAACATCTTCAACTTCTTGTTCAACTTCAGCCTCTTTTTCAACTTCAGGCTCTTTTTCAGAAACAATTGCTTCAACTTCAATATCTTGTTCAGCAGCTTGATTATCATGAGAAGGCTCTTCTTGTACATCTTCCATGAAATCATTTTCCATACAATATTCTATGACATCCTCATTTGCAACATCAGCGTAGTTTGCAATAAGAGCGTATGGGATAGTCATAGAATAGTTGAACATCTTCTTTTGCTTCTGAATGTATTGCATTTCCGAGTCTGGAACTTGTGGCCAAGACAATCTGCGAGGAATAGACTGATTGCTACGGAGCATGCTTCGAACAATAAGCTTCATAAATCTGACAAACGGAATAAACTTTCTTTTCCTGTTGGTGGATTTGTCATGTACTACCTCCGAGAGTTCTGTCCAAAAGATAAACGTATAATCGACATGCAAGTCATAGACTACAGCATGGAACAACCGGAGATACAGTAGACTTGCACTGTCAGTGCCAGAATGCTTCGATGTCAGGCACCTGATAAGAACAGAGAACAGTGCGTACCAAACTGGAGGTAAATTTGACTTATCAAAATCTGTAGGTTTGTTCAAAGTACCCACATAGCCAAGATTTCGAATCCCTTCATAGACTTCCTCTTCAGATGGAAAAGTATCATATGTATTTCTGCCTGGTCTAGAGTTCGGCTCAGGAAGCTCCAATATCATCCTCGGTCTTTTGTAGGAAAGAAAAGATTCAAACTGATCCACTTGAAGCTCAAAGCGATGCGGACGAGTCAGTTCATTCTTTGTTATAGTATTCCAAGCCTGTTGTAGATATACTTCAGGAACATCGGCACAATATGAAAGAGCAGGGGCAAGCGGATGTCCTTTGAGAATTTCTCGTATCACAGGATGAATCTTGATTCTGTCAAAATCCACGTGATAGTTGTTTGGCTTGTATGGCATGTACAAGATGGTTGGAAATACATCATTAGGTGAATGTCTAGAGGCAGAAAGATCGGCTCCTACGGAAGGATGTGATGGCATTGGAGTATCATGAGAAGCTCGATCAGATGGATCGTCGAGAATGGCATTCTCATCTTGAATCATGGGATCAGAATTAGTTTTGGAAGCCATAAGAAACCTGGAAAACAAAATGAAAAAGAATTATAGAAAAAGAAGAAAGAAACAAAACAAACAAACAAAAACAAACAAAAAAAAAATTCTAAGTATAGTTTGCGGGTCACGTTAGGAGCGCAAAGTAGACTTTGCGTTGCTAACTAGACGCGCAAAGTACACTTTGCGTTTCTAGTTAGACACGCAAAGTAGACTTTGCGGGTCTAACATGATCTGAATACTATACTTGGAAATTCAAAAGAAAACAAACACTAAACACGAAGGTTTGCGTATCAAGTTAAAATCGCAAAGTACACTTTGCGTTTCTAGTTAGACGCGCAAAGTACACTTTGCGATTCTAACTAGACTCGCAAAGTTCACTTTGCGTTTCTAGTTAGACACGCAAAGTACACTTCACGTTTCTAACTAGACTCGCATAGATCACTTTGCGGGTCAACATGATACAAAAACCTATAGAACAAAAACAAAAAGAAAAACACAAGATAGAATCGCAAAGTAAACTTTGCGTTTCTAGTTAGACCCGCAAAGTTAACTTTGCGGTTCTAACTAGACACGCAAAGTATACTTTGCGGGTCTATCATCCTTGCAAAAACAAAAACCCTAGTTTGCGACTGACTGAACCCGAAAACAAAAAAACACAAGAAATTAAAGCATAAAACACGAAATTAAACCAAGAAAAACATACTTGAGTGTCGATTAACAGGTCTAAACAAAACCCAATAGGAAAATCGATGAAAAACGACACGAATCTGGAGAATTTTAGATCGATGAATAAAAAGATTAAACGCAAGTCAGACAAAGAACACTAACATGAAATGAAAAACAAAACAAAGAAATATTATACTATCAAACGAGAAGCATAGAATTAAAAACATAAACATACCTGAATTTCCAAACTAGCAGTCTGAAAAAAAAAATATCAGATGGGAAGATGAACACGCAGAGAAAGAGAGAAGAGGGAAGAGGAAAAGTCAAACAATTTCAAATGGAATAAAGAAAAGAAAATACACTCTTTTACTTCTATATATTGAAAAAACACAAAAAAATAACTATGATAAAAAAAATAAAAAAAATACCTGATAAGCCTTCATTACTCCCCCTATACAAATGCACAAATTTTATCAAATTAGTTTAGCATTTGCATAGTAATTTTTAGAAATACTTACCTGAAAAATTCCTGATCAGGACAAGAAGTATTTTACCAGCATCATTCACTCCCCCTCAAAAATAGAATAATCTCAGATAAAGAACACATATATACACTCCCCCTCGAAAAATGCACATATCATATGACAAACACAGACAACAAACATAAAGACATCAATATTAAAGATGATCATATTGAATATAAATTTTGTAACAACTGAATATATAAACTTTTAAACACTAAACAAATGAAAGTCTACTCAGTAGAATATTCCAGATTTATCAATCAGTTGAAATCAAACGGGAGTTGTTGAATACAGAAACATGTTTCATTGCATATCAAGTTAAGACATGTTCAGAGTTAAACACTTGCAGGTATCTATTCAGTGTGCTAGCATGCGATCTTTGATTAGCTTCGAGAAAAAAAAATGCAATTTTAAACATAAAATGAAGAACTTTGCATGTACAAACACTAAGTCATCAAGAATTAAGATTTTCACAAATTTACAGGTTTATCGCAGCTCAAAATATATCACTAAGTCATTAAGAATTAAGAATTAAGGATCAAGAGATGTGTGCTCATTGGCATCTTTTAGCTGTGTGCACATTGGCATCTTCACATGAATGTGCTCTTTGGCATCTTTTAAGCTTGTGCACTTTGGCATCTTTTTAATCAAGAAGTTTATTAAGTAAAGAACATGCCATAAACATAACTTTCTATCTGACCCTATTGCAGGATTTGGGTCAGCCGCTCCTAGACCAGTTGGCCTTAGGGGACTAGGTGTCAAGCACCCCTTGGAACTTACTCTCCCAGATCAGAAAGGCTACATCGACATATCCTAAACCCATTCATACCAGTAGAACATGATTTTCGATCTGATTCTATTGCAGGATTTCTGTTCGATCACTCCCAGATCAAATGACCTTAGGGGACCAGATGTCGAGCATCCCTCGGAACTTACTTTCCCAAACCAGAAAGGTCACAGGTACAAACTTTTAAACTCAAGGATTTCTGTATTTTAAATGCTTAAAAAAATAAAATCATCTCAATAACTCAGATCTATATCGAAAAGCTTAGCCCATATTTTCATTACGATCTACAATTTTGATTACTTAGGTTGTTCAAGCAAAGAAAATCATAAATATGCCCGACTCACATATCTTTAAAGCTGTATCTAAAGCATCAAACATGTTGCTGACTTTTCGATGTTTGAAAATTTTGAACATTAAACATATGAAACTTTAAATATAAACAAGGCAACTTGTCAAAGATCCTAGACACACATTTTATTCAACTGAAAGAAAATCTGAAATATTAAACTTTATAGAATAAAATTTGTAAAGATTTAAACTTTTAAATTTAACATGCCAAGTTTTGAAAGCAGAAAATTAAATCGTTTTTCATCTAAAGCTTTTGTAAAAATATCAGCAAGTTGATATTCAGTTGGTACAAAATATAATTCAATAGTACCTTCTTCCACGTGATGCTTTATAAAATGATATCGCATGTCAATGTGCTTGGTCTTGGTGTGCTGGACAGGATTGACCGATATTGCAATCGCGGACTTGCTGTCACAATAAATGGGCACAGTCTTGTATAGCATCCCATAATCACGAAGTTGCGTTTTCATCCAGAGCACTTGAGCACAACAACTAGCTGCAGCAACGTATTCAGCTTCTGCAGTTGATATTGACACACAATTTTGCTTTTTCGATGCCCAGCTTATCAGTCTGTCTCCCAAAAACTGGAGATGACCAGAAGTGCTCTTCCTGTCCAATTGATTACCTCCAAAATCTGCATCTGAATAAGCAATCAAATTATAGTCAGAACTTTTAGGATACCATAATCCTAAATAAGGAGTTCCTTTAATATATCTAAAGATACGTTTGACTGCTAAAAGATGAGATTCTTTTGGTTTAGCTTGAAAACGGGCACACAGACACGTTGAAAACATTATGTCCGGACGACTTGCAGTAAGATACATCAGTGATCCGATCATCCCTCTGTATGTCTTTTGATCCACAACTTTTCCATCTGGATCCAGTCCGAGTTTGGCACCGTGAGCCATAGGCGTGCCGATTGATGTAGACTTGTCCATTTTGAATTTCTTCAAAATATCAAATATGTACTTGGACTGATTGATGAAGATTCCATCTGGAAGCTGCTTCACTTGTAATCCGAGGAAGAAATTGATTTCTCCCATCATGCTCATCTGAAATCTAGAGGTCATTAAATCAGAAAACCAATTACACAAAGATTTGTTAGTCGCTCCGAAAATAATATCATCTACGTATATTTGTACTAAGCAGATATCAATATTAGATCTATAAATGAAAAGTGTGGTATCTATGGAGCCTTTGGTGAAGCCGGATTTGACTAGAAAGGTTGACAACTCGTCATACCAAGCCCGTGGAGCTTGTTTCAAACCATACAAAGCTTTATCGAGAAAATAAACGTAATCAGGACAATCTTTGTCAACAAATCCCTCTGGTTGAGATACATATACTTCTTCTTTCAACTTGCCATTGAGAAATGCCGTCTTGACATCCATTTGATATACTGTGAAGTTGCGATAAGCAGCGAAGGCAAGAAACATTCGAATAGCTTCCAATCTGGCGACAGGTGCAAATGTTTCGTCATAG
This sequence comes from Arctium lappa, assembly GCA_023525745.1. NCBI lineage: Eukaryota > Viridiplantae > Streptophyta > Magnoliopsida > Asterales > Asteraceae > Arctium > Arctium lappa. The sequence goes on from CM042050.1 coordinate 19,802,780, forward strand.
TCAATACCTTCTTCTTGTCGATATCCTTTGGCTACCAATCTGGCTTTATTGCGAACAACGATACCATCTTTGTCCTTTTTGTTCTTGAATGTCCACTTGGTACCAATTATGCTCTTACCCTTTGGCCTTGGTACAAGTCTCCATACTTTAAGCGCGTCAAACTGATTGAGCTCCTCTTGCATTGCTAAAATCCAGTCCGGATCTTCCAATGCTTCAGATACTTTAGTAGGTTCAATCTTGCTTAGGAAGCAAGTATACAAACATTCGTTAGAAGAAGCTGTTCTGGAACGAGTAGACACACTTGCTTGAGGATCCCCAATAACTTGATGGATTGGATGAGATCTTGTCCATTTTGTTGTATGAGGGAGAGGATCAATTATTTCTTGAACCACTTGAAATTGATGAGAGGGAGGATCAGAAACTTCTACATCAGAAGATGAAATAGAAATAGTTTCAACTTGAGGAGGAGATATCTCAAGAATCTCTGAATCAGATTCAGGAACAATTTGTTGAATATCATCATTTTGTGCTTCCTCCTGAACTGATTCCTCTTGACCAGTATGATCTTGAATAGATTCTTCTTGAATAGGATCTTCAAGAATTGGCTCAGTTACTGATTGAACATTCTCTGGTTGATCTATCTCTTGTTGTGTCGGTTCTTGTTGAACAGGAGGAATTGGAGCAACATCATTTTCAGAGATTGATGCAGCGGAATTTGGAATAGATGAGCTCTCAGTTTCCTGATTCAAAACATTAGAAACATTATCAGAATTAGTTCTAGGCACATCATCATAAAAATTTTCAAATAAAAGATCAAGATCAAAAATATTAGTAGAGGGAGTAGAAGAATCCTGGTTATTCAGTGAAAGAGCAGGTTCTGAACTGATTTGTTCAGAAACTGAATTTCCAGTACGTGCGGGTTCTGAATCTGATTGACCAGAAACCAAATCAGCAGCTTCGTCAAACTTTACATTGACACTCTCTATGACCTTTCTTGCAGAGATCAGAAAAACTCTATAAGCAGTAGAGTTTGAAGAATAACCCACGAATACTCCTTCGTCTGCCTTTGGACTAAACTTGTTGAGATTATCTCTGTCATTCAGAACATAGCATTTACACCCGAATGACTTGAAATACTTGATGTTCGGTTTGATCCCGTTCATGAGTTCATACGGTGTTTTGTTGAATCGACGATGCAAAATTGATCTATTATGTGTATGACAGGCAGTTGACACTGCTTCAGCCCAGTAAGACAAAGGTAGACCTGAATAAGCGAGCATTGATCTGGCGGACTCAACAAGCGTTCTGTTTCTTCTTTCGACAACACCGTTCTGTTGCGGAGTACGTGCAGCAGAAAATTGTTGTTGTATTCCTTGAGACTCATAGAATGCCTGAAGAGTACTGTTTCTGAATTCAGTGCCATTGTCAGATCTTACCACTTTCACTTGCAACTGCTTATTTGTCTGAGTTGACTTGATAAGATTGATGAGAACTTCAGGAGTCTCGTCTTTTGTCTTCAGAAATTTTACCCATGTATATCTGGAGTAATCATCAACAATCACCATAACATATTTCTTATTTCCTAAACTCTTCGTCTTCATTGGACCGCACTATTCAACTTGCAAAATATCAAGAATAGCTGATGTACAGTGTTCAGGTTTAGGCTTGTGAGGGGATTTCTTCATTTTTCCTTTCTCACAATCTTGGCATAGATGGTCTTTCTGGAAACAGAGAACTGGAAGACCTCTTACAGAATCATTCTTGACCAGACGATCCATATACTTGAAGTTAAGATGAGCCAATCGACGATGCCAAATCCAACTTTCACTGATAGAGGCTTTGGATAATAAACACAAATCTGATGATGTCTTAACTTTGGAAAGATCAATGGTATACAAATTAGATCTTCTCTTTCCAACCATTAAGTCTTTGCCACTATCATTCTTTACAGCAACCCTTTTTTATTTGAAGCTTACTTCAAGATCTTTATCACAGAATTGGCCGATGCTGAATAAGTTGTGACTTAGACCCTCAACATAACTCACTCTTTTGACAGTTATGTTTCCTTGAACTAGATCGCCATAACCAAGAATTGGAGCTGTCTCACAATTACCAAATTTCACACGACCGCAACATTTATCTTTAAAATTAGAAAGAAGTGATTTGTTGCCTGTCATATGTTTTGAACATCCCGAGTCCAGATACCATAATTGACTTAGCTGCACACAAAGAAACTACACCTTTTTAGGTACCCATATGCTTATGGGTCCCTTGTTAGATTTATGCCGTTTATTTCTCATAGAATTATATTTCATGCACGAATGAAAGTTATCATCAATAGATGATAAAACACAATTATCAGAATCAGAACTAGAAGAAGCATATGAGATATTCTTTGATATATCAAACATTTGCTTAAAAGAGTATTTTGTGTTTTTATTACAAGAAGCAAATGTATCAGAATCACAAAGATTTTCTACACAATTTACTCCTAACAGTTCAGATTCTAATCTTTGTTGTTTCATCCTCCATATCTGCCTTGTTGATTTCCTCACAGTCCAATCTGAATAAGAAAAATTAGAAACATTAGAATTTTAAGAGAAAACAGTATCATGTTTCTTTGACTTCTTTGATCTCCTTCTTTTACGTTTCTTTTTATAAAATTGAGCATTTAACAGTAAAGAATTATCAATAATTGAATCAGAAGAAGAAACTTTATCAAAGAAGTCAGTCTTAGCTATAGGCATTAAAGAATTAACCTTGGAGTGAAAATTTTCAACTTTTTGCAAGTTAGGATGAGATTTGCGTTTCTCATTGGAGGCGCAGACTGAGCTTTGCGCTTCCCACTTCATGCGCAAACTCTCATTTTGCGTTTCCAATGTGGAACGCAAATGACCTTTGTTTTTCAAAACTTTAGAATTTTCCTTAAATTCTTTTGACAATCCAGAAAAGATTTTATCTTCAAAACTTGTTTTCATTATAAAGATGAATAAATCGTTTTGTAAACAAGTTTGAAGATTTTGTTCTTCCAATCTATCTTCAAGATCAACAATCTTACCTTCGAAAACCAATGGAGGAATGTATTTCTTAGTATCATAAGATACCTGAGATACAGTTTCCTTCTCATTGTTTGCAAATAAATTATCAACATCTGTTGATAATGAAGATTTAGTGGAAGAATTGATATTTAAAGAATTTTGAAATTTTCTGGATTTCTTAGATTGATCAGGAAAATATTTTGCATTTTCAGAGGTGTAAACAAATGGCATTTCCATCCTTTTATTTTTCATTCTTTTCACATTTTCTTCTTCCAAAATTTGTTTCTCAGTTGTCCAAAAGAATTTAAACTGAGGAGCATATCTTGCAAGAGTGAAATAATCATATTCGTATAAAGTAGGAACTTCATTTTTAGCATTATTTAAAAAATGCGGATTTTCAAAACCAAGTCCCCACTTTTCCTTTATAGCTTCTTCACTCCTTGGTTTATTCATGAAAATTGTTTGCTCAGACTGTTCTCTTTTATACAATTTCTTTTCTAAAACAATTATCTTTGCAGAAAGAATTTTATTCGAAGAAGTCAGTTCAGTTAATGAATCTTGATAAGTCTGATTTGTATTTTTAAGATCAACTAACTGCTTTTGTAATTTCTCTTTTGTGTCAATTAAAATTGACTTTTCATCAGATAAAGAAATTTGCAGTTTATCAATTAAATCAGACTTTTCTTGATTTTTAACTTTTTCAAAAATGAACTTTGAGCGTAAATCATGTAAAGCAGAGATAAAAACATTCATTTGAGATAAGAAGAAATTATAGTTAAACTCAGAAATTACCTCAGAGCCATCAGAAGATGTATCCTCTTCCTCATCATCAGAATTATCATCACCTATAAAGCACATGGCAGCTGTTTCTTCATTCTCAGACTCATTATCCGAATGATCCAACCAATACTCTTCTTCGGCCAACAGAACAGTTCCACTTTCCTTCTTTTCAGCAAGAGCCAATTTCTTTCGATAAAAAGCAGCATCTTTTACCATTTTGACTCTGCATTCTTTGGCAATATGACCAGGCTTTCCACAGTTAAAGCAATTCATCACCTTTTTCTCATCCTTCTTCTGTTCAACCATTTTAGTTGGTTCATACTTTGGAGTGTATGGCTTTGAAGGAGCACCAGGTTCTATCTTCTTAGAACCAGAAGAAAAACGCAGATTGTTAGAACCAGATTTGTGCTTGAATCTTTTCTGATAGTGCTGAGTCAAAAGTATCATGGCCTTTTCAAGTGCTTCGCCATCTTCATCTATTGATCCATCATAAGATGATTCTGTCAAAGCTTGCTCAGCGAGTTGACTTGCTAAAAGTGCAATGGGATCTACTGATAAAGGCTTGTTCTTCTTATCCATTTTCGCCTTCTTCTCCATAACCATAGACTCATCTGTCATCAGTATTTCGAATAACTCTTGAATAAGCATGGTTGAGATTCTAACATCATTTCTCATCCGATGGCATGGCTTGTTCCACTCCGGTTGCAAAGCATTCAAAAACTTCAAGTTTGCCTCTAACTCAGTCTTGGTAACTTTAATCTTGTATAAATCGTTGATAACAGCCCATAATCGATCAAATACACTCTTCAAGCTTTCTCCATCCTTAGCCTTGAACTTCTCAAAATTGTTCATATATCTAGTTTGACGCAACTGAGTTGACATTGCAGTACCAAGCATTATCTTTTCAAGTTGAGTCCACATCAGCATAGGATTCTGTTTGAAGCAATCGATTCTGTTATAAATGGAGTTGGGAAGAGCAAGAATCAGATTTGATTTGGCCTGACTATCTGCTTGATGTCTTAACATCTCATCTGCATCATATTCCCTTACTTCTTTCACAACAGTGGTAGCAAGTGTAGTAGCAGTAGCTGGGATCACTTTTCTTGGAATTTCCATAGGACCCTGAGTCAGTGATTTCATCATATTCTCCCCATTTGGCTGTCTTTCTATAAAATTGATGAATCGGTCCTGCCACTGTTCGAATTCATTTTCATTTATGAGAACAGGTGGTCGAGTATCAGACCCCAAAGACATCATGATGTCATTCTTGTAGATTTGAGCTTGCAAAGACATCTTGTGAATAAGACAAAAAAAATTCAGAGAAAAATTCCAAGTGAGAGAGGCCCGCAAACTGATGGTTTGCGTTTGTAAAGTGGAACGTAAATGGAACTTTGCGTTTGTTAAGTGGAACGCAAACGAATCTTTGCTGTTGCTTCTTGAGACGCAAAGTGAACTTTGCGAGTGAGAACCTCTTGAATGAGATTCTTTGCGGGTGAGAAACTTTGCGGGTCAGAAACCTCTTGTTTTACTTGAGAAAAGCAAACAGATTGTTTGCGTGTTAGACAAGAACCGAGAAACACTCTTTGCATTTCCAGAGAGAACCGCAAACCTGAAAACAATTTTCTAACACCAGAGTTAGATCATTTTAACTAAGAATGAAAGTTTGAAAAACAAAGTATAAGAATCATACACATAAAAGTTTGAATGACACGCAAACTAAAAATGATAGAACGCAAACTTCCTTGAATGAAACGCAAACTTAATGAACATAACAGAATTCATGAAACCAAGATATACACACAAACTTACATGAATGACCCGCAAACTCTCATGAATGACCCGCAAACACACAAGAATGAAACGCAAACTTCTAAAAACACTTAATCATGCTAGATCAGCTATATTATCAAAATTTAGTTTGAGAAAAGCATTCATTCAACATCGAAAACTATATTCTTACACATTTTATCAAGCAATTTCAATTAAAAACAACAGAATCTGAAAATTTGACAAGAACAGAACGTGAAAGTCGTTTTTCCAGAAAAAATGATAAAATTGCAAATTGAAGATCTAAACACACTTTTTATGATCAGCACAAAGAAACAATTATGATCGAAATCCAGAAACGAAACAATTAAGATCAAATATAACACACACAGATCAACAAACACTCCAAATTTGATGATTAAGCAAAAAACGAGATTTTCTTGAAAAATCAAGAAAATCGATCGAGTTTTCTGCTTAAATTCATAAATCTAGAAAAGAAAACACTAAACTCTCAATCTCTCAGGAATCAGAAAGCTCTGATACCAATTGTAAGTCCTAAGATCTCTGATTCTTTTAAGAGAGAGAAAGTAGAGAGAGAGTAATATGGAGCGCAAGATCTGATTTCTATTAAGATGTGCGTTTGTTAGTTACAAAACAAAGGAGCAAAGGGGACTTAAATACCCCAAGCCCTTACAAACAGATAAAACTACTAAAAGCAGTAAAAGCATTAGAATAAATACAATGATTACTACAGAATTTGGACTTAACACAAATGGCAAACACATCATAGATCACAACCGCAAAATTGGACATCATAAATCAGGTCCCCAAAAAAATCCAGAAAACTTGTAAGATAAGATATAGAAAACAAATTAGAATGTCGATCTCACATTATATCAATTGTCCCTCAAATGCTGGAAGTTTCAGCTTATAAAAGCCTACAAGACATCATACAAATCTCTCAAGCACCATAGAAATCTAAATTTGACAAACAAAAATTATAAGGTCAAGTTAAAGTGAATGGGAGGAACAAATTTGGAACCTCAAATAGGTTTCCAAGTACGTTGTAATGAAAAATAGTATTCTCTTTTGAAGAAACATGTATAAACAAAATCATAACTCATTATTACCCTCATAGAAAAGCAACATGACCTGGTTGGTGGTTGTAGACTCAAAAAGAGAATAAAGATTTCATTATTATACACACACACACACACACATATATATATATATAGAGAGAGAGAGATAACCTGCAAAGGGACTTCATTTCATCTTTCCAACCACACTCGGTAAGTCTTTCCCATAAAAGATCATTCAATGTTCTTTCTCTCCACTCTCAATCAACTAAAACAATTGAATCAAACCATAAGTACACACTTTTATCCAAATTGATGAACTAAGCAGTCAAATCTCCAATTCAACAACTTGAAACAAACACAACAATAACAATAACAAAAAAACTGAGCCCTAATTAACAGTATATCCAACAAAATTGTACTTTGATGTTGATAATTTCTTGAAGAGTCGGCTCTCGATCTTGATCTTGATCTTCTGCATCTAGCTTAGGTGGACGTTTGATCGAAGACCCTCCTAGATTCATACAGACAGAAAGTTAAATGATTTTAATGAAATCGAAACACAGAAAACCAAATCTGAAATTGAAACACAGAAAACCAAAGTTAATTCAAGCTGAAACACAGAAAGCTAATTGTTTATATGCAGGCGAGCGTACTCTCGGTATGGCTTGAAGTGAAGAGGTCTAAGGGGAGGTCAGACCTAGGTAGTAGGAAGTCATACCTTCCTTTCTGGTTCTCCATTTCATGAAGAAAGGTTTGAGGTATGGGCTGAATATGTACTATCTTTGTTGACTGGTTTTAAATTTTTTTTGCATCAAAGACTTGTATCTCATGCTTCATAACTTGTAATTAAGAGATTTTTCAATTTAATGCTTAAATTGGTAGTACCTTGTGCTTTAAGATTTGTCTTTAAGACATTTGATCTAAATGTATATTAAGGTAGTATAGATAGGGGTGATATCAATTGAAAACCAAGTTTCATTGGAAACTTTGGAAACCAAATTTCAGCCATTGATCTTTATAATTAATGGTTAAGATTCATTTGAATTATATATGGTAGTAAATTAATTAATTTATTAATAATAAATAAAAATAATAGATAAAAAAGGTAAATATGTCTTTTGATTTTGTGTCTCAAATATGGCAAAAAAAAGTTTATTTTATTTAGATTACTTGAAACCAAAATAAAATTTCCCACGCAATCTAAATTTTGTTATTTTTTACTATGAAAACGTGGAACATTTGTCTTTTCATCAAAAAAATTATTTTTCTTTTAAAATGTAAGAAAATATTTTTTTAATTTCATTTTATTATAAAATTTTCTATGCAATCTAATATTGTGATGAAACAGGATGAATTTGTGGATTACAGATTTCATCAGGTTCATCGTGTTAGCATTATTGTTTCATAATGAAAATAGATTCATCAGGTTCATCGTGTTAGCATTATTGTTTCATAATGAAACATGATGAATTTGTGTCATTTTTGTTAATTTCCCATTTTTGTTTCATTACCTGTTCAGTTACATATCCGTATATGAAAATAGATCCATTAGGTTCATCGTGTTAGCATTATTGTTTCATTATTACCATATATAAGTTAAATTAAAATTAAATAATTTACCTAAATTAAATATCTCATTTTTAAATTAATCAATGATTATTATTACCATATATAAGCTAAATTAAAATTAAATAATTATTAATATAATAATAATAACAACTATCATATATATTATGAAATAATGTAAAAGACAAAAATAACCTTTTCAGTTGAAAATAAAAAAAAAAAAAAAGAAATTCACTGATTGATTGATTTCGGTTTCCAAATCTTCCACTGTAACGATACTTGTTTAGTCTTGAACTTAGAAAACGTAATTAATCACTTTCTCATGTATTTTTCCATTTTCTTTAAATCTTCCACTGTAACGAATAAAAGATAATTGGATTGTAGTTACACGTTGTCAAATGTAAACAACTTAAAACTATTTAAAATTTTGAAACTCATTCAGCAATTATCCAAACTTGAGGGGAGTAAAATATAAAATTCCAGAAATCGTTGGTTTTCTGGACATCGCCTACGGTTAGGGTTCTGAACCTTGAAAAACCCTCACACCACTGACACCAGAGATCTTCCTGTGAATCCTCTTCATTCTCCCACCATCAACGAAAATGGCAATGGCAGCATACCTTTCTAGAATCACCAGGTTCTCTGCTTCCCAACAAAACACACTACGAACCTTCTCCTCCTCTTCTTCTTCTTCACCCTTTTCGTCATTTAGGGATTTGAAATCAGCGATCAAATCAGAAAAAGACCCTCTCAAAATCGCCAAACTCTTCGAATCATCCATTTCCATACCCACATTTAGACGCTACCGCCCCCTTTTCACCCTCTCCGTCCACAAGCTCTCACGATCCAAACGCTTCGACCTTATTGACCGCATACTCACCAACTCCATCACCACTTCCCCGGCTCCTCAGCTTTCTTCCGAAGGTTTCTGGCTCCGGATTGCGATGTTATACTCTCAGGCCGGAATGGTTGACAATGCACTCCAGGTGTTCGACAAAATGCTTCAACAACAGAATTGCACCGTTACTGAAAAATCACTTTGTGGGGTGCTTTCCGTGATGTTAGATAATAAAATTTATCATGATAATGATAAGTTTCATCAGACTTTTGAAGCTTTTGTAAAGAAAATGGATGTTTCGCCTGGTGTCAAGTCGTTTAATTTGATGTTGAAAGCCCATTGTAAAGGGGGTCGATTGGACGAGGCTCATGCGTTGATTGCAAAAATGGAAACTGAAGCTAATTTGCAGCCGAATATTGATTCTTATAACGTATTGTTGGGAAGTTATTTGCATATCAAGAAAAAGAGTGAGTTTGATATGGTGGTGAAAAAGATTAATGAGAAAGGTTTGGAACATAATTTGACCACTTACAATCATAGAATTTTAAGGTATTGTAAAAGCAAAGAGTGTGTCAGGGCTAAGAAGTTGTTGGATGAAATGATATCAAAAGGTGTGGAGCCCAACTCTTTTACTTATTGTGCTATTATTTTTGGGTTTTGCAAGGTAGGTGATTTGGAATCTGCCAGAAAGATTCTTGAAAAAATGGTGAGTGATGGTTATGTTAAGGCACCATCTTTTGGTTATTATATGTTGATGAAGCATATGGTTGAGGAGGGAGAATTTGACAGTGGATTGGAAATCTGCAAGGATATCATTCAGAAGAAATGGGTTCCTCCGTTTAAGGCCACCGGGCTTCTGGTGGATGGATTGGTAAAAAATTCAAAAGCAGATGAGGCAAAGGAAATCGTTGAAAAGTTCAAGAGGCAGCTCAGGGGATCTGCACTAGAATCATGGGGAAAGATTGAAGCTGATCTTCCTATATAAACAAACTCAAGTTGTTTACAGGAAATAAACAGATTTCACAATCTATTATCTGAAAGAAAAAGGTATGCCAATGGCTTGTTAGAATTTGTACTTGCTAAATGTGACATTCCTGTGTACTGTGTCTGTGTAGTGGTTAAAATTTGATTCTAAGGTTAGTTCTTATTTTGCTTTAAAGGTTTATACTTTTTGGATGGAACTTGATTTTGCTTATGCCAAGGTTATCATAAATTGTAACTTGTGCTGCGAGGTTTAAATGCCAAGTTAGTTTTGCGTTGCCACTGCAGGCTCTTGCAATCATAACCGTTGTGTACAGTCCTTGTGAAGCAAAATTTTGTTAGTAGCTCATGGGGTAACTTTGCACTAATAACTATATATGATTAGAAGTAACCAGAATTTATACATCAGTTTACTACTTTGATTATGCAATGCATTAGTTTTTCACATTATGATATATCAGATTGATCTGGTTCTTATTTTGAGCAATTTAGCTAGTTTCTATTGTTAATTAAGAATGGATTTTTCAATATCATTGGACTGTTCTTTAGTAAATTTGCTGTAACTTCTGCTATTGTTGAAATACAAGAACACTCGTATCATTAAACTGTTTAATTGATGAAGTTTTACCATGTCAACTTTGAACCAGTAATTACTGCCAATCTTTTATGAGGTCCTTCTCATTGTTATTATCAGATATAAAGATCCTTGTTGTCCTGGTGGCTAGACATTTAGATTATTTTTGTGATTATTTAGATTTTATTAAAAAGTATATAGTATGATCAGATGGGGCAAATAGGTTATTGTTTTGTATGACATCAGGCTGCCCTTTGTATAAGAGTTCAGGGTTATTGTGTCAACTTTTGAGTTGAATTTAATAAATTCAAATAATAATATATACTTGGTGAACCTGCTCTTTTGCCCAACCGGATGTCCTAAGTTAGCTTATGGGTCAAAGATATCTACAATACACTATCCCTTTGCTCTTCTCTCATGAACACATAGGGTTAGACTGTAACCGCTTATAACATATGCTCAGAAAGTCAAAATGGCTTTCACGGAATTGTCCTCGTGTAGGGAGCTGAGATCTAGATGGATGTTGGAGTTAATCTTGATGGTATGTCTACCTCATGCATATGTGATAGTTCTTTATTATGCAAACATGCTGGCATGTGGTGCTTGGGCAAATAATAGCGATGAATGCTATAAGATCGGCTTTAGATACTGCGAAATAAAATCACATAGTAGATTTTTATGTAGAACTAGTGTTGGACCCGTGCATCGCACGGGAGGATAAACTTTTTGTTGGAATATTGAACCGAGTTAAATGAAACGTAATTTCTCTGTTAACAGTTAATGAAATACAATGTGAAAAACGAATATATTTTCATAAGTGGTTAACTTGCATATATTCTTAATCGTTTGTTATTATGAGTTTGTGCAATAATATTGGTAATAGTTTTGTATTATATTATTTAAAACTCAAACGACATGTATCACAACATATTTATCTGACTATTGACTTCAAGACCTCATAGTATTAATCGATAAAAATAAAGATATGTATATATATATATATATCTTATTCCCCTACTTCGAAAAATATGATTGTGGGTTTTGAAAAATATAAACAAATCCTCACTAAATAAAATAAAATATAAAAAAATAGTTTTTCAAAGAAACAAAAATATAGTGGAATACCTTTTGTTCAGTTACAGGTTCCGCCATTGACACCCGACCGTTTGTCTTCTTCTTGTACTCGGATGATACATAGAGAAGCTATATATATTTATAGTGAATGTAGAGAATATTTTAAGTTCTTTTATTTTCATTTTCGATTTTACATTTAAATGTAAATATATTAAAAATATGGAATAATATTTTTATATCTACATCGTTTCTATTTTATTTTATTTACTCTTGGTTAATTTGGAAAGTATTGCGGAATATTTTTATTTTAAAGAATACGATAATTTATTAGTGTATCTCATTATTTTTTATTTTTAATTCATATCAATCTTTTTTTTTCTTTTAATGCTCGTGAAAAAAATACGTGTAGATTTTATATTATGCTAATATAAAATACGTGTAGATTTTATAAAATAAAATATATTTTATATTAGCAAAAAAATACGGAAGAAAAAAGAGTTTATATTAAAATATGGAAAAAGATTTTATAAAATAAAATATGGAAAAATCATTATGAGATGTAATATAAAAAAAATACGGAAGAAAAAAGATTTTATATTACATATCATTAATATAGATTTAAATTTAAATGTACATTTAAAATAGATTATGCTAATATAAAATCTATTTTATAAAATCCTCCACCAAAAAAACAAATAGTTATATTAATAAATGAGTATCCATTCCACAAATAGATGATTATATGAGATACTGTGTTTGGAAAGGTTGTACCAAAGCATTAAGAAATTGTAAATTAAGTAATTGACTTTAATTAGTTGTAACTTGTGCTTAAAATGTTATAATTAAGAGTTTTTTATACCATTTTTATAATATAGTATAGATAAAAACCATTTACATTTTATAAAAATCATGAATACTTTACCTCCTCCAAAAATTGAGCCTTGGACAAGTAGATGCATAATCATGTTGTTAACTATATCTATACTATATAATGAAAATTTTAAAACGGTTATTGTACAAATTGTTGTACAATTACAATTACCACCCTTAATCTTTTGTACAATAACATTTACTACCCTTACAATGTTACATTTACCACTCTTACAATTACTTATTTAATTTATTTTATATTCCTTACTTTTTCATTTTACATTTTACACCGTTATCATATTAACACAAATAATCGTATATGAACAAAAATGCAATGAAAAAATCCGTTCCTTTTTTTTTTTACAAATTATACCATTATAATCGTCTCGTCAATACCTTCAAAACGAGCCCAATATTGAATATTTTTTAATTTAACCGTACTATTAAATATCAGAATATATACGAATTATCTATACTAATAAAACGGTTATTGTACAATCTTTTGTACAATAACATTTACCACCCTTACAATGTTACATTAAAATCCTTACAATTACTTATTTAATTTACTTTATATCCTTACTTTTTCATTTTACACCATTATCATATTAACACAAATAATCGTATATGAACAAAAATCAAGGTTCTAAATGGCGTGAGGCGTGGCGTGGCGGCGTGGCCAAGCCTCAAGCCTTAGGAGCCATGGCGAAGCCTTAGGAGTCATGGCGAAGCCTTGGCGTTTTCAAGGCGTGACTTATGGCGTCAAATTTCTAATTTATATATAATATTATATATAAAAACATATGTTTTGGTGTGTTTTTCAATGAGTCAATAGTAATAAACAAGTTAAATTAGGTTATATATATTAAAAACTCGCAAATAAGACATTAAAAACATAAAAAATACCAAATATTGCATTACAAAAACTGCGCATTAGGCCATGGCGTGCCACGAGCTTAACGTGGCGTGAGACACAAGCCTTGGTGCCATGGCGCGCCATGGCGGCTGTGCGGCGAATTTTTTAGAACAGTGACAAAAATGCGATGAAAAATACGTTCATTTTTCTACAAATTATACCATTATAATCGTCTCGTCTGACCTTCAAAACGAGCCCAATATTGAATATTTTTTAATTTAATCGTACTATTAAATATCATTAATATCTACAAATTAATTTGTTTTCTATCCATACGTTTTATTTATTTTTCTACCATTAGCACATTAAAAATACATAATCGTAAAATACGTTTCATTCTTATTATAAATTATATCATTATAACTTTTTTCGTCAATAATTGTAATATAAATTAATTATTAAATATCTTTATAGGTTTAGGGTTTTATAAATTGTGATTCTTAGGTTATGATTGATTGTTGATGACATATTTATAAGAAAGTAGCATTAATAGTTCGTTTTTTACTTACATTCCGCTGCATTGTGCGGGTATATGCCTAGCTATATAATGAAAATTCTAAAACGGTTATACGGTTATTGTACAATCTTTTGTACAATAACATTTACCACCCTTAATCTACTGTACAATAAAATTTACTACCCTTACAATGTTACATTTACCACCCTTACAATTACTTATTTAATTTACTTTATATCCCTTACTTTTTCATTTTCATTTTACACCGTTATCATATTAACACAAATAATCGTATGTGAACAAAAATGCAATGAAAAAATACGTTCCTTTTTTTATAAATTATACCATTATAATCGTCTCGTCAATACTTTCAAAACGAGCCCAATATTGAATATTTTTTAATTTAACCGTACTATTAAATATAAGAATTTATACTATATAATGAAAAAACTAAAATGGTTATTGTACAAACTTTTGTATAATTACATTTACCACCCTTATAATATTACATTTATCACCCTTATAATTACTTATTTAATTTACTTTATATCCCTTATTTTTTTCATTTTTCATTTTACACCATTATCATATTAACACAAATAATTATATATTAACAAAAGTGCAATGAAAAAATACGTTTATTTTTCTACAAATTATATCATTATAAGCGTCTCCTCAATATTTTCAAAACGAGCCCAAAATTGAATATTTTTTAATTTAACCGTACTATTAAATATCATGAATATCTACGAAATAATTTGTTTTCCTGTCCATACGTTTTTTTTTTCCACCGTTAGCACGTTAAAAATACATAATCGTAAAATACGTTTCATTCTTATTATAAATAATATCATTATAATTTTTTTCGTCAATAATTGTAATATAAACTAATTATTGAATATCTTTATGGGTTTAGGTTTCATAAGTTGTGATTCTTAGGTCATGGTTGATTATTGATGAAATGTATATAAAGAAATAGCATTAATTGTTCGTTCTTTACTTACATTCCGCTGCATCGCGCGGGTATATGCCTAGTGTGTATACGAAATTCAAATCATTTCCTTTCATGTTAGTTTAATTGTAATCATACCAATCAAGGTTCTAAATGGCGTTAAGGTGTGGCGTGGCAGCGAGGCCAAACCTCAAGCCTTAGGAGCCATGACGTGACTTATAGCGTCAAATTTCTAATTCATATATAATATTATATATAAAAAGTTAAAAACGTATGTTTTGTAGTGTTAGGGGTTGTTTGTATTTTTTTCAAAAAACCTCTTAATACCTCTTAAGTCTGAATCGGTCAGACATTTTTTTCGTTCATACCGCTTTTTTTTTCTTCAGATTTCAGATCCTCTTAACTCTTAAATACATCTGAAACTAGAAGTGGTGACCCTTGAAAACAAGCGCCACCCACCTCTTATTAATCAGACCTGAAATAAGACTTCAGACTTCAGACCTCTTAAAAAACAAACGTCACCTTACTCAATGAGTCAATAGTAATAAGCAAGTTTAATTAGGTTATATATTAAAAATTTGCAAATAAGGCATTCAAAACGTAAAGAAAAATCAAATATTTCATTACGATAACTGCGCATTAGGCCATGGCGTGCCATGGGCTTAACGTGGCGTGACACACAAGCCTTGGTACTATGACGCGTCATTACGACTGTGTAACGAGTTTTTTAGAACAATGATACCAATTACCCAGTTGGCATTAACTACTAGCAAAATGTGAGTGGTCAATGTATCCATTTCATCATTCAATATCAAATTACAAGATGTTCAACTAGTAAGCTTTTTGAGAGTGTACAGGAGACTTATTACACCTTCCCTCCTCCTAATAAAGATATCATCTTCTCATCAATATAAAATAAGCAAAGAACACTAAATTTCAAGATCTGGGGAATGATTAAATCTCAGTATGCCACCGCATTATCCTTGTTTGTTCCTTTAATATATATATATATATATACTAGAAGCGTATTCGCGCAATACAGCGAAATACATCACGATTTTTTAATGTTTCATTTTATTTTATTTTATTTTTGTCGATTTACAGTACGATTTTGGATGATTTTGAGAAAGCGATAATGTTTTTTTTATAAATTTGTTTAATTTAGACTTAATAATATAATGTTTTAAATATAAAAAAATTAAGTATTTTGTTATAACTTAATGATTATCTTATATATTTTAATGACATCTAGAAAAAATAACCAATTACATTTTTAATAATATAATTAAAACAAATTTATAGTAATATAATATATTAATTAATAGTGATACATGAAAAGATCTGCATAAAAGGAAAACCCTACATATACCAAATTGGTGGGTGTTAGAAGTCTGCAGTAGTAATATGTATATTGTATTTTGATACTTGTAAATTAAGATATTTTTAAAATTTTGCATAAAATGATGGTACCTTGTGCCTAATAATTTGTATTTAAAAGTTTTTTACCCCTGCTTTATAATATAATATATATATATATATATATTGATTAAAATATAATTTGTTTAATTTCGGCAATTGAATATAAAATATAATTACTTTCATTATATACTTATTTATTTTGTCTATTTAATAATTATATTTAAATAAGATTACTTTAAATATATTAATAAATAAAACTGGTTAATAAATAAAACTAATTAAATACGAAACTTTTATAAAATTCTATAAAGTTAAAACTGATTAAATACGAAAAAACTACGAAAAAACAGGTCGTGCAGTTACAAACTATGACGAAAAAACTCAATTGAAAAACCTCTCCACTATGTGAAAAACCTCAAAAGGAGATTTTTGCTTTTTGAAAAACCTCACGAAAAACCTCCCAACGAGCACATTGTGGATGCTCTTAAAACGGGGAGTGTTATTTGCACCAAAAAATGAATGTCTTAAAAACCGGGGAGTGCTATTTGCACCAAAAAGTGAATGTGTTAAATACATTGTTTTCCGTCCAAATCATTTTTAATGAAATATGTCATTTCACTCGACATATATATATATATATATATATATATAATTTTTTGTTTATATATATACACATTATCTTTATATATATATATATATGTGTGTGTGTGTGTGTGTGTTTTAGTTTTATTGATTTGATTTGATTTTATAAATTTATAACTTTTGATTTTATTGTAACTTTGTAAATCTAACACAAAAATGCATACGTGGAGGGTTTATTTGTCATTTTTGAAGTTTAGGGTACAATTCCGTAACAAACGCCAAACATTAGGTACCAAATCTGTAATTTACTCTCTCTCTCTATGATTAGAGTAAATTACTACATATCGTTCACGTCTTCTTCTTCTTTTTTCATATATATCTCTCTCTAAAAATCTCTCCAACTTCTCTCTAAATTTGCTCTCAATCCATTGAAGTAATCGACGAATCAATTACATATTCGGAATCTACGCTTCGAATCATTCCTAGAGGTTTAAACTTCTTCTTAAGTTATTTAAGTTGGTAAGTTAATGTAGTTAAACCGGGTTGTTACATATACAATATGATAAAATAGTATAATAAAGTGATAAAATAGTATAAAAAAATATGGCGGCTTTGTAAACCGGGTTGTTACATATACAATATGATAAAATAGTATAAGTAATTGATAAAATCATATAATTGATATATATGTTTCACAATTGTAAAAATATATATCGAGAACATTTACAATTACTATGCACTATTCACGTCACTATTCATGACACTATGCACGTAACTATTCATGTCGCTATGCAGGTCGTGATTTTTTCAATTTATCGATCAGATCGAGGTGCACCATTTGAACACTGGATGACAATGCCTGAAATAGGTGTCTTGATTGCTTCAAAATATAATGTGATATTACATGTTATAAGTATGACTGGCAGTGGGACGTACTTGTCGCCAGGGACGGACATAGAGGGTGGTTACGGTGGCACGTGCCACCGTATCATTTCTCCGACGAAGGGTAAAATTTTTACGTTCGTGAAAGGTGCAACCGTATCGTTTTCGAGTGTGCTACCGTATTTATTTTCGAAACTTCAAAGGTGCACCAAATCTTAATTTGAAAGCCCATTTTTTCACTTCTATTCTAGCCCAACTCTTGAAATCAATCAAAAAAACCATAAAAATCTCTTGAAATCAACCACAAAAACCGAAAAAATCTCTTAAAATCAACCAAAAATACCGAAAAAGTCACTCAAAATCGATAAAAAAAACTTAAAATGTCTCGAAATCAAGCAAAAAACTTTAGAATCCCTCTCGAAACGGTGGAATTAGACTAAAAATACATCGGACAATATTGATCGCCGGTAAAAAAAATTAAGACATGTCGATAAAAATCGTATGAAAAATATGGTGCCACCGTATGAAAAAGTTGTTGCGTCTGTCCCTGCTTGTCGCTTAGGTCCACTCCGCCGACGTGGCATGAACATGTTGTTTTTACAATTGGGTACGTTAATGGTAACCATTATGTGAAATTAGATATGGCAGAAGGATACCCGTTTCCGCAAATTGTAGGACATTTTTTTCCATTACCATTATCCGTATGCTGCTGGATGGGCTACCCCTTATTCAGAGCAAATACAGAATTACATGCAGCTTTTACGTGTTAATTGTACTACGGATAATGTTATTTTAGAATAATCTAATGTAATATAGATTATTATGTTTTATTTATATGTTAAATCGCAATATTTATGTTTTATTTTTATAATTATATAATTATAAAAAATTAGTAATATTTATATTTATAAATATTTATTTATTTTTAAATCAAACCAAAAAGTAAAAAAAAATTAAAACTATATAATACAAATAAATAAAAATATATAATAAAAAAACAACAAAAAAACAAAAAAACACAATTATTTTTCCAATCAATAAGGGGCAAATAGCATTTTTTTTTACTATATAGTCAATTACATGTGATATTCGCAAATCAAAAACGTGAGTATGGGTCACGGGCTAAGTTGCTGCACACTACTTAGATTTCCTTAATAACGGTAATGCTTTTATGTTTTCATAAAATGAAGATGTTATTATTTGAGCCTCTATTGATTTATAATTTTTCATAAAAATTATAGCATGTTGATGTTAATTTTTTTTTTTTTTTTTTTTTTTTTTTTGAAAAGATGGTGATATAAACATTGTACATCTATTTAGTGGACAAAACAATAATCAAAACATTTTGTAAAAAATATTATAATTATATATTTTAACACCCCAAAAATAAGACAAAAGTAAAAGTCCACTTGCATGATTAGTCAAAAGCCAATGATCTGAAAGTGTTGCTATTAGCTTTAACTAGGAACGTATTTGGTTTTTCCTTCAGTTTTCACGTATCTTGACTAATTTTGCGGGACTAAGTAGATAACAGTTGGAAAAGAAAATTCCTAGATGCATGACCATGAGGAAAACTCGAACTATCGACCTATATGGGGAGGAGCTCCGAAGCCTAACCTTTAGAAAACAATAATATGTAATGGTGTCTTAAAAGTTTTTAGTAACACTCTTAAAAAGACCATTAGTTATCCGATAAAGTTCAACATTTAGTAACGCCCATTTTTTTGCCCACTTATGAAACCTTTTCTAAAAGATTTTTTTTTTAAAATTTTTCAAAATTCAAATAACAAAAGGGTTATTAAAGACGCACATTTACGAACATTTGTTTCTTAGCATTGGCCCTAAACCTGTGTCTAAATACAACACCGTATATACAATTATGGCATCATCTCCAGATTGGCCCCAAACTTGGAAACACCATGAATGTAAACCATCTGAGCTGCAGATTCAAGCCTAGCTTCATAAATAAACACATGAGAAAACTAGCATCAGTTTGGTGTTTCGCCTGATCCAGCCGTAAGTGAAGGCAAAAGCCACCATGATTAATTATGATCACATGAAATAATCAAAACTGGATTCATCAATAATAATACGATTCAAAACCTTGTCATTAGGTTTTGAAAGACAGAGGTTAATTTGGGATTTGAACCAAAAAGTTTGATAGAGTTCACAATCATATGAGTAGATTCAATGTAAGAATATTATTTAAAACCTTATCATTAGGTGTTACTAAAATGAGTTTTCTTATGAATTCAAGAAATGAAGGTATTAGTATGTGGTATGTAATTAGTGATTTTATACTTATATTAATTGTTGATTTGTTACCATATTTGTTGGTGGACGAACACGAAAAAAAAAATGAAATTTCTTAACGAATGAACACAAACATAAAAAAATCATTCGAATACCTAATTAGTACAAATCATCGAGGAATTGAAACATGAAATCACTTGAAGTCTCTAGCTAGTAATTATATGGTGAATGCAGTGGCCTTACACATGGGGCAAACGTTTTTACGCAAAAGCCAAGTCTTGATGCATTCTGAATGATACCCATGTCCACATTCTAGTCTTCCCATCTTCTTGTATTCATCATCGTATTCATCTAACCAAATAGCACACACATCATCAGATTCATCTTCTTCCCCTTTGCCGCTCTTTTCTCGTGCCGCACTCGCTTGCAGACGCCGTGTGATCGTTTCCTCTGATAAACCAGAACCCGTACGAGTTTCGAATGGATTGTCAACTGCTTCTTCAAAAACAAGAGTCTCTTCTTGGTCGATTGTCCACCAAATGTTGTCAGCTTGATCTGCAGGGTCATAAAAGTTTCCATATCTGTCCAAGATTGAGTTTTCTTCTAGCATTGCCGGAATCAGAGTATACGAATGAACAGGAGGCTGTTGTTGTTGATCGATGGTTGCGAGTGGGTGGACTTGAGCGTAATTAGTAAAATGGGTGTTGAGGATGAGGACTTGGTCAACATATTCCACCGGTGGTTGTGGGTTGAAAACGGCGTAGTTTGGTGTAGGATTGCAAATCCAGCCTCTTCTATGATGTTGAAAACTGTAGAGGTGGTTGTATGGTTGATAATATGGATTCATCTTTGAAGCAGGTAGAAACTGATTTTGATCAGAAACTGTCTTTATTAACTCTGGGTGGATGAAGATATATGTAAACGAAAGGTATGTGATTGATTGATTGAGTGGAATTAATAAGGAAAAAGAGTAGAATGAATTGATTATAAGGATGATCTTGTTATATATATATATATATATATATATAAGAATTAAATCTCTTCTCTTCATTAATAAATATCCAAAGATTTGCATTCCTAATTGAAGTCTGATACGCATAGATACGATTTAAAAAGTTTCCGAAATTCTTGCACTTAACTTTGATTATGTATGGAAATTGACAAGTCGATCCTAACGTAAAAATCATTTATTAATAACGGTAATTAAATAGATCATTGACGTGTCTTGGTTGATGATTAAATAAAGGAAGCAATTAATTAATTATAGTATAAATTATATTAAAATAGAACATATTTTGTTTAGATTCAATTTTTTTTTATAATTTTCATACAGATACAATTTCATATATATATATATATATATATATATTGGAAGGATATTTTGCAACCCTGAAAAAGGTTGCAACCCTTGCAACCCACATCTTAACCGTTGGATTCATGATTGACGGTTATTTTATTTTTATTTTTCTGTTTTTTTAATTAAAAATATTGGGCCCCATATCTATTGTAACCACCGATCATGAATCCAACGGTTAAGATGTGGGTTGCAAGGTTTGCAACCTTTTTAAGGGTTGCAAATGAAACAACCTATATATATATATATATATATGTGTGTGTGTGTGTGTGTGTGTGTGTGTGTGTGTTGGGGGGGGGGGGTTTAATACGAGAACAAAATCTATTTAGGCTATGTTTGGCAAACTAGTTGATAAGCTAGCCGATAGCTGATAAGCTAGCTAATGAAAAAGTCACGTTTGACAAAAACTAGTTTATAAGATTTAAAATTACCAAATATGACATCTAGCAAAAATAATCAATTACAATATTTAATAATATAATTAAAATAAATTTATAGTAATATAATAAATTAATTAAAATACCCGTATTTCGATCCCGTATTACCGAAATACCCCAAATCTCTCTCATTTTGCCGAAATACCCCTTTTTTTCCGGGATCGTGGCCGGGATTGACACCCATCCCGGGGTTACCTTCATCGGCGGCATGAATAGTGACCGAAATACCCCTTTTGGCTGGGATCGTGGCTGGGATTGACACCCATCCCGGGGTTAGCATCATCGGCGGCGTGAATAGTGGTTTTCCCGGCGTTAAGCCGGGATGAATAAGGGAATCCCGGCATTAGTCCGGGATGAACAGTAATTTCCCGGGGTTGGGGGCCGGGATGGAAGAGATTCTTGATCAAAATAAAATCGACGGTTGGGATTAAGGGAAATTAGGTTTAGAAGTGTTCCCCCATTATTATAAAAGCATGGTCCCCAATTCAAACCCCACCCCACACAACCACTTCCTCTCTTCTACTTCTAACTCTCTCTTCTATCTCGTGTATATCACGCTCGGATTTCGACTTGAGTTATTGGAGTTTTAGCAATCTTCGATATGTCTCGTCTACTTACTTTGGTAAGTTTTCTTTTAACCCCATTGTAGTTTTATATTTTATAAAATATTTGTTGTATGTTATTTAGACTATGTGTTTGATTATGCGTTTATTTTAGAGATTATGTGTTATGTTTATGTTGTTAATATGCTAGAGTATTTCGTGTTTTTTAGAGTGTTGCGTTAATTTTAGAGTGTTTTATTAATTTTAGAGGTTGCGTTAATTTTAGAGTGTTGCTTTAATTTTAGAGTGTTTCGTTAATTTTAGAGGTTGCGTTAATTTTAGAGTGTTGCTTTAATTTTAGAGTGTTTCGTTAATTTTAGAGGTTGCGTTAATTTTAGAGTGTTGCTTTAATTTTAGAGAGATTGCGTTAAATTTAGAGGGATTGCGTTAATTTTATAGTGTTGCGTTAATTTTAGAGTGTTGCTTTAATTTTAGAGTGTTGCGTTAATTTTAAATATTTTAGAGATTGCGTTAATTTCAGAGTGTTGTTTTACTTTTAAATATTTTAGAGGTTGCGTTAATTTTAGAGTGTTGCTTTAATTGTAGAGTGTTTCGTTAATTTTAGAGGTTGCATTAATTTTAGAGTGTTGCTTTAATTTTAGAGGTTGCGTTAATTTTAGAGTGTTGCTTTAATTTTAGAGTGTTTCGTTAATTTTAGAGTGTTGCTTTAATTTTAGAGAGATTGCGTTAAATTTAGAGAGATTGCGTTAATTTTAGAGTGTTGCGTTAATTTTATAGTGTTGCGTTAATTTTAGAGTGTTGCTTTAATTTTAGAGTGTTGCGTTAATTTTAAATATTTTAGAGATTGCGTTAATTTTAGAGTGTTGTTTTACTTTTAAATATTTTAGAGTGTTGCGTTTATTTTAGAGGTTGCGATAATTTTAGAGATTGCGTTAATTTTAGAGTGTTGCTTTAATTTTAGAGAGATTGCGTTAATTTTAGAGTGTTGCGTTTCATTTAGAGTGTTGCGTTAATTTTAGAGTGTTGTTTGATATTATATTGTATGGTTGGGGCCATTTTGGCATTATTATAAGAAGATTAAATTGTTATCTTGCTATTCTTTGGTTGGGTTGTTACATAAAGTTTTTTATTTGGTACATATTTCCAAAAACATTTAATTAAATGAAATAACGATACAGTTTTTAAACCCAACTTAAAATAAGTATTTTTGGAAAGTGTAGACAAAGTTTCATATATAGAGGTTGCGTTAATTTTAGAGTGTTTCGTTAATTTTAGAGGTTGCGTTAATTTTAGAGTGTTGCTTTAATTTTAGAGAGATTGCGTTATATTTAGAGAGATTGCGTTAATTTTAGAGTGTTGCTTTAATTTTAGAGTGTTGCTTTAATTTTAGAGTGTTGCGTTAATTTTAGAGTGTTGTTTTACTTTTAAATATTTTAGAGAGATTGCGTTCATCTCCAAGTGTTGTGTTTTTTTTAAATAACTATAATCATAAACCTTTTAATCGCAACATATCGATTTGGATTTTGTCAAACGGGTGTAAATAACCCTAAGGGTTGTAGGGATTTAAGCAATCCATGTGATTCCCCTACTACCTGGAAGTCCAATAGAAATATTAACTATAACCAAAAGTCGTTGTCTTTTATTCGTTACTATGTAGGAGGATTTTCATTACGTCGATCTGTCTTTCAAAACACGCCTTGGGTTCGCCAAGGAAATTAGAGATATTTTTGCAGCGTGTCCACCAGAACGGGCACAAAACTTACATCAAATATTCGGACGGACACCGTTTGGTCCATGGCTGGAGCTTTCCAATACTGCGCAGGACCCCCTCCTAGTCTACATGTTTTTACAGTTCGAGGTTGACGTAATGAATGCCGATGAGGAGGAAATGTACTTCGATGTGCGTGGGAACCACATGCGCTTTGGTCGTCTTGAGTTCTGTCTTATAACAGGACTCCTTTTCGGACAAACACCCGACCTTCCTGTCATATCGGAAGGGTCCTTCGTCAGGAGGCTTTGGCCTAATCACGCCCCCGCTAATTTGAAGATGAAAACCATCGTCCAGACGATGAGAGGCGGCATGCAGGAGCTATCTGATGAGGATGTTGTGCGTGTTTGCTTAGTAGTGATGTTGGAAATCATGTTCATGGGTCGTGAGCTGAGTCAGGTGGTTACCGACACTGTCATTAGGGCCGTCGATGACCTTGTGACATTCGACAACTACCCGTGGGGTAGCCACATCTGGAGCCACACATACAGGTCTTTACACCACGCCACCGCTAGACGCCATTTAGAAAAGAACAAGAACATCAACAAGAGTACGTTGAATGGGTTCGCATACACTCTGAAGGTTAGATAAGTAGTATAACATAAATATTATGGCATCTTTCGTTTTTTTTTTACTTATTTCTCTATGTTGTGTAATTCCAGGTTTAGATCTTGGAGATGTTTCCTGTCTGTCGTCACCATTTCAACAGTCACACCGACAGGGCCATTAGGGGAACTCGTTGGGACCGGAAGATGGTACTGAATAAGGCTGCATGCGTTGCAATCTTCAACTCAGTTTCGGACGTACGCTCTATTACTATATTTCTAATTTTAGTAAGTAAAAAATTAACTGTTTAACTTAGTCCTGCATATTAAATCTTATATGTTTTACAATATATTTAGGTGAGGCATCCGGCTCTCGAGCGCCTCACTCCTACGGCTGTCAAACAACAGAGTCGTTGGTATCTATCCAGCGTCGCCTATTTGGAAAGAGAGGAGGCCAGGCGACCGACGAAGAGGTCTCGACGAAGAGATACTGATCACGATGACCACGATGAGGACGATGATGACGATGATTATGAAGATGATGAAGATGACGATGATGGCACGGGATATCAGGCTCCCCCTAGCTCCTCCCATCATGGAGCGCCGCCTCCCGACCCATACCAATACAGGTGGGTACGCTACGATGCGCTGCACGATTACGTCCACGGGTCCGTCGAGACACGCCTAAGAGAACTCGAGGCCCTCACCGCACACCTTCACCACACTCAGGTTAGTGTTTAACTTAATTTGAGGATATTACGTTCCATACTTGTATATTGGTTTGTATATTGATATGACGCTTAATACTTGTATTAGTTGGCAACGAGCTCGTCGCCGACCTACACGTCCCCTAGGTACGGACACACGTCGGCTGCGTTCGAACAGACGTCGGGTGGGTGGGGACCCACGTCGGCTGGGCACGAATAGACGTCGGGTGGGTGGGGACGCACGTCGGGTGGTTACGGACAGACGTCAGGTGGGTGGGGACACACGTCGGCTGGTTACGGACAGACGTCGGGTGGGTGGGGACACACGTCGGCTGGGCACGGACAGACGCAGGCCGATTATTACATACCCCAAATGATGACGAGCGACAATGTGTCAGGGTCGTCGTACGTGACACCGCCAGCACACCTCGATCAGGGTAGGTCATTCCTTAGCGATATGGTGGAAGATTTTTTGGGACCTTCCATCCCGGGTTCGATGGATTCGATGGGGTCGGCGGTTGACACCACCCAGGTGCGACTCCGCTCTCCTATGGGTAGTGATATCGTTGAGTGCCACTTCGAGGATGATGCTCCCATGCTTGACCAGTTGGAGGTGGTAACACTTGGGAGGGGGAGACGAGACATTGTAGCAGGCCCAAACTTACGTTCCCCATATACCCAACAACCTTCGACCACACCGGCCCCTCCGAGAAAGACCAAGCCAAAAGTGAAGGCAAAGGGTAAGGGGCAGGTTGGGGGGTCCACTACGATGACTTCAACGGGACAATCGATGCACGTTTCGGCGGCACAGATCGTGGACCAATGTCAACACAATCAGCTCCCCAACCTGTGTTGTCCATTTTATGGCGACCTTCAAATGGATACCGGTTTTTTCATGAAACTGCTTATGTAGGTTGTAACGGTGATTTGGAGGATTTGGTTAGTATTTAAATATAGTATAACACCCTCAATTTAGAAATAACAACTTATTTAATATTTTCTAAACACATCAATAACGATTCGTCTGCAATCACAATTTAAGAATGAATCTCCATACATATACATATCCTATATAACAGTCTATGATAAGGACGGGTGCTACTGAACCCAAAGTCAGCTACTATCTCCAATCTGCGAAAGACCTCATCAACTACTTACTCTTGCACAAGGCTAAGGCTCGACTCCCCAAAGCACTGCTAGAACCGAACCCCCAACAGGAACCTGATGCACATGCCGACAAATAAAAAAGGGTTAGGCTTAACGCCTAGTGAGCTCAAGAGTTTTAACATGAGTGAATGCACAAGTAAAATCATGCTAGAAACATTTACAGTTCTTATCAGCAGTTAACCAATTAATCACGTAGATGTGGAGTCAACGGGAGCGACCCATATCTCCAATCCGGTTCACCCAAAGAGGCAATGCACCTTGAAGCCGCTTTCTCTGGCAACCCAAAGGTCTGACACGCACCGGGGACTACCGCCTGCGGAAATTCCCCGACGGCGAAGGTCTAGGTACATAGGAGACTACCGCCTGCGGAAATTCTCCAAAAGTCACCCACCTACATTCCTATAGTGAATCACGGACTTGGTTCGTCCACATAATGCATATAGGAGGTCTCAAAGATGTGTTTCATCCCGTTAGTCATTCGGGTATCAACCAAGAACACAATATTACCCTCCTAAGCATGTAAATCCATCATATGACATAATATCCATTCAAATACTTCGTGAGAATATAAGGTCGCCAAAAAGGCATTCCAAGGAGGAATCATCATAATATCCAGATATGCATAAATGACTCATGGTAAGTTAATCATATACAAATTTCCACATAAACCCCAAACACTTATACATTAAATAAGAACGATT
The DNA here is from genome assembly GCA_023525745.1 of Arctium lappa. Taxonomy (NCBI): domain Eukaryota; kingdom Viridiplantae; phylum Streptophyta; class Magnoliopsida; order Asterales; family Asteraceae; genus Arctium; species Arctium lappa. The sequence continues at coordinate 19,830,050 of CM042050.1, forward strand.
GAGAAATCACATCAATGACAACACTTTAGAACCGGTTCACCCAAAGAGGCAACTTGAAATAGCAAATGCCTACACGACTCATTTTAGTGAAAACCGAGCTAAGATACTCAAAATCCTTTTTATCAACAATTGATGTCTTCCAAATAATGAAATGCTTTTAAACATCGTTTATGAAGACACATACCCCAAAGACGTGGTTAAACCGAAACTCGATACGTATTGGGACCAAAGATTTTCCAACGGTTTTATGAATGCAACACTCTCGGAATGCATAACACATGAACTTAGGTTTCAATTGTACAAAGTCATTAAGAATGCATAATGCCATGAAATGAACTCCATTTGTATAAAATTGCTAAGAACCCAAATATGAGCATTTTATATAATTCCACAACCCAAGTTTACCAAACATGAAACTTATTAAAATACCCACACTTGACAAATGTCAAGTAAAACATACTTTTACTTCAAAATACCCATTTTTGGCATGTACACCGTTTTAACAAATCAACTTGAACTCACCTTGCTAGATTTAGGTTAAATCTAGATTTTACCCCACTTTGAGCTCTTTTGAAGAAACTTGAATCTTCAAGCAAAACTTCCAAAAACCTAGATCCATAAGTTTCCAACCATAAACAATCATATAGAAACATTCCCCAAACAATTTACATAAAGATCTCAACTTATGTCAAAACCCTAATTTCCACAAATGAAGAAAATGGATGATTACCTCAAACCTCAACTTGAATCCATCCAACCAAAACCCTTGTAGAACACCAAAATGAACCATAAACTTCCAATCTTCAAATGGTGAAAGGGTTAGATGAAATCCTTAAGAACTTGGTGAGGAAGATGAAGATGAAGGTTTTGTGGTTCAAGATCTCAACTAGCTAAGTGATGATGAAGTATGAGGGTTGAGGGGGAAAACCCTCCAAAGAGGTAGAGGTTCGACATTTGAGGTTTGGGAGAGAAGAGGGAAGAAGATTTAGGGTTTGGGTTGAGAGAAATGAGGTTAAATGGCTGAAAATCGGGTTTTTAGCTCAACAGGGCGCTCCGCGGGTTATGCCGCGACCTTAAGTCGCGGCATAAGCCGCCCGTTTCCCCGAATACTCACATCCAGTGAGTTACGCGACTTGTGCCGCGAGCCAAAGTCGTGTGCCAAGTCGCGGTAGTCCCAAAACTTCGGTTTTCTCGTGTCATTCGAACCAGATTCGATTCCCGATGATTCCAAAGTAAAACTTGCCTGAATCTCGATACCTTTACGTCCCACGAGTCAACCGACTCCCAAAATAACACCTCGGGAAATTCCCAAATTTACGGGTGTTACAATCCTCCCAACCTTGGAATGATTTCGTCCTCGAAATCCACATTCCCAAAAGACCTTACCCGCAGGAAGATTTATCTTAACCCAATGGCCCGCACCACTATCACAACTCTTACATTGGTACTCCCAACAACTGTCCCTCTTGGGCACGTTATACCAATAATCGAGCGAACACTTAACTTTCCAAAGTAACCTTTTACCCACAAGGTTACGTTCATCTCCCAACCTTAGAGTTCTCATAATACCCCGAAAGCAACTTACGACCTTATCTAGTCATTTCCATCAAGAATACCCCAATCCGAACTATTCCCTTAGATACTTCTGATTACGACGCATCAAAGTCTCCTCAAAATTCATTTGTACTTAAAGTCCACCTCGACATTCCCACCAAATGTCTCCAAAATCATCATCACTAAAGAGTTATTGTCCTTTGACGAAATTTCCTAACGACTAGTTTGGTCTGAACCATCGCAACCTTTAAATCTGTTCCTCAAAGCTAACCCGGACACAATGTCTGCAAGTGCTCCCACACTTCCATAGACCCAAGCATTGTGTTTCCACCAGAAACATACCATTACGCTCTACAGATAGTCGATTATCCTAAATCCCATGAATCCTCAGATTCCTACAAATCCATTCCTAATATTGAACAAGATGTCCTTCCAAAACGCCCCAATGCGTCCTTCAGGTAACTGGTTAACCCAGATCCGGTTAACACTCAACTCCGTCCCAACATCAACCTCACAACATTCCTATAATGAAATCTTTATCACTACGGGAATGCTTATGCACATCAGTACTTAATCATCACCATCTAACCTTCTTTTAAATTCCATCACCGAAATGTCAATATTTCCCATGATCCAACCGGGATACCTCCCAAACATTCCCAGATCCAATGACTCCAAGAAAACAAGTCGACGCCTAGGACTAAACGGGGACTTCGAAAACGGGGACATCCCGCCCAGAATTCCATTCCCAACGGATGGTCGCACCCAGGTTGACACTTACCCGGATGCTAAATTTCAAATCTTACGCTTCTAACAAAAGGACCACCAGAAATTTCCTTTGATCGCGAGACCCACCAAACAGTACACCAACAACATAACCCATGATGCCACACCGACGAGCAACCCACCAAACGAACTCAAACCACGCCCAGATAATCACCTAAGACCTTGACTCGCATGACTAACGAAATATAAAATCACCCCTTAATTAACCGCAAAGGCTTAATCTACTACCTCCAACAACGCTCACATAATCAAAACTCAGACCCAAAATCCAAAACTGACCGCGAGTCGGATCATCCGACGCTTCGAATCCCAAGGACTCCCTTAGTCCCCAAATACAGCTCCTTTTTCCACAGGGTTTTAAATCCATATGCCTAATGAGTTCAAGGTTTTTCGACCAGCATGACAATTCGAATTTTATAAAACTTTTAGAACCCATACGTTCCATAACAATTAATGGTGCGGTAAAATACACTACCGTTCAACTGAAAGGTTTCAAGATTGCTTAACAACACAGCGCATAGAAAACTATTTCCAAAAACACCCTTGTTCAATGCTTACGTTATTAAAGAAAATAATAAAACATGCGCAACAAAGTACACTGTAAACGTAAAAATAGATTTATGCACCACGACACGTGCAATGAATGTTTGTACCACTACCAAAGAGAAATTTACAAATCATATCTTTAAAAATTCTTCCTCTTTACCCAAAAGATGTTGTGACAAAAGAATTTTCGATAAGTCCCATATGTATCAGCTTACTCCACAAAGCTCAGTAAAATAATGGGAATGTAAATAAGGTTTCGAGTCGAGTTTTAAAGCTTTAAATCGTATAGACGAACACATTTGATCAAAACAATAGTTACAACGTCATGAATACCGCTAACTCGTTAAATGCATTGCGGAGATTCTTAGCAGTAAGAGTTTAATGATTGAAGTATGATCAGAACAAAAGTCCTGTTTGAAATAACGTAAAATTTTTCATATGATTACTCACACCAACATTAAATTAAAACCAAGTGCAAATAGTATGCTACTATTGACATTTGTATAGAGTCCAAAGATAATTTTCATGAGATGAAATTCCCAAAACAACACGTAGGAAGACATCAATTAACGATATTCATAAAATAACGCACACCACGATGCATATGCATATGCTCCCAAAATTATTTACACAACGCAAAATGACGTAAGATGGGACTCCTTATCTCAACTGAATTTTCGCAAAATTCATTAACGTTAAACTCATGTGGTGCCAAAATTTTTATTTCAGGCTTTGCAGAGGCATCTTTTCAGGCTTAGCAGAGGCATCATTTCAGGCTTTCCAGAAGGCATCATTGCAGGCTTTGCAGAAGGCATCATTTCAGGCTTTGCAGAAGGCATCATTTCAGGCTTTGAAGAGGCATCTTTCAGGCTTTGTAGAAGGCATCATTTCAGTATTTTCAGAGGCATCATTTCAGGCTTTGAAGAGGCATCTTTCAGGCTTTGCAGAAGGCATCATTGCAGGCTTTGCAGAAGGCATCATTGCAGGCTTTGCAGAAGGCATCATTTCAGGCTTTGAAGAGGCATCTTTCAGGAATCGTTTGACCATGTGCACAAACCTATCTTCGCATGGACTATAAGTAGATGCTCCGGTGAAGTAGTAATTCACAACTTGCTATCTATCATTTCTACTCTCTTCGTCATTTACAAACATTCTCTACATTTTCATAACTTAATGGCTGGAGGTTCACGTGGAAGGGGGAGAAGGTCAGCGAATGGGGCTGGCACTTCACGCTCCGCCTACAGCGAACAATTAAATGATGGAGTTATGAGGGTTGACTGGGGAGTACCAGACACGACGGAGGAATGGGCGCAGTTTGGGATAAGTGCTTATGATGAACCAATTACGCCGCAAGAGTGGGAGCAGTATGATTTTGCACGAGAGTCATACTACAATGCTCATGGGGGACAATACCCACCTACGTATCCCACTAACCAGGGACTGAGTCTACCAATGTCTCAAGTACTGCCTACAAAGTTGAAAGACTCATGTGATGAGGCAAATGTGGAGATACGACATATCGGCAGGAACTGGCTACGCAACATGGAATTACAAAAAGAGAAGGAGGCCATTATTTCGGAGCAGAAGGAGTTCTTGGAGATGATGAAGCGGGATGTTAGGGAGAAGCAAAAGGAGATTAAAAAATTAGAAGATGAATTGGTAGAAATCAAAGAAAACTACACCGACATGGAGGAGCAAATGAAGGCAAAGGCTGGTTGGGTCAAGAGCATCCGAGAAATCTATCCGTAGTAGGTTTCTCAAAGGGTGGTTAATCTACCCGTAACGATGGTCTAATGTTTTCTTTTCTTTATTAATGTTTACTTTATCGATGCTTTAATAAAAGGATGCTTTAATGATTAACTTGTTTTTACACAATATAATTCCACAACCACGAAAAGGTATATTAAATGAACAATGAACATAAATATCATATCACTTCGCATACAAGATGAGGTCGTTACAATCAAGGGAAGTCAATGTTAAGGTCAATGCTATCATGCCTTAGGGTTCCATGTGGTTCTAGGTTCGATGGCCCCTGAGAGCGAAATCTTTGGCTACTTGAAGCTCTACTCCTGGGCACGGTTGAAGGGGCAGGAGTTGGACATTCACCAGGAGTATGTCCTACTGCTCCACACCTAGTACAAGTTCTCTGTATCGGATCCTCACCCCGGGATGGACGTTGATCGTTCTTTCTTGGTCTCCTCGCACGTCTCTTTGTTATTAACGGTGGATAGCATGGCGGAAGGGGGACGTGTGGCAAAACCCATGATTGAGGGGGTCCAACTGGATTGATTACTTCATGATATGTTGACCGATAAGTATGGGACGTGAAGTAACCTAGAGCTAGATCGCTGCAATCTCTACGGTTCATAGACCTTGCAGCTGTGATTGCATGACCACATGGTAACCCAGAATATTGCCATTGTTTACATTCACAAACACGGTTGAGCATATCGACAATCGCGTGTCCACGGGTATCCCGAACATCGAACTTATCATATACAATCCCTCTTACCCTCCATTGCGCAAACTTTCCCGCCCTTTTGAGAATCTTCGCCTCCGCCATTGGAGTGAGATGATTACGCATTTCACCTACAAACATGTGTGTGTTAACTATGGTACGAATTATAAATAACACAAGAAGAGAAAATAACATATAAGTTCAAGATTTCAAAGTTTATCAACCTCCCTTTTGTCGTCGAAGTAGGTACCACTCTTGTTGAAAAGATCGGACGTACTCCATAAGCCCGACAATCGGTAACCTACAAGCAAAACGGGACAGTGCATTCACCGACTCTGCACTATTAGAGGTCATTATGTTATATCTATGTGCAGGAAAATGGGCCCTTGACCACCTCTCCTTCCCAACAGTGTCCATAACTTGTGCTCCACGATCTACTTCATATCGTAGTGCATCCATGTATCGGTCAAACTCCGTAACCGTATATGCTTTGCATGCCTTCCAGTAGGTCGGGTGGTTTGTAGTAATACGCCTGTCCGCGCTTTTCACGTTCATCTCCAAATGTCGACAACATAGGGCATGAGGGGTCGATGGGTACACGGCAGAAATTGCGGCACTTATTGAAGGAGACCTGTCAGACATAAACACCAGCCCTTCTGGGACTCCGATACATTCTCTCAACCTGGACAGAAACCAACCCCACTCCTCCCCCGTCTCGGACTTGCCTACTCCGAAAGCCAAGGGCACGATGTTGTTATTTCCGTCCATGGCAACCGCCAAGAACATCATACCCAGGTAAGGTCCCTTTAAATGAGCAACGTCTATTACGATGACAGGACGCAGGTTTGCCAAAAACGTGCGGATCTGCAAATAACGTACAATTATTGTACATATACGTGGAGCAACTTTGTAAATGTTATAATTTATAATATGTAAAGATATGACGTGTTGATATACGTACCGCATATCCAAGAGCAGCGAAACAAAACTCAAAACGTCCATGCGAATCCGTCTTTATTCTGGTGTGTGTACCCGGATTCTTCAACTCCAAATATATAAGTACATAGGGAGTCGTTCGTACGACTCCTTGGGAGTGCCTCTCACCATTATCAGGGCCTTGCATCGCGCACGCCATCCTTGGTGGTAACCAATATTGAACTCGTACTGCTGGTTGATATCGTTGACGATGTCATTCAGCCGAAATGACCTGCTAGCGTCAATAAACTTCCCTTTCAAAATGTGGCCCAAAGTCCTTCTGTTGGCCTGTCGGTGTCTGGAATTCAGTTGCGTCCTGGAACAAGTGTGCACGTCGTTCAGTTTCCTAACGACAAACATCCCTCCTTTTGGGCCCACGGACTTCGCCGACATACGCCACTTACAATTTTCTTGCTCACAGACAACCACGTATCTGCTATTGTCGGATTTATCTGTTCTAAACACAAAACCCTCTTCCAAGAACTTAATTCCGAGCTGTATGGCCATTTCCTCCTTAGTATCAAATAGTTGTCCTTCATGTATGCTTGTACCGTGATTGTAAGGTACGGATTGGTAGGGTGGTATATTGGTCTCCGGGTTTGGAAGGGAAAGAGGCATATCAAAATAATCGTTATACTCACCAAGTGATTTATTGCTAGGGGTATATGTTTCTTCTTCTTCGTCCTCATCGGTATCGGTATTTGATCTGTCCAAATCAGATATACCCGTTGTGAAAACATGGGTTTCGCCATGAGCAACTCCAGCAAACCGTCTTTCTTCGTCTTCTTCTTCTTCCTCTTCCTCTGCTTGTTGTTCTTCTTCTAGTTGTGTCTCCGGAACAACATCGGGATAAGAGTCGTAAGGACGATATGAATGATCAGAATAAAGTGTGGTGTCGTAGGATGCCTGAAATTGAGAATCAGGCTCCTGTTGACTACCACCGAGATGGATTTCGTCATCACCTCCGGCATCATCTTCGTCATCACCTTCGTCGCACATCAATGTTGCCTCATACACAAAGACTTTTGGAGGTGTTTCTGAATCGGCTGCAATTTGCATAAAACCAAGGATTAGTTCATCGCTGTTTAGCTCCACTAGTGAGCGATCTTCACGTTTGAACACCAACTTGCAAGTAGCAGAATCTTCGATTCCACATTTTCCCATGGCGTAATGAAGAAACCTCTTATATGTATATATTACTGGAATCTGTACACCACGTTTTGTGTACCCAATATAATCCCACTCATTGTTGTTTTGAACCCACTGACCATCGAAACATAAATAGAGCTTAGCTTTTACAACAGGTGAACTCATCTTTCCAATTGTATGAAAAATGAAGCAATTCAAACAATGAAAGTTGAGAGAAAGAAAGAAAAATGCAATGGATCTGATGAATGTCTTGCATTATACTGATCTTTAAAGGCAAAATTTATAGCCGATTATTATTAGTTCAAGGAAAAATTCAATGACAAGTACAATTATTGTATGACAGAGTAGAAAAAAACAGTAGAAAGAATAGCAACAAAAACGTGAAAAACACTGGAATCACATGAAATCATACGACCAAACCCTCATTTTCTCAAACCCTAACCCTAAATTACCCAATCCCGGCCCACATCCCGGACTAACGCCGGGATTTCACTATTCATCCCGGCCTAACGTCGGGATTTCATTATTCACCTCGTCTTTGAATGTAACCCCGGGATTGGTAAGCATCCCGGCCACGGATCCCGGAAAAAGGGGTATTTCGGCAAAATAAGAGAGATTTGGGGTATTTCGGTAATACGGGATCGAAATACGGGTATTTTAATTAATTTCCCTTTAAAAAAACCCAACCAAAAAATTATTCCATAAATAAACATACAACTATACGTATGCGATATACAATGAGCTTATAAGACACCTAAAAATCATAAAACATGTGTACTTTATTGTACCATATGACTTTACGTAAACATTACATTATTATATTATTTCAAAGGGAAATTGGCTGAAATAACCATATTATAAAGGCAATTGCATCTCCTAGCCATTTCTCTCACCGATTGACCAAAATAGACCTAGGTCCGCAATGGCGGACCTGCAGGTCCGCTACCATGCAGAAAAAAATATAAAAAAAGGTAGGTGGGTCTTAAATAAAGCAATTAATAAACTGAATAAACAGCAGTTCGCCAGCAGGGCAATGGCGGAGCTGTCGTCGTGTGAGATCGTGACACGTGTCGACCCGTTGCGGACCTGTCTTGAACCGACAATTTTTTTTGTCTTTTTCTGCATAGTAGCGGACCCGCAGGTCCGCCATTGCGGACCTAGGTCTATTATGGTCAATCAGGGAGAAAAATGACTAGGAGATGCAATTGTCTTTGTAATATGGCTATTTCAACCAATTTTCCTATTTCAAATAAGGTATATGTATTTTTATTCAATTATTATTTATGAAAAAGTATTTTTTATAAGACATATAGATATTTAGTTCTAAAATGTTTTAAAAACTACATTTTTTAATGTGTTTTTTTCTAAGTATAAATCTATATTACTATATTAAAATGCTAGTTATTGTCAAGATTCAATGTTATATATTATATCCTTAGAATTTGTTATTTAGTTTACTTTTACTTTTAATTTCTTATTTTTTTATTTTTTATTTTAAACCCTTATCATATTAACATAAATAATTGTATATAAACTAAAATGGATTAAAAAATACATTTTTTATAAATTATATCATTATAATTGTCTCGTCAACACCTTCATATTGAGCTAAATGTTGAATATTTTAGGATTTAATCATATTATTAAATATAATGAATATACACCAATTAATTTGTTTTATATTTCTCAAGTTTTCATTTTCCATTTGACACTCTTATCATATTAAAAAACATAATGATAAATTAACTAAAATACATTATAAAATGCTTTTGTTTACAAATTTATATTTATACTACTATATAAAAAATATAAAACAATTTTTTTGAATTTTTTTGAAAAATCTATATGTTAAGCTTGATGTACAACTTGTTAAATTATGCACAACCCATCGACACTCACTCCTCACCAACTTCTCCTTAGACCACATCCCATTTTTTTTTAATTTATAAGTTACAATTAATACACTTACAATTAGTTATTGAATTTATTTTTAATCATTATTTTTTTTATTTTTCATTTTAAACTCTTATCATATTAACGTAAATAATCGTATAAGAACTAAAATTAATTAAAAAATAGATTTATATATAAATTATATCATTGTAATCATCTCGTCAATACATTCAAAATGAGTCAAATATTAAATATTTTTGGATTTACTCATATTAAATTAATTTATTTTATATTCTTTACGTTTTAATTTTTATTTTACACTCTTATCATATTAAAAATACATAATCATAGATTAACTAAAATACATTATAAAATGCATTTTTTTATAAATTATACCATTATAATATTTTCGTTAATAATTTCAAAATAAGTTCATTATTGAATATATATATATATATATATATATTTTTTTTTTAATTTAATAATATTATAAAATATCATAAATACGTATCGAGATTTTTCAAATATGATGTATCAAGATTTTTTTAAACTTGTACATTTTAAACCGTTATCTATATTTATCTATCTAATTTTTTTTTAAATCTATTACGATTATTAATAAATTTTTAAGAGGTACAAATCTGGATACATAATGTATAAGTTTAAAAGCTTCAAAACCTCTTAGTTCAACATGATAATTAAAAATAAAATTATTTTTTATTTTTAAATTACACTTTATACACTTATAAATAGTTATTTAATTTACTTTTATATCTTTTATTTTCAATTTTCTTTTTACACCTTTATCATATTAACATACATAATTGTATATTATCTAAAATACATTAAAAAATATGTTTTTTTTACAAACTATAACATTATAATCGTTTCATCAATATCTTCAAAATAAGTTTAAATGTTATAGATTTGAAGACGTCATCGTCAAACGGATTTTTTTCAATTTTTTCAATCAATTGACCATATTAACCTTGAATTTATATATCCGATATGTGAATTAAAAAACATAAAATCATAAAATTGGCATCGTGTAATGGATAATAATATTGAACATGAAACAAGATTATTCTTTCGAATTCTCAATTTTAAATTCGAGATGTTTCATGCCGCACACGAATATGTACATAGTTTTTTTTTTTTTGAAGAAACGTATCTAAGAGCATCTCCAACATCTATGGTATAATTTTTCTAAAATAGAGTTTAAAAAAATTATTTCTCTCTCTTCTTTTTTTCTATTTTAGCATATGGTTTAGCATAGCTGTTTCAGCAACAAAATTATTAAAATCTTACATTTTTTCTATTTTATCATAGTTGTTGGAGATGCTCTAAGTATTTAAACAATGAAACTATAAAAAATATTTTTCAACAAATAATACCGGCAACGGTCAACGGGGGCAATTCAGGGTTTTCCCTGGAAGATTCCAACCTTATCATCGCCGCTGCCATATATTTTATTCACACGATTTGTAATTACAAATTGGAAGATCCGGCGACAAACTCTCCGTTCCGACGACTCCATCTTAACATATTCAACCATGTTTCTTGTCGACAAAACTCATTTCACTTCCCATTTCAAATCAATCGGGAAGAAATCAACTCATAGCCACAAAGGCTACCAACTACCTGCTCGATTCTTCGATGAAAAGGTAATTCTCCATCTGAAAACTCTAAATCCACCATCCGATTCGTCAATTATCAGCTTATCATGGCTGTCGAAGGCCGTTTCGTTTCTCTCGATGGTTCACTGCGAAGCGCAGGATCAGATTTCGAGTTTAGGATCCGAATCGGATTATTATCAGACTTTGTATATGGATTACAGTATGAGGGTACTAGATCTCTGTAATTTGATTTCATCGGCAGTTCAGCAATTGACTGAGCGTCGCCTTCTGATGAATCTCGGCCTCCGGTTGATAAAATCATCCGGTCAGATCCCGTCGCCTGAGAAACTAAAAAAGGCGAAGGATGCTCTCATCAGATCCGTTCACCACACACAAGACACTTCAAAGGAGAAAGGTATACGCGCAAAGGCTTTGATCGAAGAATTGACTTCCGGCATCAATAGCCTGCCGCTTGGTAAGACAAGTAGCGCAAAAGATCTGATCCGTCGCACGTTACACGGTCTCGGAATCTTGACCGTGTTCACAGCCAGCGTTTTGGTTTCCGTGCTGTACGGACAGTACGATCCGGTTGAAGTCCGAGTTCCGGCCGAGTTCCTTTGGTCGGACTCGGTCAACCGTCTGCAGACACAAATTTTTGAGCTGATAAAGCCAAAGCAGACAAAAGGATGGTTGCTAGAGCTTGACGATACAGCAAGCCGAGCTCAAGCCGTATGCGATCTTCTGGATGAGATCGTCGTCGACGACAACCGGAGTCGATTGGAGAATGGCGTCAAAGAACTGGTAAACGCGGCGTCGAACTTCTCCGACGTCGTTGACGGGTTGACTAACGGCGTTAACGGATTGTTTAACAGTGTCTTGAAAACACGTAACGGTGTATTAGACGGAGTTAGGAAGGCAACTTGGTAGGTAGTAGGTGTGTGAATACGACTTTGGTGTACCGTGTGGGGTTGTTTATAATGTTTTTGTAACGTCAAATTCAACCGAAAGCTTTATACAATTCCGCAAATAAAATTTCATACGTCTAAATTACATGTTTTTACCCTTTTTTTTTAAGGCAAAAACTTTTGTAGACACCCAAAAAATCAAAATCATACAAAACAATTAATCAAAATATAATGATCGATCGCCATTTCAGCTGAAGAAACACTTGAACGAAACCTAAACCTGCAGCCAAATTGATCTCACGAGCCAAGGAAACGGGTACGAGCTCGTGAAACACGAGCACCTCTTATTTAGACGATGATTCGAGACCAAATGCTACAACAGTCGTAGATCCGACTTGCTTGTAAATAAATAGAGATTTTAAGCTTAAAGACGCACAAAACGGACACGTTTGGGTTCCTAATTTAAAAGATATCGAGTATAAAGTTACACGATGTCTACGCATCCTACTTCCAAATGTCAGTATAAAAACGGTTAAACAAACAAACGGTCGATACTAACATTCTCTACAGCAATAGTAATTACGACTATTTACAGGGCTTTGCACTTGATCTAAACAAAAATGCCCAAGGCCACCAGCTAAATAATAAGAGAGTCAATAAGCTCCCATGAACAAATATTTTAGATCTTCTGGTGTTAGACGAGCGGTCGATGTTCCACTTTGATCTTCACCGAAAGCCGATGCAACCATTTTCCTCTTCTCTTCCTGCATGCACCAAAAAAAAAATCAATTGAAGAGACAATGTGGAAATTACCCGAGTCATATCAGAGTAGAGGAAAGGTCTGCATGCATCCTATCTTTCCAAGACCTTACTTTCGAGTGGGATATTACCAGGTACATTTAATTTGGTTTGGTTTGATCAGATTTATCTTCAACCATGCTCAAATGAAACCGATACCATCGAACTTGGAGTTTGAGTGCACCACTCGTAACTCCTGAGCTGAAGGCAATGGTTGCTTAGGCCCCAGGTTCGAAACCTCAAGTTCTCTTTTTTAGTCGGGTCTAATAAGAAGGGAATATCTTTATCCTTCTAACAATTTTTTTAAGTATATATTTATATGCTGCAAATACTCACGCACACTTCTCTGAAGTTTGAACTCTTGACCTCCTGGAAGGTTGGGCTATACTGATAAGCCAGGTACCACTAGGCCAATGTCCCTTTAACAATATTACTGCTCTCATCGGCACAACTTTATATTAGTAATGCAAATGCCTATTTGCTACATGTAGACTTGTTCACAAATGTGACAGCGTTTACCCCACGACCCACACGGCTATTGCTGACTTGGCGAAATACAGCAATTGTATATTAATCCCTGAAGTACAAAGAATGACAGAGGCCTTCTTTTTGCACCCCAACCCCATGCGAGAAAAAATTCTTTTGAGAAAGATCAAATCTGGGTAAGCATAGACAGCCCCTAAGTTGCAGTAATGACCGAAATGGCAATGGCCAAGATTCTGAAAATCCTCCAATACTTTCCCTATCTTCTCACTTACATTTCTCCGTTAGTAAAAGAATCAGACAAACCTCAGTATGGAAATAACACAAATTCTAAGATAAAATCATGTTTCGAGTATGGTTATGGTTAGTAGGAGAGAAGTGGAAGAGATACCAGGAGACGGATGGTGGCAGGGTGCAGTGGGAAGGCCACCTTGGGGTAATTCGTCTATTGTTCAGGAGTTAAACCGTTTTCATAATATTAATCATTATTACGGTCAGCTGCTATGAACAAAGATATGACAGAACCTAGAAAGTAAATATCAAACAAACTGAAAAACCGACATAGTGATCGAACCTGGAGAGCAAGAATTCGGTCCTCAACCGTGTCCTTAATAGTGAGTCTCGAGACTGTAACAGGACGAGTCTGTCCGATTCTATGAGCTCGATCAATAGCTTGATCTTCAGTAGTTGGATTCCACCAAAGATCCAAAAGAATAACATGAGATGCAGCAACCATGTTCAGACCAAGATTCCCAGCTTTCAGGGACATCAACATAACAATTACCTGCAACACATTTCATTACTTGATTAAAAACTTTCAAATTCTGTCTATTTTTTGACTTGATTATGCAGTAAGCAAACTATTTAAAGAAATTGATTACTGTGAATGTGAAATATGAAATCAACCTCAGGATCAGTGTTGAATTCTTTGACAGCCCTGTCCCTTGAAGCCAGAGACATTGAACCATCAAGCCTCCTGTATGTAATAGAATACTGATTAAGCGACATTTGAACGAGATCCAACATTCTAGTCCACTGGGAGAATATAATTGCTTTTATTGGTCCTTCGACCACCGGATCACCAATACCCGAACTAGAAGATGCATTTCCTGAAAAGGAAGAACCACCATTGCATCTAACTAGACTGGGTGCTTCTGAACTTGAACTCTTTGATCTGCAACAGGTCCGAATGATATCCAAAGCAGCTTTGATCTTGGAAGAACTATAATCAAGCTGAAGAACTATAGATTTCTCGTCAACTTTGGACGAACTCGGGCCCGCATCATCATCAGAAATAAGACTTCTTAAGGTGGCTTTGTTAAATACAACATCAGCACCAATCTGGCTTTTGCATTTTGGTGATGGACATGTATTGTCATCCCCAGTCAGGTATTCCGATACACACTGATAACAAAATACGTGTCCACAGAGGGTAATGACAGCATCTTCTGGTGGATCCTGTAAAACCATCAATCGAGACCTGAGAGTCTTCACAAAGTATACTGTTTTTTTTAAGTATATATATTTATATACGCAAATAAAAGCATACTGTTTTATTAGCTAGTCAGATACCATAATACCAAGAATAATATACATTCTACATAATATGGAACACAAATCAAAGAAATGTTGGGCAAGACTTGCAGACAAACGTGAAAGGATATGCACACAGTAAACACAGGAACATGGAAAATGAATCAGACCTTCCTGACAAAGCCTGAAACATCAACAGGTGGGAAAGGTGCTGAAATAACATTTTTGGTATAAGCACCGTGCGGCTCTTCATGCAGTAATTGATCAAATATGTAACCATCGAAAACCTTTATGAGTATGGGAAACTTCTGAGTAAGAGACTGTAATTAAACCTTGCTAAAAATGGAATTAAAGCTGTCCTATGAAGACTATCGAGTGTGAGTGGGACATATATTCTAAACCTGAATGCCTTGTTACTTGGTTATGGTAACATACAGAATTGCAATATGCATGATTTGTCACCATGGATTGTCTATACCAAAAGAACAAGTAGAATAACAGAAAGCAGGCAACAATAGTTGTTTAATTCTTTATACACAAATATACAGGTCTTATATTCTCTTACAGTGTTATCTCATAGACCCATGAATATTAATATGCACAATTCCCCTATGCTGCAAATCGGCCACAGCTGATCTTTAACTATGCTGACAACAGATACTTCAACAAGAGAATGAAATTGTGGACTAGATACATATCAAGTAGCGATAGCCAGCGGTTTATAGTCAAATAAAAAGAATATAGAAGATCAAAGTAGTAGAAACAGTGCCTTGGGCATGTATTTTGTAGTACCAAGAAGATCATTCTACTTTTAGGTGGGGTGGGGTGGCGCTTATGGGCCATCAGGACAAATATTATATGCGCTCACTTATAGAAGAATGATAAGGTTGGAGGGACCAGAAAACTCACGCTACACAAGTGACATATGTTGAGAGTTTCCAAGAGATTTAACAAATTGACTTGCATATCCTTGGGGAGATTCTTTCCCATTCTTGTAGAAACTCTACTGACAGATTCTGAGCTAAATCCCTTAACAAGCAACGGGTGATCGCAAGCCTGGCGAAGGCGCAGAAGCATCAATAGGATATTTGCATAATTTTGACTTAAAGTACCTGCAGCAGCATACGCCTGCAAAAGAGTATCTAAGACTCAGAATAGACTAAATAAACCAAGATTCAGAATGACATTCATACAAATAAACTTCAGACTTTTGACTTCTTTGTAGTTGCATACATTGTGTGGCCTTTTATGGCTGACAGCATTGTGCTTTCAGCATTTAGAATCATATTAATCATAAGATAATGGTGTAATAACATTAGGCTTTCTAATGACAAGTGAATCAGAAAGTGTGTTAGTGCCCATGTCAATGTATAACTTAAGGTTAAAAAGTAAGATACTATGATACTAGCAAGTGTCAACTGATACTTCTCCAGTCCCAAATCAACACTGAGCCATGGAAGTGGGATATGTCTAAGGAAGTAAGTAGCAAACCTAACGATACCACTGCCTCATCAAGAGAACTTTAAAATGGTGAGCTTTTCTACCCCTTGAGTAAAGGACATCATGAATTCCTGGTTAGTTTTTGAGAAATAAAACAATAAAAAATTATGTGGAATATCCTAGTGATCCCTTGCCCTCTAGATAACATAATTAATCCTAATTCTTTTAACATGAACCATCATACGTACGCTCATAATCTCACATGGTATCTCTGTTGGATTCTGTCATATCTCTTGTTCTTGTAGCATCCACCACAAGATAACTTGATTTGTAGAATGAAATCTGGTAGATCCTCTTCACATACATATCTCTGTTTATTTTTTAGAATTTACTATGTAATGCCTTTGATTTTAAATGAAAATCATACTTACTGATTGACTTCCATTTTAAGAGAATAAAAAAATTAGACAAATTAAAAGGATTGGTTTAAACAAGCACACAGATAAACTGAAGATGCTGCAAAGTTTGCATATATAAATGCCATTAATCAGAGATCAACTGTTAGTTCTGTGCAAAGCAGTGTATATCTGGACAAGACCACCAAAAAGAGCATGTGTATATATTCCCCATTAAGCACTTTCAGCCAGAGTTTATCAAGGTGAAGTGTAATGGTTCAATGCTCTATGCTTTGTATGAAATACACACCTAATTGATTTAATTCTTTTTCATGACCAAAAGAAGAAAACTGGACAAATTAAAGGCATTTGTACACCAGAGTTGAGACAACCAAAGGGTATGAATATGCCAAGAGCCAACTGAAAGAGAAAGTTGTTGTGAAGGGAATGGGTCTACAAATATGCCCCGGTGTGGAGTCAACAGCAAGGTGAGTTAAGGACAGCACACAAATAAGCTGAAGATGCTGCAAGGAATCCATAGTTGTATGCTGTATCTCAAAAATCAACAGTTAGTTCCAGCATATGTTTGGATAAGACCACCAGAAAGAGCACATTGATATGCCCTATTAAGCACTTAGACATAAAGTTTATCAAGGTGTAACATACTCTTACGCCATGGAAACCATTTAATGCCGTCAGAAATGTGTCAAATTTCCTACCTTATCATAACACATCATGCATATTCCTTCCACAACTCATGGAAGCTTTTTCCGCTATATATAAACCTCAATCCTATCCCTAAAATGACTTTAATTTGAATTTGTGCTTTTCGTACTTTTTTCTTAAACAATTTTACTTTTTTTTTTGGGGGGGGGGGGGGGGGGCTTCTATTAGTTTAGCTTCCAATGGAGACAAAGGCCGTAGCTTCTGCTGAGAGCACCCAAAGAAGTAGATTGTTTGTGGATGATGCTTCTATTAAGCTTCAGCTTCTCTTCTTTTATCCTTTATAGCAACATTTTGTGATGTTTAACCAAATCTTTCCGTTTGCTTCAAACACCGTTATGAAATAGTTTTCTAAATTGATGAAGTAGCCACACTTATTATATGGCATTTTCATTAAGTGTTAATTAAATATCCATTTTCTTGATTGGGCTATTAACCGGAGAGGGATCTTAGTTGGTTGGGGTTTGCCCAAAAATTTTTGCTTCACGCCTTCACCATAAGATATTACATTGTTCTCAAGGCACCTGAGATAGACTTGATCTAGATCATGTCCAAAAATGTCCATTGAATTTTAAAGTGCTTTATTACTCAAACCCAACTAGGCAATCTGACTTCCATCTGACTTCTCTGGTATCTAGCTGCAGTTGAATCTGTTTGTACCCTTATTTTCTTGGAGGTAGGGTACTAGATTCATTTGGCCGTAAGCAAAGGAATTTTTTTGAACAAATGAAATGCCAGTTCATCGAAATCAAAAATAAAAACGAGGAAGAAAGATGGAGTGCAGCCTGTCAAGCACATGCAATGCACCAAATTACATTTGAAATGAGTAGTTGATAAGGTCTGAACCTGAATTAGTTATTATAAAAATCCCTCCAATGAGATTTGGATAACTGCACAAACAGACAGACAGAGGGTTTTGGCTCTTGTTCAAGCAACGAATAAGTACGGACACCAGGTAGAAACGTTAAACCTAGTTTATGGAGGGAGGCAGCTTCAGCATTGTCGAAAATGGAAGACTAAAAAGCTCCTTTACCAGATTTCACTTCCTGTCTACAAATTGATATGCACTCCAAGTTCGCAAATGACACTTTCTGGATGCCTTCAGGTTTTGTTGTATCATCAGGTCCATTGCAACATGGACATTGGACCATCAGCGTAATGGTACTCACATGCGTTCTTGTACCATCAGGTAGTTGCACTCAGGGATCTTTATGTCCTCCGGGTAAGCCATTTCGTTGGAGGAGAGATGATAGGAATTGGCATCATTACTTGTTATCTAGTAATAGTATGGTACACTACTTTTCTAGAAGCTTTAATTTATTTTATCCTACATCAAGAAAGGACGTTGTTATGGTATTATAGCCTATTTATAAGCAAAACTGCATTTATGAAATCAATTTGAGATCAGTTTTGACTTTTGAAGATACATATTATCTTTTTGGTGAGATGGCAACATCTTGAGTGTGAAACTTAAGAGATCCAAGCATTTGAGGAGGGATCCCTCAAATCCCTCCTTCCTCTTCACCAATTTCTTGCGGTTAAATTGTCCTAATCAATAAGATAACTAGTAGTGATAATTACATTCCCCATATTGATTGTTAACACATGCACACAAAATTAACTAAAATGGAGAAAAGTTTGGCACTCAATAAGTCGGTCCAACCTGACCCCAAACAAGTCCTCAACAAAGACGATTACCTATCTTACATGGCTAACAATATGGTATGCAGCAGATAGAACATCTAGCCAGTACAAATCGTGAGTTGTCCAAGACATCCCCAGAATCTTGAAAAGTGTATGGCAAAAATGGTAACTCAGCAATTCATATATCCAATTGTCTTACTAATGATCAAGGATTATCAAAGAAGGCACTAGGTAGGCATTAAAAAGGAATTAGAAAGATTTAGTATGACTTTCAGCAGTCTCATGCAACCAACTTGAGTAGAAGGGGATACAGAATCCATTGACAAGAGATCGTTAAAAGAGGTTATCATGGACGGCATAATTTCCAGATTCATGGTTCCAGGGTTGAGTATTTATCGAAAATTCTTAGAAATTTTGTGCAAGTAAAGCAAATTAATTAATTTATATATGGTAAATAAATTCATAAAAGTAAATACTTCATAGTTTAACCAGTAAACTTGCTACTGGTTAGATTATAACATCAATCACTTAGGAGCACCAAACTAAAATAAAATTTAACTTGTGTCTTAAAACTGGAAGGAAAGCCTCTTATTTTAATAGTTAATATATTACACAGGAAAATCGCTTTTGTGGAAATCTTACACAATGAATACAGTTTGCAGAAGCTATATCCCACACACAAGCCTTGTCCACCAAGTGGGCCCAACATGTGTGTGGGATTGAGCTTGCACAAGCACCATCTATTGTGTGTCATTCAACAGATGAAAATTAGATTGTTTCATACAAATAACCCAATAATATTGCCAAACTGGTCAACAGATAACAGAAGCAAGCAACTACAGTATCACCACGAAAGGTGAAAAAGAGATGTAAAGGCACTTAAAATAATAATACAAGTGAAGGATCGAGAAGAGAAAAAATAAGGGAAGCAGAGCAATGATGAAGACACACACCAAACGTCCTCTCCACTGAAAGATGTAGAGTTCGATTAAGGTATTTTTTTTAGTTCTCTCTCTCTCCCTCTTTGTCTTTCAATCTCCTTGAGAAACCCTAATTTAAAGAGCAATTCAATCTGAAGTCCATTATACGTCTTAGGTGGGATCATAGTACCCAAAATTGAAGCAGAAGCCTAAACATATAGGGACAGACCCACCCCAGGCATACCAGCACCAATTACCACACCATAACGGGGTTGTCATCTGAAATGCTTCACCCATGAATCATCAAATGCACGTTTAAGTTACTTCCACCACACGATGGACAATGGTAAGAAAAAAGCTAACAAGGAGCTAAGGATTTAGAATATATCAACAGTTACCAGCTAGGCCACATGAATTATAAATTTGAAAGTTGGCTTGCTTGCTTTTCATGCTGGACAGTTATAATTCCAAATTTATAAGACTATACAGATATTCAAATGATAACAAAATAAGGGCATATCTTCTAGAAAATAAGGGATTTGGGGGAGGGAGAACAAAATTAAAAGCACCTTGAATCGTGAGCGTGATTCAGTTTCAAGCTTCATATAGAAAGCACGTTCCTCCTTTGAGAAGTCCACCATTGTCAAGTTTATTGTTTTCGGAGGTAAGTTGATGATAGGCTTACCATCGATCAAAGTGCCTGGACCAGAGAAGTAAAGCTGATTAACAACTTGGAACTAACAAAGGAGCATGGAGAACAACTAAAACCTAGAAACCAGTCATGACTACATGACATGGGAACAGACCAAGATGAATTACAGTGACAACATTTAACAAGCAGAAGCAGGTGTATGACTACAATATGATAACACAAAACCCTACCAGACCGATAAAAATGTTTATGAACTTCACAAGTAAACACCAACAACGTAATGTCTGATTTACCCTTGTGCTATGCCCAAATCTCAAATTAGCAAGTCTATCATTCAATTTTGACAATTTGCCTATTTACTTCTTAAGTGCTATTGAATATACATTAACCAGTTACATGAGGTATAAAGATGCTAATCTTTAGGTTTTCACCTACATGGCTCAGAATTGGCAAAAATATAATCGACATGATATGACATGAGGGAAAGTTTATAGGCAAATCTACTTCTTCCCAATGAACTATTCTAGAATTATCAAATACCCCACTACACAAATAAAGAGTTGTACTTTGAGCATTTATAAATATATACACAAATCCAATTGAATATTTTCAGAAGAAAAAAAATGAATGGATTGATATTTTAATTTGATCATATGTTATGCAGCATATATAGCTTTTCAACTGAAAGGATAGTCCCTCGAACTTCATAGGTAAAACCGTGAAAGATACAAGTACATATATTTTGTCAAAAATTTAACTGGATTTATGTACAAATAAAACAGCATAAGGTACAACGTTCCCATTTAATTTTAATTAAAATAGATTAATGTACAATTTCCATTCTACAATATTTGATCGATTGCTCCATTTTGGCATACAAGACGCTACAGTTTTCTATTTTATTGCATAGAACAATGGTTATTATCACTTGAACATATTAAAGCTAATTTATTATATCAATTTACTTTGTTCTGATTCTTAAAGTATGTACTTTAATTTGTGTAGATGTAAGCATCATAAAGCACGACCCTTTCACTTCATTATGTCTAAAATAAATGAATGTGTGTATACATACATACATTATAAATATATATATATATATATATATATATACATATATGCTTGTGTATGTATGTAGGTACGCATGCATGTCTATATAGATGTGTATATGTAAGTTTATATAGATGTATGTGTGTATATATGTAATTGCATATATATACATATACATCTACAGGGTCAGGTTCAATGGAAAACCTCAAAAAAATGGAAAACTGAGGAACACTCTGATGGCTCTTCATCTGGACGGTATGCACTTGTGCATACAAGTAATTTGTAACATGCACAAGTGCATAATGCACACGTGCATAAAAACCACAAAACAATTTAATTTACTTGTATGCACAAGTGCATACAGTCCAAATCAAGGGCTACCAGGGTGTTCCTCAGTTTTTTTTTTTTTTTTTGAGGTTTTCCCTTGAACCTCCCTCTACATCTACAATATCACAAGTTTATCAAAATCTCACAAGCAAACAATGTTTCATGAGCTAATTAAATTGTTGAATTCTAAAACACAATGAACACATTATCAGTGTCAAAGATGGCCCATCTAAGATTATAGTGATTAGGGACGTTGGGGGTATAAAAGGTTGACAGAAAGTAGCAACAAGCTACAGAGGTGTTAGCTAGGGTCGATGAGGCCGAATGAGCCAGAGTGAGGTTGTCAACATGTCAAACAGAGAGCAATAGAAGGTTGGATCACCAATTGTATTAGCAAAAGAGATAACAAGCAAAGATAAACCATATCTTTCCAACTTCATATTAGATAAAATCACAAGCAACAGCAAATCAAAGCTTGCAACTTCATATTAGATAGAATTGGTGAGGTCAGAAACATCAATTTGAAGGTTAGAAGAAGCAATTAAAGTGCACACAAGCATAGGAATTTCGCAAACTAACATTAAGGATTTGGGCAAGGTTGTTGAAGGTATATGAAATCCAGATATGGATGGAGCTGCGACTAAGGTTGTGGGTGAGGCCATCAGACCAACACACCACAGAGAACCAGCAAGGGCTCATGACAGAGAGGCAGCAAGAGCTCATGAGTGTGCGGAGGCAACATAACCAGAAAGAAAAGCAAAACAAATTACAACTCTACATGCTTGCGACACTGATAACGAAAGCAAGACCTCTTATATTATACCAATTTCTAAGATAAAACTATATACCATGCAAATAAAGGTTCAAAGAATGTCTATATTAGCAATGGGAAAACCCTGAATACAAACTATGGGTAAGTGGATAAAGATAGAAATAAAACAATTAGTAAAGCAAGACTAAACCCTAGTTAACCAAATTATAATTCTTTACCCCCTAGCAATATTAGTAGTCAAGCTTAGAATTGGATGTTGAAGCTTCACCATTTAACATATAAATTTCTGTAACGACCAACCTAGTTCAAGTAATTAAGTTTTCTTTAGAGGGTGACTTGTTAATTTATATCATAAAAGGATTCTTATTCTAGCACTAACTAAAACCTTAATTTATACCATTTACTAATGTATGGCGTTAGAAGCATGAGGGGGTGCCTAGCAATTGTCTACCAAGAAAACAGGGGCATCTGAAGAAAACAATGGTTAACATCAAACCCAATCTACATCAACTAGATACTTGCCAAGGACGGTGCAACTTTTAGCAGGATAACCTCATGCAGTTATTACACAACTATGCTAGATAAAATGCTTAACTAACAAAACAGGAGTACATAAATTTATGTTTGTTTCATCACATTAAGTGAGCACAGTAATACAGTATCAAAAAGGCAAATGGATACAATTTTTATACCTTTTGTTCGACGAAGCATTATTGCCTTCAGCACAGCTTGAAGTTTCATATAACCCTGCATTGAGTTTCTGGATATTGGGATCTTTATTTGATTGCAAAAAGATTTATAATTTGCGTACGGATCACATTTTAGAAATCTGAAATAGCTGAATAGTTCATCAATCGAGTTTTGTATAGGTGTTCCAGACAAACACCATCTTTTTTTTGCTCTAAGGCCACAGCAAGATTTGGACACCTGGGTTCTGCTATTTTTTATCGTTTGAGCTTCATCTAATACCACCCTGAACCAATTCACCTTTGCAAGAGTACCATTGCTATCAATGGCAGAACCGTCGATACCTTTTCTGCTCTTCTTTTTCTTACCGGCAATAGGCCCCTTCCTTTTCTTATTAGAAAATTCAGAAGATAATCCGTACTTGTCCCCATTTCTTTGATCATCTTCATCCTCCTCGTCAAAAATTTTAGTTGGGACCTCTTTTGCCACAATGGCGTATGTCGTAAGAACTACATCATATTTTGCTAGTTCTGCAGGATCTTTCGTCCTATTGCCGCCATGATAAACTAGAACTTCAAGCTTAGCTTCATCTGCAACTTTCTCATCCAGCTCTCGGGCCCATTGTCGCAGCACACTTGCAGGGCACACGACCAACGATCCTGCTGCAGGTTTCCGATTACGAAATTCTTGTGTTGAGCTACTGACCTGAGTGATCACCTTCAATTCATCATTTTCTCCAGCCTGATTATCTTCATCCACAACCACCGTGCCATTGCCATCATCATCATCTAAATTCAAAGCTTCAGCTTTTGAAGTGCGAGAATCATCTGATTTCGGTTTTGATAAAGATTTCTGATTCTGTATAAGTGCAATCATTGAAATTGTCTTACCAAGGCCCTGTGCAGGGAGACACAGCAAAAGTAAGTCTCGGCGGGATTTTTTAACATATAAATCCCCTATATGGCAGATCAATTATGCTATTAGATATGATGTCCAACACATTCCAATTTACAAGGTAGCAACCTGGTCATCAGCTAAAATTCCACCAGAACAAGCCACACTTGTTTCCTTTTGAACCATCCATGCCAATGCAATTTTCTAGAAACACGTAAACAAAACAAATGAAACCATTAAAATAAATAAAAAATAAACCACACTAAAAATAAGGAATTTTTTTGATATCAGATGCGTAGAAAACCTGGTGCCTTAAGAGGGAGACCGACAAAAGGCCTTCAGGTAAATTTGCTTCAGTTAAGGGTTGATTAAGATCCTGAAATAAAACAACCATATCTTTTTCAGTACCGAGTATATTTCAAAATATAGTGAACAGATTATGGAAAGATCGACCTTCTTCTAGGCTAAAAAATTTAACATCACATGCTAACTCCCTCAAATATCAACTCCTTTACAGAATTATAGAATATTACAACTTCATAAATTACCCCTCTCTAGACAATTTCAACTTCCTATCTTGAGAATATATTGAGTAGAACACTCGAGCTACTAGAGCTAAAACAACACATACACCAAAGTAAAATAGGCCGTTTTAGCTTTCACTCATGCAATAATAGCCAGAGCACAATCCTTGGAACTAACAATGAAAACTAAAAATTATGATTTTATCTGCAACCAATGTTGGATTTGAAAAATGCCATTAAGATATATTACTTCAGTCTATACATATATCCCGTTAGTTAATAGTCCAGGCTCCAACTTAATTAGGAGTCTCATCTTGTTTAACAGTCATAAGCTTGTTTATATATAGCCCTCACAAGTGTTGGTTTCAATAAGTTCATAAGAAAGGTTTTCCCCAATATACCAGACCTTACATGCCATGACAATACAATACAATGTTAATAAGCTTAGCATGCTACACAAGTACTGCTTTCACCAGCTTGAGCTTAGAATACCAGAAGATAGCTCCTGGCAGCACTTGAGGAACATCGTTTTCTTATCTTTGTTTGTGCTTTAGATTAGCTATCAGCCATCATTAGTATTTATTTACTGGGTTACATAATAAGATAGAAAAAAGAAGCTGCTGATATTAACCCAGCATTTGATTTTGATTTTGCTATTTATGCAATTTTGGCCCCTATGAGCTTGTAAGTTAGAACTCAACAAGATTAAATCCAAGTTTCTCTACTTATATCACTAGAGAGATATTGAGATCGAAAGGAAGAATTTTCTTGCCAAACTGATCTCAGTTGAGATCAAAGACAACATGTTCTGCTTGAGGATTTTTGTTGAATCAACTCAGCAATTGCTGTTGAGATCAGGAAACTATAAGGGTCTAAGCCATCAAATATTTTGCATATTAGAGGGTGATGTCAGGTCATTTATTTGAGCAGGATCTGAAAATGCAGATGTCAGGCCTGTCTTGTTTAGAAGGTCAAAAGTTCTGTTTGGCATTAGAGAATTATGCTGGATCATGGAAATTGCATCATATGGAAACTCTTAAATGACATTGCTTTTGATATATAAACCGTGAAATGCTAACTTCTAATTTAGGTATGCTTTTCAATTGTTGTTGCGGTTATTAAAGTTCATTTTGTTGCTTGAATCTAATTTGATGGATGATAGGGGAGTTCATAGTGCCGGGTTTCTAGAAGGCTAGGAATCCTATATTGGCTAGTTTGGAAGCCCAAATATCTTCCATTTCTTAAGGTTTGTGTTCTTCTTGGATGATCCAGGCAAGAATCCTTCATAGTTGCAGGTCAATGACTCCCTTCATTGTATTGGGTCTAGTCATGTCCTTTGACAATGTTAGCTGGTTATTAGGAAGTGCAGTAAAAAGCATTTTGCTAATACGTAAATAGGTTTATCACGCAGATAGAGAATAGAATTATAGAAACAACAATGATCATTAATTTTCGATTACTTAAGCCGGGTACCTTGGCACTGGTTGACTTGCACTCCTAATGTGTTTAATTATCCTTGTTGAAGCAAGTTTACTCTTTATTAAGAATAAAACAGGTTGAAGTATTCAACAAGTTCAAGAAAATACACATATATTGATATAAGGAAACTAGAGCGAGTGTCGCTTTACCATATTTGAGGTCATTTTATTATTGGGTAAATAAGAGACACGAGTAGGACCACTGTCTCTGTTATTCTGTTATAAATAGCATTAAGATATTACCAACAAACATTATTATGATATTATGCTGAATGAAGAATTCATATCGTTAAGGGCTCTCTCTCTCTCTCTCTCTCTATGATTCTTCCATCCTTCTCCCTCTTCTTCTTTTGTAATTTCTTCTACTTTTTCTGGTATCATATATGTACAAGATGAATCAGCAATGCCTCACATTCACTCATCATGACATGTGAACACAAATGAAATTCTTCAAAGCAACCAATATGTCATCGCAAACTGTTGGAAAATATCATCGCAATCATGAAAATTTCAAATAGATGTTGATCAAAAATAACAAGAGCGTAGAATTTAAGGCCAAATGATATATCAACCATGCCCATGACTTAGATACAGAGCCACAAGGATCCTAATCGCTTTTACATCTAACAGCATGTCCAAGCAGCTTGTACTATATAACAGTAAAAGGAGAAACTACTACCTGTAATGCTACTTGATAAATAAGCCTCTCATCACCAACCGCTTGTTCAACAACCCCCCCAGGGCGATAAAGATCAGATTGACCAGCATATTGTGCAGTTGGAGCAGGCATGGGGAGCTTCATTGATGGAGGTAGAACCCTACCATGGCTGTCCTTCACCGCATCATTACTGGCCCGGCTGAAATTTTCTTCCATATGAACCTTTGCGTGACTTCGCCATGCATTTGCATAAGGTTTTCCATAAGTTTCACGAGTTTGACTGCTGCCAATATTTTTTAGTGGAAAATTTGACCTGGATGAAGATGGCTGAAGAGATGATGGATGCAATCTTTCGGAATCTTTTTGGAATAACTGATTATCAAAGCCTGTACCAAAATAGCAGTGATTTCAGGAATCAAGCTGCTGTTAAAGAGAAATATCACCCCCAAAACATATCCTAGTATCACACCCAAATTTCCATTCTTTAAAGAAAGCTTGGTGTACTTACTATCCCTGAATTTTTGCCGATTTGAACTTCCAAGATTGTTAGTAGAACTGGATAAAATCTGAAGCTGGTCATCCAAATCAAGATTAGAATGAGATGAGTGTCCATTTATAGGAGCTTTTCTTTTAGGCTGAAGAGACCATTGACTTGATCCATGCAGACCTATAATTTAGATAAAGACATATCAAGTTAAATTAACAATATAATGGTTTTGTACCATGGCGAATCCCACTGTTAGAAATGTTCTTTACCTGCATTACTTGTCCCAGAAGACGAACCCGATGGAGGAAGAGAGCTAGAAGTGGGCAAAGAAGTAGCTGAATCCTTTAACGACGAATCATTTAGCGCCTTATATTTGTCTAGATCCCAATCACTTGACTCACTATCGGTTGAACTAATATCTATCGGATCCATTGGCGACACAACAGCTGAATTATTTCCCTTCCTGAGATCAAAGTTTATGAAGTCCCATATGCTGGACCAAGCTAGATTCAGATATCGGAACCTGAATGTCCAAATTTTACATCACAAAAGAAACCAAAAAAAAAAAAAAATACCCCGATACACCCATGAATTATTATTAGACTGGTAATTAATCCATTCAAAGAATCCCAACATTACCAAGTACCACCAACCAAATTAAAACAGGTTAGCATGATCGGGCATGTATTCTTATATACTACCTTGTGATTCACAAAGTTAAGTAACAACAACACAAATTTCTCAAGAATGCAACCGATATTTCTTGAATTAGGTAAAAGACTATGGACAATTTCACCAAAACAACAGATATGTATCGTCAATCCATACTAAAAACAAAGACATGTACCAGTTAACAACAACAAAACTTTAATTCTACAACCAGGCATACATACATTTACATTTAAGCGTGAAGGAGAGAGTCTGTGTGAAGAAGAAAAAAAGGATTTTCTTGGCGTACCTCGTAATTGTCGCTCAGATGAACAGAATCAGGTTTAAGAAGAGTTGTGGTTCTTCAACGTCCCTGTGGTATCAAAAGCCCTAAAACTACTCCACTCCCCCAATTAAATTTCAAACTGACTCAATTTGCCCCTTAAGCCAGCCAGTCTCCTCAAACAAGAGTCTTGTGAGAGTATCTCCTATTTGGGGGCATACTTCATTGCGCAGCGTATCCACACTTTGCCCCTTCTTTTTTCCCAAACCCTTCTAAATTTGAGTGATGTGAAATTTATCTATATCGATACTATATAATGAAAAACTAAAACGGTTATTGTATAATTACATTTGTCACCTTTATAATATTACATTTATCATCCTTATAATTACTTATTTAATTTACTTTATATCCCTTACTTTTTCATTTTTTATTTTACACCATTATCATATTAACACAAATAATCATATATTAACAAATATGCAATGAAAAAATACGTTCATTTTTCTACAAATTATACCATTATAATCGTCTCGTCATTACCTACAAAACGAGCCCAATATTGAATATTTTTTTAATTTAACCGTACTATTAAATATCATGAATATCTACGAAATAATTTGTTTTCTATTCATACGCTTTATTTTTTTTCCACCGTTAGCACGTTAAAAATACATAATCGTAAAATACGTTTCATTCTTATTATAAATTATATCATTATAATTTTTTTCGTCAATAATTGTAATATAAACTAATTATTGAATATCTTTATGGGTTTAGGTTTCATAAGTTATAATTCATAGGTCGTGGTTGATTGTTAATGACATGTATATAAGGAAGTAACATTAATTGTTCGTTCTTTACTTACATTCCGCTGTATCGCGCGGGTATATGCCTAGTATATATATTATATTTATATATTTTTTAAATTTTTTTAAAGCAATATAAAGTAGATTTTTTCAAATTAACGTATTGAAAATATAAAAAATACAGTTGATTTTAACATAGAAATTGGATATATATATATATATATATATATATATAGGAGAGGCTATTTACACCAAAATTTTTGCTACTTGCACCAAAACTGATTGCTATATGATTGTGTTTTTTTGTTTTTTTTGTCTTTTTGTTGTTTTTTCTTTTTTTCTTTTGTTTATTTTTATTATATATTTTTATTTATTTGTATTATATAGTTTTAAAAGTTTTTTTTACTTTTTGTTTTGATTTTAAAAGAAATAAATATTTATAAATATAAATATTACTAATTTTTTATAATTATAAAAATAAAACATAAATATTATGATTTAACATATAAATAGAACATAAAATAATTTATATTACATTCGATTACTCTAAAATAACATTATCCGTATTACAATTAACACGTAAAAGTTGCATGTAATTCTTTATTTGCTCTGAATACGGGGTAACCCATCCAGCAGCACACGGATTATAATACCCCGTATTTAGTAAACCAAATTTCGTGATCGAGAACCAAATTGTGTTAAAATATGAAATCGTGCTATAGTGACTTGTACCTTAGTATTCAAGAGTTGTACATTAGTCCAAGTCTATATTTATAGATTTCATTTATGGACTAATGTTAGATGAAACAACCTTGGTTAGGACCAACATTTTAAAAGAATTGTCAAGGAAGGGTTAAATTGTTATAACTTAAAGATCAAGGGTTAGTTTGTAAATGTAGAAAATATATATATGATTTTAATTAATTTTTTTGAAATTTAATAACTTCATAATCAGATTTATTCTCTCTCTCTCTCTCTAGCTTTCAATCTCTCCATCCTCTCTCTAGAAAACCCTCAAATCATCTCAAAATCTCCAAAAATTTCCTTAAACCCTTAATGTTCTTGAAAATATGAAGTTAGAAATGGAATTAGGGGCTCAATATAAGGTATGTTCATGGTTAATTTTGTTGATTACATCAATTTTGGGTCAAATGGGTTAAAACCCTAAGTTTATCTATGATCATAGGTTGAAGATTGAGGAATTGAGGTGGAAATTCTTCAAGTTTGGAGTTGTTACAAGTGACAGATTCACTGTGGTAAGTTTAAAAATTCGTATAAAATCAACCATTTGTTCAAATGAGGTGTTCTTTATATCGACAGAAAGGTCTATCTGTGTAGTTCAACTTTGTAGTTTACACCAAAGTCTAGTTCGGAGTTTAAGTGACTCGAAATCATCTATTTTACAGAATTGTTCTGCACACACTCGAACTTGCGCACTGTTGGTATTAATTCTGTAGAAAATAGAACAGAGCTTCAATTGATGTGAATCCAGTTTCTGTGAAATCCTAAGAGGATTATGCACACCTTTCATGTTTACAAGAAAATTTGGTTGAGACTCTAAGAATGAGAAAAATGCTTGAACTTCAAGTGTACATAATCTGTTAGCTACTGTTTGAATGTGTAAATTTGGATTTTTGAAAATGTGGTTTAAGGCCCTAAGAATTGTGTTAAGTGTTTATTAAGTGTCCTAGGGGTATTGTAATCATGTTTGAAGGTCCGTAGAATCTTCTAAAATGAAAGGGCTTGTAGGAACTTGAAGTTGATAAGAATTGTTACCGAAAACCATCTAAAAGCATTTTACTAACAAGTGTAGGTAAACCGGAAGGAGAAAACTGTTCATAGGCATCAAGTTTCGTGTGATCGTCTCTAAAACACCTCCAAGGTACGAATATCTAATTCGTTTCAATACGTGGGTAATCAATTGTGGTGATTACCCATTCCATAGATCTTGTTCATGAAATACACCCACAAAAGTGGATGTTATCAAGTGGTTATCCGGATTATTTTTGTGTTTTATATGATGTTTTGTTTAATGATTTTGAGTCCTTGGGAATTTTGACTCGAGACCGGTATGTTTTTAAATTCCTTCCGATTACTTGATTTATAAATCTCA
Source organism: Arctium lappa (assembly GCA_023525745.1). Classification (NCBI taxonomy): domain Eukaryota; kingdom Viridiplantae; phylum Streptophyta; class Magnoliopsida; order Asterales; family Asteraceae; genus Arctium; species Arctium lappa. The sequence continues at coordinate 19,861,253 of CM042050.1, forward strand.
ATGAGTTTGTTGAATTTGTTATCAAAAGTTTATTCATCAAATTTGGTTATTGAATTTCGTTTTGACTAGGCCCATCATTCGGGGCACGAATGTTGAGACGCCTCCATGATGGCTAAAATAGTCATGGCGTTCTCGTGAAGGCTATGGTCGAGCGATATAGAGAACGTTGGATGCATCCTTATAACCGAATACCAATTATCTTGGTTACCGGATAGAACCGAATACCAATTATGTTGGTTACCGGATAGAACCGAATACCAATTATGTTGGTTACCGGATAGAACCGAATACCAATTATGTTGGTTACCGGATAGAGCCGAATACCAAATACCTTTGGTTACCGGGGAATGTGGTGGTGTCGTGCCCAACACATCCATTCCATTTTGACGCATGTTTGGACTGATCATCCATCGGGTACAACATATCTTAATGATATGGAGGTTTATCTTTCTTTGAACTTTAATTATATTGGTTTTCACTTCTTGAGATTTACACTTAAATCGCTTCTAACTCTGTATCGTAAGGTTTTCTTTCAGTCATCTACTAATTATTTGGTATTTCTTACGTTATTATTCGTTCACTGGGCACTTTTGCTCAGTCGAGGCTTGTTTTGTTTTACCTCGGCAGATTCAGGATCTAACCCAGAGGCAGGATGAATGGACGAGATGGCTTAGGATGCTTAAAGACTAGTTACTTATTCAAGGCTTTTGATATGTAAATATGTAAATATGTTAATCGTATAGTTACTAGTGGATGTATTACTTTCTTTTGGGAGTTCTGTTAGAGCTATGTACTGTGAATTGTAGACCTTTGATCCGTTTTCGGTTGTGACATGCCTCATTTTTATGTCTAGTAGGTAGGGGATGTTACACGGATAACTGTAATGGAAAAAATGTCCTACAATTTGCGAAAACGGATATCCTTCTGCCATATCTAATTTCACATAATGGTTACCATTAACGTACCCAATTGTAAAAACAGCATGTTCATACCACACTGGCGGAGTGGACCTAAGTGGCAAGTACGTTCCACTGTCGGTCATACTTATAACATGTAATATCACATTATATTTTGAAGCAATCAAGACATCTATTTCAGGCATTGTCATCCAGTGTTCAAATTGTGCACTTTGATTTAATCGAAAGAAGTTTAAAGTGTTGTAAGTAATATCTCAATGTTCACCTCCAAAAACGTTGATGTACTATGTCTTGTATGTATCTAGCTCTTCCATCAAGTTATACCGAATTGTGGGTCATGCATCTTCATGAAGACCTAGAGAGACAGCTATTGCTCGGAATCCGTAATTTCCATCACCTATCACATCATGTACCTGCTTGATGTAAGGGTGAAACAATGCTGAAAATTGATTGATGTATGGATGTGCATTATAATTTTTGAACATGAAAGAACTGTGTCTCGTTGGTTCTTGATAGCTCATTTTTTCCTTGTCAACAAATTTAGACGCGTTCGAACTATTACGTCTAAGGGGGCTTTCATTTGTAAAATACGGGTCAACATGAGTCAGAAATGAGGGATCAACATGAGTTTTTCTGAAAAACTTATCCTTCAACGAGGGTCGTCCACGAGTAGTCTTGTTAACAACAGGTTCACGAACCCATGTTTTTGATGCACTGACTATCTCTTTTATCTTCCTCAGTAAACTGAACTTACCAGATCTCGATTGCTTGTTAAATTCTTCAGTAAGCATTTGGACTTCAGCTTCACAACCTACGTCATAATAAAATCCATTTTACAAAGTTATAATAAAATGTAATTATTACAAAAGGAAAAATACATTTTACAAAGTTATAATAAAATCAAAAGTTAAAAATTTATAAAATAAAATAAAATCAAAAGTTACAAATTTTATAAATTTATAAAATCAAAACACACACACATATATATATCATATATATATATATAAAGATAATGTGTTTATATATAAAGAAAAATAATAATAATAATATATATATATATATAAGTGAAATGACATTCATTAAAAATAATTGGATCGAAAAATCATACATTCAATATTTGCACTTTTTGGTGCAAATAGCACCCCCTATATATATATAGGGCATTGTTATTTGCACCAAAAAGTGAAATGTTGAATGCATTGTTTTTCGTCCTAATTATTTTTAATGAAAATATATGTCATTTCACTTGACATATATATATATATATTAGGGAAAAGTCAAAAAAAAACAATGGACTTTATGTTTGGAGTGATTAAGTCCTTGGACAATTTTTTGAAACAAATAAGTCCTTGGACATTTCAAAACCTGTTAACTAATTCCTTGGACTTTTGATAACCTGTTGAATACATCCTTATTACTTAAAAAATTAACTTGCAACCTATATAGCAGGTAAAACTACAAATTAAAAACAAAGTCACATACTTTATCTATCTACAATCTCTTCAAGGTGAGTTACTATCCGCACTTTATTTAGGTGTACTTACTTGGATTTATGTGTTATAACACCCCATTTGCTTGATTCTTATTATAAATTGGATTTTGGTGGCTTTTGACCTAAAACTTGGGATTTGGAATATTAGGGTTTTATGATCTAAATAAGGACATGGAAAAATGATGTTTTAAAACTATGATGTATGGATTTCTTTAAACCTTCCACCCTTTTTGTCAACAAACCCTAGTTCCATGGGATTTTGATGAACTAAAGAGAAAAAAATTAGGGTTTGAGGAAATATTATTATTGGGTTGGATATTCATCGTTTTGATTTTGGGATTGTAATATATAACGTTATAGTTGATGAGTTAAGTTGTTAATGTCACCTCCACAATGGGAGTTAAGGTCTTCACCTTGGTGATTCTTGTATATGTGATTTATTTACATACCTAGTAAGATCAAATGTGTTTGTATATTTTGGGATGTTTGGTTTAGGTGCAATGGATCCATAGGCACGGTGTTCCTATGTCCCCGTTTTGGACATTGGGTTCACCACTTTGGTATGGAATAGGCATCGGGTCACCATGATAAGTAAGGTGTGGACCTATACGGTTGGGCAACGTCTCATAGGCAGTAAGGTGTAATTCCCTTGTGCTAGAGTTCCCCGTTTTGGAACTCTCAAGAATAGACCTAGAGGGGTTGACTTAATGTTTTCGAGCAATAGACTTAGAGGAGTTGAGCTCATTATGTGATTGGTGTTATTTGTACCATATTTAATCACTAATGGTTTATTTGATTTGTTGGTTTTAGCGCACATCTATATCCTCCGCGTGACTCCGAATGGGTTTAGTACTTTCATTCTTATTTGACTTGTTCTCACTAGGCTTTAGTCTAACACTTGTTCTTTGTTGTCATGTTTGACAGGTCATCTTAGCAGTGGGGCACGTCGGGACTGAGGGAACGACCTTGGGGTCGTGAGTGATCTTTTTGAGAAACATAGTGACCAACATAACTTGACTTTTGAAGATATACATTTTGGAAGGATTGCGACACCCGACCATAATCTAGTTAACCAATTTAGATTAGTAGGTTGTCGTTTTATGCTTCATTATTGGGATTGTAAATGCCTTACTATATACCCCGTTATGGGATGAATTGTTTTACCTTTTTGCACAGGTTTAAATTATCCCTTATTTTAGGGTGACAAACTTTTCTATTTTCAAACGTCATAATGCCGAAATTTTAAATTTTATTTTCGTCTAAATTTTAGAGTGTTACACATGGTGGAAGTAATTATAACCATTTATGACTTTGTGTATGGGAACATGAGAAATGTGATACCTTGAAAAGTAAAGATGAATTGTTATTCCGATGAAAGAGGTTATGTTCATGTGGTAATTATGGCATTTGCATGCAGAAAAGAGGAATATATGTGACTATAAATGTTTACCTAAATGTGATCACCTGATAAGAATGTGAACACTACTTATTGTGCACGAGGATGTAGCCATATATTGTTTGGACCATTATTGTTGGTTCTTGTGGCTTACTAGCGAGTAGGCAATAGGGGGCCGTGGACCATTGAGGTGTAACTCGTCTAGAAATGGATAGGCAATAATGTCCCGTAAGACCTTGAGGTATAACTCGACGGAGTAGGCAATAAAGACAGTGATTATGGTTTGAGGTTGTGATGTCGTGATGGCATGGAAACTAGGACCGGGACATGAGGTGTAATCCATTAACATCATGGGTGACTCCACTCCCGTGTATATGTCACCCTGATGGAAACGGTTCTCCCCCGGGTTTTTAAGGGTTACCTTTTGTATGGTTATGTTCAGGTTTGGGAACTTGGTTGTTGTGGAATCAATAATTGTGAGACAAAGGAGTTTGGTAACACGAATATTGTTTTATAATATTATGTTTGTGATTTATATAATTTATGAGATCTCACTAGTGGTTGTTCGTTTTCTCACAGATTCCACTCGTGGTGAAAATTAGGTTGTCGGGCTTGTCAACTGGGCACGTAGGAGATCTTGAAGTGTCGGTCTTTTGGGTTTTCGTGTGAAGAGAGATTTTTGGTGGAATAGCAACACCTAAATTAATCTAGTTTAAATTAATTATAGATTAAGTAGGTTGTTGTGTTTATATGTCTCTAAATTCGTACCACTCGTTTTGGTGCAAACTAACCCATTTAGTCTTGGGTTTTAGTTGTCTTACATTTTGGGATTTATCCTTTTGGAAATTTATATTTACAGGATATTTGGACCTTCGTATTTTAGACGTTATATTGCCCAATTTTCGAATTTTATTCGTCTAATTTTTAGAATGTTACATGATGCATTAATGAGTTGTGCATGTGTACTTTAAAAACTATTTAATAGAAAAAGAAAACAAAAAAAGTGTAAAAAGACAAAAATACCCCTCACTTAACTGAGTTTTTTTTAACGGAGTTAGTGACCAAGGACGATTTTCAAAACAAAATGCGTACCTGAGGGACGCTTAGTGTAGTTTTTGAAGTTTAGGGACCACTTTCGGAGAAAGTGGTAAACCATAGTGACCAAAATTGTAGTTTACTCTTTAACCTTTTAGGGCATCTACGGGTTGTTCTCTCTTCAATTCCTAGGAGTGCTTCTCATTGTTGGAGAGCCATCCATGCCCAGCTGGACTTTGTTTTATCCCACGCCTTGTGGTCTATCGGTAAAGGTAACATTTTTTTGGCATGATATGTGGTTGAATTCTCCTCTGCAGGTAGACAACCCTCCTCGGCCTCATATCTCTGTCAAAGAGGCCTTCAATGACCCCAATTTGATGGATGAAATTCTGAGTGTACTCGTTGGGAGGTTTTTGGGAGCTTTTTAGGAGGTTTTTTAAAAAGCAAAAACCTTTTTTTGAGGTTTTTCATATAGTGGAGAGGTTTTTCAATTGATGTTTTTCGTCATAGGTCGTAACTGCATGACCTGCTTTTTCGTAGTTTTTTCGTATTTAATCAGTTTTAACTTTATAGAATTTTATAAAAGTTTCGTATTTAATCAGTTTTATTTATTAACCAGTTTTATTTATTAATATATTTAAAGTAATCATATTTAAATATAATTATTAAATAAATACATAATGAAAATAATTATATTTTTATATATTTAAAATAATATCTCAAATTTGACATATTTATACAATTCTAATAAATATCTTAATGACCCAATTTTTATTTTCGATTATACATACTTTTAACTTTAACATTTTTTAATTTTTATTTTACATACTTTTTATACAACTTTTATATATTTCTTAATAACCTAATTTTTATTAATTTTATTGTACTTACTTTTATGTATTTGTATGAATTTTAATATATTTATTTTTATAAATAAGAATAAAAATGATATAAAGTTAAAATTATGGGATCCTGAATAGTTTAAAAAAGTAATGAAAAAGCTTGGGTGAGGTTTTTCACATAGTGAAGATATATAAAAGTTTTTAAGTTATTGAGGTGACAATAATGTGTAAGAAAAAACTATAAAAAACCTTGGTGAAAAACTCATACACTGTGGATGCTCTTAACATAAGAAGAATATGGGGGTGCTATTTGCACCAAAAGGTGCAAATAGTGAATGCCATGTTTTCCTACCCAATTATTTTTAATAATGTCATGTCAATTAAAATATATTATTATACATAACCACATTATCTTTGTATATATATATATATATATATATATGTGTATTTGTTTTGATTTTATAAGTTTATTTATAAATTTTGTAATTTTGTAATTTTTGATTTTATTTTATAAATTTATAACTTTGTAAATGTATTTTTTCTTTTTGTAACAATTACATTTTATTATAACTTTGTAAAAGTTTAATTATTTCTTACCCGAATCGTCCCTTAGGTAGGGGTTTGGTATGCAGACTAGATGGGACTGGACAGTACATAACATGACAGGACGGGACTGAACTGGACATGACTAATTGTTTGTTTCACGTTTAGTATGACTAGAACAAGACTGGACAAAACCGTTAAAATGACCAAATTACCCCTATATCATATAATAATTCTAAACGATCTAAAATTATTATTCCGATGAATACATGATGTCCACTGTGATACACTTTATAAATATCGGAAATACGTGATGCACACTGTGATACACTTTGTAACGATCGAAAATACATGATAGCACACTATGATACCCTTTTGTAAACATCGAAAATACGTGATAGCGTACCATGATATACACTTTGTAAAGATCGAAAACATATCGAAAATAAGTGATGCACACTGTGATACACTTTCTAAACATCGAAAATACATGATAGTACACTATGATACCCTTTTGTAAATATCAAAAATACATGATAGCACACCATGATACCCTTTTGTAAAAGAAAATAATAAAATTTAGGAATTAGGTTTTATTTTAGGAATTAAACAAATTTACTAAAATATAATTTTCTATTTATTTAAAATTAATTTTAATTATTCTAAATGTGTGGCTCATATTGGATCTCACAGTTACCACAAACTACCTAGTTCTCATTTGATTAAGCCCTATACATGTATGTATGTATATATATATATGTGTGTGTGTGTGTTTTGATTTTATAAATTTATTAAATTTGTTTATAAATTTATAGAATTTGTAACTTTTGATTTTATTTTATTTTTTAAATTTATAACTTTGATTTTATAATAACTTTGTAAATCCAACACAAAAAAATTGGGGTTTTTTAATATAGTTGCATGTGGATACATAAACTTTTTGGTTGTTTTTTTTTTCTTCATATATTTGCATATGGATACATTTATATAATTATATCTCAAAATATATACGTAGAGGGTTTATTTGCCATTTTTGAAGTTTAGGGACCAAAATATAATGTGATATTACATGTTATAAGTATGACCAGCAGTGGGACGCACTTGCCGCTTAGGTCCACTTTGCCAATGTGGTATGAACATGTTTTTATAATTTGGTACGTTAATGGTAACCATTATGTGAAATTAGATATGGCAAAAGGATACCCGTTTTCGTAAATTGTAAGACATTTTTTCCATTACAGTTATCCGTGTGCTGCTGGATGAGCTGCTCAGTATTCAGAGCGAATAAAGAATTACATGCAGTTTTTACGTGTTAATTGTACTACAAATAATGTTATTTTAGAATAATCAAATATAATATATATTAGTTTATGTTCTATTTATATATTAAATCACAGTAGTTGTTAATATCTCAAATAGTAGTTGTTTAAATAGTAGTTGTTTAAATTTTGCTCTGAAAATGGGACCTGACCACTAACTTTGTTAAAAAACTCAGGTTAGACCCAGGGGCATTTTTGTCCAATCATATCTTTGTACTTTTTTTTTTGTCTTTCTTTAATTTTATAAATAACACAAAAATATAAGGACCAACTTGTAATTAACTCTAATATATATAGTGTGGGTATGTATATAAAACACAAGTATGTATGTATATATATATATGTGTGTATATATATATATTGTTTGGTTCATTTGAGAAATGATAAATATATGAGAAATAGAGAAGTGATCTTAGCCATTCATATGGTCAAGATTGGATTTAATTGGTCAAAAGTTACGGCTTTGACTGGTCAAAAATTGCGGCTTTGACTGGTCAAAAATTACGGTTCTTCCAAAAATATAAGGGTATTTACGTAACTTTGACAAAAACACGCGCGTGTTCATATATATGAAGGCATGCAGTCATACATGAATGCATGCGTTCATATATGAATGTTCGTAATTTTAAATAAACACTGACTGCATGCCTTCATAAATGAATGCATGCAAAAAAAAAAGTGACATTCATATATGAACGCCTGTTTTTTGTATGCCTTCATATATGAATGCATGCGTTCATATATGAATGTTCATAATTTTTACATAAACACTGACTGCATGCCTTCATATATGAATGCGTGCGTTCATATATGAATGCATGCAAAAAAAAAGTGACATTCATATATGAACGCCTGTTTTTTGCATGCCTTCATATATGAATGCATGCGTTCATATATGAATACGTACAAAAAAAATAGTGACATTCTACTAACATTCATATATGAACGTCTACTAACATTCACATATGAACTTCTGTTTTTTGCATGCATTCATATATGAACACACACGGCTAAAAAAAAAGAAAAAAAAGTGATATTCATATATGCGTTCATATATGAATGCGTTTGGATAATTTACAAAAATACCCTTCGAATAATAAACAATGTGAGGAACACGGGAGTGGACCATGAAAGCAATTATTCCCTAATTCTCGGTCAAAGCCGCCGATCTTGACCGAATTAATGGTTTAAGATCACTTCTCTATTTCTCATATATTTAGTGTTTCTCAAATGAACCTTTCCCTATATATATATATATATATATATATATATATATATATATATAAACACATTGACCATCTTCTTGGATGTCACCATATTTATCCACAGAACCACTCTCTCTTTCTTCCTCCATCCACCACCACCACGGCCACCACCATAACCTCCAAAACCACCGCCCATCTCCGCCACCATCACCATCCAAAAAAACCCACTTGCTCCTCTCACTCACCCTCCTCCACCGTCCAACAAAACCCACCACCCACCGGAAAATTCCTCTCCACCTCCGACCACCAAAACTCATTGATATATATATATATATATATATATATATATATATATATATATATGTATGTAAAACACAGTGACGATATGAACATTAATGCAACCCTATATAATTGTCATTAGGGATGCTAAAAGCATCAGCATGATGTCTACAATACATGTTATCATGTTATGCAAGGGAACTTGCATGTATTACATGAGAAGTTGTTCTATTCATATTTAGTCATCTAACATTTCCATTATTCCATATACCATGAGAAACAAAACCATGGTTGTGAGTCCTATTTACTTCATATGACTAGAAATGAAGATGAGATCTAGAAATGAAGGACGGAGGAAAATGGTGTACTTAATGAAATGATATAGTCCTCTAAGACGATTTAAGATTATCGGTAAAATAGATGAAGTGGAGAAATGGAACACTAAACTTTCACGGTTTTCAGATTGCATATTAAGAAGAAAAATTTATCAAGCACATGCCTAGATCCTCGCAATTGTATCAACTACATCCATTTCTTTAAATTATCATACTAAAGACAAAACTGAGGGAGTTTAATCAATCCATGAAAAAAAAAACAATATTATTTGTGATCTGTTGATAAAACTACATCCATTTCTTTAAATTATCATACTAAAGACAAAACTGCGACCCATCAAAATTCACTATATATATATATATATATATATATATATATATATAAACTCACACACATATATATATATCATCACACAGGGATCTGTTGATGCTGTCGATCGGGAAACGATGGCCGACGAAGGGTGGGTCACATTGGTGATAGTTGCGTGGTTAGGGTGGGTCACGGTGGTGATGGGTCGCAGGACCATCCAAAAACCAACAATGGTGATGCCCCTGTGTTTTACACACACACACACACATATATATATACACACACACGGTTGTCCCTGTGAGATGGAGGTGAAATGGTCTTTGTGTTTTGTATATGGGAGGTGAGTTATGGTGGTTTTTTATATGGGAGGTGAGTTATGGTGGGTTATGGTGTTTTGTATATATATCTAGAGGGGGAGGAATGGTGAAGGTGGTGAGTGGTAACTGTGTTATGTATGTATATATATTTTCACACACACAATCATATATATATATATATATATATATATATATATATAATATTATACTTAATTACAAGTTTGGTCCCTATAAATTTCATGTTTTCTAAAAAAAGGAAAATAAAAAGAAATTGCAAAATAAGACAGTAAAAGTGATTGGACAAAAATGCCCTTGACACTAACGATTAAAATAGATGGGGTTAGTGAGGAGGTCCTCCTTTCAGAGCAAATACCAAACCTCAGGGACCACTATTTGAGATACTGAAGTATAGGTACCACTTTCAAATAAAGTACGAAACCTTAAGGACCAACAGTGAAGTTTACTCTAATACAAATAAATACAAATATATAATAAATAAAATAAAAAAAGAAAAGACAATAAAAAGACAAAAAAGCAAAAAAAACAAAAAAAACACAATGATTAAGCAATCATTTTTAGTGCACATAGCAAAAAATAAAGTGCAAATAGCCTTCCCGAAGAATATATACCATACTCCTATAATTTGCTAATTACATCCCCCTAAACCTCTAGTTAATCATTGTTTTATTTTTTTGTCTTTATTTACTTTTTATTATTTATATCAAATTTTAATTAATATGAATCATAAGTATTGTAAACATTAATTTTATTCTTATATTATTTTTAATTAGAGTAAACTACGATTTTCGTTCCTGTGATTTGATGTTTATAACGATTTTCGTCCCTGGTCTTCTAGCGCTCGCGTCTTCGTCTTCTGGAACAGTTTCTTTTCTTCTAGTGGTCTCTGTCGTCAGAAATTCTGTTATTTAAATGGATCTCATGCCCGGGAATCTTTTTTCAGGTAACGACATTGGCTATCGGTCTGTCGTCTTTCCATTCCTTCACTCAAGAACTAAAGGTAAAAACATCAAGAAAAGGTTGCTTGCTCCATACCATAACATAACATAAGTGGTTGATGGCGGTTTTACGCCGTCCCCCTACTGATGGCACATTCGACCAATTAAGACCTTGCTTTTAAGTCCATGCGGTTTCTATTTGCTTTCATTTTAATCCTTCCTTCTAACTTTATTAAAATTAAATGTTAATTCATTTAAAAATTGAATAAAAAAATTACATATTTGGTCCTTGTCCTTGTGGTGTATAAATTTTTACATTTTTATCCTAGTTTACATTTTTTTATTTTTTATTTATTTATTGTATTTCATCAAGATATTTATTTTTCTATTAATTATATTGTATATTTTCATAATTATTATAACTTTAATTATAAAAATAATCAAATAACTTCATTAAAAATAATGATAAATACATGATATTTTTTTTCAAAGTTTTAAGTTTAAATCTTCAAAAACTAATATTTTTTATCTATTGATTTATTAAAGTTTTTTATTTATTTTAAATTACCATTGAAAAAAGTTTAATAAAATTCGAGAAAAAAATAGTATTATTTTATAACAACCAGTTGTTTTTTGTTAAATGCACTTTACACCCATTATTCTAAATATTCATTTAATATTTACTTTTTATTAGTTAATCAAATTTGTTTAATATTTAAATAAAACATACACACACATAAAAACACACACACACACACCATTTTAAATAAAGTTATATATTAAAAACAAAAAAATAAGACAATAAAAGGATAAGAAAATTTCAACGATTTGAGTTGTCCAACGATTTTTTAAACACCCCTAGTTGATTTAATATAACTTCACAATTTAGATTTATCTTGATAGTCGTAGTTTTTGTTAGAGAAAAGTTAAGAAAAACTCAATAAACTGTCATATTTTGAATGATTAAGTTATTAAACTATTTTTCTGAATAAAAAAACCATTGAACTTTTTTATTATGAATTATCAAGTCCATGAACTATTTTTTCGGATGAAAAAACCATTAAACTTTCTCATTTTCAATGATTAAATCTTAGAACTTTTTAAAAATTGATTACTATATCATTTTAACCTAAAAAAAACTACATGTAATCAACTAGGAATATTTTAAAGTAAAAAAAAAAAAAAACTAAATCAATTTTACCTTTCTCAAACCCAAGCCCCGCTACAAACCAACTTCTTCAAATCGGAACCGATTTTTGGCCATCTCTATTACAACATCTTCACACTACCCCACATGATAGTACCCATAACATCTATTAGGGGTGTTCAAAAAAACCGTTAGACCGCTCAAACCGGTCGAACCAAGTCAAACCAGACCGTTTTTGGCGGTTTAGGCAGTCTGGTCTGAAAAATCGTCAAATCGGGCGGTCCTGTCCGGTCTGCGGTTTGGACCAAACCGACCGCCAAATATATCTATATATATATTTTTTATTTTTTTTATATACATATTTATATCATCTATTGTTTAGCCCAAATATCTAATTTATCTTTAGATTTAAATACATACAAAAGGCCCAAAGATAATTTTAAATCGCCGTGAATTTTATTTGCATTTTGCATATTACTTTTTTTAGTGTTTTGTCTTGAGATATTTTGTTAACTTTTGTGGACTTTGTTAACATTGTTGTAGACTTTCTTTATTTCAAATGAACTCAAACGAACCTTTAAAATTCAAATTTTTATATGTTTTTTTATGTTTAAACTTTAAAGCCCACTAAAAGGCCCAAACCGCCTAAACCGGTCGACCAAACCGCCTAAACCGCGGTCCGACTTGACCGATCAGGGCACTTGATGTCAAACCGCTCGGTTTGAAAAATCAATAGACCGCCACTAGCGGTTTGATTTGTGGTTTGAGGGGTTAAACCGCCCAAACCGGACCGCGAACACCCCTAACATCTATCATGTTCTAAGAGATAAAAATGTGATGCATGTGAAAGGACAAGATGATATAATGAAGCAACAAAAAAATGCTGTAAAGTTTTGTCTAATGTTTCAAATCAACATCCATTCCTGGCTTCTTTTTCCATTATTAACTTGGCTTTGTCATGAACTCAACAAAACCACAACATTGATTATTCCTGAAAATAACACAAAAAAAAAAAAAGGAGAGAAAAAAAGGATTCATAAATCCATGATGTTTTTGCTGCAAATGAATAACAACTGCAACTAGTCATGATATTCCTCTGAACAATGTGATTTCAACAGATGATACACAAAGATTACTCCTTCAGATGATGCTCAAACAAAGCTGCCATCTCAATCTGCAATACAGGTCAACATTTCAGTCAACAAAATTGCCAAGTTGACTTATGTAAGTTCATAGTCTACTGAAGCTGGGGATCATCAAATCACACTATAATTCTACTTAAAAATATAAACTATCATTAACTAAAAGTCTAAAAACACCCTGGATGAAATAACAGAATAGAGATTCAAAGGGTATAGGCTACTTACAGCGGTCAAAGCCGTCTCAGACCCCTTGTTCCCTGCTTTACCACCGGCACGATTCAAGGCCTGCAACAGTAAATTGTTTTAGAATTTGTTTTTATAACTTCACCGAATAATAATCTGTTTAGTTACAATTAATGATAGCTTAAAATTTTGATGTATTTCAAGTGTGATGATCATCCTAATTAAATCAAAAAAATTGGAGGAAAATAGATTAACATAAACTTTATAGGTTTACTAGTTCTACTTGACACCCATTTTGGTCCCAACAAATGCATAAAAAAAGCAGATTCAAGGAAGAATTCTAGAACAATAGAGTTTTCACGTTTAAATAGTCCGGAGTATTGATCTGTGAATACATTTATGATGCTGAGTCATTCGATCTTAGGACAGTCGTAAACATTGTTTTTCTCATATACTTTGGCACATTCATTATCTTTGAGCTGCATCTTTGATTATCCTTAAATAAGTTGCTATGATGATTTCAAAGGTGAAATGCTTAAATAATCGATCATCAACAATCAAAATGGTTGGTAATTAGAGCTTTTGAAGCAACAGAAACTACGCCACCAAGATGGGTATTCAGTAACGGACAATCATAGATATACCTGGTCCATGTCTTCACATGTCAATACTCCAAATATGCAGGGAACGCCTGCAACATCGTAAGTGGATAGTATGGAGTCAGTTCAAGTAAATAATACAAAACTGATTATTAGAAAAGCATCGGCCCTGGTTTTTGGCTTCAAATTGTTATAGTAAGCTTAGCACTGTTGTTGTGATGTAATTCTTTGACCATGTTTGTTTGACATCGGCTAAATGACCCTTATACCTTATTAGACCTTTTCAATAAGTTTACCAATTACATTCTTACTCAATCTTAAATATGTATGCATATACATACATAACATGTGTATGTGTGTGTAAGTATGTATGTAGTGCAAAGGAATATTATGTTAAGTGAGAGTTGGTCAGCATAAATGAAAGGATTTACTGATTAGCCCAATTATTTGAGTGTCTTAACGGCTAAAAGCAATGCACATGAAGTCTAGTGGGTAAGTGCTAAAAGACTCGTATGATGCGACAAATTATATGAACTCCATACACTCCTTTAAGAGATTGGTAGCAACTTCAAATACAAATATAAATCCTACCTGAATTAAGTCCAGCAGAAAGGACACCAGATGCAGCTGAATTAGCCACAGCATCATAGTGGGTAGTATCACCTCTTATCTAGAAAACCACAAACAACATAATATATTTAGGCATCAACGACAAGCACATGTGATCACTTTCGTGTAAGATATTTTCTCTATTAAGCTCAAAGTCAATTTTCATGCATATAGTAACATATCAAACATAAACAATGGAAGTCCATCTACCTAATCACATTCTATCTCCAATTTTTACATCCATCAATTAACAAAACTCAATTATCCACCATACATTTTAGCAAAAAGAGGGGGGGGGGGGGTAATGTATAAAAAAATGGTTGTCTTTCCTTGCAAGAATGCATAATGCAGTTGTTACATAATGTTATTCAATAGTATCACAGATAAAATGTTGGGAATAAGTATATTACCACAGCTCCTATACACAAGATTGCGTGGTATTTCCCTGACTTTCCAAGCTTTTCAGCAACCAAACCGACCTCAAAACAACCAGGAACCCACACAACCTAATAAATTGAACACAACAATGTTAGTCACAATACTCTTAAGAATAAACTAAAGCAAATCACATGAGATAATTAAAATCACAATTTTTTTGTTATAGCCAAACCTTCCGGATTATTAGGAACTTGTTACATATTGCAATTCAGTTATGACCCAAAAAATTATAGAAACATAAAATACATGAGGTAGTGCAGAAAAGAAAATGAACATATATAAATGGAGACGATACATACATCAATATCTTCTTCCCTCACTGAATATTTCTTAAATGTGTCCACAGCACCCTCCATCAAAGGCCTTGTGACAATTTCATTAAACCTTGCAACAACCTATGTCAAAAAAGAAGAAGTAATATATAACAAAATGTTAAACCATACAAAAGCGCAATTGGCAAGATGAGATATCTCATAAGATCTGAAGAACCTTACTTTGCTGTATAGAATTTTGTGTGGATCTCAACAATTAGTTTTAGTAAAAAAAAAAACTCCATAGTAAGAAATTAAATCTCATTCAAGGATAATAGGAACTAACTATAGATTTCAAAATTTATAATATCTCAAAAGTTGAATAAATTGACAAAGTTTGCTACAAATAGAAATCAATTTCAAATTCTCAAAGTAAAAGGTCGAATTATACCCTAAACATCCTACAGTGTGGTTTAATTTAACTGCACATTACGATTCTACCTTTTCTTTGTATTTTCTGGGAGAAATGAACTAATAACAAGGAAAATTGGAGAAGAAAGCAAAACAGAGATAGTGAACTAACGATAGCAAAACGAAAACCCTCAGCCTTTGTCAGCGAACCAGTCAACTGACGAACAGCTTCTGTTTGAAAGGACGATTTCTTCTTCTCTACCGGCGCCACAAACAGCGGGTTCGCCAAACCTTACAGTACAACAAACGAGTATATGTATGATTATGAATACTCAATACACAATTCAAAACACAAGACATTGAAGAAGTCTCAAATCTTACCTTTTGGGGAAAACTGGATTCGTGCGGATTTAGAGGAAGTTCTAGGGGAAGAGTGAAGAGAAATAGAAGAGAAGCGATGATACATTCCCCTTGAGGATGAGGTATCATCTTGTTGAAGACGATGAAGAAAAGTTGATGCAGGTGTAGTAGCAGTGGCCGCCATTTTCGTTTGTTAATTTGTAGTTTTGGTGAAGAATGGCAGTGGTATTTATCATCGGTTAGTTTCCCTTAGCCATGAACCACGACGCCTGACCCTCACCACTGTCGCGACTCATGCCTTTCTATAAAACGATTCATTTCTTGTAAATAAATGGTTTTCGGATTCTTATTTTTATTTCGAAATTTGTGATTAAATTCATGTTTTTAAAATAATATGAATTAAATTGAAATTGGTTTAGTTTAGTTTTTTGAATAATTTGGATTTGAAATCTCGGGATTTTAATGAAATCATACAACCGATAGATTTAGAAAACACTTGGGGGACATGACGAAGTATCGTGTGAGAAGTTGAGGTTAACGTGATCTGAACCGTTGATCACTTTTAATCAAATTCCCTCCCATGAATTGCATCTTAGAAGAGAATTGATCTGATGCATCTTATCTCGGTGCATCTCATCCTAACTTGCATCCATCTCTCATCCAACAGTTGATAACTACTTCTCACGCTAACCTTAACTTCTCAGCGGAACCCAACCCTAGGGAACATTTAGTTTGATGAAATTGTTTTAAAAGATTCAGATTTTATGGAAGGATTTCGAATAAGAGAGATTTGGATTTGGATTTAGATTTAGAATCTTTGGTGTTACTGTGTATTTGGGTTTTAAGGATTTGGAATGAAATTGAATTTCATTCTTTATAAATAATTTATAAAAATAAATTATAAATAATTAAAAAAAAATCAAATTGCCCTTTTTATTAATTGATTATTACAAGCCAAATGTTTTTAACATATTTTAACACATTATTACATACAAACCTTACAAAATCCCATAAAATACCAACCATCCCATAGAAAATCATTCAAAACAAACATAGAATCGGAAAATCATTCAAATTTATGGATTTCAACTGTTTCCATCTACGCTACTTCTTTCGTCAAATCTGCCCTAAACTCTCCATCGCATCCATACAAACAAATAATTTACTAGTATAACATAAACAAATATTTACAAAAATTAAATTTCATTCTAAATTATATAAACCAAACAAGATTTATAAAAAAATGAAATTCAATTTCATTCTAAATTCTACAACCCAAATATAAATCCTTCTAATTTCAATTCATTTTATTCTATTATAAAATTTATCAAGATTCGTTTGGTAGAAGCGATAAAATGAGATTTGTTAAAATGACAAACACCTAACCTTATATGCATAAATTTGTTATTATAACAAAGAAAAGGAGGGTTAAAAAGATTGTCCCAAAAGATGAAAGAAGAGCTTGGTTTTTTTATTTATTTATTTATAAATTTAATATTATTAATACTATATTTGTCTTGAAATTAACGGCCAGGATTTAAACTGGTGAAGATTGAAAAATAAATTCGAGATCTCATCAGATGAAATACGTGTAATAATTGATGAGGTTGAATTGCAAGGTATTCTTAAGATGATTATTGTTAATGAAAATGTTAATTGAGAGATGATATGATTGTATTATGGGGCACACCATTGTTTAATGTGATCACAACTTTATCCCTAACTAATTTTTCTCTCTTCACAACTCTTGAATAACCTTGAATCAAACCGCATAGTATGGTATAAGATAATACAAACTACAAATCGTACATCAAATATTCTAAACCACAATGTTTGAATAGCCAAACAAAAGAAACCCAGGAAGTCCCACCTTAGGGTGAGGTCTGGGGGTGGGATGTAGTCAGACCTGATATCTACCCTGAAGAGTAGAGCGGTTGTTTCCGTGAAAACCTCCAGCTTCTGCAAAGATCGGACTAGAATGTAATAATAAAGAGAGAGAGAGACATCAATGTTGCGTCATCAATCATTTGGTGTAATTGTGATTTACATGAGATCGATAAGATTTTTTTACTTAAGCTATAATATGAGTTAGAAGCTGTAGAGTACACACTCGTATAAGCTTCCTTAAACAGTTAAACATGTTATCACTAGAAAATGGGGGGGGGGGGGGGGGGGGGGGTCAAGAGGCCACGGTCCTAGAGGTAGGGTGTTTGGTTCATTTTGAGGAATGAGAATGAAAATGGGAATGGGAATATAGGAGAATAGGAATGAGGATTGGATTGATGTTGTTTGGTTAATCTAGAGTTTGTGTTTCTATCTTCCATTCCAAAAATGAGCTTCAATACTAATAAAACCTAAAGGCTGATCACTACATGCATGATATCTACTTCTAAATAAAAAACAAGAAGAAAAAGAAGAATGGTTATAGCCAAACCTTGTTGTATGATGTCAGAACCCATGCTGCATGATATAGTTAGAACTATAGTTGATGAACCCGAAACCGGGCTACAGCCACATCACGAAGACGACAATTTGCATTTTGACTGGAAGCTAAGTAATTCTCCAAAATGAGCTCCAGGAGATAAGAGAGTTTATATACAGTTTTACAAGGCTTGAGATTTCCAATAGATAGCTAAAAGATAATGGCTTCTCAGCTTAAGAATATACCTATGACCCTTCTGTCTGTAACAAATGAATTGGAATAACATCATCTGCAATAAGAGTCTTAATTTCTAAAGAAGTCAGTCCATCATCCATCAATTTCCGCACGGCTTCCCTTAGGGTTACACAGTTCTTGTCAAGCACATCGGGAAGTCTTTCATTCTGAATCATCTTTCTTAAAATCCGAAGAGCCATGGGTGCATTTGATACAGAAAGAAAAGCCTCTACTAATGTGACATATACATAAGTATCCGGCTTCATATGCTTTTCTTCCATCTCTTCAAAATATATTAACGCTGAATCTGGCTCCCTGCATTTGCACAGACCATGGATGAGAGCCATAAAAGCGATTTTGTTAGGGGAGCACCCCTTCCCCTCCTTGACCATTTCATTCCAAATTAGCAGAGCTTCATCTGATCTTCCAGCATTACACAATCCATCGATTAAAGTTGTGTAAGTAACAATATTTGGATTCCTTTGTTTCTCAGCCATCATTGAGAAGAAGCCAATGGCCTGATCGATGCCATCATTTTTGCAGTATGCATCTATCAGCAAGTTGTAGGTCACTACGGAGGGAATAAGGCTCTTCTGTACCATTTGGTCATAAATATCCCGGGCTTCTGACACTCGTTTGGCCTTGCAAAGACCATTTATAATGGTATTATATGCAACTACATCAGGGCAACGTCCACCAGAACAAACGTCGTTAAACATCTTCCAAGCATAATCCACTTCTCCCATCCTTAACCAACCATCAATTGCTGCAGAATAGGCAATCACATCAGGCACAAAACCTTCTTGAATCATCATTTCCAGAAAGCTACATGCTTCAGCCACCCTTCCATTTGTGGACAGCTTCTTCACAAGCAAGGTGTAATGTTTAATCCATGGCTGATGCCCATGAGTATGCATCTTGTGCACCATATTTATGGCACCGCCCACATCCCCAATCCTGCAGTAGTATCCAAATATCGAATTGTGGGTGAATTGTGATGGTACAAATCCATACGCCTTCATCTCCATGAGAAGCTCATGGCATTTTTCCACTTTGTTTGCATCACTCAAAGCAATAATCAAATTATTGTAAAGTAGCAAACTTCGTTTACAATCAATTTGGTCCATATCATTGAAGAGTCCTAGGGCCACATCCAACTTACCTTTTTGGCACAAACCATCAATAACAATTCCAAAAGAAGAGGTATCTAGAGGAACAAAGTTTTGAATCCCGAAACATCCATCTATCTTAGTATCATCACCAGCATCATCCTTCATCATTGTTCGCAGGAGATGATAGGCTTTATCAATTGAGCCACCTTTTACCAGACTACTCAACGCAGCGTTACAAAGTGTAGTCATGGATTTCTTATTAAAATGTTTTTTTGCCTCTTTGAGTAAGCTTATCATCTCTCTCTCATCATCTAAAGACGATACGAGAATCTGAAGTAAATTAAGATGAGGATGAATACCCATCTCATTCATCTGGGAATGCAATTGTAAAGCTTTCGTAAACTCTTTCCTTTTACAAAGCCCTTCAATGAGTACAGCATAGAGTGAGATTCCAGGCACAAAACCCAAACTTTGCATCTTTTTTAATAAGCTTAGAGCATATTCTACCTTGCCTTCCTTCACAAACCCATGAATCAAAACGTAAAAGGTCTTCTCGTTCAAGCTTATCTTGAATTCATCCATCTTGTCGATCAAGTAGATTGCCTTATCCACCTCACCCCCTTTAGTCAACGAGATAACTGCAATCTTGAAAACATACTTGTCTACCCAACCAAGCTCGTCTATCTGCTGAAACACTTCCAAAGCTCTTTCAAACTTGCCTGCCATAAAATAACACTGCAACACCGTTGTCAAAGTATCCTTATTCGGCTCCCACCCATTATCCCGCATCTCACTCATCCTCGCAGTCATCAACTCTACTGAACCCGACTTCGCAATAGCTTCCAATAACTTATTATAGCTATAATCATTCGGAACACAACCCGACTTCTTAACATAATCAAACAATTCATTAGCCTCAGTAACCATCCCTAGACCTCCCAAACACCTAACACAAAAACCTAGTGCGTCCGGACTCACGTAACACCGTGAGTTTATTAAATCAATATAGAGTGCCTTCAGTGCGGCATTTTGTCGAGCACCTGATAGGATAGATGCCATGGCATTGTAAGTATAGCAATTGTGGCGATACCCGTTTTGAGTTGATGCCCAATTGAAGAATCTTAGTGCTGTTTCCCAATTCTTGAAGCTTTTGAGGGTAGTTTCAACGACATCAGAAGTGAGGTTCGATCCGAATGTGGGTAGTTCTGATGAGGGTTGTTGGTGTGTGAAGATTGATATGAGTTTGTTTACTGTTTCAAGATTCTGAGAAGGAAGAGAGGAGTAGTGAGAGCGATTGGTGAAGTGGGTTAGGGAGTAAATGGGGAGTAGAAAGTGAGGAATGGGAGGGAAGATTTGAAAGAGATGATGATACAAGGGGTTTAGGTGCTTACAAACGACATGGGCGAGAGTCATACTTTGGGTTAGTTAAGTGGACGACAATTTTATGATATACGCCCACGAATCAAACATATATATACAAGGGGTTTCAGAATTTTTTTAAGTGGTGGAATACTATATCATCTCCAACAGCTATGATAAAGTTTCCTCTGAAATAGAGTAAAAAAATACCAAAATTTCTAAAAAAAATTGTATCCAACTCTAACAGTTATGAAACTTTCTTTTTAGAGATTTCTCTAAATTTAGTGATTTTTACAATTTCTCTATCTTTTCTCTATTTTAGTATAGAGAATAACATAACTATTGGAGCAACAAAAATCCTAAAAACCCAATTTTTTCTATTTTAACATAGGTGTTGGAGATGCTCTAATAACACAATTCATTTTTTTAAGGGTATCTTATGATATGCTTAGAATAATCCCTTGACAAATTATGATTGTAAGATATCAACTTGATTAAACCTTAGGGTGCGTTTGGTTTGCAGACTGGATGAGACGGGACATGACAAAAACTCACTGTCCCATGTTTGACGTGACATGAGACAGGACAAAAATTCACTGTCCCACGTTTGGCGTGACATGGGACAGGACAAAAATTCACTGTCCCACGTTTGGCGTGACATGGGACAGGACAAAAATTCACTGTCCCACGTTTGGCGCGACATGGGACAGGGACAAAGACTGGACAAGGTGGGACAGGATGGGACAAAAAATGGTATTTTCTTGTTCCACCAAAATAGGTGGAACAACATGGGACAAAAGTGAGACAGAAACTAAAAATCATTGATTTACCGCTATTTGATGTATAATCCTAATATGGTATTAGTCTTAAGGGTCACCACTACCCATCGCCGCCATTACCACCATCAGCGGCCACCAGTAACCATCGCCAACCACCATCGGCCACCTCTACCTATTTCTCCACAATAACAACCTCATCCACACCTCCATAACCATCGGCCATCGCCACCACCACTACCATCGTCGACCACCTCCACTAACACCGATCACCACCACCTTTGGCCGCCACCACCATCAACGGCCACCGGTAGCCACCGCCAACCATCGTCGACCACTTCCACCTCTTCCTCCACTACTACAACTTCCTCCACCACATCTACAACCACCTCCTATCGCCACCTCCACCGATCACCGCCACCCATTGCCGCCGCCACCACCGACGCTTACCGCCAACTACCGTCGGTGACCTCCGCCTCTTCCTCCACTACAATAATCTCTATTACCCCTGTCCACCGCCACCACCACTACCATCGTCGGCCACCTATACCTCCACCACATCAACCATAACAACCACTTGCACCACCACCATCCACTATCTTTCACGTTCTTCACAACTACCGTCCTTCACGGGCCACCCATCGCATTTATCTTTACCTGTCGCTGCAACTATGCATCCGTCAATTTATTAAGATCTTCCAAATTGAATCAAATATTATATTTTCTTTATATGAATCAAATTTTTTCGAACTACCATCAATTATTTCAGATTTTTCATTCAAATTTCCTACCCTTATTTTTCTATGTATTTATATGTATGAAAATCATTTAAAAAATAAAAATGTTTTTTAATTAAATTATTTAAAGATATACTTTATTTGTGTTATTTATAACTATTATATGATATATAAAATCATCAAAAAAAACTTTTAGGGAAATTTTTCCAGTTCTGTCCTATCCAGTCCTAGACATACCAAACACAAGACAGACATTTGTCTTGTCCTGTCCAGTCCCGTCCAGTCCTGTCCTAGCCTCTTGTTCTGTCCTGTCCAGTTCTGTCCTGTCCAGTCCCGTCCAATCATGTCTGTGTACCAAACGCTACCTTAGTGGCTACAATTGTTGTATATGCCTGAATTCGAACTCTAGACAGATGGGATATTTCATCACATCCCCAAGGCCTTAACTAGTACGTCACAACCATTATAGTTTAATAATACATTCTTAAAAGAAATAAAATTTAAAATCAAGAGGAATTATATTCAACTTAAAAAAAATTGTTTTAAAGACTACAATATTAATTATATTATTAAAATATTATCTATTTCTCATAAACAATTAACATGAGTGTTTCTTATTGATGAAAATATGATTAAAAAATTTGTTTATCTCTCATGGTAAAATGGTAATCATTTTTCGAGAGTTCTCCAAGTTTAGAGAAATTCACATAATCTCTCATGTTTTCTCCATTATAGATAATTTGTTTGAGCAAAAATTTGCATAAAATCTCCGTTTTAGAGAACTAGTTGGAGATGCTCTAATAAAATAAAAGAGTGGCAACATTAAGAATTGTAAAAAGAGAATGTATAGAACTTTGTTAAATTACTCTCCAAAAAAGCTCTAAAGAAAAGAAGAAAACTTCTCCAATATATATAGAAGAAATATATAGTCCAAGTATATATATATATATATATATATATATATATATATATATATATATAGAGAGAGAGAGAGAGAGAGTCGGGTTCAAACGAGAACAATAACTGTTTAAAAGAACACGAGAACTAACATAGATTAATTACTTCAAAACTTAATATTATCATTGGTTAATTACTTAAAACTTAAAATTTTATTGGTTTGGTTATGTATAAAAACTAATTATTGTGAAATATATATATATATATAAAAGAAGGATCAAGCGAGAACAATAACTGTTTAAAAGAACACACGAAAAAAGGACTTTGACCGCGACTTCAGGTCTACATGGCTTTTTTGGGCGTTAATGAAAAATCACTAATGATTTTATTAGTTCTCGTGTTCTTTTAAATAGTTATTGTTCTCGTTTGATTCTTCTTTTATATATATATATATATATATATTTCACAATAATTAGTTTTTATACATAACCAAACCAATAAAATTTTAAGTTTTAAGTAATTAACCAATGATAATATTAAGTTTTGAAGTAATTAATCTATGATAACAATATGATATGTTGGAGAGGCTACTAAACTGATTTTAAACCATAAAAAATATTGATACAGTTGAGAAATATGCCATTTGTATTTATCTAAATAATTTTTAAGCATTAACTTCTCAAAGTTTGGTTTCAACAAATACAAAGACAATTAGAAGACTTTTATTTGTCACTGGTTTGCTTCTAATATGTCTGGCAAGACCTGCAAAAAAAAAAAAAAAAAAGAAAAGAAAAGAAAAACGTTTCAATGGAGAGACAAGGTAAGATAAATATAAAAAAAAAAAGGAAACATCCTAATAACCATTCATATGTACAGTGTGCATATAAGTAATTTTTTTCCATCATGCACATATACACATGTGCATACACATGCACATGTACATAAAAACTAAGAAACATCTTCAATTACTTGTATAGGGTGTTCCTCAGTTTTTCATTTTATGGGATTTTCCCTTAACTTCACATATACACTCTCTCTCTCTCTCTCTATATATATATATATATATATATATATATATATATGAGTTTCCTTATATGTATGCCTTTGACAAACACATCCCCACTTTTATTCATGGTAAAAACACCAATAAAACCTCAAAGCCATAGCAATCAAAATCAATCAAATGGTCAATAGTTAGTAGTAGTATTTGTTGTGAACTCAAAACTATGAAGGTTTAGAGAAGTCAATTAACCCTTGAGCTGTTGAGCCTTCCCCACCAGTTCTTTTTAACCTTATCACCACCACTACCACTTTCTTCATTGCTAAGCTTGTTTAATATTACTTTTGTCTCCCTCAACCTTGCCCCATAATCCTTCTTCCACACTTCAAACATCTGTTTCAGCCTTCTAAGCTCATTATCTGGGTTCAAATTTGCCTCCACTTGACCTGACTTAACCTCCACCAAGAACCTTGCATCGTCTCCGAACACTTGGCTCCGCTGCTCAAACTCTTCGGCTAACCGGCTGATCAAACTCAGCCCGGCTGTCGATTGGCTTTGGCTCGCCAACCCCATCCCGTTACTTTGTGTATCCAAGCTCTCATTGTTTGGTGTTGTGTTTACTGAACCATCGGAAGGATTCTCCGTGCCGAGGCTTTGCTTGGCTACGGCTAGGCTCGATTGAAGGGAGTTCATTTGTTTTTGCCATGTTTCTTCCATGGACTTCATTTTATCCTCGTATTCTGACCAACGGCTCTCGTATTGTTGGAGCCGTTGCAAAAGAATATCCCTTTCCTCTTCTTTCTCCCTTAAACCAACCTCGGCTTTAAGAACTCGTCGTTGTAGCTCCGCAAGATATGATGCGTTTACCAATACGTCTTCTGATCCATTACCCTGTTCATGATCAACCGTATACACCGTTACATTATATCACAAGAATGATTTTAAACATATATGTTATGCAACAATAAATTCTCAAATACACTACTACAACACACACACACACACACATTTGTCCATACATACATATAGTTGTCTTCAAAAAGGGTTTCAGCAACCCCGCATAGATCCCCACTGGACACAGCCATCATGTTCAGTGGCGGATCCCATGAAGAATAGGGGGTCAACCGCCCCCGATCAAAACTAATTTTTAACTCAAACTTATTGTTCCTGCCCCTTGCTGAGAAATTTCTCCCAGAGTCCCGCCCCCATCACCAAAGATCTTGGATCCACCACTGATCATGGTGGAGGTAAAGAGCATCTTTTTTTAACAATCTTTAGTATTTTACACCAAGCATTCAGATTTCCAAAATGAAATAGATATGTGTCAAATTGATCATTTATATAACATGGAAGATTTTAAGAGGTCTGTCAGAAAACAAGTTCTTCAATATCATTCAGTTAAACACCTAATAGTATGATCAGCCCATTTAAACAAAAAACCATAACTCTGACATGTCGGGGATATATAGCTTTCAATTAATAGGATAATATTATTATGACAGTAGATTGAAACAAACAATGGAATTAGAAGTACCTTTTCGGGACCAAATTGAAGCAGCGCAATGTCGCCTGTGCATTTCCGGACTAGCCATCCACGAATAACTGAAAAAGGTTTAATGTTCAGTTCATCATGGTTTCATTATTAGAAATTATAATAACATGATTTGAAGCACCCAATAATACAAGTATTAGCATTAAAATTCATCCCCACATCTGCAGGGAGGGGGAGGTTTTTGCATTTGATCAAGTAAATGTTAGGGTTAATTCACTGTGAATATTAGTGAAATTAAAACCCCTGAATTCAAAGAGGAAATAAGTAGGCTAATGGCCATCCATTTCCCCAAGATTTCTTTTCATCTCCACACATTTCCCCAATGAACATAAAAAACTGAGTCTTGCATCAACAAATTTGAACGCACGCAACGTAAATAGGTGAGTCATTTTAAAACTTACTAATGTATACAATTCAACTTTATATAGTTTATGAAATTGAAATCCATAAAACAAACTGATACACATGTTTAAGTACCGGAAGATGAACAGCCGTGTTAATGTGAAGACTATGATAATATGTGATGTATGTGATGGAGAACCCTGTACATATGGTAATACGTTGGTTGTGTAGTGTGCCTGAACAGATAAATATGATAAAACACTACCATCTTGTAATAAAAGCCATACTTCAGATTCTCCAGATTCAATGTAGAATGAAAAATATCGTATTCGAACCAGAATAGATACTAAGATATTACCGGCTTGTAACACAGCTAATGCACCACTAAATTCTCTATACTTTTTCCTGATTATCATTGCCTTGATCCGCTTTTGTATAAGCACAACTGCTCTTTTTCTCCTTAGTAAGACAGCAAACTCCTTTCTATCTTTTTGACCACGAACAACTGTAAAAAAATATGTTGCAAAATGTAATCACCAGATTGCACTTGTTCATCAGGGAATCAATTTTTTTAAAACAAGTCTCATACATGACTGGAGAGTGAAAATTCCTCGTTTTGTCTCCTTCAGGAGATGCCGAGCTTTGTGACCTCTAAAGCAGCTTTGAACACGTAATATACCATTGAGAGTACGATTTCGTGTATCCTCAAGCTTACCAATCTGGCATATGTTAACAGCAAACATAAAAGACTGGTCAATCAAAAATACTCATCACCCACAAACATTAAGTTACAGCTGACATGTTCTTGTCTGAGGATGGTGGCGAGAGCATTCCCAGAAGTTCATAAGCCTTGTCTTGGTATAAATAAATAAAGTAGTTCCACCAGAAGTTTCGGAACTTCTTTTTTTCCTTTTCTAGGCTCGATATCACTGGTTAAGTTATTAGAAAAGATCAATGGTACTGGTAATATAATGCAATGTTATGTCTTAGAATGCTGTTAGTGTTGGTACATGAAATAAAATTTGGTACATTATTATCTCGGTTACTGTTTTGAATTTTGCATATACATCTTTCACCACTTCATTACTAATTCTGATTGGACAAGAATTCAAACTGACCAATTGTTCTTTAATTGCTAGGTTTTAACTCCCTATATCACCTTCATGTGTTACTACCATCAAGTTGAAGGAAAAGCATGAGTAACACTTCTTCTTCAATCTTCATAATAGAGGCTAATTTGATTCTAGAAAATATTTTTATGGATGGAATTTATAAAACTGCAGCTAGACTGGATCCATTCCAGCACAAATCTTATATTTGGTTTTATCCGAGTTCTTTAAAGACTTGGTGCGCCTGTGCAGCTGTTGATAGGTATCAACTTTGGATAAAGGTTTGCAAGGCAACAACTAGTGTTACAAGAAGTGCAGAAAAGAAACAAGGCTCAAAGTAACCCCTTATAAGACAAGTAATAATACATTAGGGGCATTGAAGGCACCAATAGGGTCACCGACTGCAAATGCACTTGCTGACTTCTTCCTTACAGACACAGAAAAGAGATACTTAAGAAAACTTTGACTTAGTCAAAGTCACCCCACTCTCTTAATTATCTACCCTCTCAAACTCTAATCAAGACATTTGATTTCTTTGCATCAGCTCTCTCCTCCTCTCTACTTCTCAGTGTATCTGTGCGTTTGATGTTACGGTAGTAAACTAGTAGTACAACTGATGTGTATCATAATTGCTCCCACTTTCTGATCTCTCTGTCACACACATATACACACTCTTTTTAGGTATGTTATTTAATCCATATGCAAATTTTTGATATCTTCTCACGTATCTATTCCTTGAAAACCGTTCATATATATCTTGACAGTTATGTTACACAATTTTCAATGTTACTTGTCCTAATTTGAGTTTGAATGTCAAACTTTTATTTAACAAGATTATAACTATTTACTTTTCTACAATGTTTAACATCAATTTCTTTTACTTTTATAATACTACTTATGTACCTTTTGATGTAGTTACTGATAGTTCCCCACAAAATAAAAATAAACACTCCACATTCTTATCAGTTTTAGAATTAGTTGTTAATTTGACATTGTAAGTTTTTGTGTCACAGCTAATAAAGCACGCAGGGAGTAATTTCAAATGCAAATGTTTATCCTTGTTATTAAACATATGTAAATAACATGATTACAAAGTTTCTCTTCTTTTATCTTCCATTCATAAAAAAGGCAAAAGTATTGTAATACATTATTAAATGTTTGTGAATCTGTTCTGGTATTTATGTTTTATTGTCTCCAACGTGTTTTTGTTGATTATTGCTATATTTGAAATAATATAATTCAAGTAAGTTCTAACTTATGACAATTTCAAAGAAACACTCATAGTCTCAAACTTGTGTGATAGCTTAATGCCATGGACATTAACTTATTGAACTTTGTCAAAGATAAGTTAGGAAATTGGACCAGGTTGTTTCAAATTTCAATACTTGTAAGTTAGAACCAAACCAACTGACCCAATACATCCCACTCGAAAGTAGGACCTGGGGGAGGTGAGATGTACGTAGACCTGACCTCTACCGCAAAAGAATAGTGCGGTTGTTTCCATGAAGACCTCCAACTTGTGCAAGAGCGTGAGCAAACAGTTAGAAAGAATAAAACACAAGAAAAAAAGAAGTGATTTAAGACATAAAAAAGGTACAATAAGAACATAAGAAAAGGCCAGAAAAAGAAAAGCCACACAGAGCAAATAAGGTGGAAAACACGTCCCTAGCCTACACTGCCAGCCCACTACCCCCCCCCCCCCCCCTCTCCCCCACAAAAAAAAAAAAGAAAAAACCTGACCAACTCCCTTCTACACCATTAAGCAATGTTTTTATGTTAATTTACTTCAAAATTCAAATGTTTAGTATTTGATATAATCAGGGATTCAAAGATGAAAAAACAAAGCAGTACTATCATGGGATCAGATGTCAAAGATTGACTATGTAATGACCTTTTCAGTTTACATTGTTTTGTATGAGATTATTACGATGTTTGAATAATATGTTTTAAACTTATATTTGCAGCATTTTTGTTATCTTTAGTCATTAGTAGAACAAATTGTGACCCCACTCAATAAAATTCCTGCATTATCAATGACCCAGTTATAATCGATGGGCATATGCAATAAACGGAGTCTAATGACTAGAAAAGAAAGAGAGGGCATTGCTATGTAACTAAAAGATAACCGAGGAAATAAATAATATTAGACAAACCTGTCCAGTTCGAAAGAACAATTTTGTATAGCCAACTTGATACATTTCAGGAAGAATGCCGAATTGTTGAAGAATGGCAACTGACACACTTAGTGGATCTCTTGATGCAACATGGTCGAGAAGAAGAAAACCATACCTAACGCAGAATCATTCAGTCAAAGGAGAAGGGTAGAAAAAATGTTACATCTAAATAATTTAAAAAAAAACGCATCACATGTCATGGAAGAACTAAATTCTAGAAAGTTTACCTCCTTGCGAACTTTTGATGGGTCATTCTTGTTGGAAATCCAGATCTTGATATTCGAACAACTTCTAGAACACCACAACATTTTAGCTGCTGCAGTACAAGTCCTTGATTGTAAATTCCAGGAGAATGGGTGTTATTGGGCTTAATACAACGTATGAAATGCGATCTTGTGTTCCCCAAACATTTTATTAATTGGAATAACTGGCCCTGAATACAATGAGGAAGAATGCAACTTATCAGTGAGTGTACCTGACTAATAAAAATAAACTCTAGAATAAAAACATGCTACAGCAAGACATAATGGAATTTAAGCAAATCACAAAGGCATAAGTCATAGGTGGTTCAACAATCTTACAATTGTTTCAGACCCATAATGCATACAAACCTGTTTATTAAAAAGATGACTACAAAGAAGTTGGAAGTTAACATACCTTAAACTTTGACATAGCACTAAGCTTCTGGGAATCCATTCCACCTGATTTAGTTACTGAACCAACCACAGGTTTCTCAGGCTGAGAACGCATATTTGAAGCAAATATCTGAGGAAGTTTGCATTTGCAAGAAGACAGAAGTTGAATGGAATCCAGGTGCAATAAATCACGATTTTTTTCCAGAAACCCAGTTGTGTCATAAGTAACCTGAGAGGAACAAATGAGAACATAACTTTTAGACAGCAAAAACATACATAAAACTGGGAAGTATTTAGTTTTTGTTCCTTTCACTCTAAACCTAATCAAATCAAACCAATTAGTACCAGAACAAAAACAGCATTACTGATTAGTGATAACATTGATCAAGAACCCTATGATGAGGAACTCTCTGTATTAACATGGAAAGCAAGTAGACAGTTACTCTCATTTGCATTTAGGTTGTTCCTTTATCAGATTTACGTAGAAATTGGTCAGTCATGTTCCTTTACCCCCTTTTTCTTCTAAATTGTGTCTTTAGACATCTTGTCACCTGCTATCCCTGTGTGAGTACGCTATTTTCTTCTCTTATTTCTGGAAAAGGATCAATGACATGCAGAAAGGGATGAACAGGTGGATTAACAAGTTTATTTCATGAAGATGTATACTCATTGAACTCTCCTTCCTTTTTCCCATTTTATTTCTTGGGAAGGGAATCTTGTTATCTGCTATCCTCATGTATATCATCTATATAATTTGGCAGGTATTCATGGAAAAAAAGGTTAACAAATACAAATAGTGGGAACAGATGGATCAAGAAGAATGATATTTAAAAAATTGCATACTTCCCCAGCATAATGGTGAACTGTGAATGCTTTGCCTCGTTCTCCTCTAAAACATGGATTAGACTTCAAGTGCTGCTTTAACTTGTTGGCAAATGACAAGTCTGTTCCATTCGGGAATGTGGATTCTTCATCTAAGAGACTTAGTAATCCCAATGGTTTCTGTAAAAGACAAAAAGAATGTTTCAATCAAGTGGTCAAGGTCCTTGATATGTGGACAACTGGACATGGGAAATAGAAGGCATAAGACTTTAGCAAAATAGAAGTAAAGGAATTGGCATTGGTTATGTCTAAAAACCTTAAAGCTATAACCAGGAGTCCATGTCGGCACCCAAAAGAAATGTATATTCTTAAATTTCGTAGAAATAAACAAAATATCATGTGGCTAGTGCTACATTGCTATCAATTCCATCTATTTTTTTATGTGGTTTACCCCAAGCTAGGATAAAAACAGAGCTGTGTTAGTGTTTGCAGGCCAACATAACAATAAGTTATCCCTATTGAAATTGAACCTCACATAAATTTGTTAGGGCATAATCCACATAATGATGCACTAGGTTAGAGCATGAAATTTCTGTGTTACATAAGCAAGAGTCGGGATGCATTCCCTATAAGTGGTGCACAACATCAGCAACGTGCCAATGAGTAATAATTGTGGATATTCATAGTCTCCTAGATGAGTACTGGGTAAAGAAGTTAGTTTAGTACATTAGGATTTGTGTGCGTGGCTGGAATGTAGAGTTTTTACTTCAAGGAGTCAGTTGATACCCTAACTAAGATAAGTGAATATTAGAAGCTTTCAAGACACTAGTAAGCGGATAGGTGAAAATGCTAAGCAAATTAATAGTCTAATATACAGGAATTAAGTTATTGAACACAGGAAAAGGTAAGTTGATTTCAAGTTGGATTTATAACAAATAAGAGCTTAAGGAATTGAATGGTTACGATTGTCTGAAAGTGGGTTAGGATCGTTAAGAGGTTTTTATGAGTGGCATTAATGCATATGCCGCTCATCCTCAAGCATGCTTCAAAAAACATACCAAGATACAACTTTAAGCTTAATGAAGTTGATAGAGGGTACCTATTAGCTACAAACTTCGTATGGGAAAGGATTTTAATGGTCATGTTGGTAACATAATGTAGAAGGGATAGGTTTTGGACATGGTAATAGGAGTCCAGGAGAAGATATCTAACATTTTGCATTAGCCTACAGTTTCATGGTCGTAAAAGTTCTCTGGAAAAGGGTGTCATGTCTAATATCCTTTTATGTAACCAAAACTCTATCCCGGTAGACATTCTACTTACTAAGAGAGAGGATTATACTCATTGATAGATTGTGAAGTCATACGAGCGGAGTGTGTAGTCACACCACATAGGCCACTGGGCAGTGGCGTCACATATCCACCTATGAAGTATTGGAATATATCTATACAATTGATACCAGATAGCAGAGCATGGAAGGATGCTAATCATATTTCAGAGAGCCTAGAGCCTTCATAACATTCTCCTCATGGACTTCATTTTCAGCTACCCAACTAGTTTGGGATAAAAGGCTTAATTGTTATGTTGCTATATTGTAATCAACTATTCTCGATTGGGCTCGAGATTATATCACACATCCAAGTAGGATTTCAAATCTTACATTTTATGGAAGCAGAAATAACTTTTTCTTTGCTAAAGAAAGCAGCAGGAGCAGCAATAATTTGTCATTACAGGAGACGGATAATGTTCATAAGATAAACCAACAAAAGATACTCAACAAACAAATTTCCCCGTAAAAAAATAAAATAGATTACAGGAAGTCTAAAAACCTTTTCAAAAAGACTGAGACAATCTTGGTTGTCCTCAAAATCCACCTTTGCCCAGTGAATGCCATCTTGGATATATTCCTAAGAAGTGGACACCAGCATTCAGTAGAGATTGAAATACTGCTACAAGTAATCTCAAGCAGGCTTCAGTAGGGTATTATCTTGAAACATGTCTATTGGGAAAACACTAAAAAAGACAAGTAGCAAACTCAAAAAAGATTTTAAATTATGAAACAGACGGAATATCGGATGCACTTTAGGGCTTCCATCATGCAGCAAGTACACAAACATGCAAGCTTGTTAAAAAAATCAGAATGTGTTTTCACCTATATAGCAGCATGGACTGAACAAGGCAAGGGATTGAACAAGGCAAGGCAACTCAGTGTTTTTTTAGCATTCACTCTATCAATTTCAGTATGTGTTTTCCTTCTGGATTACTTGATTCATTTTCTTCGGTTATCATTTTTAGTTCATTTTGGATTATTACATATTGAAAATAAATTTGAGTTGGTTAGGAACAGGATAATGTTGATCACATATTTGTCTGATATACT
This sequence comes from Arctium lappa, assembly GCA_023525745.1. Classification (NCBI taxonomy): domain Eukaryota; kingdom Viridiplantae; phylum Streptophyta; class Magnoliopsida; order Asterales; family Asteraceae; genus Arctium; species Arctium lappa. The sequence continues at coordinate 19,894,890 of CM042050.1, forward strand.
AATCCAGAAATGTGAATGCATCCACAATACATCTTATCTTCCAGTCAGTTCTTTCCATTTGACTTCCAACTCCTGTGCCTATTTTCCCTAAAATTTTCAGGTTCGCCATTAAATCAAATAAAATCGTATAAAAATATATAATTGCAAAAAGAAATAAGTGAGAAAAAAATGTGGATAAACCGACAGGGGCCAATTCTGTGCATAATTTCTCAGCTGGTTTACTGAGTAGAAACATAGTGACAACCCCAATACACCTGAAAATTCCCCTATTAATTCCTCCTTGGAGAGGACTGAAATTTACTAGATCAATCAAAATAAAACAAACCTAAAAAGACAATCACAGATAACCAATTTGTGCCTCAAGCCCCATTACATGGTCCAATTTTTAATAAAATATAATTCGAAAATCTAAATAGATAAATAATCATCATGATGCGTTCCAAATTTGCCTCACCTCATCTGCTCCAGAAGCTACTTATCCGAAGATGGTTGCCGTTTACATAAAGAATAACAGAAACCTAGAATAATTTTCATGTAAACATAACATGTAGATTGTGACAGCAGATGGAATAGTTACCTCCTGTTCTAACTTGAATAAATGCCGATTAAAGTGTTGCTGCAATCTCTCATTTGCATAATTAATGCAGAACTGCTCTATACTGTTTACCTAGAAACGTCAAAGAAGAAAGATCAATTTTTAACTATAGAATACACAAAAAGGAAAAATGACAACAAACCAAGTGACCGTAGGACAAACATCAAATGATTCAAATCCATAGATATCAAGAATACTGATAGATCTTCCAGTCCTACGTTTCCCCGCAGAAAGTGACTTGTTGATTTGTTCCACCAACCAATCAAACAAACCAGAATATATTGATTTTGCCAATGCATCCCTCGAGTCATTCGCCTGAAAGATAAGGGTTTTCAGCATCATAATATTGATTGTTCTTATCCACACCACATGATGTTTGTATCTACTAATTCTATTACCTGGGCTAGGGTCAGCTTTTGAATAATGTTCTCTTTACCAACAGTCATTTTCCGAGTGGATAAAGCAAGCTTGAGTTGCTCAGCCTCACACCCAAGCAATTTAGCAACACTTAGAAGAGCTGCCATCAACATCATGTTATCATTTCTATCTTGGGAACCCAAGAAGATCAAGCAAATATGTATTTATCAAGTCAAAATATGAGATGAACATGCAGTAAGTCGGTAACAAAATACTGTTGGTGGTCAGAGGCATAGCTCATTATCTGCATGTGTCAATACTCTGACAAAGCAATAATAGTGGAGTCATTTGACTAACGTTTGGATCACAAGGAGTCAGATAAAATGATCATATGTCGTATTTCAAGAGTGGGTAATTCCATAAAGCAATCAAACAAACAAAGGTTGGCTCATAAAAAAAAGTTGAGTACCATATTGCACCCCTGTAAAATTATATTATTTCTGTTCAGTTGGCCACCCAATACAAACATGGATTAAGGTCTGACAAAGACATAATATATACTCCCACCATTTTATTTTGACATGGCACACCTATTATGAATGCAAACCGAAAAATTAAAAGGAATGTAACAGTAACTTTGTCATGCAAGTAATCTGGTTAAAGGGAAGTAATATCTAGTCCTCCAGACAATTAACAGTTCTAATGTATGCTTATCGGATCATGACTATCAGGTACAAACTGAACCAAGCCAAATGACAACAAAGTGAACTGCACTAAGTGCAGAAAAATATTGATTCGAGGTTTCTTAGAGGTCAAGGTTATTATGACTTCTAAAACTTCTATGTCCAGAACTCAAAGACCAAGGGAGCAATTTTTCTGACATGACATCCCAAAAAATGTGGACCGCTATTTTGCACCGGAAGTAAATAAAAGAGATTGACATGCAATGTTGAGGACGGACCCAGGATATAATACGGTTGCACCTTCTAAAACAATATGGTTCACGAACCTAAATTTTTTTAGCTTACGATGGAGGGACAATACGGTGGCACGTGCCACCGTAGCGGCGTACCCACTTAACTGGGTCCGTCCATGGCAATATAGCACCTCATAAAGAATCACAATTTCTAGCCTTGTTCATAAATATTTCACAAAAATAAGAATGAATTATACCTAACTGAATTACTGCAGAAAGCTATTTAGTTTGCAAGTCCACCAAACCCCATTAATACCATTCTACAAAGTGAAGAGTAGCCCCACATCTGTAACTAGGTCTGCCCCATGAAATAACCATACGAGTTATATCTCTTTGAACTCAAGTACCTCTGATTTAGTTAAATTCATAATGTAACCGAATATCAAAAGCGTATCAAACTTGAAATGGTGGCCTACTCTGGTTTATGCGAATTAGTCCCAGATAAGAGTTAAACTGAACATGTTCTCAAGCATGTTTGAATAGAAAAGAATAGGCATGGCTCGATTATTTTCTGTGTAGGAACCAAATAGAAAAAAAGAGCATTGCTTGGTAAGGTACTAAAATGACCAAGCTGACAAGCACATAAAACCGACTATTAATCAAAGAAACAGCACCCAGTTAAAATGGATTTAATTACCAGTCAAAAGCTATTGCATGATAGAAGCTATTACTAAGCTTGTGAAAGTTATTTTACCTTCATCAATCACAGGTTCCACATGGTTTTCATTATCAACAACTGCAAAGGTTACGTTTCCCAGCCACAACACTGCTGCCAGCATTGCACAAAGATTTTCTTGGTCCTCTTTGCTAACATGAACAACATCCAGAGCTTCCTGAAAGAAGGAAACACCTATGTGAATATGAAAGCAACTAATCTCTTTAGATAAAGGAAGTGTAAGATTGTCAATTCAGATTTCTGGGAGTGACAAATTGATCACTAAGTTTAGGCCGTATAAAGACGAAAGATACAGTACCATTACAATACCAAATTGTTCAGCATCATTAACCCCAGGAATCGTATAGCAATTGCTTTGCTGCAAATACTTGTAGTCATGCACGCTCTTCAAGTTTAATTTCTCTGCCACAGAGTACACATACATGACAAAGTTAACCAAAAAAGAGAATGGCAAGGACCTTGGGGCTTAAACAATCAGAACTATGACACTTCAAATGTCAGTAAACCAATAGATTAAGAGAAACAATCAGGTCTACTTCAAATAAAACTAAGTTCCTTGGTCTGTTGGAGCATCTGTTCCACGCCTACTTTTCAATTTAAGACAATGCCTCAAATGAAGTTGTGGAAGATCTGTGTCGGTGTTATCTCTAAAATAAGTTAGATTTATTCTCTGAAAGTTTGTTAGTAGGATAATTTTCTTTCCTGTTTCCTAGAATAAAGGGATGTTAGTTACAGTCCAACTGCTTTAAATATGGTTTTTCTCTATAGTTCGATTAATAAGAAAGATATTTTCCTTTCTCTTATTCATAATTTCTTCATGGTATCAGAGCGATTCTGATCCATCTCTTTGTCCTCAAGAAATCTACGATTGATGACTAAATACGTTAAAACAGCCATGATGAGCGAAGCCGAGAGCAAATCTTCCGGTACAACCCAGAAACAATCTTCTATGTCCAACATAACATCCATCATCTCCGAAGGTGGGATTATTCCAATCACCGGTCACAAACTCAATGGCCACAACTTCAACCAGCGGTAGCATTCTGTGATGATCTTCATAAGCGGTAAAGGGAAAAGAAGGCTATCTAACAGGATCAGCAGCAGCCCCGGCAGAAGATAGTCAGAATTATCGGACATGGAAGACAAAGAACAACATGGTAATGTCATGGTTATTGAACTCAATGACGAAAGAAATTGGTGAGAGTTTCATGTACTACAAGACAGCCAAGGAGATTTGGGAGGCAGCCCGAGAGACATACTCCAACAAAGATAATGCCTCGCCAATCTTTGAAATAAAAGAGTATTACACGACCTTCGTCAAGATGAAGGAACCGTCACAGCATATTTCAATCTATTAACCCGCTACTGGCAACAGTTAGATGTACTGGAAGATGTATCTTGGAGTTTAGGTGACCTAAAACAGTACAAAGAGATACAAGGAAAAGAACAGGTATACAAGTTCTTGCTTGGGCTAAACCGAAACCTCGATGAGGTTCGAGGAAGAATTCTGAGTTGTAAGCCACTACCAAGTGTAAGAGAAGCTTTCTCGGAGGTTCGTCGAGAAGAAACTAGCAGAAAAGTAATGTTGGGATCTGCCAACAATCAACTAGCTACTGAAGGTTCTGATCTAGCAGTCAGAAAGGGCAGCAATGGTTCCAGACAATCGCAAGGAAGCTTCCGCAACAACGATTCATCAATGAGCTATAGTCAACGATCAAGTAATCGTCCTTGGTGTGACCATTGCAAGATCCCGGGTCACACTAAGGAGATTTGCTGGAAAATACATGGAAAACCTCCAGGAAGGCAACCGTCCAGATCATTGGGTCATACTGCAGCAATGGAAAGCAACCCGTTTAATCAGGAACAAATGGAAGCCTTCCAGAGGATGCTCCACGTCACAATCCAATCAGCGATCGGGGGAAATGGTACTGCTGCCATTGTTCAGAAAGATCATGTGCCAACCGCCCTAAATGCTAAGTTGAATACCGGGGAATGAATTGTGGACTTGGGAGCCACAGACCATATGACCGGGAACATCACACCTCCAGCCTAATAAGACTGGGCCAGAGTTCGGACAGCCGATGGATTACTATCGAATGTAAAGGGTATAGGTTCAGTTACTATCTCAAAGGACATAACTCTCAATTATGTTCTTTATATCCCTAACCTTACCTATAACTTAATACCTATTATAAAACTCATGAAGGACCACAATTGTACCACTAAAATGTCTTCTACTTTGTGCAAATTTCAGGACTCGAGCTCCGGGAGGATGATTGGCAGTGCTGAAGTGCGTGGAAACCTCTTCCTATTGAAGACAGAGTCTACGGTAAAACCACCAAGAAACCCAACCAGTGCTTGTTTTCAATCCAGCCAACAGGAGGATGTTCTTCTTTGGCATCTTAGATTAGGGCATCCCAATTTCGTGTACTTAAAAAGACTATTTCCTGATTTGATTAATAAAAACTCAGTTCCGTTTCAATGCGAAGTTTGTCAACTTTCAAAACACACTCGAAATTCATATCCAGTTCAACCATACAAAGCATCACATCCATTCCACTTAATTCACAGCGATGTATGGGGACCATCTAGAATAAAAAACATCTCTGACTCTAGATGGTTTGTCACCTTTATCGATGACTATACTCGTGTCACTTGGATCTTTCTTATGAAAGATAAATCTGAAGTGAGACATGTTTTCCAAGTGTTTCACAAAATGATAGAAAATCTGTTTCACACAAAGATCTAAGTATTGAAAACGGATAATGGAACTGAATTCTTTGAGTCAAATTTGGGATCCTATCTGAATGATAATGGGATAGTCCATCTTAGTTCATGTGTTGGTACCCCGCAACAAAACGGAGTAGCCGAGAGAAAAAAACAGACATTCTGGAGGTTGCTCGCTCACTTCTCTTTACTTCTAATGTTCCATCCAAACCACAAAGTTGTGGCGTGGTGGTATATCAGACTAATTAGCTTGCCTAATTTCAGTCTAATTAGCTTGCCTAATTTCATATTTCCTTTATTATTCAAGGGTGCTAAGTGTAATTATGTTTTCTATATATTTGGGTGTATTCCTCCTCTTTTTATTCATTCAATAATAAAACCTATTTCAATTTGGTATCAGAGCTTCGTCTTTAACCCTACGGCAGCCAACCTGCGCCGCCAACAGCGCCGATCTGCGCCACCCTTCTGCTTCACCATCAGCGCCGATCATCACCACCACCCCATCTCCCCAGCGCCGCCTAAACCCTAAACCGGCAGCCGCACCATCGCCTAAACCCTAAAACCGGCAGCCGTCATCCTCTCACCAACAGCGCCGACCATCCTAATCTCTAATCACCCCACACTCTAATCATGGCAGCCATCATTCCCTTCTCTCCTCAAGAGAAAACCATACACAACTCTCACAAATTTTCCTTCTCTCTCAAACCTACCAACTATGGCTATTGGCGATCCATGATAGAAGCCTTTCTTACATCTCACAATCTCTTTGGTTATGTTGATGGAACTGTACCATGCCCTGACCAAAAAGTCACCACTGATACAGCCGTCACCGACAACCCTAGTTACATCCCGTGGATATCCAACGATGCCCATATTCGGATGCTTATCATCGCCACTGTATCCGAAAACTCTTATCAACATATCCAAGGCAAAACATCACGTGACGTGTTGCTATCGCTTGAACGCGCCTATGCCCCTGTTACAGCCTCTCATGAATTTACCCTCAAAAACCAACTCCTTCGAATCACCATGAAAGGTGATGAGAAACCAACCGACTACCTGAGCAGGGTTCACGAATATGCTACTGCCCTTGCTAATATTGGAGAACCGATGAAGGACAAAGACCTGGTTATGCTCACTATTGCCGGTCTTCGCGACGAATACAACGTCATCAAGGGCAATCTTCTAACTCGCTTACCGCCTGTTCGCTTCAATGAACTGCATGGTCTTCTATGTGATCATGATTATGTCTTCACAAAGAATCTCCAGCCACAGGCTTTTCTGGCTCCTACTGCTCCAACTTCCCAGCCCCAAACGGCTGCTTCAGCTTCACAACCAACTCTTGACCAACTTCAACAACAACTTCAAAGCATTCAACTTACTGCTTCTCAGCTTGGTTATCAATTGAATCCTCTTCCTGCCCCACGGGCTCAAGCTTACTATGGCTCTCGGTCTTCCAACAACAGTCGCGGTGGACGGGGATCTCGTGGTTCCTCCCGCAAGCAGAAAACTGTCTCTCGTTCCTCAACGGAGTCCGAGTATAAGGCCATTGCTGACACTGTTGCTGAGTTGATTTGGTTGAAGTCTCTCCTACGAGAACTTGGTTTAAATAGCCAGGCACCCACACTTTGGTGTGATAATCTTGGTGCAACATACCTCACTGCTAATCCTGTTTTCCATGCACGAACCAAGCATGTTGAAGTCGATTATAACTTTGTTCGTGAGCAGGTGACTCAAGGGAGGTTGAATGTCAAGTTCATTTCCACCGATGACCAAATTGCTGATATTTTCACCAAGCCCTTATCTTGTCAGAAATTTGAGTTTCTACGGTCCAAGTTACAGATCGCTAACCGCGCTGAACTTGCGGGGGAATATCAGACTAATTAGCTTGCCTAATTTCAGTCAAATTAGCTTGCCTAATTTCAGTCTAATTAGCTTGCCTAATTTCATATTTCCTTTATTATTCAAGGGTGCTAAGTGTAATTATGTTTTCTATATATTTGGGTGTATTCCTCCTCTTTTTATTCATTTAATAATAAAACCTATTTCAATTTGGTAAGAGCCTGGGGACTTCATAGCGGTTGCCCGGGTTCGAGCCCCACTCGCAGCATTGTGGCCACGGGATGAATGCCCGCGGGCCATAGGCCTATTTTCCAGGAGATTAGTCCGGCCCAAAGTGGTCTGGTATACTCCTTTACCAAAAAAAAAATGTTCCATCCATGTTTTGGGGAGACGCCATCTTTTTTTTTTTGGATAAGGGTATCCTGGACCTTTGGCCCAGACTAATCCCTTGGCAAAGTTGGGCCTTTGGCCCGACTGCTAAGCATGCAGCCCTGAATCGAACCTATTTATCCCCAGTGGCCACAAGTTGGAAGTGCCTGGAATCGAACCTGGGCAGGCGCTATGAACCCCCCAAGCCGTTGCCAGTACACCACAAACCTTGTGGTTGGGAGATGCCATCTTATCGGCAATCTACTTGATCAATCGCATGCCATCTAGGGTTCTTAATTTTCAAACACCTATTCAAACACCCATGACCACATATCCTCATATTAGATTTCTATCGAATGTTCCTCTAAAAGTATTTGGATGTACAACATTTGTTCATATACCACCATAAAGTCGCGGCAAACTCAATCCTAGATCTATCAAATATATCTTCCTTGGTTATTCAAGTAACCAGAAAGGATACAAATGTTATTCCCCTTCCACAAAAAAGGTTTATAATTCAATGGATGTCACATTTTTAAAAAACAAGCATTTTTCCCAAAATATGATATTCAGGGGGAGAACATTTCAGATGAATATCATACTTGGTCTCAAATGAATATCATACTTGGTCTCAAAATATGATACTCAGAACTCCATACCCAGTACAACTCCGATTTCCATCCCTACTATGGTCACTGTTCCAGCTCCGATTTCCAGCCCTCCTGTGGTTACTATACCAAATTCGGTCACACCAAACCCTAATGCTCCTTAGAAAGAAACATTGGTGTAGTCGAGACGACATAAAGTTGGATGTGGAGAAGAGGTTAACACGCCATACTGTCACGAGACCAACCCAAGTCATGAGTCGAACCTCGAAACGCATAAAGGTATGAATTCTAATCCACATGCAGGTTCTGAAACTGATAATGCTACTGCTGTTGATTTTAATTATAGCATTTCAGAAAATGTGTTGGATGATCTCAATATTCCTGTGGCACTAAGGAAAGGGAAAAGATCATGTACAGCTCACCCAATCAGCAACTTTATGGCACATAAAGGTCTATCATCCATGCATGGAGCTTTTGCAGCCTCTTTAGACTTCATACAAATTCAAAGGATGTACAAGAAGCCCTTGATCAGAACAACACGTAGGAATATGTCATGCACCCACCTAGAGGCCCAAGCCCATTCTCAAGTAATATTCTAGAATAGTTAAGGAGGGTTATTTTGGGTAATTAGAATAAATATCTAGTATAAATAAGGGTGTGGGGAGGATTAGTGGGTATGCAGAAAATTAGTGAGTTTTATATAGGAGAGTGCTAGCCTCTCGAATGCTAGTTGTTCCTCGTTTTCCTTGTTAATCAAAGCATTCAACAGTATCCATTATCATCTGATTTCTATTTTCATTGTTAAAATTTGTCTGGTTCATAACAGAATACTCAGACCTACCCGTCGGTAAGCAAACAGTTGGATGTAAATGGGTTTTCACAGTGAAATATAATGTTGATGGAACCATAAATCGGTTCAAGGCAAGGTTGGTAGCCAAGGGGTTTACACAATCTTATGGAGTGGACTATGGGGAGACATCTGCACCTGTAGCAAAGCTTAACTCTATAAGGGTATTACTCTCACTTGCAACAAACTTGGATTGGCCTCCTCACCAACTTGATATAAAGAATGCTTTTTTTAATGGGGAGCTAGAAGAAGAGGTATACATGGATGTACCACAGGAATCGAATAAAAAAATCATTTGGTAAAGTCTGTAAGCTAAAAAGGTCACTTTATGGACTCAAGCAATCACCAAGGATCTGGTTTGAGACACTAAGCCAAGTGGTGAAAGAACATGGGTTCACTCAATGCCAAACCGATCACACCATGTTCATCAAGAACTCCTCAACAGGAAAGAAAGCCATCATGATCGTGTACGTAGATGACATAATCCTGACAGGGATCACATGGAGGAACTCAATCATCTAAAAGACATGCTTGCAAAAGAATTCGAGGTGAAGAACTTGGGAAGACCAAGTACTTCCTTGGGATGGAAGTTGCTAGATCACACAAGGGAATCGTTGTCACACAAAGAAAATATACCATCGATCTGCTAAAGGAAACTGGGATGTTGGGATGCAAGACAGCTTCAACACCTATGGATCTACAAGGGAAATATCAAAGTGGGGGTAGAAAGTTATCAAAGATTAGTGAGAAAGCTAATCTAATTGGCACATACAAGACCTGACATAAGTTATGTTGTGGGAATGGTGAGCAGATACATGAACCAGCCAACAGAAGATGATCGAGCTGTTGTGTTTCGCATCCTCCAATATCTAAAACAAAACCCACGAAATGGGTTGTTCTTCAGGAAGACAAAGGACATGAAGAGAAAGGTCTTTACCTATGCTGATTGGGGTGGGTCACGAACTGATGGGAGATCCACCAACGGGTACTGCACTTGCATATGGGGAAATCTTGTAACGTGGAGAAACAAGAAACAAGTTGTGGTTTCTCGAAATAGTGTCATATGGAGTTGGACCAACACTTCATCAAAGAGAAATTAGAAGGAAGAGAACTCGAGCTGGAATTTGTGCCATCAAAACAACAAACTGCAGATATCCTAACAAAGGCGTTGCCAAGACGAGGATTCGAAGAGCTAAGAACCAAGCTGACATTCATAGCCTAGCTTGAGGGGGAGTGTGGAAAATCAGATTCGGTGTTATCTCTAAAATAAGTTAGATTTATTCTATGAACGTTTGCTAGTAGGATAATTTTGTTTTCTGTTTTCCAAAGAATGTTAGTTACAGTCCTACTGCTTTAAATATGGTTTTTCTCTAGCGAGACCAGAGAGAGTAGTCTTTTCATTCTTCCTCTCCCGATATCTCAACGCCTTCTTGTATGTACTAGTTCGATTAATAAGAAAGTGAGATATTTTCCTCTCTTATTCATGATTTCTTCAGAAGTAATTCAAACATAATAGTCGTCATGAGAAGATGTGTGCGAATGCCCCGTTGGATGTATGAATTTCTATGTGCTAACTGATATTACTAGTACCATAAATGACAAAGCATGAAACAAACATGGCAAGGATAAATACATGACAAACAATGGTCTAATAGTGATCTTTGCTCAAGAAAAAGTCATAACTCAAAGGTTGTCATGAAAGATGATGCTACTAGTACAATATATAACAGAGCATGAAACAGACATGTCACGGATAAAAGAAAAATAAAGGTCTAATAGTAACTGTTGTTCAAGTAAAAGTCATAACTGAAAAGGTTGTGATTGAAGATGATTCAGTATTGTGAATAACTTGTTCGAGGATGCAGACATGAAGTATGGTACCGGTATTTACAATCTTCATTTGAAACAACAAGATGAAAGAGATTTTAGCATGTTCAGTTCATTCGACTACAAACAAAAGTTGCTTATCAATTGTAATCACTCAAAATCAAGTGATTTCTTTCTTATTTGTTAACTAAAAGGGATTACATAATATATATATATATATACACATCAAGAAGCCTAAATAAGGAAATACTAACACTTCTACTAAGAAAGGTGAAACCCTACTTTACTATATTTAACACTCCTCCTCAAGTTGGAGCAAATATGTTAATCATGCCCAACTTGTTACAAATAAAATCTATCTGTGTTTTCTGCAATGACTTCGTGAGAATGTCTGCAAGCTGATGCTCAGTCCTGATGTGTATTGGCTGGATCGATGGAGGGTATGTCTGTGTTCCCACAACACGATCTCTAATGAGATGGCAATCAACTTCAATGTGCTTAGTCCTCTCATGGAATACTTGATTCTTGGCTATGTGAATGGCTGACTGATTATCACAATACAATCTCATCAAGTCGTCTGTAATTACTCCAAGCTCTTTTAGGAGTCTCCTTACCCACGTCATTTCGCATGACACATCTGTCATGGCTCTGTATTCTGATTCAGCACTTGATCGAGAGACAGTATGTTGTTTCTTACTTTTCCAAGAAACTAGATTTCCTCCAACGAATACACAGTACCCCGTAGTTGATCTCCTGGAAACGGGACAACCAACCCAATCTGCATACGAGAAACCGGATATCCTGCCATCTCCTTCTTCAGTGAACGCACCCACTCGATAATGGCCTTGGTCAGAATAGAGTATCCCAAATCCTGGTGTAGCTTTAAGATACCTCAAAACACGAAGTGTTGCATCCCAGTGACCCGTATAAGGAGCGGACATGAACTGGCTCAAGACACTAACCGAAAAGGATATATCTGGTCGAGTAACTGTCAAATAATTTAACTTTCCCACAAGTCTCCTGTATCTCTCTGGATCTTTCATAAGATTCCCATCATTTGGAAGTAGTTTTCCCGTAGCGAGCATCGGACTGTCCACTGGTTTACACCCTAATAGACTACACTCGGTAAGCATATCAAGAACATATTTTCGTTGAGATAGAAGAATCCCTTGCGAAGATCGAGATACTTCTATCCCAAGGAAGTAACGAAGTTGTCCAAGGTCAGTAACTTGAAACTAGGTATGTAGAAATTGTTTTAACTCTGAAATTTCGTTGCTATCATCTCCAGTGATAATAATGTCATCAACATAAACCACTAGTATGATTCGTCGACCCTCATGGTGTCTAAAGAACACAGAATAATCTTGGGAACTACGAGTCATACCAAACTCCTGAAGAACATCTGAAAAACGTCCAAACCATGCTCTAGGGGACTGTTTGAGACCATATAACGATCGTCACAATCGACATACCTTTGTAGCCTCATCCTCAATAATGAACCTAGGTGGTTGTTCCATGTACACCTCCTCCTCAAGAATGCCATTAAGAAAGGCGTTCTTGACATCTAATTGATGAAGCGGCCAATGATTAATGGCAGCCAAAGCTATACAAATGCGGACAGATGGCATTTTAACTACCGGGGAAAATGTCTCGTCATAGTCAACCCCATGGGCTTGAGAATAACCCTTTGCAACCAACCGGGCTTTCAACCGATGGAGAGAACCATCAGAATGAAGCTTTACTGTGAATACCCATTTACAACCCACTTTGCGTTTTCCATGGGGAAGTTGTGCCAAATCCTAGGTATGATTCTTTTGAAGGGCATCCATCTCTTCCTGCATTGCCTTAAACCATCTTGGGTGATTAAGAGCCTCAGTCACATTCCTAGGAACAATATGGCTATCAATGCTTGATGTGTAGGCACACGACTCTGAAGAGAGGTGAGAGTAAGCAAGATAATCATGAATGGGATATCGGGTACGAGTCCGTGTGCCTTTTCGGAAGGCAATCGGAATATCAGGGAGATGGACACCAGGTGGGTCATAAGGCTCAGTGTGTGGTGGTAGGGGTGTATCGGGGACTGTATCAGCAGGTGATGATATGTGTGTGTCAGGTGGTGGAACGGGAGACTCACTAGAATCATGAGGCACAGGTAAGGACCCTTGAGTCTCAGGTACTTGCCTTTGGTGTTGTCGACTATACACCCTTTGTGAATCTAGTATCAGTCGGTGTTGTCTGAGGAGCAACATTTGGCGATGGTACCGGGAGGTGTAAGACTGGAGTATCAGATGATTCAAAAGGGTCAGGAACATGATTTGTTGACTCTTGAGTACTGCTAATAGGTTTACTAAAGAAGGGACTTGATTCATTGAAGGTGACATCAGCACATGTGAAATATCTACGAAGCGTTGGACTATAACAACGATAGCCTTTTTGGACACGTGAATACCCAAGGAACACACACTTAATAGCATGTGCTGCAAGTTTATTACGTCCTGGGCGATGATCATGAACATAAGATACACAGCCAAATATTTTAGGAGTCAAAGGGAAAAGGAGTGCCTTTAGGAAATAGAATAGAAAAAGATGTCTTCCCTATAAGGACAGAAGATGGCATACGATTAATCAGATAATTAGTTGTAAGAACCGCATCAGCCCAAAAACTTTGTGGTATATTATAGTGAATCATCATAGTGCGAGCCACATCTAGTAGATGGCGGTTCTTTCGTTCATCAATGCCATTCTGTTGGGGTGTATATGCACATGATGATTCATGTATAATACCATGCTCAGAAAGGTAACTTGTAAAATCACGAGAGAAATATTCTTTTGCATTATCAGATCGTAATGTTTTAATGGAAACATCAAACTGGGTTCTGACATAGACATAGAATTCACGAAAGATAGAAAATATCTCATCACGAGATTTAAGTAAGTAAACCCATGTTGCACGAGAAAAATCATCCACAAATGTAATGAAATATTTAAAACCATTTGTAGAAGTAATAGGACACGGTCCCCATACATCGGAGTGAATGAGTTCAAACAATGAGTTGACTAGACTAGACTTGCAAGGGGGATAGGAACAACGAGTGTGTTTACCTAACTGACATGACTCACATATTAACTCACGAACAGATGAAAGATCCGGTCTTAATTTCAGAACAGGCAAAGAAGGGTGGCCTAACCGACAGTGCACCTCCCGAATACCGGAATCACAAAGATGTGTAGTTGGAGATCGCAACATAGACAAGCGATAAAGACCCTGTGATTCAAAACCTGTGCCAATCAACTGTTTGTTCTCAAATCCTGAAAAACACAGTGTGTAGGAAAAAAGGTGACAGAACAATTAAGTTTTCGGGTAATCTGGCTAACAGACATTAGACTATCTGGGGAGGTAGGAACATAAAGAACAGATGATAAGTTTAGGTTTGACAGATTGCTAGTGGATCCTATGCCCATGATTTGACATGAAGATCCATTAGCAAGTCGAACGGGGTTATGGGATGTATTAGTTTCAAGATTGGACAAAAGGTCTTTGTTCCCGGTCATGTGATCTGTGGCTCCTGAATCAATAATCCAAGATGGTGAGCATGCAGAGAGACAAAGTAGATGTGATACCTGATTGTGTTATACTAGCACAAAACGTCGATTGTTGCATCGGAATTTCGTCTCTCATTATGAAATTGTAAATTCACAAGGTTGGGTCTCGGGCAAACGACTAAGGTGGCGTTTGGTTCGTGGAATGGAATTCGATGGAATTGGAATTCATCAAGGAATTTGACTTTGAATGAATTGGAATTGGAATTTGATGGAATTTGACCACGCATTTTGGTCGCGTTTGGTTGGATGGAATTGGAATTGGAATTGGAATCTGTTGGAAAGAAAATGAATTCCATAGGATACCCCGTGGAATTGTGAAATCCGTGTTTGAAGGAATTTGATGGAATCCGCAGGATTCCTTAGTTTTAATTATGTGAACCAAACAAGACTTTGGAATTTGGTCAATGGATTTGGACATTCCAATTCCATTGAATTCCATCCAATTCCGCGAACCAAACACCCCCTAAGTTTCCGGCATATTTCGAAGTGTTCCGGAAGATTTCGAGCACCTACAACAGATTCTGACAGTTCCGACGTGTTCCAACAGGTTTTGACGTGTTCCAGAAGGTTCCGACAGGTTCTGGGGTGTTTCCGGCAGGTCTCAACAGGTTTCGGTAGATCCCGGCAGTTTTCAGCAGATCCCGACGTGTTTCTGCAGATTCCGGCAAGTTCTAGAGGATTCCGGCGAGTTCTGGAAGATTCCGGCAAGTTCAGCAGGTTCCGGCAGGTTTCTACAGATCCCGATCAAGTTTTGGGCGACGGCGGCTGGGTCCAGCGACAGCGGCGGCGGCTAGGGTTCCGGCGACGGCTAGGGTTTTGTCATGGCTCTGATACCATGTAATCACTCAAAATCAGGTGATTTCTTTCTTATTGTTAACTAACTAAAAGGGATTACATAATATATATATATATATATATATATACATCAAGAAGCCTAAATAAGGAAATACTAACACTTCTACAAAGAAAGGCGAAACCCTACTTTACTATATTTAACATCAATAACAAAAAAATAAACCAAAACCCACAGGACCTGCTGGAAAGAAGTATATTATTATTGTTACTAATAGCATTTTAACAAATCCCACAACCATATGCTTCGATTTACATTGAACCCAACCATCGGTTATAGGAAAAGGGATATTCAACACATAAGAAGTTGTAACATGAGCAGATTGTATCCATTTAGCATGCAAAGGATCGTCTAATCATTTTCCGCATTATACT
This sequence comes from Arctium lappa, assembly GCA_023525745.1. Taxonomy (NCBI): domain Eukaryota; kingdom Viridiplantae; phylum Streptophyta; class Magnoliopsida; order Asterales; family Asteraceae; genus Arctium; species Arctium lappa. The sequence goes on from CM042050.1 coordinate 19,910,544, forward strand.
ATTATACAAAAAAGTCATTGAATAACATAGATGTTGTGATTATCCAACAGTAAAGAGAGAGCACCCATGATAGATGATACAGAATGTTATGTGCACTAGAATGATATGTGAGATCTCATATAATCTATCACATAAGAGTGGCTAAAATGGCAAGTAGGACAACCAACATGGGTAAAGAGGGTAAATTTATGAAATCGTTACCTCTAAGAGAAGGTGAAGCTCCTGCACAAAGTTGATAAAAAGAATGATATGACCTTTCCCCTTCCGTGCACTGAACAACTCTTGACTGATCATAAATAGACAGGTAAGTGGCTAGTTATACAAAGAATGAAAGGATAAAAGCGTAAAAGATCAGAGCATCTCCAACAGCTTCCCCAAAATGGAGAACCAAAAGTCAAAACCTCCAATAAAAATTACATCCATCTCCAATAGATTCCCCATTTTGGAGAATCCAATATTAATTATAATATTAAAATATTCCATTCATTTATTAAAATATTATTTCTCTCTCTACGTATTTATTTTCAAAGTTTCCTATTTGTCCTCTCGCTTGGTAATCATTTTTGGGGTAATCTCCATATTTGGAGAAAAAACCCTTCTCTCTCCTATTTTCCCTATTTTGGAGATAGTCTTCGGGAAACTGTTGGAGCACAATTTAAACCCAAAATCCCCATTTTCTCCAAAATGGAGAAGCTGTTGGAGATGCTCTCAGAGCTGTACCTTTTCAAGAAGAACTGCAACAAATAAGAAATCACAAAACATCACAGAAAATATCAGTACTTCACTCTAAGATAAATTGCAAAGAAACTTAAAAGCTTCATTTAATGGCCTCAGAGAGATGTGAAATCTTACATGTTTGGATACTGGCGCCCGATATTTTTCCAGTTTCACTGAAGTGGATTTCAATTAATTTCCCCTGAAATATAGATCAATATTTATCGCAGGAAACTAGGTAAATATTAGGAAGACTAGAGCTTCATGTTCTTATACAGAATGTGTTTTTCTACATTTGTAATCCTAAAAAATATACAAAAACAGTGAACTTACAAAACGACTTGAGTTGTCATTTCTTGATGTTTTCGCATTACCAAAGCCCTCCAAAATTGGATTGGTTTTCAGTATCTCGTATTCTATTCCACTGCCGCCTCTAACTGCAGCTAAATATTGCATTGCTATCTTTGCCGTTTCAGTTTTTCCTGCTCCACTTTCACCACTAGACAGAAATAAAGGGTACAAATCAGATGCATAGCATGAATGCACTATATAAATCAGTAAATATTTTCTTTCGCATAAGCACTATCTATTAAATTATTTCATCTAAAAATCAAAACAAGATAGAGTTATGATCTCAACAATGAACAAAGTTCGTAACTTCTTAATAACAATGTAATAAAGTTAAGTAATTTGTTTTATGTGAATCAGAGGAAAAGAAGGTAGCTTTTGCCTACTCCACACCAGATAATGCATAGCATAAGCCCTATGATTGCGAGGTGTTTCCTCTCCACTTGTTTACATGTTTTCTTCAGCTGTTGGGTACCTCCTGCAACCCTTTATGCAGTACTAAACAGTAAACAAACTTCTTATTTTGATGACGAATGGAGCAGGCTGGCATAAGTAATTGAGGTATAAAACCATCAAAAGGCCAAGTAATGATGATGTCCCATCCATGGCTACTGATTGACAAAGATGATTCAGGTGAATGACCTAGTTGCTTACCACATCATATAAAAAAATTAATGAAAGTATCGTGCCTCTAAATCCAAAACGATTCTACATTTTATAACATTCATACTAGTAATATAGATCATGGTAATAAGTAATTGAGTACCAACGTACTTACAAGACTACTACCAATTCAAACCAGACATCTATGTAAGAATGAAGAATACTCTCACAAAGTATTTTACTTATCCAGGATAAATTATATCCTCAGTTTGTTCCAAGATTAAGTGGCATGATATCTATGACGAGTCGATAATGGGTAACCACTCAATAAGAGTTGATGTTCTAGTGCTTTTTGCTTATGACAGTTCCTACCACATATTCTAATTATTTCCCTTAACATCAATAAATTCAGGGAAAAATACATTATGAAGTGATGCATCAATTGTAAGAAGGTACATGTCTATCAACAACCTGAATATCAAGAGTGAAAAAGAACAAAAGAAAAACTGAATACATGCGTTCAATTAGGATAAGTGATCTAACCTTATCACAATAGATTGGTTCACTTCATCTGCAAAACAGAAAAGGGGTAATTAAAGAGCAATACAAAAAATGACCAGAACGCCAAAATTGAGAATCCAATAATAGAACTTTACAAGGAAAATTCAAACAACCTCTAATCATTTCTCGCATAGCTGTATCAGCAATGGCATATACATGAGGGCTATCAATGGCTTTCCTCTTATAGGCTTCGACGTAATCATTCCCATACAATGGAATATTCTTGAAGGGGTTTATGGCAACTAAAACGGGTCCTGCTTTTGACTAGAAGACAGAGAAATACATCATCAGAACAATAGTACAAGCTTCATTCCAAAAATAACGTTCAAACAATTAAACAGTTACAGGTTCTTACATAGATCAAGTCTCGATCATATCTATATTGAAGATTATACAAGACTGACGGTTCACTCAAATAACTTAGTTGCATGAGATCATCTACCCCATCAAGGATTTCTGGATTTGCAGGTAACAGACTATCAGATTGCACCTTTAATACCTAGATTGAGAATAAAACATCAAAACTCATTGCTTGAAATCCCATATAAAGGCAATTACTTAAAATCTATAAGATCTAGCTTACTTTTCCTTCAGAATATGATATGAGTGACTCCGTCCCTGAAACAGATAAAATCTTCGCCAATTCCCAGTTCCCGTCAGGGGCTTGAAACCAAGCATATTGTGTCTGAATTATTAGTACAACCACGGATATAAAGAACATTAGATACATGAATAATTTCAGCTCAAAAGTCAAAACATCAACAATATGACACATTTGAATTGCCTTTACACATTTACTTAGTACAACTGTAGTTGTGTAATTGTTTGCCCTTCCAATGACAGAAACACTTGGTAGCACCAAAAAGATACGATAAAAACAAGTTGATTGAATGCCCTACCACAGTTGCAACTGTATCAGCAAGCTCTCCGTGACATATATACGGCTTCCATAATACTGAAGCTCGATCCCTGGTTTTATCCACATGATCAAGTTTTATAAGACACAGACGTTCCTAATGATATCCTTTGTCCTTGACCTAAAAATGCTTACGGTTCATACATAGCTTGAGTAACAAACTCATCCACTAGACCACTCTAATATATAGATATAGACGGTGGTCCACACAAATACCTATTAGGATGTTAGCTGTCAAGCACACTTGCTATATGTCTCACATGTGCAAGTGCAAAGCTTGCATCAAAGTTGTTCATGTTTGGAACAACGGAATAAAAATATCACCCCTTACGCGGCTCACATTTTCTGATAGCCATGCAGCTAACATAATGGAAGAACCCAAAATTTTCCAGAAAATCCATTTCACTACAGAGAAAATTACACCATCCGAGATCCAACTAAACCCCTAAACAAAAACCCAAAGAAAATTAAGAAGTGACCTCTCAATAGTCCAAAACAATGGTTGTACTGTTGTAAGGTAGACTGGCCGATCCTTCTTAACCGGAGGAGCTCTGATTAAGAATCATAGAGTGCTGATTGGCTTCAAGACTTCTACACCTTAAATTGGAAGAAAGAAATCGTCTGGCAGAGAGAGACCCATGGACTGGAAGAAATGAGCAAGCGTGCTCTTTTGCACATGATTTACCGTATATGTTTTTTAGTAATAGAATACATCTAAATTCAAGAACCCTTTTCAATCTAAACAAGCAAAATTTACCTTGCCATTCGTTCATCACTGACTGGCTCAGAGAATGCCAACCAACCAACTGTGCCCTCTTTGGATGTATAAATCATTTTTTGTTACATGTGACTTGCAATTTTATGTTTGTTTGACAAGATAACCTTGTGGAAACAAATAGTGAGACACTACTACGTGCACAAAACAAATAATCGAAATGATACTTTGCAGTATGGATAGCATGAAACAGCACAGCTAGTTTAGGATAAATGACTTGTTGTATGTCCTGGTTAATTGTGCACAGGAGAACATGTAAAACCGTAAAAGAGCTGCGACCCAGGTTACCTTCTTCGCATTGTACACAGAGATATCGTCCCAGCCCCGTGAAGGTAAAATTGAGTTTTGATGAGAAGTTGATGGATTCACATCTTTATCATCCATGGAAGGTCTTTCATTCATCAATAACGTAGAGCCATGACCATACCGTGAATCATCAACGTTGTCATTACCTGCTGCACCACCATTCTTGGGAATACTATAAGAGATTATGCTACCATTACTGTTTCTAGACTTTCCATGTGAATCCATAAACCTATAATCCGCAGGAGGTGATTTGATGGAATCGAACGGAGGAGTTGTTTTATCTGACATTATTGGCACAAGAGGTTAATTATAAGAATTTAAGTTCGTAAATAGATCACTCTAACTCATAAATAGTCGAACGATTTTCTATTCAAAAGTTAATGATTTCTAACCCAAGGTCCTGCTAATTGATGTATCTGTCAAACTTTAAGGGAAGGGACCATAAATAATCTTGTTCTTTCCTCTTGATCAATCTCCCAACAATTCCAGCGTCAAACCTAGATCATGCATGGAAAATTACACGAATAACAAACCCTCATTCAAAGAAAATTATTCCCTCCGGCGAAACTGATCAATAGACATTGTATAATAATTAAAAAAAACAGATCTAAAAATGAGTTTTACCCAAATCTTGGCTTCAATCACTTTACGCAATATCGTTTAAACAAGAAACGTATCTTGGGGGCACAACAGTTGTTGAATTGAATAGAATCCAACAAAAACAGATTTCCACATTCAACTCCGGAAATTCTCCACAAACGCTCTCTTGAAAGCCCCGATCGATTTATTTTTGTCTACGAAAGAGGATCGCAATTGATTAGGAAGAAAGCTGGGACGAATTTCCGAAAGATGAAAGGGAGAAAAGCGAGGATCTTAAACCCTAGAGATGATGATTCAGGGAGAGAAAGAGAGGAAAGGAGGAATGATGAAGGAAGAATATGGGGAGAGATGATGAATGCAGAAGAATGTTCCATCCTTAACCTGTATTCTGTCCCAATGCGGTTGACAAACCGATTCGCACGTCGATCTGCCACCCCTCTTATTACTCCCCGCCATATTGTTTGTTTTTTCCGACCCTAATTTCACTCTCCAAAAAAACCACCTTTCAAATCAATTATTTTTTTAAGAGTAAATTATATATTTGGTTCATGTGGTTTATGTATTTTAGCAATTTGGGTCCTAAAATGAAATATCTATGGATTGTACCCCCTGTGGTTTACATTTTATAACGTACTGGGTCTCAAACTTCTAACTCCGTTAAAATTTGTTTACATTTTACACAACACAAATTTTGATTTCATAATAAACAAGTTATACAATATAAATTTGTTTCTAATACTCTAAACGAAATTAAAAAAAAAAACTTCAAGTAAAGAACCATAAACTAAACACAAATATTAAAACCCTAATCTAATATCACCTCAAAAATCACAGATCTTGAAGATGGAAGCCATTGTTGTTCAAAAGAAAAATTAGGGACGATACACCGTTAGGTATTGGATCGACAGTGATAGGGGTCGATTTAGAAGAGAGATGTTGCCAATTGGTCTACTTTATTTAGAGAGAACACGACCCATGTGTATGGGATTTGGTCGATTTGGAGAGAGATGTAGCCCATGTGTACTGCATCTTGTCAATTTATATATATATATATATATATATATATAGAGAGAGAGAGAGAGAGAGAGAGAGAGAAGACATTGCTAGAGCAGTGGTTCTTGTTGTGCTTAGTCTGGTGATGAGGTAGCCGGAGTTGCAGGCTAAAGAGGCTAGGGTTAAATCGAGGCCTTGGTGCTTGAGTCAATGAATTGGAATCGGTGCCTTGGTACGGTGAATCGGTGTTGTAACACCTTAGGCATATCCCATATCGGTCGTGGACATGAGTGATGCTGGGTGTTATAAGTAATATCTTGGCCTTCCTAACAACAACGCGTTTTGGGGCCACTAGCACGTCAAGTTCTGGGAACTCTGAGGTTAAGCGTGCTTGGGTGGGAGTAGTCCCAGGATGGGTGACCCCCTGGGAAGTTTCTCACCAGGTCGCCAGAAACAAATCAGTGCGCTACACGTTGGTTAAATCCAGGGGCAAAGCGGACAATATTGTTATCGAGGCAGGCGGGATGTTACAGATAGTATCAGAGCCACTCTTGTGCCGTTCGGGATATGGGGCAAACCTCATCGAGGACGATGAGTCCCAAGGGGGTGTTTGTAACACCTTAGGCATATCCCATATCGATCGTGGACAGGAGTGATGTTGGGTGTTATAAGTAATATCTTGGCCTTCCTAACAACAACGCGTTTTGGGGGCCACTAGCACGTCAGGTTCTGGGAACTCTGAGGTTAAGCGTGTTTGGGTGGGAGTAGTCCCATGATGGGTGACCCCCTGGGAAGTTTCTCACCAGGTCGCCAGAAACAAATCTGTGCGCTACACGTTGGTTAAATCCAGGGGCAAAGCGGACAATATTGTTGTCGAGGCAGGCGGGATGTTACAGGTGCTTGGAATTGAATCTTTGCTTTGGTACGGTGAATCAGACCTTAGTGCTTGAATTGTCGACGACTGTGTGTTTGGATCAATGGGAAAGGCGGAGGGGTTATGTAACACCCTCAATTCTGGAAATAACAACTAATTTAAAATTTTCTAAATACATCGATAATTGTTTCATCTACAATGTCCAAACACCCTGTAAATATAAACTTCCAACAAGGTAAACCCAAAAATATAGACAACAAAGACCCGTAAAAAGGCGGGTTGGTTTGCAACATAAAGTTTGCTAACGATGGGACAATAAAGTTACAACAACCTACTTAATCTAGAATAAATTCCAAACTAGGTTAAAATGGGTGTTGCAATTTCTCTATAATCTCTCTTCACAAAAAACCCCAAAAGGCCGGCACTTCGAGATCTCCTACGTGCCCGGTAGACAAGCCGACATCCTAAATTCCTCCACGGTTAGGATCTGTGAGGAAATCAACAACCACAACAAGTGTTAGGACAAGGCCAAGTGAGATCCCACAGTTACAACAGTTACAACATAAAAATATAAACAATAATTATGTTACCGAACTCCATCGCCTTACAATTTACATTTCCACCGCGCTCAAGTTCCCATAACCTGAACAATTATCAACATAAGAGATAACCCTTGACATTTCGGGGGAGACCCGTTTCTACTCGGGGTGACGTATACACAAAGGCGGAGTCACCCACGATGATAATGGATTACACCTCATGCCCCGGTCTTAGTTCCCATGCCATAACGACATTACAACCTCAAACCGTATTTACTGCCTTTATTGCCTACTCCGTCGAGTTACACCTCAAAAGCTTACGAACATTATTGTCTATCCATATCTAGACGAGTTACACCTCAAGGATCCAAGACCCTTATTGCCTACTCGCTAGTAACCCATAATATTTATTACAAAGTGCAATTACTGAACAACTACCACCTCGTGCACAAGGAGTAGTATCCTCATTCTTATCAGGTGATCAACATTTGATAAATAATTATGACATCATATGCACCTTTTTCCCATATGTAAAACAAATACTTCCTTACTCCTCATAATGCCACATTCTTCATAATTTCATACATGTAAACACATCCACTTATTATCCTTACATCATCTCTTCATAAAGTTATCAGCAGTTCGGTTTAAACCATGACAATAGTAGTTTCCTCATGAGCTCAACATATTAAGCATGTAATTTGGAACATATAACCTCCATAGTTACTACCAAAGATATTATTAAAGCCTACTAAGCATACTCACCCTTATTGGATTCATAAAGTTGAAAATCCCATAAGTTAGGTTATAAAACTCAAACAAGTAACACATAAGTGTATTGTATGACAATCCATAATAAGTAAGCAAATACTAGAACATTTATGGAGGAATAATTCACAAACTAGGGTTTGTAAGAAAACCCTAAAAATGGTGGTAGAGTCTTGAGGTTGAAGATGGAGAAAGCTAAATGATGAATCCTTGAACCCTAGCCTTCCAAGCTCCCAAAAGATAGACCCAAAACTTGAAGATTTGAAGAGATTGAGTGTAGGACAACTCTAGGTTAGCATTTATGAAGGGATAAAAGAAGAGAGTGATTTTGGGGAAATGTTTGGAGTAAATGAAATGTTATGGCCGATTTTCCCCTTATTTGGCCGACCTGATGGACCCGTGCGGGTGCCCGCGCGGCAAACCCCGCCGTGCACTGGATGCGCACAAAGGCAGTGTTCTGCATGGCTAGTGGCGTGTAACACCCTAAAATTCAGAGTAAAATAAAACCTGGAAACCTGGCAACATGACATTCGTATTGATATAAACCTCCCATAAAGGGGATCAGTTCTTAAAACTTTACAAAACCTGCACAGATATAGGATTCATCAACAAACTAATCTAGGCACCTTTATCCAGATTACATCAGTTGAAAAACCATAATTCATCAAAAGAATGGGACTTAACAATGCCCAACTAACAACACTTTAGTCATCTCAAATGCCTCGAGACCCAACTCGTCTCTCAACACCCAGTGCATCCCACCGCTAAGGGAAACCTGTTATACATATCATTTGAGAAAAGTGTCAGGCTTAAAGCCTGGTGAGAACATATTGTTGGTCCCGAAGGTGCTAAACAAGTTTGTAGAAGGGGGGGGGGGTTGAATACAAACACAGAATTTAAAGTTTAATAAATTGTTTATTGAAGAATCAAAATACAATTTACAAGTTTGTTGCGGAATAAGATTAAGACAGACTCAATCTAAACAAACTTAAGAACCACTAAGATAATTGCACAAGAAGTTCAGAGAATGGGGGTTTAGAGATATAGAAAACAAGGGTTTCTATCTTGAGTTCAAGGATGAAGCACACATTTAGATGAAGGGGTGAACTTCCTATTTATACCCTATGCATTAAATGCATGGCAGGATACTTTACACGTGGCGTTCACAGATTGGCTTTGATAAACTGACTTTTGGGAGACATGCTTTCGGCCGGGTCATGAACAGTGTAGTAGACAGAGTTGTTGTACGAATGATTGCAGACTTGTCCGTTCTGACACATCGTACTAGGTTGTGCAAGGATAGACAAAAGGAAACTTGAGGCATAAGCTTTGTGATCGTTTGATCGCTGAGTATCTCTAAGTTCAGAGATAAAGAGGTTCAGCTATCGCTGAAGCTTTTTCTCATGTTCCTTCGCGTATTGGTAGAGTTGTCTTTGCTTCACTGATATCCGCATCAGGTCACTAGTAGACTTCTCTTTGTTCAACAGCTTCGTCTTTGATTCAGCTATGAACATCTGTTGACGCGAGACTTGTCTTCAGGGATTACGTTGGTTGTTTACTTTAGGAACTATCAGTGATAACTGAACAGACTCAGTTTGATCACTGATAGTGAAACACTAATACATAGAAATGTTTATAAGAAAGACTATCAGCGATAACTGAACAGACTCAGTCTGATCGCTGATGGTGAAACACTAATACATACTAAAACGTAATTTTCACTAAGCATAGAAAAGGGTCGTTATCAAATCACTGAGAGAGTTTGGATCAACAATCTCCCCCTATTTGATAATGACAAAGTAACTGAAGAAAATTACTTTATGATTCAAAATGATGGAATAATCAGGACTCGTAACATACATGTCCCAAATACTATTTTGAGGGATCTTTTACAGCACTGATGAAGTTATGTACTTTACTGAAATTTCATTAATTCAGGAATAGAATTACAAGGAATGAAAATTACAAGTAAATTACTAACTACTGTAAGTACAACTAATAGATTACAGAAGAGAAAACTAATCTATCAGCTATAAGAAGATTTAGGAGGATTTATCATATACTCAGGTATTTCTTCTCCTTTCTGTCTTCGTTCCAAAGATTCTTGGCTGATAATTTCTTTGATTTTCTCAGCAGCAGGGAAGAAGTCACACCATAAGCATAATAGATCCTTGAGATGATTCAGAGGACAGATAGGAATCTCAGAGACTCTTTGAAATCTGAGTTCCTCATCATCATCTCTGAAGAATATTCCATAAGGATGATCAATTACTTGACCAGCTTGGAAAGGACCACCAGGAGGCAGAGATAAATCCAGAACTGAAAGATCAGGAGGAGGACCAAACAGTGCATCTCTTGAAAATTTGATAGAAGTTTCATTCCTGATGATGGCGACGTCTTCAGAGGAGGAGGACCAAATTCTTCTTTTGAGTTTCTTGGGATTGGGAGGGATAGGAGATGGCAGGTTCAGTACAGAAGTGACTCTGTTGATGAGAGCTTTAAGAAGTCCTTCAACGTAGCCTCTGTATGTAGATTTCGATTTCTTCAGCGCATCCCAGAATTCTATCCACTCTGTAAACCCGAAACCTTCAAGTTTGGAAACGTACATAGCTTTCTGAGTTCCATCCTCTCTGGTAATCTCCATGGTCACTGAGAGTTGATCCTTCTTCTTGCGACCAGAGATAGTCATGGCTGTTATAGGAAGAAGATCAGAGCGATAATCCATCTTCTGTTTGCACCATTCAATGGACTTATCGTTGATCTCTTGTTCTTTGGATCGTTCCTCTTCAATTTCTTTCAGCAGTGCAGCTTGAAATTCCACAGGCTTTCTTTTCAGCTTCTTGTCCTTGACTTGAGAAGATTGAATCTTTAAAGCGAGTTGGGCATCTCGTCTGCATTCAGCGATCAGTTTCTCAGCTTTGGCAGATTCTTCTCGTTCAGCTTTAGTGAGGAAGTCGAGCTCTGAGAAGGATGTTTGAAGAGGGACTTTCAGCCGTTGACTTTCTAGTTGAGCGATCATTTCAGCTCTTTTCTTCATCACTTCCTCTGACCCATGAGATGGTTGAGAGGGCCTTCCTGGATGGACCAGGGAATCTTCTTCTTCTTCATCATCAATCTCAGCGATAGAGATTGGGATTATTTCTTCAGCGATAGCAGCTGGGATTATTTGTAGTTCAGAACCCTTAGGCAGGGGTGAGAACTGTCTGGATAGAAAAATGAAGGAAAGAAGGGATAAGTGTATATTTTTAGAAAAAGAAAGAGAAAGGCTAGAAGGAAAGAGGGGTTTGGAAAGAGTAGGAGAGTGGTACAATTGAAAGACATACCTGAGAAGGATGCTCCCCCTCAGATTGTGATCCAGTCCTCAAGCATTCTTCAGCGATTGGTTGTTTGTCTTTGCTCTGCGAAGGAGCGCTTGAAGATGTATCACCTCTCACCCCTGCTTTGACAACCTCTTGCGAAGTTGTCCCTGATGAAACGTTCGGCTTGGAGAACCACATAGATTGGTCTTTTTCATCGTCGTCGTCATCATTGGAGGGTTGATCCTTTTCTTGATCAACAAGATCTAGATCATCTTCCTCTTCATCGTCTTCTTCCTCATCATCTTCAAAGAGAAGAGAATGAATAGATGAGGAGGGTTCTTTCGCCTTCTCCCCCTCAGATTGAGAGGGAGGTTTCTTTGAAGTCTTAGCTTCCCCAGCAGCAGCGATAGAAGTTTCTTCAGCTTTCTCCCCCACTTTGTCATTATCAGCGGTAGGGGGTTGCTCAACTGCTGGAGTAGCTGTTGAAGCTTTTAGCACTTGAATGTCAGCCTCCAGACACGTTACCCGTTCTTCAACTGCAGGGATGTCGCATGTGGCATCATGGATGAATTCCACAGCGATGTTGAGATTTGTCCGATCATCTTCAGTGAAGGAGGGAGGCAGCGCTGGAGCTGTTTCAGATACCTTTTGGAGAAGTTGCTGTAGAAGGGACGTGCAGAGATCAACCTTAGAAGAGAGATCTCGAACTTCAGTGGTAAGAGACTCAAATCGTCCCTGAAAGAGTTGAGAGGACTCTCTGAGTTGGACGACTTGTTCTTCTACAGCTGAAAGTTTGGAGTTCTCAGCTTTGGATGAGCAGGTGGCTGTCAACCTTTTCAGCTCCTCACCAGCCTGATTAACGGCGCTGGTGGTGTTGTTGATGGTGTTGGTGAGAGCGTCCACCTTTTCTCCCAGACTGTTGACATGCGTGTCAACAGACGCCAAACTAGGACCTGAAAATGATATTAGTTCAGATATGGGCTTATTTGGAGAGGTGGGAAAAGAAGTGTTTAGGATAATAGGTTTACCTGAAGTATCAAACATTTTGTAGAACTGCAAAGATTCCTCAAACGTTTGATGTTCAGGTCCTATAGGTAAAGAGGCGGTAGCGGGTTCAGAGACCAAAGAAGGAGAGGGAAGAATTATGGGGATAGAAGTAAGGTTGGGGTTAATCTCAGCGGATGAGATAGTAGGTGGGGTCACTGATGGTGTGACAGCGATTGAAATCGCTGACACGGCAGGTTGAGTGACTGCTGGAGTTGTGGAGGAAAGACCCACAAAAGCATCTAAGGTAGCTTGTTGAGAAGCTTCCTCAGGTATAGTACTAGAAGGAGTACTTTCCTTAGTCTTTTTGGCCTTCTTAAAAGGACCAATCGGACCAGCTGATGGTCGTTTGGAAGTAGTGGTAGCGACAGGGATAGCAGACGAAGGAACCGTATGCGTGGTCGCTGAAAAAGAAGAAGAATGGAGAGAGAGACGAGAACGAAGGAGAGAGATACTTACCTCGTTGGCGAGTGGCTTTACCTCCAGTGATCGTTGACCTATCCTGGCAAAAGTGTCATCATCTTTGGTGGGATAGGTGTTGGGATAGAGGAACTTGATGTACGTACATATGAAACGTACGTACGAGATCTTGGGATCTCGTTCAGGCTTCTCTAATCTCGACCTCAGGTCTTCAAAGATGGCAGTGGCGTAGTCAAAGTTTTGACCAGCGATTACTGAGTAGGCCATTTGCAGTTGTGTTTTGCTGGCTTGATCCAGCGAACCACTCTTCCCGCTCATGCACTGAATTATGTGCGAGAAGATGAAGTTCAGTTGTGAAGGCATCTGAGCTTTGAGAATCTTGGTGAGCTTTTTGTTGGGAATAGAAGATCTCGGTTTGTTTTCCCAACAATAACCCATTGCATCCAGAAAGGAGATCAGCTCAGCATCAGTGGGGAGTGCGTCGAACCCACTCTTTGGTTTGTCAGGGAATCTCAAAGATTTCCTGAGGCTAAGAGCGGTCATGCTCCCTGGACCCAAATCCGTGCTGAAGGAGATAGCAGGGACTCGTTCACCCTTTTTGTTGGTGAGTTCAGTGGCATCAGCAGTGAACCAGAACTGCTGGAGTAGAGTCTTTGAAGGCTTAGGATCCACAGTGATCGCGTAAGCTATGCATGATTGTTTAAGAAATTCAGCAGCTTCCACCAGATGTGGGTATTTGTCAGCTTTAAAGTCGAGTCTTCCCAGATGATTACATTTGGTAATCTCAACTTCAGTGATAGCGAATCGCACATGCTTGGAAGCAACGATTGAAGATTGTGCCATTTCTGTTATGGAAAGAAGCATAATAGAAGAAATGATTATGATTTAAAAATAATATGATTACCAGTTTCTCTAGATGAGGGGAAACTGGAAGAATATCAAGTTATTTTTAGGAAGAGAAAAATAGTGTTCTGGGTAGAAAGAATGAAGAACACTTTAAAAACCAAAAGGTTTTTATTTAAAAAAAACATAAAATCAGAAAGAATGATTTTTAGTTTTAAACAAAATAAATTATAAAATCCATGAAGAACAAGAACGAGTAGGATTTTTTAAAAAAATAGAAAGCAGACAAACAATGCACATAAACATGAAATAAACCTGTTTATTTCGAAGACGAAGATTTGCAGATTCAATATTCTGGGTTTACTTGCTTGAGTGTTCTTGAAAGAGAGTATTTCTTGCTATGAAAGTTTTGAAAGCGTAAACCGTATAAAGGAGAGAAGAATTCCTTTTATACAAAGAGATAGAGGAGAGAGAAAGAATGAAGCGGGGAAAAAAATCATCATGACATTGACACGTTCCACAAAGTTGATTGGATAGAAGAGCAACGGACGAACGTGTCAGAAAAGGCGTGTCGTGGATTATCCGCTCAAATGACGTCATGGGAAAGAGACGTTTCATTTTTCCGTTTTGAAATTATCACTGAAGAAAAATCAGCGATAGAATTTTCTCTTTTTGAAAGTATCCCTGATGAAAAAATAGGGATAGATTTTCTTGTAAAAGGATCACTGAATATAAATATCAGTGATAAATTTAATTTCAAAAAGCTTTTAATCATTTGAAGAAAGATTCAGTGATTAAGTTTTATATATATATATTTTTTTTTTTAAATATCTCAACTGAATGAAGATTCAGTTGTGGGGATTGAGAAATCATACCTGAGAGTCAGAATATTTATCAGAGAATGATGAAGGGAAACTTTTGATTACTGACACAATGCATGAATGCTGAAGAATTATTCTTCAAGATTCAGCATTCCAAGCTCACTGATGAGAAAGTTGAACCTTGTCTCATCAAGAGGTTTGGTGAATATATCAGCAAGCTGAAAGTCAGTAGGGATAAAGTGAAGTTCAATATCATCATTCATCACATGATCTCTTATAAAGTGATATCTGATCTCTATGTGTTTTGTCTTTGAATGTAGCACTGGATTATTTGCTATAGCGATAGCACTAGTGCTGTCGCAATAGATAAGAATTTTTGACAGCTGAAGGTCATAATCTAATAGTTGATTTCTCATCCATAAGATTTGAGAACAACAGCTTCCAGCGGCTACGTATTCAGCTTCAGCTGTGGAAGTGGACACAGAATTTTGCTTCTTGCTTGTCCAACTTACCAGCTTTCCTCCCAAGAGTTGACATCCACCAGTGGTACTCTTTCTGTCAAGTTTACATCCTGCAAAATCACTATCAGAATAACCAGTTAGATCAAACCCTGAGTCTTTGGGATACCAAAGACCGAGGTTAGGAGTTCCTTTCAGATATCTGAAAATTCGCTTTACAGCGATCAGATGGGATTCCTTGGGTTCAGATTGATAGCGTGCACATAAACAAGTAGAGTACATGATGTCAGGTCGGCTTGCTGTGAGATACAACAGAGAGCCTATCATTCCTCTGTAGGCAGTGACATTAACAGGTTTTCCAGAAGGATCTTTGTTAAGTGTCAGGGGTGGTGCCATAGGAGTTTTCATAGCTGAAGTTTGAGTAAGATCAAATTTTTTCAACATATCTTTAACATATTTACCTTGGTTGATAAAAGTACCTTTGTCAGATTGTTTAATCTGAAGACCAAGAAAATATGTCAGCTCACCCATCATACTCATTTTATATTCTTTCTTCATTCTTTCAGCGAAGCGAGTACACAGAGATGGGTTAGTAGAACCAAATATTATGTCATCGACATATATTTGTACAAGAATTATATGACCTTTTATCTTTCTGAAAAATAACGTATTATCAATCTTGCCACGTTCAAAATTTTCAGAGATAAGAAAAGATGAGAGAGTGTCATACCAAGCACGAGGGGCTTGTTTTAGACCATAGAGAGCCTTATCCAATTTATAAACATAATTTGGATGCTTAGGGTCATAGAACCCTGGTGGTTGTTCTACATAGACTTCTTCATTCAGCTTTCCATTTAGAAACGCTGATTTTACGTCCATTTGATAGACGATGAAGTCTTTATAGACTGCATAAGCTAAGAATAGTCGAATTGCTTCGAGCCTGGCCACAGGGGCAAAGGTTTCATCATAGTCTATGCCTTCCTCTTGTCTGTATCCCTGAGCAACAAGTCGAGCCTTGTTGCGGGTTACAGTTCCATGTTCATCTAACTTGTTTCTAAACACACATTTGGTGCCTATTACAGTTTTATCAGATGGTCTAGGAATGAGATTCCAAACTTTGTTTCGAGAGAATTCAGTCAGCTCTTCTTGCATAGCACTGACCCAGTTTGGATCTCTGAGGGCATCATCAGTCTTCTTTGGTTCTATTAAAGAGAGAAAGTTTACAAAGAGACAGATATTACCTGAGCTTCGTCGTGTCTGAATACCTGCATCTGGATCACCAAGAATTTGATCTATTGGGTGATCTTTGGTCCATCGCTGAGCAGGAGCATTATTGCTTAACTCAGAGGTTGGATCAACAATTTGAATGTTTATCGATGATGACGATTGAGGTTCATCAGCGATTAACTGTTGAGTAGATTCACTGGAGAGGTTTTCAGACGAAGGCAGATTTGATGGTAGGAGTGTGTTTAGAGGTTCAGCTGAAACCCATGAGTTGGATTCAGCGGTAGGATGTATAATGTTTGGATCATCATCAGCGACTGGAGGATCTGAATGCTGATGGTTAGAGAAGAAAGGTTCAGTTTCTCTGTAGTGAGAAAGCATCCAAGCATTTAACTCTTCATTGTCAGCGATTGGTTTGGAGTTCGCTGAGCGAGTTTCATCAAAAGTGACGTGAATTGTTTCTTCTACGGTTTGTCTTCTCTTGTTGAAAACTCTGTAGGCTTTGGAGATGGAGGAATATCCTAGAAATATTCCATCATCAGCTTTTGGGTCGAACTTTCCAAGTTGATCTCTGTTGTTTAAGATAAAGCACTGACAACCAAAGATATGAAGAAAGCTGATAGAAGGCTTCCTTCCAACAAAAAGTTCATAAGCTGTCTTCTCAAATCGCTTTATTATCAGCGATCTGTTTTGAGTAAAACATGCAGTGTTTACAGCTTCAGCCCAAAATTGAGTAGGGAGATGAGAATCGCTGAGCATTGATCTAGCAGCTTCTATGATCGTTCTGTTTCTTCTTTCAGCGACTCCGTTTTGCTGAGGTGTTCTTACTGAAGAGAAGTTGTGAGAGATTCCCTTGTTCTCAAAGAAATTGTTCAGAGAACTATTTTTGAATTCAGTTCCATGATCACTTCTTATTGAACGAACAGTAAGATTGTTCAGCACTTCCATCTTTTTCACAAAAGATATTAGTTCTTCTGGAGTATCACTCTTACAGCGAAGAAAGATAACCCAGGTGTAGCGAGAATATTCATCTACAATGACAAGTGTATATTTCTTTCCAGCTATTGATTGGATGTTGACAGGGCCAAATAGATCCATATGCAAGAGCTGAAGAGGACTTGTCACTGAGGAAACTTGTTTCGACTTGAAACTTGCTTTTGTTTGTTTTCCTTTTTCACATGCTGAGCAGAGAGATTCTTTAGCATATGAGTGTTGAGGAAGACCAGAAACCAGTTCCTTAGATGAGAGAGAATTCAGGGTTTTGAAGTTTAGATGAGAGAGCCTTTTATGCCATAGCCAGTTGACATCAGAAGAGGCTTTAGATAGAAAACATAAGTTTTCAGTGATAGTAGAGTCCATATCTATTACATAGACATTTTCTCTGTGATGACCACTGAGAGCAAGTTTTCCTTTCTCATTTAACACTGAACATGCTTTCTTAGTAAAGCGTACTTCATAGTCTTTATCACATAGCTGACTGATGCTTAGAAGATTATGCTTCAGTCCATCTACATAAGCGACTCTTCGAAAGGTAGTTGTCCCATTGCTGAGGACACCAAACCCTCGGGTAAATCCTTTACCATTTCCACCAAAGGTCACAGAGGGACCTTTTTCTTCCTTGTATTCAGTGAGCAGGTCTCTTTGTCCAGTCATATGACGAGAACATCCACTATCAAGATACCAGATGCCCTTTGATCCCTGCACACATAAGGAAGATTAAGCGTTGTTTGGTACCCACTTTTCAATGGGTCCTTCAGAGTTAGTGGATAAGGTAAGTTCAGTAGTATTCTCAGTTGATGAAAATTCAGATTCAGTGGTAATCTTCACTTTGGTTAATTTCTTAACCTTTGTGGTATTTTTCACCTTGGTTGATTTTTCAGCCTTGGTGACCTTCTCAGCTTTAGAAGCATTTTTCTTCACTTTAGCTATTTTATCAGCTTTAGTGGCAGTTGGACATTTGCTTGCAATATGATCAGTAAAACCACAGTGATAACACTTTCTGTATCTAAAAATGGTTTTAGGACCAGAAGTAGAAGGTTTTGCAAGTTTAAGATGAGCAGGGCCAGGTCCAAGAAGACTTTTCTCTTGAGATCTGGGAGGAATTTTCATTTCTTCAGATCTCGAAGATTTAAGGTCAATCTTCAGCTTTGGAGGACAGAGATCAAAAATTTCTATCACAGAGCTAGAGGATTGCTTAGCTGAAGGTTTAGAAGGAACTTTCAGCTTTGCTTTCCTGGTTGCCTTCTGAGGAAGGAGAATGGACTTTCCTTTATCCGTAGACTTAGTGTCTTTGGATTTTTCCTCAGGGATGGGATTTGAAGAAGAACAGGGATAGAGTTGATTGTAAGAAGTGTCAAAGAAGGAGGTGACAAAGGTTCCAAACTTAAGCGAGGAACTCTCTTTCTTAGGATCGTCCTGAGGTGTCCAAAAACCAAGACCAGTTTTATCACTATCAGGAGTTTGAGCATTTATTATCTCAGAGATCTTTGTTGATGATTTGCACCATTTTTCAACATGAGCCTTTTCTGTTTTTAGAGCAGCGATGGCTTGTTCGCGTTCAATACTGATGATTTCATTTATAATGACTTGATCTTTCAACTTTTCTTCTAAAAGATTTAGTTCTTTGATCTTTTCATGACATTTCTCCAGCTCTTGAGTTAAATGAACATTTTTGTTCTCAGCTTGAGTTTTGTCGTTTAGGGCATTATAAAGGTCAATCGTCAGTACATCAACAGCGCGACTTCTCTCAGCTTCAGGTAGAGAGGGATTTGTAGAGATAGATACCTGAGATGATATGTAGCTCATAGAAGATTCAGATGGTTCTTCCACTTCTTCTTTAATCTCAGCCATGAGGCAGAGATTAGCGACTTCTTCTTCATCAGAAGATGATTCTTCTGATTCAGCCCAGTCGTGTTCTTCAGCGATGAGACCTTTACCTTTTCGCTGATAGCTTTTCAGCTTTTGATATTTGTTCTTCAGCTTAAGGTATTTGTCATCACTGGATCTTCTTGAGGTAGAAGGTTTGAAGACCTTTTTCGACCTGCACTCACTAGCAAAATGTCCAATCTTTTCGCAGTTATAGCAAGTGGCAGTAGCCTTATCAACCGGAGTTGATTTTGGCTTTTCAGTAATAGAGAGAGGTTTACTTCTTCGGAAGTTACTCTTTCTTGCAAATCTCTTAAAAGAGTTTGTCAAGAGTGCTAAGGACTCGTCAAACTCTGAAAGATCAGGGTCTGATAGATCCTCAGATTCAGAATCTAACTCAGTGATAGTGAGAGTAGATCGCTGAGATGGAATTATCTCTGAAGAGACTAAAGCAACAGGAGTGCTTTTAGAGTCTTTAGAATCTTTTATAAGATTCTTTTTCAGTAGATTAGATTGCTCATAGTTGAGCAGTATTCCATATAGAGTGCTTAAGGAGAGAGTATGTAAGTCTTTTGTCAGCTTAAGACATATTGAATAACTGTCCCAGCTTTCAGGAAGACATTCCAAGAATTTTGTTAGGACCTCAGAATTAGAATAGGTCCTACCAACAGTTCTTAGGTCAATTATTAGGCAGTTAAATCGCTGATGAACGTCAGAAAGAGATTCATTCTTACCAGCGATGAAACTTTCATACTGTCTTACCAAGTTAATCTTTCGAGTCTCTTGGATTTCAGTGGTGCCCTCATATTGAACACATATGGTTTCCCACATTTCTTTAGAAGTTTTCAGATGCATGATGGAATGGAAAACTTCATCAGGCAGAGCCATTGAAATAATGGTCTTTGCTCTTGCATCTATGCCTACCTTCTTTTTATCTTCATCACTCCACTGTCTTATTTCCTTAACGACATATCGTTCAGGGACAACTTCAGTGGTGGCAGTAGCGGGAACCGCAGCTATAATTCTAACAGGTTCATAGGGTCCGTTTTCTATATATTCAGGTATAGTAGGATCCGCACCTTCAAGAAATAGCATCATTCGATTTTTCCATAGAGAAAAGTTATCTCTGCTAAATCGAGGAGGTTTAGAAAGTGAACCATTATCATAGTAGTTTGTGTTTGTGTTTAATGCCATTTTAGAATAGCAAGGAAGAGTATACAGCAAGATCTTGTTTATTAAATTTAAACAAACTGCTCTGATACCACTTGTTGGTCCCGAAGGTGCTAAACAAGTTTGTAGAAGGGGGGGTTGAATACAAACACAGAATTTAAAGTTTAATAAATTGTTTATTGAAGAATCAAAATACAATTTACAAGTTTGTTGCGGAATAAGATTAAGACAGACTCAATCTAAACAAACTTAAGAACCACTAAGATAATTGCACAAGAAGTTCAGAGAATGGGGGTTTAGAGATATAGAAAACAAGGGTTTCTATCTTGAGTTCAAGGATGAAGCACACATTTAGATGAAGGGGTGAACTTCCTATTTATACCCTATGCATTAAATGCATGGCAGGATACTTTACACGTGGCGTTCACAGATTGGCTTTGATAAACTGACTTTTGGGAGACATGCTTTCGGCCGGGTCATGAACAGTGTAGTAGACAGAGTTGTTGTACGAATGATTGCAGACTTGTCCGTTCTGACACATCGTACTAGGTTGTGCAAGGATAGACAAAAGGAAACTTGAGGCATAAGCTTTGTGATCGTTTGATCGCTGAGTATCTCTAAGTTCAGAGATAAAGAGGTTCAGCTATCGCTGAAGCTTTTTCTCATGTTCCTTCGCGTATTGGTAGAGTTGTCTTTGCTTCACTGATATCCGCATCAGGTCACTAGTAGACTTCTCTTTGTTCAACAGCTTCGTCTTTGATTCAGCTATGAACATCTGTTGACGCGAGACTTGTCTTCAGGGATTACGTTGGTTGTTTACTTTAGGAACTATCAGTGATAACTGAACAGACTCAGTTTGATCACTGATAGTGAAACACTAATACATAGAAATGTTTATAAGAAAGACTATCAGCGATAACTGAACAGACTCAGTCTGATCGCTGATGGTGAAACACTAATACATACTAAAACGTAATTTTCACTAAGCATAGAAAAGGGTCGTTATCAAATCACTGAGAGAGTTTGGATCAACACATACAGTTTATAAGTTTCAAGAGATATAAATTTTTGTATCAAAGGGAATCTTTTCAAATAAGCATTTCCAAGTTAACTGTTGATATGAATGAAATCCATTAAAATGAGACCATAAACCTTCTTTCCAGAACCTCACAATTTAATGCACAAGTATTCTTTTATAAACTTCCCGAAATATAAACATCAGTATCATAAGGAAATCTTTTCATAAAGGTTTAATTTATAAAAGATAACATTTCGCCACAACCCGGCCTTTTCGGTCCAAAACTCATCATACGATGACAAAAGAACCATTTTACCAAGGATTGTGGTGTAACACAAAGTAGACCACCAATCCGAGTTATGAGCTAAACACTTGGAATCCAAGGATACGAACACATAGGTCCGTGCTACGATGTGAGATCGCGCCCCCAAGCAAAACCAATGTATACTCCTTCGCTAGGATCACTATGAACCATGGCTAGTATCCGGTCTCACATAACCGTACCAAGTTGCCCCCGAGGATCATATGCATCCATAGCTACAAAATGGGGAATATGACATCCCAATAATACAGTCGACTCAAAACCTAGGGATCCACTAGTAATGGTACAGACTCGTCACAACAACATATGTGACCAACCATAAACAATCATATAGTATAAAAAAAATTTCATAAACAAAATGTTATATCCAGTTCAACTTCTGGTACGAATGAAAATCGTTAAAATGAGTTCATAAACTTTATTTCACATATCCAACATAATGTGCAAGTAAAACATATTTTTACTTCAAATAAGATAGAATCCATCATAAAATGATCGGAACCCTAAAATTTCCCAAAGCTTAACTTATATCAAAATGTATAAATCTTAAATCTGAAATCATGGAGATACATATGAGTTCAAAATGTAACCATTTTGACATGTATAAAGTTTTAGAAAGGTAGTAGGAACTCACCCAATAGGTTTATACGAAAACCCGAAGAACCAGATATCGACCCTCTTGATAAGATGAAGCTTTCTACACCGAAACCTCGGATCGAACACCAAATAACTACCAAACTTAGAGAGAGAGAGAGAGAGAATCGGTTTTAGAGAGAGAGAAGAGAGAGAAGAAACTTGTAAGGAAAGAAAGAAAAGAGAAAAAGAGAAAGATATTTAGGCTGAAAAGGGTATAAGTCGGCCAGGCCAACTCGCGGGTTATGCCGCTACCTCAACCCGCGGCATAACTCGCCCGCTTACACAAAACCAAACCCATCCAGAGGGTTTCGCGGGTTGTGCCGCGACCTCAAGTCGCGGTGCAACTCGCGTAGTTCACTGTGGTTTGTCCAAAACCAACAAAAGCCAAACTCAAACTTGGAACCAAACGTGGTGCTAACGACAAAAGCTTAACACTAGAATACCAAGGTTACATAACGAAATTCGGGGTGTTACATGGCGCGGCTCAACCCGCGCCCTAACCCGCGCGGCGTCTGTGTGTCCTCAAATCCACTATTTCCAACTTCTAGAATTAATCCACAATAGACTCGAATTCGAGGTACAGATAAACACAACTTCTAAATAACGATTTAAGCAACGATTAAGCTAATAATACTTACACCAAAATTGGGGTGTTACAAAATACAAACTTAAAAATTTCGAACATATATAATATGTTGAGCATCATCCATTACATAAATGCGGAAGCGTAAAATATCTTAACATAATCAATGCTAATTAAAATATCTAAACTAGCATGATCCAAAACATAGTCCCTTCTTTCTTCATTCGAATCGTCTAAGGACAATCGGCACCTGAAATATATACATGTATAGTATAAGCTAAAAGCTTAGTGAATACAATATGGTTTCATGATAACATGCAGACATAAAAGTGTTTTACGTGTTTTAATTATTATCTTGCAAGTGAGGCCTCGGCTCGTCACTTTTCTTTGCGTATGTGGCGTATTCTATGGACGAGGACTCCAAGACCTTGGAATTGTGAACCCTCCTTTCATGTCCAACCCACCCCGTACGATGGACGAAAACCTTGCCGAATCATACTAATTGCATACCATTATTTGCAATGCTCACTCATTAAATCAAATATAATCATGCACACATAATAATGTTTTAGCGTGTTTTAATTATTATCTTGCAAGTGAGGCATCGGCTCGTCACTTTTATTTGCGTATGTGGCGTATTCTATGGACGATGACTCCAAGACCTTGGAATTGCGAGCCCTCCTTTCATATCCAACCCACCCCGTACGGTGGACGAACCTTGCCGAATCATACTAGTTGCATACCATTTATTTGCAATATTCATTCTTAATGCAAATCTCACCATGGCATGCAATATACATCTCATGCGAGTGACTACATAAAGCACATATGCATCATCATTATCTTTCACACTATACATATTGAATATCATATCAATAATATCAAGTCATTAGCATATTTTCTCATCATCATCAACATCTTTCATATCATGCATATATTTGGATATTATATACATCAATATAATCAAGTTATCATCATATGCATATAAACACATCATGCAAATATCATGGATAAAATACTTTGTATTAATCATGTATATATCCCATTATAATCGTATATTGTACTCACCTTGTATCGTTAGCGCTCAATATGTCGTTTTCTCAAAACCCGCAACCTACATGATAATCCATACCACTCCTAAGTACCTTAGATAATAGTAACTAAATTGATCATTAATCCTTAACGATCTTAGCACGACAAACTCTTAACAATTTTTATTGGTCAACCCCCAATATCATCATATCTCATATTTTACTCAAACGTTTCCTTGAAGCATTATCATAAATGCGACGTCGTTATTTAATCGACATTTACACATTTTATAAAGACTTATAATGACTTCACATTATCTTGAAAATTAATATTGACCAATTTGCTAAAATAATAGCCTGCAACATAAATAATATTTTATGCTAAAATGTTTCGTTTAAAATTTAAAAACGAATAATAGTGACAACATGTCACACATATATAAATAATGGTGAAGACATAACTTTAAAAATTCAAAATAATCAAACATTCGAAATAACATTTAGAATACCAATTTTCCAAGTCTAGGGACATTTTGGTAATTTTGAGAAGCCGAATACCAAAGGTATAGCTTAAACAAATTCCCTAATTTAAGAGCTTCTTGGCACCTTTACAAGTCAAATATTCAAAATATGTACTTAAAAGACAAATCCTAAAGCGTAGGGGCATTTCGGTAATTTTATAAAGCAAATACTCAAGGTATTGTTAAAATATTGATTCCCTAATTGTGAGGTCATTTTGGTAATTTTATAAAGATAAGGTCAAAATAAAGTTTAGATACCAATTCCCAAAACATAGGGTCATTTCGATAATTTCATGAAATAAATACGTAGAGTATTGTTAAAATACCGATATCCTAATTGTAAGGTTATTTTGGTAATTTTATAATTAAGCTCAAAGTAACTTGGTGAGTTTTTTTATAAAACTATTGTGACCGAAATCATATCTTCAAAACTTTCAAGACTCTAATACCAATTTATGGAAGAAATATTAATATTAATTTATGTTGTTTTCAAGAAAATCAAATGGCTTTTAGCTCCAAGTTCCAACATCACATTTTGGTTTTAAAGCAAAGCCAAATAAACAGTAAAAAAAAACCTAAATTAGATTATGTTCGAATCCTAAGTTAGAGCATAAGTGGGCGTTTGGTTCGTAGATTCTGATGGAATTGGAATGTCCAATTCCTTTGATCAAATTCAATTCCCTTGTTTGGTTCATTCTTTTATATGGAAGGAATGTGTGAATTTCACCAAATTCCACAAATGAATGATTTGAACATTCCATCTTAAAACCCAAGAATTTCAATGGAATGAAATCTTATATTTTCATAATTCCAAATTTACCCTTTACTCCAAACTAAACCATACTAATATTGATTATCACCAAACACCAACAATCTCTCTCATCTCTACCTCCCTCTCTCTCCTCTCTCTCTGTTCTCTTTATCTCTCTTCCCTCTCTCTCTCCTCTCTCTCTCTTTTCCCTCTCTCTTCTCTCTTTATCTCTCCTCTCTCTCACCTCCACTCTCTCCTCTCTCTCTCTCATCCATCTCTCTCCCCTCTCTCTTTCTCTTTCCTCTCTCCTCTCTCTCTTTATCTCTCCTCTCTCTCCTCTCTCTCTCCCTCTCTCCTCCATTCTCTCCTCTATCTCTCTCTCCCTCTCTCCTCTCTCTCCTCCACTCTCTCCTCTCTCTCACCTCCTCTCTCTCTCCTCCCTCTCTCTCTTTATCTATCCTCTCTCTCCTCTCTCTTTCTCTTCCATCTCTCTCCTCTCTCTCTTTCCTCTCTTTTTATCTCTCCTCTCTCTCTCCTCCACTCTCTCCTATCTCTCTCCCTCTCTCCTCCACTCCCTCCTTTCTCTCTCCTCTCTCTCCTCTCTCTATCTCTCTCTCACTCTATCCTCTATCTCTCCTCTCTCTCCTCTCTCTCCTCTCTCTCTCTCTCCTCTCTCTCCTCTCCTCACTCTCTCGACATCATTCATGTGCTAAAATAAATAAATAAAACAATTTTTGTTAAAAATTAAACTATTTAATGACTATTTTATTAAAGTAATTTTTGTTTAAAAAATTAAAATAATCAAAAAGGGTATTTTGGTCATTTACCAAAATTCCATTCCAATTCCGAAGCTACAATCTGTTAACCAAACAGAAAAATTCCAATTCATTTAACAGATTTCATTCCAATTCTGTCAACCAAACAGGTGGTCAAACCTGACAACATTCCATTCCAATTCCATCAAAGTCAAATTCCTTTGACAGATTCCATTCCATCCAAAAACATTCTGCGAACCAAACGCCCCCTAAGTTTTCAAAGTAGAGGTACAAGGTTCGAATCCAACCACTAACATTTTGTTCATTATTTCTTTTGTTTTATTTTTCGTTTCCTTTTAGATAAAAAAATATAGCAGCAGCCATGGTTGCGTTTTCAGCCACCTTTGAGCTCAAAATTGCTCATTTCTTGCTCTTTTTACACCATTATTTTTTACAAAAATTTTGGTAATATTTTTACCAACATTTTGACATAAAGAACACAGATTTTTGTCAAGAAACGAGCCTCATTTTCTCATTTAAAGTTTTGTTTTTAAAACTAAAACTCAAGAAACTTTGAACATAAAATCGAACCATAAAAATACAAATCTGAGATATGAAGTTACTGGGGTTTGATAGAATACTTAAAAACGAACTCAAACATGTAAAGAAATCGAAGATTGGTTTAGGGGGTGTTTGGGATTGCTTATTTAAAACAACTTATGCTTATTTTAAAAAGTGTTTATTAGCTTATGCGGTGTCAAACTGGGGTTTTTAAAAAGGTGTTTGTATTAGCTTATTGTGGTACCAAAACGTGATAAGCTAATAAGTTGTTATTTAAAGGTGTTTGAGATTGCTTATACATATAAAGTAACCAAAAAAGTCATAAACATTTTTCAAATAAGTTGATAAGTTAAAATCAAATGACTTATCAAAAAGTGTTTTTCAACGGTTTGGCACCGCTATAAGCCATTTTAATTTTTCCCCATCCAAACACTCAAAAGTGTTTATCTCCGGTACCAAATCGCAATAAGTTAAAAAACACTTCAAATAAGCAATCCCAAACACCCCCTTAGAATACTACCTCCAATCTAAGAAAAACCGAAAAGTTTGAGTTTGAACTTCAAACTCGGATTTCTCTCTCAATATTGGCTTAGTTCTTGTGTTATATAAATCAAAACGATCCTCAACCGACGCTCTACATTTATATGCCAAGATTTTTGGCTCATTAGTTGAAAAATTGGACCAAATCGCGAATTTTTCGCTGTTGGGTCGTTTTCTCAAACAGGGGTGTCCTTTTGGCAGGACAGTTCCCTCAACTTTGAAGAAGATGACACTTGACCCCTTGGACTTTCTGATATTTACACTTAACGTCCTCCAAACGTGATATTAATCATTTTTGATCTAAAATGAATTCAAATCCTTGTTACTTTAACTAAATGACATATTTGACCCCCTTTCAACTCATTAATTTACATTTTTAGTCCAATAAATATAAACCAACTTTATTTTCTTTTCTTTTTCTCTTTCTTTTCTTTATTTCATATTCTAATATTTCTATAACCATTTTATTCAATTAATCACATAAATATTTTAACACTTCTAATAAATTTATTTATTTACTCAATATTTTATGTAATCATTTTTCATTTTTCATTTTTTTAAACACAATTTTAAAGACTCATAAAATATTATTTATTTATTTATCTTATTTAAAATTTTGGGTTTTACATAAAACATAAGTCCCGGAGTCCAACCCTGTACCACCCACTCGACCATCAAATAAGACTGACTTACGTGTCTATGGATACAATGCAACACAGTCTAACATTACATGACTACACATGAATGGCCAACGCACTCGAACATGTAATTATCATAAATATACAATAAAATACATTAGTATGTAAATCATAGATTAGATTCTACATCGAGCCATTAAAACCGGACAATTATCCTCAAGACTCTTTTAAAGTCAACGCCGAGCTAAAATGCTCAAAATCCATTTGACCAATAAATAATGGACCCCCAAATAATGAAGTGCCTTTAAACGACGTTTATGCAGACATATGTCCCAAATATGTGATTAACTCAAAACTCGTCACGTATGGAAACCAAATATTTTTCCCAATTGGTTTATGAACTCAAATACATAAAAATGTCGAACGTCATGAATTAGACTTCATTTGTACAAAGATCACCGAGAATGCATAAATCATAAAATGAACTTTATTTGTACAAGATCACCAAGAATACATAAGTCATGCTATTTACTTGTTGAAATATTCAAAATCGGAATATGAGTATTTCATGAGATTAAAATAACCCAAGTTTATCAAATATGAAAACTTATCAAAATACTCACACTTTGACAATTACCAAGTAAAACATATTTTTACTTCAAAATACACATTTTGGCATGTACATAGTTTCGTAAAGCAACTTGAACTCACCTTGCTAGATTTAGGCTAAATCTAGATTTTACCCCATTTTGAGCTCTTTTGAAGAAACTGGAATCTTCAAGGTCCAAAACTTCCATAAACCTAGATACATAAAATTTCCACCATAAATATACATTCCAAACCATATAGAATCGATCCCCGAACACGTTACATCAAAACCTCCACTTTGGGCAAAACCCTAATTTTGGACCCAAATCTTCCAAAATCTTACAAACCGAAATTGAAGAAATCAAACACTATGAAACCATCAATAGAGCATTTATATCACATAACAAGGTTTAGAGATGGAGAAAGTAAACTTACCAAGTGGATTTTTGGAGAAAACCCAAATTCCTAGTTGAGCCTTTGGGGAAGATGACAATGGAGGTAGTGAAATAATACACAAACTTGAATCCTTTGATGAAACATCCAACTACAAGCAATAAATGAGGTAGATGAGGGTTAGAGGAACCCTAGGTTCAGTTCTTGGAAGGGGAAGGCTAAGAAGGAGAGAAATAAATGAAAAGGATGAGATATAAATGAGAAATGGGTCAAAATTCACATTTTTAACCAAAACAGGACCGACGACGACCTTGCCACGCGATAGTGACATTGTCACTATCATGAGGGCACTCTCGCGGAGGTTGTACCGCGGGTGGTACTCCCCCGACGATTGTGCCACGTGATAGTAACACATGTCACTATCGCGAGTCACTCTCGCCCCACACATACCGAGCCCGGAAAAAGGTCAAAACTCGAGATTCTCGCATGGGTCGATTTAAGGATCGAAAGTACAACTTATTTCACCCAATAAGATAAACGGAGGATGAAGAGATGACTAAAGATGAAAGGAAACTTACTGAGCGAAAATTCGGGTGTTACAAGTTAGGGTTGGGAAGACAGAGTGACTCGAGTAGGGATAGGGGATGTTTATTTTATGTTTTATATGATATAAGTAATTTTTATAACATACTTTTTTTGTTTAGTTAAATTAGAAAATGAAAAATGGTGAGAAATGATCAAACCCCCCTCACTTAACGGATGAGAGTTAACAACCGTTAGTGTCAGGGACCAAAAATGTTATGAAGATACAAACTTTAGGGTTTATTTTGGAATAAACAAATTACGGGGACTAATCCGTAATTTACTCTAATATATATTACAATTTATATAGATAAATAAGTATATACATAATATTATATTTTTATATAATATTATTTTACAAGTTATATTGTATTAATATAATATATATATATATATATATATATATATATATATATAGTATTATATTATAGTTTACATATAACTTTTTATAAAAAGTTAACAATGTATTATATACTATAATTTAAATTTTATATAAAATATCTATTATACAAATTTACATATATTATATTACAATATATAGAAATATAATATATATTATAACTTATTTACCAATATTACATATAATGATATATTACTTTATAATATATATATAATGGAATATTAAATAGAATTTATAAATTTTTATACATGTATATGTTATATATATACATATACATGTAGAGGGAAATACCATTAGAAACACAAAATTAATTAGAAATTTTGAAATCATACACAACGTGACACATGCCAATCTTCATGATGAATATTCATCAGGGCCGTTCCTGATATTTTGGAGGCCCTGTACGAAAAATTAAATGTGTTTTTTTCCATATTTTTTATTATATTTGACTTATAATAAATCTACCGATAATTTATTTTTGAATTTGATTAAATTGTCCATCTTTTATTCTCTTTTGACACTAAATTTTAATTTTTAATGTTATTATGTTAATGTTGATTCAAATTTTGTAATTGATTCTTTAACTTTTAATTAATGTTAGTGTTTTAACTTTTATAACTCCTCCGATAAGGGTCTCTAAGGAGGTAGGAGATAACATGGTATCTAAGTAGAAAAAGATATGAATAACAATTGTCTTTATATAGAATTGATCAACCATTATTGGTAATTACAAAACCATATCAACAACAACGTATTATCATCAAAAATCAATATATTAAAAATTAAAAGTGTGCCAAAAACATATGAAAAAAATCGACAAATACTAAAAAAATCTAAATCTATTAAATATTCAAAGAAAAATATAAGATATATTATCAAAAAAAAAAAAAACTAAACAACTAACGTTATTCAGAGTATCTCTATCAACTATTTAAGTCATCTTCACAAAAAAAAAATTAAAGTAAAGCACTTTATGTACCAAAAAAAATATAATAAAACAAAGCTATTTTTTTAATAAAAAGAAGATTAATTAAAAAGATAAATTGCACACCAAAGGATTCGACCATTGGTTTACCAGATGCATACACAGCATGCTTGCCATTGTGCTGTAGCTATCTTTTGGAAAATTTTGAATTAAATAATTTATATAGTACTTTTTAGTATAAATAAAAAAAATTAAAAAATATTCCGAGGCCCCCCGTCGATTGGAGGCCCTGTGCGGTAGAACCACTCCGCACACCCTAATGCACGGCCTTGATATTCATTAGAAATAACACATTGATGATGAATATGTACGTGTTATAGACTCGTTAATCGTGTATTCATAATGAATAACACATTCATATTCCTGATTAATATGTCACATGTCGCACTATGAGTTGATTTTGTGTTCCTAACCAATTTTAGAGAGAGTGAGAGAGTAGGTTAAGATGGTTTTATTATAATGGTAAAATAATAATTTTATGTTTTTATCAATATTGTCCACTAAAATTTAAATCTTATAAAAACTCTTATTCCTTTTTATCTATGTAGTTCGCACACCAAACTATAGGACATGACAAAACAACGTTGGCCAAGACTGTTAGGTGGAACAAAGTGGAACATGCCTGTTCTACCCTCATCCCATGGAACAAGGTAGAACATACTTATTTTTTATTAATATAACCTCAAAATAAAATCAAATTATCTTTTAAAACATTAAGTATGTCTTGGTTTTTTTATATTTTATTCATTTTTTAAATTTATTTTATTTTATTTTATGTTCTTTAAATTTTCACTTTATTGTCCTCACATAATATTTTTATATATAGTTACTATATTTTGATAATTTATTTAAATTATTAAATATTAAGGGTAAAATATATAGAAAATGTTAAAAAATAAAAATTGGAAACTACATAAATTTTTTATTTTGATGTCACTTTAATCTATTTTGAAAAGAACTTTCTAATACTATATTTTGTTATAAAAAATATTTATTTTGCTATAATTTAATAAATTACATAATTACAAATGAACCAAACACTATATATATATATATATATATATATATATATATATAATATAAAGTTATAAACAACTTATTAGAGATAAATTGATCATGTTATCTGTTATGTTTAACCAAACGTTGGACAATTGTTCTGTCTCGTCCCAATCTATCATGTTCTATCCTCTATGCATACCAAATCCACCCACAAGGCCGTTTTGAAATTTCCTATAAAGTTGTATGATTTATTACAAACATCATCAATAAATTCTTTAAAATATAAAATTAAAAATCAAAATTTTCAAAAAAGTATTTATCGTTCATCTCCAACAACTTAATATTACAATATTAATCTATATCTATATCTATACTCTATACTATATTATAAAGCAGGGATAAAAAACTCTTAAATACAAATTATTAAGCACATGGTATCATCAATTTATGTAAGATTTTAAAAATCTCTTAACTTACAAGTATCAAAGCACAAGATACATATTACTACTGCAGACTCTTAACACCCACCAATTTGGTATGTATAGGACTTTCCTTTTATGCAGACATTTTCATATATCACTATTAATTAATATATTATATTACTATAAATTTGTTTTAATTATATTATTAAATATGTAATTGTTATTTTTTTAGATGTCATTAAAATATATAAGATAATTAAGCCTAAATTATACAAATTTATAAAAAAAAACATTATCACTTTCTCAAAACCATTCAAAATCGTATTGTAAATCGACAAAAAAACAAAAAATAAAATGAAACATTAAAATCGTGATATATCTCACTGTATTGCGCGAGTACGATTTTAATTATATCATTAAAATATTCGATATAATTTATAAAAACATCATTCTATCTCCCTTAAATATTTAATTTCAAAAATCCTCAACAAAAATTAAAAAATAATTTCCCTTTCATTTCATGTACAATCATTTCCAAACAAAAATTCATATAAAACATTTCACCCTTTTTCCCTACTTTCTTTATTCTAAACAAGATTTTAAGAAATCTTGATTTTGGAGATGCTCTTCGAGAAGCCGTGCATTTTGGGTGGAATCATACCTTTTGAACACAAACCCCCATTTTAAAACCAAAAGTTACGCTACAGCCTCCTTTGGGAATCTTAGGTAACTGGTATTTCTTCCATTACCACATTCTTCACTCTTTTCACCATTCAAGATGGAGAAACCAAAGAAGAAGCAAGTTCTTCTCTTTTACTGTGTGGAAGCACAAGACCTTGCTCGCAAAATCGCTGCTCAATCAGACCACATTCAGCTCCAATCCATCAACTGGAGGTCTTCTTTCAACCCCCACAATTTGTTTCATTTCTTCTATGCAAATTGCTCTTCTTTACCCTACTCTTTTGGTTTACTGAATTCTAATTGGAGGTTTAACATTCACAATAGTAGGTTGCTCGAAGAGGTTGTGTTTTTTTTTTCTTACTGCATGTGGCAATTTATGCAATAATCTATTCGTCCCCAAAGGCCAATTTTGATTTACAGACATAGTACTTTCGAATTCAAAGGGAGATAGATTTTATATCATAATTTTCAATTCTGGTACTTGTTTTTTTTTTTTTGTTCAAATTGATGATTTTCTTACAGAAAAATTGAGTATTATTAAATTACAAGTGGGATAATTAACTCCTTGATACTTAAAAGGTTCTGTCATTTGAACCCTGTTTAGGTCAAATTTAACACATAGAGGGGTTTGTTTAGCATCAATCACTTATGGTTGGATTTTGAAGGTTATGGTAATGTGATATTTCCTCCATTAAAGTACCTACTTGTAGTAACAGGGAGTACTTGCAATGATTGTATATTAGCCACCAATTAACTGAATAGCCGTTTACCAAATGCTTACGGGGTAAGCGCATGCATAAGCGCTTACCAGCCACTTACCTTATTGGTTAACATTTTCAACTATCATAATGGATTGTTGCCTTCTTGGTAAGCGTTCTAACCGGGTAAGAGTTTCTCCATTCTCCCTGAGACCCTCACTTATCGGGTAAGAATCTCCGTTCTTGTTATGCCTCTTATTGGGTGAGCGGGAAGATAAATGCACCGGTAAGCACTTGGTAAACATCCCCTAAAGATAGCTTCACTTGGAATGGAGAAGAAACAACTATTTTTGTTCATATGGTATTATCTTTTAGATGACCATCTTCTCAAGATCATTCTTATTATTAGTTTCTTTAACTTTCAAGATTCCAAAAAGAATTGATGTTTGAAGTCCCATTCTCTTGATTGATTTTTATTCCGATTCAATTAAAGATGAAATTTCACCGCTACCATCAATAGGTTTTTATTTTCTTTCCATCATTTTCCCTTCTTTTTGGTAACCATGGGTGTCTGCGCCAACTTACACACACCTCGCCTAATCCCAGAAGCCCTGAATATTACATTTCCTAGTCATTTCTATTGTTTTTCTCTATATGTAGTGTACGTATGTATGTATTTATGTTGTTATATAAAGATGTTGACATGCAATGCCATGTTTCAGGAGTTTCGATGATGGATTCCCTAACCTATTCATAAACAATGCACAAGATATCAGAGGCCAGCATGTTTCTTTTCTTGCATCTTTCAGCTCCCCAGCTGTAATATTCGAGCAACTCTCCGTTATATTTGCACTTCCAAGGCTCTTTGTTGCTTCGTTCACATTGGTATTACCTTTCTTTCCAACCGGATCCTTTGAAAGGATGGAAGAAGAAGGAGATGTAGCTACTGCCTTCACCATGGCAAGGATATTATCAAACATTCCGATATCAAGAGGTGGTCCGACAAGCTTAGTCATATATGACATACATGCTTTGCAGGTCAGTTTCTTAGATGGAGGTTCAAGTTATAACCTCCAAAAATGGAGAACAAGGGAAAACCCCAATTGACCGTTGGATCTAAAAATAGATGGCAAAGATTTGAATGTAACCGCCCCTTAAATTTTGGATTTGGTTTTCAGGAAAATGTTGTCGCTCATATTATTCACAACCCTTAGACTAAAATAGATGGATGGTTCAGATGGGTTCCCTTGTTCTCCTTTTTTTAGTGTTCTCTCTTCAACCGATCCCTCAGTTTCTTAAACGAAGTTGAAAAACATGGATCTTTCTTGTTTTGAACATTCTTATCTATTAATTAACTTATCTTTTTGGCAAGCAAATTTCATTTGGTAGATTATATTTTGTAGCAGGCATGTCAATTAACTAGTCTAGCACTTCACATTTATATTTGTAAGAGCATAAAAAGACATATATTGTCTCATAAACAGTTAAACACCAATCTTCAAGCTTTATCTTTGCATGCACTAGGCACATTACTAGTAATTTGCAACTACTGTACAAGTTACTCGTAGTGGCAACAAAAGGTAAACATGGAACAAAAGCAATTCCAGGCATAGATTTGGGAGAGTCCAACAAGGGAGCATATTCTTGACATTTGATGCTACAGTAACCAAAGGTTGTGCTTGTTCGATTGGCGGGGGATTGAAGATGGGGACCACTATGTTGATTTTCTTAGAAGAATGTTTTTCGAAGTACATAATTCTTGTATGTGGTAAAACTCATACACTTTCCTCATCTTTGGTGAGGCTTGAACCCTTGATCTCCAAGAAGGTTGGGATCTATCTGTAACCCGGATACCGCTGGGCCTTTAAACCCCTTTGCGGTATGATATAGGTTAATGCAAGAACAGTCAATTGAGTTAGAAGAGAGGGTAATATTTATTGCCAAAGGACTTGCTCGTTCAATCTGACAAATATGTTCAAGTCTTTCTAGTAATTTCGTCCTATTTACTGCATCATGTTGAGCTAATCCAAATATATTCTATGCTGTAATTTCTTTCTTTGCAGGAAAGGTTCTACTTTGGGGACAATGTTTTGCCTTGTTTCGAAACTGGGATTCCTCTCTTGAAGCAACGTCTTCACCAGCTTGCCGATTCTGATAAGGTTAGCATCTGAAAAACTAATGAACTAGTCTTATCTAGTTTATATTTTTTATTTGAGTTTATGTCACCTAGCGTGAGGTTCAGGGGAAAACCTCCAAAAAATGAAAAACTGAGGAACAATCTTAATAACCATTCATCGGTATGGCATGCACATGTGCATACAAGTAATTGAAGATGTTTCTTGGTTTCTACGCACATGATGTGCATACTGGAAAAATTAGTTGTATGCACATGTGCATGCCGTACAGAAGAAAGGTTACTAATGTGTTCCTCAGTTTTTCGTTCTAGTGTTGTCCAACCACAAACCATCATTTGCTGTCTACAACCCTAAACCTTAAACCCTAAATCTGGTGGTATCTTATCTCATGGAAAGGGAAGAAGTAAGATGTGGTCTCACTATCTATGCTCCAACTTGAGGAGTATTAAGAGATAGGATTGATCTTATCTGGTTTATGGTTTTCTTTTATTTTTATTTTTATTTGTCTATTATAATAGAAAATACACCTTTGGGAATTTCGTATTCACATATTAATGTCATTTTTTGTATTGCACTTTAGATTGTAATCGCCTTTCCGGATGATGGAGCTTGGAAGCGATTCCACAAGATGTTAGACCACTTTCCCATGGTGAGCTAACTTTTTACTTACAAAAGTGGCAAATTGAAACCAATTTCTTGAAAACTCTGCTTCAGATACGAAACTTTGAGTATTCAATGATATTGTCGACGACAGGTGGTTTGTGCAAAAGTTCGCGAGGGTGATAAAAGAATAGTACGGCTGAAAGAAGGTAATCCTACCGGTTGCCATGTAGTAATTGTCGATGATCTGGTGCAATCCGGAGGCACTCTAATTGAATGCCAGGTACTTCTCCATCATATTGTGTGTGTATGAGACATACCTGTATACATGTATCATGTATGTATTAACCAAACCAAACGAACCCATTATATCCCACTTGAAGGTAGCGTCTGGGGGATAAGATATACGCAGACCTAACATCCGCGTCTGGGGGATAAGATATACGCAGACCTAACATCCGCGTCTGGGGGATAAGATATACGCAGACCTAACATCCGCGTCTGGGGGATAAGATATACGCAGACCTAACATCTACCCGAAAGAGTAGAGCTGAAGAACCCACCCGACCTTCCAGAAGGTCAAGGGTTCAAACCTCACGAAATGTGAGGAGTGTGTGCGAGTATCTGCGGTTTATAAATATTATATACTTTGAAAAAAAAGAGTAGAGCAGTTGCTTCTTCTGAAAGATGATACATGACTACATGTATGTAGTTGAGAAAAAAATTATCGTTAAAGGCAAACGTCGTTAAATTTTGATACATTTTGCCCGTATTTCATTTGTTGCAGAAAGTTTTGGCAGCTCACGGGGCAACCAAGGTTAGTGCTTATGTCACTCACGCGGTGTTTCCTAAAAACTCTTGGGAGAGGTTTGTTCACAAAAATGGTGGTAAGGATCTCTCTCTCTTCATGTCATTCTTGAAGGGTATTTTAGTCATTTGATAAATAGTAAAAAACTTGTATTAGACTCGTGTAGATTTATGCAAGTCGGGGGGTCTTCTCGGAAACAACCTCTGTCTTGTGGGACAGAGGTAAGTTCTGTGTACATCTTACCTACCCCCTAGACCCTATCTTCGTGTGGGATATACTGAGTATGTTTGGTTTGATCCGGTTTTACTATGGGTTCTCATGTCCACTATATTGTGTGCAGAAGACTCAAACAAGGCGTTTGCGTACTTTTGGATCACAGATTCGTGCTCCCCGACCGTGAAAAACATTGAAAACAAAGCTCCTTTCGAAGTCCTAAGTCTAGCGGGATCTATTGCAGATGCACTTCAAATATGATCACTTAGTTATAATGTTATGGAGTATTTAACGATTAAACCAAGGGTCGATTGGTGATTAATGTCGCACCAGAACTTGAGATTTTTCCGGTTTAATATGTGTGCCCTTCGATGCAATGTGAATCATATGCATCTTTTCGCGGGAGATTTGGAAACCTCAATAACAAAGAAAAACAGTATGAATGTTCTGTTCGAAATTCCCTCGGTTATTAAAAATTTAAACACGAGTCCCTTCTTTTACAAACCCAATAATTCATACAAACTAGTTTTCATGTGATATGTGTGAAAATGCAATGTTTTATATAATGTTGTTTCAGAGTATGTGAAACGTTCACAACAATTCTTTTTTCTACACACGAAACACTCTTGAATGTTTCACATATGAAACAACATTGTATAAACTTTGGATTTTGACACGTTTCGTATGTGGGAAAACCGGTTATTGGGTTTTAAATTAAAAAAAAAAAGTGGTACAAAATTTAGAAATAATTTTACAAAATTTAAAATGTACCTTCCTATTCCTAACAACGTTCCCCTCCCCCTGTTTTTTTGTTCCAAATTTTGTTTTTTATATTTTTTTAAGAAAAATAGCAATAAATTGTAAATTATAGGAATGAAAATTGCAATTTATAAACCATAGAGGCGAAAATCGAAATTATTAACATGCCATATGAATGAAAATCGTAATTTACTTTAATTTTTATAGCTTTTACTGTCAAATTTTTATTTTTTATGTTTTAACCAACAAAAAAAAAATTATACTGAACTTTTTTCTTCCATTTTTCATCAATATTTGTAAATGACAAAAATTTGAAAGTTGTGTGAACTTTTTAACAGTTTTATAGTTGATAAGGATCGTGTGTGAGAAAAAAAAAAAGTTAAGGTGAGATGCCTCAGAAGGGATTTGGACCCTTGATCAGTTTTAATCTTAAAAATAACTCATGAATTGTGTATTAGAAGAGAATTGATCCGGCGCATCTCATTAGTGTTGATCTTCAATTAGGATTAATTCAAGAGTGAGTATTTATTTTTACCCTTCTCACATAACTTTCATTCTCACTGGAGCCCAATCTTTTATATTTTGATGATATATTTAAAACATGTTGTCATCTTCGATCACCTTCTTATATATTATCTCAGGAGGAAATGATGTATTACCTAATAGGAGTTGTAAATTTGTTTTTTTTTTCTTTTTTTTTTCTGATTATATACTTAATTTAATTAACAACCAACATTAAAATAAAAAACAAACACAAATGCAAAACCCCCGATATAGAAACCCTCGCCATCTGAGTTATAAAGTGGTACACGCATTTATCGTTGTGGTTGTATTTTGATTTTGTATAGATGTTCTCATTTTTTTTTCTATTGATTTCAAATTCTTTTCTTTTTTGTATGATGTTAGCACTATTAAAAAAAATTGTTACCCAAAAACAATCACCACTAAATAAAAGTTTGTATTTTGTGTTTTATAAGACTAGGCATATATCCGTGCACGATGTGACACGAAAAATCGTGCAATCGAAGGAACAATTGACAAAGGTATGTATCCGCTTGCGAAACATCTCGAAATCAAAATGAGTTTGTATTCTTCGTTATTATCGATACTTTAGTCTATGAAAACACGGTGCTTGAGTCATTTGGTGCACTCATATGTGAATCGTAAACTAAAGTATCGATAAGAACGAAGAAATACAAACTTAAAATGAAACGTTGTTGTCATTTTGATTTCGAGATGTTTCGCGAGCGGATACATACCTTTGTCAATTGTTCCTTCGATTTCACGATTTTTCGCGCCACATTGTGCGCGGGTATATGCCTAGTTTATAATAATGAAATGTATTTTTAATATATTTTAGTTGATCTGCGATTATGTATTTTTAATATGCTAAAGGTGAAAAAAAAAATAAAGCGTATGGATATAAAACAAATTAATTCATAGATATTCATGATATTTAATTAAACGGTTACATTAAAAAATATTCAATATTAGACTCGTTTTGAAGATATTGACGAGACGGTTATAATGGTATAATTTGTAAAAAAAAGAAACATATTTTTTCAATGCATTTTGTTCATATACCATTATTTGTGTTAATATAACAAAGGTGTAAAATGAAAAATGAAAAAGTAAGGGATATGAAGTAAATTAAATAACTAATTGTAAAGATGTTAAATGTTACATTGAATTTTAAAAATAATCGTTTTACAATTTTATTATAATAGTATAGATATAGATAGTATATATATAATGCTACACATTTATGCTACCCATAAAAATATTCAATAATTAGTTTATAATAAAATTATTGACGAAAAAATTACAATATTAGAATTTATAATACTAATGAAACATATTTTTAATATATTTTAGTTGATCTACGATTATGTATTTTTAATATGCTAACGGTGAAGAAAAAAAAGTATGAATATAAAACAAACTAATTCTTAAATATTCATAGTTTTTAATAGTACGGTTAAATTAAAAAAAATATTCAATATTGGACTCGTTTTGAAGTTATTGACGAGACGATTATAATGATATAATTTGTAAAAATATAAATGTATTTTTTTCATTGCATTTTTGTTCATATACGATTATTTTGTGTTAATATGATAATGATGTAAAATGAAAAATGAAAAAGTAAGGGATATAAAGTAAATTAAATAAGTAATTATAAAGGTGATAAATGTTATTTTACAAAAGATTGTACAAATAACCGTTTTAGAATTTTAAGAATATAAAATAAATTAAATAAGTAATTGTAATGGTGATAAATGTTATTTTACAAAAGATTGTACAAATAACCGTTTTAGAATTTTTAGGGATATAAAGTAAATTAAATAAGTAATTGTAAGAGTGGTAAATGTTATTGTACAAAAGATTGTACAATAACCGTTTAGAATTTTTATATAAAACAATTTAATTCGTAGATATTCATGATATTTAATAGTACGGTTAAATTAAAAAATATTCAATATTTGGCTCGTTTTGAAGGTATTGACGAGACAATTATAATGATATAATTTTTAAAAAAAGTAACGTATTTTTTCATTGCATTTTTGTTCATATACGATTATTTGTGTTAACATGATAGGGGTGTAAAATAAAAAATGAAAAAACAAGGGATATAAAGTAAATTAAATAATTAATTGTAAGAGTGGTAAATGTAACATTTAATTTTAGTGGTTTTCCAAAAACCGTTTTTCAAGAACTAATTTTTTTAAGAACCGTTTTAGAATTTTAATTATATAGTATAGATATAGATTAGGAGAAAGGGAAAACATAAAAAACAAAATGATGGATATTTAAGTTTAAAACTAATATCCATTTTGCTCTTTTGATAACCAACCGTAATAAACAATAACAAAGAGGATAAAATAGTCATTTGAGAGACGAAAGGAACACCAAACGTCCAAAAGAGTTTGTCGAGGGACCAAATTCACAAGTTGGTCTTTAATCAAGGGACAAAAACTATGATGTTTTTGGCAAAAAAAAAACTAGTTTATTATTATTTTTACATGTTTGAATGACCAAAAACTGGCTTATAAGCTAACTTATTGAAAAATTAGCTTATCAGCTAGTTTACCAAACATAGTCTTAGTTGAACCAGTGAAAAGTTAAAACTTCTTAAAGAGAACACTTATATTTATATAACCATCTTCTATAGTTATGTATAGGCCTCATACTTTTACACATGTTAGAATTTGATTGGAAAAAACATAAAAGAAAAAAACAGGGAAGGAGTAACAAATGGAACATTACCCCTTTCCTTTTTTCTTCCTTGCTCATCCAATCAAATTTCGACATGTATAGATATGAGACCAATACGTAATAGTTACATAAATGTAAGGGGATGGTTACGCAAATGTAGGGATGTACATATATAAATTAAAATGGTAGCATAAAAAAGGAGGGTTATCGACTAATGACCCTAGAAACAGGATCCGTTCCTAGGAATTGCTACTTTTATACAAAAAAAAAATTGGAGCCAAATTATACATGTTTTAGCCTGTAATAGCATAGTAGACTCTTCTATCCAAACTAATACAAAAAACTTGTTAAATAAATACTTTGTCCATAAATATAATTACAACATCAATCAAATTACCATTTGGAGATATGATCATGTTTTTATTCACATCATACAGTAATAGTTACCATCCAGGATCTGTTCTCTCTTCTATACACTTGAAAACGGCCTTTTGGCACTACACTTGTAAATTATCTACACATATAAACAAGTCTCCATGGTTTTAACTTATACAAAGACCGCATATTTTCACGGTTACCACGACCGAACCATTTGGCCACGAACCCCGTTAACCGGCTACACGTTTTACCCTTTTTTGCCTCAAATTTCTATGCAACAACTTGTCGGTCTCAATACCAACTTCCCATTAGCGTTATGAACCACCAAAATGATGCGAATAAAATGAAACCCTGCTATAAATTACAACTGTACTTCCCAACAGTTAGTAGGTGGGAATCTTCCCATCAGAATCAGCTTGTTCAAGTCTGGTTATCTTCCAGACTACTGGTTGAACTATCCAATGAATCCACCGAGTAAGATCCATCTGGTTGACGTATACATATGTTCATATTGTGGTAGGGAATGGGTTCCTGGATGATTCAAAATCCATAACAAATGCGGTTAGGAGATTGTGAGAGTATGTGAAACCCTATCGGATTATTTTCCAAAAAGAGCCTTTGAGAAAAGAAGGGAGGTTCCAACATGTATTGAGTAGAAATGGTCCAAATCTAATCGATATGAGACTCTAACACGCCCTCTCCAATGGAGGTTAGAAAGGCACAAATTGTCACAGAGTATCAAGAGAGGGCTATACGAGTAGAAATTGCCTAGAGTGAAAGACCTTGGCTCTGATATCATGCGAGAATATGCGGAACCCCATCAGATTACTCTCCAAAAGAGCAAGGAGAGAAGAGTGGTTCCAACATATATATGGTAAAAATAGTCCAAATTTAGCCGATGTGAGACTCTTAACATAATTAACATACGCAAGTGTTGTTAGACTT
Source organism: Arctium lappa (assembly GCA_023525745.1). Lineage (NCBI taxonomy): Eukaryota > Viridiplantae > Streptophyta > Magnoliopsida > Asterales > Asteraceae > Arctium > Arctium lappa. The sequence continues at coordinate 19,952,843 of CM042050.1, forward strand.
CCATGGCTTTAACTTCCAACTGAAAACAAATTGACAATGATGGGCGTACAGAATCATGTATGCCCGAAGAACAATTATAATGGATGTCAATAGATATGATGATCCAAGAAAAGGAAAACAGTTGTATCTTTAATACCTGATCATCGTTCCCTTGGGGCTCTGACTGGAAGAGAATTGGTCTGCACCATTTGTCCTCATTCATTAGACTTGAATTCTGGAAATGAGTAATGAGAGCTACCTTCCCCTGGATCCGTGCATACGCCAAAGAAGCAACCTTTTCGCTGTTAAATTTCTCCCACTTTTTCCCATTGAATGCCTGGACAAGAAGTATATGCCATAAACTTGATGAAAGGGAAGAAATCGAATGAATTAAAGATTAAAATTCACATGTGAAGTGATGTGAAGAGCTAACAATGGAAAGCAGTAAGGATGGAAGATCAAAACCTCATAAAAGGAGACAATGTGTGAAGGAGACACCATGTTGATGAACGCATATCCCACATTGCATTTGTTCTATGAGCATGAATGATAAATCAAATCAGCACTGGTTTAACAATGAACGAGAAATCAAAACGGTTCAAAATTACCTTAAAATCAATGGGCAAATACACAAAGTCATAGGTACCCTTGTGACTTTCATCTATAGCTGCAAGCAACATCTTTGAAGTGTACCTTATATAAAGAGAGAAAACAATGAGTAACCAACAGTCTCATTCACATGATAAACAAACAAGATCATATCATTCTTACTTATTAGGGATATTCTTTATCATTAACGTTGTTCTAGTGTCTTCCCCGCTAATAATCTTATCCAAATCAAGTTGATACTGCTTGTTTCCTATCTGGTTCACAGGGTAATCAATTCGCCGACTGCGATTACGTTCGGTTGAACCCTCGTTTGATGCTCCCCTTCCATTGCCAAAAAACACAGGTCCTTTGCTAGGAAAAGATGTCATTCGGGAAATAGGAGAACCACTTCCAAGTACATCTCCAGGGGAAGCAGAACCAAAACCAGTACCATGTGCACTCAGGTTTGTCATGTGGCTTCCATTACCGACAATCGATCCCACACCATTAAAGACGAGAGGACCCATAAAGGGTCTCTCGAAAGATTCTGGATAGGATGTGAAATGGCGATCAAGAGGTGTGCCAGATGGAGCAGATCCTACATGATGATGTGATCCAAGAAATGTCCCATGCTGGCTGGGACTTGTGTAAACTGGTCCTTGTTCGGTGGGTGTGAACAGGCCAACCGAAGATGCCCGCCAAGATGAAGAACTTTGGTGGTCAGAATAAGTAGTTGGACTTCCCCAGAGAAACTCCGGACCAGACAGTGTACCAATACTATGCTGGTTAAATCTGGAATCAACAAAAGATGATGCATTCCCTGGACTAGTGCTTGTTTTATGATCGGGGAAAGAACGAGATTGCTGATAGTCCAAGCCCTGTGTTGACTTCGTAAGGCTATCCCTTGAGCCTTGATCTTTACCGATCGGTGCAATCTTCACAGGGTTTGACAGATGTGGTGGAAGTATAGACGCCAAGCCACGCAAATGGTTGCTGTTAACAGGGCTAAGTGTTCCCATCCCTGATGACCAGCTAAACCCTTGCTGTGAACTGCGATCCCCTGGACTGCTTAGATGATTCCAGCTACCTGCCAGATTTACACATGGAGGTTCAGCTCACAAAGAGAATATTTGGCAACCATAAATCGAATAAATTTGCAAGCCGGTGGCCTTCTACCCTTTGGGTTAGAGGGAAGGTCTGCACACATCCTTCGCCCAGACTCTACCTTTATGTGGAATATGAGGGGTTCGTTTGGTTTGATTTGGATAAACTGAATAAATTTCACAGACACTAACCAGGGGGAGAGTTGACCACCGGTGAACCAACATGCTGCCAGAAAGCTCGAGTTTCATCCTGTTCTAACTCTTGACTTAATTGCTGTATCAAGCTACATAAACAAAGTAAATTTAATAGAAAGGTCTCTTTGCCTTCTTAAGGTAAACAAGGTTGTGTTGAAGTGTTAAAATTCTAGTAATATATACCTTCTACGAGTACCACCAGGCCTGCTGTGCTCAAGTTTTATTCGTTTGCCAGCAATTTCACACCCGTTTAGAGCTTTGAGAGCCATCTCAGCAGCTCTAATGTCATAAAATTCAATAAACTTATGGTGTCTCTTATTTGGTGTTTCTCTGATCTGCTTTTCATACAAAAAAGGTCAAAATGTGTCAATAGTAGCCATTATTTGGAGAGAAGGCACTCTTAAAAGCTCTCCAGTAATATGAAGTTCTTTGGAAGAGAAAACATCACCTCTTTGACTTCCCCATAAGCTGCAAATATTTGACGAAGATCATCACTAGATATTGAAGCATCCAAGTTGAAGACAACAAGAGTTCCTTGATTGATATCTTTTTCTGAAGGGTTATCCTGGATGTATCATGGACGAATAAATTAGCACAGTTACTGGTGTGAACAATTCTACAACATTTATGATACAGGGGTCCTATACATACCTTAGGGATCGAAAAATGAATGTCTAGTTTTCTTCGTCTCAAAGGCTTGCTTTGAAGTTCTCTCATCGCAGCTCGAGCATGTCGGATGTCATAATAAGATATCATCACAAAACCCCTGTGCTTACATGCAGTGTATATATTTCTGATTTCTCCATATTCCTACAGAAATTACACAAAGCATGAGTACAGAAAATAAAAGAAGTCCCCAGATCATCTTTCTGTATTCATGAAACAATGAACTTTGTCATTAAAAGTTGTATACTATAAGAAAGAACATGAATGGATCTTGAAAAGGATGAAATACCTCAAAGAGGGATCTCAATTCAGAGTCGTCAACATTGCTATTAATATTCCTAACGAATAAAGTCCTTGAAGGGTGTTCTCCATATGGGTGTTCTCCAACAACTGATCCCCCGCCATTGGGGAGCTCATGACGACCAATACCAATTAAAGGGACACCATCAGACATGCTTAAGGTGGAGAGACCAAATCGAAGCGCTTCTTGAGAATCAAAATCCATTTCCATTCCCCCACCACTTTCAAACAGGTCATCTTCCAAGTCCTCCAATTGAGTAGGCAAGTCACCAAGGTCGAAATCATCCATTATGCCGGCTAATAGCTCATCTTCGTCCCCAGGAAGCATGCTTCCAGTTAAACTAGTTGTGATATCACCAACTGTATCTTCACTCTCATCTTCTTGAGGAAATCCACCTTCGAGAGATTGCTTATTATATTGCAAGTCAACGAAGTTCACTGCAACGGAAGCAGGTGCCAGATGTTAAACCAAATTGTGTGTAAAATGAAGTAATAAACAGTTAAAACTTATTAATGTAGGAGATCCATCGCACTTTTCTCATGTGGAATGACAGGCAATGAGCTTGAAAACAAGCTAGTGTCACTTGATGCTTGATATGCCTCTTTTCTACGTCGCATCCCCCATGCATTTTCCACCTCTTGAAATACAGTTGGTGCTGGAGGAACTTGAGGAGCTTTTAACAAAAACAAGTTCAATATATCAGCCCCCCTCCCAAAAAAATGCTATAACCACATATCGCATACAAGGAGAGTATGATGATAATAATATGTTATCATTTGTTACTTCAGTAAATGAAAAGAAAGATTAAACCGCTCACCTGGAATAGAATTTTCTAAATGCTGCTCCATTGAATTACTTCCTACCACCAGCCCAGGCAAACCTATCACCAAAGATGATATTACAACAAGTACTCCATTGTCTCACATTCATAAAGATCCTGCAACATAGCTATCAAGGGAAAACCAGAGGTACCCCCAAGTCACTAAAGAATGGGGGGACACCAGGGCATGCAAGGGGAGTTATGTACCCAAAGGTGTAATTGTCCTCAAGGGAGCAACCACAACCATGGGCATTACAGCACTTAAGGGGACCCATAAAATATCTTTGGAAAACTTGGGCATCAAACCTATATTTGAATATAGATGGGAGAGCCAAATCCGAGGACTGCAACCAGTTCTACTCTTTAAGTACTTGATAAGCTATCCTTCTTGATAACTTGCGGTTAATCTCTCTTGGTTCATTTAGTTAGCCTCATGTCAGAGGTACAAAATCCCCTTTGCGCATGACAATATTTTGCAGGTTACCCATAGCTAGACTGGGGGCAAGATTGGCATCAACACCATCAGCCCCAGCAAAGAGCCCAAATCAAAGTTTGGAAATGATTTTAGGATAATTCTTGGAGAATACACTTGATTAAATACAAATCAATAAAAATGACTTTTGCTTGATATCTAACAAGAATCCCCTTCCGATTTAGAAATTCCTCATATCATTTTCAAGTTCATAACGGACACAAAGATGTTAGTTTTTTTTTTTTAATCCTAATATGTTTCTATTCTAATAATGTTTGTAGTTGAATGTAGCTAAGAATGTTTTGTTTGAAACAAAAATAAATTTAATCAATTTTTACATTACAAGTACTCTCTTTGTCTCACATAAATTGCAATGTTTGATTGGACATGTGGTTCAAGAAAATGTTTCCCAGTTAATCTATTGTCTAAAAAAGGGTATCTCATGGAACAAAAGTAACAACCTCAATAATTTATATTTTGTAATTATGGAACCCACTACATAGGTTATCTAACTTCAAATTTTGCCAAAACCAAACCAAACCAAACCGACCCGTTATATCCCACCTGAAGTTTGGGTAAGGGGAGGGTGAGATTATTGGCAAACTGTCCACCCCAATAGTAAAGAGGTTGTTTCCACCTCCACCCCAATAGTAGAGAGGTTGTTTCCGTGAAGATTGCATATTTTGCTAAAAATGGAGGCGAAATAGAAATTGTTCCAATTTCCATCAAGAGTAAGCTTAACCCAAAATAACTTCAACTATAAAATCAACATCAAAAAACATATTTGAAGGTCACGTGATATTAAACCCTTGCCTAGGGCAAATATTCACAGGAACCACGATTGATAACCATTAGTAGCAAAACTCCACCAAATTAACACACAAAAGAGCTCATTAAATAGTTGCATAAAGATACCCTGTTTGATAGATTTAGTCATAGATTATGAAAGGAATTCACAACAAACACTCTGATCAACACCATTCAATGATCGAATATACCACATATACTCCATTAAACAAGTGAAAAACCCATGAAACTAACAGAATCACTTCTGCCAACAACTACAAATAAAATTCAAATTAAAATCGGAAAAACGGAGTCGATTGCGATCATCCATAGTTAAGCAGCATAGGAAGAAAAGGAAAAAAAAGACAAAAAGGAACTCGAACTCACCTCAGGTCGTAAGATAATTTAGTTGTTGCAAGAACATAGGAAGATCGCAGAGATTAAATGGAGATGATAATGAAAAATTGGATTAAAAGAATAGTTCCGTAGAAGCAGAGAAAATATATTCCGTATACTCATCTACTTCCTTCCCTCCCGCCGGGTGAAACGAGCTCCAACATTTGACCAAGTGGTGTCGACTCCACCATGATTGGATGGTAAGTAGAGTATAACAACAGCAAATTATTGACGCCACTGTTCTCTCTCTCTATATATATATATTGTATGTATTATATAATCTTGGTGTATTTGAATTCTGTTTGGCGTCCGTTGACGTGTGGAAATAATTTCAAACATTCTCGTTTTTTATTGAGTTAAATTTTGAATTTTTGATGACGAAATACAAAATTGAAACGAAGTTAAATCATTGTTCTTGGTAATAGATCTTTTAAAAGGGTTTATTTGATTTTTAAAAGGAATTATTTGAAATTATTTAAAGGTGTCGTTTGTTTTTTTAAGAGGTTTAAAGTCTGAAATCTTATTTTAGTTATGATTAATAAGAGCTGGTGTATAAAAAGATCTGAACGATTCAGACTTAAGAGTCATTAAGAGGTTTTTTCTAAAAAACAAACAAACCCAAAGTAAAATGTGTCAAAACTTCAATTTTGATATTTGAGGTTTGATGAAAAAAGTTTGCAAATTGGACCTAAATTTTGATAAGTCTAAAAATCATCTTTATGATTCTCATTTTACTTTGAAAATGGTCCATAACCAATAACTTTGTTTATTTATTCGTTAGAACAAGGGGTATTTCAGTTTTTTTTTATTTATTTATTAAAATCTTGAATTTTAGTGGTATTTTTATGGGGATTCTATCTATCGCTCTAAGATCCCTATTCAAGATCACTACAGTTCCTTTTCGGACGGTTGTAGGACGGACGACCGCCTATAGGTGGTAGGGTAGGGTGAGATGACTTGCAGAAAAAAAAAAAGCTTTCTAGGTTCGTCTTTTGTCGCTAAGGCACCGATGTGACTATCAGTGCACCCACTGGCAATGTGCTGGCATATTTTATACAATAGAGATCCTGTCCATTGGATCTTAAAAAAATAATATAAATTTTATTTTATATTTTCTTTTAGAAAATAACAAGTATTAGAATGAGAGAAAAAATTTATTAAAAATAAATATTATGTTGTTTTTTAAAAGAAAATTAGTTTTTTTGATGAAAGACCGAAATGCTCTTCGTTTTAACGGATAAAATAAATAGAGTTAGTGACTAGATACAACTTTTAGAGTAAAATAATAACTACAAAAATAATTTGTAGATTTATTAAAGTTTTAGGTCCCACTTTTAATTTTTTTTATTAAACTTCAAGGACTAAAATTAAAGTTTACTCTTTATAAAATTATGTTAATACTATAAAGAGTAAATTACATATTTGGTCCCTATGGTTTATGTGTTTTAACAGTCTGGGTCCCTACTTTGAAATATCTATGGGTTATATCCTTGTGGTTTGTATTTTATAACGTCTTGGTCCCTAAAACTAACTCCGTTAAAAAATTTCTTTTAAATAGGTTAAGTACAAGGGTATTTTAGTCATTCTATTTCTATCTTAATTTTTATTAAAAACAACAGGGACCAAACATGTAATTTACTCGTTATAATATATAGATCTGGTCATCTTTTTATCCCTTTTATCGCTGGCGACCTTCGCCCTTTGCCATCCCTTTATCGCCGACATAGATCTGGTCTCTTTTCATCGCTCACGATCAACCAAACTCCCTCCTCCTCCCATCCCACCACCCACTGATCTGAGCTCGATGAGACTACTACCACCAACAGGGACATCACAGGAGATGGTGACACCGACGAGACAAAGACGATCCCTGATCTTCTTCTTCTTCCTCATCTCTAATGGCAATAATTTAAGCAAATAAAACATCAAGAAACCCTTTGGGACTTCAATTTTTCCAAAAACCCATTTTGGTCTTCAAACTTTCCAGAAACCTATTTGGTTTCTTCAAAGTTGTGGGTTGTGTATAGACACAATCAACAATAATGTCAGGTTAAAGTTCTTGTGGACATCACTCTGATGTGAATGAGATCATAAAATAATTCTTATGAATTTTGACCACGCCATCATTATTGGTATGGAACCTTCACTTTCTTCATCCTTTATTCTTGAATTTGTATTATATTATCTATATATATTTTTTAAATTTATTTCTAAGGTCGTACACCCATCTGTGTTCCATAATCATTGAATGTGTTTGAAAATTTGACCCATTACTTTCGGAGTTTCGTTTCAAAATCCTTTATTTGGAAGATGGGTTTTGGATTTTGAAGATTATCTGATTTTCTGATCTGGGTTTTGTTGGGATTTGGAGACCCATTCTCCCACATCTTCTTCTCCGGTGAACCCCCTTCCCCTTCGCACCTCCATCGCTGCAACATAATTGAGACCAGATTTCAGCAGGGGTGATTCATCAAACAACAGAGATGGTCGATGTGGTACGGAGGACTTCGCCGGAGGGAGGGTGGGTCGGTGAAGGCATTACCGAGGAAGATGAAGTCACCGTTGGGTTTTATTAATATATAGAGTAAACTACATGTTTGGTCCCTGTTGTTTTTAATACAAAATTAAAAGAAGAGTAAAATGACTAAAATACCACTTTAGTTGACATACTTAACGGAAAATTTTAACGGAGTTAAAAGTTAGGGACCCAAGACGTTATAAAATGCAAACCACGATGATGCAATCCATAGATATTTCAATGTAGGAACTCAGAGTGTTAAAACACCTAAACCATAGGGACCAATCATGTAAATTACTCTACTATAAATTTTGTGGCTATAGATACCAATCATGTCTCAAGTCTTAACTACTAGAAGTGGCCTGCATAAAAAAAAATCAAAAACTTATTGTGAGTCCATTCATTATAATACAATTTTTTTAAATAATAATATCATGTCATCTTTAAAAATAATCTAGATATTTCTCTTTATTATAAGAATTTTTAAACCATTTTTAAGTGGCATTTTTTCTTGAAAATTATATTTTAATCAAATAATAATAAAACTACAATTAATATTTATTTACTACATATGAAATAGTTTACTATTTAAATAATTACTATAAAGTAAACTTTATTAATTAATTAAATAAAATATTTTAATTTAAATTATAAGTTGTTTTATTCAATAAATAAATGTTTGTATATATGTATTAAAAAAAATCAAAGTAATTTTTAATGTTTTGTATAGTTTTAGGACTAAAATGCTCAAAAATGTAACAAATTTTCTTTTTCTTAGCTGATGTAACTAACTTGCTTTTTATTATATTTTGTACAAATTTTGACTTATGACCTATTAAATCGGTTGTATCTGATGATTAGGATTGTCAAATTATCTAAGGGGTGTTTATTTTTGTCTTAATCAGCTTAATGGTTGTTTTGACTTATTCATACAACCATATATTGATGTTTACTTGTGGTTTAATAATAAATTTAGTGGCTTTTTTCACACATGGAAGAGGTGTGTTGTCCCCGTTGAGCCAAAATGTTGACAATCTTGCCCCTTGTTAAAAAAACACACGCTTCATCCTTTCAATGCTTCTCCCTAAACCCTAGCCACGGAGAAAATATGCCTCTTCGGCTTAAAACAGGTTTAGAAATCATATAATCACCTTGATTGATGCTCCAAACTTTGTTGAAACGCAACACCGACACCACCATTTGATTTTTTTTAACTCACGAGGATTATAATATCGTACTCTTTCCGTCCCAAAATAATTGTCCACACTTAAAATGACACAACCTTAGAAATGTGTAATTATTACACTTTGACATTTTTACTCTTAATAATAGAGAGAGAAGTTTTCCTCATCACATAATTAAGTATAAAATAGCAAAATACAAACTTAAATTTTGAAGTGGACGCTAATTTTGGGACAAATGAAAATATAAATTTGGACAATTAACGCTATGTTATCAAATTTGGGAAGAAATTGAAAAAAAAATGGAGGGAAAAGAAAGAAAAGGAAAATAAAATTTTGTATTTGTGTTCTCGCTACGGCTCCGGTGGGTTCCCTTAACCAAGCCACTGCCCCCTTCCGATCGTATTTCTCCTGTTGAAATGGAAGGAAAAGGAAAAAAAAAATGAAAAGAAATAAAATTATTTTTCATGTTCTTGAATAGGAAATAAAGAAAAGAAAGTATGTCATTTTTACAAATATAACTTTAAAAAAATATATCCTCAAAAATGAAATGTTGGATAGTTTTGTAATTTTAACAATCTTTTTAAAGGTTTTAATTTATTTCCTTCTCTTTCCTTCAAATTTGGAAGAAAACTTGTCATTATTTCCTTTTTTTTCCTTCCTAAAAAAAGTTTCAAAGAACATGAGTTTTTTTTCACTTTCCTCTATTTCCTTCTCTATCATTCATAAAAAAAATGTTTATAGAACACAATGTTAATTGGGGAGGAAATACTTGTTTCCCAATTTTGGCAATATAGACCTTGAGATTTCTAGCCTTTTCCTCCTTGTTCTTGTTTGCTCTCACCTTAGCTCCCACTCTATGCTATTCTAACATGTTCATGAGCTTGCCAATTAAGAGGAAAAGATGACAACTTGTTTTATATATGGAAGTATATAGGAGAAATAGGGTCCTTCATGTTGTAGCCCAGTGGTAAGGTAACATCATGGGGGGGGTCAGTGGATGGTATCCCTGACTACCCAGGTTCGAACCCCGTGGTGAGCATCCTGTGACATCCATGATCATGGGTCTGTCACATAGTGGTAGTGTGGTACCCTTAATTGGGTTGGGTCGTGGTCGACGGGGATTAATCAGGTGACACCCTTAAGTGGGAGTCCAGATACCTCGGAAACGTGTGCATGTGTTAACTTGCCGTTCAATATATATATATATATATAGAGAGAGAGAGAGAGAGAGGAGAAATAGGGAAACATAAAAGGCCCAAAAATTAGGTGTCTACAAGATAGAAAACTTATCCAATTTCTCAAGCCACCTAATCCTCATTAGTGTTTGTTTGGGATTAATTACTTTTCTAATACATAGTCATATATGTATAAATCAAAATACATTGTTGAAATCTTATATTTGAGGGGTTTGCTTTGGAATTAGAGAAAACAAACGAGATAGTTAATTTTAATGATCGTAATGACATAATTTATCATGCCTTCTTAAATTTCGAGTAGAGAATTAGGTTGATAAACGTGTATCTAATTTAAACATGCTCCACCCTACTTATGATTGAGTCCATATTCTTTCAATTATTACACTTCAGTCCCTAAACTCTACTACTATTTTGATAATGATAACTCTCATTTTTTGGAGTTATTTGTTACTATTTTTTTTCTAGCTTTTTATTCCATTTTATACCACTTTGCTTCTATCTTTTTCATTTGATTCATAATTTTTGTAATGTGTTGTAAAAATATTAAAATATTTAATTTTGTTAAAAATAAACCCCACTGTTCGGCAGTGGACACAGTTTACCCACTGTGGGCACTCGAGACCCTTTGGACAAACAAGTATTGTACTATTGTCTAGTCAATGTGAGTTGTATAGGGCTGGAATATGATTGCAAAAATCTCTTAAAATGTTGTGTAATTATGGCCCTCATTAACCTTTGGATTTTAGGGTGTTTATCCAAGTTTTTTTTTTATCTTCTCTACTATAAATGAAGGACCTGGAAGAGCTTGAGGACATCATCATACAATCATATCAAAGTCTGAGTTTTAGCTTCAAGCTAGTGTTTGAGAGCTTGAAGCTTAGTATAACATTTAATTATTGCATTTATCTTCTCATATTTCAATTTCTACCCACAATTTTTCACTGTGAGCATCGTTTGTAACTTTATTTTAATGCAAGTAGTTTACGAGTATTTCTTTTTTCCTATTATGTCTTTCAATTTTATTATGATCTAAGTACCTTTTGGGGTGTGAGTGTGAGTCGAACTTGAGACTAGTAGACAACACTTTGGTGTGACCATCGTTACTAGCTCTTTTGTCGACGGATGCTCCTATTACACTCGTAGTCTATGAAGGATGAGAACCAACTATGTAGCATCTACACCGAGAATTCAAGTATTGTATACGTCATTAGTATGATCCTTTGTAGGAACTACCCGTAATAACGAACTTGCAAAACGGATCTGTTTATCATAAAGAGATTCACCGTTCCTGCTTAAGCTTGGTCATTTAAGTCATGACTTAAATTCAATGCGGATAAACCAATCACTTTGAAGTGTTAATATTAGATCTTGACCCATAGATTTGATGATTCGAAATACGGCTTAAGTGATACAAAAAAAAATCTGAGAGAGTCTTTGATAACCACGTAGAGATACAAATTTTATATGATTTACTAAGATTCAAACGTCAGTCGAGATTTATATCACAAAGATATTTTGGTATAAATCTCTATACTAGTAGAACTTGATTCTTTTATCAATTTAGTTAAATCGGCAAAATTAAGAGTCAGTAACAATGGATATTTTAGCAGTCTGTTACTCTGTTTCATTGCCAAGTGATTAGTCTGGGCCAAAGGTCCAGGGCACCCTTTCCAAAAAAAAAACAATTGATACTTTATGGACAATTTTGGGGACCGATTTATAAAAATCCACTTTCGAGAGACCGAGCTTTTTATAGACACCTCGTGCTCCAAGTGTCTGACCATTTTGTTACTACGTTCATCTTAAGAAAAACTTATATCCATCCTCATTTTGTTACTACGTTCATCTAAAAGGAAAACTTACATCCGTACTCATTTTTTAGTTAAAAAGTACATTTCGCATTTAAGAGTTATTTCACCAACAAAACGATAATTGTCTCTTAACCGAAACTTGTGCAAGAAGTTCATGAAATTATCTGATTCTCAATAGTTCAGTCCCTGTGGAAACGATCATTTGTAATACTACCACTTTATTACTTATAGCGATCATAGTTGAGGTGTATACCTGTATTCCCAGCTTCCCACTGTGAGAACACTATGACCACTCTGTGAAACTACACGATTTTCCGTTATCAGATAGATTACATATTAATCCCTCCCTAAATTAGCTATTAGAGATTGCCAATAATCTAGGCGTTACATATAAAAATACCTCATTTGTTCATATTTGTGTTCTTACATAATATTATATTATTTGCCTATCATATCATCAATTTATACACATCTTTTTATAAACCCAAATTTGCTATATATAAATATTTAAAATGTTTGTAATTAAATACATTTCATCTAAATTTAAGAATACATTAAATATAGATCAAATTGCACCAAAAAGGAATAAAGTTTAGTTTCATTCCTATTTTAAATAGTAACATTTACTCTTGGAGATAATGATTTAAACCTTTTTTATTTTGAAAAACCATAATTTAAAAGTTCTCATTTTTCATTATATTATGGGGAATACGAGTTTAGCTATCGGGTTCCCTAAGGGCCAGTTTGGTTTTCGAGATTTTATGGGATTTGAAATTGGATTTTATTACAATCCCATGTTTGGGTTTAAAGCAAAATTTAAAATTGAAATCTCACAAACATTTGATTTAGAAATCCTATGAGGATAGTTGATATTTCACGGGATTTCATAAGTTTTGTTTACATTAATGTTTCATAATATGTTAAAACATTTGTTTTATTATAATAGTAAAAGGTAATTTAATTATTTTTATATTTATTTTTATAAATTATCTATAAAAAATGGAATTCAATTTTATTCCAAACCCTACAAACCAAATATTCAACTTCTAAATTATTGTACGAAATTTATTTCATAAAAAATATTCTGTCAAGCCAAACGCCCCCTTTAAAGTTTAAATGAATTTTTTTGAATCATTGGTCTCCAAAATGAAGATTTTAATTTATGATTTTCTAAAAGAAAAGAAAAAAAGAAATTTTTATTTAATTTTGTTGCATTTTATTCAAATATACCGAATATATGGAAATAGCCAAATAGTTGAGGGACTAAAGGTGAAATTATGGATATACTCATTCTCTTGTTCGTGGTCTGTTTTCCCCCCTTTTAAAATTTCTGAAAACATTTTTGAGCCAACGTTCACCCACTCTCACTCAAGCGAAACCACAAGCTAGGGTTCTTAATCTGGCAGGAATACAGTATTCTTCAGTTGTTATTCATGTCATGCTCATTGTTTCACTGCGAATTTCTAGAGTTTATTTGCAAGGGGATGGGCTATTTCTTCGGTTGTTTTCGCGTCAGAGATGATCTTCGCCCTCAGATTAATCTCGTTTCTCAACCGATCACTGCAATCCACAAGGTTAGTTTCGAAATTAAGCTGATAGATAAGAATTTCAATCAAATGTTATTGTTTTTGAGTTTTTGTTTTTTGTTTTTTGTTTTTTGTTTTTTGTTTTTCGGTGTTCAGGAACCTGTTGATTCTTTGGCTAGCCATGGCGTATGGTCTGTATTAGTTCCAGAAGGTGACTGATCAGCCTTATCTTTCATATTATCGGCGTTTTTTAAGGAAATTTCATAGAATTTTTATTTCAAATTATTTTGAATGTTGATCTAATTGTTCAAATTATTTCAAATTTTTTTGAAGGAGATTTCATCGATTTTTTTTATTTCAAATTATTGTGAAGTACTTATTGTATGCTTTTGATTTATATTTTTATGTTTGTAACTCCTCTGTAAGAAATGTACATTTCGTGCCGAATTCGTGTTGATGAAGTGTGTGTATGCTATTCAGCTGAAGATAGCTATCCCTCACAATGCAAGGAAGGGAAATATGGTGTTGTAGGGTCTCTACTTCCAGATAACGAGCTCAGAGCCGAGGTAATTATTAATCTAAAATAATACAAAAATATCCAAGCTGTTGAAACTGATAGTATATACCGGAAGAGCACCAATAATGCTGGCGCCACAATAACAATGTATATCTCAATTTTGTATATGTACGCTACAAAATTACATGAAATGGCTAAATTCTATCCAACTGCTATGGTAAAAAGTGCCGTCTCAACACTCTTGATATCACTAGTCACTATTGCTGAATTGCACAACTGTGTCCTTGTTACCATTCCATCAGTTTCAATGACCATTACGTATTTTGATAATCTTCGTGTGACGTCTTTAACTCACAGATGCCTGTTTTTTGAATTTCAATAAATCATGTGTGCTTATGTGTGTGTGTGTGAGAGAGAGAGAGAGAGAGAGAGAGAAAACTGTACGAGACAATAATTTGGCTTTAAAATTGTTTTGTTTAGCTTTTGAAGTCTTTGAGTCTTCAGATTTGACCTTTCGATATTCTGTTTTGACTTCAACTATGAGGCCTTAAGTTTTTGTCTCTCGCCTTTGACCTTGGCCTTTAAACACAAAGGTATTTGTCATTCACCTTTTACACCAACATTCAACTGTGAAAGAACAACGCTAGAGTAAAGCAGAAGACCAATCTCTGCAAGGCCAAAAGTAACAGAAAATTCTATACCCCGAAAATTGAATATTTTATTCAGAAGACGACTGAATGTTTGAGTAATATTTCCTGAAGGTTTGAGATAAATGTTGAACAAGATCTATATAGTTATTCCAAGTAATGTAGACAAAGGTTGATTTGAGTTGCTCATGATTTTGTTATGTCCTTATATGGCTTTCATATCTGGACGTGAAAACAACTAAATTATAACTTCGCAGGCAAAATTTCTCAAAGCTTGTGGAACTTTACCCCAGACTCCAGCTGAAATCCGGAACACTGACAAATTGAAAGATTCTCGACCCCATAACGGAGATGCAGAATTTACATTTAATTCATGGCTTCCAAACACAAGTTACACCACTATTGAAAAGTTATTAGAGAAGCAACCGGATCAGTTGCATTTCCCAATCAAACTTTTTGAGGAATGGGAGAATGGATCAGATTCTTCATCACATTCACCAAGCAGGTAATTCATACTCCGACAAATGCCAAAAAATTGGTGTCATTTTCTGATTTTGATTTTCTCGTTAATTAATTGTTAACAGTAGTTCAAGTTCTAGTGTCCGTATCTCATTCGAAATGGTTTTCGAGATGTGACTTCTCTTCACATGGTCTACATAAATAATATGATACACTGCACTTTTACTTTGCACATGAGAAGTATGCTATTAAAAAGTTGTTTGGTGTGGATACTTGGGCTTCTGTAGCCGTGTAACAGGAAAATATACAGATAGTATCCCTACTAGCTCTTCTGAAGTCTGTGGGGTTGGACATGCTGTTAAAGATACTCAGGCACTGAATTCCTCAACCTCCTGCACACCGATGGTTCCAAGCACGCAGCGGAAAAACAAATCTGTTCGCTTTGAAGGCCAAAGTGATGCATGTTCAATTTCATCAAGAAGCTCTTCACCTAAAATTACTAACCAGAACTTGAAGCCATCTGGATCACCATTTGATCAGAGTGTTCCGAAGCCTTCGCCTTACCCAACCCCTCTCAAGTTAAGTGATGATATGCAAACACCTGGCACTGTCTTCCCTTCATATGTATATAACAAAGAAATTGGGAAGAATCCAAGGATCAAATTACAGTATGTATACTCAGGGGTAAACCCTGAGAATTTCTCTCAGTTCAAGGCACCAATAGAATCATTGTTTAGTTCTGCTCTAGTGGAAGAATCTGCTGAGCAGTCTGATGAAGAAACCCCCCAATCACAAGTGAAGTTACAAGCAAATGCAAGTGAAAAGGAGGTAAATGGGGATGCTACTTTGTCGTCATGGTTACCACCAAATTCGAGCTATGAAGGCTGCAAGGATCAAAGTGTGGTTCCCATTTCTGAGGGTCTCCCTGACTTTGGTAGAACTCCTGGGGAAAGGCCTATACTGGGGATGGCTGCTGCTCACTGGAATGCTGAGAACACTCCTTTCTCACCCAAGTGGTGGGATGGTAATGGCATCCCTAATACAACTACTAAGTACAAAGAGGTAAATTTTTATTTAGTTGATCTAATCTTTACCAAGTCCATTCATGGCTTGTAATTTGTAACTACATTTCCTTTTGAGTGGATAGGATCAGAAGGTTAGTTGGCATGCCACACCATTCGAGGAAAGATTAGAAAAGGCATTATCAGAGGATAACTTCGTCAATGAGAGGTAAGTCATACTTTGTTCGGCTTCTTTTGACTTGTTTGCTCAGATTTCTTCTGTGCCTAATTTGGCATTTAATGCTACTATGCTCCTTGGTTCTATATAAGTTCAGAAAACCTGGTTATGATCAATTTCTGCACTCTCCTCTCATTGATAGACAGACACCTTTATGAAGTATTAGGGTAGAGTTATGCTTAAAATGTTACAAAGTTGCTAAGTGTTTTGAACACATTAAGGAACTGACTTCTGAGTTTGATTCAGTTGGGTTTCACCATATTTCAAATCATGTTTGATTATATATTGTGATCATTCCGTCGGAATGATTGCCATTTTTTCTTCTGAATCACGAAATCACCTATTCCATCAAAATGAATTTCAGTGAGTTAGGGCCAGTAATTGGCCGCCTAGGACTTTAGCATCTGCCACCACCTTGATCAGCAAACCGTTGTTGAATTGAACATTTCAAAATATTAACCAAGTATGATCATCTTTCTAAAATTGTGTTCATCAATTGGTTTTTCTCAATTTGGAAAGAAACTTTCTAAGGGGCCGTTTACCTAACCGGGCGCTTACAGGCAAGAAACTACCCTCGGTTACCTTATTGGGTAACATTTTCGGCCATTAAAATAAATTGTTGGCAAACGTCTTTTACCCGGTAAGCACTTACCAGGTAAGAATCTTCTCCCTCATTTACCGGGTAAGATTCTCGACCCTTGTCATACTCACCAGGTAAGGTAAGTAACACTTGATAACTCCTTACCTAGTAAATGTTTGGTAAACAACCCTTAACTCTTTAATTAGTTAAGCAATTGTACAAAATGATATAGTATTGAAATTCTAATTCTTATATTTTTTATGCATAATCTAAAATTAATTATTTGTTACATACTATATATATTTTTAGCAAGAAAATTTCACAACCTAGAGATCTTTCAATCTCTTGGGATAGGGCAAGATTTGCGTACATTCAACCCTTCAAGACCATAGTACCGAGTAACGACCTGGATATACCGGATATGTTGCCACTCTCTGACCCTACTCTCCAAGTGGTATGGTATATACTGGTTTTGTTTGGTTTTTGGTTATGCTTAAGCTCCACTTAATCCAATGCAAGTGATAGAAAATTACCACCATCTCCAACATATTTTCCAAAATGGAGATTTTGGATACGTTTTTTTTTGCTGCAACAGATTCTCCAAAACCTTTATCCAAAATGGAGAAAGTAGGAGAGGGAGTTTGAAATTCTCCAAATTTGAAGAACTCTAAAAAATGATTACCATGAGAGAGAAATATTTTTTTAATATTATATTCCCACCAATGAGAAATTCCAAAATTAATTTTTTGAAGAGAGAAATAACATTTTATTAAATGTATGAAATATTATAATAATATAATCGATGTTGTAATATTCAAAATGGAGAAGCTGTTGTAGTAAAATGTAATTTTTTGTAAAGATTTTAAATTTTGATTCTCCGTTTTTTAGAAATTATAGAAAATCCATTGAAAATGCTTTTAATGCTCAAACTCCTTGATACTTTTCTCGTTGCTTACTTATCCACTTAAATGCCGATACTTGATTTTTACGGTTGAAGTTGTTGCTTGGCAGGAAGCAAGTTGTACCGACATTGCCTATTGAACTTTGATGAGAAAGGAGAACGTAAGAATGCTGCTGGATTTTGAGACCCATTCTTGGAGGTATTTCTAGTCTTATGAACCTGCTTCTCAAAAAGAATAAAAGTGCCTCAAAACTTTTAAAGAATTTTGGATCAGTTTCTTTATGTCAAACATTCAAAAACACAAATGCATATATAACAAACACAAGAACACTACAATCGGTGTCTCTTATAACTGGTTTTAAGGTATAATGATATGTTGGTTTGAAAGTCGGATGTGAATAGGGATTATTGGTTGTTTCCACCGTTCTTTTTCGTTTTTTTTATGTATTGTTTTCATAATATTTTACCATTTATTTTTGTTATAAGTTGTACCTTTAAGAATTGCATACTTATACACTTAAAAATCAAAACTTACAAGTTGATATATTCTGAAGGGTAAGTTACGACGTTAAAAAAGAGAGTAAATAGATTATTTTGTTATTGTTGAACAACACATGAGCCCACAAACAAAGTGAACTTGTATTGTATTTTTTTGGGAAGCATATAATATGTAAATACGTTCAAATGGAATTTTCACACATGCCTCAACCTTTGACCTATAAAAAAGTTGGTAAGGACCTATTGACAAATAGATCATATGTTAATTTGTGGCGAATAAACTTATAATAACTTAGGTATTAGTAATCACATGACCATTTAAGGGTATTTTTGTAAACTTTTTATAATTATAAAATCATTTTCTTAGTTTTTTTTCACCATCGTTTTTTCGTCTTCAACAAGGCTCATTTTATTGACACTAATGTTGTACTATTTGTATAAGAGGAAAAAATTTATGTGAAATTAATATGATTTCTTTTATGTATAAAAAGACAATTAAAGAAAAAGGGGAAGGTAGTTCTAAATGAACTACCCCCCAATAATATGAAGAAGATAGAAACAACTAGGGGTGATCAAGAAGTCTCAAATCCCGATACCGAACCGGTACCGTACCGTCCCATGTATTTCGGTACGGTAATCGGTTTCATGTTTTTCTTATAATCGGTAATCGGTTCGGTACTGATGGGGTACTAGTACCGAAATATCATTAGTATTACCGGTACCGGTACCAAACCGGTACCGTACCGATCTAATTGGTACGGTATTCGGTATTGAGTTTTACACATTTTCGGTATCGAGAATTTTCGGTACGGTACTCGTCCTATACTCACCCCTAGAAACAACTACAAAAATTTAGTTAGCAAATCGGAATAACAAAATTAGATTCAATAATTTAAAAAACACTATTAAAACCATCTACTTGATCTTGACATTTTTTCTACAAAATATAACGAGGAGGTGATGATGACAGGGCATTATTTTGAAGAAAATTAACATCATAAAAAATACAACTATTTATATTTAAAAAAATGTTCATCATAAAAATGTCTATGTTATAAAGAAAATTGGCATCATAAAATCATGTTTTAAATCTTTTTTCTTTTTTATATAAAATTTAATGTCATTAAAACAAAGCAAGTCATGTTTTAAATCTTTTTTCTTTCAAATTATCATGTTTTAAAATAAAATTTCAGATTAAATTATAAAATTGTCTAAAAAATACTTATATTTTTCAAACCTGTCACTCTAAACAACTATTTCTTTTAAAAAAATGTTTATAAATAAATAATCAAATTTAACGATTTAGAATGAAAAAGAATATTCTGAAAAAAGGACCTGGGGGATTGGAAGGGGGATGATGGAGGGGTAAATAATGAATGATGCGTCTAATAATAATATTATCAGAAATAAAATAAAAATAAAAAACTAATTTTAATATCTAAATATATGAACCAAGAAGGATTATGAATCGATCAAAATATTCATCTTTATAAATTAATTAATGCATCTATTGAACCATCGATTTTAAATATATGGATGTGGGATTAAGTTTTTCGGTTTATTAGATCATAAGATCAAATTTTTTGACATCAAATAAAAAATCAGATCAAATTACAGCTATCATGTTCGACTCATGGATAGTCATAAACTTATACATGCATCGGTTTTCATGATATTTTTGATAGGTTTGGTATATATCACATAGGATAAGATAGACAGATGAAACAAGTTGGATAACAAGTCAAAATAAGTTCAAGTCAAACATATAAAATTTATCACGAGTCTAAATAGGTCGTGTTGGGTTGGGACATTGGGTTGACCCGCAACCTCTTTTTGTCCATCATTTTTAGTTTCATTAATAACGGATTAAACATAATTATAGTAATCATTATTGAAATAAAATATATAACTTTGTAATGAAATGGTTAAGAAAGCTAATTTTTCTTTGAACACAAAGCAGAAACTTTATATTAATGAATTTTCATAGGGCAAACAATGTTCATAGAATGAGAGAGAAAACTTGGTAATTCAAAGTAGGAAGTGAGACAAGAGGTATAATGAGACGCCTGGCTAGTGCATGAGCAATTCTATTAGCTTGTCGCCTCGTGAAACTGACAGAGTAAGAGTCATGTTAGTGGAGAAGCATACAACATCTTGAAATATTATCACCGAATTTCGTTCCATCTTCTTTGAAAAAATTGATTGATGAGACAACAACATTCAAAACTCACTTTTCGGAATCGAAGCTCTCTTGCCTAATACATCGCTTTTAACATAGCAAGGGCCTCACATTCCTTGACAAACGACATCCCAACTAGAGAAGATGTTCGAGCAGCCACAAAGGTTCCGTTAAGAAAGTTATAAACATTTAACTACGATGGTTTTTAACTCAATTTCTTTTTTAGAATTGTTTTTATGTATATGACGCGTTTTTGATAAAAATATCAAACTAAAAATCATATTTTCTCACGTATAAGTGAATTGAAATCAATGCCTCTAAGATTAGGTGCTAATGCATTCAACTTCTTTTACAAGTTCATCTCATTAAATAGCCGGCAATTATTTTATCTTATAAACCATTTTATGAAACTACGAAAACATCTCATTCGTTTGCTTTAATGATAAATATGAACACAAAAACAAAAACGTTGCAAAAATAAAACCTTGAGGCCACGTTTGGTACATGGGACATGACAGAACAGGACGAGACAAAATTCACTGTCCCACGTTTGGCGCGACATGGGACAGGGACAAAGACTGAACAAAGTGGGACAAGATGAGACAAAAAAGAGTATTTTCTTGTTCCACCAAAATAGCTGGTACAACATGAGACAAAATTGAGATAGAAACTAAAAATCACCGATCTACTGCCATTATATAATCCTACTATAGTATTAGTCTTAAGGGTCACCACTAGTCCACTACCCATCGCCGCCACTACCACCATCGGCGGCCACCACTAGCCACCGCCAACCACCGTTGGCCACCTCTACTTATTCCTCCACCATAACAACCTCCTCCACTACCTCCACAACCATCGTCCATTGTCACCACCACTATCATCGTCGACCACCTCCACTAACATCGATCACAACCACCCATGGCCGCCACCACCATCGACGGCCACCGGTAGCTCGCCACCTTCACCAATCACCACCACCCATTGCCGCCGCCACCACCGACGCTCACCGCTAACCACCGTCGACCACCTTCGCCTCTTCCTCCACTACAACAACCTCTTTTACCACTGTCTACCGCCACCACCACTACCATCGTCGACCACCTATACCTCCACCACATCAACCACAACTACCTCTTGCACCACCACTATCCACTATCCTTCATGTTCTTTACTGCTACCGTCCTTCACCAGCCACCCATCGCCTTTATCTTTATCTGTCGCTACAACTATGCCTCCGCCAATTCATAAGATCTTCCAAATTGAATCAAATATTATATTTCCTTTGTATGAATCGATTTTTTTCGTACTATCAATTATTTCAGATTCTTCGTTCAAATTTCCCACCATTGTTTTTGTATGTATTTATATGTATGAAAATTGTGTAAAAAAATAAAAATGTTTTTTAATTAAATTATTTAAAGATATACACTTTATTTGTGTCATTTATAACTATTATATCACATATAAAATCATCAAACAACTTTTAGGAAAACCTGTCCAGTCTTGTTCTATCCAATCCTAGTCATACCAAACACAAAACAAAAATTTATCTTATCCAGTCCAGTCCAGTCTTAGCCTCTTGTTTTGTCATGTCCTGTCCAGACCCGTCCAATGATGTCTACGTACCAAACGCTACTTGATTTATGTTTGCTTTTTTTGTTTTCTATTCCGATTTTATAGCTTTTAAGATGATAAACAAAAATTGTTTTATAAAGATTAGATCAAGAATCTTTATTTAATCAAGCCTATAGTATTTTGAGTGCATACATTCAACTCATGCAACAAAATCACACCTAAAACCATTTACTTTATGAAACAATCCATAATATATGCATTTTTTACATTCAATAACATCGAGTTCCAATATAGTCCTGGTAATTTCCCTCGGCCAAAATCTTTTCATCAAACGAAATCGTCGTTACAATTTTTTTATTTTTTTATAGTATATATTTTATCGTCGTATCAAAATCAATAAAAATGTATCATCAAATTGTAGCAACTCATAGATTTTTTTTTTCATAATAAACAATATTTAGATATGTTCATATATGTGTAAGATCTATGTTATATTGAAAATGAGAAAAAAAGGTAGATAAGAAAATAGACTCAGGATTTTTATCGAGCGGGTGCATCTTTAAGGTGGATTAAAGGTTTGTAAAGTCGTCTGATATCTTTTTAGTTGAATTCCACCATTTCAAGGAATTTTCTCTAAGTATTTTGATCGATTTAAAGTCACTTTCTCGGTTTTTTAGTTGATTTCGGGAGATTTTTTCGATTTTTGATAGACTTTTTCGGTTGATATTCCCTTGTATTTTCTAATATCCCGAACACCCCTCAAAGTCTAACGTGTGCACCTTTCGTACCACAAAAAATTCTACTTGCACAAATCAGTTGAACGGGCAAATAGGACCCGCTAGGGCCTTCATAGGTCCATAGGTCCACCCCTGATATCTATGATAATTTTAAGTTAATTTAAAACTTATTAAATTAATACCAGTTTAGCCCCACAAAATGAGAAAAACGTAATTAGGTTGCTAAACTTAAACAAACCATAGAAAGCTAACCATAAATTTTGGGCCCCAATCCCTTCCTCAATTCCCAGCTTCTAAATTAACCATATATTTATATTTGTCTTAAAATAAGTGTCCACTCCACTTTTAAAAAGTATGTAGCTAAATTCTTACATTTATCTTTAATTAATGCACAAATATATAAGAATTAGAGAGAGAAATTAAATAAGGGTGAAGATATCATTTGATAATAAAAATGTGTAATAATTATGCATGTCAAAAACTACGTATCAAATCAATTGTGAACACTTATTTTGGGACGGAGAGAATAATACTTTCCATTAAATGACATTTTTATACATGTAATACGACCAGTAAAATCAATTAAAATAAATCGTTGGTAACAATCTTTTTTCTAATTTTTAAAATTCTATAATATTCTACATATGATTTATAGGATGATACAGTTAGTTGTTCATCATATACTTGTAAACCTCGTATTATTTTATCATCTATATTTTTTTAAATGATTTATACATACATACATATATATACATACATACATACATATATATATATATATATATTTATATATATATATTTATATATAGATGGTGGTGGTGGTGGTTAGCCTCTGTTGAGACTTAGGGTACTTAGGTTAACCTCCATACCAACTATTTCCCAACAAAAATAAAACACCCAAATTCTTGATTACCCTAAATTCACCTAAAATTGGTCAAAATATCATCCCACTTGTACACTCACCACCCTCCATTTCTGCTCACCAAATCCAATTCTCATGCACGCCAAGCAACACCCTCATATAACACATGACTCCCCTCCCCCTAACACCACCACCACCACCACCATGTTCAATTCTTCTCTTTCCCTCTCTCCGGCCACCGCCACCACCGCCCACCTCTTCTTGCCACACCTTCAGATGCTCGAGCTTCTCGTTGCTCTTCTTGTTTTTCTAGTCATACATTCTCTAAGGCAGCGAAAACGGCAAGGCCTACCTGTGTGGCCTTTTCTTGGGATGTTGCCTTCCTTGGTGCTTGGCCTTCGTGTCAATATGTACGAGTGGATTTCCCAAGTTCTTTGTAGGCAAAACGGGACTTTTGTGTTCAAAGGCCCGTGGTTTACGAACCTTAACTGCATAGTCACTGCGGATCCTCGAAACCTCGAGCATCTTCTCAAAACCCGGTTTCAGGCGTACCCGAAAGGCCCGTATTTCAGGCACACCCTCCGGGATCTTCTTGGGAACGGAATCTTTAATGCTGATGACGAGATTTGGCAGCGGCAGAGGAAGACGGTGAGCATTGAGTTTCACTCGTCGAAGTTCCGAAACATGACGACCGAGTCGTTACTGGAGCTCGTCCACCGAAGGCTATTGCCCGTCTTAGAGGATTCTGTTGAACAATCTACTGCAATTGATCTTCAGGATATCCTCCTGAGACTAACTTTTGATAACGTTTGCATGATCGCTTTTGGGGTTGATCCGGGGTGTTTACGTCCCGGGCTTCCGGAAATTCCGTTCGCTCGAGCATTTGAAGCGGCCACGGAAGCAACTATTCTACGGTTTGTTACTCCAACTCTTATATGGAAGATCATGAGGCATCTGAACCTGGGATCTGAAAAGAAACTGAAGCACTCGATAAAAGGAGTAGACAATTTTGCAGATGAAGTTATTCGAACTCGGAAGAAAGAAGTAGTTTTGCAGACTGAGGAGAAGAAACTAAAGTCTGATCTGTTGACGATCTTTATGGGACTAAAAGACGAACAAGGACGCCCTTTCTCGGACAAGTTCTTACGTGATATCTGTGTAAACTTTATACTTGCTGGAAGGGACACTTCTTCAGTGGCATTGAGTTGGTTTTTCTGGCTTCTTGATCGTAATCCAACGGTGGAGGAAAGAGTTTTGAGCGAGATATGTCGGATTGTGAAGGATAGGAAAGATGAGAGTGAAAGTGTGGATCTAATATTTAGACCAGAAGAGGTGAAGAAGATGGAGTATCTGCATGCTGCTCTATCTGAGTCCTTGAGATTATACCCTTCAGTACCAGTAGATCATAAGGAGGTAAAACTTGCTACTATCTAACAACTATACGATCTTTTTATCTTATTTTTTATTTTTGTAAGTTGTAACCATGGTATCTGATACCTTCGACCTAACCAGTCTATGGGTCCATACAAAGGGTACCTTCCACATGGCCCACCAAACCTTAGGCGTTTCGGCTAGCAGGCATGACCCTCTAAATAACCAAATCAAACTAGCTCAGTATATCCCACTTCGAAGGTGAGGTCTGCCCTTTGCTCCGAAGAGTAGAGCGGTTGTTTCCGAATTTCCGTGAAGACCTCCAGCTTTTGAAAGTGTATGTAAGAAAAGAGTTTGACCTACGTTTTTCAGATAGGTTCCCCTCTGAAATCAAACGCGTAATGTTTCACGAGGCATCAGGTCCTAGTGCTTAAATGCTAGTTCTACAAGCTCATACTAATGTTTCTCATGAAAATACAATACAGGTTGTTGAAGATGATGTCTTTCCAGATGGGACGGTGTTGAAGAAAGGAACAAAAGTGGTTTATGCAATCTATGCAATGGGAAGAATGGAAGCAATATGGGGAAAGGACTGCAGAGAGTTCAGGCCAGAGAGATGGCTGAGGGACGGGCGTTTCATGAGCGAATCAGCCTACAAGTTCACAGCATTCAATGGTGGACCGAGGTTGTGCTTGGGGAAAGACTTTGCCTACTACCAGATGAAATTCGCTGCCGCCTCCATCTTATACCGTTATAAAGTGATGCTGGTGGAAAATCATCCGGTAGCGCCAAAGCTTGCGCTCACTATGTACATGAAGCATGGGCTGAAGGTGAAGCTTTGCAAGCGTAGCAAGTCTGAACTCCAAATGTATCACAATATCAAATATTGAGCTCCTGGTGAAGATGTGTGGTGTTTTTGTGTGTGTGTGTGTGTTTTTTTTTTGTAACTTATTCTTTTGTTTCAAACCATTATACATTTATAAGTCAGGATTGTATTGCACAAAATGCAGAAAGATGATGGATAGAGACTGTCAAGAATAGATGGAGATGCATTTTATTGTAACTTCCATATAAATAAAGGATTTTGTTGGTGCTATTCATGTTCAAATTGCTACTTGGCAAATAAAGTGTACTAGCCTCCCCCTTCCCTTCGGTTGCACCAGGGCTTCTCGGTTTCATGAAGGTTGGAGGGAAATCTATATGGGCCTGATTGTTTGTTTTATTAGCCTACAGTCAGCTTACAGTTCATATGCCTTAAATAATGTTTACAAGTGAGTTGTTTGGAATATAAATAACGATTAACATGGATGAGGTTATGCTAGAAAACAAAATGTTTAGTTGACATACATGGACAAAGATGGTGCTTCCACCTTGTTTCAAGCTTTCCCTGCCCATTCTTCATAGAATTCATGTAGGAACTCCTCCATGAACTTGTGCCTTTTCTCAGCCCTTCTCTTCCCTGCCTGAAATCCAAACAAATCCTTGTAAATTTTTAGAAAGCTACTCCTCCATTAGAGAAAAGAGTCTATGCTTGACTTTGGGTGTTCAGTAAGCCAATTGTTACCTTCAAATTTCGTAACAATCGTTTTGTATTAGAGAAGCATTAGTAAGTATAGAACTAAAAAGTACTCCAAAATTAAATATAATAAAAATATTATGGAACTAAAAAACTAAAAGCATTTATAATAGGTGTGAACTTTTAAAATCAAATGTGAACTCAATTCAGACGTCTAATATGACAGTATAGAAGAACGTAGCACATCTGGCAAAAATATAACCACCTTTGTTTTCATTAAATCCTTGAGCTTAAGGAGCTTCTCATGAAAGTGATTCACAGTAGTTTGGTCCTCTTTCTTCATGTATTGGTCCTTGGACAAATCCAATCGAGGCCGAATGTTAGGATCGTGAAGCACTCTATTTCTATTTCCACCAAAGGTAAAACAACGAGCAATCCCTGGAATCAAAGTCATTTCAAGTGTATCTTCAGGATAAAGGGAGCAAAAGTAAGACTCCTAAGCTCAACAGTATATACACAAAAAGCACCCAAGGAATTCTCTCTCTCTCTCTCTCTCTCTCTTTCTCAAGAAATGAGTCCACCTTAAAATCTAAAGGGAATCCAAATACAATGTATTTGGAATAATTGCCACATGATTGAATACAAATTACACATTCTTCGTCAAGACAATGGGTAATTTAGGACTCTTAAAGTAACATTACAAAACGAACTTTTTTTTGGGAACAGAGAGATATTTGCTTGGACAGAAATTTAAAGATTCGTTGATGATGATATAAGTTGAGAGTAATATATAGCATACATCCTGTCCAGATTCACTGAGACATGATGCTTTATGTTTAAATATCTTAGCATATAGCTGGCTCAAGATGTATATAGTTACTACATCCCTTTGTGTTCGCTGAATTTGTAGCATATAAAGAATAAAGCTTTGAGCGTTAATGAGAAGATGCAAATTTACCAATAGCACCAATAGCATCAAGACGGTCTGCATCTTGCACAACGCCAAACTCCGGTGTATAAGAACCATTTGAGACCCCCTTTAGTTCCTCTTTAAAACCTTAAAGTTTAATACTGAAGTATTAGATAAAGCAACAATTCATGTAGACAGAAATTCCCAATGCACAATTTAACAAGCAGCATTATTGTTCAATCAATATACTTTGTAAATATGCCTTTTCACCCCCTTTAAATGACTCCTGTGTGTGTAAATACTTAGTTTGCAAGCCATCCACCTCATATCGGTGTGCTTCTGCCTGGGCCACATGCAACATTATTGCCCTTAAATTTTTTATATTGCTATAGATTTTGTTTGGTTTAATGTATTTTCTTACTTTTACATAAAAACTAATACCATCCTTGATCAATTTCGAAGATAAAAAGTAACCATTTTGTCACTTAAAAGTAAAATGTGGAGTCATTATTTTGGATTGAGGGAGTACAAAATTTGCAAAAGCATAAAAATTAAAACAGATTATGACCTGCAAATAGCTAGTAGATAACTAAACAGGCCTCTAGCTTGTTTGGTAATTATTATCCAAGGATTTGTAATCATTCTCTCCAAAACAAGAGGGAGTTATTGCTCCTTTTTTTATTTAGTAGTATTTATCTTACACAATTTCTCATGAAAATCTCATGTACAGTTTCTGTGATTTATTATTTATAATATAAAGATATTTTGAGGAATTCCTTTTCGCTTTCTTGTTGTCTAAGCTCCTGTTAGTCTAAGCTAAAACAGAGGGGCTTTGGAGTACATTTTGTATTCTGTACGCTAAGAATTCGGTCCCCCTGTGCTTCAATGGCCGGGGCAAAGGGTCGCGGGATCAAAGATGGGAGGTTGAAGTCTCATGGGAGACATTTCTAGGGTGTGTAAACCAAATCAAATCAAACCAAACAAACCCAGTAAATCTCACACGGAGTAGGGTCGGAGGAGGTAAGATGTAGGCAGACCTTTCCTCTACCCCAAGGAGTAGAGAGACAGTTTCCGTGAAGACCCCGGCTTGCAAAAAAAGTTTTCTGTGAAGACATTTCAAGGGTGTGTATTTGTTAATAATATACAAAAGTTAAATGAATTTCTGTAAAGATAACTAATAACTTACCCATTCCCTTTATAATATCTAAAATCTTGCTACTTTTGTCCATATCCATGCCCTCTTTAGCAAGAAATTCCTCTACAACTTTCTCCTCTGATGGATTCCTGCATCATGAAAAAATATAGCAGAAACTATTGGAATTGGATGGTACAAAGCGAAGGCGAAATATGGAACATAAATATATGAAACATAACATAATTTTATCAAATACTCAGAGAAAAACTGGAAACCACAATAACTGGGAAGTTGAACCGTAAACTTTTGATTTGAAAAGGTTGTGATGCAGAACCCTGAAACCATTTCATAATACTGCAATACCGTATTCTAGGGACAGGCAGTTAGGCACAACATCTATTGAGAATACCTTTGACAATTCTATTGAAAAAATAAGCTATTACACTGAAAATTTTATGGGGAAAAACACATTCACAACATTGTTTGATTACCAAAATTGATGACTATAACTCTATAAGAGAAAAAATTTATAAAGAATGAGGGGTACAATTGTAGTTTACTTTTGTGTTCAAAAGAACCACGAATATGGATGTAAATTTGCTCATATAAAACGTTTGAAAAAACCAGACGGCCGATTTTAATTTCAGATAAAAAACAAAGACAAAAGGCTCATTTAATTTACAGAGTAATTCTAGGATGCTCTAGGAATCATTATTTGCCACTAACTGCATTTTCATCACTGTTACAAGCTATGATCAAGGTCATACCGTTTACCCATATAAACACACATTTCTCATGTAACAAGCAAAGAACTCAGAAATACAAAATGCAATATTGTCACTATATTGTCAATGTAATACTACTTTGCAACAACCCATTTCATGAGGATACAAGAGGCAATGATGACCAAGACATTTGGAAGAAGAAACAGATTAGCATCAAATTAGTATCAAATAGAGGGCCTACCTCAAGTATTTGTAGTCTCCTGCATATGAAATAAATACCATCAATAGCAACAAAGGCAAGAGCATATGAAAACAATAATGATGTTTTTCTTTCCTTGTACCGTAAGGTAAGTTAGAAGTATTTTAGGAAGGAGTTTTAGGTTCTTGCAAAGCTATAGATGCTTCTAAACAGGCAATTAGGATAAATAAATTTAATTGATAGATATTAACATGACTAACCTCTTCAACACATGAGGCCGAAACAAAATGTGAGCCAGATAAAAAAAGGATAAACAAGAACTGAGTAAATGTGAGAACATTAGCTTTATGATGACAACACAATAGTACAATCCCCCACCCAACCCTGCACACCTTTCCATTGGCCTAACCCAGTGAATAATTAAGTCAGCTTGCACTGAAACACTGAAAGGAACAGTTTCTTTTTTAGATAATTCAACCTTTAAGGAGACACAATTCTTAAATCCTAAATCAGCAATAGTAGATAACATAGCCACAGGAGGAAGACTGGATGAGAAGCAATTACCTATATCATGAAGGAGTGCAGCAAGCTCAACCTGCAACAGCAGTAAGATAAATATCAAAACATTTGGCTTCTGAATGATGGCGTCATAAAATATTAGATGAGAGAGTAACCTAGAACAGCCATAGAAGAAAGAATGATAATGAATATAATCTGCTTCTACAAGAAAAGGGAGTCCATACTTGACTTTTGAGTGTAAGATGTGTTCATTCAACTTCAAAATTCATAACACCATTTTGTGTGTGATAAAAATTGGTGAGCATGACAAGTCTATTACAATAAAGTTCTCTGGTGAAGAAAAAACATCACTGTCAAAAAGATCACTAAAGTACGGCAGCATGACCGATTTTGAACAATTTATTTTTGTGCCAAAACTACAAGTACCATTGCTCACTCAGCCATAAAACAGTTTTTCTTCAACATATTAAAAGTATAATGGTAAGTTTGCAACAAACCTACAACCATGATGCTCCAAATATTAATTGTATTGATTTGGGAACTTGTTAGAAATTGGGGATTGGAGATGATTCGTGGACTTGATAATCTCGTTGGATTGTGAAAGTTCACTTGATAATCTCCTGGGTATCACGAATTTTGTATTGGGATAATCCAAGAGAAAACTCTAATCTCAAAGGTTGTGAGATTGAGTCCTTATATACACCTAGATTCTAGTTTACATATTTATATGAGAGATCGACAATTATAGGTGATTAAAACGGTTAAAACATAGTTGCATGGCAGTTATAACCGTTAAAGGATAAGGTTTTGGAGCAGTTACATCTCTATCAGAATTAGAAGCAACGTCCAAAGCTCTGGTTCCATGGTCCAGAGCTCTGATTGTTCTATCTTTGATCTAAACTTGGTCAAATGTCTACCAATTTCAGGAACATTTTCAAGAAGGTTTCCAATCTTCTGAAATTCGTCTAGATCATCCCAAAACTACAATTGTCTAAGGGGTCGTTTACCAAATTCTTACCGGGTAAGCGTTTACCGGCAAGAGATTCACCTTTATTTACTTATCTTGTAACATCCTTGGCCATGAAAATAGATTGTTGGTAAGCGTTTTAAACCCGGTAAGCGCTTACCGGGTAAGAGTCATTTCCCACACTTACCGGGTATTCGGGTGAGAGTCATTTCCCACACTTACCGGGTAAGAGTCATTTCCCACACTTACCGGGTAAGACTCTCGGTCCTTCCCTTGTCTCTTACCGGGTAACCTTCTTGGTCCTTGCCATGCTCAATCAATAAAGTAAATGTTATTGGTAAGCGCTTACCGGTAAGCATTTAATAAACAGCCCCTAAGTCTAACTCTTCTTAGAATCTATAAACCTCTGGCGCTGCCCCTTGACCCCGCAACCGTTCTAAGGTGATAAAGACAACATTTGTGAGTGCATTCCGCACCTCCTAACTCTCAAATAATCTATTTCATGTAAATCACAATATCACTCTAATGATTGATGACACTAAAATCACCAACATAACTATATTTTATTATTGTTGTCGAAACACACAATCAAGCTTCTTCTTAAACTAATTTCAAGTTATAGTTTATAATTTTTCTTATGATCATAGGGCTATAACTCTAGAGATCAT
Source organism: Arctium lappa (assembly GCA_023525745.1). Taxonomy (NCBI): domain Eukaryota; kingdom Viridiplantae; phylum Streptophyta; class Magnoliopsida; order Asterales; family Asteraceae; genus Arctium; species Arctium lappa. The sequence goes on from CM042050.1 coordinate 19,984,591, forward strand.
TTCTCAAAATACTAAAAATACTCCATGGGGATCGAAGAGTAGGCGTTATTCACAAACATCAAATCAGTAATTGAACGTCAAAACTCAATGATTTCTATAGCGTTCACTTTTCAAACGCGTCGAGGAAGAAAAGCAAGTAAGATCAAAGAGAATATGTAATGAACATACAATTTCGAGGGAGATTGGTGAAGAAGAGAGGCCTTCCTCGTGAGCAAGAGAGAGAGCAAGATCCCGAACCCGGAATGCGTGAGCAGCATCGTGAGATGCATCGTTTCCTTTCATCATCACTTCCACCAATCTCTCTGCGTTTCGTATTGTTTCACTCTTCGCCATCACTTTCTCCCTTGCAATCTGTTGATACAGGTAGGGGTTTAACGGAGGAGGAGGAGGAGGTTTGAGGGGGTGTTTGGGATTGGTTATTTGAAGTGTTTTTTAATTTACTGTAATTTGGCACGTGAGATAAGCATTGTGGACGAGGAAAATTAAAATCATTTGATGTAAAAACACTTTTTGATAAGTCATTTGGTTTTACATTATCGACTTATTTGAAAAGTTATTATCATCTTTTTGGTTATTTTATATGTATAAGCAATCCTAAACATCTTTAAATAACAACTTATTAACTTATTATGTTTTGGTACCACAATAAGCTAATCCAAACATTTTTTTAAAAACTCCGGTTTGACATCGCATAAGTTGATAAACACTTTTTAAAATAAGCATAAGTTTAATACCAAACACCCCCTGACTTGGGGCCTTTTACCCGATGCACTCATTTTATTATCGGCTAAGGGTTGTTTGTTTACATGTTAATTAATGGTTCCATTAAAAGACATCTAAATCGCTAAGAGGTGAATCTTGTTTGGCAAAAAAAAGATCTGCCTCTTAATGATTCCAAAACCCTCTTAATAAATTTGTATTCTGACTTTTCCTTAACCATTGAGTACCCTAATTTCATTATGAACAATTAGCAAATAACTATATTTCATTTTGCACTATATCATAAGAGTCTCTTAATCATTCTAACCACTTAATCATTTTGCACAAAACCATTCAGCAACTGCCAAACAGCCCATAATAGTCGTTATTCTTACTTGTCAGGTAAGACTCTCGGCCTCTTACCTGGTATTGTGAGGTTCTCAATCCTGTCACGTTCAAGTAACCCGTAAGTACTTATCGGGTAGATATTTAATACTGTAATCACTTATCGGATAGACATTTAGTAAATGACCCCTTAACAGAGGATACGAATGGATTTGTGTAATCTTCTCTTATTCATCAATCAATATCCGATTATTTTACGAAAAAGTTTAAAAATGCATTTGTATATGTTTAATATGGATTAATTTGTCTGAAAGATTTTTGTTTAGGATGATTTTTTTCATACAAAAAAATAAAAAGAACGTACTTTTTAATTGAGAGGAACAAGTTTAGAAAAAAGTTTTTTTTTCTACGTAAAGCTTTCTATAGAAGCTTACCGAATAAATCACTTTTTATATCATTAACTGACTACTAAATAGACATATCGAATAAGTTTCCAGTCTCATTGATTTCATTAAGTTGCTATCAAATAGACTCGAAATGTTTTAAACTTTTTTTTAGCTCAAAAAAGAATCTTTAGGCGGTGTTCTCCAATTTAAGAATAATAGAAAGAAAAAGTTTTATTTGTGTTCTTGAGATCGAAAAGAAAGAGAATGAAATAAAGTAAGTTTAATGTTGACGAGCAGAAAAGAAATAAAAGGAAATATGTCAATTTTATAATACATCTTTATTTAGTTTGTTGTTGATTGTAATTAACGAATAGATGTGTAAGTTTATAACTTTTTTTTATCATTTTTTTTCGTTTCTTTCCTTCTATTTCCTCCCATATTTAAGAGGAAAGTTTTAGAAGAAAAATGGTCTTACTTTTCTCATTTTATTTTCTTTCCCTCATAAAAGAATGAGTGAATTGTGGATTTGGTCCCTGTGGTTTTATGATTTCTTTGATCATGGTCCTCATTCTATGTTTATTGTGGATATAGTCCCTGTGGTATGCAATATATTGTGGCTAGGGTTTCTAAACAATAACATCATTAACTTTAAAGGGTTAAAGGCATCATGTGTCTTACACACTATGGGTATAATAGTCATTTTACTTTTCCCTTTCAATTTATTTTATACACCTTTAAAACAAACAATACTAAATTGTGGATTTGGTCCCTATGCATCACTCATCATCTTTAAAACACATTTATCATCTCTCTTAATTTTTTTTCATCCAATCTTCATTGTCAAAGTACAAGAAAAACTAACTTGTGTTAAAGTGCAAAAAAAAAAAATACTTGCATTTAAAAATAACAATTGTTTGAACCAACACTACATTCTAAAAAAAACAACCTATCAAAATAACAATTGTTTGAAACCAATATTACATCCCTAAAAAGACAACCCATCAAAATGTCAATTGTTTATATCAACATTTATGTAGTAATTGTTGGCAACGGTTTTGTTTATTTTTTCTTGACGACACTTGAGTATGAAGTACATTAATCCTTTTCATAAAATGCATAGACCATTTGGAAACCATGATGTGGGAAAATGCTTATATGCATGTCAGTTGACATCTGTAAACACAAATATATTATGACATAGGAGGTTGAAGGGAAGACAATAGTGTCATAAGAGCATCTCCAACCGGCCGTTAAATCGCCTATCAAAATTTATTTATACCAAAATTAACATTTTAACATTAATAATTTGTTTTTAATATTAACATATTTATATTAAGTAAATTATATATACATTTAATATATATTTGATGTTTTTTTAGAGTGTGATTAGAGTTTGGGGGGGGGGGTTGTGTTGATGGACCCACCAAATTTGGTATTTTTGATGTTAAATTTGGTGTTGTGGTTTGAGATGTTCTAAATAGTCATACTTGAATTACACACCAAGTCACTTGACACTTGCTGAAGATCCATACACTTTCAATTAGCATTTTAATATTTAATGCACTATATAATGAAGTTTGGATCTCCAAAATGAAGATGATTATATCACATTTCCAAATGGTATATGTATTTTATGAGAATGATTAATGTACTTCATACTCAAGTCACTTAGATGTCGTCAATAAAATAAATAAAACCGTTGTCAACAACTACTACTACATAAATGTTGATATAAAACAATTGTCATTTTGATGAGTTGTCTTTTTGGGGATGTAATATTGGTTTCAAACAATTGTTATTTTGATAGTTTGTCTTTTTTAGGATGTAGTGTTGGGTTCAAACAATTGTTATTTTTAAATGCAAGTAACTTTTTTTTTTGCACTTTAACAAATTAGTTTTTCTTGTACTTTGACAATGAAGATTGGATGAAAAAAAATTAAGAGAGATGATAAATGTGTTTTAAAGATGACTAGCAGTGTACCCGTGCAATGCATCGGGGTGAGCAATTGTAAATCATATATTTATAATTTATGTGGCATTAGTAGTGATAAACGCATAACTTGAGTTTTTTTAATCATGAAGCATTAAGAAATTATATTAAAGTAATCGTTAAATGTATATTTGAATTTTTAAAACATGTATTAATCAACGATATCTAACGAATGATAATATTTTTTCAAAATACTGAAATATAGAATAGGTAAAAATAACAAATATAATGTTGGATAATATTATTTTGTATCTAAACGTATATATCTTACTACTTTATAAACCAGATTTGAGAAAAGTCTTAAAAGTCTTGAAGTCTTAAAGACACCCTTTAAAGCCTATAGTACAACACCTTCAAGCACACTTTTTTTTGAAATATCTTGATTACAAACATTGATGCACGATGTACACCTTGTAAATGATCCAGACGCGCCCCTTCCTAAACAAATTCAATCGACGCTTCGGTCTTCACCCTCATTTTCCTTTCGATGTGTTCCTGCTCCCAAAAAATGTATCCGCTCCCAAGGAAGACGATTCCTGCTCCCAAGGGGCGTTGCCCTTCTCCAGGTTACATCTTTCTTTCTTCTTATAATCCTACTTCAATTGTTTGTTTCAAATTTTGTGTTCGATCTTCTCGGCCCTTAGATATCGACGGGATTTTAAAGGGCTTGGCCTAATTTTTCTCATGTTAGCTTTTCATAATCTTCATAAGAGTTGGTTTATGTTTGTTGTTTTATGTTTGGTTTCTATTTGTTGTGTTTTTATCGAACATTCATATGAATTTTGACCTGATTTTTCTTGTGCTTCTATGTGTTCTGTTTTCATTTAACAAATGGAACTCAGATATTTTCAGATAATAGGATTTGGTTTCTCTTTGTTGTCTGCTTGCCCCGTAATTATCTGTTTCCTTTTCAACAGATGGGATACAATTCTGAAGACAAATCGATGATTCAGACTTCCTCTATTCCCAAGACGACGATTCAGGCGAAGGCTCTCTCAATGATTATGGTTATTGAACCCTTTCTTCTCTCGAAGACAAAAATCAGGCAAAAGATTTAGGGTTTCTTCTCTCAATTTTGATTTTTGCTTTGGATGATTCAGATTATCCTCTGCTGCTCTCGAGTTTGATTTTTGTTCTCTCATTCGATTTCAATTTGTGCTTGGTTATTGTATTGAAATTGGTATTGGAATCGAAATCGATTTTGATTTTTGCATACCAAATTGATTTTGATTTTTGCTCCTCTTGAACCACTTTGATTTTTGATTTTGATTTTTGTTTGTTCTCAAACTAACACTGAAGGATTCTTCTCTTTAACTTTTTGCTCCTCTCAAACCCGTATAATTTTCTGCAGGTTCAGTGGATACAACTTGTAGAAGCTAAAATTGTGCAAAAAGAATATGATGAGGCCAGTGGGAAGTTATCTAAAATAAGATCAAGGATATATCGCTTCAAAGGTATTGTGTTTTCTATAATATCTCTCAAATTTCCATTTTCAATCGGATTTTTGTTTCATGTTTTCCATTTTGTTGTGGTCTAACTGTTTGATAAAACTTCTCAACGAGACTGCATTAAATCCCAAATTCATAAATTTCTTTCAATTTGTATTGTTTCAAATGCTTGGACCATTTCTTGTTTATACATGTTGGAACCTCCTTTTTTCTTCCATGGGCTGTTTTGAAGATTAATGTAATAGGGTACTGCATTTTGAAGAAAGTTGCTTACTTTTATTTCATTTGTTTTAGACTGCAGAGATTGATGAGAAGAGTATTAGGACTGAGAAGTCAGAGGACCTGGTATTGTCTCTAGCTGAGGCAAAGGTACATTCTTGTATATGTATTAATCTCTTCAACATATATATATATATATATATATATATATATATATATATATATATATATTACCATTCAAAATCAAAATGCATAAAGAATTGAAGCAAATTAATTAATGAAAGCATGAAATGGACATTTGGTAAATATAATATACTTGAAGCACCAAAAGAACACCACCAGGAGCATATCCAAATAAGCATATTTCAGATTTTGCAAAGAGCAAAGAGATACGCATTTGTGGATAATCAACCATATACTTGAAGCACATGTGTCATTTTATATTGAATGAGAATCCTAACGAAGCACTAATCTTGGCAAAGTGGACTCCAATTAAGGAATGTAAGAAGAAATGGAAAGCCACTACACAGTATGAAATAGATATCTAAGACCACTAAAAGGTCTCTTTTACTTGCTTACCGACATTTCTTTTTTTTTTTATTGATCAACTTAATTGCACATGCATATAGTCGTGTGTAAAAAAATAGATTTAAAAAGGATATTTGGGTTTTTGGACGGGTTCGGGTGGGGGGTTTGGAAACCCACCCTTACCCACAGAAAAGTTCGGGTGCGGGGGGTTCGGGTGATCGGGTTATCAGGTAACGAAAATTCAGGTAGTTTGGGTCGGTCGGGTAGTTCGGGTTGGTTGGGTTTTGCTCACCAATTTAGTATCATACAGATATTATGATGATGATCTTACTTCATTACTTTGAAAGAACGAATAATATAAAGTGAGGTTGTTTTCTTTCATTCAAGAGTTGTCATAAAGGTTAGTACCAATGCGTAGTACTAATCCCTAATACTAGGTATGATTAAGCAAATTGTATATGTGATGCATAAATGGTTTTGTGTTTTTCGTGATAATTCATACTTAAGTAGAATGTATCCTGATAGAACCACCAAGTATTTCAAAGTTGTTAATTTCAAGTATTTGTTGCCCAGATTTGATATGGAGTCGCTACTAATTCCAAGTCATTTGGCATGTATCTAGCTTACTGAAGCTATCATATCCAAGTCATCAGTCATGTATCTAACTTACTGAAGCTATCGAGAAACCTATGCTCCAGACAACTGTTAACAACAATAGTGAGCATTTGAACTGGTGTCAACAAGATAAGAATATACCACATAGCCGTTTTCAACAATAGTGATTATATAAAACTAATTACATAGCCATCCATCGTGTGTTACCCTTTATAGTTGATCATGATAGCATGATTGTCATTAGAAGTTAACTAATCCAAACTAGAAAAGGAAACAGGAAACAAATTTTAAAGGAAGATCATACACGTACGATTCTTGGTTTCTTCTGAACCTTGGCATTTACCTGGGAAACAAAACCAAAGGAATGTAATAACCTTTGTATACTGCACCTGCTGAGAACCTAAAATGTAATTGCTATAAAAAAAAAAACCAAGAGAATGTAATATTGTTCCTGTTGTTTTATTTTGCTATTAGCTATTGATTTTAACCCCCCTCTATCTTTTTCTTTTATTTGACATTGTGACCTGGATTTTGCATCTATGATTTATCTTCTTTGTTCAAGTGTTTACAGATCTGGTTTCATCTCAGGGTTTCACAGCTTCACTGTTTCTCAAGGTTTCACAATCTCAAGTACGTTGATTTGGGTTTTTGTTTGCAGCACCTTTAATGCATCCACATTATTAGATTGAAAAGCCATTAAATGAAATCCACACATTGGTTGTTCGCAGCACTTTTAATGTTGATTAAGCCAACATATAGGATGATATATTTGGACCATCTCAAGTTTTAATATGTAGAATTTGTACTACAAATAGGTGTTGTACATGCATGTCGTTAAGATAACAACTACTTAAGCTACTATTAGAGTGCCACATTGGGTAGACTATGACCATTTTTTATTCTATATATGCTGGAACGTATTTTCTCTTAGTTATTTGTTGGCGTTATCAAACCACCACAAGATAAGCAAAGTTGCTCATATTCTAAATGAAATGCTTTCTTGTATTTCAGGTTTGCTTGCATAAGTTCACTTTGGAATTTTTTGAACCGAGGTGCAAATGGTTTTGAATAAGGACAACATGTCAATATTTTTTCTGGTTTTTGGGGATTGAAGTGGATTACATTGCTGAATTTAGTAGTAAAGTAAGACTTTTAGGCAAAAATGCAGATACTAACTTGCTGAGAAGAAAATCCCCTCAATTAATGGGTAAATTGTTGGATACAAGCTAGAACAATACATATGCACCTTCAACAACATTTTTTGAGGTCATAGGATTACGAGAAGTTATTCTGCTCTTGTAAAAATGCAAATGGGTCCAACTTTTACACTCTAAACAGTGTTGTTGTACTTCTGGTTCTTTGTTTGCATACATGCGGGTTGGTTGCAGCAGGTGAACTCCTAACACATTTAGGGGTTGTTTGTTTTAAAAAAAAAATCTCTTAATGTCTCTTAAGTCTGAGTCGTTCAGACCTTTTTACACACCACCTCATAAAAAACAAACGACACCTTAGTGTCTTTATATTCAACTGGTAAGTTTGGCATTTAGTTGGCTTAATTTTTTTAGTTGTGGTAATCTATTTGTTCTGGAAGCAGGTGTTGGTGTTTCCTGCTTGTTTCATATGCTGGAGAAAATCTTGAAGCGATTTGTTGTGGTAGAAAGTCTCATGGGCCTTGTTAAATCACATTATAACATTTGTTTTCATTTCTTTATACTTGAGAATTTGTATGAATCGATACCATCACTTCTATTGATATTGAGAATTGTTTGGCTTAATTTTGTTTTTATTAATCATTTACCATTTACTTACTCATTTAATAATCTCCAAACTTTATCTACTTTTGTGATAATTACCTCTCTCCAACATAAGCAAGAGCCAAGAATTATTAAGCAAGATGGTGTAAATCCACCATTCTGGTTGTTTATAATCGAAATTTGTTTGCATAAAAGAACCACAATGAACCTTTGATAACCTTTCTTTATTTTTTGTTTTTGCATAACGAACTTTATGCATCGTTGTTTAGACGGATTTCATGTGTGCGCTTAAATGCATCTAGACAAATTTTGCATTCCGCCGCATTGCGCGGCCATCCAACTAGTAAGTTCATTATTAGTTAGTTTTAAAAACTTGTATACATGAAGAAAATACATGTACTATTATAATTAAAGAAATATGTTAATTTGAGCAAGTAAATAACTTTTCTTCTTTTGGAGAAACCCTAAATGGAAGGGGAAAAACTTGAATATGGAAGGTAGTGAAAAAGTAAAGTTTGAATTTTTTTCAAATGATTTGTACCTTATGCATACTAAGTTGTGAATTAAGAGATTTTTGAAATGTGTGCATAAAATGGTAGTACCTTACGTTTTATAAGTAGTAATTAAGAGTTTTTTATTCCGTCTTTATAATATAGTATAAATGAATGATGCATATGGACCAAATCCACAATTTACTATTATTTGTTTTAAATGTGTATAGAATAAATTGAAAGTGAAAAATAAAATGACTATTATACTCATAGTGTGCAAGACACATGATGTCTTTAACCCTTCAAAGTTAATGATGTTAGTGTTTAGGGACACTAGCCACAATATATTGCATACCACAGGAACCAAATCCACAATAAACATAGAATGAGAATCATGGTCAAAGAAATCACAAAGCCATAGGGACTAAATCCACAATTCACTCTAAAATAACTTAGGAACATGAGATTTTTTTTCCTTCTCACTCATTTTCTTCCTCTTCCCTCCCTTTCCTTCGTAAAAATGACTTGAGTACACAATGTTAATTATTTTTTTAATAAATAAATCCTTAATTTTTTGAATTGATTAAATACACTTTTGTTACCTATAAAACCGATTAATGTGATAACTTTATTAGAAAGACTAGTTATGTTACTTGCAAAATATATCAAACTGCTAAATCTAAATTAAGAGACTCATCAATTTCTGATGTCCATCACCAACCACCTCATCTTCATCACCAACATCATATGAAATTATGGATAATGTTGAATTTCATGACCAAATTGCATAATTGAATGTGGTAAGATGTCTATCGACAATGTTGGTTGTTGTACACCTAATATTGTTTTCGCTTGATGTAGAGTGTATGTAAATAATTATTATAAATATTAGGTGTGTTTGTGGTACGGTTTAGGGCAAAATCGTAAACTGCATCGCATAAATCTCAAATCGCACCGCAAAATGCGGTGCAGTGCAGTGTGGTTTATGCTGTTTCTACCTATCGCACTTTATACGTAGAATCTAATAATTATAAGTTTAAAAATACATTATAAAATCAACGATAAAGTGATCATAGTCCAAAAAAATAAAGAGTTTCAATAAGTTTGATTCAATTAAAATTAGTATAAGAAGTAAAAAAAAACAAACTTCAAACTAAATTAGACATGTGTAGGCATTTGGAATTATGATTCTCAAGAATTTTCATAAGATATCTTGTATATGTAATGCCTGCCATGGTTTCCAATTGTCAATTTTCATATTGGATCAAACTCAAAAGTCCAAAACACAAAGTTCAAAAATATTGCATAAATTATATATATACTAGAAGCGTACTCACGCAATGCAGCGAGATACATCACGATTTTAATGTTTCATTTTATTTTTTTGTCGATTTACAGTACGATTTTGGATGGTTTTGAGAAAATGATAATGTTTTTTTTTATAAATTTGTTTAATTTAGGCTTAATAATAATATAATGTTTTTTATATAAAAAAAATTAAGTATTTTGTTAGAATTCAATAATTATCTTATATATTTTAATGACATCTAGAAAAAATTAACCAATTACATATTTAATAATATAATTAAAACAAAGTTATATTAATATAATATACTAATTAATAGTGATACATGAAAAATGTCTACATAAAAGGAAGGTCCTGTACAAACCAAATTGGTGGGTGTTAGAAGACTGCAGTAGTAATATGTATCTTGTGTTTTGATACTTGTGAATTAAGAGATTTTTAAAATATTGCATAAAATGATGGTACCTTGTGCCTAATAATTTGTATTTAAGAGCTTTTTATCCGTGCTTTATAATATAGTATATATATATATATAATTAAAAGATCTAAAAAATATGCGGTGTGGTCTGAACCGTGGTTTGATAACTCAGAACTGCAAACCGCACCGCATAATGCGGTTTGGTAAAAATGCAAACCGCAAACTGCACCATGGAAGTCCTAACCCGTGTTTTGTTGTGCAGTGTGGACGATTTGTACGATTTAAATGAACACCCTTGATAAATATATCGTCATTTAAATATAAAAAAATGGCTTACCCCACCATTGATTATCATGTGATTGGATTATAATAAATACTACAGGACTTACCTTTTGGCTTAACAGGTTTAAGTAAAATTTCAAACTTTAAATTAGATTTATCAATACAGGAGATTACGAGTAACTTTATTTTGTTAAAATTATAAATTTGGTGTATTTTATTTGGGGAAATCGCATTTCAAAAATATCAAATGAAACATGCTTTTGTCTATTTTTATTTTGGGTCATATTATCTTTGTTTGAAAAATATCTATTATAATATTCATATAAAATTTAACATGTTTTTGAAATGACATTTATCAAAAAGAAAATTCAAACTATAGATTTTTAAAAGTACTATTTAAAATATAAATTGAATGAAACAACGTTTCTTTTTACGACTTCTATGATTTTACTTTATCATTATTTTTTTGATTTATTTTTAAAATAATTAGAATTAGCAAACATTTATCGACTTTTTAGTAAATTATTAAAACTTTAAACAACATAAACATGTTTAAATAATTAAATACTATAGTTTCTTGAAGGAATTCAAATACTATAATCTTGATTGTCTAATACTATAAGCTATATCTTATATCGTGTGTTGATTTTGTAATTATGATCATCTAATATCACACGATAACAATTTTTAAGGAACCATTTTCCATTTTTCAAAATCTAACGAATTTAGGCTTGATTTTAAAAATTCTGAAAATTGATCTCCTAAAATAAAAATTAACCCAGCTTTGATTTTATTTTAATATAATTAATTATCTGATTTTAATTATTAATTCGGTAAAAGCAACCACAAAATCCAGGTAACTTTATGGATTTAACTTAATTGGTAATAAGATTTATTTATTTAAAGATCATCATTCTAGTCTACGTAAGACTTAAGGATTTTTTTAATAGTTTTTCAGAATCCCTAAAATTGATCTGAACACCACCGATGAAAAATTCAGGTATTTATGTTTATGAATTTGGTATTTATAGTTGGTCCCACAAATTCTAAAAAGGTACAGATGGCAACTTTTGATTGGTTAAAAAGTGATTAACAAGTTGTAGAGATTCTTTGGGTTTGAAAGTCGGTACTTGATGTCCAGCTCCTCTCACCGTTACAAACATCAATCCTTCGTATGCAATCGTCCATCCACCAACCTTCATTTCACATTCCAAAATCATATTTAAAATTATATATATATATATATATATATATATGTTGTTTTATTTGCAACCCTTAAAAAGGTTACAAACCTTGCAACGCACATCTTAACCGTCGGATTCATGATCGACGGTGACGGTTACAATAGATATGTGGCCCAATATTTTTAATTAAAAAAACAGAAATATAAAAAATAAAATAACCGTCGATCATGAATCCATTGGTTAAGATGTGGGTTGTAAAATATCCTTCATATATATATATATATATATATATATATATGTTTATTAAAAAAATAACTGATTAACTGTTATTTCTCAAGTATTCTTCAATAATTTTAAATAAATAAAAGTAGAAGAATAACAACTAGCGTGTTGTTAAGAAGAAGATTATGTTTTTTATTTAACATAAAAAAGCCGGAGTTTTATTTTAGTGATGATTTTATCGGTCAGTGTTAACTTTTATTTAGTGATGAATTAGGAAAATTAATTACCTGGTGATTATTACTATACCATGGAGACCATTCTTCAACTATCTTCAACCCAAGTTTGGTCAATGAGAGTCTTGTAGCGGTCACCGGAATTCTTCCATCGGTATCTCCACTGTAAACCCAAACACGAATGCCTCCGGCAACTAGTTTTTTGATGATCGGAAGTATAGAAGCAGGGGCGTCGCCCCAAAACGTGATAGTATCACTGTGTAAATGTGTATACCATATGATAACCAATACGAAACAAAGGAAGTGGTTCGATGGAGAAAAAGGGATTGAATGAAAAATACCTACAATGCGTCCATGGGTAGGGAATTTTCGTGGTGTTAGCATGAAGTGCCTCTTGAACATCCGGCTTGTTCAAATACGATTCGGTATATTTTGGTTGACACGGATCGTACCCTGTTGGTTTCCTATGCCATCCTTCCTGTCACCAAATAAGGCAGTATTGAGTTAGTATGTTTAATCCAAACATTTAAAAAAAATGTATGAATGAACAAGTGAGTAAAGCAGTTAACTTTTCATAGGTACTCACGTTTTTGGAGAAAATCCGAGGGGAAACATGGCCACGCATATGAGGACGTCGGGTGGAATTAGAGTTAGTATCGACACATGAGGGCGTATACAAGCTATACATGTCGATGATTCTGTAAACTTTAAAATATTCATTCAATGCTGTATCACAAGCATTAGACGGTTTGGCAATGCTAAAGTTGCATTTGGCCTTGACATCAGTGAGCACACGATCCGATATCACAGCATGATCCCAGGCATAATCGATCATTCCTGTCTGATCAGTTTCGTCATCCAACAATGCGTTCCCAATCTGCATTTTTTTGCATGTCACAAATGGTCCACAAAAAAAAAAAAAAAAAAAAAAAAAAAAACTAAATCAGTTTTTTAAATAAATCGGTGAATGCTCACCATAAATCCCTTGAAATTTATGCCATTGTCGTCTGAAGTGGCCTTGTTGTTATCAAATATAAGCTCGGCTAGTTGTGGAACGTAGTGTCCTGAAAAGAAATGTTTTTCTAAATTTTAGTTTGTTGTTGTTGTTGTAGTAACTCGGTTTGTTTTACTTTCATTTAATCGAAGTACATTCTATTCGCCCCAAAATATTTATAAATAAAAAGAAGACTCTACTATAATTGTTATATTTAGTTGAATGACAATTTTACTTTTAATGAATTTCTTATCTCATGCATCATAGTTAAAAGTATAAATAGTAATTAATTAAATTATGGAGTAACTATCTATTTATTATATATATATAGAGAGAGAGAGAGAGAGAGAAAGAGAGAGAGACCTGCATAACTTTCACCAGCAATGTAGAATTCATGGGACTTGTACTGTGGAAATCGTTTGAACCACTTGATCAGAAATGTGTACGAATCCTGGGCTGTGAATAAGCAATTACAATTGTTACTAAGTGAAATGGTTATATATACACTATACTATAAAGTATTTTGATATATTTTTAAATTTCACTAGTACAACATATACGAATATTTTATTACAAATGTTTGGCTAAAATAAAAGGAAAAAGACATCAAATATATATGGAGCAACAAAATTAAAGGTGAAGTGTGTTCCATATTTATAAATAGAAATACATTATGTTGTTGCATCGTATAGATACAAAACTAATATGTATATACATACCTGTGATTTTGTCTCCAAGTTGCTTGATGTCATTGCTGGTATTGGTATACGAAAACCCAACACCAACCGGAGACTCAAGAAATAGCAAATTAGCAGCTGAGAAATAAAATAAGAATTTCCTTAAAACTTATTAGCATATAATCTTGTTAATGTGGAGTAAATTACTTTTAAAACCATCATATTTAAAACAATTAAAAAATCTTATTTAGATTTTTAATTTATAATTAAAGTTCAATTTATAAAAATAAAAATACATATTATTTAAAAATAATAAGTGGTAACATTTATATCTATTTTACCTTTATTCCAAGAGTATTTGTTTAAAAAGAGCTCCGACTTGCCCTTATGAGCCATAAATGGTCCTAACTCCTCCAAATTCCCGAATCCAATTGATGAACATCCAGGACCTGTATTAAATATCATCAAATTTAATATTTAATATAACGATATTTATAAATGTAAAAACAAATTATAAACATGTGCTAGAAGTCAACTTTGACCTTATAAAGGCATCACTCATAATTCAAATTACAACTTCAACATGATAAAAAGTAGAGGTGTTTGTCTGTTAAAATACAATGGATTTAGGTGGATCCTATCTGATCCAATCATCTAACTGATGTTGGATTTTGTCATCCGATCAAATTCAAACTAACGAATGATTGGATCGGGTTGGTTCCGTCCATGGGATACTGCTATTTATCATCCATTGGATTGGATTAGATCCATCCAATATTTTGATACAATTTTCCATCAATTAATCAACTATTTCAACTAAATATTCATATATTTTGTTTATTTACTAGAAACCGGTATTTATAAATATCAATTAAAAAACTGGATGATTATTGGATTGAATTGATTCAGTTTTATTGGATTCTGAACTGTCATCAAATAACTGGCCGTCCGATCCAACCACAATTGGATATTCGATTATGGTCAATCGGTTTTAAACTTTTAATTGGTTTGAGACACCTCTAACAAAAAGGCTGCTATTTATTTTGTTTATCTAATTATCATTCTAAAGACATACTTTTCAAGTACAAATTATCATCCTATCTTTGACCAATAAAATCTACCATGTCAAGTCTATCAGTATATAAGTTTGAATCAAACAAAACCCTCTTTTATAGAGAAAAAAGATAACACGACTTTATAATAATTATCCAAAATTATGTGTATTTTTTTTATAAATATTTTATCAAAAAATGATGGGGATAGAAAAATGACAAAAAGAGGCATGAACTGTTTTGGGCCCAAAAGCTGGCTGTCTTTTTGTTGGGTCAAAAGGCCGATATCAATGAAATGTCCCTTTCAAATACAACCAGTTTGAGAGAATTATTGGAAAGTATAACGACGTCGCATGCTTCTCATTGTTATGATTTGACACTTATTACTCACGGTAATGAAATTAATAATCATCACCGACGTTAAATATGGACCGTTTACCAAACGCTTACCGAATAAGTGTTTTATCGGATGTCACTTATTTTTTCGGCGATCATGACATGGACTTAGAATGTTATTTGATAGAGGCATAACAAAGACCGAGACTCTTACCCGGTAAGTGAATGTGGAGACTCTTGCCCGGTAAGCATTTATGGGGAAAAAGTTGTTTGCCAACAATTCATTTTGATGACCGATAATGTTATCCGATAAGGTAAATGAAGGTGAGAGCGCGAGGCTCTTACGGGTAAGTGCTTACCCAATAAACATTTGGTAAACAACCCCTAAGTAGTTATCAGGGAAGCGCTTACCGGTAAGAGCGACATCCTCATTTACCTTATCGAATAATTATCGGCTATCAAAATATATTGTTGGCAAGTAGCTTTTACCCGGTAAACGCTTACAGAGTAAGAGTCTTTTCCCTCACTTACCGGATTAGGGTCTCAATCCTTGTTATGCCTCTTAGTGGGTAAGATTCTAGGTCTTTGTCATGCTCACCTGGAAGGTAAAGTAACATAGGTAAACATTTGGTAAACGGCTCCAACGTCTGTTTTTTTTTTTTGAAAGGGTGTCCTAAGCTATGTCTAGACTGATCTCTTGACAAATTACGACTGTAACACATCAGCCCTGATTAAACCCCAGTGACCACAATTGTTGTGTACGTCTGGATTCGAACCCTAGGCAGATGGGATATTCCACCACATCCCCAAGGCCTTAACCAATACGTTACAACGCTTGTGGTTTCCAATGTCTGTTTGTTAGCAACTAATTAATAAGCTTAACGGGACACACAACTTATTCGATCATCTATATATGACTCGTTGGTAGTGACTTAATGATATAGAAAGTGGTTTATTCAGTAATTTTCTAGGGGGAACTTTATGTATAAAGACAAGTTTTTCTTTTCAAATTTGCCCCCCCCCCCTCCCCCCAAATTAAAAAACATGTTTCTTCTATTTATAAGAAAACCATCCCAAACAAAAAAATTCTCAATCTATTCAGACAAATTAATTGACACACACAACTTCTTTCATCCATTAACGAAAAACAAACCAAAATCCCCTGTGGTTTGTTGAACTTTTCTATTTTCATCTTTATGGTTTTGAAATTACAAATTTCATCCTTACAGTTTTTTATTCAATAACTTTTTCATCCTTATGATATAAATATTATTGCTTTTTTCATCCATATGATTTACAATCAATTTATATTTTAGTTTTTTATACTTAAAAGTAGTAGTCTGGCCTTAGGGATCAAAATAGAAATGAATTGCAAACTATTAGGATGAAAACCGGAATTTTAAAACCATAGGGACGAAATCTGCAATTTTCAACAAACCACAAGGACGAAAAAGGTAATTTACTCTATGTTATATGATCTTTTCTATTATAAATTTTTAGCATGTGTTAAATTTTATAAACTTGAACGTATATTAATTGAGGGGCTGTTTGACAGTTGATGACTGGTTTAGTGCATAATGATTAAGTGGTCAGAATGATTAAGAGACTCTTATGATATAGTGTAAAAGGAAATAGGATTGTTTTTTAATTGTTAAGAATGAAATCAAGGCTCTTAATGGTTAAGGAAGGGTTAGGATGCAAAATCATTCAAAGGGTTTTGAAACCATTAAGAGGCAGAACTTTTCTTTGCCAAACAAGATTCACCTCTTAATGATTCAGAGGTTGTCTCTTAATGAAACCATTAAGAGGTAAACAAACAGCCCCTGAATCTTTAATCAATTTTGTACTCTCACGTATCAATATTAAACCTTATTTTTTTCAGCTCAAAACAAATTTCTACATTTTTATTTATGTTTGTTCTAAAATGAGTGTCTATATTTAAAAATAAATAACTGAATTTTATATCTACTCCTAATTAATGCACACAAGTTTAGAAGTTGATAAGATAGATAAATCAACTAAGGGTGAAGTTGTTATTTGGTTTACTAAAACTGTAAATCATTTATATTGTGAATACTTATTTGGGATGAAGAAAGCATTTTTTTTCTTTACATTTTCAATTTTATGATTTGATATATTATGATGATTTAGAACAAAAACCTAACAAAAAGTCTACTATGATAAAACCTTCATCCAGTTTCAGGTCATTTTGTTAAGCATGGGAATGTGTCCCAACCCGTTGGGTTACCCTGTCCACCCGTTCCGTTCGGGGATGGGGTCGGGGACGGGTATCATACTCCCCGTCCCGTCCCCGCTATATATTTTAATTAATAAATTAAATATATATTATTTATTTAAACTAAATTCATAATTCATAATTTCCTAATTCCTAACTAGGTTTAACATCTAAATTTGTTATTTTTTTTTGGATGTTAGTATGTATTTTGATGCCAAATCAAAATACAATTACTCGATATGGTTTTGGATATTACTTGATATGTTTTGGTACATGTAACGTTAAGTTTTTTTTTGATTAAATTGAATTTCTTTTTGTTTTAGGTTATTAATTATTATATGAGGTTGTGAATTTTTATTCGTGTTAAATTAAATTACGTCCGATTTAGTTTTATTGGAAATACGTTAAATTTAAACATGTATGGTGTCTCACATATTATATTTTATTTAAAATAGCTTACATAAATGAAAAAAAAATCCCCGTTCCCCGTTGGGGATGTGGATGTGGATGTGATCGTATTCCCCGACGGGGATGGGGACGGGAACGAGGATGAAGATGAAGGATCGGGGATGGGGATTGAGGTCCCCACCCCATTCCTATGCCTACATTTTGTCATACATCGAGAAAATGGCCACAACCATTTCTCCTTCAATGTGTACAACAAAAGGGTTATAATAGTTGTACTTCATTAACATATCATGTATATGTTAAAAGACTATAATAAAACAAAACAAAATAAAACACGGTTAATGGTGTCTAAAGCGTAAAATGCGTCCAAAGGAAAACATGATCAAGTTGGTTCCAACTTATTACTTGATACACTGTCATATTAAAGGGATGTTTACTTTTGATTTAATAGGTTTAATAGCTGACTGAGCTTATTTGCATGACATTTTGAGATATTTACTTGTATCTTAATGAAAATTAGATGGGCTTATTCACACAACCTAAATAGCTTACTTGTCCAAATTCATTCAAAATTTTACCTCCCTTACCCCTTAGATAAAAGAGCGTCCCTAGAAAGAAAAGAAAAACTTAGTCGCTCATTTTTCCCAATCTCCTCCTCCACTCTCTTCTTATTCTTCAAGAGATTGATTGACAATCGAGGTCCTAAGACATTCCACCACAATTATCTTCTTCCCAATCTCCTTCTCGCTCAAATCTATCTCTTTCTCCAAGAACCGTAGTGGATCGTCTTTGCAGTGATTGAATACTTCGAATTCTTGATGAATGAGTTGGAGATTGAGAATAAGAAGAATAGAGTATACTTTTTGCGTTGAATACTTCGAATTTATGTGATGAACTCTTTGAATTTTTTTTATATTTTTTTACAGCTCGTTTTCATTTTGGTTGTTACATTTGGATTTTTTTATTAAGGCTTATGGATTTTTGGATGATATGATGAATTTATAATATTATGTTTTGATGTTCAAATAGTTGCTTGAAAAATAAACAACAATTTATCAAACAACCTTAATTTAAGTTGAGGGGTAGATCGGTCATTTCTGTCATTAGATTGTAGATTTAGAAAGAAAAAAAAAGTAAACAACGACGCGTTGTTTTCAGAAAGACAAATTTATCAATAAAAGACTTAATAGAAATTTTGGTAAACAAACCCCTAAGTCGTCGTATACAAGCATTATAGCATGTCAATATGGAGTTTTCGTTATTTATCAAAGACAATAATATATGTATATTTGTGTGTATATGTGTGTGGGGCAATGTTCAGGGGAAAACCCTATAAACACGAAAAACTGGGGAACACCCTGGTAGCCCTTGATCTGGACGGTATACACTTGTGCATACAAGTAATTTGTAACATGCACACGTGCATATGTACAAATGCATAAAAAC
Organism: Arctium lappa; assembly: GCA_023525745.1. Taxonomy (NCBI): domain Eukaryota; kingdom Viridiplantae; phylum Streptophyta; class Magnoliopsida; order Asterales; family Asteraceae; genus Arctium; species Arctium lappa. Next base: position 20,003,860 of record CM042050.1, read on the forward strand.
TAAAAAAAACAACTTAATTTACTTGTATGCACAAATGCATAACGTTCGGTTCAAGGGTTACTAGGGTGTTCCCCAGTTTTCCATTTTTTTGAGGTTTTCCATTTTTTTGAGGTTTTCCATTCAACCTCCCTATATATATATATATGTGTACATAGTGTGTGTGTATACTGTGTTTAGCAATTTAGCTAATGAGCTGGCTGAGAGCTGAAAAACTAGCTTATGAACTAACTACATTAAAAAAAACTCAACTAATAAGCTAGTTGAATAATGTAAAATGACCAAGAAACACTTTTTAAAAATTAGTATATTAATTAATGTATATAAAACAAATCAATAATACTATAATATATTAATTAATACAAAATATATGGTAAAAAAGTAAAATAATATAATATGTTAATCAATATAATTTTTAATATATAATAACATTATAAGTTTTGGATTGTATATATAATCAAATACGAATTTTTTAGAAAATATCTACACTAAATGATGATTTCTAAATAATTATTACATATAATCTGAATAAAAATAAAGTTGGTCAACAATTTCTAGAAAAAATTAAACTAAATATTTTATTATTATCATTTATTAAAGTTTTATTATTTATAAAACAAAAAATATAACTTTAATTTATGTAATTTACAAAAATAGTTTTTTAAATTATTATATTTAATTTTCGACCAGTAATTATATTGAATAATAATAATAATATAAAAATATTTGATAACATTAATGATAGTTATAAATAATTTACAATTAATATTAACGAATAATTTACAATTAAAATTAATTAATAATTTGAAATTAGTATTAATTAGCAATTAATAATAACTTTTAATTTATATTTATTAGTAATTGATAGTAATAAATAAAGTTAATATTAATTAGGTGATATAATCGAAAGAGAATTGCAAAAAAAACCTTATAAAGCTTATAAGCTATTTTTTATTTCTTTAAACAAGACTTTTACAACTAATTCAAAAAATAAGCTAGCTTATATCTACGAAACATGACATATTGATAGAATCATAGAAAACACATCAAAAAACAAGGTAAGAATGACTCCAACCAGGTCAGAGGAACTAGTAACTAATCAGTTATAACTTTACAGACATTGGTTACTATTTAAAGAGTCAATGCTAACAAGATATGTACAATAAATTTTATTTATTTATTATTTTCATCTCAAAATTTTGGACAAAAACCACCCACATGTAATATAACAAAAGTTATTAATGGATGAATAAAGCAAAGTGGTCACAATAAGATAAAAAGGGGGACCAAATACTTTTTTGTACATTTTTGTCAAATGATGAATGCTCAATGGGCAATTTTTTTTTTCTGAATATAACACATTGCAACAAAATGATTTTTTTTCTTTGAATTTTGTGAATCACATTCACAAGGTTTAAATATCACAACAAAACGAGTTTGTTAGAATATTTAACAGTACTAATAATAAAAGAAGTTATTAAAACTTTTAAATTTATAAAATTAATAGTTGTGTATTTTATACCAACACATCATTATAAATTGTTAAAACAAAGTTAGTTGACTTAATAAGTTATATCATTCGTTGTTTTGATGAAGTTGAATAATCTAATAAGACTTAATAAGTAAATCGTCCAATAGAATTTTTGTGGAACATTTTTTATAAAACATTTTTTTTATCTTTGTCAATACCACTTTCTTAAATGACAATAAACAAGTTCACATGGAATAACATCAATGGTTGGTCTCTAAATGATGAGGCCATGATTAGATGGCTCACATGAAAAGTAGATAATCCTTGACAGCATCTCCAACAACCATGATATAATTTTTTTTAAAATAAAGTACAAAAAGTTAAAATCTCTAACAAAATTACATTCAACTCCAACAACTACTCTATTTTAACATGAGTGTTGTTAAGAGTACCCCCTCTACCAATTAGATACCCCCTCCTACAAACCTATTCTCCTCACATACCTGACATAATTCAAAAATTTAGATTTTAAAATATTTTAATATATATACTTACAATTTATACCCCTACAATTATTTAGTTAATTTACTTTATATCTTTTACTTTTTAAATTTTCATTTTACACCATTATCATATTAACACATATAATCGTATATTAACTAAAATACGTTTAAAAAATACGTTTTAATTTTAACAAGTTACACCATTATAATTGTCTCTTCGATACCTTCGAAATGAGTTCAATATTGAATATTTTTTTATTTAATTATTTTATTATATTTTCAAAATAAGTTAAAAAATACGTTTTAAAATACGTTAAGTAAATCGATATCATGCATTAACTCTGAATTAATTTGTTATGTATTTTCAATCATATTTCATTTTTGTTTTATTTTTGTCCATATTGATGTAAGTTGTATACCTTTATAATTTATCTGATTATAAATTTTTAATTAATTCAATAAAAAAAATCTAATATAGATAGATATAGATTTGTATACCTTGTTTTTTTTCTACAATAACCGTTACAAATATTTATCGGTATGTTATCTTTTATATATATATATATATATATATATATATATATATGTATAGTAAAATTGATACGTATTTATTCTATTTTGTAATAGTACTAAATCAATAATGAAACAAAATAAAAAACCGGGTAAATTTCGTAAAAACAACCACCGTTAATCATCATTCCCAAACTACCTTTTCCCTATTTTTTTAATAAACTTAAATTCGAAAATTTTCTCAACCGTCGATCAAAATAATGGATGACCTAGATTGGTTTATATAGTTCACAAGATTAAATAGGTTTATAAAAGAAGCTTCCTCTATTTATATATATAAACAAATATAAATGAACATAAACATACATAAGCGAACGTAAACGAACGAACATAAATGAACGAATGTTCACGAACGTAAATGAACGAACGAAACCATTGTTCATGTTCGCTCATTTAACTAAACGAACAAAAAAATGTGTTCATGTTTGTTCATTTATTAAATAAACGAACTAACGTTCGATGTGATGCATTTTTTCTTTTTCTTTTTAAAAAAAATCGATTAAACAAGATACAATATATAACATATAATAATATAATTAAATCAAAAAATATTCAATATTGGGTTCATTTCGAAGGTATCGACGAAATGATTATAATGGTGTAACTTGTTAAAATTAAAAAAAATATTTTTTTAACGTATTTTAGTTAATATACGATTATATGTGTTAATATGATGAAAGTGTAAAATGAAAATGATAAAACTAAAAGATATAAAGTAAATCTATTAAATGAGTTCACGGACTAAAACTGTAACTATGAATTAAAAATAACAAAAATCGATGGATTGTGAGTGGGGAGGGGGTATACTTTATGAGAAAATTTGCACGGGTTAGGGATATATTATCCCAAATATCTATCATCAATTATATTATTAAAATATTCAATATATTTAATAAAATATTATTTTTCTCTTCTAAACACACAACTATAATGTCTCTTATTGGTGAAAAAGAATTTTAATATTATTTCTCTCTATTAAATAGAAGTTTTAGAGGTTTGTTCAAATTTGGAGATTTTTACTTTTTCTATCTTTTTTTCTCTATTTTAGCATATGGTATAACATAGCTGTTGGAGCAAAAAAATTGTTAAAATCTCACTTTTTTCTATTTTAACATAGCTGTTGGAGATGCTCTAATTAATCAATAAACAGGTTCAACTAGTAATCGACTGATCTAGATGACATCTATTCATATTTTCCACTTAATTAATTCTCGATAAATCATAATCAACTCATATATAAAAAATTCAGTCTGTATTTTCTAGTATATGATACTGATCATAGAGACAATGACAACTAAAATAAATAAAAATTGTCAAACAAGTGAAAATGACTTCCAAATTATTTTCATTTGGTCCAAGTATTTATTTGGACCATGAAACCACTGACATCGATGTTATGTGATATTAAATGAACATGTTTTTTTTTGTATTAATTTTATTTTAAATTAATTATTATACCAAAATGTATTAAACAACATTAAATCATTTTAATTGTATGCCAAAAAGAATATTACCTACTTTGACATATGATATAAATGAAGGTGCATACGTTTCTTTCCAAAACTTAATTTGTCTTTTATTTATATTATTAAATGATAATTATTGATGTTATATTATTATGCATGTGTAATTAAGACAAGAAAGATAAAATCTTTCCATAACTTTTATATCTAATCTCTCTCTCTCTTTTTTTTTTTTAATATAAGAAGTTTATCATATACATGTACTTAGGATTAGGTTCATTTGAGAAATGATAAAAATATGAGATATAAAAAATGTTCATAGTCATTTATCTGGTCAACATTTGCAGATTTGACCATGAAGCACCGGATAATTTTTTGTGTGGTCTGTAGAAGATAGAGGGGTAGTTTCATAAAATATGCGGGACGAGTCTATATGTGAATTACACTGGTTCACATATGAACATATAGTTCATATGTGAATCATACATGTTCATATATGAACTCATCCCGTGTATTTATAAAAATTACGAAACTGTCTTATTTTTGGAATAGCCGTAACTTTTGACCAGTTAAACTCATAATTGTTGACCAGTTAAAGACGCAATATTTGACCGGTCAAAGCCAGTCTTGACCGACTGAAAGACTAGGATTACTTCTTTATTTCTCATATATTTAACATTTCTCATATATTTATCTTGACCGAAGTTTATTATATACATGTACTTAAAGGATAAAGGTCTAAGCATATGATGGTTTCATGTATGCTTACGAAAAGCAAGGCAAATTCGTAATTGGTGAGCCACATTCAACCAAAACACACACACACACACATATATATATATCAAGGTTCTAAATGGCGTGAGACGTGGCGTGGCGGTGAGGCCAAACCTTAAGCCTTAGGAGCCACGACGAAGACATGGCATTTTCAAGGTGTGACTTATGGCGTCATTTTTCTAATTCGTATATAATATCATATATAAAAATATTTGTTTTGTAGTGTTACTCAATGAGTCAATAACAATAAGCAGGTTAAATTATGGTATATATTAAAAAACTTGCAAATAAGACATTAAAAACGTAAAAGAAAATCAAATATTGCATTACGAAGTTGTGCATTAGGCCATGGCGTGTCACGGGCATATACGAGTTTTTTAGAACGGTGATATATATAGAGGGTTAGGTTCTGATTAGAAGTTGAGTTAACGATGAGAAGCATGAGAAGTGGTTATCGACCGTTTGATGAGAAATGGAAGCACATTAGAATGAGATGTACCGAGATGCACCAGATCAATTCCCTTCTAGCCGCAATTTATAGAAGGACTTAAGATTAAAAGAGATCAACTGTTCAGATCCACTTCTCACCGTTAACTCAACTTCTCACACGATCCTTCGCAATATATATATATATATATATATATATAGAGAGAGAGAGAGAGAGAGAGAGGTAGGTTATTATGCAACATTTTACATGGTGCAACCCATGCAACCCCTCTATCCACCACTCATTTTATTTTCATAATTTTTAATTAAAAAGGTGAAAATAAAATGAGTGGTAGATAGGTGGGTTGCATGGGTTGCACCATTAAAAAGGGTTGCATTTGAACACCCCCCCTCTCTCTCTCTCTATATATATATATATATATATATATATGCAAAGGATCATGTGAGAAATTGATGTCAACGTGAGAATCGTAAGAAGTGGTTCTGAACTATCCATCACTTTTATTAATCTCATGCCCTGCCATGAATCACGTTTTATCCTATTATACATTCATTTCTCATCCAACAGTTAATAACCAATTCTCACTTATCACCGGAACCCAACCCCATATATATAATCAAAATAAGGAGGATCAAACGAGAATATAATCAAAAATAAGAGAACACGAGAACTACCAAATTACATATGATTTTGCACTAAAATCATATGTGATTACGAAACACAATCAACGCAAGGGTGTGATAACGATTTGGTCTGCGACCTAGATCACGTAATCACATGTGATTTTACAAGTGAATAAAGTACAAATACCGTTCTTGTATTTTTCTTATTTGATTATTATTCTCGTTTGAAACTGATTGTATATATTATATGCAAAATAAATAAAAATACCATTGTATTTAATAGTTGTTATTTAGATATTCTGAAGATAGAATTTATTAATTATATACATACAATTATATTAACTATATTATTTTCTTCCAAATTTAAATATATTATCAATAACATTTATAGTAACAAAAAGTCCTGTCATCCATTCATTTATTCTAGAATTAAATATTCATATTGGTCATTGGCCGTTTACCAAATGATTATCCCGGGTAAAAATCAAGTCATATTCCCCACTTATCGTACAAAATTCTTGCACTTTGTCATGTTTGTTACCGGGTAAGATTTTCAATCATTGTCATCATCATCAGGTAAGACAGGGGTGTCGTTTATCAAACACTAGCAAAGTAAGCGTTTCCCATGTCACTTTACTTGATGAGCATGACAATTAAAAAACCAAAAATCTTACCCGGTAAAAGAAATGACAAAAAAAAAATGTTTATCAAGTAAGTGAGAATGATAACTCTTGTACCTGGTATATGATTCTCGTTCCTTGCCATTCATCCCTCTTACTCGATAAGATATCGATCATCACCATGTTCACCCGGTAAGATAAATAATTCGATAAATATTTGAGAAATGACCAGATAATCGCTTAATTATTCGATTAGTGTTTAGTTAAAATACCCTTAATTTATTTAAAGTTGGACCATAAGTATTATGATTAATGTGATTATATTATAAATATATATATATATATATATATATATATATATGAACATAAGATAATGTTTCTTTAATTACTATATATCAAATTTGGCACATTATCTATATCTAAATATATATATATATATATATATATATATATATATATATATATATATATATATATATTATTCCAAGGTATTTGTGGGCATGGAATTGGTATTGGGATCAACAACAACAACTTGCAATCAAATAAACAATAGTTTATGTGATTCAGTTATGCGCATGCAATATGGTCAAGGAAACCATGATGCAATTAGCAGAATTATGAAATTATATATATATATATATATATATAAAGAAAAAAAATAAAAATATAGTGACATTTTTATATATATGTTATGGCAATTAATTAAAAGAATGATGTGTACCTCCATTAAGCCATAGAAGTAGAGGCTTCTCATGAGGAGTTTGTGCAGCTTCAAAAAACCAATAAAACAGTGCTCTACCATGGCTTTCATTGACTGTAATATAACCAGCATACTGATCGAACCCCACCGGTGGCTGCCCCGGAAGATTCCTCACCCGATCACCGTCTTGTTCAACCAATGCTTGCCCGCTCGGCTCTTGCCGCCCCGAAACCACCACACCCCACCACAAACTCATGATAAGGAGAATAATTCTACAAGTCCTTGAGGTGTTCATCCTCTATGTGTTTGTGTTAAAATGATTGAATGACAGATAGTATGACTATATATATATATATACACACACATATACATAATATATATATATATATACATACTCTCTCTCTCTCTCTCTCTCTCTACACAGAAAAGTCTATTTGACCATAAATGTATAGGTAGCAAGTTTCATTTTCATGTTGGAAATTTCCATTTGGACCCTACTCAATAACTTGGTGTTATTTTTTTTCTATGACAAATTGCATTAAATTACCTTTCAAAACCTCTTATTTACAGAAGAGTGATTGAGATATATAATCTTAAATGATATTTTTAATTAAATTAATGGTCTTTTAACTGATTAGAGCATCTCTGATATATATTCTACAAAAATGAAGAAAATGATGATTTTAGGGATTTTAAACAGGTTTTTATTCCAACAGGTTCTTCAAAACATTTCTCCAAAATAGAGAAACTAGGAAGTTTGAAGAATTCTTCATAAATGGTTGTGATGAGAGAAAAAAAATATTTTTTTAATTATATTCGATCAAATAATAAAACATTGAAAGTAATTGTTTAGTAAAGAAAATTAAATAATATTTTATTAAAATTTATGAAATATTTTTATAATATAATCAATGGTAAGTAATCATCAAAATAGAGAAGTTGTTGGAGTTAAAGATTTTTTTATGGGTGAAAATTTTGAATTTGTATTCTCTATTATGGAAAATCTGCTAAATGAAAATTGATTTTAATTAATGCCATATACTTAAATATCTTTTCTGAAAAATATGAATGAGCTCAAAATTGATTTTTTTTTTTTTCCTAATATGAAAAAGGTTCTAAAAGTTGATTTCCTAAAAATGAAAAAAATTGAAAGTAGGTCTCTAAAATAAAGATTTTAAAAGTTGGTTTATGAAAATAAAAAGATGAACTTGGTTCCATTTTGTTATGGTTAGAGCATCTCCAACAACTTTATTAAAAAAAAAATGTGTTTTTGTTCTCTAAACCTCTCCAACAACTTTGCTATCTTGTTTGTTATAATAGAAAAAACTTGAAATTTTTCTAAGTTTAGAGAATTCTCTAAAATTTGATGGTAGGAGAGAGAGAAATGATTATTTTATTCAATCCCACCAATGAGATTCAATTTTTATTATTTTACTTTAAATTTTTTTAAAGTGTATTGGGATGATAAATTAGAGAATATTATAATAATATAAGTTATTTTAAAATATCTAAAATAGTAAATCTGTTGGAGTTTAATGTAATACATTTTAGAGATTTTCACTTTTGGTTCTCTATTTTAGAAAAATTATAGAAAAGTTGTTGGAGCATTGCTAAAATAGAAAAAAATGGTTTTTTCTTTGTTTTTCCTTTCCAACAGTTTTCCTATATGGTTTGCTAAAATAGAGAAAGATCAAAAAATCTCTAAATATAGAAAATTCTCTATAATCTTTAAATTGGAGAGAGAAAATATTATTTTATTCAATCCAACCAATAAGATTCAATTTTTAACATTTTATTTTAAGTTTTTTTTTAAAAAAAATGTATTGGAATGATAAATTATGGAATATTATAATAATATAAATAATGATTGATTCTCTAAAATAGAAAAACCGTTGGAGTTATAAGAAAATGTTTTTAGATATTTTGACTTTCCATTCTCTATTTTAGAAAAAATTTAACAATGTTGTTGGAGATGCTCTTATGTCCTTCTTTTTAGGAAAATTAATTAAAATACCCGTATTTCGATCCCGTATTACCGAAATACCCCAAATCTCTCTCATTTTGCCGAAATACCCCAAATCTCTCTCATTTTTAGAAGTGTTCCCCCATTATTATAAAACCCTATGGTCCCCAATTCAAACCCCACCCCACACAACCACTTCCTCTCTTCTACTTCTAACTCTCTCTTCTATCTCGTGTATATCATGCTCGGATTTCAACTCGATTTATTGGAGTTTTAGCAATCTTTGATATGTCTCGTCTACTTACTTTGGTAAGTTTTCTTTTAACCCCATTGTAGTTTATATTTTATAAAATATTTGTTGTGTGTTATTTAGACTATGTGTTTGATTATGCGTTTATTTTAGAGATTATGTGTTATGTTTATGTTGTTAATATGCTAGAGTATTTCGTGTTTTTTAGAGTGTTGCGTTAATTTTAGAGTGTTACGTTAATTTTAGAGGTTGCGATAATTTTAGAGATTGCGTTAATTTTAGAGTGTTTCATTACTTTTAGAGGTTGCGTTAATTTTAGAGTGTTGCTTTAATTTTAGAGTGTTACGTTAATTTTAGAGAGATTGCGTTCATTTTAGAGAGATTGCGTTCATTTTAGAGGTTGCGATAATTTTAGAGGTTGCGTTAATTTTAGAGTGTTGCTTTAATTTTAGAGAGATTGCGTTAATTTTAGAGTGTTGCGTTAATTTTAGAGTGTTGCTTGATATTATATTGTATGTTTGGGGTCATTTTGGCATTATTATAAGAAGATTAAATTGATATCTTGCTATTCTTTGGTTGGGTTGTTACATAAAGTTTTTTATTTGGTACATATTTCCAAAAACATTTAATTAAATGAAATGAAATATCTAAATGTGATACATTTTTTTTATTAAGAAACGTAAATAAATTTCGATTTTTATCTAAAATAAATAAGAAATAACGATACAGTTTTTAAACCCAACTTTAAATAAATATTTTTGGAAAGTGTAGACAAAGTTTCATATATATATTTTTGCGTTAATTTTAGAGTGTTGCTTTAATTTTAGAGATATTGCGTTAATTCTAGAGTGTTGCTTTAATTTTAGAGTGTTGCTTTACTTTTAAATATTTTAGAGTGTTGCGTTAATTTTAAAGTGTTGCGTTAGTTTTAGAGAGATTGTGTTAATTTTAGAGTGTTGTTTTAATTTTAGAGTGTTGCGTTAATTTTAGAGTGTTGCTTTAATTTTAGAGTGTTGCGTTAATTTTAAATATTTTAGAGATTGCGTTAATTTTAGAGTGATGCGTTAATTTTAGAGTGTTGCTTTAATTTTAGAGAGATTGCGTTAATTTTAGAGTGTTGTGTTTTTTTTAAATAACTATAATCATAAACCTTTTAATTGCAACATATCGATTTGGATTTTGTCAAACGGGTGTAAATAACCCTAAGGTTTGTAGGGATTTAAGCAATCCATGTGATTCCCCTACTACCTGGAAGTCCAATAGATTGAGTGATTTCTTTTCTAAACTTAATAAATAAACGAAATCAACAAAACGTAGGTCTCCTTAACTTTGCAAAAAAACAGAAATATTAACTTTAACCAAAAGTCGTTGTCTTTTATTCGTTACTATGTAGGAGGATTTTCATTACGTCGATCTGTCTTTCAAAACACGCCTTGGGTTCGCCAAGGAAATTAGAGATATTTTTGCAGTCTGTCCACCGGAACGGGCACAAAACTTACATCAAATATTCGGACGGACACCGTTTGGTCCATGGCTGGAGCTTTCCAATACTGCGCAGGACCCCCTCCTAGTCTACATGTTTTTACAGTTCGAGGTTGACGTAATGAATGCCGATGAGGAGGAAATGTACTTCGATGTCCGTATCAGGTCACTAGTAGACTTCTCTTTGTTCAGCAACTTCGTCTTCGATTCAGCTATGAACATCTGTTGACGCGAGACTTGTCTTCAGGGATTACGTTTGGATGTTTATTTCTGAAACTATTAGTGATAACTGAACAGACTCAGTCTGATCACTGATAGTGAAACACTAATACATAGAAATGCTTATAAGAAAGACTATCATCGATAACTGAACATACTCAGTCTGATCGATGATGGTGAAACACTAATACATATTAAAACGTAATTTTCACTAAGTATAGAAGAGGGTCGTTATCAAATCACTGAGAGAGTTTGGATCAACAATCTCCCCCTATTTGATAATGACAAAGTAACTAAAGAAAATTACTTTATAATTCAAAATGATGGAATAATCAGGACTCGTAACATACATGTCCCAATTACTATTTTGAGGGATCTTTTACAGCACTGATGAAGTTAAGTACTTTACTGAAATTTCATTAATCCAAGAAGAGAATTACAAGGAATGAAAATTACAAGTAAATAACTAACTACTGTAAGTTCAACTAATAGATTACAGAAAAGAAAGCTAATCTATCAGTTATAAGAAGACTTAGGAGGATTTATCATATACTCAGGTATTTCTTCTCCTTTCTGTCTTCGTTCCAAAGATTCTTGGCTGATAATTTCTTTAATTTTCTCAGCAGTAGGGAAGAAGTCACACCATAAGCATAAGAGATCCTTGAGATGATTCAGAGGACAAATAGGAATCTCAGAGACTCTTTGAAATCTGAGTTCCTCATCATCATCTCTGAAGAATATTCCATAAGGATTGTCAATTACTTGACCAGCTTGGAAAGGACCACCAGGAGGCAGAGATAAATCCAGAACTGAAAGATCGGAAGAAGGACCAAACAGTGCATCTCTTGAAAATTTGATAGAAGTTTCATTCCTGATGATGGCGACGTCTTCAGAGGAGAAGGACCCAATTCTTCTCTTGAGTTTCTTGGGATTGGGAGGGATAGGAGATGGCAGATTCAATACAGAAGTGACTCTTTGATGAGAGCTTTAAGAAGTCCTTCAACGTAGCCTCTGTATGTAGATTTCGATTTCTTCAGCGCATCCCAGAATTCTATCCACTCTGTAAACCCGAAGCCTTCAAGTTTGGAAACGTACATAGCTTTCTGAGTTCCATCCTCTCTGGTAATCTCCATGGTCACTGAGAGTTGATCCTTTTTCTTGCGACCAGAGATGGTCACGGCTGTTATTGGAAGAAGATCAAAGCGATAATCCATCTTCTGTTTACACCATTCGATAGACTTATCGTTGATCTCTTGTTCTTTGGAGCGTTCCTCTTCAATTTCTTTCAGCAGTGCAACTTGAACTTCCACAGGCTTTCTTTTCAGCTTTTTGTCCTTAACTTGAGAAGATTGAATCTTTAAAGCGAGTTGGGCATCTCGTCTACATTTAGCGAACAGTTTCTCAGCTTTGGCAGATTCTTCTCGTTCAGCATCAGTGAGGAAGTCGAGCTCTGAGAAGGATGTTTGAAGAGGAATTTTCAATCGTTGACTTTCTAGTTGAGCGATCATTTCAACTCTTTTCTTCATCACTTTCTCTAACCATTTAGATGGTTGAGAAGGCCTTCCTGGATGGACCAGGGAATCTTCTTCTTCTTCTTCATCAATCTCAGCGATAGAGATTGGGATTATGTCTTCAGCGATAGTAGCTGGAATTATTTGTAGTTCAGAACCCTTAAGTAGGGGTGAGAACTGTCTGGATAGAAAATGAAGGGATAAGTGTATATTTTTAGAAAAAGAGAGATAAAGGCTAGAAGGAAATAGGGGTTTGGAAAGAGTAGGAGAGTGGTACAATAGAAAGACATACCTGAGAAGGATGCTCCCCCTCAGATTGTGATCCAGTCCTTAAGCATACTTCACCGATTGGTTGCTTGTCTTTGCTTTGCGAAGGAGCGCTTGAAGATGTATCACCTTTCACCCCTGCTTTGACAACCTCTTGCGAAGTTGTCCCTGATTCGTTCGGCTTGGAGAACCACATAGATTGGTCTTCTTCATCGTCGCCGTCATCATTGGAGGGTTGATCCTTTTCTTGATCAACAAGATCTAGATCATCTTCCTCTTCATCGTCTTTTTCCTCATCATCTTCAAAGAGAAGAGAATGAATAGATGAGAGTTCTTTTGCCTTCTCCCCCTCTTTGTCATTATCAACGACAGGGGGTTGTTCAGCTGCTGGAGTAGTTGTTGAAGCTTTTAGCACTTGAACGTCAGCCTCCAGACGCTTGACTCGTTCTTCAACTGCAGGGATGTCGCATGTGGCATCATGGATGAATTCCACAGCGATGTTGAGATTTGTCCGATCATCTTCAGTGAAGGAGGGAGGTAGCGCTGGAGCTGGTGCAGTCACCTTTTGGAGAAGTTGCTGAAGAAGGGACGTGCAGAGATCAACCTTAGAAGAGAGATCTCGAACTTCAGTGGTAAGAGACTCAAATCGCCCCTGAAAGAGTTGAGAGGACTCTCTGAGTTGGACGACTTGTTCTTCTACAGCTGAAAGTTGGGAGTTCTCAACTTTGGATGAGCAGGTGGCTGTCAACCTCTTCAGCTCCTCACCAGCCTGATTGATGGCACTGGTGGTGTTGTTGATGGTGTTGGTGAGAGCGTCCACCTTTTCTCCCAGACTGTTGACATGCGTGTCAACAGACGCCAAACTAGGACCTGAAAATGATATTAGTTCAGATACGGGCTTATTTGGAGAGGTGGGGAAAGAAGTGTTTAGGATAATAGGTTTACCTGACGTATCAAACATTTTGTAGAACTGCAAAGATTCCTCAAACGTTTGATGTTCAGGTCCTATAGGTAAAGAGGTGGTAGCGGGTCCAGAGACCAAAGGAGGAGAGAGAAGAGTTATGGGGATAGAAGTAGGGTTGGGGTTAATCTCAGCGGATGAGATAGTAGGTGGGGTCACTGATGATGTGACAGCGATTGAAATCGCTGACACGGCAGGTTGAGTGACTTCTGGAGTTGTGGAGGAAAGACCCACAAATGCATCTAAGGTAGCTTGTTGAGAAGCTCCCTCAGGTATAGTACTAGAGGGTGTACTTTACTTAGCCTTTTTGGCCTTCTTAGAAGGACCAATCGGACTAGCTGATGGTCGTTTGGAAGTAGTGGTAGCGACAGGGATAGCAGACGAAGGAACCGTCTGCGTGGTCGCTGAAAAATAAGAAGAATGGAGAGATAGACGAGAGCGAAGGAGAGAGATACTTACCTCGTTGGTGAGCGGTTTTACCTCCAGTGATCGTTGACCTATCCTGGCAAAAGTGCCATCATCTTTGGTGGGATAGGTGTTGGGATAGAGGAACTTGATATACGTACATATGAAACGTACGTACGAGATCTTGGGATCTCGTTCAGGCTTCTCTAATCTCGACCTCAGGTCTTCAAAGATGGCAGTGGCGTAGTCAAAGTTTTGACCAGCGATAACTGAGTAGGCCATTTGCAGTTGTGTTTTGCTGGCTTGATCCAGCGAACCACTCTTCCCGCTCATGCACTGAATTATGTGCGAGAAGATGAAGTTCAGTTGTGAAGGCATCTGAGCTTTGAGAATCTTGGTGAGCTTTTTGTTGGGAATAGAAGATCTCGGTTTGTTTTCCCAACAATAGCCCATTGCATCCAGAAAGGATATCAGCTCAGCATCAGTGGGGAGTGCGTCGAACCCACTCTTTGGTTTGTCAGGGAATCTCAAAGATTTCCTGAGGCTAAGAGCGGTCATGCTCCCTGGCCCCAAATCCGTGCTGAAGGAGATAGCAGGGACTCGTTCACCTTTTTTGTTGGTGAGTTCAGTTGCATCAGCAGTGAACCAGAACTGCTGGAGTAGAGTCTTTGAAGGCTTAGGATCCACAGTGATCGCGTAAGCTATGCATGATTGTTTGAGAAATTCAGCAGCTTCCACCAGATGTGGGTATTTGTCAGCTTTAAAGTCGAGTCTTCCCAAGTGATTACATTTAGTAATCTCAACTTCAGTAATAGCGAATCGAACATGCTTGGAAGCAACGATTGAAGATTGTGCCATTTCTGTTATGGAAAGAAGCATAATAGAAGAAATGATTATGATTAAAAAATAATATGATTACCAGTTTTCATAGATGAAGGGAAACTGGAAAAATATCAAGTTATTTTTAGGAATAGAAAAATAGTGTTCTGGGTAGAAAGAATGAAGAACACTTTAAAAACCAAAAGGTTTTTATTTTAAAAAAACATAAAATCAGAAAGAATGATTTTTAGTTTTTAAACAAAAACGTTTTATAAAATCCATGAAGAACAAGAACGAGTAGGATTTTAAAAAGAATAGAAAGCATACGAACAATGCACATAAACATGAAATAAACCTGTTTATTTTGAAGAAGAAGAGTTGCAGATTCAATATTCTGGGTTTACTTGCTTGAGTGTTCTTGAGAAAGAGTGTTTCTTGCTATGAAAGTTTTGAAAGCGTAAACCGTATAAAGGAGAGAAGAATTCCTTTTATACAAAGAGATAGAGGAGAGAGAAGAAATGAAGCGGGAAGAAAAATCATCATGACATTGACACGTTCCACAAAGTTGATTGGATAGAAGAGCAACGGACGAACGTGTCAGAAAAGGCGTGTCGTGAATTATCCGCTCAAATGACGTCATGGGAGAGAGAGACGTTTCATTTTTCCGTTTTGAAATTATCACTGAAGAAAAAAATCAGCGATAGATTTTCCTTTTTGAAAGTATCCCTGATGGTAAAGATAGGGATAGATTTTTCTTTTAAAGGATCACTGACCAGAAATATCCGTGATTAGTGTATTTTTCAAAAGCTTTTAATCATTTGAAGAAGGTTCAGTGATTAAAGTTTATATTTTGAAGAAAAACATAACTGAGTTAAGATTCAGTTGAGAGAACATACCTGAGAGTCAGAATGTTTATCAGAGAACAATGAGAGGGGAACTTTTGATTACTGGCATAATACATGAACGTTGAAGATTTACTCTTCGAGGTTCAGCATTCCAAGCTCACTGATGAGAAAGTTGAACCTTGTCTCATCAAGAGGTTTGGTAAATAAATCAGCAAGCTGAAAGTCAGTAGGAATAAAGTGAAGTTCAATATCACCATTCATCACATGATCTCTGATAAAGTGATATCTGATCTCTATGTGTTTTGTCTTTGAATGTAGCACTGGATTATTTGCTATGGCTATAGCACTAGTGCTGTCGCAATAGATAGGAATTTTTGACAGCTGAAGGTCATAATCTAATAGTTGATTTCTCATCCATAAGATTTGAGAACAACAGCTTCCAGCGGCTACGTATTCAGCTTCAGCTGTGGAAGTGGACACAAAATTTTGCTTCTTGCTTGTCCAACTTACCAGCTTTCCTCCCAAGAGTTGACATCCACCAGTGGTACTCTTTCTGTCAAGTTTACATCCTGCAAAATCACTATCAGAATAACCAGTTAGATCGAACCCTGAGTCTTTGGGATACCAAAGACCGAGGTTAGGAGTTCCTTTCAGATATCTGAAAATTCGCTTTACAGCGATCAGATGGGATTCCTTGGGTTCAGATTGATAGCGTGCACATAAACAAGTAGAGTACATGATGTCAGGTCGGCTTGCTGTGAGATACAGCAGAGAGCCTATCATTCCTCTATAGGCAGTGACATTAACAGGTTTTCCAGAAGGATCTTTGTTAAGTGTCAGGGGTGGTGCCATAGGAGTCTTCATCGCTGAAGTTTGTGTGAGATCAAACTTTTTCAGCATATCTTTAACATACTTACCTTGGCAGATAAAAGTACCTTTGTCAGATTGTTTAATCTGAAGACCAAGAAAATATGTCAGCTCACCCATCATACTCATTTTATATTCTTTCTTCATTCTTTCAGCGAAGCGAGTACACAGAGATGGGTTAGTAGAACCAAATATTATGTCATCAACATATATTTGTACAAGAATTATATGACCTTTTATCTTTCTGAAAAATAACGTATTATCAATTTTGCCACGTTCAAAATTTTCAGAGATAAGAAAAGATGAGAGAGTGTCATACCAAGCTCGAGGGGCTTGTTTTAGACCATAGAGAGCCTTATCCAATTTATAGACATAATTTGGATACTTAGGATCATAAAATCCTGGTGGTTGTTCTACATAGACTTCTTCATTCAGCTTTCCATTTAGGAACGCTGATTTTACGTCCATTTGATACACAATGAAATCTTTATAGACTGCATAAGCTAAGAATAGTCGAATTGCTTCGAGCCTAGCCACAGGGGCAAAGGTTTCATCATAGTCTATGCCTTCCTCTTGTCTGTATCCCTGAGCAACAAGTCGAGCCTTGTTGCGGGTTACAGTTCCATGTTCATCTAACTTGTTTCTAAACACCCATTTGGTGCCTATAACAGTTTTATCAGATGGTCTAGGAACGAGATTCCAAACTTTGTTACGAGTAAACTCAGTCAGCTCTTCTTGCATAGCGCTGACCCAGTTTGGATCTCTGAGGGCATCATCAGTCTTCTTTGGTTCTATTAACGAGAGAAAGTTTACAAAGAGACAGATATTACCTGATCTTCGTCGTGTCTGAATACCTGCATCTGGATCACCAAGAATTTGATCTATTGGGTGATCTTTGGTCCATCGCTGAGCTGGAGCATTATTGCTTAACTCAGAGGTTGGATCAACAATTGGAATGTTTACTGATGAGGATGATTGAGGTTCATCAGCGATTAACTGTTGAGTAGATTCACTGGAGAGATTTTCAGGCGAAGGCAGATTTGATGGTAGGAGTGTGTTTAGAGGTTCAGCTGAAACCCATGAGGTGGATTCAGCGGTAGGATGTATAATGTTTGTATCATCATCAGCGACTGGAGGATCTGAATGCTGATGGTTTGGAAAGGAAGGTTCAGTTTCTCTATAGTGAGAAAGCATCCAAGCATTTAACTCTTCATTGTCAGCGATTGGTTTGGAGTTCGCTGATCGAGTTTCATCAAAAGTAACGTGAATTGTTTCTTCTACGGTTTGTCTTCTCTTGTTGAAGACTCTGTAGGTTTTGGAGATGGAGGAATATCCTAGAAATATTCCATCATCAACTTTTGGGTCGAACTTTCCAAGTTGATCTCTGTTGTTTAAGATAAAGCACTGACAACCAAAGATATGAAGAAAGCTGATAGAAGGCTTCCTTCCAACAAAAAGTTCATAAGGTGTCTTCCCAAATCGCTTTATTATCAGCGATCTGTTTTGAGTAAAACATGCAGTGTTTACAGCTTCAGCCCAAAATTGAGTAGGGAGATGAGAATCGTTGAGCATTGATCTAGCAGCTTCTATGATCGTTTTGTTTCTTCTTTCAGCGACTCCGTTTTGCTGAGGTGTTCTTACTGAAGAGAAGTTGTGAGAGATTCCCTTTTTCTCAAAGAAATTGTTCAGGGAACTGTTTTTGAATTCAGTTCCATGATCACTTCTTATTGAACGAACAGTAAGATTGTTCAGCACTTCCATCTTTTTTACAAAAGATATTAGTTCTTCTGGAGTATCACTCTTACAGCGAAGAAAGATAACCCAGGTGTAGCGAGAATATTCATCTATAATGACAAGTGTATATTTCTTTCCAGCTATTGATTGGATGTTGACAGGGCCAAACAGATCCATATGTAAGAGCTGAAGAGGACTTGTCACTGAGGAAACTTGTTTCGACTTAAAACTTGCTTTTGTTTGTTTTCCTTTTTCACATGCTGAGCAGAGAGATTCTTTAGCATATGAGTGCTGAGGAAGACCAGAAACCAGTTCCTTAGATGAGAGAGAATTCAGGGTTTTGAAATTTAGATGAGAGAGCCTTTTATGCCATATCCAGTTGACATCAGAAGAGGCCTTAGAGAGAAAACATAAGTTATCAGTGATAGTAGAGTCCATATCTATTACATAGACATTTTCTCTTCGATAACCACTGAGAGCAAGTTTTCCTTTCTCATTTACCACTGAACATGCTTTCTTAGTAAAGCGTACTTCATAGTCTTTATCACATAGCTGACTGATGCTTAGAAGATTGTGCTTCAGTCCATCTACATAAGCGACTCTTCTAAAGGTAGTTGTCCCATTGCTGAGAACACCAAACCCTTGGGTATATCCTTTTCCATTTCCACCAAAAGTCACAGAGGGACCTTTCTCTTCCTTGTATTCAGTGAGCAAGTTTCTTTGTCCAGTCATATGACGAGAACATCCACTATCAAGATACCAGATGCCCTTTGATCCCTGCACACATAAGGAAGATTAAACGTTGTTTGGTACCCACTTTTCAATGGGTCCTTCAGAGTTAGTGGATAAGAAAGGATCAGCTGTCTTCTTAGCAGATGAAGATTCAGCTTCAGTGGTAATCTTCACTTTGGTTAATTTCTTAACCTTTGTGGTATTTTTCACTTTGGTTGATTTTTCAGCCTTGGTGACCTTCTTAGCTTTAGAGGCATTTTTCTTCAATTTAGCTATTTTATCAGCTTCAGTGGCAGTTGGACATTTACTTGCAATATGATCAGTAAAACCACAGTGATAACATTTTCTGTATCTGAAAATGGTTTTAGGATCAGAAGTAGAAGGTTTTGCAAGTTTAAGATGAGCAGGGCCAGGTCCAAGAAGACTTTTTTTTTTAGATCTGGGAGGAATTTTCATTTCTTCAGATCTCGACGGTTTAAGGTCAATCTTCAGCTTTGGAGGACAGAGATCAAAGATTTCTATCGCAGAGCTAGAGGATTGCTTAGCTGAAGGTTTAGAAGGAACTTTCAGCTTTGCTTTCCTGGTTGCCTTCTGAGGAAGGAGAATGGACTTTCCTTTATCCGTGGACTTAGTGTCTTTGGATTTTTCCTCAGGGATGGGATTTGAAGAAGAACAGAGATAGAATTGATTATTTGAAGTGTCAAGGGAGGTGACAAAAGTTCCAAACTTAAGCGAGGAACTCTCTTCCTTAGGATCGTCCTGAGGTGTCCAAAAACCAAGACCAGTTCTGTCACTTTCAGGGGTTTGAGCTTTTATTATCTCAGAGATCTTTGTTGATGATTTGCACCATTTTTCAACATGAGCCTTTTCTGCTTTTAGAGCAACAATGGCTTGTTCACGTTCAATGCTGATGATTTCATTTATAATGACTTGATCTTTCAACTTTTCTTCTAAAAGATTTAGTTCACTGATCTTTTCATGACATCTCTCTAGCTCTTGAGTTAAATGAACATTTTTATTCTCAGCTTGAGTTTTGTCATTTAGGGCATTATAAAGGTCAATCGTCAGCACATCAACAACGCGACTTCTCTCAGCTTCAGGCAGAGAGGGATTTGTAGAGATAGATACCTGAGATGATATGTAGCTCATAGAAGGTTCAGATGGTTCTTCCACTTCTTCTTTAATCTCAGCCATGAGGCAAAGATTAGCGACTTCTTCATCATCAGAAGATGATTCTTCTGATTCAGCCCAGTCGTGTTCTTCAGCGATGAGACCTTTACCTTTTTGCTGATAGCTTTTCAGCTTTTGATATTTGTTCTTCAGCTTATGGTATTTGTCATCACTGGATCTTCTTGAGGTAGAAGGTTTGAAGAGCTTTTTCGACCTGCACTCACTAGCAAAATGTCCAATTTTTTCGCAGTTATAGCAAGTGGCAGTAGCCTTATCAACCGGAGTTGATTTTGGCTTTTCAGTAAGAGAGAGAGGTTTACTTCTTCGGAAGTTACTCTTTCTTGCAAATCTCTTAAAAGAGTTGGTCAAGAGTGCTAAGGACTCATCAAACTCTGAAATATCAGGGTCTGATAGATCCTCAGATTCAGAATCTAACTCAGTGATGGTGAGAGTAGATCGCTGAGATGGAATTATTTCTGAAGAGACTAAAGCAACAGGAGTACTTTTGGAGTCTTTAGAATCTTTTACAAGATTCTTCTTCAGAAGATTTGATTGCTCATAGTTGAGCAATATTCCATACAGAGTGCTTAAAGAGAGAGTATGTAAGTCTTTTGTCAGCTTAAGACATATTGAATAACTGTCCCAGCTTTCAGGAAGACTTTCTAAGAATTTTGTTAGGACCTCAGAATTAGAATAGGTCCTTCCAACAGTTCTTAGGTCAATGATTAAGCAGTTAAATCGTTGATGAATGTCAGAAAGAGATTCATTCTTACCAGCGATAAAACTTTCATACTGTCTTACCAAGTTAATCTTTCGAGTTTCTTGGATTTCAGTGGTGCCCTCATATTGAATACATATGGTTTCCCACATTTCTTTAGAAGTTTTCAGATGCATGATGGAATGGAAAACTTCATCAGGCAGAGCCATTGAGATAATGGTCTTTGCTCTTGCATCTATGCTTACCTTCTTTTTATCTTCATCACTCCACTGTCTTATTTCCTTAACGACATATCGTTCAGGGACAGCTTCAGTGGTGTTAGTAGCAGGAACCGCAGCTATAATTCTAACAGGTTCATAGGGTCCGTTTTCTATATATTCAGGTATAGTAGGATCCGCACCTTCAAGAAATAGCATCATTCGATTTTTCCATAGAGAAAAGTTATCTCTGCTAAATCGAGGAGGTTTAGAAAGTGAACCATTATCATAGTAGTTTGTGTTTGTGTTAAGTGCCATTTTAGAATAGCAAGGAAGAGTATACAGCAAGATCTTGTTTATTAGTTTAAACAAACTGCTCTGATACCACTTATTGGTCCCGAAGGTGCTTAACAAGTTTGTAGAAGGGGGGGGGGGTTGAATACAAACACAGAAATTAAAGTTTAATAAATTGTTTATTGATAAATCAAAATACAATTTACAAGTTTGTTGCGGAATAAGATTAAGACAGACTCAATCTAAACAAACTTAAGAAACACTAAGATAATTGCACAAGAAATTCAGAGAGTGGGAGATTAAGAGATATAGAAAACAATGGTTTCTATATGAGGTTCAAGGATTGAGCACACCTTCAGATGAAGGGGTGAACTTCCTATTTATACCCTATGCATTAAATGCATGGCAGGATACTTTACACGTGGCGTTCACTAATTGGCTTTGGGAGTCTGACTTTTGGGAGACATGCTTTCGGCCGGGTCATGAACAGTGTAGTTGACAGAGTTGTTGTACGAATGGTTGCAGAGACTTGTCCGTTCTGACACATCGTACTAGGTTGTGCAAGGATAGACAAAAGGAAACTTGAGGCATAAGCTTTGTGATCGATTGATCGCTGAGTATCTCTAAGTTCAGAGATAAAGAGGTTCAGCTATCGCTGAAGCTTTTTCTCATGTTCCTTCGCGTATAAGTAGAGTTGTCTTTGCTTCACTGATATCCGCATCAGGTCACTAGTAGACTTCTCTTTGTTCAGCAACTTCGTCTTCGATTCAGCTATGAACATCTGTTGACGCGAGACTTGTCTTCAGGGATTACGTTTGGATGTTTATTTCTGAAACTATTAGTGATAACTGAACAGACTCAGTCTGATCACTGATAGTGAAACACTAATACATAGAAATGCTTATAAGAAAGACTATCATCGATAACTGAACAGACTCAGTCTGATCGCTGATGGTGAAACACTAATACATATTAAAACGTAATTTTCACTAAGTATAGAAGAGGGTCGTTATCAAATCACTGAGAGAGTTTGGATCAACACGTAATGAAGAAACCTCTTATATGTATAGATTACTGGAATATGGACACCACGCTTTGTGTACCCAATATAATCCCACTCATTGTTGTTTTGAACCCACTAACCATCGAAACATAAATAGAGCTTAACTTTTACAACAGGTGAACTCATCTTTCCAATTGTATGAAAAATGAAGCAATTCAAACAATGAAAGTTGAGAGAAAGAAAGAAAAATGCAATGGATGTGATGAATGCCTTGCATTATACTGATCTTTAAAGGCAAAATTTATAGCCGATTATTAGTTCAAGGACAAAAACAATTCAATGACAAGTGCAATTATTGTATGACAGAGTAGAAAAAACAGTAGAAAGAATCAGCAACAAAAACGTGAAAAACACTGGAATCACATGAAATCATAGGACCAAACCCTATTTTTCTCAAACCCTAACCATAAGGGGACATTTGGTTCGCAGAATGTTTTTGGATGGAATGGAATCTGTCAAAGTAATTTGACTTTGATGGAATTGGAATGGAATGTTGTCAGGTTTGACCACCTGTTTGGTTGACAGAATTGGAGTGAAATCTGTTAAATGAATTGGATATTTTCTGTTTGGTTCACAGATTGTAGCTTCGGAATTGGAATGGAATTTTGGTAAATGACCAAAATACCCTTTTTGATTATTTTAATTTTTTAAAGAAAAATTACTTTAATAAAATAGTCATTAAATAGTTTAATTTTTAACAAAAATTGTTTTTATTATTTTAGCACATGAATGATGCCGAGAGAGTGAGGAGAGAGAGGGAGAGGGTGAGAGAGAGGAGAGAGGGGGAGAGAGAGAGAGGAGATAGTGGAGGAGAAAGAGGAGATATAGAGGATAGAAGGAGAGAGAGGAGAGAGATAGAGGAGAGAGGATATAGTGGAGAAGAGAGAGAGGAGAGAGAAAGAGAGAGAGGAGAGATAAAGAGAGAGGGAAGAGAGAGATGAGAGAGAGGAAAGAGAAAGAGAGAGGAGAGAGAGGGAGAGGGAGAGAGAGGAGGAGAGAGAGGAGAGAGTGGAGGAGAGAGAGGGAAGAGAGAGAGAGGATAGAGTGGAGAAGAGCGAGAGGAAAGAGAAAGAGAGAGGAGAGATAAAGAGAGAGGGAAGAGAAAGAGAGAGAGGAGAGATAAAGAGAGAGGAGGTGAGAGAGAGAGGAGAGATAAAGAGAGGAGAGAAATAGAGAGGGGAGAGAGAGGGAGGAGAGAGATAGCGAGAGTAGAGAGGAGAGAGGGAGATAGAGATGAGAGAGATAGTTTGTGTTTGCTGATAATCAATATTAGTAGGTTTAGTTTGGAGTAAAGGGTAAATTTGGAATTATCAAAATATAAGATTTCATTCCATTGAAACCTTGGGTTTTAGGATGGAATGTTCAAATCCTTCATCTGTGGAATTTGATGGAATTCACACATTCCTTCCATAGAAAAGAATGAACCAAACAAGGGAATTGAATTTGGTCAAATGAATTGGACATTCCAATTCCATCAGATTCCATCAGAATCTGCGAACCAAACGCCCCCCTAAATTACCCAATCCCGGCCCACATCCCGGACTAATGCCGGGATTTCACTATTCATCCCGGCCTAACGCCGGTAATTCACTATTCACGGCGTCTCTGAATGTAACCCCGGGATTGGTGAGCATCCCGGCCACGGATCCCGGAAAAAAGGGGTATTTCGGCCAGGGACGGAGCTACTCTTGTGGCCACGGTGGCACGTGCCACCGTATCATTTTTCCGGCGAAGGGTAAAAAAATTTAGGTTCATGAAAGGTGCAACCGTATCGTTTTGGAAGGTGCTACCGTATTATTTCGGAAACTTCAAGAAGGTGCAACCATACCCCGTAATCAACCAAAAAACAAAAAAACCTTTCTAAATCAACCAAAAAACCGAAAAAAAACTCTTGAAATCAATCAAAAAAATCCCTCGAAATCGATAAAAAAACCTAAAAACCCCTCAAAATCAAGCAAAAAACTTTAAGAAATCCCTCAAAATGGTGGAGTGAGAATAAAAACACATCAAAAAATATTGAACATTAAAAAGATGAAGATGTGTCGATAAAATCCGTACTTTTTGTAATTATTTTTTGTTTATATTTTATGGTGCCACCGTATGAAAAAATTTCTAAATCCGTCTCTGATTTCGGCAAAATGAGAGAGATTTGGGGCATATTGGTAATATGGGATTCAAATACGGGTATTTTAATTAATTTTCCTTTTTTTAACCCAAAAAGTTTGACTGTTTCATGTTTTAGTAGGGGCAAAATACAATAGAAAACATTGGATGGTCGTGGTCCCCATTATTTTTTAAGGGCGGATTTTTTTTGAGATTCGTGCAATTTTATGAAATCCATGAAATCTAATATAGACCATAGATCATATTAAGTTAAGGGTTAAATTAGAAAATTATTAATTTTGAATTAAAATTTTAAATAAAGATTATCTTTGATATTTTGCAAAAAAATTCTCTAATCTCTTCTATCATTAACAACATAACCTAAAATTAAAACTAAACCTAACAAGTAACCTAACACATTGTGAACACCAAGTAAGCAAACAAACATCACTAAACAACACAGTGTGAACACAAAAATACCATAAACAAAAACCTAAAAAACTACATATCCTTACAAACATTAATGTATAAGGTCTTAGATACAAATTGTGAACAAAACAATCAAATTTGAACAGCTATCAAGCATTTTTAGTGAACCCATAACCAAAAACTTATAATATCATGATGTGAATCACTATCACATATATTGTTTTAATTAAACATTATGACAACCTATTTTTTTAGATATTTTGATCACCTTGTGAACACAATGACACAACAACATTCAACACTAAGAACAAAAAATAAAATGAAACTAATGATCACTAAAAACAGTGTAAGGACTTGCATACACATGGTTAACAATTAATTAATGTTTGGGTTAAAATACAAACTTGGTCCATGTGGTTTACATAAATTAACGAATAAGATCCATGAAAATAATTTTTATCGACGGATATGGTCCCTCCCTCTAGCAACGTCAATTGATTTCCGCTAGTGGCCCTCTTCTCCCTCAACTTTAATTATTTTTTAAAGAGATTTAGGTGTCGTTTGTTTTTTAAGAAGTATAAAGTCTGAAATCTTATTTTAGTTATGATTAATAAAAGGTGGTGTGTAAAAAGTTCTGAACGATTCATACTTAAGAGTTATTAAGAGGTTTTTAAAAATAAAACAAACAACCCCTTAGTCCCTTCAACTAATTTTTAATTTATAACAAATTTGGTCCCTCAAAGTACTTTTCATTTTTATAACAGATTTGATCTATCTCTCAACTTTCATTTTTAGGATTTGGTCTCTCTCTTTACTCAATAAATTTTTTGTCACAAACATATATCTTTTAAATATAATGAGCAAAATAATTAAATAAAGAGTGAATTACATTTTTGGTCCCTCATGAATGCCTGGATTTCACTTTTCGTCCCTCGAGTTCTGAAACTACATTGGCGGTCCCTAAAAAGAGATATGGTGCCCAAACTCGTCCCTGGCGCTAACGCCGTTAGTCTAGGCTCCGTTAAGTGGGTCATGTGCCCCTCACGTGAGGGATATTTTGGTCTTTTTACCCTTTTCTTCTTCACCCACACCACCATCACCACCTGCCACCACCTACCGCCACCGCCTGCCACCACCCACCACCATAATAAAGGACCGGTAAAGTTTTTTTTTTTTTACTTTGAAAAAACTTCGAATAAAGTGGTCCTTTTGATACAAAAATATATTTTTTCTTTCAAAGTTTTTGATTCTCAAGTTTTTTTTATTATGTGCGTGTGTGTGTGTGAGTGAGTGTGTATATATATATGTGTGTGTGTCTGTGTGTGTGTGAGTTTTAGCACTTATGTACTGTATATATATATGTGGGTTTTTTCACAGGGATGTGTATATATATATATATATATATATATATATACATACATATACATACATATATGTATGTTGGTTTTTCACAGAGATGTATGTATGTATATATATATGTAGGCTTACTTCCATTAATGGAGGCTTCACTGTGTGTGTATATATATGTGTGTGAGTGTGTGTGTGTGTATATATATATATATATATATATATATATGTGTGTGTGTGTGTGTGTGTGTGTGTGTGTGAGAGTGTGAGGCGGTGGCGGTGGGTGGTGGCAGGTGGTGATGGTGGTGTGGGTGAAGAAGAAAAGGGTAAAAGGACCAAAATACCCCTCACGTGAGGGGCACATGACCCACTTAACGGAGCCTAGACTAACGGCGTTAGCGTCAGGGACGAGTTTGGGCACCATATCTCGCTTTTAGGGACCACCAATGTAGTTTCAGAACTCGAGGGACGAAAAGTGAAATCCAGGCATTCATGAGGCACCAAAAATATAATTCACTCTTAAATAAAAATTGAATCTTAGAATTTTCCATTAAAATATTTTATTTTTTTAAAATTTTATAACGTTCAAGTGTAATAATTTAACTATAACTAGTTATAGTGTATATTAATTAGTTTAAGTAAATTAGTTGAATTTTTATTTTTATATCTAATTTATCTATACTGTTTTTTTTTTTTTTTTTTTTTTTTTTTTTTTTTTTTTTGTATATCAACTAGTTTTAATAAATTATTTAGACTTATACTTTTATATCTTATTATCTGACATAATGTCGGATGTTTCGTTTTAGCAGTGGGTTTTTCAACTAATTAAGACAAAAATTATCAAAGTTATATTTTATTTGAGTTAAACAGTTTCATGAAAATAAATTACGAAAAATAAAATGTTTTAATGGCAAAATCTAAGCTTAAAAATTTATTAGTTATTTTCCTCGTTATATTTAGAAGATATGTGTTTGTGCCTAAAAAATTTATTGATTAAAGGGAGGGACCAAATCGTAAAAATGAAAGTTGAGGGAGAGACCTAATTTCATAAAAAAATGAAAAGTACTTTTAGAGGCCAAATATGTTATAAATTCAAAAGTAGTTGAAGGGACTAAATATATGTTAATAAAAATGAAAGTTGAGGGAGAGGAGGGTTACTAACGAAAATTAATTGACAGCGTTAGAGAGAGGGACCACTTATATCCGAATGAACAATTATCTTACTAATCTTAGCATTTAACCATGAGACTGCGGTTGTCTCCCAACCTTGGGTGACAGTAGGAATGGCAACGGGGCGGGTTCGGGGCGGGTTTGCCGTCCCCCGTTCTCGTCCCCGAAACCGAAACCCATCCCCGTCCCCACCCCATTCCCCGTCGGGTTTTTATTCGGGGCGCCCCGTCGGGGATTTTTTATGCCCCGTCCCCGTCCCCGAACCCGACCCGATGAGGAATCCCCGATCCCCGAACCCGACCCGATAATTTAATATTTTATTTATATAATTATATATATAATTTCATAATATATACAATTTTATAAAATATATATATAAATAATTTTATATATAATATATATAAATAATTTTATATATAATATATATAAATTTTATATAATATATATATATAGGGGTGGGTTCAAACGAGAACATAATGTGTTTAAAAGAATAAAGGGACAATTCTCAGCCAATCAATTTTTAAATTAATTCCAAAAATAATAGTTTCTAAAATTAAGAGTAAAAGGGCAATAAAGTCATATTACATTTTGGATAATTTAAGAAATTATTAACTTCCAAAAAAAAAGGGGATTATAATATTTAATTCAAATAAAAAAAAATCTCTTCCTAATTTATCTCAACACGTCTCAATCTCTCCCCATTTTTTCTGAAAATAAATTCAAAATTCGTTTATCATGGTAAACACAAGTGATTCGCTACTATAATGAATTCAAATTTGGTTTATCATGTTAATCACAATTGATCTGTTGCTATAAAATTCAAACTTCGTTTATCATGGTAATCATAAGTGATTCTATGCTATAATGAAATCAAAATTGGTTTATCATGTTAATCACAAGTGATTTCGTACTAAATAATTTGGATATAATATTTGACACCAAAATCACATGTATGATTATACCATAAATAATATTATACAACCCAAAATCACATATGATTATACCATAAATAATATACAACCCAAAATCACATATGATTAACACCAAAATCATGTGTGATTAGACTATAAATGAATTAACAAAATGCTTATCTATAATTCTTAAAACCAAAATCATATGTGATTTTGTTCTAACTAATTTGGACAAAATGTTTTTACTAATTTTGCAACTTTAAATAATATATGCTCATCCATTTAAGATCATAAATGATCCAAACGAAAACAAAAATCACCATGATTAATCACTGGATTTCACATCCATGGAATGCATCTTTAGAATCTCCTTGCTTTCTCCTTCATCTTGCTTCCCCATCGTCTTCCTTCCTTGACTCATAGATTTCCGGTGACTACCTCCGATGAACACCTCATCTGGAGCGATTGGAAGTCGTCTATGGTGGAAGCCGTCTGCGGTGGGGCGATTGGAAGCCGTCTGCAGTGGAAGTCGTCTGCGATTGGAAGCCGTCTGCGGTGGAAGCCGTCTACGGTGGGGCTGTCAGATTTGATGGAGGAGCAGGTGATTGGAAACCGATTGGAAGTCGTCCGCTCGAAAACCCATCTGGGGCGGGGATGGCATATTTGATGGAGGTCACGATTTCCTCCGCCAAAAACCTCAAAAACATCAAATGGCGCGACGGCCCTCTCAAGCCATACGCCGTCGTTTGGGTCGACCCCAAAAACAAATGTTCTACATCATGATGAAGAGGGCGATGAATCACCGATCTGGGATCATAAACTCGTCATCCCTCTTAACGATCCCATCAGAAGCATTAAGCGATGCTCCAACAACAAACACAGAATCTCCAGTACCCAAAATCGAACCAGATCTACGATTTTCCAACTTACCAGCGCCCCCCTCAAAAGTTGATCAAAAATTACTCAGAATCTTCATACCACATCGGAATCTTCTGGAGTCTGATTATTATCGTCACCGACCAACGCCGAATTTGATATCTGCGAGAAACATATAATGCCACCTGATTCCGACGACGTCTTTTCCAGCATCTCCTCCGATATGTCCGTCAACGACCGCCGCTTCACACACTTGACGTACTCGCCGGCGACATACACCCTAAATATAACGCCACCGTGGTTCACAAACTGCTGCAAAACGACCGGTGAATCCAGATCCAACCCTTTGGTGAATCCTTCCTCATTCAAAACCAGTGACATCTTGTGGTTTAAATCTCGTGAGAGAGAGAGAGAAAGAAAGAGAGAGAGATATATAGAGATAGAAAGCTAATAATTAGGAAATAATTATATTTAGTAGTGATTATCCTAAAATAAATAGGAGTAAAAAAGACCAAAATACCCTTTTATAAATTTCTTTATTTAAAAAATTAATTATTTGTTTAATAATTATGATTGGTCCAGAATTGTCCCTTTATTTCTTTAAATCGTTATCATTCTCGTATGAACCTACCTCTCTCTCTATATATATATATATAATTTTATTATAATATATATATATAATTTTTTTAATAATATAAATATATATATCGGGGCGGGGCGGGGATACCTTGCCCCGTCCCCAAACCCGATAAAATCCCCAAAAAATTCCCCGTTACCCGACCCGAAATTGTTTAACCCGACCCGATCCGAACTTAGTCGGGTTTCGAGTTTCCCCGTCGGGTTCGGGGTTTTCTGCCATCCCTAGGTGACACGTGCTACCTCACGGGTAATTTCGGATCCCTACTCCTCATCGACCAAAACACCTCAGATCCACATGCTTCTAACTCCCAAAGTCAACGATCGACATCAGACCCCACAGAATTCTCAAAACTCCTTAATGATCCATTCTTGATTTTGATAGGATCGTCCTTCCAAGGGCGTACCAAAACGCTCTTCGGGCCGCTGGTTAATGCAGATTCAGCTATCATTCAACTCCGATCTACTCTCAACCTCAAAACATTCCTTCAATAAGATCTTTACCACATCATAAAACTTATATACGTCAATACTTAATTACCAACCTATAATCTTCCTTTAAATTCCATCACCGAGAGATCAACATTTCTCTTGATCTAACGGGAATACTTCCAAACATTCCAAGATTCATGGACTTCAAGAGAACAAGTCGACGCCTAACACCAAAATGGTGATCACGAAAACGTGGACATCCCGCCCGATATTTCATTCCCGCGGTATAGACGCATTAAGGTTGACACCTAACAGAAGACTATTATTCCCGATCTTACATCCCTAACAAACGGACCACCATAATTCCCTTAATCACGGAAACCCATTAAAACGGTACACCATCAACATATACCATGATGTCAAACAGACAAGTAACCCAATAAATCGAACCCAACTAGGCGCAGATAATCACACAATACCTTATCCCGCAGGTTTACCGAAACATAGAGATCACCCCTTAATTAACTGGGAAGACGTAATCTAATACTCCCATTACTCAAACGTGCACAGATTCAAGAACTGAAACCCGAAATTCAAGGTTGACCACAAGTCGGATCATCCGAAGCTTCAAATCATATGGACTCCTCCAGTCCCTACTTACAACTCTTTTCCAGATAGGGTTTAAATCTGTAGCCCTAATGAGTTCAAGGTTTTTCAACTAGTATGCCTATTTGAAATTTACAAAACTTTCAAATGCTCAAGTTCCATAATAATTATTAGTACGTGTAAAAATCCCACTACCGCTTACTCGGTAGGTGTGCAAAATGATCACCAACGTCACATATATAAAACTTATTACAAAATTCATTTGATCAATATTTACGCTAATAAAAACGGTAACAAAAGATGCACCGCAAAATTTTCAAATGGACTACCACGGTCCTAGCATGCATCAATTTATACTATGCATATGAAAATAATTTTCTGCACTACAACAAGTGCAACAAAATGTTGGTACAACTCCAAAAGAGAAATTCACAATTTCAACTTTAAAATCTTTTCCTTTAAACCACAAAACGTCAGAGGATAAAATCCCCAACAAGGCCCATATACGTCAGTTTATTTCCCTAAAATCAGCAAAACGATAGGATTCATAAATAAATTTTAAATCGAGTTCAAACTTTGGGCCGCACAGATAAAGCACACTTGTCCAAAAATAGCATTTATAATGACATGTATACAGACAACTCATTTAATGCATTACGGAAAATTTATAACCGCAAGGTCAACAATCGAAGCACGTTTAGATTAAAAGTTTAATACGAGACAACATAAATCGTTCACATATTTACTCATGCGAGTGAAAATCAAATTCAACCCAAAAGAATGCACATATACTCGTGTAAAACTCAAGATGCAATCATGCGACATTAAGATTTTCAAGATGCCTCTTACGGTTGCAAAAATATAGGTGCAAGATTCGCATGAGACAAAGTATTAAACAAAACTCATAAATTAACGCACAAAATAATGCAAGTCTACACGTTCCAAAATTTCTTTTATTATGCGACTCAAACAGTCATAAAATAAGACGCCATAAGGCCCGACTGAATTTTCATAAGGCTCACTAGCGTTAAAATCAACGACGTCAAAATTTTCATTTCCCGACATAAGAGCATAAGACGACAAGTAATCTAAAATTGCTAAAATCTTAAAACTGCAACGTAAGATAAAACGACCATTTTCCAACAACACTAACATGCGGCGCGACACCTAAAAACCTCGCAAATCTACACGTAGCAAAATTAAATCTTATGCATAGCAAAGCGTTGTAAAATAAAACTTCATAAAACTCTACACACTCACACAGAATAACATTCCACAACCGGACTTGCATGCGCCAGATACCTCACAAAACTAGTATTGCGACATGCATGCATACTAAATGCAACCAAACCTCACGTACAAGAACCCCAGGGAAAACAATACAACTGGACGCCATTAAAAATTACCACATTAAATCCACAAAATCACCCGGAATAAAAATTCTATATGAAACTCAAACACCAAAAATAGTAGAAGCTAACTCTTCGTCCAAAACTTTAACATATGTGACACCCTCAATTCTGGAAATAGCAACTAATTAAAAAATTTCTAAATACATCAATAAATGATTCATCTACAACCACAATTTAAGATTTAACCTCCATACATACATTCATTCTATACCTACAATCTATAATAAGGACAGATGTTACTAAAACCCAATAAGTGTCGCTATCTCCAAACTGCGGAAGACTTCGCCAAGCTACTCACTCTCACGCAAGCTAGTGCTCATCTCTTCATAGCACCGCTAGGACCAACCTCAACTGAAACCTGATGCACATGCCGACAAATAAAAGGTTAGGCTAACACCTAGTGAGTTCAAGAGTTTTAACATGAATAGATATATCTTTAAAATAAAGGAAATTAGTTCAAATCAAGATCTTTCAAACTAATTTACTTTAGAAATAGAGACGACTCGTTTTCCACAGTTTACACCATTAAAGACAACGTTCCAAAACAACCATTCTTTATAAAACGATGTGATCCAAAACTCACTCAAAACGTGAATATAAATCGACTCCCAATTGTGATACCGTGAATAACACTTCACATCCCAAAACACCCAAAGCACGGGTGGGGCATAACACTCAACCCATAACTCATGGTTAATAAATCTCATATACAATATGTCACCGAAAACATGGACATAAGACTCAGTACCCAAAACAACACCTTTCGGTGACGGGGAAGACCCGATTCCATTGAATGTGGCTGGTACACAAAGTTAAGCCACAGATGTATGTTATAAGTGTATCTTCAAGGATAAACAACCATTGACATCAACCCTATCTAGGTCTTTAGTCACGGTAGACATCAACCCTATCCAGGTCTTTAGTCATGATAGACATCAACCCTATCCAGGTCTTTAGTCATGATAGACATCAACCCTATCCAGGTCTTTAGTCATGATAGACATCAACCCTCTCTAGGTCTTTAGTCATAATAGACATCAACCCTCTCTGGGTCTTTAGTCATTTGAACATCAACTCTATCCAAGTCTTTAGTTCCAAAGAATCACCAAGTTCAATACTATCCAGATCTTTACCTTGGGATCTCTCCATCCTTGACACACTTGATTATGTAGGACTTACATCGTATCATCAACGCCTATTTCCAGATTAAAACACAGGAATCTTACCCCATTTACACGATAAAAACCAACCTCTATGCCTATGGATCCATTGCATTACAACCTAACACCTTACATGACTCTAACGGATGAACTAACGCATCCAATACACGTAACTCACAAATGAGATGTAACTAGGTACACCATATGACAAGGCTCCTTAACAGGCTACCAAAACTGAACTAATGTTCCAAAGACTCATTTGAGTGCAAACCAAGCCCCAAAAGTGTAACACCCTAAAAATAGGGATAACAAAATCCGAAAAACGGACATGCGGTATTTAAAATTGCCAAAACAAGAGCCTCCCAAAAATGGGGAAAAATATACAAACCTGTTTAAATACAATCGTAAATAAACGGACAATAAATAACAACCAACTAATCTAATTTCTATAACCAGAAAAGAGATTACAATTAAGGGTGTCATTTATAAACCCAAAGGTTCTCCTACCAAAAGTAAGTCCAAATGTAATATTCCCAAGTCTCTCACCCAAGCACCAGGCTAGCTTAGAACCGATGCCGCTAAAACCTGAGATACACATCGACACCAAACAAGTGTTAGGCCAAAAAGCCTAGTGAGTTGAACAAGAAATAGCATGGTAGAACATACATGACTCTTATCAGCAAATAACCAATTTTCCACATGTATGGAGTCAACGGGGGAGACCCATAGCACCAATCAATTCCACTCCAAAGAGTCGATGTACCTTGATGCCCTTAACAAGGAACACCTCAAAGGCCCGGCACACCCGAAGATCAGACCATAAAGGAAACTTTCCGAGTGGCGGAGGTCTAGGCACATGCCATTCCGGTGGCGCCCCAAGACTACATCCTCCTAGTGAACTTGCCTTGGTTCATCCAACATAATGCATATAGGAGGTCCTTAGGTATATTTCAACCAAATATAATTCAATACCAACCGTGGGTACAATATCACCCTCCTAATATCATGAGTCCAATATAAGACTTAAATATCCACATAGCCACGTTGTAGATACAATATCACCAAGAGTATATACCAAATGGAAATCATCATGATATACCAAACATATATTCCTTATTCACGTCAAATACCCATTATGGCACACATAATGGAAATCCCCAAATAATTACACAACATAGAGTAAATCATGGAATGATACTTCTATATCACATTTCTCACATAATCTCATGTACATACCATCAAATACTTGAACCCGTAAAAATGACCATTTTGAGCAAAGATGTGATAATAACAACAATTAAGCAAATATGATGTGTATCCAGTTTTGACAAAAGTTTAGTAAACTCATCTTGCTAGATTTAGACTAAACCTAGATTTTACCCACTTAGAACTTTCCTTGAAGAACTTGATTCTTCAAACCAAATCTTCCAAAACCTAGATCCACAAGGTTCCAACCATAAATATACATATTCCACCATAAATAATTGTTCCCCAAACACTTAACATCAATATCACTATTTTGGGCAAAACCCTGATTTTGACCCAAAACTCCCAAAATTAACCAAACCGAAATTTATAGAAATCAAACACTAGGAAACCATCACTGGATCATTTATAACTTACTTCATGGTTTAGAAATGTAAGGGATACACTTACCACTTAGGTTTTGATGAAAACCTAGAAAACCCAAAATAAGCTTGAGGTTAAAGATGAAGATGGAGATGGTGAATCTTTGACCATAGCTTTCAATACACCACCAAATACTCTTGAATGTCACAATCGCCGAGATTGTATCGAGAGTGTTTGGACTCTGGCGATTGTGACAGGCTATAGTGACAGTGTCCCAATCGCCGGACACTATAGCCGAGCACGTACCGAACACTGTTTTGGCCATAACTTCTTCGTTTTAGCTCCGATTTCGCTCCGAAAAGAACCGTTGGACTCGTAATTGAATTCTTCATCTATCAAGACTATAAAATCAAGGGTTCAAGCCCAAAATCAAATATCTTATTTTTCCTTAATATATCGGTTCTTGTATAAACTTGAAATGATACCTTTCGAAAATTGGGGTGTTACAATCCTCCCAACCTTAAAAGAGATTTCGTCCTCGAAATCTAGCACCAACCAATCACCCAATATCGCCCTTGGCGAGGTCAAATTATTCTCTGTCCAAAAGGAATACCTTCACTAAACCTTACCTCATGTACGAACCCAATTACATCCCGGTTGAGGTTGTCGTTGCGTTCTTTATAACGAACCATCACCAACTCAACCTCAACTTTCCATATAACTCACCCAAAGCGGGATAAACGTTAAGTTTTGGCTTAATCACATTCTTAACATTAAATCTCGGTTGCCTCCCAACCTTATGTTGCTCATATTACCTCAAGAGTAACTTACGACCTTATTTAGTCATTTCCACCAAGAATACCCCAAAGCAAACCTTTCCCTTAGATACCTCTAAATACGACGCATCAAGGTCTCATTGATAATCGATTTGTACTTAAAGTCCACTGCGACATTCTCACCAAATGTATCCAATAACATTACCACCAAACTCCCACCATGCGCTCAAGCATCGATTTCCAAATCAGCGAAAGTCCTGACAATTCTCAAAATACCAATGATTGATTCTTAATGATCAACATCTAATTTCCTTAAGTTTACCGCTCGTCCTGCAGACGTACCAGATCTAACGGAAAATACAATGAAGCATACCAACAGTTATTGTCATCAAAATAGAATGTCGACACCTATTCTCGGAATGACCATTCTGCAAACGTGGGTATACTACCAAATATTTCATTCCCGACTAGCAATGTCGATTCAAAGTTGACACATACTCTTGGAAGTAGTCACCCAACTCCAACATCCTTACCAGTAAACCATAACATCATCATTATTCACGAATACCCAACAACATAGTACACCACCGACACATAGTATGCCATCGTACCAAATTCCCACAATTCCAAAACCAACCATACCCAACCAACCGAACATGATCTTAATCCGTAGGTTTAACGAAGCATAAAGATCGTTACTTAACTAACTGGGAGAAAGCACATGTCTAACGCCTCAAACTCCGAGGACTCTTTTAATCCTGAATATCGACTTCTAACACGACGGGGCTTACACCTATAGCCCAATGAGTTCAAGGTTTTTCACACTACTATGCCAATTTGAAATTTATAAAACTCTCAAATACATAAGTTTTATAACAATTAAACGTGCGGTGAAAATACACTATCGTGCATTCGATAGGTTTCAAAATTGATCACCAATGCCACACATATAAACCATTTTCAAAACTCATTTGATCATTACTTACGCTAATACAATGATAACGAAAGATGTGTAACAAAATTTTAAAACGGACTACCAGAGTCTTAGTATGCATCAATTTATGTTATGCGTATGAAAATAACTTTCCGCCCTATAACATGAGCAATAAAAGTTTGTACAACTACCAAAAGAGAATTTTGCAACTTCAACTTTAAAATCTTTTACTTTGACACAAAACGTCGGAAGATAAAATTTCCAACAAGACCTATATACATCCGACCATTTTCCAAATGTAGCAACACAATGGAACGTAAATAAATATATATATATATATATATATATGCTATTCGCGTTTCAAATTTGGGTCGTACCGATAAAACGTACCTACCCAAAATCGTAATTACAACGGCATGTAAACCGGAAATTCATTTCATGCATTGCAGAAAACTCCTATCAGTAAAATCAATAACTGAAATATGTTCTGGGCAAAAGTTCCATCCGAAATAACATAAATTTTTCATACGATTACTCACACCAACAGTATAATTTATGTAATGAATGAGAAATAGTTTTACGTACTAAAATAGTGTATAACAAGACGTTCGTACAAAACTACAGAAGGGAAATTCACCAACTCGAACCCCAAAATTTATGCAATTAGCCATGAAATGTCATGAAATAAAACTTCCCATCGTGACTCGCATACATCTGTTTATTCCCCAAAATTTAGTAAAGACATATGCATGCTATTTGAGCAATTTCAAGAGTGATTTAGTTTAATTCCAAATTGTATAAATAAAATTTTCCAAAACCCAAGACCACATGCTCGTGATATCGAACTCTTAAAGTTTTCTCTCTTTTAGTCACAATGTGGCACGAAATAAGATTCCACAACAAAACTTGCATGTGACCGTTTATTTCACAAAGCTAGTAAATTGATATGCGTATGCACCCGGTTAAAACATGAAATAATTTATGTCGTTTTCGAGTTCAAAGCCAAATATAAACATGCTCTCATTGTTCTAAAACATTGGCTGAAATACCATGACAGGAATTTCCAATAAAATATGCATACATGATATGTGTAACTGAACTGCTCCCACTAAACTCAAAGGGAAACAATACCATTGTTTTTAAACCGGACAATTTTCTTCAAAACTCCATTTAGTTAAAACCGAGCCAACGACCCATGAAAGTCAGTAGAGACATCGAAATACGTTTGACCAACAATTATGCAAACACCACGACCCAAAAAGGTAATTAACCCAAAACTCCTCATTAGTTGCAACGAATGTTTTCCAAATGAACTCTTTCTCCTCATGTTTCCAAAACGACTTCTAGTTCAATGATATGCATTTTCTAACGGTTTATAAAATCGTATGCACCAAATGGACAATTATATAAAATGACTTCCATTTATATATTACATCGTAAAAGAAATATATCAAAATGATTTATTTATCAAAATGCCCAAAAATCACGAAGATGTGTGTTACATAAGTTTATAAAGTTAAATATATCCAAATAACCCAAAACTTATCAGCAGTTAACAATTTAATGTAAAAACAAGCACTTTAAAATAAGTAACTTATAAATAATAGCCCATTTTCTTTTTAAATAGCAAAGACCGACTCATATACATATGAATCCACTGCATTACAGTCTAAACAGTACATGGCTCCAATTGAATGGCCAACGCACTCAAAACTTGTACTTCTCAAATGATGCGCATTAACCGCCATCATACTTGGTATTTCACAATTGAGCTATTAAACCGGACCGAAGTCCTAAAGACTCATTTATTTTCAAATATGCATTTCCAAGTGTAACTGCTGGTAATAATAGAAATCATAAAATGGGACTATATACATAATTTCAAATACTTCACATAAATATGCAAGTAATGATTCATAAAACATTCCATTTCATGAATGATGCATAAAAACCGACAACAATTCAAAAGTATATTTCTTTGACCAAAGATCGTTTTATGCAATAAAACGTTAAAACACATTGATTTGTGACCCTCTATCAAAATGTCCAAAAATCCCAAATGTGGTGTTATACAAAGTTTATAAAGGTAAATACTTCAAATAATCAAAGATTACCAACTAACCCAACATTTGATAATTTCATGTAAAACACATAAACACTTAAAAAAAATATGATATTTTGGCATGTACACCGTTTTCACAAATCAACTTGAACTCACGCTCCTCGATTTCTCTAGTTACACTATCGTCATCCAGATGTTCAACATCCTAAGGCAAAAATCACGGACTTCATAGGTTCACCTTACAATTTCTCCTCGAATACATTGATTCAAAAAGTCTATGATTCTAATCCAACCAATTAATCCGACTCGAACAGTTCACTTAACGCAATCACCATACTTACCGTCACTCCAAGTAATGAATAATAAAAACATTAACTTTTTCAAATAGTTACCCATTCGGAAACTTTCTTACCACCCCAACGGTCGACATACCAAGGCAGTTCATGCAAGTACGAGAATGAATAAGGAAGAGATTAACATAATTGAACATGAAGGAAACATACTACTACGTCTACCAAATAACATAACGTTAGTAAACCAAGCACAAGAGAACGTACCACTACATTACCAATTGACACAGTAACGGCACTTCAAGCACCATCACGTATAAATATCCTCATAATAACATTAGCTAGGTGAGATTATGAACATATAATACATAAAGGTTCTCGTTACCATCGCCACAACGCTTGATAACCATAGTTTCCGTCGACTCTAAGACTAACCCATCTTAGAAATTTCTACCCATCTCACAAATCATTGCCTAACGTACTTAGTCTAAGTCTAAACATCTTACATTCATGCCTAGTTCACTTAAACTAGAGCTCTGATACCAACTTGTAACACCCTAAAAATAGGGATAACAAAATCCAAAAAACGGACATGCGGTATTTAAAATTGCCAAAGCAAGAGCCTCCCAAAAATGGGGAAAAATATACAAACCTGTTTAAATACAATCGTAAATAAACGGACAATAAATAACAACCAACTAATCTAATTTCTATAACCAGAAAAGAGATTACAATTAAGGGTGTCATTTATAAACCCAAAGGTTCTCCTACCAAAAGTAAGTCCAGATGTAATATTCCCAAGTCTCTCACCCAAGCACCAGGCCAGCTTAGAACCGATGCCGCTAAAACCTGAGATACACATCGACACCAAACAAGTGTTAGGCCAAAAAGCCTAGTGAGTTGAACAAGAAATAGCATGGTAGAACATACATGACTCTTATCAGCAAATAACCAATTTTCCACATGTATGGAGTCAACGGGGGAGACCCATAGCACCAATCAATTCCACTCCAAAGAGTCGATGTACCTTGATGCCCTTAACAAGGAACACCTCAAAGGCCCGGCACACCCGAAGATCAGACCATAAAGGAAACTTTCCGAGTGGCGGAGGTCTAGGCACATGCCATTCCGGTGGCGCCCCAAGACTACATCCTCCTAGTGAACTTGCCTTGGTTCATCCAACATAATGCATATAGGAGGTCCTTAGGTATATTTCAACCAAATATAATTCAATACCAACCGTGGGTACAATATCACCCTCCTAATATCATGAGTCCAATATAAGACTTAAATATCCACATAGCCACGTTGTAGATACAATATCACCAAGAGTATATACCAAATGGAAATCATCATGATATACCAAACATATATTCCTTATTCATGTCAAATACCCATTATGGCACACATAATGGAAATCCCCAAATAATTACACAACATAGAGTAAATCATGGAATGATACTTCTATATCACATTTCTCACATAATCTCATGTACATACCATCAAATACTTGAACCCGTAAAAATGACCATTTTGAGCAAAGATGTGATAATAACAACAATTAAGCAAATATGATGTGTATCCAGTTTTGACAAAAGTTTAGTAAACTCATCTTGCTAGATTTAGACTAAACCTAGATTTTACTCACTTAGAACTTTCCTTGAAGAACTTGATTCTTCAAACCAAATCTTCCAAAACCTAGATCCACAAGGTTCCAACCATAAATATACATATTCCACCATAAATAATTGTTCCCCAAACACTTAACATCAATATCTCTATTTTGGGCAAAACCTTAATTTTGACCCAAAACTCCCAAAATTAACCAAACCGAAATTTATAGAAATCAAACACTAGGAAACCATCACTGGATCATTTATAACTTACTTCATGGTTTAGAAATGGAAGGGATACACTTACCACTTAGGTTTTGATGAAAACCTAGAAAACCCAAAATAAGCTTGAGGTTGAAGATGAAGATGGAGATGGTGAATCCTTGACCATAGCTTTCAATCCACCACCAAATACTCTTGAATCTTCCCAAAACTAACATTCTAAACTTGAAAATCTCTCAAATACGAAACCATGGCAACTTGAATCACCAAAATCGGAGTTGAAATGAGAGAGTTATGAAGAAATGAAGAATGAGGCTGAAAATCGCGACTTTTAACACTCTGGTACCCGTAGGCTATTGTGCCAGGCTATAGTGACAATGTCACAATCGCCGGGAACAATCGCCGAGATTGTACCGAGAGTGTTTGGACTCTAGCGATTGTGACAGGCTATAGTGACAGTGTCCCAATCGCCGGGCACTATAGCCGAGCACGTATCGAACACTGTTCTGGCCATAACTTCTTCGTTTTAGCTCCGATTTCGCTCCGGAAAGAACCGTTGGACTCGTAATTGAATCCTTCATCTATCAAGACTATAAAATCAAGGGTTTAAGCCCAAAATCAAATATCTTATTTTTCCTTAATATATCGGTTCCTGTATAAACTTGAAATGATACCTTTCGAAAATCGGGGTGTTACAAAAAGGCATAATGTACGTTCGGCTAAAATACGAGAGCCAAAGTGGTTACATAAACTAAAATACATCTTTCCCAAAACTTTGTTTCTCAAATCACAATTGGCCTTCGGCCCAAAACCCAAAAAGGATTATCATTTTCTAAAGCGTTCCCAAGGTCGGGATCGACCCAAAACCAAAGGACTCACACCTTCGTACTTTTCAAAGTATCTCATTTCATGAATGATGCATAAAACATGACAAACACTTAAAAGTGCATTTTTGACCAAATACCCATTTATGCAATAAGTCACCAAGTCACATTCCTTTGTGACACATTTACCAAAATATCCCAAAATCCCAAATGTGGTGTTTTACAAGGTTTAATAAGCTAAACACTTCAAATAATCAAAAGTTACCAAACAACTCAACAGTTGATAATTTCATGTAAAACACATAGATGCTTTAAAATAAACATTTTGGCATGTACACCATTTTCACAAATCAACTTGAACTCACCTTGCTAGATTTAGGCTAAATCTAGATTTTACCCCATTTTGAGCTTCCTTGACGAAACTTGAATCCTCCAAGCCAAAACCTAGATCCAAGCATTTTCAACCGTAAATAACCATATTCAACCATAAAGAAACATTCCCCCAAATAAGTCACATCAAAATACCCACTTTGGCCAAAACCCTAATTTGACCTAATTTCTCCAAAATCACCCAACTGACAACTTAAGAAATAAAGCACAAGAAAGTCATAAATAGGACATTTATAACTTGAATAAAGCATTAGAAGGAAGAAGGGATGAACTTACAATAGTGGGTTTTGATAAAACTCAAAACCCTAGGATTTTCTTGGAAGAAACAACAATGAAAATGGTGGGAAGTTGACCCTAGCTTCCAAACTTGATAGAGACACAATATCTTGAAGTAAGTGGGTGTGGTTGAACACTTGGTGACTTCTAAAACCGAATTCAATGGGATGGAGGTTTGAGAGAGTTCTTGAAGAAGGTGAATGAATAAGTGGGTGAGAATGAGTGTGGAAAGGAGTTTAAAAGCATCCAGGGCCCGCAGGCGATTGTGACACGCGACTATGCCCTTGGCATAGTCGTCGGGCATAGTCGCCTGCTCAAAAGGAGTCGCGCTACATAACCCGCGAGTATGCCTTGCGATAGTGACCCTGGCATTATCGTCGGGCACTATCGCCCAAAGTGTACCGAGAGCAGGGAGGGGTCACGATTATGACACGCGACTATGCCAGAGGGCATAGTCGCCGGGCACTATCGCCCTGACAGTACCGAAGGTTAACAGATCCGATTTTTCGACCGACGAGATCTCTATACGAAACCCAACATACACCAACACGACTTGGGTAGATTTATAATCATAACTTAACCAGATAAGCAAGAGTTAAGAGTTTTCCAAAATCACGGGTGTTACAACATATGTGGAGGAGATCCAATGTTAAAGTCATAAACTGCAGTCACTTGCCCCAGACTCAATCAACATTAAAATATGCACATCGCAATAGTACGAAATAGAGTTAGACACGAAACGGGGATGAAGAGATTTCCAATAAATAAAATATTTATAACCACGAACAACAAAACAATTTCATGCATGCTTAAACTCACGGTTTAAAATTTGATGAGTGTTAAATACTTTACCAAAACTT
Source organism: Arctium lappa (assembly GCA_023525745.1). Classification (NCBI taxonomy): domain Eukaryota; kingdom Viridiplantae; phylum Streptophyta; class Magnoliopsida; order Asterales; family Asteraceae; genus Arctium; species Arctium lappa. The sequence continues at coordinate 20,047,424 of CM042050.1, forward strand.
CATAACATAACTCACTTTATACTTTGAAAACATGAGAAACAATTGATGTAAACTTATTTTAGAAATAAATGCCGTGCATGGATTTGGTCGGCACACAATACCCCGAAATCACATTCCTCAATTTTCCGTCATACCAATATCATCCGGATGTTCCAACATCCTAAGGCGATCATCGACGATTTCATCGATTCTCCTTACAATTTCTCCTCGAAATAGAGTCAATTAACAAGCCTATGGTTCTAATTCGACCAATAACTCCGACTCAAAATGGTCAACTTAATGCATTCATCGCGTTTAATTATCACTCCAAAGCGACAATGCCATGAACATCAACTCCTCTATCGACTACTCGCTTAGAAACTTTCTCACTACCCCAACGGTAATCATGCCAAGACAATTAAAGTATACACATGTAACATGTAGGTTCACCATAACACTGGCCAGGTGTCATTATGAACGTACCGTACATGATTATCCTTACGATTCTCGACAAGTTTCCCGTTTCTAGCGACTCGATCAACCCTAAAATATCGTATCTTAAGATACCTAATGTTCAGTTTTCACTTTCAATCACTTAGAAGAACGCTAGTTTGAGTCTAGGCATCCAAAATCAATACCTAATTCTCTCAAACCTAAGCTCTGATACCAACTTGTAACACCCTCGAAATTGGAAAGAGCAACTAATTTAAAACTTTCAGTTATATAACAAAAAGTATAAAATCTATTCTACAAATCAACACTTGAGTTACCTAAAAAAGAATACTAGATTTAACTTCAATGAATAAAAGGTCAAGTCTCGAATAAAGACTAATCAATATCGGGTGTTACTAAAACCCAAAAGAAACAGTTACTCTTCCCCCAACCGGAACCTGATGCACATGCCGACAAATAAAATGTTAGGTTAACGCCTAGTGAGTTCAAAAGTTTACAACATGAAATAAATACATTTGCTAAAGGGAGAGAAAGTAGTTTAAATCACAGACCCTCAGAAAGATTTACTTTAAATATTAAACGACACCATTTTTCAAAAGTACATCTTTAAAGCAAGGAACCCAACATGAACCTTTTTTCGTAAAACCACTTTAATCCCAAACTCACCCAAAACGTGAATAGTAAGAAAATTCCCAATTTATAATAATACGAAATAAAACTTTTGTTATATGGGATAACAATTGGTATCAGAACTTACAGAATTCAGAACATACAAGGATCAATTCGAATTTTTGGATCAAGTTTTTGGACGAACTCGCAAGTCGACTGTTTTAGAGTGATTTCTTCGAATTAATGATGTTCTTGATTTGATTTGTGTACCTTTGTGATCGATTTAGCATATAGAATAAGTTTTGTTTGGATTACATTGCATAAACTTCAGTTGTTTGATCTGAATTTTGATTTTTGTAAATTTGTAGTTTGAAAGTTTTAGCGGACTGTAATAGAATCAAATTGTAATTGTCAGTGGTTTTAATTGTAATTGTTTGATCATAAAATGTTCGAGATCGATTTTTGAGTGAGTTTGCAAATTTTTGAGCTAATTGAAGAAGGATTAGATCGATTTCAGTCTGAAAGTTCGAGTTTTTTAATTGACAAGGGAAGAACTCGCTAGATCCAAACTTCTCGCTAACCAAGAACACGCTCAAACAATTCCATTTAATCTCACTGTTTATTAATCACAAATCTCAATTACAAAGTACGCTCAACACACTTTCTCTCTCTAAAACTATAACTCTCTCAACACTATGACCGGCTTCTCTCTTCTAACTACTCTATTACAACACGCACAACACTATTTATACCAACATACAAAACACGCAGGCTACTATAAACTGAAATGCGCAAACTATTGAAACTCTTACAAAACTAGAAAACAGAAAAACAACTATGACTTTGAATTTGATGCTTGAAAGTTGACTTCAGACTTCAATCTTCAGTCTTCTATGATCTTGTATCAAACATATTTATGCTCTAACAACTTTACTTCTCGAAACACCTCAAACGTGGACGGGGCATAATACACAACCCATAAATCTTGAGTAAACAATTCCTCATAAGTAAAATGTCACTGAAAACATGGATAATAAAATGGCACAACTAAATACCCAAATAACACCTTCCGATGATGGGGGATACCCGATTCCATTGTACGTGGTGGAACACAAAGTTAAGCCACATAACTATGTTGTCGAACTAAACCTCAAATCGTGATTGTACTGTCTGCTCTGCCAAGCTACACCTCCTGTCGTGACTGTAATGTCTGCTCTGCCGAGCTACACCTCCAGCCGGACTTTATTTCAAGTCCCAAAACACCGTATCTCTTATTGCCTGCTCTACCGAGCTACACCTCAAGGATACGCGATCTTATTGCCTGTTCGGTCTCTAGCGGAGTTTCCTCCTCAGGGTACCCACTCGACCCTTAGTGCCTACTCCCTAGCATTCAAGATAGAAGCCTCAACTCCTTACTTGATAACTCTCGATGTCTAACCCTCGTGCATAAGAATTAGGCATCCAAACACAAGACCCATGGTCCCGAAGTACAACCCATGAGGGTTCCTCTTCGCCAAACAACCGGGACGACATTAATGCCAACACGACATCATTTCCCAAAGTGAGGATCCCAAGAGTCCTCACCATTACATACGACTGACTTACATGCCTATGGATCCAATGCAATACAGTCTAAAATACATAACTCCAAATGAATGACACAGGCACCTAAAAGATGTATTCTCAAAAATAAAATGAAATAAATACAACTCACACCCAAAGCTCCACTTAGGTTATTAAACCGGACAAATGTCCCCAAGACCTGACAAAGCCGAAAACCGAGCTAAAGACCCAACAATTTACCTAAATCTCCAATGGAATCCAGTATAAACATCGAAACGTGTTTGACCAACAATTATGTAAACACTACAACCCAAGAGTAATTAACCCAAAACTTCTCATTGGTTGAAACAAAACGTTTTCCAAATGGACTCATCCCCTTCATGTTTCCAAAATGACTCTTAACACAATGATATGCATTTTCCCATGGTTTATAAAATCGTATGCACCAACTGGACAGTTATATAAAATGACCTTCATTTATATACTATATCATCAAAGAAACATATCAAAATGATTTATTTATCAACATACCCAAAAATCCCAAAGATATAGGTTATATAAGTTTATAAAGTTAAACATTTCCAAATAACCAAAACTTATCAGCAGTTAACAATTTAGTGTAAAACACAAACACTTTAAAATAAACATTTTGGCATGTACATCGTTTTTACAAATCAACTTGAACTTACCTCGCTAGATTTAGGCTAAATCTAGATTTTATCCCGCTTTAAGCTTCCTTGAAGAAATCCGAGTCCACAAGCAAAATCCTTCAAAAACCTAGATCCATAAATTTCCAACCATAAATAAGCATCTCCAACCATAAAGAATCGATCTCCAAACATCTTATAACAAAAATCTCTATTTTGGCCAAAACCCTAATTTGGCTTAGGGGTGGCAAAAAGTGACCCAACCCGCCAACCCAACCCAAATTCAACCCAAAATTAGCAGGTTGAGTTGAGAACTTCAACCCATTTAAGTTAAATGAGTCAACCCACCTAACCCATTTATTAATTGGGTTTGGGTTGGGTTGAAATTTTCAACCTGATTTCGACCCATTTACAACCTGTTTCTAACCGATTTACAACCTATTTCTAACCCATTTATGATATTACCTAATATTTTATTTTTAATTATTGATCAATATTTAATACAATTAATATTTTAATACAATTCTTAAAGATTAAAAAATAATTTCTATATTGAAATTTGAAAGTTGAAAACTCTGATCGACTAAATCAGTAAATCTTATTCCTAATTTGAAACGCCATACGCCTCCAGCCTTCTCTCCTCCCTTTTCTCTGATACGCTGTCGGCGTAGATCTTCCTCCCTCTTCACCGGCGACTCCTCTCCTCTCCCTTGTTCCATGGCGACTCCTCTCCTCTGTTCCACAGCTTCACGACGAGTTCAGTTCCATTGTTCACGGTAAACTTGTAATCTTAACTTGATTGACTTATGTTCCATTGTTCGACTTCAGTTCTTAACTTGATATATATTTATAATCTTAACTTGATCGACTTTAGTTCCATTGTTCCATTGTTACTTATATATATTTATAATCTTAACTTGATCGACTTCAGTTCCATTGTCGTGGAATGAAGTATTTTAAACATTTTTATTTCATTTACAATTTTAAAATTAAATGGGTCAACACAGGTTCAACCCATTTATTTAACAGGTTGAGTTGAGATAATCATAAACAGGTCAACCTGCTACCAACCCATCAACCCAACATGTTGGGTTGGGTTGAAAATCTTAACCCATTTAATTAAACAGGTTGGGTTGGGTTGATATTTTCAACCCAATTAATAAATGGGTTGAACCCGAACCCGACCCAACCTGACCTATTTACACCCCTAATTTGGCCTATCTTCCCCAAAATCAACCAACCCCAAGTTGGATAAATAGAAATACTATGAGGTCAAAGATGAAGCATTTGCAACTTGATTAAAGTGTTAGAAAGAAAGTGGATGAACTTACAATAGTGGGTTTTGATAGAACTCAAAACCCTAGATTTTCTTGAAGAAGACTTCAATGGAGATGGTGGAATGGTAGCTTCTTGAATCCTAGACTTCCAAGACTTGGATGGTGATGGAAATGCTTCAAAATCAAGGTGAATGGCCATAGGAATGGCTAGGGTTTGAACCAAGAAGGTGGGAATCGGTTTGGGAGAGAAAGGGTGCAATTTGAGAAGTGAGAAATGAGAAAAAGGCTGAAATTTGCGACTTAACAGCAGCTTGGGCCACTGGTGCGACAATAACCAGTGACATTGCCCAGGGCAATGTCGCCAAGATCCCCCTGGCCATTGTTCCTTCTCTGCGACTAATGACACTGTCATAGTTGCCGGACATTGTAGCGGGACCTTTCCGGGGTCCCGAAACTCAACTTTTTCAATGCCAACACTCCCGATACTCCAAGGGACTTTAGATAAAGCTTCCTCAACAAAATTTCATTATCATAACAATGTAAGATTTTTGTATGCTTATATTTTGTTGATAATACTTCATCAATATTTCAATTTGTGAAAAAGAAATCACTCAATCTATTGGATTTCCAGGTAGTAGGGGAATCACATGGATTTCTTAAGTCCCTACAAACCTTAGGGATGTTTACACCCGTTTGACAAAATCCAGTCGATATCTTGTGATTTAATATAACATTGTTAATTATAGAACATATGGCATGAGGCCAAAATGGCTATGAGTTTGGCATATTAAGCCAATTTTAATACCTTAATAGTATTTTTGGAGCATTTGGTAAAAACCAAGATATATGGGGTTGGAAGTGTAACTTCCAAAAAACAATTATATAGTTTAAAATTATGAGTAGGAACTCACAATCAAGATAAATATTTGCATTTAACATTTCATGCTATTTTTGGAGCTTTTGGTAAATTAATAAAAGTTATGGGGGTTGAAAGTATAAATTCCAAAGATAACTTATAAGATTGAGATTAATGAGTAGGAACTCATAACTAAGATAATCATTTGAATTATAATAAATATTAATTAAGACAAAATTTGAATATTAACACAAACAAATAATAAATAATATTGCAAACTAATTGGATAACTATCTAAATATATGAATATTGTAATATAATTTGATAAACATTAATAAATCATAGAGTAAACTCTAATTGTGGTCCCTAAGATTTACTAAAATCTTTGAAAGTGGGATCTGAACTTTACTAAGTCTAAAAATCGTCCTTATGGTTTTCATTTTACTTTGAAAGTGGTCCCTGACCACTAACTCCGTTAAATTTATCAGTTAGAGAGAGGGGCAATTTTGTCCATTTAAGTTTCATTTATTTTTTTAACCTAAACCATCAAACAAAAACCATTTAAGCGATCCAAATAATCAATCGATCGACCTGTTCAAGCATCGCTCAAAAGCCCTAATTGAAGAACTCGTCGATCAAAAGCCATGATTGAAGAACTCATCGATCAAAAGTCATGATTGAAGAACTCGTCGATCAAAGCCCTGATTGCAGAACGACACCATGTTCAAGAACTCGTCGACACCCTTGATTGCAGAACGACACCCTGTTGAAGAAATTGGGATCCTCTCTAATCGTTTCAAAAATCCATCGATCACTGGACCATCGATTCAAAACGACACCCTGTTGAAGAACTCGTCGATCAAAATCCTTGATTGCAGAATCGATTGGAAGTCGCAGAATAGATTGGAAGTCAGGCGATCAATTTGAAGTCGCATAATCGATTGGATGGGTTTAGTTTACTATTTTTTATGCTAATCGACGAAATTGGTAATCCATTGAGAAGTCCTCCATTGTTTTTTTAGATTGGATGGATCTTTGCTGCAGGGGGATGAAAATGATGAAGATTGGTAATCGATTGGATGAATCTTTTCTTCTCCATGGTTTCAAACCATCTAGGTTTTTAGTTCTTGTTCTCCATGTAACTTTTTCTCAATGTAATTTTTTCATCCATTGTTTCAGTTGGCACAACAAATGAATTAGTATATTACTATTGATTAAGTTTGGTTTGTGATTGGATTACTTTGGATATGGAATTATAGCAGTAGTGTTTGGCTCTCTATTTTTTTGATCTGCTGTCTAATGGTTTATGGAATCAACTGTTGGCTACTTTTTTTTTTGGAATTACAGCAGCAGTGTTTGGAGTTTTCTTTGTTCTGTTTTTGTAATTTGTGTGCACAAGTCAGATTACAACAGTCTGTAATGGTTTTGAATTGATGGTCCAGTGATTTTGTAGTTGTTCTGTATGTGTGCATTTTGTAATCTGTAATTTGGTTTTGCTTCTGGTTTTTGCAATGGTCTTTGGCCAAATTGCCAATTGGGTTCTACTATTGACAATGGTGCATAGATGCAACATGATATAAGTTGTGCAATTAATTGTGGTGATTTTGATAACTGTCATTATCCAGGATATGCTTTAAACTCGAGTATCACTCATCTAGCAACTAAACATGATTACTTCGATCCACTAAATCCACAAAATCCATTGACCTCACGTTGTACTTGATTAAATCTATAAACCTATTAGATTGGAAGCAATAGGCCTAATGGAGTCCAATGGAGTCTTATCCAAGAAACCAAACCAAATCAAGAGTAACTTCATTATTTCCACATTCACATCTAATAAAGTGATAGAACTTTTATCAACCATCTGTTATGCATTTAGCGGGTAGTCTTTGGCCGGCCTAATGATGTCAGTGGATCTCTGCAAAAATCGAATAAAGTGATAGAACTTTTATCAACCAGGCACAATGTGTAATATTAACCAACAACCAAATGCGAACTGAAGTGGATCGAAATAAAGATAAACACGCAAATGTGTAAACCACAATTAAAGAATGCAAAGCAACAACACTCATTAATTAACGTGGTTCCTCCAGCAGAAGGTGGTGTACATCAATGGAGGATCTCTATCACCAAAGAGAAGAAAACCAAAATAGGATTACAAACCAAAATCACAAATTGTGACTTGAACTCTAAAAGCTATAAAAGCTAACCCTTATATTGTTTCTCTCTCAAATTCGTGACACAAAGGTGGAGGTGGAATGGATGTATTTATACTAAAACCTTACATGAATCCCGGCTTGATCCAAATGCTAAAAATACGAATTTTTGGATTTTTCACTTGGCACAATAGTGCATGATTACAGGACACAACCGTGCCAATATTCTCAAAACTTTCTACCATAAAATATTCTTCGACTTCATGACATGTCGTTTCTTGGTTTTTGCCATTTGTTGTTTTATATCATTTTTTTTTCAACAATCCAGGATACATTTGGTTTGGTTTACTAAATACATAAATGCAATTCAACAATGCAGAAATAGATGAGTTATGGAAAGAAATACAACGATATTTAGAGTGGTTTAGAACCCTTGTCCTACTCCAGTTTCCCCAAGACCCATCTTGAGAGGTAATTTCACTAGAACTGCAATGATATTTAGAGTAGTTCAGACCCCACGTCAAATTAAAGGTTTGGCAATAAACTACTTATTCATTAAAGGGAGATCACTTGGATTTACTTGTTTACATAAACGCACAAAGTGGACATAGAGATATCTTTGACCGTAAGCCTCTTCGTCTCTTGTCTTTTTGGCATGCTTCCCAAGGTTGTATTCCAAACTTTTGATTCATTATGCACGATGTTGTGAACCTCTCATATAATTCAAGATTGACTAAATCTGGAGTTCACAAACACTAAACAAGCTCATCAGTGATAAGGAACGAGTTCGTCAATCATCAAAGCATGGATTTGCAACAAATGCACCAACACTTGACCAAATCTGGAGTTCACAAACACTAAACACAGTTCAGTTTTTTTTTTTTTTGAAAAGCATATATATTGAAACCAAAACCAAGAGGAACGGTGGGAATGTTTGCAAGAGGCAGACCACCCCATTGCCAAACACAGAAACCTCTCACAGTTCAACCACAACAAAAACCAAACAAAACAGGAACTATACGAGACCCAAAAACCAAACAAACTGCAGCAAAAAACAGTCCACACGCCTCACCGAGATCGATCTGAACCACCTCTAATTCTGCTCCAAACTAGCCAACGATCAAATATCAAATTCTGACTCGAAGACGGGGCCTAATATTGTCCCTTAGCAAGACGCCGACGACCAACCGCGCTACCAACAACAGCCCCAAATCCGCATTAACAAACACAGTTCAAAATTTGTTAGGTATAAATAGGTAAGTACACATCAAGCATGTGAAAGTCTGGTGTTCGGGAATGTGGCCATCTAATTTGGGGATCATGAATTAGAAATGAAGTTGAACTTCGCTCAAACTTCGGTTACAAGCCATCTAATTGGAATAAATAGTATCCTATTAACATTAACCAAAAATCCAAATAAACAATAACCAAAAGTAACATGTTCCTATTAACCAAAAATCTCAAAAAAAAAAAAAAAAAAAAAAGAAAGAAAAAACAAACCACATTTCCACAACTTGAATTATGACTTGTCCTTTGCAAGTCCTTGAATTATGCCCTGGATTTTTGCACTTATCACATGTAACAGTGTTCCCACCCCTAGGAAATTTACCGGTTTTCCCACTTCTTTGACTTGACTCCTCACCTGTCTTCTTTCTCTTTTTCTTTGGTCTGCCAATCTGTTTGTGATGCTTTGGTGGAACCAAAGTTGTTGGGCAACCATATGAATGCCAAAACATGCTTCCATTAACAAGATCTATCTTGAAGTTGTACATCTCCTTCCATGTGCTAAGCCAATATACAGGATCCACCCATTCTTCAGGTAACTCAACAGATGCTCCATTCAAGGTCACGTTCCAGTTAGTTGCCACAACATGTTTGCAAAGAATTCCCGTTAACTCCCACCTCCTACAAGAACACGTTCTTTATCTGACATCAACTATACATTGATCATTCCAAGGCCCATATACCTTATACCTTTCCCCCCATTCCAAACCACATGGTATTTGGATGTTTTTTTCTTGACTGTGTCCATCATCTTTGTAGCTGTAGGGGTCAATGGTCCATTGCAGGTATCTATTACTTTCAGGACATTCACAATCCTTTTCATAAGGTATACTCTAATGTACTCCAAGCAAGAATAGATTGGTTTATCCCTCACGTCAACAATTTGCCTATTGAATACCTCACACATGTTATTTAGAAGCACATCAGAGTGACATCTACCTGTTATTTAGAAGCACATCAGTTGTGATATGTAAGTAATAGAACACATTATTAGTAAGAAGCATAACATATTTTATACCTGTGAAGTGGGATCTGGTCCAATGTTGGGGGGGGGGGGGGGAATCTTGTTCAACCATTCATAGCAGGCTACATTGAATTTTTTTAAGTCCCCTATTGTTTTTTGAAATTGAGGGACAGTGATAGATGTTGCACACTGCCATAAATGGTCTTTGTATGCTTTCCCCTTCCATTGCAGTTTCATATTCTCATGGATATGTCTTAGACAATATCTATGTTCAGCTAAAGGAAACAACTTTGAAATGGCTGGAATAATACCGTGTATGCAAAAAAATAAAATAAAATAAAATTGGAATTTGTTTAAAAAAATTAAAGACAAAAATAAAATAAAGTAAAAAGATACCTTTTGTCTGTCACTTATGAAAGTAAAATTGGAATTTGGTTGAAGACCAAGATCATCTCCAAGGCATTGCAAGAACCACATCCAAGAAGCTGTTGATTCAGCCTCTACTATCCCATATGCAACTTGATATGTGCCATGATTTGCGTCAATACCTACAGCTGTCAACACTTGTCCTGGAAAAGGACCCTTCATAAATGTCCCATCTAGACCCAACAATTCCCTTTTACCAGCCCTAAACCCCTTTTTCAAAGCACCCAAACAAATGTAAACCATTTTAAACTTTCTTGTACTGTTTTCGAAGCTTGGATCTGCTTCAACATCCAATTTAACAGTGGTATCTGGGTTGCATCTTTGCACCTCACATAGATAATCCCTAAGTTGATGGTATTGTATTTAATAATCTCCCCAAATCTTCTTGTTGGCCATAACATTTTCCCTCAATGTTTTACCAGGTGACACAAGGATCTCAAACTTCTGTGACAAATGGGATTGAAGAGCCTTCAATGGCATATTTGGATCTGCCTTAACCTGCTCTGTAATATGTTTTGAGAGTAAAGTTGCAGTAGCAACACCAACTTCCCTAGTTTGGAGACACTTGTGAGTGTCTAAATAGGTTTTAACCTTCCAAGTTTCTTCCTTGTTTGTTGTTGAGATGTAAAAAACTCATGGACAAGTGGGCCCACTTAACCTTACCCATTTAGCCTTTCTTTCTTTGCCTAGGCTACTTGGCTCATGAGGCCCACTTGGTTCACTTAACTTAGGCAAAGTACCCCTACAAACGACCCTAATTCTTTGCTTATCGTTTTTCACAATAACTATATCTCTTCTAGACTCAAGTGCATGCTGCTTGATTAGATTTTTGATTGTTTCTTTGCTACCAAACGTTTGGCCTAAATAAAACTAAATATGTACATAACTCGCTTTATCAGATACACTCTCTTTGTAAGAACCAACCACATCATTTTCTTCTCCGCTTGAAAATTGGTCAACATCAAAAGGATCTACATCACCATCCACATTATGACTACTAGTTGCTTCTTCATGCATCCCCGTCCACCCTACATTGCTATCAATATAATCCTCAATATCATCATCACTATCATTTAGTCCCTTACCCTTGTCTACTTCTGGTAAAAAAGTCTCCAACCCATCAAAAGGATCAAAACTATCAACATCATTACTTCCCTCAACTTTTGCATCAACCCATTCAAGAACCAATTTTTTACTGGGATTTGGAGATGCCAAGTTTGTTTTACCATGCTCTATGAATACATCTATTAGTTTGATCTTAGGGGCATATTTTAAAAGGTTTAAAATGTCTTGATCACTCCTTAAAGCTTGCAAACCAAAATCCAATTCACTATTAGGAATCAAGAAATGGAAATCCATTCGTTCTTTCTCATCGTACCCGAATCCTTTCATCATAGCATCGAAGTCATGAATAGATAGTTCATTTGTGTTAACCAAATCAATAAAATCATGCTTACCATTCATGTATCTTCTTCCCGGAGAGGCCGTAAAAACACCTCCATGGTTGATTCTAATTGTTATCAATGTGGGATAAACTTCTGTGAACAAAATAAAAGAAAAAAAATTAATCAAACGAATTCATATAATTCGATAAAACTTACTGATAAGAAGAAACATACCATAAACTTCACTTGGATTCCACTCCTCTGTTCTAATCATCCATGATGAGTTTGACATTCCTCTATGCTAATCACCAACTGGTTATCGTTTTCTAATGGAATAAGAGAAGGAATCGATAGATTTTTTAATACATTAGAGAGGGTTTTGATCGATCAGGGATTTTGATCGATGCTTAAACAGGTCCCGCCTTCTTGGAGGATCGATTAATTATTTGGAGCGATTAAATGGTTTTTGTTTAATGGTTTAGGTTAAAAAAATAAATGAAACTTAAATGGACAAAATTGCCCCTCTCTCTAACTGATAAATTTAACGGAGTTAGTGGTCAGGGACCACTTTCAAAGTAAAATGAAAACCACAAGGACGATTTTTAGACTTAATAAAGTTCAGGTCCCACTTTCAAAGATTTTAGTAAACATCAGGGACCAAAATTAGAGTTTACTCTAAATCATAATAATATTTTAAAATAATAAATACAATCATATCAACAATTAAGCGGTAACTGATCTAAATAAAATATAATTAAATTAACCAACTAAACATGTCAAAGTTGTAACTAATTAAGGATGTCTAAATAAAGAATGATTTTTCAAAAACAATAAAAGTTATACTAAACCAATTAAAATTAAATGAGTTAAAGCCAAAATCAAGTTAACTAGTAGTCTAATTGTTATTGAACTAGCCTAAAAAATACGTCTAATCATCTAATTAAATAAAACTAATTAGACATCTCAAATTCTCAATATGAATAAATAAAGAAAACAAAAGGTAATTGGTCTAGTTTAGATAAAAACATAAAATAATTAATTGACAATTTCAATATAAATCAATAATGGTAGATAACAATATAAAGGTTCCGATATAAAAATTAATTAAACCTAAATTATCAATTAAAATAACAGGTACGTCTGATTTAAAATTAATTGAAATTAGTAACAAAGTAGACTAAATACATTAAAATACAAAAAATAGTAAACTTACCTATTCTTTTTCATGACTATATAAACAGGATCCATATTTCTGTTTTCTTCCCCCTTTCTTTTCTTTCACCCAGATAAATGAATTCTTATTCATATTATTATTTAATCAAAATAATATAATCTCAATTTCAATTAAGTTTTATGTTTTTTCAAACCAATTGTTTTTAGTAGATCATAAACGTCTAATAAATCAAATAGATTTATCTATTTCGATGTGGCAATTGTGGTCGTGTAGTTATGATTACCTTTCTAAAATCATCATAAAGCAATTATATTGTATTAAATAACTATTAATAACCATTAGTTGCAAATTGTAAACTTAAAATAAAAATGTACCTTAAATTGACATTGATATCGTAAAAGCCTTAGCTTCACGTCTTGACCAAATTTTCTTTCAGTGGAGCAACGTGTTGATAATGTGTTAAAGAAAAAACCAAATGGAACAACAATATAATGGAAAGCGGGAATATGTAATTCTCATTAATCAAAAGTCCTTTAAATAGGGATGAGTTACAAGTAGATAGTTATGAGATATTTCAGTTCTAATCTAACTCCGATATATTTATCTCTATCATCATATCATTTAGACGATAACACATTTATCCTACAACAAAAAATATATTTTTAAAATAAAAATATATTAAACAATGCATTTAATGAGGTAGTTGGGTGGTCAAATAACATTTGATTTTATTTTTTAAATCATCTACGTCCTGAGAACAACATCTCCAAAATATTTTTTTATAATTTATTTATAACAAAAAATCAAAATTCAAAACTTAAAATAAATACATTTAAATCCAAAAGATTTTCTATTATAAATATTTTAACATTAATTATATAATTAAAATATTCATTAATTTAATATTTGATGAGAAAGAATAAAATATCATGCATTTCTTCATCGTCAAATTTAATTTGTAAATTGGAAGTTTTTCTTTTGTGTTCTCTATTTTTGAAATAAATATAGAAGATTTATCGAAGCAAAATAAGAAATAAGGTTTCACTTTCTCTGTTTTGCAGAATTTGTTGGAGATACTTTAACGTTGTGTTCTCGAGTTTTTTTTACGAAGAAAAGGAAAGGAAAGGGAAGGAAAGTAGGAGGGAAGTAAAAATGTTGTGTTCTCAAGTTTTTTTAGGAGGTAAAGGACAGGAAGGGAAAAGAAAAGAAAATATTGTTGATTTTCCTCCCAAATGTGGGAGGAAACGGAAGGAAAGGAAAGAAAAAAATTTAGAAAAAAATAAAAATATTTATAAAATTACATATATGCCCATTAGTTACATTTCACTGTTGAATAAATAAGGTATATTGGTAAAAGTGACATCTTTTCCTTCTTTTCTCTTCTACTCGAGAACATGAAAATTTATCTTCTTTCCTTCTATTTCCTTCAAAATAACACAAATACAAATATTTCTTTCTTTTTTTTTTCCTTCCGTTTCTTTTCTTTTCTTTCCTTTCAAAACTCGAGAACACAGCGTAAGGTACGGTGTAGGATAGTTGATTCAGAGTTACAAGTCTCTAAGGTGCGGTGTAGGATAGTTGACCCACAGCAATAGGGTTATAAGTCGACAAAATTTGTCGGTTATGATTTAGCTAATTTGTCTAATCTTGACAAGAGAGTAAGCTATAATTTTAGGGGTTGTTTGGCAGCAGGGCCGTCCCTGGGGGAGGGCGGGCCGGGCGTATGCCCAGGGCCCAAACGAAATAGGGGCCAAATTTTTTTAGTATATACCATATATTAATAGTTAAAAAAACTGTAAATAAAAAAGACAAAAAAATTAGTATATAATAAGACCCAAAAAGAATTTAACATTATATTAAGGGCCCAAATATGTATTAATTAATAACATTGGACAAGAAAATTTGTAAAAAGTTATTTAGTCTTTCATTTTATAGTACTGTTTATTGTTTTTCTAAGTTTTTTTTTATCTAGTACTAATATCTAAAAACTATTTTTGCCTATAATCTTTGATATATACTCCATTACTCATCTTCTATATACTCTTTTAATTATTCCATTTCCATCCATATGAATTTTATTATTGTGCTAGAATATAGTAGATTTCTTGTTATTAACTAAGAAAACTCCAACATTTTAAAAACAATTACCAAACTATATGAGACGACCCAATATATCTATATTTAGGATTTCAAAGATATTACTATAAATTATGCAAAACTATCTACAACATTGATTACATATTTACATTGATTAATGGATGGAAATGAGCAAGTCTATTTTTTTTAAGCAAAATAAAATTTCACATGAATCCTAATTAAATTGGCGTTCAAAAGATATTTTTTTTAACAATTTGAATGTTTATTTTATATTCATATTTTTTAAGATTCTTTATTTTTTTTTTCCAATTTTGCAGTTGATTGATTTTATCAGTATCAAAACTAATTTCCTTCATTAAACCAAATATACAATGAAATATTCATTGCTGAAAACAAATAGTAAATTGATAAGGTTACCATAAAAGAAACAATAAAAAAAGTAATTAAACTTCCTTAAATATTTTATATTTATCAATCAATCGCTAAAAGTCCATACCCTTTTATTGAATATATATAGGGTGGTTTTCTGGTGATGGGTCAAAGCTTCCATATAACAGTTATTGTGGTGATCACCAGTAATAATTGATGCAATCCAGTGATCAACCCAGTGTCTACATAATTAATGGTTTAGATAAGGGTTGCACGTAGTTGTAACCTTTAACTGGGTTGCAAAATAAACTACCCCTATATATATATATATAGGGACTTAATCATTTGAGAACAATGACATAAAGTATTATTGTGAACTTTATAATAAGACTAGAAATGTACCCTTGCAATGCAGCGGATTTTTGAAATCTAGAACTCGAACCCTCGATCATTATTCATACTTTTTGTTAATCTTTTTTTATTTTATTTACGATTTTGAAAAACCTAGATTTAAAACAAAAATACATTTTAGTTTAGTTTAATTGTGGTTTTTTATAAAAAATAATAATAATTTTTTTTGTTAAGGGTCAAAAAATATTTAATTTAAATGATAACTATATTTAAGACATTTTATATTTAAAATTAAAAAGATAACATATTTCAATAAAAAAAATGTTTTATCTCAAATTTTCTTATATTTATCTGTTAGTTATATCAATAGATAAAAATTTTAGATATTTTGGAAAATAAAAATAAGTATTTATCTGCAGTTAGTTACACGAATTCAAACATTAAGCTTTTATAAAAGAATTTTCTTATATTTATCGGTTAGTTATATCAATAGTTAAAAATTTTAGATATTTTAGAAAATAAAAATAAGTGTTTATCTGTAGTTAGTTACACGATTTCAAATATTGAGCTTTTATAAGTTGTATTTATGTTTAATCAATTTGTACTATTGGATTTTAAGTAATATGCATTAATAAATGGTACCTAATGCATAAATAAAATAAAACATTAAAATCATGATGTATCTTACTGCATTGCACGAGTACAATTTTAGTAATATATTATAAATATATATGTATGATCATATTATATTATTTTAAAATATTTATGGAATATGTTATAATTTAAGTATTATTTCTAATATATCAACATCCCAACATTTTGGAAATAATATTATTTCTAAAGTTAACAATTTAAGATAACTTATTTACTTTTCGTTATCGTAATAAATAAACTTATATAATATATTATTATATGTGATTAAAATTATAGAAATATCTAGTATAAATAATCGTTATCTCTAACTAAATTTGTTGTGAGATAATGTGCTTGGATAAGTTGTACCAAAGCATTATGAAGTTGTAAATTAAGTAATTGACTTTAATTAATTGTATTTTGTGCTTAACATGCAGTAATTAAGAGTTCTTTATCTCTCTTTTATAATATAGTATAGATAATAAAGCTAAGTTCGCAAAATCTGCAGTAACATAACCAAATATTCATAAATGAATAACCATAACCATCATTATATACTGAATTTTTTTAATTCTAATCATCACCGAAGGTCGTCTTCTTCCCTGCAAAAAAGATGAATCAAAATGGTTGTGAATTCAAGTTGAAAACACCAGAAACATGAAAGAATGCATTACCTGTGCCAGCAGTGGCCATGCTTGGTCTGCTAGGTCCACGGCCTCGGCCACCACCGAACCTTCCACCATCTGATCTGCCGCCACCAAACCTCCCACCACGGCCAAACCTACCTCCTATCCCGCCACTCCTACCACCATCAAAGCCACGGCCTCCACCACGCCCAGATCCTTGACTATCGCCTCTTGGCCTACCC
The DNA here is from genome assembly GCA_023525745.1 of Arctium lappa. NCBI lineage: Eukaryota > Viridiplantae > Streptophyta > Magnoliopsida > Asterales > Asteraceae > Arctium > Arctium lappa. The sequence goes on from CM042050.1 coordinate 20,064,518, forward strand.
TCCTCCACGGTTATCGTGCAACCTCCAACTTTAGATCCATCAAGTTCCAGTGCTTGATTGAACCCATTACTGTCTGCAAAATCAATGTAAGCGTACCTGCAAAAATATGAAAAAACATCAAGTTCCATCTCTTATTACAAGAAAAATGTACGCATTTTGATTTTGTTGTAAAAAAAATCACAACTCCGTTTACATTACAAAATAAATGTCACTACAACAAAATAGGCTTTATAGAACACCAAATATATCTACATGTAATAATAGACTGGTATATAAGACTTCAAATATATATGATCATACAATTGTGGATCCAGTTAAAAGGTGTTACAGTAAGTTGATAGAACGCTTAAGAGCATCTTTAAAAAATTAATACACTTTTGAAATAAAACGCCCTATTAGTCTTTTAAAATGACATTATATGAAAGTGTCTTATAAAAACAATTGTACTATAAACAGGCGTGTTCAAAGGACACTTCAGGAAAAGTGTCTTTATAAAAACGCGACACCTAAGTTCAAAAGTGCCTTAAAAAGTTGTTAGGAGCCTGAAAGCATCTTATCGACTCATTGCAACACTTTTACATTGGACACAAAATGGTTTGGTCCCATGAAGGAATCTATTAAGATATTTAGACATATTTGACATCCTATAAAGCCGACTTTGTTACGGCCATCCAGGCCTTAACCCACAATTTCAAGACCTGAATACAAAAAGAATACAAACCCTTTAGGAGCCCCAGATTCGTAATCTTTTGGTATGGCCATCCGTGAAATCTCTCCGCAGTTGCCAAAATGCTTTTCAAGTGCACTCTTAATCTGCAAAAGAGATCAAATTCAGCACAAGGAGACTTGGAGTTGAACAAAAATATCGGAGATGATGCTTTCACCGTGTTTATGATCAATAGACATACATTCTCAAAACTCTCACTGGCATTAAACCCGCGTACATATATGGTCCCCTGAGCCTGTTGTCCCTTTTGGAAAGGCTTTTCATTGCTACAATCATATAGGCGTAAGTTTAGAATCACTGAGTTTAGTAATAATGAAATTGTATATTTTCAAGACAACATACCCGCTACCAGGAGTGTATGCACCCCTTTCCTTTGCTAAATCGAGCCTCACTGGACGGCCTAGTAACATCTCGTTGTTTAGTTTGAGTGCCTGGATTAAAGAAGATATAGTTATAAGAACATAAGTAACCAACATTTAGCAAGGATTGATCGTTTACTATCATGCCACATTATAATGCTACTCCCTCCGTCCCAAAATAATTGTCCACTTCTAAAAGTAAGTGCCTACTTTCCAATTCTAACCTTAATTCTGAGTTGGAGAAATTCATTACTCCCTCTATGTCAATAAGTTAATTACTCCCTCCATCCCAAAATAAGTGTCATCAGTTCTATTTTAGTTTGTCCCAAAATTTGTGTCCACTTTCAATAGTAAGTGTATTTTCACATTCCACCCTTAATTATGAGATGGAGAAATTCTCGCTATTATTACGGGTAGAATTGTCCTTTGGTTAATTAAAAAGTGTAATAATTACACATTCCTAAAACTTGGTGCCTTTTTCATTGTAGACATTTATTTTAGGATGGAGCAAGTAAAAATTAAATTGTGTCTTTTTCATTGTGGACATTTATTATGGGATGGAGGGAGTAAATGATTTAAGTTTGATTGTGTCTTTAGTTGACATCATATATCTACCCGAAATACGGAAATGAATTTGTATAACACATTTTAGCACAGAGCATACCTCCAGAGCTGCTTCCAAAGTGGCAAATTCAACATGCCCATAACCTGCAAATCGGTCATCTCTAACGGCAAAGCGGACTTCTATAATTTCACCAGCGTCTTTGAAGAAATGTCTCCTATGGCATCAAGCACTTGTCAAGATTGATGATACATATGCTATAAAGTTGCAAAAGACTCGAGTCAAAAATCACATACACATCAGCTTCTTCGATTTGGAAGCTTAAATTGCCCATAAACAAGGTTTTGGATCCAGTGGCTTGAGGAGTAAGCAGGGTTGGAGGCTGCAATTTTTAGCATGTATTAATGCAACCAAAACTCCCTCAAAGAGCAAAAGTGATACAAAGAGGAAATCAAAATATAGCACTGACCACTTTCGTCGATGATGGAGCGTCAACCATTTCAACATCGGTGCCCTGCAATTGCCAGAAGTTCTCAAAAAGCAAATAGAAGAGCTGAATGGTGCAATATAGTTTTATGTGGGTGTGTATATATAAACAAATTTTAAACCAAATCAATTAAAGAAAGAAGTTATTTAATTATTAATACATTTAAATTGTAAAAATAAATACACACTGATCTTATCAAACTTTTACTTTATCCATATTACTCCATACTATCAGAAGAAGAAAAAAACTTCTTGTGTGCTCTCATTTTTCTCTCTTTCAAAGTCATCAACTTAAGTTTTTTCCTTTCATTTTGGCCTTTGTTTCCAATTTGCAAATTATGAATTTTACTTTTTCGGTAAAGAAAGACAAGAATTGGCCTTGTGTATCTCGTATTCCCATAAATTCATGGTCAATATTTCAAGGATACAGTCATGGCCGCATGAGGTCTGCACCCCGCCGCACCTTTGAAGATAATATAGATCCCATGGCTGATGAGTACCATGGAAACTAGTCAGTTGCTGAACGATGTTAGATTACACCACAACGAAAATGTGGTGGTTTGGACAGGCAATTGATGTAGTAAAAATGCACTTCCGCAATGATAAAAACCTAAACAACTCTTCTTACAATTTTTTTCGGGGTTTTGGATGGAAGAGCATCGTCCTCAGAACTATCATCTTCATCGTCTTCTTCAGACTCCTCATCAGAACTGCTGCTTGCTTTCTTTGCATCTAGTTTAGTCTGCCATATAAGTCGCATAGTCAAACAGATGACACCTAAAGCTAATCCTTAGTGCATATCACTCACATAGATTAAAACCTCCACCTACCCTTTGCACAGGCTGTATCTTCGATGGCTCTTCATCAGAACTCTCCTCTGAACTCTCGGACTCACTGCTCTCCTCTTTTGCAGCCTTTGTGTTAGGTTTTACATCTTTTGTAATAGAAGGCTGCAATATGCAAATATTAGATGCATGATAACTCAGGGAGGATATGATTCACTTTATAGCCCTTGAGTTTGCCTAAAATGTTGGTCCCGTCATCTCAAAATAGGTGTCCATGTTTCTATTTTAACTTGCCCCAAATTAAGTGTCCACTCTCAAAAGTAACTGCAAAATTCCAATTCTAGCCTTCATTATGAGAGAAAAAAAAATCATTACTCCCTCTATTATAAAGGGTAAAATTGTCTTTTAGTTTATTAAAAAGTGTAATAACTAATAACTACACATTCTTAAATGTGTGTCATTTCATTATGGACATTTATTTTGGGCCAAAGAGAGTATAATAACTTTAGATCGCCTTCATTCAGATTGCCATCTCGATTTTTATTCTCACATTGCAGGACATTATATAAAGAACCGATGACTTAATCACAGGCTTCTTATATAGAGGATGTTCTCATCGTTTATATAGAACAGAAAAAAACAAGTTGAAAGAAGCCAAACACGACAATAACCTTTATCTTTTTCTTCTGTGGCTCCTCATCACCAGATGAACTCTCTTCTTCAGTACCACGCTTCTGTGCACAATGGGAAAGGAAGGAACCAACAGCATTACAAATTATATATACACAGTAGCTAGTATGTTTCTATTTCACCGTACTTGTATGTGCACATGACAAGAGCAACACACCTGCTTGGTTGCAGCAGTCTTTTTAGAGGGAGCCACTTTAACCTGAAATTTTAATCATATCCATTTGATCACCATGAGAATAAAAAAGTTGCTGAATCCCCAGAGTCAATATTAATGCTTTACCATCACAAATAAATAAAGGAAAGACAAATCTTTAGTACAGCCTTACTAGAGTTTAATTACCACGTTGACTCCTCTAAAAAAAAGTCATATTGGCTGAGCGCCTGTGCAGGAAAGAGGCAGAAGAGCTGGGATTTGTCATCCCAACTATTTTGTGTTTTTGGCCAAACATTTTCACAGTGCACATGATAATGTGGTTCATGAGTGGTAGCTTAAGTTATGCATGTAGGGTATAGAGTAAAGATTTGTCTACACCAGCAAGGGTAAATTGCACTAAACACGACACACTTCAATTCAGAAATTATGACATGGGGCACCGCATTAAATAAGAAACCAATTAATAGAACGGCCAAAAAAATTCAAATAGACCAGCATGGCACTGCCCTAAAATAGCAAAACCTTAAACTTTCTTTTTTGATTGGGTCCTTAAGCTTGTACTTTACACATCCATACCCTTTTTGTCTTCATCTTCTACTCCAAATGATAGGTTTACAAAGTTCTATTAATGCCACAAATTTGAGTGTGATGCTAATCAGTATGTTCTAGAGCAGTACCACCATGCAACTGCGTACAAAACCACATTGGTGTTTGATTTAATAACCGAGATGTAGGCAGTCATCCAACTGTCAAATGGCTAGTGGCATTCATCAAAACCTATGTAGCTACGACAATAACTAAATTCCTATTTTTCACTACACGACAATTTTTTTATTATTCTTATTTTTTAATTAAATCCTTAAGTCAATTATTTAACATCATCAAAGAACATGCACACATTTTAGTTGACAAACAGCAACCAGGAGAAACATATCAGTATACCTCTTCATCAGGATCACTCTCATCCGAACTATCTTCTTCTGAATCATCACTTGTATCCTCCTTTCTAGCAGCAACAGACTGACTTTTAACAGTAGCCCCTAACTTTGGTTGAGCCGCCATCGTGGCATTCTTCTGTAAATTGATTTTATATTAACTCATTGCCAAAATATTTACATCTTTGAAGATGGAAACCAACAAAAAAGTGCAACAGGAAAAAAAATGTATATATAGTGTCACATGCCTCCTCTTCATCAGAGTCACTCTCCTCCGAGCTAGTGTCTTCAGAACTCTCACTTTCTTCTTCCTTGGCAGGAACAAAAGCAGATCCATTTTTAGCAGTGACGGACGGGAACTTGTTTGGTTGTTTGGTCACTGTGGCATAATTCTGTACGTAGATTCTATTTTAATTCATCATCCACTTTGTTAAATCGTCAAAGATGTAAGAAAGGACATCTGTATAGAGATCTATACCTCTTCATCATCAGAGTCACTCTCCTCCAAGCTACGATATTCAGACCTACTTTCTTGGTACCTTGGACGAAGCATATCACGTCTATTTTCAACAGCGCCATGGTATCCAGACCTACTTTCTTCGTTCCTTGGAAGAAGCATAGCACGTCTATTTTTAACAGCACCAGATGCCGACTTCTTTGGTTGGATTGCCACAATGACATCATCCTGAATATATGCATCTATTAGTTCTTACAATGCCCCTATCCCTTAGATTACCTTATACATGATTCAGGAAAAGTTAGCACTTGTCAAGCGTCATTTAACCAATTGTAAATAGATTGGAAATGATCTACTCTTCAGAACTTTGACATAGTTGTATGTTAACGGGTTCATAAGATAAAACATATCCAACATAACCCAAAATCCTCTCTTACCTCATCTGAACTTGATTCACTGTCTTCTGAATCAGACTCATCACTGGATTCGTTCTTGGAAACCAACGCAGCAGCATTTTTTGCCACAACAGCAGGTTTTTGTTTTGAAGCTGCAGATCCCTTGTTCTTTGTCTCATCCTATACACATGCAAACATAATTTAGAAAAATTCGTATCATGCATCACGTGAGGCACACAACCAATATTAGCTCGTGAATTTTATGTGGGAACCACATAGATTCGCAATTTACAAACTGAGACTCACCTCATCACTCACCTATTGTCCGAAGATTATTAATCCAAACCATCAGAAGCCTTGGCCTTACCCATCAATTTTCCAGTTATACCATTATCATGTGGGGTAACCATAGTTTTAAAAATCCCAATCGGGACTCGAGGCGTTTTCCCTTTGCGAGGTGAGGCGTAAGCCTCGAGGCGGTCCGAGGCGTGTATATATGTATATATAATATATGAGCGTGTGTATGTATAATACAGAATATACATGTGGAAAACATAATTCCATACCAAATAATGCATGAGAAGTTGAGAATACACATAATACATACTGATATATACACATACAGAAAATACATACTGATATGTACACATACAGAAAATACATACTGAAAATACAGAAAAGACACACTGAATAAACACCCTGAAAATACAGAAAATTCTTTGATATACTTACAGAAAATACATACTGAATATACAGAAAATACACAATGATATATACACATACAGAAAATGCATACCGAAAACATACAGAAAATACACACTGCATACACAGTAAACATACAGAAAATACATGAAGGAAAATGAATTACCTGAGAAAGAAAGATGAAGAAATGGAGTAGGAAGTTTTTTTTGTATAGAAAGGCATTAGTCTCTCACCAAAAACAGAAAACATACGAGGTTTGCGCCTCACCAGCGCCTCACGCCTCAACGCCTCGAGGCACCGCCTCACCGATTGAGGCGTAAGCCTCGTCCAGGGACCATGAGGCTTAAGCCTCAGGAGCGGTTTTGGACCGCCTCGCCTCGAGGCGTACGCCTCAAACGATTTTGAAAACCATGGGGGTAACAGGCTGTTTCAATTAAGTTTTGGGATCTTCATGGTTCAGAAGAAAACTAAAATTGTTCTATAATTTACAAGACAGACTTCACAACTTGAATGACTAGGAATAATAATCGCGTAAAGCCTGTGTTCTAAGAGCCTCCTTACATGCTGCCTAAGCAGCCTCCTAGGTGTTAATTGTCCACCCACACCCACAACTTGTTAAACATCCACTTAATCCCTGGTTACGCAATTAAGTGCTAGAATGTCACTTGACCGTGTAGCTCTGTTTCATAATTTTTAGAACAACGTAAAAACGACTTACTTCCTCGGAGGAATCAGAAGAGTCATCACTGCTACTTGATTCCTTGGCAGGTTTCTTTAACACACCAGCTCCCTTCTTGGTCGCAACCGCAACCTTTTTGATTCATCAATATAATGTCTCAACAACAATACCACAATTTATAAGATGGTAAGGACTTAATAAAAAAATGCAAGGAAGGAAAACAAAAAAATATCAAAGCTGCCCAAATACAAATGATTGCAAACACAGCACTGTACACAGAAGTATTAGCTTTTCAAAATGATCCCTTGTTCCTTTAAAGTGTACATCTCTCTTAGCCAAGAAAGAACAACATTTCAAAAGGGAAACATATTTGCTTCTACAAAAGTCTCGTGATCCAATAAAACGTGCAAATAACAATAGCGGAATGCAATCTTTTAGACTTTTTTTTTGAAAAAAATTACCGTTTTCACGAACTCATCATCCGTTTCACCTTACCTAACACCTAGTTTTACAATAGTTTATGAGTTTTTCTGGAAAAATTCAGTTTTTACAAGACTTATTACATAATAGATAAACATAACAACATAGCGTACTCCATAAAATAAAAAAATTGAATGTAAGATTAATGCAAGGACTTTTGTTTCAATTTTCAGGTACAAGTCTATCTTGATCACGCATTTTGGAAGGTATATTGCTTTGTTTCTCAAAATGTCAAGGCAAATGTATTACCAATTTGTAGATCTTTATATGACATCTATCAATGCAAATCCAACTTTTGCCATAGGAAAAATGTATGATTATGAGAGAGAAGAGAAAGCTCATGATTCAAAAGTTAAACCTTCTTCGGTTCCTCGTCAGACTCCGAAGAACTGCTTTCCCCTGAGGTACTGTCTACTAGACTCATTATATAACAAATAAACATAACAACAGAGCAAGGGCTCTGGTTTCGCTTTTCAGGTACAAGTCTATCTCGATCAAGCATTTTGGAAGGTATCTTGCTTCGTTTCTCAAGATGTTAAGGCAAATGTATTACCAATTTGTAAATCTTTATATGTCATCTATCAATGCAAATTCAACTTTCGCCACGAGAAAAATTTATGATTATGAGAGAGAAGTAAGAGCTCATGATTCAAAAGTTAAACCTTCGGTTCCTCGTCAGACTCCGAAGAACTGCTTTCCTCTGAGGTACTTTTTTCTTCTTTCATAGTTTTCTTCTTCTGAGTCTTTTTCTCAACAACCTGATCCACACCACCATTGAATTGATTAAGGGTTGATTTTATCATTTAGTCATTTGTAATCGCAGTGTCATTGTAGCATTTTGGGAAGATATATTGCTTCCTTACTCAAGACATTAAGACAAATGTTATATTGATTGTGGGTCTATATGTGATCTCTATCAATGCAATTCCAATTTCAGCCAAAAGAAAAACATATGATAACGAAAGAATAGTAAGAACTCATGATTAAAAAGTTAAACCTTCTTTAATTCGTCCTCAGACTCAGAAGAACTGCTTTCTTTTGAGGAACTGCTTTCTTCTTTATTACTGTTCTTCTGAGTCTCTCTCTCAACAGCCTGGTCCACACCACCATTGAATTGGTCAAGGGTTGATTTTATCATTTAGTCATTTTGCAATTGCAGTGTCATTGTAACATTTTGGGAAGGCATCTTGCTTCCTTCCTCAAGAAGGTAAGACAAATTAATTATCAATTGTGGTTTTTCATGTGACCCCCATGAATGCAATTCCAATTTGTGCAAAAAAAAACTATTAGAAGTAGGAGCACATGATTAAAAGTTAAACCTTCTTTGGTTCATCCTCAGACTCCGAAGAACTGCTTTCTTCTTCCGTAGCTTTCTTCTGAGGCTTTTTCTCAACAACCTGGTCCCAACCACCATTAAACTGATCAAGGATTGAGTTGATTATCATTTGTCGTTTTGTAATTGAAATGTCATTGAAGCACAAGTCATCTTGCTTCCTTTTTCAAGACGATAGGGCAAATGTATTATCAATTATGGATCTTTATGTGATCCCTATGAATGCAATTCCAATCTATGACAAAAGAAAAAATATGATTATGAGAGAAAGTAGGAGAGCATGATTAAAAAGTTAAACCTTCTTTGGTTCCTCCTCAGACTCTGAAGAACTGCTTTCTTCTGAGGAACTGATGTCTTCTTTCTTAGTGTTTTTCTTCTGAGGCTTTTTCACAACAGCCTGGCCCACACCACCATTAGACTGATCAAGGGTTGATTCTATTATCATTTGTCATTTTGTAATTGCAATGTCACTGTGGCACAAGTCATCTTGCTTCCTTTTTCAAGATGACAGGGCAAACGTATTATCACTTATGGATCTTTATGTGATCCCTATAAATGCAATTTCGATTTGTGACAAAAGAATAACATGCGATTATGAGAGCAAGTAGGAGCACATGATTAAAAAGTTAAACCTTCTTTTGTTCCTCCTCAGACTCTGAAGAACTGCTTTCTTCTTTCTTAGTGTTCTTCTTCTGATGCTTTTTCTCAATAACCTGGTCCACACCACCATTCAACTGATCAAGAGTTGATTTTATTATCATTTGTCAAGTTGCAATGTCATTGTAGCACAAGTCATCGTGCTTCTATTTTCAAGACGATAGAGCAAACATATTATCAATTATGGATCTTTATGTGAACCCTATGAATGCAATTCCAATTTGTGACAAAAGAAAAAACATATGATTATAAGGGAAAGTAGGAGCGCATGATTAAAAAGTTAAACCTTCTTTGGTTCCTCCTCAGACTCCGAAGAACTGCTTTCTTCTGAAGAGCTTTCTTCTTTCTTAGTGTTCTTCTGAGGCTTTTTCTCAACAACCTGGTCCACACCACCATCGAACTGATTTTATTATCATTTGTCATTTTATAATTGCAATGTCATTGTAACACAAGTTGTCTTGCTTCCTTTCTCAAGACGATAGGGCAAACGTATTATCAATTATAGATCTCTATGTGAACCCCATGAATGCAATTCCAATTTGTGACAAAAGAAAAAACATACGATTATAAGGGAAAGTAGGAGTGCATGATTAAAAAGTTAAACCTTCTTTTGTTCCTCCTCAGACTCTGAAGAACTGCTTTCTTCTTTCTTAGTGTTCTTCTTCTGATGCTTTTTCTCAATAACCTGGTCCACACCACCATTCAACTGATCAAGAGTTGATTTTATTATCATTTGTCAAGTTGCAATGTCATTGTAGCACAAGTCATCGTGCTTCTATTTTCAAGACGATAGGGCAAACATATTATCAATTATGGATCTTTATGTGAACCCTATGAATGCAATTCCAATTTGTGACAAAAGAAAAAACATATGATTATAAGGGAAAGTAGGAGCGCATGATTAAAAAGTTAAACCTTCTTTGGTTCCTCCTCAGACTCCGAAGTACTGCTTTCTTCTGAGGAGCTTTCTTCTTTCTTAGTGTTCTTCTTCTGAGGCTTTTTCTCAACAACCTGGTCCACACCACCATCGAACTGATGAAGGGTTGATTTTATTTTCATTTGTCATTTTATAATTGCAATGCCATTGTAACACAAGTTGTCTTGCTCCCTTTTTCAAGACGATAGGGCACACGCACTATCAATTATGGATCTCTATGTGAACCCTATGAATGCAATTCCAAATTGTGACAAGAAAAAAACATATGATATGAGAGAGTAGGAGCGCATGATTGAAAAGTTAAACCTTCTTTGGTTCCTCCTCAGACTCCGAAGAGCTTTCTTCTGAGGAACTGCTTTCTTCTTTCATAGTCTTCTTCTGAGGCTTTTTCTCAACAACCTGGTCCACACCACCATCGAACTGATCAAGGGTTGATTTTATTATCATTTGTCATTTTATAACTGCAATGTCATGGTAACACAAGTCGTCTTGTTTCCTTTCTCAAGACGATACGGAAATAGATTAAAAATTATGGATCTATATGTGATCCTCATTAATTCAATTCCAATTTTTGCCAAAAGAATAATATGATTAAAAAGTTAGACCTTCTTCGGTTCCTCCTCAGACTCTGAAGAACTGCTTTCCTTTTTCTTGGTGTTCTTCTTCTGAGTCTTTTTCTTAGCAGCCTGGGCTACACCACCATTGACAATCTTCTGCTTCTTTTTACTTGCAACTTGCTTCTCAATAATCTCCTCTGCGTCTCTCTTGCCTATATTTACAGAGCACAACATTTAACACACAAAAAAACTAGCATAGGCACAATCCAAAAACAAAAAGTAAAACTAGCATTTATCAAAGTTGAACAATAAAGAAAAACCTAATCAGATTAAGCAAAGAAACTCAAATTCTTCCAATATAAATAGCAAAAATTCAAAACAAACTAAAAGGAAAGAAATATCACAAGAAAAATGACAGAAACCTAGATATCTACTGATTAAAGAATCAAAACCGTTAACTATATACACACACGCGTATATATTATGTGTATATATCAAGTTTTTACCTGGAAATCATAAGAACATAGCATAATTCAAGAACAAACGAAACTACCTTTTTTAATTGTTTTGGCCGGTGGAGCTACAACAGCAGTAGTTGAATCAACCTACTCGAAATCAAAACAAAATCGCTTCATCAAACATAAATACTTCCACATAGAGACATACGTATATACAGAACATAAAGAAATTTATTCTTGAATAATATAAATGACTGTACTTTGGAGGCGGACTTCTTGGTTGATTTACCCATTTGATGAATCGAACAGAAACGTAAAAATCAGAATTCCGATAGAGGGATGATTGAAGAAGATCAAATACAATCCCCCTTTAAAAAAACAAATTTTTAGGGTTTTACGAAGTAGAGTGAGGGTTTTGAGAGATGGAAGAGCCCCTAATTGTGCGGTTCCTTCCGTTGGTAAGGAAATCAGGGGACCGTTTGTTACTTTGATTATAAGAATCTGACATGTTTTTAAAATCATTCGGGTTTAAAATTCTGATTTTCGTCCTCTATTTTAAGAGTAAATTACGTTTTTTGTCCCTGTTGTTTGTTAAATATTGCGGATTTTGTCCCTGTGGTTTTGAAATTTCGATTTTCGTCCTTATGGTTTGTAATTCCTTTCTATTTTCATCCCTGAGCCTAAAGACTACGCTTAAGCACGAAGGATTGAAATAAAAATGAATTATAAACCATAGGGATGAAAAAACTAGGCATGAAAATGGGCCCCAATCCCTCATCTTCATTCCCGTCCCCATCCCCATCCCCAACGGGGAACGGGGATCCCCAACGGGGAAACGGGAATTTTTTTTCCGTTTACGTAAGCTATTTAAATCAAATATATGAGACACCGCACATGTTTAAATATCACATATTTCCAATAAACCTAAAATCGAAAGAAATTTAATTTAGTATAAAAAAATCACAACATCATATAATAATTAATAACTTAAAACCAAAATAAATTCAACCGAATTCGGAAAAAAAAAAAAAAAACTTAACTTCACACGTACCAAAAGATATCGAGTAATATTCAAAATCATATCGAGTAATTGTATTTTGATTGACATCCAAAAAATAACAATTTTATATTATAAACCTAGTTAGGAAATAGGAAATTATGAATTACCGATTTAGTTTAATTAAATAATATATATTAAATATTAATTAAAATATATAACGGGGACGGGATGGGGCGGGGAGTGCAATACCCGTCCCCGTCCCCATCCCCGGTTTGAGGCAAACGGGGATCCCCGTCCTCATCCCCATCCCCGCTTTAGCGGGAAATCCCCATCCCCGATCGGGGCGGGTGGACCGGGTTCCCCGACGGGTCGGGGTCCATTTTCATGCCTAGAAAAAACAATAAAATTTATATCATAAGGACAAAAAAGTAATAAATTAGAAACTATGGGGATGAAAATTGTAATTTCAAAAACAAAAATAAAAAAAAATTAACAAACCACAGGGACTAAAAAGGTGATTTACTCTTATTTTAATATTTGTTTTTTAATTATTTTCTCATCGCGCATTGATTTATCAAAAAAAATGTAACAGATTTATTAAAAATTTCAAAATATAACTAATTTATAAATTTTTGGTATTATAATCATTGATATATATATCTATATCTATATCTATACTATATTATAAAGATGACATAAAAAACTCTTAATTACAACTCAATAAGCTTTATATACTATCATTTAAATCTATCTACTTAAAATCTCTTAAAAATAACTACTAAAACCTAATGTACTACCTGTAAAGCTTTTAACCCTAATTAATATATTTCATCCTTATCCCCGAAAATCATTATCTCTAATCCCCAAACCCTAAAATTATGAAATTTGAATTCTGATAAACATAATCAAAACAGGATAAACATCTCAATTTAAATAAAAAAAATTAAAATATATAAGATAATTAATGAATTTTAACAAACTACTTAATTTTTTTATATAAAAAACATTATATTGTTAAGTCTAAATTAAACAAATTTATATATAAAAAACCATTATCACTCAATAAAAATCATACAAAATCGTATTGTAAATCAATAAAAAACAAAAAATAAAATAAATATTAAAATCATGATGTATTAAGCATTATGTACTATTATTTAATGTTAATCTACTTAAAATCTCTTAAAAACAATCAATGAAGCAATATGTACTACTTTTAAATGCTTTTAACCCTAATTAATAAATTTCATCCTTATCCCCCAAAATCCTTATCTCTAATCCCCAAATTCTAAAATTATGAAATTTGAATTCTGATAAACATAATTAAAACAGGATAAACATCTCAATTTAAATATAAAAAATTTAAAATATATAAAATAATTAATGAATTTTAACAAACTGCTTAGTTTTTTTTATATAAAAAACATTATATTGTTAAGCCTAAATTAAACAAATTTATATATAAAAAAACCATTATCACTCAATAAAAATCATCCAAAATCGTACTGTAAATCAATAAAAAAACAAAAAATAAAAATAAACATTAAAATCATGATGTATCTCACTGCATTGCGCGAGTACGCTTCTAGTACTATATTATAAAGATGGCATAAAAACTCTTAAAAACAAATTTTAAATCTTAATGTACCGTTATTTAATGCTAACTAGTGTTGGGCCCGTGCATTGTACGGGAGGATAAATTTTTTGTTGGAATATTGAACCGAGTTAAAATGAAACGTAATTTATCTGTTAACAGTTAATGAAATACAATGTGAAAAACGAATGTATTTTCATAAGTGATTAACTTGCATATATTCTTAATCGTTTGTTGTTATGAGTTTGTGCAATAATATTGGTAATAGTTTTGTATTATATTATTTAAAACTCAAACGACATGTCTCACAACATATTTATCTGACTATTGACTTCAAGACCTCATAGTATTAGTCGATAAAAATAAAGATATGTATATATATTTTACTCCCCTACTTCGAAAAATATGATTGTGAGTTTTGAAAAATATAAACAAATTCTCAGTAAATAAAATAAAATATAAAAAAGTAGTTTTTCAAAAAAACAAAAATATAGTAGAATACCTTTTGTTCAGTTGCAGGTTCCGCCATTGATACCCGACCGTTCGTCTTCTTCTTGTACTCAGATGATACATAGAGAAGCTATATATATTTATAGTGAATGTAGAGAATATTTTAAAATCTTTTATTTTCATTCTCGATTTTACATTTAAATGTAAATATATTAAAAATATGGAAGAATATTTTTATATCTACATCGTTTCTATTTTATTTTCTTTACACTTGGTTAATTTGGAAAGTATTGCGGAATATTTTTATTTTAAATAATACGATAATTTATTAGTGTATCTCGTTATTTTTTATTTTTTATTCATATCAACCTTCTTTTTTTCTTCTTTTAATGCTCGTGAAAAAAATACGTGTAGATTTTATATTATAAAAAAAATACGTGTAGATTTTATATTATGCTAATATAAAATACGTGTAAATTTTATAAAATAAAATAGATTTTATATTTGCAAAAAAAATACGGAAGAAAAAAGAGTTTATATTACATCTCATTATGTAAAAATATTTTATAAAATAAAATATGGAAAAAAAATACGGAAGAAAAAATATTTTATATTACATCTCATTAATATATATTTAAATGTAAAATCTACATTTAAAATAGATTATATGCTAATATAAAATCTATTTTATAAAATCTTCCACAAAAAAAAAACAAATAGTTATATTAATAAATGAGTATCTATTCCACAAATAGATGATTATGTGAGATACTGTGCTTGGAAAGATTGTACCAAAACATTAAGAAATTGTAAATTAAGTAATTGGCTTTAATTAGTTGTACCTTGTGCTTAAAATTTTATAATTAAGAGTTTTTTATTAGAAGCGTACTTGCGCAATGCAGCGAGATACATCACAATTTTAATGTTTCATTTTATTTTTTGTTTTTTTGGTGATTTACAGTATGATTTTGGATGATTTTGAGAAAGTGATAATGTTTTTTTTTTATAAATTTGTTTAATTTAGCCTTAATAATATAATGTTTTTTATATAAAAAATTAAGTATTTTGTTAGAATTCAATTATTATTTTATATATTTTAATAACATTTAGAAAAATAACCAATTACATATTTAATAATATAATTAAACAAATTTATAGTAATATGATATATTAATTAATAGTGATAAATGGAAAGGTCTGCATAAAAGGAAGATCATGCACATACCAAGTTGGTGGGTGTTAGAAGTCTGCAGTAGTAATATGCATCTTGTGCTTTGGTACTTGTAAATTAAGAGATTTTTAAAATCTTGCATAAAATGATTGTACCTTGTGCCTAATAATTTGTATTTAAGAGTTTTTTATACTTGATTTATAATATAGTATAGATAATGCTAATTACTTAAAAAATAATCATAAAAGCTGTATGTACTACATTTAATGTTATTCATTAATTTTCAATCATAATCTCTAACCATTTTAACTTCCCTAAAATCATTTTCCACTTTAACTCCCCTAAAATAACTCTCAGCATATTTTAGATATAAAAAATCTTACAGAATATTTTATAAAAAAAAAATTATATTATTAAACCAAAATAAATTACATTATATTATTAAGTCTAAATTAAACAAATTTATATAAAAATCATTATCGCTCTCTCACAACCATCCAAAATCGTAATGTAAATCGACAAAAAACAGAAAATAAAATGAAACATTAAAATCATGATGTATCTAGCTGCATTGCGCAAGTACACTTCTAGTATATATATATATATATATATATATGTGTGTGTGTGTGTGTGTGTGTGTGTGGTAGAGAAGAGATACGTAAAATGGTATGATGTTACAAAAGTTTCGGTCAGCCTCATCTTTATGACTTCACCCTATCTATCCTATGTTTAAAAGTCCAACCAAATCAAGTATATTTTTTTAAATGTTAGAAGTCTAACTCGAGAAGCTTTTATAAAGACTAGTTTTAAGTTGAGAACCCGACCAAAAGAACTCAATCAAAGCCTAGTAGAACTAGCCGTTGGTCGTCCTAAAAAAAATGATAACGATTACTTGGTCCTTTCTAGCCTTTTTTTTGTGTATTTTAATAGGGTTTATCTTTATAGGCTTATTCACAGTATGTTTTTGGCCATAACTGTAAACTACACTACATATGCAGGCCAAGTATTTTAATCATATCTCATATGTCTTAAAAACCGTAAAAACCCATATACATACAGCGGTTTTGTGCCAACCCATACTGTGACCAAGTTGTAAAATTTAAACCCCATTAAATGAAGAAAAAAAAACTAGAAAGGACCAAGTGATCTTTACTGGGTTTTTTTTTCAAGTCGGACAATGGGTAGTTTGGTTACAGACTCTTTGATAATACTGAGGGTGAAGGCGAGAGCTTACCAAGTCTGAATGAATTTATAAAGGTTACAGACATATAATACCAATGATTCTAATACTAAAAATTTATAAATCAGCTATAATGATTTTTTTTAATAAAAATTCAATTATGTTTTAAAATATTTATAAAACACAATCACATACATATTCTCTTTATAAGAACAAAACTCTTAAATATAATAAGGGAGTGTTTGGGATTGCTTATTTGAGGTGTTTTTTAGTTTATTGTGGTGTGATACCGGAGATAAGTAATTTATAGTGTTTGAATGAAGAAAAAATCAAAGTGCTTATAGCGGTGTCAAACCGAAAATAAACAATTTTTCATAAGTCATTTTGTTTTAACTTATCAACTTATTTGAAATTGCTTATGATTTTTTTGGTTATTTTATATGTATAAGCAATTCCAAACACATTTAAATAACAACTTATTAGTTTATTATGTTTTGGTACAACAATAACCTAATCCAAACACTTTTTAGAAAATCCCGATTTAACACCGCATAAGTTGATAAACACTTTTCAAAATAAGCATAAGTTGTTTTAAACAAGCAATCCCAAACACCCCTGAGAAATTCAAAAGCGACAAATAAAATGTTGTTTTTACTAAATACTATTTAAATATGCAATAAAAAATCAAAATAGTATTTGTATTTACATATATTTTACGACAAATAAAATGTTGTTTTTACTAAAGGGAAATTAATTAAAATGACCATATTTCAATATCGTATTACCGAAATGCCCTAAATCTCTTTTGTTTTCCCGAAATACCCTTTTTGGCCGGGATATAGGGCCAGAATGAAACCCATCCCGGGGTTATGGAGCTTCGTGGGGCCGAATAGTGCAATCCCAGGGTTAGGGCCGGGATAGGGGGCCGGGATGGAAAGGTTTCCCGGGGTGAGGGCCGGGCGGGATGGGCCAAAAGTAACAAATTAATATAATTTTATAAGATTTTAATATATAGTTACACTTTGTACCCCTAAAATTATTTATATAGTTTACTTTATACTTTTTACTTTTCTATTTTTTATTTTACACTTTCACCATATTAACACATATAATCGTATATTAACTAAAATACGTTAAAAAAATACGTTTTAATTTTAACAAGTTACACCATTATAATCGTCTCTTCGATACCTTCGAAATAAGTCCAATATTGAATATTTTTGGATTTATTATTTTATTATCCTCATTTTAAAAATAAATGTATTGAAATTGTCGTCTCTGTATAATCGATAATTATTAAAAGTTTTTACAATAATAATAATATTAAAACTAAACCAGACATAATATATAATAAATAATAAAATCCAAAAATATTCATTATTGGGCTCATTTCGAAGGTATCGAAGAGACGGTTATAATGGTGTAACTTGTTAAAATTAAAACGTATCTTTTTAACGTATTTTAGTTAATATACGATTATATGTGTTAATATGATGAAAATGAAAAATAGAAAAGTAAAAGATATAAAGTAACTAACTAAATAATTATATGGATATAAAATGTAAATATATATGTTAAAATCATATATAATGGAATCTTTTATCCGGGATATAAATTCAATTCAAAAGGGATAATATATAGTTACACTTTTATCCGGGAAATCACTCTTCATCCCGGACTAATGACGGGATTTCACTGTTCATCCCGGACATAACTCCGGGAAATCATTATTCATGTCGTTGATTGAAGGTAACCCCGGGATGGGTGTCACCCCGGCCACGGATCCCGGACAAAAGGGGTATTTCGGCAAAATCAAAGAGATTTAGGGCATTTTGATAATACGAGATTGAAATACGGTCATTTTAATTAATTTCTCTTTACTAAATACTATTTAAATAGGGAAATTAATTAAAATAGACGTATTTGATCACCGTATTACCCAAATACCCCAAATCTCATCGAATTTGCCTAAATGCCCATTATGTACGGGATAAGTGGCCGGGAATCCCGGGTTTGGACGTGTTCGGCCGAAATGTGACTCGATCCCGGGGGTTAGGGCCGGAATTCCCGGGGTTAGGGCCGGGATTCCCGGGTTTGTTTTAGGGTTTGAGAAAATTAGGGTTGTTTTAGGCCACACAACCTAACCCGGGATTCCCGGCCACTATTCCCGGATAAAAGGGGTATTTCGACGATTTGAACGAGATTTGGGGCATTTGGGTAATTCGGATTTGAAATACGCCCATTTTAATTAATTTTCCATTTAAATATGCAATAAAAAATCAAAATAGTATTTGTATTTACATATATTTTAAAATAATAATAAATTATAAAAGATAGGAATTTGGTCGGGTGGGGAAAACCCATGGGTTATGGTGGGTGGGTCACGCACGCGCCAGATAAGCAAGGTAGAGTGACAAAAAGGAGAAAAAAGAATTGCGAGTGAAGGTCTGGACAAACCCTAATCAAGCAATCGAATTTTGGGGCAAAAAGTTCGTCCATCCACTCGCTCCACCCCCTCGCGTGGATTTTCCAGTTGATCAAGGGAATTTAGCACCACCATCGTTTCTCATTTCAGGTACACCCATACATCCTTCCTTCCCTCCCTTTCCTCTCATCTTCTTCTTATTTTATCACTACCCACCACACAAAAAGCCATGTATTTTGAGGCTTCACCTGTTGATTTCACTTCCACGCATCACAATTTCTCGAATTTGAACTGGTTTCATTTGGAGTGTACATAGAACAAGAGGATTCCTTCAAGATTTTTGATGTAATCAAGAATTAACCATTCTTGTACTTCATCTTCTTTGGTTGTTGTTCGGCATGGTTGTTGGTATGTTTGATTGAGTTTCATTCTATTGCCATGGGTTCTTATCAGTCCCATGAATCTTTTTTTGGGGTATCATGGCCAGTATAAATGTCAATTTACTTATAAGACTTGATCATGATTGTAACGGTGTCTGTACCTAAGACTGGTTCATAGTTTGCCCAAAGTTCTGATGTTTCTCAGTAGTGATATACTCCGGTATTTTCATGAAGTAGAGATCACTTTTAGATGGTCAAATGACTAAAGTTTTTTACTGCAAAATAACTATTGAGTACATGATCGTTGAAGGAAATTTTTGTACAACCATAGTAGGTGTCAATACATTAATTTCGGGACATAACAAGTACTTGGTATTGATGTGGTGATCTTCATAGGTTGTCATTGTATGTTTCTGCATCAATTTAAATGTATGTTACAAGGAGGGATGTTGTACCCCTACCTCTTCCAGGTTTTGTTCGTGTTGCTTAGGTTTCGTGATTCTGATTTTCATTTTTGTCTTCTTGGAATTTTATCGAGTTCATTGATTCTTTACATTGCATACTACTTTATTGGAATAAGCTTCCATATTTATTTCAAGATTGAGCATTTTTCATTTATGTCTTCTTGAAATTTTATCAAGTTCATTGATTCTTTACATTGCATACTACTTTATTGGAATAAGCTTCCGTATTTGTTTCTAGATCGAGCATTTCAGAACTCTAGAAATAGCAATATTACTTTTCATAATGTATTTTTTTGAGGAAAGGTTCTCAAGGTCATATCTAATGCAATGATTTATTAAGCACTATAAAGTACATCCTGTTGCCAGAAGATTATCTTATGATTGTGATGTCAGTAAAAACCATTTGAGGTCATTGTTTGTACTTGGACCACTTATGGACACCCTTTTCCTTTTGAACGAAAAGATGAGGAACATGTATTCAGCTTTCCTTTTGTATGTGTATTCATTTTATTTTTCTTTCTTGCAAGAGGGTATTTATTTGCTCAAGTAAGCTTGTCGTTCTTTGCAGTAGTACTTTCAGTTTTCTGTCATTTCTATTGGGTTCACCTTTAATGTTATTATGATTGAGAAATCTTTGTGTTCGCTATTTAACCTCATCCTTGGGAGCATGCAGCTTTTGCAATATGGTCTCAACAGTTTAAAGTTCACATATTTTTCACAAGGATATGTGTTCAAATGAAGTTATAATACTGCTCTAGTACTCAATTTAAGTCAGAAGTGAGAGAATAGCAAATGGTATAAACCATTAAATATTGTTAATTAGTTACATTAGCAGGGTGACTTTTTTTTTCCTTCTATTAACTCAGTGCCATATTTGGGGTGGAGCAAGAATAAACATTCCTCAACTCTGTGTTTCTTTGACATTTGACTTTGGTAGTCCAAAACTTTGATAACCAACAGCAAGCTTTTAGAATGAAGGCTCAACTATGTGGAGTTAGTTTAATATTTTGATAAAAAGTTTCCAGTTGCTTTTATTTGCTAATATTCATTGTCCCTTGTAGGTAGCAACTGAAAGAATTAGTGAAAATTCCTAAATTCTTGCCATGGATATTGATCTTAGGCTCCCTTCCGGAGAACATGAAAAGGAAGAGAAAGAAGAGGCGAAAGATATGAGCAATATGATTGATGGTGAACATAAAATGCACAGTGAAGATGTTTTGGGCCGGGATATGGTTGGCATTCGAGACAAGTTGCCTCCTGATAGTGATGGGGGAGTGAATTCTCCATCAGTTGATATGGTAGATTTTAAAGAGGATATAAATCTTGAGCCAATAGCTGGTATGGAATTTGAATCACATGGGGAGGCATATTCTTTTTATCAAGAGTATGCAAGGTCTATGGGTTTCAGTACTGCTATACAGAACAGTCGGCGTTCAAAGACATCGAGGGAGTTCATCGATGCAAAATTTGCCTGTTCCAGATATGGAACCAAGCGTGAGCATGACAAATCATTTAATCGGCCACGTAGTAGACAAGGAAGCAATCAGGATCCTGAGAATGCGTCTGGCAGACGGTCATGCTCTAAGACAGATTGCAAAGCAAGCATGCATGTAAAGAGAAGGCCGGATGGAAAATGGATTATCCATAGATTTGAGAAAGAGCATAATCATGAACTATTGCCTGCCCAAGCTGTCAGTGAACAAACTAGAAAGATGTATGCTGCCATGGCAAGACAATTTGCTGAGTACAAAAATGTAGTTGGCATGAAGAATGATTCAAGTAATCCTTTTGAGAAGGGCCGTAATATGGCTCTAGAAGCAGGAGAGGCAAACATTTTGTGCAAGTTTTTCATGCAGATGCAGAGCATTAATTCAAATTTCTTTTATGCAATAGATGTAGGTGAAGATCAACGTTTGAAAAATATGTTGTGGGCTGATGCCAAAACCAGGCATGACTACGTCAATTTTTGTGATGTTGTTTCATTTGATACATCGTATGTTAAAAACAAATATAG
The DNA here is from genome assembly GCA_023525745.1 of Arctium lappa. Lineage (NCBI taxonomy): Eukaryota > Viridiplantae > Streptophyta > Magnoliopsida > Asterales > Asteraceae > Arctium > Arctium lappa. Next base: position 20,086,549 of record CM042050.1, read on the forward strand.
AATGCCCCTTGCACTTTTTATTGGGGTCAACCAACACTATCAGTTGATGCTGCTTGGATGCGCTCTACTGTCTGATGAGACAACTGCTACTTATTCTTGGGTTATGCAAACATGGCTGACTGCAATGGGTGGACGAACCCCAAAAGTTATAATCACTGATAAAGATCAGTACTTAGAATCTGTGGTTTCACAGGTCTTTCCATCTTCAAAGCATTGTTTTTGTTTGTGGAATATAATGGGCAAGATATCTGAAGCTCTTAATCAGGTAATTAAGCAACATGGCAATTTTATGGTCAAGTTCGAAAAGTGCATTTATAGGTCTTGGACAGATGAGCAATTTGAGAAGAGATGGTTCAAAATGGTGAATAGGTTTGGACTTAAAGATTTTGATTGGATGCAATCATTGTACGAAAGCCGTAAGCAATGGGTTCCAATCTATATGAGGGACGTTCTTTTAGCTGGAATGTCTACTCTTCAGCGATCTGAAAGTGTGAACTGTTCCTTTGACAAGTATGTGCATAGGAAGACCAGTGTGCAAGAGTTTGTTAGACAGTATGAAACTATCATCCAAGATAGGTATGAAGAGGAAGCCAAAGGAGATTCTGATTCATGGAACAAGCCTCCTACACTAAGGTCTCCATCGCCTTTTGAGAAGCATGTGTCAAGTATATATACAAATGCAGTTTTCAAGAAATTCCAAGCCGAGGTTTTGGGTGCAGTTGCTTGTATGCCTAAAAAAGAGGCACAAGAAGATATGATCATAACTTTCAGAGTTTCAGATTTTGAAAAGAGTTTGGACTTTAATGTTACTTATAACGAGTCAACATCTGAAGTATCATGTATTTGTCGTCTGTTTGAATTCAAGGGTTTTCTCTGTAGACATGCAATGATTGTTCTTCAAATTTGTGGTCTTTCTGCCATTCCGTCTCAGTATATTCTAAAACGGTGGACAAAGGATGTGAAAAACAGGTGTTTAATATCAGAAGGACCTGAGCAGCTGCAGTACAGGGTTCAAAGATACAATGATTTATGTCAGAGAGCGATTAAATTGAGTGAAGAGGGATCGTTATCTCAAGAGAGTTACAATATGGCACTTCGTGCACTTGAAGATGTTCATGCAAACTGCGTCTGTCTGAATAACTCCAATAAGAACCTTATTGAAACCGGAACATCAACGGCTCCAGGTGTTCTACGGATTGAAGAAGATAATCAAAGCAGAAACATGCGCACAAATAAAAAAAAGAACCCTATGAAGAAAAGGAAGGTTATATATTATATCTTTTGTCTATCCCTTTCATATTTTCTGTAAGGGACCCAATTAAGCCCCTGATCTTATGCTAATTTACAGATCCTTCTTATTGTAGGTAAATTCGGAGCAGGATATTATGACCGTCGGAGCCCAAGAGAGCTTGCAGCAGCTGGTTTGCTTTTATCTAGACTTCGTTAATGCATTAAAAAGTTTATTATCAGCATAAAATATTATTTAGTAGCATGCCAACGAAATCGATAACACAATAAGAAATAATACTTTCTTCACTCTCCCATAAAGGGCATTCCTTCCCTTGTTAATTCTAACCATAGCAACTAAATCATTAATGAGCTAGTTAGCTATGCCACTTGGAGTTGGTTACTGATCAGTTACTACTTTATTGTAGGACGGTGTACTGTAATGAGTTAGAATGATGCAATGAGTAATTACGAGTCGTATGCAATTCGGCACACTTATGCTATACCCTTTAGTATGGGTATTTAGTAGAGAGAAGATGCATGCAATATAATACATCCTTAAAACAGAATTCTATTCATTATTGAAGGAGGAAACCCCTTTAAATAGGTACAAGGGCGGTTTTAAGGATTAGGATAGCCATAAGAAGATAACATAAATGTGAAGAATAAACTACTACGACTCTTGTAACATTTCTCAAGTCGGAGCATATATGTTGATCGTGCCCAACTAGTTGTTTCATACGAATTCCGTTTAAATGCATGCAAGATGGTGCTTTGTACAAATGATAAATAGGTTGAATAGATTAAGTGGTAGGAGTCCCAAGATGACAATAAACCTCAGTTGTTTGGTCATCTCATGGAAAACTTGATTCTTGGCTGCAAGGGTGATAAAAAGTCATCATTTTATTCACGAGTCTCAAAATAATGTAGCATTCATATGATCTATGTCATCTCACAGGAGATATCTGACATAGCAGTGATAGCACGATACTCAAACTCACACTAGCCTAGATATTGTGTGTTGCTTCTTGCTCTTCCACCAAACAAGTTTTCCAACCACAAAATGCAATATCCATTATCCAGTGGTAGGTTGTTGAGGAAAAGGACGTCCTCCTTGATCTGCATTTAATAACCTTGCACTCTTCATTGTTCCCTCCTGGTAAAGGTGCCCACCCCATCTACTAATGCAGAGTATATTTCCTGAGACACCAAAATTCTATTTGCCACCCTAACCATCAATCAAAATTGCTGCCAAATACCAAAAACCAACACCTACCATCCCTTTGATACCGTGCAAGGTTAATTTAGGGTAAAATGGAAATGTGTCTTTTATGTCACATGCTAACAACCATCCAAAACTTTGACCTAAAATGAATGGCGTCATCTGCTTATAGTAAAGGGCATACAATGGATGTTTTAACAAAACTTTGACCTATAACTTGGATTCTGCATGATTTCTTATGTGCTTACACACTATAATAGAATGGTGTCGCTGGATATAAAATTTTTTTGTGCTAAAATGGTTTGCACTATGATTCATCCCCCTCATTGTTTCTAAGGGATGTGGTTTTAACTACTTAACTCATCATATTTTATTTTGCTCTACTTTCTTTGATGGAGAAACTCCTCCCTCGTATTTTCTTCTACACCCATGTTCATGATATCACTTAAAATCTTTGGATTCGTCTGTTGTATCCCTAACCTTCTTCTTGATGGAATAAAACTTGATCGTCATTCAGTGAAGTGTTTGTTCCTTTATTAGATGTCAAAACACAAATATCATATCTCTGCCAATGTCACTTTACGTTTTCCTTATCAATTCTTCTTCTGTGGCTCCCTACGTCAATCAAGTTGAATTTTGAGGGGAAAACGTTGTTGCAACTTATCACCTCAATACCAAAGAAGCACAATCACCTAGGTCTTTCCTCTGACTCTTTCTGACTGAAAGTTTTGATGCCGTAGTGCTTTCAAAATTGTCTTAACGAAGATACTGTCAACCTTAAATACCAGAAATTATCCTCTTATCCTATATTTCTATTTGAAGAAAAACAGAACCATCATAAGAACTTCGTGTCATCCTAAAATTTCTCTGTCCCAAGAGAAAGAAAAGAACCAAACTTGTGGGACCGCTTTAGTCCGTGTAAATATCTCTACGATCGGCATACTTTACATGCTTCCTCTTGAACCACATAACTCTGAGGTTGCTTCATATAAATGTTCTCTGCAAGAACGTTATTGAGCATTAAATTCTTGATATGTGGCTGATAAACTCGAGTGAACTTCACAATGAGACTAAAAGTTTCATCGTAGTTCTCTCTACAAGTCCATATGTGGCCCTTGGCTGCCACTGAGCCTTCAGACATGCAATGCCATCAGGAATCATTTTCATGATATCATCCCATTTATGACCCAAAAAAAACCGAGCTAGGAAAGTCAACAAGCTCTCATGTCTCATTGTCCAAGTGAAGAGATTTTCTATGTTTAGTCTGCTTCCATCCAGGATGCTTTCCATGTTCGAGGATATGAACTATCAATAGCTGAAATAGAAACAAAATGGCTAGAGGAATGGCGAGCAAAACTTTGTTTTAGATGAAATAATCAAGTCTGTTGATGGGTTGCAAACATAGGTTTACTTTCCATTAATTTGGGCAATATATTCATAGGTGTGGGAAACAGACTTGAAGATAAAGTTTCTGGAGCTCAATACTCCTCAAAGTGTCCTGCATGCTTAGTAGTATCTGAGATTGTCTCAACGCTCTGTATTCTAAGGTGTCGTTTGTTTTTTAAGAGGTTTAAAGTCTGAAGTCTTATTTTAGTTATGATTAATAAGAGCTGGTGTATAAAAAGGTCTAAACGATTCAGACTTCAGAGCCATTAAGAGGTTTTTTCTAAAAAACAAACAAACCCTAACTGTTCTAAAAGTCATTGTTTAGGGCTGCTTGATTGGTCAGCTAGGCGTCAAGCACTCCCATTAAGTAACTAGTAAGTATTTCAAAAGTTACGTTAGAGTTCAGCAGGATTGGCTCGGTTTGGGATATTATTTGGGCTTATCCTATTGATCAGGTTAATTAAGCAACCTGTCTGGTACTTGTTAGCCTGATTAGAAGTAGTTTAACCAAAATCAAAAGTAGATTTCTGCCGAAATCAAAATCAGTTTCTATCTTTGTTGACCAATTACTTTGAGCCTAATTGAAAACAATCATGCATATGATTATATCCCTAGAAGCAAATGAGGGGACTTTGTGGTTACTGCCCTAGTTCAATAGAAGTCAAAACAACGAGGTTCTGAAACAAGATCGAAAGTGGAACTACAAAATTAGTTATTTAAGGGTGCGTTTGGTTTGCAGACTGGGTGGGACAGGACGGGACAAAAATTCACTGCCCCATATTTGGCGTGACATGGAACAGGACAAAAGTTAACTGTCTCATGTTTGGCGTGACATGGGACAGGGTCAAAGACTGGACAGGGTGGGACAAAAAGGGGTATTTTCTTGTTCCACCAAAATAGGTGGAACAACATGGGACAGAAATGAGACAGAAACTAAAAATCACTGATTTACCGCCATTTGATATATAATCCTAATATGGTATTAGTCATAAGGGTCACCACTACCCATCGTCGCTACTACCACCATCGGCGGCCACTAGTAGCCACCGCCAACCACCTTCGGCCACCTCTACCTATTTCTCCACCATAACAACCTCCTCCACCACCTCTACAACCATCGGTCATCGCCACCACCACTACCATCGTCGACCACCTCCACTAACACCGATCACCACCACCTATTGTCGCCACCACCATCGACGACCACCGGTAGCTACCACCAACCATCGTCGACCACTTCCACCTCTTCCTTCACTACTACAACAACTTCCTCCACCACCTCCACAACCACCGCCCATCGCCATCTCCACCAATCACCACCACCCATTGCCGCCGCCGTCACCGACGCTCACCGCCAACCATCTTTGGTAACCTACGTCTCTTCCTCCACTACAATAACCTTTATTACCACTGTGCACCGCCACCACCACAACCTCTATTACTATCTTTCATCTTCTTCACAACTATCGTCTTTCACCGGCCACCCATCGTCTTTTATCTTTACTCGTCGCTGCAACTATGCATCCATCAATTCATTAAGATCTTCCAAATTGAATCAACTATTATGTTTTTTATATGAATCGGATTTTTTCGAACTATCATCAATTATTTCAGATTCTTCATTCAAATTTCCTACTATTGTTTTTGTATGTATTTATATGTATGAAAATTGTGTAAAAAAATTAATAATGTTTTTTAATTAAATTATTTAAAGATATACTTTATTTGTGTTATTTATAACTATTATATGACATATAAAATTATCAAACAACTTTTAGGGAAACTTGTTCAGTCTTGTCCTATCTAGTCCTAGTCGTACCAAACACAAGACAACCATTTGTCTTGTCCAGTTCTGTCCTGTCCAGTCCCGTCCAATCTTGTCTGCGTACCAAACGCTACCTAAGGAAGTAATTTTGTCTTGCAACAATATAGTATCTAAATTGCCTTCTTATGGTATTTAATATAAATTAAATGTATATTATATATTAAAAGCAACTTAATCTGTTAACTGTTTGCTTAAGCATCCGCCTAATCCATGCTTAGGCATTAGGAAAGTAATCATATTAGAACAAATATAGTATCTTTTTTATCACCTTAACACTTTTGAGAAAACATCGTTAGGATGGAACGCTAGGTTTTTGCAGAGATGCTAATATCTAGCGGATGAGGGTTACAGATTCTCGGTAAAATCGACGGGGAGGGGAGTGGTCGAGAATGGGGAACTGGAACGGGAAGGGATCGGAGTGGGAGTGGAGTGGAGTGGATTGAAGGTGACATTAGTGAAAACTGAAAACAATATGTTTTTCAAGAAGCAAGTTAAAAGTGCCTATATACTTGGAATAACCAACAAAGATGCACTTGTTTGCCCTAGCATTCAACTTACTAATACCGGAGAAAATTTTGTAGGTACATACGGTGTAGAGCCAAATATTTTGGGATTCACATTAAATAAAGGAGCATTAGGAAAAAGAAACATGATAGGGAATTTGTCATTTCAAAATTGTTGAGGGCATACGACTAGAAAGATAGTTTGCAAGCTGCAATAGCAGTTTTCTAATGCGACCAATGGTGCTTCAAGTGAGAAACCTGTATATTCATTGATGCATATTACTTCCAGAGCGCACTTTCATAACTCATTTTTACCTCTAAGATCTTTATTTATGGGTAAATTAATCCTCTATTCTCACTTTTACAGGACAAGTTGAGTTCACGATCAGTAACTCTAGATGGTTATTTTGGCCCGCAACAAAGTATGCAAGGAATGGTAGGGATTCATTTAAAAAAACCGAGCCATATTCATAAAATCTTTTGATTTTGTAGTGTTTGTAGTTAGATATTTTTCTATGGTTTATTCAGGTTCAGCTTAACTTGATGGCACCTTCAAGAGAGAATTATTATGGAAATCAACAAGCTATTCAGGGGCTGGTACACATCATTTCATATCATAATTATTGTTTAGCTCTGATATTTTATTTTAATTTATTTTTTTATATCATATTTCAGTCGATTTCGCCATAGTTCAGTAAAATACAAGTTTTGTTTTTTTTATAGGGACAGTTGAATTCAATAGCACCAAATCATGAGAGCTATTATGGCGCTCAGCCGACCCTTCATGGCCTGGTATGTTATTCATTCACATGTGATTATTTGAGACAAATCTTGATCTTACTTGTGATATAAGAGCAGTCCAGAGTTCTTGCCTGCAGGGACAGATGGACTTCTTTCGAACACCAGGTTTCACTTACGGCATTCGGGTTGGTGGCTCAGACCATTTTTGTTGCATTAATTGTTCGGTTATATGCCATCAAATACACAAAACAAATAACGTTCGATTTTTCCCCTTTGTTAGGAGGAACCCAATGTGCGGACCACCCAATTGCATGACGATGGGTCAAGACATGCATGAACTTATTGTCTTCCCCAGACATTTTACCTGAATGGCGCAACTGCGACCAACCAGTAAACTTGTTCATTTGGCAAGGAGAATACTTTTCCGTTTGAAGGGGGTATGAGGGACATTATGGGAATTTACCATTTTGCCCTCTGGACCAAATCAATCAATGCGAAAAGCTTGGAAGGTAAGAGAGTTTACACGTCTTCATCATCTTACGTGTTCTATGGAGACTGGGTAGGAGCCGTTATTTCACGAAAATTGTTGTATCATTGTATCAATGGTTATTTTTCGCAACGAGGTTGTGGTAATGTGAGGTTCAGTTGAAATCACAAGTTAGAATCAGCATATGTAAACATGTATCCCTTTGTAAAAAGGTTGTGTATTGAAATAATTCAAGTCAGATGTGTATGTTCCTCGAAACTACTTGCACTTGGGAAGTTATGATCTGCTTACATCTTACCTTTCTCAGATTCTACTGATATTTTCTTAGTGTATAACTGTATATGGTTAAGCAAATATTTATGAGATATGGAGCTTCATTTCTATGTGTTCACGCAAAACAGTCATTCTAGAATGATTATTTTTATATACATCCTATCCTAAAACCTTATTTTTTAGTGAGATATAGTGGTTTGATTTGATTTGATTTATTTTTGTTAATTGTTAAAACCACCAGCTTTGATTTGATTTATTTGTTGTTTAAATGTTAAAAACCATATCTTTCATTTTGTGTCAATTTCTTATGCCTAACAAGTTAAAATTTTAGTAAATGAATTTTTTTTACACATACTACAATTCTTTTAATATATATATATTTTTAATTTTTAATTTGTCATTTTAAATGATTAAGTTTATAAAAGTAAAAGAAAAACAAAATCAATTTTACCGTTTACCAACTTGATGTCATTCAACGACATCAATCCCCCTGCCCCCTCGCCATTTCATCGTCTTCCACTGCCCATCACCCTCCAACATCAATCTCCTCTTCTTCTTTTTTTTAATGTTTTTTGATTCTCCATTTTTTTCAACAAATTAATGGAGTAAGTATAGACAACTCAAAAAAGAAGGTGAATCGGAAAAGAAAAAAAAAAAAAAAGAGCTCGATGTCAGGGGGCAACGGCCAAGATTGACGATAATGGAGAGAGGACAATGATGGTGAGGGAACAATGCCTTTAGATGCGAGTGGTTTGAATTGTGTAGGATTTAGGAATGGTAAAACCGATTAAAAAATTTCTTTTACTTTAAAACATTCTCAGCCAGTTACATGTAGTTTTTTGGATTAAAAGAAAGTCAGTGACCAATTTCTAAAAGTTCCATGATTTATTTATTCAACAAAAAATATTAGGGTTTAATCATTTAAAATGAGAAAATTTAATAATTTAATCTTTCAAAGTAAGAAAGTTTATTGGTTTTTTCTGAACTTTTTCTAAAAATAAACATATATAATTTTACAAATGCTTATTATTTAATTTTAGCTTATCCGACTGTGAAAGGGAAACGAAATTAAAAATAAACCTTGTCTTTTTTATGATCTAAACCTATATATTTTTCATATTTACAGTGGTGAAAAAAAAAGATATATATACTATATTATAAAATATTTGAGAAAAACTCTTAAAAACAAATTTTTATGCATCACGTACTGTTCATTGATGCATATTACTTAAAATTCAAGATTATAAGTAAACGATACATGAGTACAACTTTTTAAAGCCAAATGTTTAAATTCATAACTAACGGATAAACATAATCAAATACTGGATAAACATTTCACTTTAAATATAAATAATTTAAAATATAATTAGGATAATCATTGAATTCTAACATAATACTTAATTATTATTTTATAGAAAATATTACATTATTAAACCTAAAATAAATTATCATATTATAAAACCTAAATTTTAAACTTATAATAAAAATTAAATTAAAGGTGACTTATTATTGTAGACAAAAAGGCAACTTTTTGGTTGTTTTGTGTTGCTATTGTATGTAACCGGTCTTCTGATATAAACACCGGTGATTTCAGATCAAAACTTAGGAATTTATGGGCATTTTGTTTTGTTGCTTAAAGACTGGTATTCTGATATAGAAATTGGAAAATCATTGGTTTTTGATGAAATTGTAATCTTTTTAGGGCCTTTTGCGTCGTTAGTCTTGGGATGAATTTGCACTGCTCTTCTGGTATATTTATCGTATCACTAATCGTTGGTTTTGGATCAAACTTTGACATGTTTAGTCGTTTTCTATTCAGAGATGCATTTCGACTTTCTGAAATCAGCTTGTATCGATACAACTTCTAAAAGAACAAGTTTCTAACCATAATGGTCTTGTTAGTTGTTGGATGGTGGCGATTTATACGTTGAAACAGGTAACTTGATGTGGCAGATAAAATCATTGCATCTGATGATTCAATTGTAAATTGTTGGGTAAAACAAATGGATGAGTCCTATCTCCAGAAAAGAGTCGTGGCCACCGAAGGGTTAAACTGTAACTTTTGGTGATAACTCTTGCGGTTCCACTCAAGGTTATGGAACTCTTTCTAACGGTTCCATTACTTCTAACAAAGTTGCCTACGTGGAGGGACTGATGCATAATCTTTTAAGCATCAGTCAACTATGTGATTTTCAGAGAAATTGAGTGTCTCATCACTGATAAACGGTTTCACACTGTCCTATCTGGCTTTAGAAAGGACAATGTGTACGTCATCAATATGAATGACAAGTCAACTGAAGATGAAAGCATCTGCTTCATTTTTGAAGACTCTGAAAAGAAGATCTGGCTCTGTCATAAACGTCTTTCTCATCTCAACTTCAAGACGTTAAATGCTCTCTCCAACAAAGAGCTTGTTGTCGGCTTGCCGAAAATCTCTTTCTCAAAAGAGAAGCTTTGTGCAGCTTGTGAGAAAGGCAAACTGACAAAATCTTTTTTCAAATCAAAACAGTGTTTCTCTATTTCTACCCCTCTACAGATGCTGCATATGGATCTATGTGGGCCTGTCAGCACACCCAGCCTAGGTGGAAAAATGTACATTCTTGTAATTATTGATGAATACACACGTTACACTTGGGTATTCTTTCTCAGGTATAAAAGTGATACACCTGAAGAAATCATCAACTTTATCAAGAAATCTGAAGTTCTCAACGGTCAATTAGTCAGATCTATCAGAAGTGACAATGGGACCAAATTCAGAAATGCTGCATTAGATGCCTTTCTTTGTGACAAAGGTATTTCTCAAAACTTTGCAGCAGTAAGATCTCCACAACAAAATGGTGTTGTGGAAAGGAAGAATCGTACACTATGTGAAGCTACAAGATCCATGCTAAGTGAATCAAATCTTCCAACCTATTTTTGGGCTGAGGCTGTCAATACAACATGTTTCACTCAAAATCGATCTATCATTGTGAAAATACACAACAAGACTTCCTATGAAGCCTTCTATGGCCGAAAACCAAACATTGGTTTTCTTCATGTTTTCGGCTGCCTGTGCTTTATCTTGAATGATCGAGAGCATCTTGGGAAATTTGATCCCAAGGCTGATGAAGGTATATTTGTGGGTTATTCTCTCTCTTCTAAAGCCTACCGAGTTTACAATCTAAGAAGAAAATGTATTGATGAGTCAATACATGTGAAGTTTGACGATCACAAGACATCTTCATTATCTTGTGACGATCACAATACTGAACTTCATGAATGGATTATTTCCTGTGTTGGAGAAGAATCTCTAAACATTCCTTCTTCAGGACCTCCTTATGTTCCATTTTCGGTATCTTCTTCTTCCCTACATCATTGTTCGGCAGATCCCTCTCCTGTTACCGAACCCACATCTCCTGCCGAACCTACCTTACATTCTTCACCCATTCATCACACGCATCCTATACCCACCGATCCTTCACCTTCAAACACTTTTCTTGCACCTCTTCCCCCAACTATAAAATGGACCAAAGATCATCCGATAAATCAAATTATCGGAGATCAGCAAGCAGGTGTCCAAACTAGAAGAGGTGTTGGAAACATCTGTCTCTATGTGAATTTTCTATCTGTTTTTGAACCCAAGAAAATTGAAGAATCTCTAGCAGATTCTTGTTGGGTCACTGCCATGCAAGATGAGTTGTCTCAATTTGAGAGAAACAAAGTCTGAAGACTTGTGCCACGACCTTTCGGTAAAACCATTATAGGTACTAAGTGGGTTTTTCGAAACAAGATGGACGAAGTCGGTACTGTAATCCGAAATAAAGCCAGACTTGTTTCTCAAGGATATATGCAGGAGGAAGGTATTGATTATGATGAAACCTTTGCTCCTGTTGCTAGACTTGAAGCAATAAGAATCTTTCTTGCTCATGCTGCTCACAAAAACTTCCGGGTCTTCCAAATGGATGTTAAGAGTGCATTTCTCAATGGAGAACTTGCTGAAGAAGTCTATGTGAAACAACCACCCGACTTTGAAGATCCAGCTCATCTGTACCATGTGTTCAGACTTGACAAGGCCCTCTATGGTCTGAAACAAGCTCCTCGTGCTTGGTATGACACCTTGTCTGACTTTCTTCTCTCCAACCGATATATCAGAGGTAAAATTGATAATACTCTTTTTCTCAAGAAAACAAAAGGTAATATCATTCTTGTTCAAATCTATGTGGATGATGAAAATCTTGACCCAAGAAAACAAAAGGTAAAATTGATATCATTTTCGGTGCAACTGATGAAAATCTTTGTCAGGAGTTTGCCTCTCTCATGAAAAGTAAATATGAGATGAGCATGATGGGTGAGCTAACTTTCTTTCTTGGTCTTCAAATTAAACAATCCTCTGAAGGTATTTTCATTTGTCAGAATAAATATATTCGTGATCTGTTGAAAAAGTTTGATTTTGAAAATTGTTCTTCCATGAAAACTCCAATGGCACCACCTCTAAAGATTCATGCAGATTCTACCGGCAAGTCGGTGGATATCACAAATTATAGAGGAATGATAGGGTCTTTTCTTTATCTTACTGCTAGTAGACCTGACATCATGTATGCTACGTGTCTGTGTGCACGTTATCAAGCCAATCCCAAGGAATCTCACTTGGCGGTTGTGAAACGTATTTTTCGGTACCTAAAAGGTACCATGAATCTGGGTCTTTGGTATCCCAAGGACTCAGGTTTTGATCTAATTGGCTATTCAGATTCTGACTTTGCAGGGTCTAAGGTTGACAGAAAAAGTACAACTGGCAGCTATCAATTACTAGGTGGAAACTTAGTCAGTTGGTCCAGTAAGAAGCAAAATTCGGTATCCATATCCACTGCCGAAGCCGAATATGTTGCAGCTGGAAGTTGTTGTGCTCAAATCTTGTGGATGAAAAACCAACTACAGGATTATGACAAGTATTACTCTCAAGTACCGATTCTATGTGACAATTCTAGTGCCATAGCCATTGCCAACAATCCGGTGCTGCATTCCAGATCTAAACACATTGATATTCGGTATCACTTTATAAGAGATCATATCTCTAAAGGTGATATTGAACTTCACTTCATTCCTACAGATCTTCAACTTGCATGTAACACCCATATTTTAGCCTTGATAAGTGTTACATAATCTAAAACAATTCTCCAAAATACTCCAAAATAACGGCTAAATTAAAACCGTTTACAGCGGAAGACTTTAAAAAAAATAAACATGTAACTTAAATGCTAACTCGTCCCATACCGAGCTGTGTTACAATATTTATTTGTAATAGATGCCTGAACATAACTTAGATGACGCAAGTCTCTACGTGTGCCCTTTTCCTCTGTCAACCTGAAACCTCTTACCTGAGATGCATACTATAGTCAGCTTATAAAACTCAGTGAGTTCATGGTTTGCGTGAATAAAAATCATATCATGTCAACTTGTAAACTCTGTAGCAAAATAGTATGCGTTTTCTTAAAACATGCAGCGTTGAAAGAAAAGAGATCTCATAAACTGTCTCCTCGGGTAAGGGTCATTTTGTCACTGGCATTCCCAGAGTTGTCAGACCTACACATGTCTAGACACCCATTACGAGGTCGTGCCACTTGTCATGTGACTTACTGGTCAAATGCCCATCCGTTAAAACCGATCATAAAACTTTCATATGAAATAGAATGCTAGAGTTATTTGAAAACAAAATAAACACATAACATGCAACTGCTCATAAACGACATACATGTAAAATATATTGGCATCATGTATGTAAACTGAAACATCATGCATACGTACACATTACCATTCAAATCATATAATGCTGAAAATAAATTTGTACATAGGTATGCATCCCAGTGTAAGTCTCATGAAGACTCACCTGATCGCGTGTAGATCGGCTACTGATATCTCTCATCTGAAAACCTACACATTTCATGCCATCAACTCCAATTAATGACTTAGTTTCTCCAAAGGTCGACAACAGTCAACTATGGTCAAACTCGACCCAACCTAAAGTCAAACTCCAAAACCGAGTCTTAATGTCTCAAATATCTTCATTTGATCTTATTGCTAAAATAATCGTGGGTTAAACAAGTTAAAATTCGACCCTTGGTCAACTCGGTCAACCTCGACTAACTTTAGTGAAAACCTATGTCTAAAACGCGACGACGTCCCAAAACGTCGAAATAATTATTTTATAATCTTATAAATTCATCTCTCTCAATTAAAACGTCTCAATAAATACTTAACTCAAACTACGACGTTTTAATTCCATTATTAAATCATCAAAATAATTTAACAGATCTCTAAGTGTTACACTCAATAATGACTAACATCGATTTATCCTTTTAAAAATAATGAAATCATTTGTTCTGCAAGCGTCTTTAACCAAATACGACGTCACAAAACGTCATTTAAATTTTACTAAAAAATTCTTGACCATCTCCTTAATAAATAAATAGTTGATATTAATATTCTAAAATTAATTAACATATTAATTTAAATAAAATTTAAACTAATCGTATTAACTGATTTAGAAATTTAAATTAAATAATCACACTTAATTTAAATAAATACCACTAATAATATGGGTCTAAAAACAATTAAATTGTATAGTTTAATTGTAGCCCCAAAATCTAAACAATGACATCAGCTCCCATTTATTTTATTTAAAGAAAAAACCCCCCAAGAAGTGGGTTGGTCCAACGTCGGCTCTTACGCCGGTTTCTCCACCATTTTCCGGCAACCATTTGCAGGTCTTATTAACACCGTTTTCTCATCGTTTTCTTTCATTCTCTTTTTATAAAACTGTTGGTAACATTTATCCTTACCAAATAAGCTAAGAATCACGCGTAATGCTTAACAAACGAACCCATATTTCGAGTTTGAAGGTTCATTTCTTAAACAAAAACTTAACAAACTTGAACACAAAGTCGAACCTTATAAACATAGATATGAGACATGAGACTACTTGGGTTCAATGCATAACTTAAAAGCGAAGCTAACGACATAAAAATCATGAGATTCTGTTGAATATTTACCTCGAATCGTCGAAAACCCGAAAAACCGAGCATGAACTTCAAGCACCGTTTTCTCTCACAAGACTCCATTATTTTTGAAACGGTTTGAACCCAAAATGATCCCTGATCGATATTCTTCATTTATGTGGAAACTTTTTGGCGTATTAGCTGACTAAAAGAACCAATTACATGCCTCAAAACTCGACAGTCGTCATGTCCTTTTCAAATTCAGATTTCTCATAATTACATAACAGGTCCCTCAACTTTGGACCAGTTGACATCTGCACTAACCCTGAACTTTTAGAGAATGTCATTCGACCCCTTTGCTTAAATGCTTTGGCCAAAACTTTACTTTTCACCCTTGATCTGAAATTTTCTTTCATGTTTAGTCCGATTGAACCTAAACTCCTTTCCTTCACTTCCCACTTTCATTAAATGGCATACTTGACACATTTCAACTATTTCTTCTTCTTCTTTTTTTTTCTTTTCTTTAAGTCCAATAAAATAAAATAAAAAAACCAATTTTACTTTATTTTCCTTTCCTTTTTCCTTTTCCTTTCGCATTTATTTGTTTTCCTCATTTTGGGGTGTCACATTGCAGACCTCTTTACAAAACCACTGGATGAGGCACGATTCAACTTCCTTGTGGGATCCTTAGGTATGTTAAATTTTTTCTAAAAAAAAAATTTGCCCATTAATTGACGGTACCTTCTTTACCGAAGATTTCCTTTCGGCATCTATTTTCGGTACATATTGTTACCAACATTTCCTCACATTTTAGTCCTTCCACATACCGAATTCATTCTTACCGAAATTTCTTCGGTATCTCTCTCTTCCAACATCGGTATCTCTATATACCGAACCTATCTTCGGAACCTTTCTAAATCTGAAAAATCTTCAAACTTCGGTATCTCTACATACCGAATTCATTTGCCGAAATATCTTTCATATTTCGGTACCTCTCTCCTTCGGTAAAGTTTATGACGTGTCATCCTTATCCACATCTCACTTACCGAATACTTTCGGCACCGTTTCCTTCCCTATGCATATGTGCCAAGTGGCGCTTCTGGGTTCGTGTGTCAGATGATGGGACCTTCATGATCTGACACTTAGCATTTTTTTTGGCTCTTACACCTTCCATTACGCACGTATGCGTCGTACCATCATTACTTTCCAACGTTTTGAATTCCAACCTTTCCCTCTTCTTTTTCTAAACTATAAATACTTCTTTGTTTCGTTTCTATTCATTTTTTTTACCAACTCTCAAATCTTCTTCATCTATATTCTCTCAAGAACCTGCAAATTCTTTCTTCAACAATGGCATCCTCAAAATCCTCTAAGGCTTCCAAGGATACTTCTCTCACTCGAGAGTCTCTCATCTTTCATTCATGCAACCAATTTGCTCGTCTCTCGGCGGATGCTGATCACCCAGAGTTCAACCAAGTATCCATTTTTCTCCAACGATCTCCAATCTGCCATGCTCTCACTGCCTCCACCAAGATGAGCAAAATGCTCCTTGGTAACTTTTGGTTAACCTGTAAGTATGACTCTACTACTCACCAGGTGTCTGCTTTCGTTCTATCCTCTGAAGAGCACCCCGATCTCTCTTTTGGGGTGGATGATATTCGCTCGGTTCTCCAAATCCCAGAGTTTAATGTGTATGCTCCATTTCCTACTCATCATGTAACACTCTAAATTTCAGAGTAATTTAAACATTTAAAACCTGACAAATGACAAAGGTAAATCCATTAACTTCCCATAAATGGGATCAGTCCCTAAGACTATACAATTCTATACAAGGATTTCATCAAAAGAATGGGACTTAACAATGCCCAACATCAATACTAAAATATCTCCAAAAACCTCGAGACTCAAAACTCGTCTCTCCAAAAACCCCGGCACCCACCGCTAATGGAAACCTGTTATACACATCATTTGAGAAAAAGTGTTAGACTATAAAGCCTGGTGAGAACATACAGTTTATAAAGCTCAAAAGATATAAACATCAATATCATAAAGAAATCTTTTCATAAAGGATTAGTTCGTAAAGACAACATTTCGCCACAACCGGGCCTCTTCGGTCCAAAACTCTTAAACGGTGATAAAAGGACCATTTTACCAAGGAGAGTGGTGTAACACAAAGTAGACCACAAATCCGAGTTATGAGCTAAACACTTGGAGTCCTCAGCAATGAACCCAGAGTCCGTGCTACGAGGTGAGATCGCGCTCCCAAGGGAAACCAATGTATACTCCTTCACTAGGATCACCATGAACCATGGCTAGTAACCGGCCTCACATAACCGTACCATAAACTCATCACGGAACATGTGATCCATAGCTACAATTTGAGGAATATAGCCTCCCAACAAAACAGTCTACTCCAAAACCTAGGGATCTACTAACAATGGTACGGACTCGTCACAACAACATATGTGACCAACCATAAATAAATATATGGTTACAAGTACATTTTATAAACAAAATGCTACTCCCAGTTCAACTTCTGGTAAGAATGAAAATCATTAAAATGAGTTCATAATCATCCTTTTCAAACGACCACACATAATGTGCAAGTAAAATATCATTTACTTCAATAAGGCGGAACCCGTCATTTTGGTCAAATCTGATCGGGAACCCCGAGATTCACCAAAAAACTTCATTTATAACAAAGTGTAGAGAACATAAAATCATACCGTAGAAATACTTTAGATTTCACAAATAAGAGTTTTGATATGTATAAAGTTTGTAAAATGTAGTAGGAACTCACCGATAGGTTTTTTTGGAACAAAACCTAGAAAACCAGATAACGATCACGGCGAAGAGGTGAAGCTTAAAACACCGACCCCTTGCTAGAAACGACGAAAACTAGCAACCAAACGAACCTTCGAAGATCGAAAGATAAAAGAGAGAATAAGAGAGAGAGAAAGAGATATTTAGATTTGAGAGAAAGTGAATTTGGGAAACTGAACCCTCTTTAAGCGGTCAATGCAACTTCGCGGGTTATGCCGCGACTTCAACCCGCGGCATAACTCGCCCGTGTCCAAAAACCCTAAAACATCCAGTGGGTTACGCGGGTTATGCCGCGACCTCTAGTCGCGGTGTAACTCGCGTAGTTCTCAAAATCCAATATCCAACAGAGGGTTACGCGGGTTGTGCCGCGACCTCTAGTCGCGGTGTAACTCGCGTAACTCACTGTTTCTCCCCAAACTTCACAAAACCAAAAACTTCAACCAACCAAACACGAAGCTAACGACAAAAGCTTAACATAGGGATAGCAAGGTTACACAACAGAAATCCGGGGTGTTACACATCACAAGCATGATGAGGTCGTTGCCGCTCTCCAGTATGTGCACGAAGGAAAATCTAAGGGTTCCGGCACTCTCCTACGAAAGAATATGGGTGCACTATGAAACTACTTCTTTTCTCACCTCCTTTATTGTCTTTCCCACAAAACTTCGGGGTGGGATCAATCTCCGGCGGCCATTACTCGTCTGGCTCATGCTCTCATTTTTATGAGGCGGATCGACTTTGCTCAGGTATTCTTCGACTCCTTGATCACCGCCATCTCTCCTCCCAGGAATCACAATGTGGCCCTTCCACACTTCATCTCTCTCATCATCAACCACAAACTATCTGCACAACTACGTGCCGATGCTGCTCTCCCCGAGCCGATGATCAAGTTTGACTTGCCAATTTCTCAAATTAGCAAGCAAACTATTTTCAAACCAGTGAAGCCCAACGACTCTCCGCTCACCTCAGGTATGCTTTCTCCATTTCTTCTCCCAATCCGATTTGGGGAACGCTTGCCGAAGGTGAATCCGAAAGGCCTTCATCTTCTCCCAAACCATCCAAATCGGTGGTCCCTTCTCCCCCAAAACCATCCCGAGCTAAGTCGGTGGCTATTAAAAAGAAAAAGGCCACCGGCAACGTCGCACTTGCTCTTATGACTCTGCCGCTGACAAATCCGTCGGTGGCTACCCAGGTCATTACCCCTTCTATTTTTGTTAAGCCACGGGGCTCCAAATCCCCTCCTAAGTCTCGTTCTAAGAGACTTAGGAAACCTTCGGCCGAACCTCACACTCCATCTACCGATTCTCAAAAATTGGCAGATGTTGAACTTTCCCCTTTAAGGCCACGGGGATCTGCTAAACCCTCTCCCACCTCCTCCAAACCTTCTCAACAAGATTTGGTTGTACAAAAGGAGTCCCTAAATATTCCTTCTCCTCCTCCTCTTTGTGTGGAGGTTGAAGATGAGTAGGTCGTCTCTCCGGACCGACATTCTGCTTCCTCACAACACAACCTATCACCCAGGGTCAATCCCGTTGATGTTGCACAAATTGGGGTTTTATCCCAGGATATGTATCGACGCCTTTTCACTCCCTCATCCTCACCGAAGAAATCCCCTTCTCCTAAACCTTCACCGAAAATATCCCCTTCTCCTAAACCTTCACCAAAGAAATCTCCCTCACCGAAACCTTCCCCTGCCAAAATGGTTGGGCCTTCTACCCAGGTACCGATCACAATAATTGCCGAGTTCCTTGCCGACATTGTTGACTCCAATCGACAGGTACGAATGCTCGGTACCCAGTTTGAACAACTTCGCAAGTCTTTGCGTGAGCCGAAGCTCCTTGATTCTCTAAACGCCAACAACATCTCTATGGCCGAACTTCTGCAGCTCGTCAAGGAGCAAAATTCGGAGGTTGTCGATCTTAATCGCGACATCTTTCGGTGTTTGGATGTAATGCATAAGCAAATTGATGGTCTCCGTGCCCCTCTATCAGCAGCTATGGAATCTCTTCTCAAGGAGGTGGTCAGGCTTAATGATCAAAATACCTCATTGACCTTGTCGGTGGCTGCTCTCAAGGCCGCCTCGGATGCTCGGGATCAAGATCTTATTCGTCTACGGCAGCAGACCTCGACTCAGGAGTCTATTAATTCTACAATTCTCAGTGCCTTGCAGACTATAAATAGGCGTCTTGACTCTCTGCCTGCCGATATGGCTCAATACTGTGCTCAGTCCCTCGACATTGACATCACAGAGTCTGCCTTCACTCCTGCTGATTGCAAGGTATTGGAGCGTATTGATCGCCGTGTGTCGGTTAAATCTGGTTTCTCTTCCCCGACTCGTACTGAGGGGGAGAAACAAACTGAAGGGGAGCAACTCCTTTCTCAGGTTCATATCAGTACGAGTCAGGAAAAACCCTTTGCTTCTGCCAAACCATCTGCTGCCGAACCTGCTACTGCTTCTACCGAACCTTCTGCTACCAAAGAGAAGGGAACCGATCACCCCAAGGTGGTCGAAGAGCCTGAGGGGGAGAAAATGCCCAAAATGGATAAGGGCAAAGCTATTATGTCACCAGATGAAGTAGTTGCTGAAGAAAAGCGTCGTAAAGATGCTTTATTAAAGAAAGCTGCGGATGGTGCTGGTCTTTATCTTCCTCCTCCAAAAGCTACCTCTCCTGATCTAGGCTTATCTGAAGAGGAACTGAAAGCTGCAAAGCTTGCCCAGATTGCTCGTGACAGAGATGCCGAGCTAGCATTGAAGATTGCTGCCGAAGAAGATCCTACCGACACAATTAAAACTCAGATGAGCGCTCTAGAGGACTCGGCGAAGAAAAATGAGGAAATAAAGTCTTTGTGTATCGATTGGTACCGCAAAACTCTCAATAGACGTCGGTGCTCTGCCAAAATCACAGATGTCAAAATAATCAAACCGTCTACAAGCTGCAAGGTTATTCGACTAAAGATTACCAGGGATGATGCTTCAATGTCTATGGACAGACTGGACTCTCTTGTTCGGTTCGGAGTATCGGAATGGGTAGAAATTGGTATCTGCTTGTTAAAAAGCCAAAGCTCTGCAAAAGCTGAGGTTGATAAATACATTGCAGATCTTCAAACCAAGTTCAGAACCTATCGAAAAAGATAGAACATTGTCCATACTCCTGCCGAAGAAGAGATCATCAACAATTTAATGTCTGGTCGTCCTCCTCCCAAATCGAAGTCGAAATCCAAAAAGGAAGACGTGTTTTCCCAAATGGCTAGAGAAGGAAAGGTCCCGGATACTTCAAAACTCGATCTATCATTACCAATTCCGGTTCCTCATCCTTCAACCATTGTGATTTCTGAGCCTACTCATGGTATCTTCTTCAACGATGCACTTGGGCAAATCTCCTTCTTCAAATCAAGCTAAATCCCTATTGCCGACACAACCTTTCTCCTCGGGATTATCCAAATAATTCCAATCTCGGCAAGGGATCTCTATGTGGCTACTACCGACGAACTAAAGAAGAGGGATGTTGAACCGCATTTTTCTTTTGAATAAACTCGGTGTAGTTTTATGTTTGTGTTTATTTTGTTTTCCTCTGTATTGTAATCTTCTTAAAAAGATTAATACATTGAGTTTTTATTACTTATCGTAAATAGTTTGTACAAATCATTATTTCATTCTTTTATACTTGTAAATGTCGGATACTCTAAAAAATCCAAAAATAAATAAAAAGAATGGTCTATGTGAAAAAGAACCCAAAAGAGTATGAAAAAGGGTCAAAATGCATTATTCATTAACTTCTAAGTTGTATGAGATGTTATCATCAAATAGGGGGAGATTGTTGGGTCATCTAAGATTTAAAGATAACCTCTCCTTAGTCTTTATTGATGATTGAACCTTGTATTTTGATTTATGGTTCTTTGTAATAGCTTAGTTAGTTAAACAGATCGGTGAGTCGTAGACAAACCGAATTCAACATGAAGGAAGTCTACAATGCGGATTGAGATGGACTTCAAAAGTGAACTAAGCCTAGTCTGCCGATTCCTATTCGGCAGATTATACCCTTGCCTATTTGTAATCGACAATTCTTACCCTTGCCGATTTGTTGTTCGGCATATCTTTTCTTTCAGTGTCGAACTTCCTATGTTCGGCACATACCTCTGTTACTGAATTCCTTTTTCGGTAGTCATTCTCTTACATATTGCTTCTTTATTCTATAAAAGCATTTATGTCAAACCCTCATGATTTGACATACTTCCTCATTCCCAATGATCTTCTAACAATGGGAATGGAAGCTTCCTTCTTCCTTGAGAAGATATACAATTAGTCTTAACTTGATTGAGACGTATATTTTCTATTTGATCTCAAAGAGATTGCCCCTTGAATATTTTATAATAGATATTGTACTTTCATAGCACAAAAGTTACCTTTTGTGTTATGACATGTCACATCAAATATCTTATAATTTATTGACAATATCTCAACCACCCTTACATTTACTCCTACTTGTCATTTGCACTCATTACATTGGATAGTATATAAAGGATGGAAGTAGCACCTTGCTACTTACGCTTTCAGCTCAAGTTTTGGTATTCACAAGATTTCAAGCAGGTTGATAGTTTTCTCTTGTCTCTCTAAGGTTTAAGTCTTTGTGTTCTTAATATCTTCTAAGTGTTAGTTTGTTTAGAGTAGTTCTTAACTATTCTTATTCCGCAACAATCTTTATTTCTCTTTATGTAATTCTTGATATTCATTATCAATAAAAGAATTAAAATTAAGTAATTTTGTGTTATTGTATTCAACCTCCCTCTTCTACAATACTTGTTTACTTCTTTGGGACTAACAGTTTTGACTATTCGGAATAACACTTTATGTAAATCAATGTAAATCAGTTGGGTTTTCATGTCACCTCTTGTTAATGTTTTCATCATCATTTTAAAATTTAATTTAGATTTAAAACAAACTTTTTATTAATCATTAATCTTAGAATCTAAAGTCTATGTTGATAATAGTTTGAGATCTTATTCTTGTTTTAGAGATATGGGTCAATATTAAGACAATGATATTTATGAAATTCTAAATATAGATATAAGTTGGATCGTCTCATTTTGTTGGTAAAAAATTTCATTAGAGTTAATAATAAGAAATATATAATATATTCTAATACAAAAATAGAATTCATGCGGATCCATGGACAGATGTAACATGTACAAGGTGGGGGGATGAACCCCCATTTAAAAAAAGTTTTTTACCTAGGTTAAAAATAATTTTTTTAACTTCCTATCATAGTTCCTCCTAGTAATTTTCCGTCTGTGCCCCACCAACCAAAAAACCAAACAAATATCTCGAAATCAACCAGAAAACCGAAAAAGTATGTCGAAATCGACAAAAAAAACTTAAAAATCTCTCAAAATCAACTAAAAAACTTTAAAAATCCCTCGAAATTGTGAAATTAGATTAAAGACACATCGGACGATTTTGCGGACCTTTAATCCACTAGGCAAAAATCGTAGATATGCCATTGTGCTGATGGAATAATCAAAAGACTTAGTAAAAGATGAATGATGAAAAATATATCAAGGTTTTTTTAGGCAAATTAGTTTTATATTTTGGTACTGAATAAAAAAACTTAGAGAAACCATACGCAAATAAGCAATACTATAACGATCAATGAACTTTTTACATATTTTATTCTCCAATTTAATTAACTAATACATGTTTGGAACCTTAATATAATATTAAATTCTTTTTGGTGACCTATTATATACTTAATAAAATTGTGTCTCTTTTATTTACTAACTAGGCTCGACCCCGTGTATTACACGGGGTAATTTAAAAAATTAAATCATGCCTGAAAACTTATATTACATATATGAATGATTATCGAAGGTACGATGTTACTTTTCCAAGTTTTTTTCCCTTCAGAGTTGTTTTTTTTGCAACTGGTTACAAAACGTCATTGTTTTAGGCAATTTTCACAAACGATGTTTTGCAAAAAATTTAATAGAAAATATGAATAAATATTAAGAATTTATAAAACAAAATTTATAATAGAACGTAAATGTAAAATGTAGATGTGCTAAATGAACTTATAATGTAAAATGTAGATGTGTTAAATGAACTTATAATGTAAAATACGTCCAGATACATGTTTAAGCGGAAAAATGAAAAAATGAGCTTACAAGAAGATGACATGTGTCCTTCTAGTTGCTTATTTATTATATGTGTATATATATACATTAATATCATAATGTCAAGAAAATAAAATTAAAAATTAAAAATGTTAGTTTATAAAACTTCATGATATAATATATATATATATATATATATATATATATACTAAATATCACCACGACATATTAATTCGTATATATTTATGATATTTATATAATTAAATCCAAAAATATTCAATATTGGACTAATTTCGAAAGTAATGACGAAACAATTACAATGATATAATTTATAAAAAATAAAAATGTTTTTTTCAATGCAATTTAGTTAATATACATTATTTATGTTTATATGATAAGAGTCTAAAATGAAAAAATAAAAAAGTAAAGGATTAAAAGTAAACTACCTATCTAATTATAAGGGTAGTAAATATAAGATGTAAATTAAAAAAATTGAATTAAGGAATGATTAAATAAGGAATGAATGTGGATTTGTTAAATGAACTTATAGTGTCAAAATGCGTCGAAGTTCATGTTTAGGCGGGAAAATGAAAAAAATGGACTCACCAGAAGGCGATATGTGTCACTCCAGTTACTTATTTATTATATGTATAGATTTCTTGTAACTATTACTATATACTAAAAAATTGGGTTCCTATTTCTTGTGAGCCCTGGACGTGCGGCCGCCCTCCCTCCCACGCACGACCCTGCATATAAACGATATAGAGATAGCGGATTTCTAGGAATGATGTGCGTGATTTTGGAAGTGTAGAGAAGATGCCGATGTTACTTGTCATTTTCCAACCCTTAATATATTGTACATATATTAATGAATGTGAACGTGTCGTTTGCCAACAAGATTGATTGCATTGATCATGCCGGAGGCTATGATTGTCATTGTCCAAAAGGTTACTCTGAAGGTGACAAGAAAGATGGAACAGGTTGTATTCCAGATGATCAATCACTCGTCAAACGAATTGTTGTTTGCATGTAAGAAGTTAGAGCATCCACAGTATACGTGTTTTTCACCGAATTTTTTCATAGCTTTTTTCTTACACATTATTGCCATATCAACAACTTAAAAACCTGCACTATGTGAAAAACCTCACCCAAGCTTTTTCATTACTTTTTTAAACTATTCAGGATCCCACTATTTTAACTTTATATCATTTTTATTCTTATTTATAAAAATAAATACATTAAAATTCATACAAATACATATTTATTTAAATCAAGAAAATATAATTAATTTAATTATGTATTTATTTTACATAATTTTTTAAATATATAAAAGTTGTATAAAAAGTATGTAAAATAAAAATTAAAAATGTTAAATTTAAAAGTATGTATAACCGAAAATAAAAATTGGGTCATTAAGAAATCTATTAGAATTGTATAAATATGTCAAATTTGAGATATTATTTAAAAAATATAAAATATAATTACTTTCATTATGTATTTATTTATTTTATCTATTTAATAATTATATTTAAATAAGATTACTTTAAATATATTAATAAATAAAACTGGTTAATAAATAAAACTAATTAAATACGAAACTTTTATAAAATTCTATAAAGTTAAAACTGATTAAATACGAAAAAACTACGAAAAAACAGGTCGTGCAGTTACAAGCTATGACGAAAAAACTCAATTGAAAAACCTCTCCACTATGTGAAAAACCTCAAAAGGAGGTTTTTGTTTTTTGAAAAATCTCACGAAAAACCTCCCAACGAGCACATTGTGGATGCTCTTAAAACGGGGAGTGTTATTTGCACCAAAAAATGAATGTCTTAAAAACCGGGGAGTGCTATTTGCACCAAAAAGTGAATGTGTTAAATACATTGTTTTCCGTCCAAATCATTTTTAATGAAATATGTCATTTCACTCGACATATATATATATATATATATATATATATTATTTTTTGTTTATATATATACACATTATCTTTATCTTTATATATATGTGTGTGTGTGTGTGTGTGTTTTAGGGGCTGTTTGGCAGTTGCTGAATGGTTGAGTGCAGAATAGTTAAGAGGTCAGAATGGTTGAGAGGCTCTGTATGATTTAGTGCAGAATGAAATATGGCTGTTTGGTAACTGCTCTGAATGGACAGTCTGAATGACAACAAATTACCATTTTAACCCTCTGAATGATTTAGTTCTGAATGACATATAGCTGTTTGGCAGATATCTAAATAAAACAATTATTTTGCAAATATAACTACATAATCAATATTATTATTTT
The DNA here is from genome assembly GCA_023525745.1 of Arctium lappa. NCBI lineage: Eukaryota > Viridiplantae > Streptophyta > Magnoliopsida > Asterales > Asteraceae > Arctium > Arctium lappa. The sequence goes on from CM042050.1 coordinate 20,112,403, forward strand.
TTTTGAAGGAACATAATCAACATTATTAATTCAAAAAACCATTTCATATTAATCAAGGCCACCACAACAGCAAGCACCAGTTTATGCAGTATCTTTTTGACTCCTTTATTAAGCAATATCTTTTTGACTCCTGTACCTGGTGCAAAACCGAAACTTGGGCTGTTGGGTGAGGGGATTAACACACGATTCAAAGAAAAAAAACAGAAATTTTGAGTGAGGGGCTATCGGGTGAGGGCTGTTGGGTGAGGGGTTGTCGAGATGAGGGGCTATCGAGGGAGGGGGTGTCGAGGTGAGGGCTATCGAGATGAGGGGCTGTCGAGGGAGCCCCTTAGTTTTATAAATTTATTAAATTTGTTTATAAATTTATAAAATTTGTAACTTTTGATTTTATTTTATTTTATAAATTTATAACTTTTGATTTTATTATAACTTTGTAAATCTAACACAAAAATGCATACGTGGAGGGTTTATTTGCCATTTTTGAAGTTTAGGGTCCAATTCTGTAACAAACGCCAAACATTAGGGACCAAATCTGTAATTTACTCTCTCGATCTCTCTATGATTAGAGTAAATTACTACATATCGTTCACGTCTTCTTCTTCTTTTGTCATATATATCTCTCTTTAAAAATCTCTCCAACTTCTCTCTAAATTTGCTCTCAATCCATTGAAGTAATCGACGAATCAATTACATATTCGGAATCTACGATTCGAATCATTCCTAGAGGTATAAACTTCTTCTTAAGTTATTTAAGTTGGTAAGTTAGTGTAGTTAAACCGGGTTGTTACATATACAATATGATAAAATAGTATAAAAAAATATGGTGGCTTTGTAAACCGGGTTGTTACATATACAATATGATAAAATAGTATAAGAAATTGATAAAATCATATAATTGATATATATGTTTCACAATTGTAAAAATATATATCGAGAACATTTACAATTACTATGCACTATTCACGTCACTATTCATGACACTATGCACGTCACTATTCATGTCGCTATGCAGGTCGTGATTTTCAATTTATCGATTAGATCGAGGTGCACCATTTGAACACTGGATGACAATGCCTGAAATAGGTGTCTTGATTGCTTCAAAATATAATGTAATATTACATGTTATAAGTATGACCGGCAGTGAGACGTACTTGTCGCTTAGGTCCACTCCGCCAACGTGGCATGAACATGCTGTTTTTACTATTGGGTACGTTAATGGTAACCATTATGTGCAATTAGATATGGCAGAAGGATACCCGTTTCCGCAAATTGTAGGACATTTTTTTCCATTACCGTTATCCGTGTGCTGTTGGATGGGCTATCCCTTATTCAGAGCAAATACAGAATTACATGCAGCTTTTACGTGTTAATTGTACTACGGATAATGTTATTTTAGAATAATCTAATGTACTATAGATTATTTTATGTTCTATTTATATGTTAAATCGTAATATTTATGTTTTATTTTTATAATTGTATAATTATAAAAAAATTAGTAATATTTATATTTATAAATATTTATTTATTTTTACATCAAACGAAAAAGTAAAAAAAAAAATTTAAACTATATAATACAAATAAATAAAAATATATAATAAAAAAAGAAAAAAAAAAGACAACAAAAAAACACAATCATTTTTCCAATCATTAAGGGGCAAATAACATTTTTTTTGGAGCAATTAGCCTCCCCTATTAAAAGTTGCCTTCTTTTTTCAGTTTATATATATATATGCTAAGCTACTCCGTCAAGTCTATTAAAATCTCATTTTGGAACATTTCTAATCAATATACGATTGGAACATCTCTTTTCTCCTCAAGAGCTATTCTAGACACACTACAACAAAATTGAGTTTATATCACTACATCAATTTCTAAAAGTGTGTTTGATTCATTGATTTTGAAGAAATTAGAATGAATCGGAATGGATAATTCTTTTGACCAATTTTCAAATCCTATGTTTGGTATACATAATGAAAATGATAGAATCCTTTGAATTCCATAATTTAAGGAATTTACCATTCTTTGGCTTAAGTGAAGGAATTGAAGTCCTACCAATCAAACACGTCGTCAAATTCCTTCAATGAATTCCAATTTCATCAAATTCCATTATGCGAACTAAATGACTCCCAAGTGTCTTAATAGACTGTTTTATAATACTTCGTTTATAAGACCAAGAACTAAAATGTCCTATCTTGTAATAAGTTTATAGGACACTTCTGAGCGTCTTAACAAGTTTTCTACGACACTTTTAATACAAACCATCACATTAGCTATTTTATAGGACACTTTAAGTGTCTTATAAACCCATCTTTTTATAGGATACTTAATGTCCTATAAAATAGCTAATACAACGTTTATTTTTTTATAAAAAGGTTCTAAAAACTTGTTACGACACCTAAAATTATCATATAAGCTTATTACAACGCCTTTAGATAAGACGTTTTATTTTTTTGTTCCTATAAAATAAGTCTTACTAATTAAGTGGTCTATTAGGACGTGTATAAATTTTTGGCATCCTATATATATATATATATATATAAACCCAATTTTATTATTTGTTTCTTTCTCAAAGCCTTTTATAGAGAGTATTATTTATGAGAGGGTTACACATATGGCAAAATAGTGGAATCATGTTGCAGCAACGAATTTCTGGGGATGGGGGTTCTCATCAAAGTCTTCACCATATATAGAGGAGCTTAACCAACAACTATATATATATATATATGGCACAGTTTATAAAGGTGTGTTCTATCTGATAAAAACAACAACAGTACTTGCCATCAACAAATAATCCAAACTAAAGTAGATCAAACCCAACCCCAAATTAATTGAGCAATTTATAAATGAAGTGGTTATATATATATATATATATATATATATATATATATATATATATATATATATATATATATATAAGAATTAAATCTCTTCTCTTCATTAATAAATATCCAAAGATTTGCATTCCTAATTGAAGTCTGATACGCATAGATACGATTTAAAAAGTTTCCGAAATTCTTGCACTTTGATTATGTATGGAAATTGACAAGTCGATCCTAACGTAAAAATCATTTATTAATAACGGTAATTTTTTTTTTGAATAATAACGGTAATTAAATAGATCATTGACGTGTCTTGGTTGATGATTAAATAAAGTAAGCAATTAATTAATTAATTATAGTATAAATTATATTAAAATAGAACATATTTTGTTTAGATTCAATTTTTTTTATAATTTTCATAAAGATACAATTTCATATATATATATATATATATATATATATATATATATATGGTGCGTTTCTTTTGCAACCCAAACAATTTGTACGAACTATGCAAACCACTATATTATGAAACAATAGATATATTTATGGATAATGATTATGATTCATCAATAATGATTGAGATATATATGAAAAATGTTAAGTTTATTCATTATTATCATGATTTTAAATTAGAAAATATTAAGTTTATTCATTATAATCATGATTTTAAATTATGAAACATAATAAAATCATATATTCATTAGACTTGATGAACGACTAAGATTGGTTTGCATAGTTTGTACAAATTGTTTGGATTGCAAAAGAAACACACCCTATATATATATACATATATATATATACATATATATATATACATATATATATATACATATATATATATATATGGGGGGGGGGGGGTTAATACGAGAACAAAATCTATTTAGGCTATGTTTGGCAAACTAGTTGATAAGCTAGCCGATAGCTGATAAGCTAGCTAATGAAAAAGTCACGTTTGACAAAAACTAGTTTATAAAATTTAAAATTACCAAAAATGACATCTAGCAAAAATAATCAATTACAATATTTAATAATATAATTAAAATAAATTTATAGTAATATAATATATTAATTAACACAAATAAGGTAGAATAATATAATATGTTAATTAAAAGTTTTGAAGTTTATTATATATATATATATATATATAATTTTGAATTTTCAACCAAAATTTAAAAAGAAATATACATTAACTTATAATTTTAAAAAAACTGATACATATAATATGGAGAAAATAATTAAATAATAATTGATAACTAAAATATATTGTTCAATAATAAAAACATTTGATATAATTATCAATAATTCTAAATAATTAAAATTTATATCCTAGTTGCATGACATGTGGAAACTCGAACTATCGACATATATGGGGAGGAGCTCTGAGACCTAACCCACAACAATAATATGTAAATGTAATGGTGCCTTAAAGTTTTAGTAACACTCTTATGAAGACCGTTAGTTGCATTTACTAAAGTCATTTTTTTCTAAAAGTTGTCGAAATTTTCAAAATTCAAATAAGAAAAGGGTTACTAAAGACGCACATTTATGAACATTTTTTTTTTCTTAGCATTAGTAATGTGTTTGTAAACCTGTGTTTGAATACAACACCGTGTATACAATTACAAACACCATGAATGTAAACCATTTGGGCTGCAGATTGGTGTTTAGCCCGATCCATAAACCATTTGGGCTGCAGATTGGTGTTTAGCCCGATCCAGCCAGTGAATAAGCGCAAAAGTCACCATCAGTGGCGGACTCAAGATTTTAGTTGAGTGGGTGCACAAACGAAAAGCTTAAGAAATTATTGTCAATGTGTTTTTAGCCGAATTCCCCTATTGGGGGACTTTTTATGTTTTTGGTTGATTTCGAGGGATTTTTTAAGCTTCTGTGTTGATTCAATGGCCTTTTTTGGTTAAATTAATTACTTGAAAGAATCAAAACTGGATTCATCAATTAGAATACGATTCAAAACCTTGTCATTAGGTTTTGAAAGACAGAGGTTTGGGTTTTGAACCAAAAAATTTGGATAGAGTTCAAAATCATATGAGTAGATTCAATGTGAGAATATTATTCAAAACCTTATCATTAGGTGTTATTAAGATTAGTTTTCTTATGAATTCAAGAAATGAAGGTTTTAGTATTTGGTATGTGATTATTGATTTTATACTTAAAAAGTAATTGTAAATTTGTTACTATATTTCGAAAAAAAAAACAATATTTCTTAAGGAATGAACATAAACATAAAAAAAAAAAAACATTCATTTATTATTCATGTTTGTTCGTTTATTTGGTTAAGCTAAACAAACAACAAGGTTTCATTCATTTTATTCGGTTTATTTATAACCTTTAATCCACTTTCTATATTATTAAGTTACTACCAAACAATCATATATAATTGATCAAATAAGTCGTGAATTTCTAATAAAATTTAGCGTAAATAAGGTGAAACTTTTTTCAATAAAATTTAACACGAATACAAATTTATTATTAGATTCTATTTGGATAAAGTTAATTTGTTTATCCTGATGTAATAATGTTAACCAACTCTTTTAGGGTTATTTTGTGTAAATTTAACATTAACTAGATCTGTAAACTTTAAAGTAATTTGTTTATAATTTAATTTGAGGTTAATTTTTAGACTTGAGGGTTTATTTGTTATATAATTTAGGCTAACAGTTTAGGTTAGTTTGTTTTTATTTGGTGTTAACTCTTTAAACTTTAAGGCTTATTTGTCTATCACTACACCAAATGTTGTCTTAGACAACATATGCTAATTGCCTATGTTGCTTAAAATAAACTTAGGCAACAAAGGCTAATATATGTTGCCTAAGTTTACTCTAAAGCAGACCTTATGCAACATATGAATAATTATATGTTGCCTTAACTATCTTAAGCAACATTTTTTTCTTATGTTGCCTTAGTTTTATAATGTTTATTTTTTAATAAATGAAAATTATCTTAGGCAACATATTTTCTTTGTTCTATGTTGCCTAAAGTCAAAAATATAAATAAATATAGGTAGTTGAAAGTGTAATAACTTGTTGACGGATTATTTAAATTTCACACCCACTTTTACTTAAGCAACATATAATCTGTTGTGTTTGTTGCGTAAGATCTAGCTTAGGCAACATATTTTCTTATTTATATGTTGCCTAAGGTCAAAAATATAAATAAATATAGGTAGTTGAAAATGTAATAAGTTGTTGACGGATGAGTTAAAGTCCACACCTACTTTTACTTAGGCAACATATAATCTATTATGTTTGTTGCATAAGATCTAGCTTAGGCAACATATTTTCTTGTTTCTATGTTGCCTAAGATCACATTCATTGTTATAAAATGATGGTTCCCCAATTTTCAACATTTCATCTTCATTCCAACATTTCTTCACTATTTCAAAAAAATCTGTTTCTAAGGAATTTGGACGCGATTTTGACGACTTTTGGCTTCCAACAATCGTCGTTTTCATCATCAAAGGACGTTTAAAGATTCTTAGGTAATTATTATTTTATTTTGTCTAATTTTGTAATTATTTCATGTTTGTATCATTAAAATTTGAAACGTGATTTCGAGCGATTTTGGTTTCCAACAAACGTTTTCGTCATCAAAAGACATTTACATTTTCTTAGGTAATTATAATTTTGTTGTTATTTCATTTTATCTCGTCTAAATTTGGATTATTACATGTCTAAAAATATGTTTAGCCCTTACTTTATTTTATTTTGTATGATTTTATAGTTATTTCATGTTTATATCATGTAAAATTGGAACGTTTTATAATGGTTTTTTTTAATAAATGAAAGTTATCTTAGGCAACATATTTTCTCGTTTCTATGTTGCCTAAGATCAAAAATATAAATAAATATATATAATAACTTGTTGAGGGATGCTTTAAATTTCACACCCACTTTTACTTAGGCAACATATAATCTGTTGTGTTTGTTGCGTAAGAACTAGTTAGGCAACATATTTTCTTGTTTCTATGTTGTCTAAGGTAAAAATATAAATAAATATAGGTAGTTGAAAATTTAATAACATTAAAATTTCTTAGGTAATTATAATTTTGTTGTTATTCCATGTTTATCTCGTCTAAATTTGGATTATTACGTGTTTAAAAATACGTTTAGCTCTTACTTTGTTTTATTTTGTATGATTTTGTAGGTATTTCTTGTTTATTTATGTATTTATTTTTCACATACAGACATGACAGAAAATGTGGATAAAAGTTGGATGAATTTAAGAAGATACGAGGAAAAATACATTTTGGGAATATATACATTTTGGGAATATATACATTTTTGGAATTTGTTAAAAATAATTCAGTGAGTTGGAATGGTTATTACAAATGCCCCTGCATAGACTGTGGCAACATGTTATATCAAAACGAGTCAGATATAATTTTTCATTTGAAAAATGTTGGTATAATGAAAACTTATACCGTGTGGGATCAACACGGTGAGGTTACAGATATACCTACTGCATCGCAACGAAGGCTGAATATGATACGCGATCAAGCATCCTCGAGTCACAATGTCAATCCTGTTGTACAATTTGTGGAAGATGCGTTTCCATCCCGTGAGCGATACAATGATAATGAATCAATCGTCGAGGAGGGTGATCATGTTTGTGATGTGGACAATGTTGCTTTCAAAGTGAGTGATACATATTCACGACTAATAGCTGAAACGAATACTCCATTGTACGAGGGTTGTACAGAAACTTCCTTGGGTGTCCTTCTAAGAGCAATTTCTCTTAAAGAATAAACTGGAATTTCTATCAAGGCATTTGATAAGTATTTGGGGTTTCAAAAATCTTTATTGCCCACTCCAAACAAGCTTCCTAAATCATACGCAGAGGCGAAAAAAATCCTCAAGGGCGTTGGGATGGGGTATGAGCTTATCCATGCATGTTTAAATGGTTGTTTCTTATACTACAAAGAAGGTGACATGCATGACCAGTGCCCTGTATGTGGATTGCCAAGATATCAAGATGTTGGTAACAAAGTACCAATGAAGACTGTTCGTTATTTTCCTCTGACACCGAGGTTGCAGCGTTTGTACATGTCAAAATATATTGCAGGTCATATGCGATGGCATGGTCAAAGGGAAACGTCCCTGTACGATGATGTATTGAGGCACCCAGCAGATGGTGAAGCATGGAAAGATTTTGATAGGTAAATGCTTCTAATATATTTATATTTTTTTGACAAGTATATGCTTTTAATATATTTATATATTTTTTGACACATAATAGGTCATATCCTCAATTTGCGAGTGACCTTAGAAATGTTCGCATCGCTTTATCGATTGACGGGTTTAGTCCTTTCGGGGCTTCTACTACTCCCTATAGCCTTTGGCCAATTGTTGTTATTCCATACAACTTACCTCCTTCGATGTGCATGCAAAAGGAATTTAATATACTAACGATATTGATATCCGGACCAAAATCCCCAGGGAAATGTCTCAATGTGTTTATGAGACCATTGATTGATGAGCTCAAAGTTTGACCACTTGAACGTCGCCTCTGGAACGTCACTTTGACCAGAGAAGAAATGGAAACAACTCGTTGGATGGTTATTATTAACTGTACAGAAGCACAACCAGATATTGATAAGTTCAATGAACTTTATACAATAGACTGCCCGGAAGGTTGCTTCGAGCATCGTATCGCGACATTCCATCAGACTTTTAAAACTTGGGTAAACATTTCGACCAAACTTTCAAAACTTGGATAAACATTAATTATGTTTTTTGACCATTCATATATTTTATTATGCAGATGGCAGACGAACAACGTAATGTACAACAAGAACTAGAGATACTATCATGAGGCCCTCAACAAATCGCTGTATACCTACAATGCAACGTCAACGGTGTTAGATTCGTATGTGAACAACGAGATGAGAGTCGAAAGACACAAAATAGCGGGGTGATGATAGTGGCAGACGACGTGTCGTACTATGGGGTTCTACTACAGGTTGTAGAGCTACCACACGCTTAGAGGATGATTCGGTGGAGGTCTCATCGGAGGCGACACCTTTAGTTTCCGTCCAACGCCGATTGTACCCTCCGAATACGGGGTCACCAACTACACCGGTGTCACCAACTAGGGATGAGATACTTTCTAATGTAGAGACGATCACACCTACTAGTGGGCCACCGGCTCTAGATATACGTATCAATTGTCGTCGGATCCATATTGAACCGACGGAAGAGCCGGTGAGAAAGAAGGCAAAACGAGGGGTTGTCACGGGAAAGGCGATCAAGAGAGACATCGTAAATAATGGAAATAAACGTCTCCCCCTCAAGTGGAGCATGGATAATAATTTGTCCGACACAAACAATGTTAGTAGGATCTCAAAGCAAATCGGGACTATTGTTCGTGAACATATTCCGATGTTGACCGATAGTTATTTAAAGCTCACGGAAGATGAACTCAAGATTGTAGTTGATCAACTTAGCGTAAGTACATTTTTATTGTTATTTTTTTATGATTTATACCTAATTGTTTATAATAGTGCTTAACTTTTTATTTCATTTCATTTTGATTTGTATTTGCTTTTTAGACTTTTTTTTAGATTGATTGGGATGGACTTGCGGGTGACACACTATTTGATTGGATCCACGTAACTGCGCGTCACACATACAATAGGTGGAGAACTAATTGTTACGCGTTATATACGGATCAAGGTCGTTTCCCTGTTCCGAAGAACTTTGTACATCGGCCGGATCAGTGGGACTTTTTGTGCAGACTTTTTGAAACAGATGCATGGAAGGTATTTAATGAGTAAATAATTAAACATACAAATTATTGTTGAGTTTAGATTGTAAAATAAGTGTTTCTTATGTTGTAGAATAAATCAAAGAGAATGTCGAAAACGAGATTGTCAACAAATAGGATCGAGCATAAATCGGGACCGACTTTGTTCCGGGAAAGGGCTAATAAACTTGAAGCTAATGGACACGTGGCTCCTTATCTCGGTACAATTGTCGAGACCACTACAAGCGAAGACCGTAAAGTAAGAACTTATAGTTTTATGCAAATGTTTTCTTGTTTTTCCCTTTATATAACAAATTCATGTTAGGATAATTATAGAATATTGTTTGGGAGTCATGTCTTGCATAATATTTACTAAACTTGCTTATCCTTTTTAATATCTAATGATGTTTGCTTTTCCCTTTCGGTGTTCGTTATCTAATATCTAATGATGTTTTAAACGTAATATATGTTAATAATTGTTTGATTCGTATTTATAGAGACTTGTTGAGGAAGCAATTGAGAAGATTAAGAATGATTCCGACAACACTTCAGATTCTATCGTGACTCCAATGCGTTGCCCAATTGAGAAAGAAATATCAATAATTGAGCAAATTGTTGGTCCGTCGGTAGGGACGGTTGTTCGAGGTATGGGTAGCTTGGCGGTTCGAGCTCCGAGGATGAGAGGTCCGGCGAAGGGAACCTCTATGTCGATGTGTACGGTTAACGAGGATGATTTGCGGGACAACTTGCCGAACGCGACGAGGAGATTCGCTTACTAAAAGAGGCACAAGAGGAGGCAAAAAGGAAGTCGTCGAACAAAAAAAGGAAGTCGTCGAACAAAGAAAAATGATAGAATCTTTTATGTGTATGTGCGGTGGTGCTAGTGATGCAAACTCCAACACAACAACCCCGATGAACAATGCTTTAGGCTGATTTTTATTTAGTGTTTTCGAACTTGTTGCTTATTTTTGTACGTATTTAAGAAAAACGTTATATTTCAATTATTGAATTTATTAGTTTTGTTTGGTAATTGGAGTTGTTTGCCGATTCACACGAGTTTGTTTGTTTATGAGTGGTGCATAAAATGAGCAGTAATATTTTTTTTATATATAAAACATCCTAGACAACTTATCTATAAATGTTGACTAAGTGAAAATATTATGTTATTTTAAATTTTTAATCACAGTTCAAAGACAACATACGTAAATAGAGTATGTTGTCTAAGTTGATATCTTAGGCAACACATGCATAAATCTAATGTTGTCTTAGTGTTTGGTGGGTGCAACATATGTTTTTTTCATAGGCAACATAACTTGTTGTTTGTTGCTTAAGGAGTCCGCTTAGGCAACATACGATGTTTGCCTATGTTGCCTAAGTTCTTATGCAACATTGAGAAGGCAACATTGCTTAGGCAACATAGGCATGTTGCATAAGCCTTATGCAACACATAAACCCCTCTTAAGCAACATTTTTCATTTGTTGCCTAAGTGACATTTGGTGTAGTGTATATTTGACGTTAATATGTTGTAAATTAAATGTAGAATCATCAAGTGAAAAACTAGATATGCACCAACAATCAATTATATAAAAAAAATAAGAGAGTTTTTTGAAAACATAGTGTATCGATTTTAATGACTTAAATATTTAATTTATTATGATAATTATTTTGTGATATAATAGCCAAAAATCATGGATCCTAGTTACAAATTAATGCAACATTAGATTTTACCAAATATTAGAATGTGGTAATTAATAAATATGGTAACATTTGTCCTTTAATGTTACAATCACGTCTTGTAAATTTGTATTTTATATTATGATCCAAATCGTAAAAGGGTCGAAGTATGCATGCTAATTAATAGCTAGGATTTTTCAATCTTTGAAGTTGAAGTGGTTTCAAAGACGATTTCTTGGCCAATTTCAATTCTGTGTTTAAATTGCTTAATTAATTTCTTGAAAGAACGTGTAATAGACAATTCTATGTTTGATTATATATTTCTAACTTAATAAAGACTTGAGTAAATGACTATACAACAACGTCAATTCTTCATCAACAGGTAATTAAGGCCCTAATCGCTTCCACGAAGAAACTTGTGACGACCAACTAATTAATTAATTAGTCTCCATGGCAATGTCCATATATATAAGATCTCTATTTAATTTACTACCCTTCCCAATTAATTAATACCCAAAATCACACAAAAACTTCACATAAATTAAGCAAAACATGCATTTACATATATTATTAGCAGTAGTAGCAGCTATGGCGTTTTTGGGGCCAACAACTGGTCAAGATTCATGTGAAACTTCATGTGGCGATGTGCCTATTGCTTTCCCCTTTGGTTCAAGGGAAGGATGTTACCTCAATCCCGGTTTCCTACTCCTATTCTTAAGAATAAGTCTCCTTACGAGGCTCTTTATGAGAACTCCCCTGCCTATGAACTTCTAAAAGTTTGGGGTAGTGTTTGTTTTGTTCAGTTACAACCTCATGAACATACCAAACTTGAACCTCGCTCCAGACTTTGCTGCTTCCTTGGATATGGTATTGAGCACAAGGGTTATCGTTGCTGGGATCCTATCTCCCAGCGTCTTCGTATATCTCGTCACGTTACATTCTGGGAACATGTTCCTTTTTCTTCTATATCCAAGTTTCGTGAGTCTCCTAACTTCACCACTTCGTTCTTCACTGATGCTTCCGTCTCTTTGGACTCACTCCAATCTGACATCATAACGCCTCCACCTGTTGTTCCAACACCTTCACAGCCTGCCTCTTCTAGTTTTCCTGAGGTACCTGCTGAGTCTTTAGCTCCTGGAACGTCTCAATCTCATAATGTTAGACGATCAGATCGGGTAAGACAAGTTCCTTCTCATCTCCGTGATTATCATGTTTATGCTACTCTGCTGTCAAATCACGAACCTACTTCCTACAATGAAGCCTCCTCTAACCCTGATTGGCAGAAAGATATGGATGAGGAACTTCAGGCTCTTGACAAATCCCAGACATGGGAATTTGTTCCTCTTCCACCGGGCAAGTCACCCATTGGCTCCAAATAGGTGTTCAAAATCAAGACAAAATCCGATGGGTCTATTGATCGGTACAAAGCTCGCCTTGTGGCCAAGGGCTTCAATCAAGAGTACGGTATTGATTGTGAGGAGACATTTGCACCTGTTGCTCGAGTCACTTCTGTTCGCAGTCTTCTAGCCATTGCAGCTACAAAACAATGGTCTCTTTTTCAGATGGATGTTAAAAATGCCTTCTTAAACGGTGACTTATCTGAGGAAGTCTACATGACACCTCCTCCAGGCGTTCGACTTCCACAAGGTCATGTTTGTCGTCTTCGGAAGGCTCTTTATGGACTCAAGCAAGCTCCGCGTGCTTGGTTTGAGAAGTTCAGTTCCACAGTCATCTCTCTGGGTTTCGCACCCAGAAACTACGATTCAAGACTGTTTACTCGGACTACTGAGGCTGGCACAATCTTACTTCTGTTGTATGTGGATGATATGATTATTACTGGCAGTGACTCTACTGCATAGCTCATCTCAAGACGTCTCTCAGCTCTTGTTTTGAGATGAAGGACCTTGGTGCTTTACACTATTTTCTTGGTCTTGAGGTGATATCAGATCCCTCGGAAATTTATCTTTGTCAAGCCAAATACACCTCCGATCTCTTGTCAAAAGTTGGGCTTACAGACAACAAAACTGCATCCACTTCTCTTGAGCACAACCTTCATTTGGCTCCGAATGTTGGACCTCCTCTGCGTGATCCTACCCTGTATCGACAGCTAGTAGGGTCCCTTGTCTATCTGACAGTGACCCGTCCTGACATTGCCTATGTTGTCCATACAGTCAGTCAGTTCATGTCTACACCCTGTTCAGATCACTATGTTGTTGTCCTTCGCATCCTTCGATATTTAAAGGGGACCATGTTTCACGGTCTTCATTTTTCATCTGCCTCCTCCTTGACTTTGCGAGGATTTTCTGATGCTGATTGGAACAGTGACATTACTGACCGTCGCTCCACTACCGGCTACTGTTTATTTCTTGGAGACTCCCTCATCTCTTGGAGGAGCAAGAAACAATCTATGACTGCTCGATCCAGTACTGAAGCTGAGTATCGAGCACTAGCTGATACGGCTCAAGAACTTGTGTGGTTACGTTGACTACTCTCTGATATGGGGGCACCTCAACATTCTCCAACTCCTTTGTGGTGTGACAACAACAGTGCTCTTCAGATCGCTCACAATGACGTTTTTCACAAGCGAATGAAGCATATTGAAATTGACTGTCACTTTGTTCGTCAACACGTGACTCGTCAGACTATTCAGCTTCTTCCTATTTTCACTATTGATCAACCGGCCGACATTTTCACTAAAGCTCATCTACCAGGACAGTTTCGAGATCTAGTTTTCAAACTCTATTTGGCTCATTCTTCTCCCGGTTGAGTTTGAGGGGGGATGTTAGTGTATATAAATGTATAAGGCCCAACCCACGCCCATGGGCCCATATAGTCTGTGTATATATTCCCTTGTATTCTTTAGTCTAGGTTAAGTTGTTCTTTACATTCATATTGTACGTTTACTTTTCTCTTAATTAATATACGAAGTCATCAAGCCTTCAGCATATTCGTCGTCTCTTTCAATCATCATCATTGCTTTCTAACAATAACGAATATGTCCACCTCCGAAAGTGAGATGGAGATCATGATGTTTGTAGCCCATGCTTGCTACAACATCTCGGGTGTAATCAATTAATAGAACCCGATCATATCTGACACTGAAGGAGTTTCGGGTCTCAACCAAGAACAAGTTTGTTGCCATACGCATGCGTATGTTAGAGGATATAGAGGGACGGAGTCCGATGGCACCAGATGCATTTCTACGTGTGGAAGCAACATGAGCGATATCGCAAATGGATCTTGTTCGGGAGTTGGGTGTTGTCAAGTAGCGATACTGGAAGGAATGAGCTCGTTTAACATAACATGAAGAAGTCATATAAACAGGTATGTTCCTGACATTCTATAGGCCCTGGGCGACCTGTGAAAATGGGTCCTCGATAAGTACGATAAAATTTTTCAATATGTTGTTTTTATCATTAGATTAACATCGAATTTAGAAAAAAAAATACTAATAATCTATATCTATATTAAAGCAAAACCCAATAGTCCTAGGTGGCATCTTCTAAGAGCAAGATTCATATTTATCTTTTTTTCTAGATTTTTGATTTTTTTTAAATGTCTAATATTGTAAAGACTTTTCTACCCTTATATGTAGATGTTTGTTTTATTATCCATAAGGTTATTTTGGTATTTTTATATACTTGAAATTTAGAATAACCTCCAAATAACCTTTTGGTTTCCTCTTCCTTTACTCTCCATCTCCCTAATAATTGGTTATTTTGGTATTTTTACATACTTGAAATTTAGAATAACCTCCAAATAACCTTTTGGTTTCCTCTTCTTTTACTCTCCATCTCCCTAATAATTAATTATTAATTATTAGTCAATAAGTTCATTTGGTTAGATGCAACCTCGATAGAGCTCCAACACAAATTCATATTCTTCTACACGGTTGGAATTGGAGAGTCGACGAAGGAGGTAGTCGTGGGGAGAGAGAGCTGCTTGAGAGGCGAAAAATTGAAATCATGGTCGAAACTCCATCATAAATCCAAGTTTTTTTTACTTCCGTCTTCTCCGTTTTTCCGTTCCATATTCCATTTTTTTTCGTATAACCATTGTTTCCTTCTATAAGCTAATAACATCTTCCCTTACTCTCCATCTCCCTAATAATTAATTATTAGTTATTCTTCAATAAATTAATTTGGTTAGATGCTATAATTGGAGAGTTACGCCATAAATCCATATTATTCTACACCCAATAGTCCTAGGTGGCATCTTCTAAGAGCAAGATTCATATTTATCTTTTTTTCTAGATTTTTGATTTTTTTTAAATGTCTAATATTGTAAAGACTTTTCTACCCTTATATGTAGATGTTTGTTTTATTATCCATAAGGTTATTTTGGTATTTTTATATACTTGAAATTTAGAATAACCTCCAAATAACCTTTTGGTTTCCTCTTCCTTTACTCTCCATCTCCCTAATAATTGGTTATTTTGGTATTTTTACATACTTGAAATTTAGAATAACCTCCAAATAACCTTTTGGTTTTCTCTTCTTTTACTCTCCATCTCCCTAATAATTAATTATTAATTATTAGTCAATAAGTTCATTTGGTTAGATGCAACCTCGATAGAGCTCCAACACAAATTCATATTCTTCTACACGGTTGGAATTGGAGAGTCGACGAAGGAGGTAGTCGTGGGGAGAGAGAGCCGCTTGAGAGGCGAAAAATTGAAATCATGGTCGAAACTCCATCATAAATCCAAGTTTTTTTTACTTCCGTCTTCTCCGTTCCATATTCCATTTTTTTCGTATAACCATTGTTTCCTTCTATAAGCTAATAACATCTTCCCTTACTCTCCATCTCCCTAATAATTAATTATTAGTTATTCTTCAATAAATTAATTTGGTTAGATGCTATAATTGGAGAGCTACGCCATAAATCCATATTATTCTACACGGTTGGAATTGGAGAGCCGGCGAAGGAGATAGTCGTGGCGAGAGAGGGTTGCATCACAGAGTCGTTCGATTGAGAGACAAAAAAATCGAAATCATGGTCGAAACTCCATCATAAATCTAGGTTTTGTTTACTTACGTCTTCTCCGTTTTTCCCTTCCATATTTCATTTGTTCTCATATAATCATTGTTCCTTTTATAAGTTAATAACGAAATTGTGGTTAATCGAAATTCTTTCAAAGTCACTCCCAAGACACAGAAATCTCTTTGTGAGCGATTGTTGATTAAACACAATCGATTTCGGAGCGTCTCAGAGTCACTCCTCCCAGTTCACTGTTTTTTAGTTTGTTCACACATTCTTTTTCACTCTGTGCAATAACTTATGTGGATAAAAAATCCTTCTAGGAGTTGACGTTTGAGGTAATGTTCCTTAAAAATAAGTAGTTATAATATATTGTTTCTTCTTTTATTTTTTGCCAACAAATTATATTATGTAAAATAACTTTCGTGTGTCGGTTAGTGATAATTTTCTATGTACAATCTAATTTTTTTTTTTTGTAACGAGATTGCAATATAAGCATTATAAGCCAAATTTAGGATATTAATTTTGAGTTCTAGAACTCAAAATATATTTTTTTTAGCATTATAAGCATTATAATTATTTTTTTTGATAATTTAGGATATTATTATTTTTTTATGATGCATGTTATTATGTATATATGTTCACGTATTTATAAAAAAAATCTCTTTATATCAAATGTTACATATAATTTTTCAAGGCATGATGTTTTACAAAAAATTAATAGAAAATATGAATAAATATTAAGAATTTATAAAACAAAATTTATAATAGAACGTAAATGTAAAATGTAGATGTGTTAAATTAACTTATAATGTAAAATACGTCCAGATACATGTTTAAGCGGAAAAATGAAAAAATGAGCTTACAAGAAGATGACACGTGTCCTTCTAGTTGCTTATTTATTATATATATATATATATATATATACTAGAATATTACCTGAAAAGTTATATGATAATGTAGATTTTCACCGGTAAACACTTACCGGGTAAACATTTGGATAAACGACCCCTAAATATGAATTTAATGAATAATAGATGTTGATTTAACCTATCCCTTAAATAAATAGACCTCTTGAGCATTACAAACTCCACAATTTCTTAATAAAAAATTAAAATCTTTAGAAAAGAATATATCCAACCCCAACAATACCTTAGTTTGGAGTAATTGTAATTATGTTATTAAAATATTTAATAAATTTAATAAAAGCATTTCTCTCTATTAAATACTATTTGATTCAAGTACTTTTATGGGTGGAAATAATAAAAAAAAAATCTCTTTTTTTCTTTAAATCATTTTTATAAAATTTTCGAAATTTTGAAGAAAATAAAACCATCTCTTTCCTACTTTCTTAATTTGGGGGAAATTTTGGATAACTTGTTAAAATAAAAAATTAATCCAAAATCCCAATTTGATCTATTTTAAAAAATTTATTGGAAATACTCCTAGGTCCTGTTTGGCTTTGCAGGATACGATGACCGGAATTTCATTGAAATCTTACAAACATAGGATTTTGAGATCCCAACCCAAAGGGATAGTTGGTGTTTCACAAGATTTTATATGATTTGTATGCAATAATTTATATCTATGCTATCTATATCTATACTATATTATAAAGCACATATAAAAAAACTTTTAAATACAAATTATTAGGCACAGTGTACCATCATTTTATGCAAAATTTTAAAAATCTCTTAATTTACAAGTATCAAAACACAAGATACATATTACTACTGCAAGCTTCTAACACCCACCAATTTGGTATGTGCAGGGTCTTCCTTTTATGCAGATATTTCCATGTTTGTATACTATATTACTAGAAGTGTACTCGCGCAATGTAGCTAGATACATCACGATTTTAATGTTTTATTTTTTTCTGTTTTTTGTCGATTTACATTACGATTTTGGATGGTTGTGAAAGAGTGATAATGATTTTTTTATATAAATTTGTTTAGTTTAGACATAATAATATAATGTAATTTATTTTGGTTTAATAATATAATTTTTTTATAAAATATTCTGTAAGATTTTTTAATTATATTTTAGATTTTTTATATCTAAAATATGCTGAGAGTTATTTTAGGGGAGTTAAACTGGGAAATGATTTTAGGGGAGTTAAAATGGTTATAGATAATGATTGAAAATTAATGAATAGCATTAAATGTAGTACATACAACTTTTATGGTTATTTTTTAAGTAATTAACATTAAATAGCGGTACATTAAGCTTTAAGACTTGTTTTTAAGAGTTTTTTATGTCATCTTTATAATATAGTATAGATATATATACAATAAATATCATAATGTCAAGAAAATAAAATTAAAAATGTTAGTTTATAAAACTTCATGATATAAATATATATATATATATATATATATATATATATATATACACTAAATATCACCACGACATTAATTCGTATATATTTATGATATTTAATTATATAATTAAATCCAAAAATATTCAATATTTGACTAATTTCGAAGGTAATGACGAAACGATTACAATGATATAATTTATAAAAAATAAAAATGTTTTTTTCAATGCAATTTAGTTCATATACATTATTTATGTTTATATGATAAGAGTCTAAAATGAAAAATAAAAAAGTAAAGAATTAAAAGTAACTACGTATCTAATTATAAGGGTAGTAAATGTAAGATATAAATTAAAAAAATTGAATTAAGGAATGATTAAATAAGGAATGAATGTGGATTTGTTAAATGAACTTATAGTATAAAATGCGTCAAGGTTAATGTTTAGGTTTAGGCGAAAAAATGAAAAAAATGGACTCACCAGAAGGCGACATTTGTCACTTCAGTTACTTATTTATTATATGTATAGATTTCTTGTAACTATTACTATATACTAAAAGATTGGGCTCCTATTTCTTGTGAGCCCTGGGCCTGCGGCTGCCCTCCCTCCCAAGCACGACCCTGCATATAAACGATATAGAGATAGCGGATTTCTAGGAATGATGTGCGTGATTTTGGAAGTGTAGAGAAGATGTCACTATGTGAAAAACCTCACCCAAGCTTTTTCATTACTTTTTTAGACTATTCAGGATCCCACTATTTTAACTTTATATCATTTTTATTCTTATTTATAAAAATAAATACATTAAAATTCATACAAATACATATTTATTTAAATCAAGAAAATATTATTAATTTAATTATGTATTTATTTTACATAATTTTTTAAATATATAAAAGTTGTATAAAAAGTATGTAAAATAAAAATTAAAAAATGTTAAATTTAAAAGTATGTATAACCGAAAATAAAAATTAGGTCATTAAGAAATCTATTAGAATTGTATAAATATGTCAAATTTGAGATATTATTTAAAAAATAAAAAATATAATTACTTTCATTATGTATTTATTTATTTTATCTATTTAATAATTATATTTAAATAAGATTACTTTAAATATATTAATAAATAAAACTGGTTAATAAAGAAAAGGGACAATCTTTTTCAAGTTTCTGATGACTCGTCAGAGGAGGAAAGAACTTCTGCCACTGGTCGATATGTCTTGAAAACGACCAAAGAATTCAATGATGAAGATAGGCGCATTATTGGACTTGATTCCAAAGTGCGAACCATCATTGCTCAATCACTTCCTGATGAAGTGTACCAATCTCTTGTCAGTCTTAAAACTGCAAAAGAAATGTGGTCAACCCTATGTGTTTTGTATGAAGGTACAAATGAAGTAAAGAAATCTAAGAAAATCTCTCTTGTTCGTAGATACGAATTCTTCTCTCATGAAAAAGGAGAATCTCTTCCCTCCTATTACAACCGTTTTAACAGTCTCTTAAATGAGTTAAAACTTGTTGGAAAACTTTATGACAACGAGGAAATCGTATGCAAATTTATGGATGGTCTTCCATATTTCTGGAATACCCTTTCCACTTGCATTAAGACTTCCAGGGACTTGGAAAGCCTTCCTCTCACTTCTCTCTATGGTATGTTTCTTAATCACGAACAAACCCACCTTCAAATGAAAACCATCTATAAAGAAATAAGAGCCCCCTCTATGGCCCTTATCAGTGATGGCTCCAAGAAATCTGTGTGTATTCCTCGTATAACCTACCCTTCTGATTATTCAGATAGAGAAAGTCATGAAAATCTGAATCACTCCTCGGAAGCTTATCTAAGTGAAGTTGATGATGAAGGAGAAGATCCCTCTGTCAATCATTTGACAGAGGAGATGGGTATGCTTGCAAATTTCTCTAAGTTCCGAAAGAACTCTTCTAATAAATTTCAAAGAAACATAAATTTTTCTTCTTCTAGAAACTCCTTGAACAAATCCAAGGAGGATTGATATGCATGTGGTAAGAAAGGCCATTTTGCATCTGAATGTAGAAGCAATCCTTCTAGGATTTTTAAATCTAATTCTTCTAACTCTTCTAAAAGAAGAAATCTTCGATCTAATTCTACAGGTAGATCGCATCCTAGAAAACCTTCTCCGTCCTCTTCATTCAAAGAGCTTTCCGACAAAGCCGACAAATACAAAGCCAAATACAAAAGAGAGAAAGAAAGAAATTTCAACACTCAGCGAAAAGGCAAAGGCTTGATGGCAGAAACTCTAGACTGGACAGACGAACCCACTTCCGACAGTGAGAAAGAAGTGTCGAGTAAATGTCTTATGGCCAAACTCGATGAAGAACCAAAAGACTCCTGCTCAAGGATGGACTTCACTGCTGAGTGCTTTTCCTCTTCTTCTCAGGTACATCCCTTCCTCTCTCTCACTAATGAAGAAAATATTGAGGCTTTTGACTCTCTAACTGTACTTTTTCACAATGAAAAAGATGCAAAGAAAAGAGCAAATGCTCAAGTCAAGTCTCTCTCCTCTCAACTTCATGATTCTCTATCCCAGCTAGAACAGTTTAACAAACTAAAAGCTGAGTTAGATGACTTGAAGACTTTAAACTATGTGTTTGCCAAGGAAAAGAACAAGCTTCTAAAGAAGCTTCAGAAGGAACAAGAAACCCTAAACAAATGGAACACCTCTTCCAAAAATCTTGATAAAAATTTTCAAGATCAAGTTGTTGGTGAAACTTATGGATTAGGGTACTGGAAAGAGAATGATGTGTGTACTCCCTCTGAAAACATTTCTTCTCCTACTCATAATATTCCTCTGCCTTCTAAACTACCTTCTTATTCTTCTGACTGGGATGATTCTATCTCAGAAGATTATAATTCAGTGTATTCAATGGATCTTCGTGATTCAAGAAAGTTTGGCTACTTTGTGTCCGCTAAATCTTCCAAGCCTCTTCTAACAGAAGATCAAGACTCCAATGAGTTGGTCAAACCTGTAAATGATCTTCTTATGTCATTAAATTTAAACGACAGTTCTTCTTCTTCTTCTTCTTTTCATTCTTCGAAAAAGGCTCCTCTCATCTCTAAAGGAAAATCCATTGTTATTAATGTTCCTAACAAAAAAAAGATTATACCTTCGTCAAAAGGTAAATCTCCCATGAATACAACGGACTTCATCCCTAGAGCCTTAAAAATAAAGAAGTCCAAAGGAATTTCAAACAATTCTTCTTCTTCTGTTTACAAAGGAATCCTTGGACCGGCTCCCCATAACCCTCACGTTCCGTACAGCTATCCCATTTCCTCTCACCTTTCCAAACCTCCTAAATCTAAACCTCAAGGAAAGGTAAAAGCTGTTTCTCTTGAACCAAAGAAGAAATTCATTTACCGAAAGTGTTACAACTGCGGTGACACATTTCATTTGGCCAAAGACTGTCCAAAGGACCGTATCGAAAGATATCGTTAGACCCATCCTTCTTCTTCCTCTTCTAACCCTAAAGGACCCACCTAAAAACGGGTTCCAAAGGACTAATTTGTTCTTGTCTGCAAGTCTATGGGCATCATCAAACTTGGAATCTTGATAGCGGATGTTCACGACATATGACTGGGAACAAATCTCTTCTTCTAAACTTTGTGAAACCTTGCTATAAATTATCACCGGTGTCAATCAAAATGTGTCACCATATAATCAGTTAAAGGCATAACAAGCTCTAACCCAAATTGCGTAACTGATTTAAATCGAATGTAACCCGTTCTTTAAAGGCCCAGTGTGTTGAGTGTTGACCAATTAGCAAGCACCACATGGCGTTTCTTTACAAAATTGGTCACAACCAGTTAACCTTAATCGCTCCTTCGACAATGATCCCCTGAACTGGTGAATTAAATTATATTTAAGAAAGACCGATAGGTTATAATAAATTCTCAACCGGTCATGGTCCCGAAATTAGCTAAAGAACTTCATACAACTACTATGACAAAAATTTCATTACTTCCTTTGTAAGATGCAAGATCCCGATGTGTAGCAGTTAAGAAAAATAGCATTTCCTAGAAACCCAAAAATGATTAGGAACCAGGAAATTACCCCACCAAAATTTTGATTAGGAACCCAAAAATCACTCACAACGCACCATGTGTCCCTATTCAGGGATGAATATACATCATGAATCATACGTTCACAATGAATATGTTACAACAATCATGATGAATATGCCACGTGTGCCACTGTGGACGATTCCCGGTTCCTAATCAATTTTTAAGGTCCTAACAAAACCTGCCTGTATACACACACACAAATGTTGGTTTTGTAGGATCTCTTTTAGAACTTATTTATAAATTGGGCACCACAGCACAATTGCCAAAAAAACTTGAACCCAAAACAGCAGCAATGAGGTTAAACTAAGATCATACAAACTTGCAGAACCTGTACATGCATGCAGAGAAATAAATGCTTATTTGAAAGACAAGACTGTGCCCCCCCACCCCCCAAACAACCCACAATACACCAAATATCTAATCCAACCATAACCCAAACATGGGAAACAAGTACACACATAGTCTTTATAATTTCTAAGGTTCATAACCATCCATCACAAGGCTTCCGCCACCATAAACCACCCTTACCTGGTGGATGACGATGTAATCGAGCTTCCGCCACCACCATAAACCACCGTCTTTCACTTGCAGATGAGGATATAGATGTAGCACAGCATATGCATGGCCCTGACTCCGATTTCTGTACATTTAGCAGACACTTGTCCATCTGTGCGTTGATCGATTAACATAATTTGCACACCATCAAGTCCCCGTCATCCTCTTACTGATTCAGGAGTCACCTGACCACCGCTTCCCTTATGACCATTGAATCCAGCAACATGCATTGACCTCTGAGAGAAATCGACTAACATCTTCCTCTGATTATCATCTGTATGGGGCAAACTAGCACGTAGAAGTTCCACCGGCATTTCTCGACTAATAGCCTTTGCAGCTTCTGAAAGAACGATCTCTGTGCTCGGCGGAATCTGTGCATACATAGCTTGCACCAGACTATCGTACTTACTTAAACAATACTTGGTTAAAAGGCCGAAAAACGCATCAAATGAAGCCTGCCAAAGTGTAGGATTTTGCAAACAGGAGTTAACACCAGTTAACAGCTGAGTAGCTCTTTCGAGAACGGATTTTAGGATGACAGAAGCACCATCGCCGGCCGGACTTCCGAGAGGACGAAGTGGTGGTTGTTCCGGAGAACAAACCACGGCAGCAAGACAAGCACTCAGAGAATTAAGATCCATTGCACTGATACATGAAGAGACTATCTTCGCTAGCGTAGTAATGGTCTCGGACGCTCCAGATTCGGAAGGAAGGCCGCCGAATAAAAATCTTAAGTGACGGAAAATGGTCATGCATACGATTCGTGCAAGTTCGCTGCTTGGGGAGAGAAGTTGAAGATATCTAGACAAGAGTTTACGGCCCTTGGGGAGAGATACTACTCGTAAGAAGACAATATCGTCTTTTGGAGCCAGCCCAGCAGAGGTGTTGGAACTTACCCCAAGTGGATCGACAAGCTGAAGTGATGCCGCCAAGCCTTCTAAGAGAATCTGCCGCCTCTGCCTCATCTGAGAACCACCATCTTGCGGTAGCGTAGATTTCAGGAGGCGATCAATGTCATCCACATCTAGAAGTAGGCAAAGGCCATCCTCGATCATGATTCTAGCGGCAAGCATTGGCTCTTGTTCCAAGGGTTTCTCAGATCCTTTCTGTTCGGAACCACCATCACCAGAACCAGACGGAGGATCAACTTCAAGGAGGGGTTCAGGCCTACGAATGAGAGAGAATGAAATCCTTCCATGAGAATCAACGTTAATATGGGGCTGTGAATCAGAACCACTACGATTCCGAAGTGGAGAATCTCTAAGGTGAGCGGGCCAGAAACGGTTTTTGGACCTTGACTCGGAAGAATTCTTGGAAGAATTCTTGGCAAGACGAGCTTGGTGATAATAGTCGTTTATATATGGATCATTGCTATGTGTGGCAGCATGCTGCATATTAAGAATGCCTTCAATCTCTTCAGATGTCATATATTTGGATCTGAACTGTATGCGGCATTTATCGCTCTTCTGATTGCTACCATCAGAGCCCTGACGGGAAAGACGTGCACTGTGTTTACTCTTTTGTGTCGATCTCTGATCTCTTACATCAGCCAATCCGTGTTTACTTAAATGTAGCGAATGAGAAGGGAGTGTATCATACAAGTATGGCTGGAGTGCAAAAGGACTGAAAGAAGGCTGCCGTAGAGAATGTGGTAACATAAAATGTGGGGATAAGAACCCGTTTTGAAGCAACTTCTGTTGAAAACTATTAGTTAATAGTCCAGCATGATCCACATGTAAAGTATGGTTATCCCATTGGTTTTGTGACTGAGAGTATTGGGTTAAGCCAGGATGGACTATTTGGGTTCGGTTTCCACTATAACGAGATCCATGAGGGATACCACCTAAAAGCAGATTAGAGCTATTTGATAAAGATGAGAGATTTGGCTCTGAAAAGGGCATCTGGGGACTACCAATTCCAGATGAAAGATTTAGATGTGAACGTTGCCGCGGTGAGGGTAGATTATTATGGCCACCAGGAGAAAACGAAGGCAAGGATGAGCTTGGTACGAGTACAGGTTCAGTGAAGAATTGGTGTTGCTCCTGAGGGTATGATGAAGCTCTGTACAATGGCTTAGAATCGGTGAGATGAGACTGTGAAGACCATCTCCTGCTTCCCTGGCAGCTTTCAGTGTCGGAGATATGTTGATCTAACCACTCAGGCAGATCTCTGTCCTGTACCCAGTCAGATGCGGATGAACCTGCAAATAGTTTGTTAATGAAGTATAGTGGATACTAATCATAAAAACAAGGATACATATAGTAGTAAAACAAATTAAACAACTATATGCTCCGCTTTAAAGAACCTAAAGGAAACTATTTTATGCAATATATACATTCAGGTTTCAAATAAATATGTTGGTCCGAATTCCAAAATTATCTTTGCTTCAAATCTCCAAATCAACTCTGTTATGTTTTTGTGTGAGTAGGTTTAAGGCAGATAAGTAAAACTGCCCATAAATTTCGTCTTCCCTTGGGAAGTGGACTCCTTTGAATGAATTAATCTTCAACAATCAATGACTCACATTTAATGCAAGAATGTAAAGGATTCAATGTCATGCCACATAGGAAATTTCTTACGAACAAGGACATAAAAGAAATGTTAACAGCACTCTTTATATCTTCACTTCTTTTAATGACTTTCATGTTCTACGACTTCTGTTTTGGAAAGAGGGCAGCACCTCTGACAAATATATTGAAAGACAGAAAAAAATACTGGTGACCATATATGTAGAACAGCATGCGAAATATATGAAAATGTTGTTCTGAAAATAAAAATGAAAGACCTTATCATTCAACAGTAAAAAGTATTTGAATGCCCTAAACAGATATTAGACTCGGCACAAGTATTTCTCAAACACCTATAATGAAATGATGAAATTTTGGTTAGATATGTACTCACTTTCTCTTGAAATAGATCCTGATCCTCGATCACCAATAACTCCAGGATGCCTAGGTCCACTAACGGATCTGTTTATCTGTAAAAAAAACAATATTATAACACCCATTTAGTTGCTTTTGCTCAAACTACAGCAATCTTAACAAAAAGACAAATGAAACAATAGTCATAAAAAATAACAAAGAGACACGCTGGCTTGACAGTATCTCGGCTATATGATTGAAACGTAAACTATTTTATCTAGAGCAACAACTTAAAAAGAAGACCTACGCATCGTCACACCTGCCTTATAAAAACCAGCCCAAAAATCAGTATTTCCCATACACAGTCTTACTATCGAAAGCTGATATGGCATGTCATCTGATGGCCGTATAAATGAATGACAATGAAATAGTTAGTGCTAGCTATCAATTTCATTAAGGTGCCATCTGCTTAGCTTTACTAGAAGGTTCAATCATGCTTGAAACTGTCAGATTGTTGCCTTCTGATACAGCTAGCAGTTGTTCGTCATAAAAAAGGAGGGGGAGGGGTGGTTCCAATAAACCCTTTGCAAAACGAATACAAACCAAGCATCCACGGCAAGGAGATCCACGAGAGGAAAGATTCTCAAAGAAGTCAACCAAGTTAAGAACCGCTGTGCAAAGCCAAACAGGTGACTAACAAAGTTGCAGTCTCAAAAATCCAAGAACTTTGCAACATCCATCTCAACCAAGAGCGCTTGTCACATGGACATCCACCTTTTCAGATTAGATGAATAAGACGCACATGATCATAGGTCTAATATTTCGAAATATCTACAACCTGGGTAGAGAAATCACCCTAAGTTTTCATGCAGGCAACCTATTCCAACATTTGCTCCAAGACCTCCTATTCAAATGAGGAAAAAAAAAGAATAGAAGCAGAAGACAATTCGAAACTGATGATAAGCTTGACAGGTTTTGGTTGATATTGAAAACACTAACCATGATGTTATTACACAATGAAGCAAAGGGTTCAGATGGGATTTATAGTTGAAGCTCAAAACCAAGGGACTTGAAGGCAAGCTTTCAAGCATGACTTAACCTAATACCAGATAAGACCAGGCTATCACTTTGAGGAATTGGAATTTGGAAACAAGTGTGGACCCTATTAGTATGATTTAAAGGATGTTAATCAGGAAAAAGATGATGAAAAGAGACGTGGTAAGCCTGATTCCTTCCTTTGTTTTGTAAGATGCATGTCAACAAAATAACAATGAAGAATACAACTAGTGGTTCAGGTGGGATGTATAGTTACCACGAGACTCGAAGGAAAAGCTCAAGCATGGCTTAACCTAATCACTGAAGTACCAGCCTATCACTTTGAGGAATTGGAACAAGTATGGACCCTATTAGTATGATTTAAACGATGTTAATCACAAAGAAGATGATGATGAACAGAGGCGCAATCATCCTGATTCCTTCCTCTGACTTGTAAATTTCATGCCAACAGAATGACAAAGAAGAATACAACTAGTGTTTATCTCAAGAAATCACTTCTTTACACTCATTCTACATGTGAGCTCTCAACAAACTTTCTTCGCACCTTATCTTCTAATAAATTTTAAGTTGGTATATACTATCTAGCCAATCAATCTATCTTCAAGTCATGGATTGATAGGAAATCCTCGAGATTGCTACTATTAGAGGGATAAGGGATTGAGGGATTTTTCAGTATTTTCCTTTACATTGACAAGGTTGTTGCACGGTTGCACCTCATACAAAAAGGCTTGTGCCTTGGCCAATGCAAGACCCTAAGCTTGCACCTCACAATGTCTTGGGGTCAAGGTGCTCACATAGGTTCGCCTTTCAAAATACCAGATGACCCATGATGTATTTTGCTTGCAAATTAGTTCTATTAACTGCAAATTGTGTAGATATTGTTAGTGAAGTGATATAAAGAAAGATCTTGCATGAGAATATGCTCAACAAGTTGACCCAAATGTGGAAGCAAGGCAACGAGTTCCAGTTGTGGTTGTCTAGCACTTCTAAGAAGACCAAGCAACCAAAGACGAAGGACCACATTATTTGTTCATGACTCCAAAACAAGTTGTGCAAGGTCAAAGGCAAAACATGGACAAATGAGAAGGATGCACAACAATGGAGATGAGGAATTGGATTTTGCATCACAATAGCAACATGGATGCATGATGTGGGACTTCAATTTTAACGTTGTTAATTAAGAAAGTTGTGATATTATGATGAGGTCATTGGTTAGTATGTCCCGAGTCCCGACAAATGACCCATATTGTCATATCATCAAGTAAGAGTTCCGTTGCTAAAGAAACAAGTTGAGTATACAAAAAGGTCATGAAATTAGGCCGAGTAAGAAAACAAATGATTGCTGAGTTATGCGCAATGGGCAAAAGGATATAAGTGAAAGGACTTCAAATGATTTTCTACTAACAGTCCCAAGGATAAACAAAATGAAGAACAAATGTCTGAACTGATAAGTGAATATAACGAGAAGGTCGAGCCATCAAACGTTGTTCAAACAGTAACCAGCAGTGCATCAAAATTAAAAAACCAATCGATAGGTAAGCTAAGATTGTTAATTACATCGCTTTGCATTTTTATCGCCTTCATGTCTCATAAGTCATACCATCTATATCGTTCTTTCATAATAGGCAAGTTTTTTTTTGGAAGGGTGTCCTAGGCTAAGCCTAGACTAATCCCTTGGCAAATTATGACTATAAGACATCAGCCCTGATTAAACCTCAGTGGCCACAATTGTTGTGTACGCCTGGATTCGAACCCTAGGAAGATGGGATATTCCACCACATCCCCCAGGGCCTTAACCAGTACACCACAACCCTTGTGGTTAACCAGCAATGCATCAAAATGGCTACACATGTTTTAAACACCTTGAGTGGCCCTGATTAAACCTCAGTGGCCACAATTGTTGTGTACGTCTGGATTCGAACCCTAGGAAGATGGGATATTCCACCACATCCCCCAGGGCCTTAACTAGTACGCCACAACCCTTGTGGTTAACCAGCAATGCAACAAAATGGCTACACATGTTTTAAACACCTTGAGTGTCCCATTGCATGGATTTGATTCTCGAGGAAATATTTAAAATCAAAGCATCAAAAAAAAACTTTTCAAGGCGGTTTCTCTGGATTAGAAAAATCACATCCAAGTTGAGAAAACTCAATTGATGAACACAAGCTCAAAAAGGTAAATTATGCTAGCTTCATCTTTTCAAGCTTTTATTCAGCTATTAAGCAGTGGGGACACTAACGCCTAAGTGGGTACTTAAGTAACCTTCACCAATATGGGTGATGTTTGACCCCTAAGTGGAAGCTTAAGCAACCCTAATTATTACTCAAACTATTATACAAAGCAAGCCTGTAAATCTGTAAAAATCACATTGCATGGAGGAGTCAGATGTGCATGCTGAATCATGTGAAGATTTACTCATCTGCTATTTACCAATATCTACATGACCAAGTTTGTTATGACACCAAAATTACCCGTTCGGCAAAGCCAGGTATCATGTTTTACTAAGCTAAAGGCTACTTGACAAGTAGATGCCACAATCTACTACATTGTGGGGGCTGTGCATATTCTTCACTGCTTGTATAGTTGCATATTGAATTGACGATAATATTTTTTATTTTATAATAATAAAAGTATGACGATAGAAATTTCATCATATTGGTAACCAATATCACAGACACTCATGAGAATGCATGCATAATAGATGGGTGTCCCTGAATTAGAACTAGTTCTGGATAGAAGTAATCCAGTAACTAGATTGCTTATAGTTATAGCATTTCAACAGATTTTCTTCTTTTAACCTGAAGGGTCTATCCTAGTGGAAAATCCGCCTGGGCCTCATGTCCAATGTGGCATGAGGACACATATTAGATTCACATTAGGTGCTATTTGTTCTTTTGAGAAACATCCTATTGGCCAGACAGCCTAAATTTTGCCCAGGGGGCACTTTGTATGAACCAACAAGTTGGCCAAAGGTGGTTAGATACCATGGTTTTAAGGAAAAAGAATTTCTTACATCAAAGACCAAACCAAACAAACCCGGTATATCCCACTCGAAAATAAGGTCTGGGGTAGGATGTACATAAACCTTTCTTCTACCGCATGGTTTTAAGAAAAAAAAATTCTTCCATCGTTGTTTCAAATATTTTACTTTATGTTTGCACAACAGAACCACTTCTTGACATTAAAATGAACCCACAAGAATATCGTTAAGTATTTTATTTGAACTTTTTCCTTAAAAGAGTCAAAATCAATTTTTATTGATTAACAACGAATAAGTACTGTGACATGATGCTACAAGCCTTCGACCAACTGAGGGCAATAACCATGCTACCAATACTTTCTGATCTATACAATCCTGTTGCATTAAGATTAAAATGAGAGAGAGCTCTATTTTTATCTAATTTGATCAGCTGAACACACACATACACACACAGTAAGAAGCTAGAATGAAACCTCTAGGGTTCATATAAAATAACAGCCAGACCACAACCTAAGAGTTACTGCAAACAAATTTTGCATGTAGAAGGAATCTGACCTTTGAAAATATAGTTGACAGATCATCTAAATCCGATTGGGATCCTGCACCTGGTTCCTGGCAGAAAAAGACATGGTAAGATTTAGAACAATGAGATACCGTGTCCTCGTATAAGTTTAAGAATCTGCATTAAAGGAGTTGACAAAAGACTATCATAAATACTTCTAGACGTCCAAAATGCAAATTGATGAACAAGTAAAACAACAATCAACCTGTCCGTATTCTTTTTTTATGTTTGATATGACATCCCAAACAATAATATTTCAAACCAAAAAATAGAAACAAGATAATCCCTCCGTCCCAAATTAAGGTGCCGTTTGTTTTTTAAGAGATCTAAAGTCTGAAGTCTTATTTTAGTTATAATTAATAAGATGCTGTGTGTAAAAAGGTCTGAACGATTCAGACTTAAGAGTTATTAAGAGGTTTTTTTAAAATAAAAAAAAAAACTAAGTGTCCATATTACTATTAATCAAACAAGCCTAACTCACTAACCTCGTTGTTCAACTCATTTTAAAACTACACCGGAGTTGTAAAATGAAGGGCATAAAGTTTGAAAAGATTTTAGCAGTAATAAACAAATCACAAGTTATGACTAACAAGCACGATAAGCATTAGTAAGTTTTCTCCTGATCCGGAATTTTACCTCTTCTCGGTCAAACAAATGGTATTCATCATCAGCAATTCCAGTTGGAGGATTATCATCATCTTCTTCTAAACACCCAAACTCAGCCTTGTCCATAGAATGTCGACCAAAAAAGGCATATTGTGAAGCATCAAAGAGTTTGCCATCTGCCCAACAATTTAGAAATATATTATCAGGCACAGAAAGCAAAAACTTAAAAGAACAAAACAAATAATGAAGGACAATGACTCCAGAGAGCAAGATCACACACGCACATAGAAACAGAGTGTATAAAACCACTGCTAGTTTACCAATTATGAAGGCAAGACCAACACAATTTTTTATCAATATTGAAGGTAAAGGGTTAACACCTTCAACATCCAATCGTCAAATGTGAACTTCTATAAGATGTAGGTACTAATAAATCATTCAAAGCAACAGATGACTACATCTGAGATATCACCACTACCACCACCACCACATACAATTCAAAACGAATTCACCTCAAAAATCAGAAACATGTTTATACGAATACCCTAAAATCGGACACGATCAAACCGACCCACAAACAACAAAACTCACAACAGTGTTATTAATACAAGAAAGAATCAGCTCACCTGATAAAGAACGCGTATTGATGCTACTAAATTCTCTAATATCAGATCTCTCCATGACCACAATAAGGTCTCCGAACTCGAAACGGCGAATGTTAGGGTTCGGAAAAGGGGGAAAAAGGGGTCTCCTTATTGGGAGTTCCTTTCTTCGGTGGTGTTGCGTAATGGATTGAATTGAATAATGGAAAAGTAGGAATCCCACCTCACCGCCTAATAGAGCGCCATGGCCGATTGTTGTTTATTGAATGAAATGAAATTGGTTGCGTCTGGAGTTGACGTTCTTCCACCACACCTAGCGCCCTCAATAAAGTGTGTTTTTGACTGCATTTGTGAGTTGTGACAGTGGGAATCAGGGTCTTAAATAAGTAAATTACATATTTAGTCCTTGTTGTATTGTTTGAGATGCAAATTTAGCCCAAATTTTTTTTATTTTTTAGTCCCAATTTTCTTCTCTTTTTTTCCAATCTCAAATGTTTAGGACATTGTTTGGAAAATATAAGCTAGTTTATTTTGAATTTTTTTAAAGAATTCCTATTTAGGGCATGTTTGGTTGTTTTTCATTAAGGGGTTGTTTACTATAGTTTAAAGAGTCTGATGGTCTTAATAACTTATTCGTTCAGTTATATATAAATGTTTCTTTACGTCTTAATGTTAAATCATTAAGCTAAAATGACTATATGGAATAAGCGGTGACCCCTCGTTTGTCCCCATTAAGCCATTCTTAACAAATTAATACCATAAATGACCAAAAATAATCCAGTCCTCTTTCTTTGCATCCCTCAAATTCTTTTGTCTCTCGTCCTTTAAACAGACAGCTAAATAACTCATACATGACTTAATTTAAAAATAAAAATAAAAAAATAAACAGCCCCTTCATGTATGCATAAAGTTGGATGTATATATAAAATTGTCTGTAAAGTTAAATAAATTTATTTTTTGTTTGTTTGTTGTGTTGAATAAACCGCCTGGATGATGCAAATGACCATTGTACCCTTTTATTTGTTTGTGTTCTATTGATCTCCAAACACCATTCCAGGTTAACAAAACCAAAACAATCAAATTGAATCATCAGCTTGCAGTAGCTTAAATGGTTTTTTCTTCAAAACCAATTTAGTGGGGAAAAGAATTGACCATCTGTGTTGAACCTCCAATTTTTTCCACCGACTTGCACCACTAAAAGAATCAACTAGTTGTGCATCAAAAGATACATAAAGAGAAGAGCATCCATTCAACTGAACTTTGCACCTCCATTCCATCGACCCTTGCACCTTTATTTAGATTGCATTGAAGAATAACATAAAAGAACATCGAATCTATCAACAAATCATCAATGAATATCAAACATAGATTCATCTGGTTTTTGATTTTTCAAAACCAAATTCAACTATCGATTTTAACAAAACCAAATTCATCTGATATATATAGAGAGAGAGGTTTATTTGAGAAATGTTAAATATATGAGAAATAAAAAAGTAATTATAGCCTTTCATTTGGTCAAGATCGGCTTTGACCGGTCAAATATTGCGTCTTTGACTGGTCAACAGTGACGACTTTGACTGGTCAAAAGTTGCGACTATTCCAAAAATATAAGGACAATTTCGTAATTTTTACAAAACGAATTCATATTTGAACCTGTATGATTCACATATGAAATCTTTTAACCGATTCATATATGAACTAATTAACTGATTCACATATGAACTAATTAACTGTAGGTTCACATGTGAATCAGTTGAACTAATTAACATATTCATATATGAACATTTGTGTAACACCCCGAAGTTTCGTTTAGCCGTTTTGTGAATTTGTATTGAGGAAATAGAGGTTTTTGGGGCTGTCTACAGGACGCACGGGTCGTGCGTCCTCCTTCAGAGAAAACGCACGGGTCGTGCGTATGACCCAGGGCCGAGGCATAGTGCCAGCGCACGGGTCGTGCGCATTTCCTTCTTTGAGGGCGCACGACCGTGCTCCCTGTCAGAATGCTTTTGTGGTTTCTCTTAAATATCTAAGATTTGAGATATTTTCATAATATCTCAAATCTCAGTTCTCTCTCTCTCTCCTTTTTCTCTCTTTTCTCTTTCGATCTTCAAGGTCTTGTTTGGTTGCTAGTTTTCGGTGTTTCTAGCAAGGGGTCGGTGTTTTAAGCTTCACCTCTACGTCGTGATCGTTATCTGGTTTTCCGGGTTTTATTTTGAAAACCTACCGGTGAGTTCCTACTACCATTTTACAAACTTTATACATGTCAAAACTCTTATTTGCGAAATCTGAAGTATTTCTACGGTATGATTTTATGTTCTATACATTTTGATATAAATGAAGTTTTTGGTGAATCTCGGGGTTCCCGGTCAGATTTGACCAAAATGACGGGTTCCGCCTTATTGAAGTAAAATGATGTTTTACTTGCACATTATGTGGTCGTTTGAAAAGGATGATTATGAACTCATTTTAATGGTTTTCGTTCTTACCAGAAGTTGAACTGGAAATGACATTTTGGTTATAAAATGTGTTTATACCATATATTTATTTATGGTTGGTCACATATGTTGTTGTGACGAGTCCTTACCATTACTAGTGGATCCCTAGGTTTTGGAGTAGACTGTTTTGTTGGGAGGTTATATTACCCAAATATGTAGCTATGGATCACATGTTCCGTGATGAGTTTATGGTACGGTTATGTGAGGTCGGTTACTAGCCATGGTTCATGGTGATCCTAGTGAAGGATTATACATTGGTTTCCCTTGGGAGCGCGATCTCACCTCGTAGCACGGACTCTGGGTTCATTGTTGAGGACTCCAAGTGTTTAGCTCATAACTCGGATTTGTGGTCTACTTTGTGTTACACCACTCTCCTTGGTAAAATGGTCCTTTTATCATCGTTTAAGAGTTTTGGACCGAAGAGGCCCGGTTGTGGCGAAATGTTATCTTTACGAACTAAACCTTTATGAAAATATTTCTTTATGATACTGATGTTATATCTTTTGAGCTTTATAAACTGTATGTTCTCACCAGGCTTTATAGTCTGACACTTTTTCTCAAATGATGTGTATAACAGGTTTCCATTAGCGGTGGGTGCCGGGGTTTTTGGAGAGACGAGTTTTGAGTCTCGGGGTTTTTGGAGATGTTTTAAGTATTGTTGTTGGGCATTGTTAAGTCTCATTCTTTTGATGAAATCCTTGTATAGAATTGTATAGTCTTAAGGACTGATCCCATTTATGGGAAGTTAATGGAATTGCTTTCGTCATATTGTCAGGTTTCCAGGTTTTAATTTACTCTGATTTTTGAGGTGTTACAAGTTGGTATCAGAGCTCTAGTTTAATCGAACTAGGCATGAATGTAAGATGTCTAGACTTAGACTGAGTTTGATAGGCATTGATTGTGAGATTGGGTAGAACTTCTAAGATGGATTAGTCTTAGAATCGACGGAGGTTATGTTAATCAAGCGTTGTGATGATGGTAACAAGAACCCTTATGTGTTATATGTTCATAATCTCACTTAGCTAATGTGATTATGAGGATATTTTACGTGAATGTAATTGATTCGCTAATGTTGTGACAATTGGTAGACGTAGCGGTACGTTTCTTTCGTGCGTGTTTCAGTTAAACTCTTCCTTACCCTTTCTCGTGCTTGTGTTATCTGCTCTACCTTAGTATGTTGATCGTTGGAGTAGTGCGAAAGTTTATAATCGAGTAAGCTAAGGAATGATTGTTGTTTATAAGCAATGTCTCTTTGGAATTATAGTAAGTGCGTGGGACGCATTAAGTTAATCATCCTAAACCAGATTCGTTGGTGGAGTTAGGATTATATCTTGTTAGATCGATTCCATTTAGAGGAGATTGTAAGTTAATTTAATGGGATGGTTGCCCTTTGATGCCTGAGGCATCCGGTAGATTATAGAACGTCGGAATATTGTGAAGCGTAGTATTAAGATGTGAGTGTCGACCGAATTCATGCATTTAATTTATTTCTAAAATAAGGTTGCCTAAATTGCTTTTCATGAGCGTCAACCATGAAGTAAATTACATTATAACGTTCTGGCAAGACATTTAGCACTCATCATATTTTAAACTATGAGCATAAGCATGCTTACATTTGTTTTGTTGCACCTGATTTCAAATTATTATCAAAACTCTCTTTATTCAAGTCTAGTGTTTAAATGATATATATATATATATATATATATATTTATTTATTTATTTTTGGATGTCGAAATAATTGTGTTTTAACGCTTGTTGAGTTAATGGGCAAATAGCTGTGGAATTTTGACCTTGACATTGGAGCTCTTCCACGTATGTCAATGGTTTAAAGGAAAAGTTATCCCCATACTTTTGAGTCGGAGTTCTTGGAAATTTTGGTTTGTGTGAGTCTTGTTGAATTGCATGGAGTATTGTTTTACGAATTCTTTTAACGCGTGCGTATATTTTGAGATGCGTAAGTTAATTTTAAATTGTGTGCAATTTATGAGTTCTTTGGGAATCGTGTCTCATAAGAATATTGTCTTAATGGTCACCTTACCTTATATTGAAAAATAGAAATTTTGACACCACTTGATTGTTAGCGTAAATGAGTTTTATAAAATCCAGTTGGATTATAGTGTCTCATCTTACGACTTTTGCGTCGCGTAAATAATTTTGAGAGACATGTGCGTGTGCATCATTATGTGTGTTAATCTCGGGGTTTTATTATCAAGTATCATATGTCGTGTACTATGTGCATTGAATTTAAGTATAACGTTGGTGTGAATGATTGCATAAACGATTTATGTTATTTAAAAAAAAAACAGGACTTTCGTTCTGATCGTATTCCATCATTAACTCTTACTGTTAAAATTTCCGCAAAGCATTTAGCGAATTAGCGGTATTTTTGTCGTTGTAGTTTCTATTCTGTCAAATGTGTTTATCTTTTCAACGTGAAGCTTCAAACTCGATTTGAAATTTTATTTACATCCCCGTTATTTTACCGCCCTTTGGGGAATGAATTATTGCATATGGGGTGAGTTGAAAATTCTTTCGTTGCAACGTTTCTTGGTTATATAGAGGGGAATTTTAAAGATAAAATCGTGATTTTCCTTTTGAGTTGTACAAACAATTGTTGCACGTATTGAAATACAAGAACCTATCTTCACGTTCATAGTATAAATTGTTGCGTATGTTTTACTCGGTATTTCTCAAGGTGCGAGTATTTTGTTAAGTTTTCGTATTCGGTAACTTGGATTGTTTTAACAGCATAAATTGCTCATGTCGAACTTGAATATTTCAACAAGTAGATAGTGTGATTTACATATTCTGGGTGATTTTGTACACGTAAAATCTACATTATGATCTATGCATCCTTGATGATTTTGTGCATCTTAGTATAATTGCATTCATAAACTTTTGGAAAATCTTTTGTCTCAATACGTGTTGAGTTTTGAGAAATCATGTCCTAGTGGTGTGTGTTTTCATAAACATTGTTTAAAGACATTTCATTATTTGGGGAAACGTTAAATGTCGGTTAAATATGTTTTAAGGTTTACGAGACTTTCATTGGAAATTTACGTAAAGTGTCGGGCCTTTGGCTCGGGTTTTGACTGAATGAGTCTTGTGGACATTTGTCCGGATTTATAACCGCAATGAAGGATTTTAGCATGATGGAGTTTATTCGTGTTTTGGTAAGTCAAAGCTGATTTGTGAAAACAGTGTACATGCCAAAATGTTTAGTTTTATGAACATGTGAGACACCCATTTTGGGATCTTTAGTTATTTTGGTAAATAAATCATGTTGAGGTGTTTCTTTGATGATTTTACATATATATATTTGGAGTCCAATTGACGTAAGTGTCGTTTGGTGTATTTGATCTTATAAACCTTTTCTAGAAAATGCATATTATTGTGTTATGAGGCCTTTTGAAAACATAAGGGTATGAGTTCATTTGGAAAACGGTTTGTTTCCACCAACGATGAGAATTGAGTAAATCATACTTTTGGTCGTGTTTGCATAATAGTTGGTCAAACGTGTTTCAATATTTATTTCGGCTTTCATTTGGGTGTTTACGTAAACCGTTGGGTCGTTGGCTCAATTTTGACTAAATGGAGTCTTGAGGGCATTTGTACGGTTTAAAAACAGTTGTGAAATTTTGGAGTATGATGGCGATTATTCTATGCCATTAGGAGTCACATGTTTTGGGAACTTTGGTTTTTCAGTTGGAGTCATGTAATGTTAGACAGTCTGTCTGTTTTGTAAAGCCTGAGGTTTTGGGTTGCACTTAGTGACCGCTCGGGTTGGCTAGCGAGTAGACAATAGGTGGCACGAGCTGCTGAGTTGGAACTCGTCTGGATTGGATAGGCACCCGTGTCCGTAAGCCTTTGGAGTGGAACTCGACGGAGTATGGCTAGAGGCAATAAACGGTTTGAAGTTGTGATGTCTGATATGACATGGGAACTAAAATCGGGATACGTGGTGAAATCCAATAACATCACGGGTGGCCCCATTCATTTGTTCTCGCCACCCAAGATGGAACGTTTAGAGGTCATGTGAGGAAGTTGTATGGGCGGCCTACTTGCTTGTCCTTCTATTCTTTTGTGTACGGGTCTATCCGTCGTAGACCCGGGGTATTTTAAACACTAATGTCATATTTTTACCAATTTTGGTTATGTGGAGTCAACGGTAAATGATGGCTTTAATATTGGGTTTACCCCACGTATATTAAGGTTTGAATGAAATGTGTTATTCGTGCATGTTGATATTTAGTTTTCTTTTGTTTTTGGCCGTGCGAGTATTGGGCCTAGTGTCCATGTTTTCGGACGTACGATATGGATAGTGTTACTAATATTTCATACTTCGAGTTATACAAATTGTGTCAATTTATAAAACGTATTTGCAATGAAGTATCCGTCTTTGAAAGTGCATGACTTTGAAAAGGAGTTGTTTCTATGTTTTAAGGTTCATTATTTTGAAAAGTTCTGATTTAAAGAGAAGTTCATCAATTTAAATGCTTTTACTTATGTAAAACTCTTGAGCTCTCTAGGCGTTAAGCTTAAACTTTTATTTATTTATTTATCTACATGTGCATCATTTCCTGTCGGGGGTTCGGTTCTAGCAGTGCTTTGAGGAGTTGGGCCTTAGCCTTGAGCTAGAGTAAGTTGTTGGTAAAGTCTTCCACAGGTTGGAGCTAGTCTACGCATGGGTTTCTGTAGCGCCAGTCCTTTATAAGTCCGAATGTATAGATTGGTGGTATGTTTAGAAGTTAATCTTTATAATGTGGTTGTAGACGGAGTATTTATGAAAGTATTAAGAAATTCGAATAAGGGTTATTTCCAGATTTGGGGTCGGATCGGAGTTGAGTGATAGCAGAATCTGTGTTAACTGATTGCCGAAAAGACGCATTAATGCGCCTTGTAAGAATATCTTTATCACTATTAGGAATGGATCAGTGAAATCTGAGAGTTTTGGGGAAGATTAGCATCGACCGTTAGCTTTGAGTTCGGAACCGTGCAGTTCGAAAGAACTGGTAGATGGGAAGTTGAGGTCGCTAATTTCCCGGAGGTAGTAATTGTCACCTAAGGTTGGGAGGCAACCGTAACCTTGGGAGTAAAGGTTACCTTGAAGTGTTGAGTGTTCGCTCGGTTGGGAGTAAATAGTGCCCAAGAAGGGTAGCTAATGTGGATGTCGGTATTAGGATCTCGTTAATGATTCTGGTATTTAGGTTTGAGACGATATTCTCTGCGATCAGTGTTCCATTGAGAAGATTAGATTTCGAGGACGAAATCATTCTAAGGTTGGGAGTATTGTAACACCCCGAAATTTCGTTTAGCCGTTTTGTGAAGTTGTATTGAGGAAATAGAGGTTCTTGGGGCTGTCTACAGGACGCACGGGTCGTGCGTCCTCCTTCAGAGAAAACGCACGGGTCGTGCGTATGACCCAGGGTCGAGGCATAGTGCCAGCGCACGGGTCGTGCGCATTTCCTTCTTTGAGGGCGCACGACCGTGCTCCCTGTCAGAATGCTTTTGTGGTTTCTCTTAAATATCTAAGATTTGAGATATTTTCATAATATCTCAAATCTCAGTTCTCTCTCTCTCTCCTTTTTCTCTCTTTTCTCTTTCGATCTTCAAGGTCTTGTTTGGTTGCTAGTTTTCGGTGTTTCTAGCAAGGGGTCGGTGTTTTAAGCTTCACCTCTACGTCGTGATCGTTATCTGGTTTTCCGGGTTTTATTCTGAAAACCTACCGGTGAGTTCCTACTACCATTTTACAAACTTTATACATGTCAACACTCTTATTTGCGAAATCTGAAGTATTTCTACGGTATGATTTTATGTTCTAGACATTTTGATATAAATGAAGTTTTTGGTGAATCTCGGGGTTCCCGGTCAGATTTGACCAAAATGACGGGTTCCGCCTTATTGAAGTAAAATGATGTTTTACTTGCACATTATGTAGTCGTTTGAAAAGGATGATTATGAACTCATTTTAATGGTTTTCGTTCTTACCAGAAGTTGAACTGGAAATGACATTTTGGTTATAAAATGTGTTTATACCATATATTTATTTATGGTTGGTCACATATGTTGTTGTGACGAGTCCTTACCATTACTAGTGGATCCCTAGGTTTTGGAGTAGACTGTTTTGTTGGGAGGTTATATTCCCCAAATATGTAGCTATGGATCACATGTTCCGTGATGAGTTTATGGTACGGTTATGTGAGGCCGGTTACTAGCCATGGTTCATGGTGATCCTAGTGAAGGAGTATACATTGGTTTCCCTTGGGAGCGCGATCTCACCTCGTAGCACGGACTCTGGGTTCATTGCTGAGGACTCCAAGTGTTTAGCTCATAACTCGGATTTGTGGTCTACTTTGTGTTACACCACTCTCCTTGGTAAAATGGTCCTTTTATCACCGTTTAAGAGTTTTGGACCAAAGAGGCCCGGTTGTGGCGAAATGTTATCTTTACGAACTAAACCTTTATGAAAAGATTTCTTTATGATACTGATGTTATATCTTTTGAGCTTTATAAACTGTATGTTCTCACCAGGCTTTATAGTCTGACACTTTTTCTCAAATGATGTGTATAACAGGTTTCCATTAGCGGTGGGTGTCGGGGTTTTTGGAGAGACGAGTTTTGAGTCTCGGGGTTTTTGGAGATGTTTTAAGTATTGTTGCTGGGCATTGTTAAGTCCCATTCTTTTGATGAAATCCTTGTATAGAATTGTATAGTCTTAAGGACTGATCCCATTTATGGGAAGTTAATGAAATTGCTTTCGTCATATTGTCAGGTTTCCAGGTTTTAATTTACTCTGATTTTTGAGGTGTTACAATTTGTGATTCACATATGAACTAATTAACTGATTCATATATGAACGTATGGTTCATATATGAATCAGTTAAAAGAATTCATATGTGAACATATAATTCATATTTGAATCATATAGGTTCATATATGAATTTGTCTCGCGTATTTTACGAAACTACCCCTCTATCTTCTTCAGACCACGCAAGAAATTATCCGGTGCTTCACGGTCAAAGTCACAAATGTTGACCAAATAAAGG
Source organism: Arctium lappa (assembly GCA_023525745.1). Lineage (NCBI taxonomy): Eukaryota > Viridiplantae > Streptophyta > Magnoliopsida > Asterales > Asteraceae > Arctium > Arctium lappa. Next base: position 20,153,817 of record CM042050.1, read on the forward strand.
GCTATGATCATTTATTTATTTTTCATATTTTTAGCATTTCTCAAATAAACCTAATCATATATATATATATATATATATATATATAGAGAGAGAGAGAGAGAGAGAGAGAGAGAGAGAGAGTATAAGTTTGGTCTCTATAGTTTAAAGAGAACTACAAACAACGTCCCTCGATGATTTAAAAAGGTAAGAAAGATGAAAATGCACTTCAACTAACGGAATCTTGTCTAATAAAGTTAGACAAAGGACCATTTCAAAGTAAGATGTAAACCACATGGACTCTAACTATACTTACTAAAGTCTAAGGATGGCTTTTGTAGTTGGGTGTAAACCATATGGACCAAAATTGTAGTTTACTCTATATAAAGTATATAAACAACTTATTATGACTAAATCGGTCATTTTATCTATTTTATTCTCTCATTTTTTTTCTTACCAAGAGGTGAACAACTATCATGTCATGTTCTATCTTGTTATATCCTATCATGTTTAAATACCAAACACACCCTTAACAATTAATTGATAATATCAGATATTCAAGATAGTATCCGATTTAATTAGTTTCATTTTTTAGTATTTTTTATGGTAATCGTCATAAATTTAGATTTTTTTTACGGTGATCGTTCATTTTGATTTTTTAAAAATATTTTTATCGGTAACCATCTTCAATTTAGAAAGAGTTGGGTCAAACAAGAGTAATAAGTAAATAAAAAAAATAATATGGACCACATAATTCATTAAATAACGTCTTAAATAAAGAATTTAAAAAATGAATAAATAAGGAATAAAATTCATTTATTTATATAAGAACTCATTTATTTAAGATTTTTCTTTTACTATTTTTGTGATTATAATGTTATTTAATTTTTTATTTAAGACATTTAAACTAAGTGTAATTTATTTTTTCATTTTATACATTATTTTTAAAAAATTACAATTTTCGTCAAAATCACATGTGATTCACACTTAATTGACTTTTGTTCCCAAAAAAAAATCCTAACACATTTGACTTAAAGTGTGAAAACATTTATTCAGTTTAAACACTGAAAAAGAAAAATAATGGAAACAGAATCACATGTGATGTGTAGCATAACACATTTAATATGTATAATATTAATATGATTCAAAACGTAATTCATAATTTACAAATATCACATACGACGTTGTAGATAACTTACATTTATTTTTCACTTAAATTTACTATGACCAATATCACATATGATATTTTGACGAAAATTAATGATTTTTTAGAGGAAAAACGATTAATTGTGGATGTCATATATAATTTTTGATGAAAATTATAAAAAGGAAAATTAAAAAGATTACTTCAACAAAAATAAATATTTTAAATGAAAAACTAAATCATGTTTTTTCTAAATGACATAATAAATATTTTTAAAAAATAATTAAAAAATTAATCATGCTTAAATCATAAAAATTATTAAAAAAAATCTTAAATGAATATTTTAATTAAATGCATTAAATAACTATTATAGATATAATGAATTTCTATATATAATCCATATGCAACAAATGACACATATGCCATTTTTTCAAGAAAGTTGTATTTAAAACATGATTTAAAAAAATGATTGACTAATATCTATTAGTTTGTTTTTTTTATTTGGTTAGTGTTATCATTTAATCCTTCCTATATATATATATAGAGAGAGAGAGAGAGAGAGTGTGTGTTGGTTTCAAACGAGAACAATACTTATTTAAGAGAATAACAAAATGATCGAATCACATGTAATTTTATACTAACATCACCTATAAAATCACACGTGATTCACGCGACTTTGCCCCGCGACCTAAAGGCACGACCAAAGTCTCCCGGACATTTTTTTTACCCTTATCGTTTAATCATACATATATATATGTGTGTGTGTGTAATTAATGATCAAATTGAAGTTCTATTAGAGCATCTCTAACAGTTTTTCCAAAATTTATCTAAAATAGAGAATCAAAAATCAAAATCTAAAAAAAAAATTGCATCCATCTCCAACAGATTCTCAATTTTGAAGATATATCATTGATTATATTATTAAAATACTTTAGATATTTAATAAAATATTATTTCTCTCACCTACAAATTTTATTCCAAAGTTTCTTATTGGTGATATATAAGAGCATCTCCAACAGTATCTTCAAAATTTCTCCAAAATGAAGAATTAAAAGTCAAAATCTACATAAAAATTTACATCCATCTCCAACAGATTCTCCATTTTGGAGATGAAATCATTACTTATAATATTAAAATATTGTATAAATCTAATAAAATATTATTTATCTCTCATACTCATCTCATTTGAAGAAATCTTATTGGTATAATATAATAAAAAAAAACAATTTATCTCTCATGGTAATCATTTTTTGAGATTTTGGAGAGTTCTCCATATTTGGAGAAAATTACACACTCTCTCTTACTTTCTCCATTTTGGAGAAAGATTTGGAGAATCTGTTGGAGCACAAAAATGTCTAAAATCTCCATTTTCTCCATTTTGGAGAAGCTGTTGGAGATGCTCTAAGCCTCTAACAAAAAGACATTTCTCTCTTTTGGTAATCATTTTTTGGGATATCTCCAAATTTGGAAAAAAGTTACAATCTCTCTCCTATTTTCTTCATTTTGGAGAAAGTTTTGGAGAAACTGTTGGAGCAAAAAGTTGCTCAAAATCTCAAAAAATCTCCATTTTGGAGAAGTTGTTGGAGATGCTCTTAATTAACATCTATACTACTTTATAAAGCAAATTTTCCAAAAGTCTTAAAGTCTTAAATACAAGTCATAAAGCCTATGGTACTACCTTTTAAAACATAAAGTCTTAAAGTCTTAAAATTCTTACTACCTTTTATGCATCAGTACAAGTCCTGAATGCTTTTAAGATCCAAACACGCTCTCATCTAAACTCACGATTCATCAAAGTCAAGGTACAACTTCTAGCTTTTTTTAAATCATCCTCCCTGACTCTTCATCCTCCTAAGAGCATCCATAATCATGGACCTTATTAAAGGTCCATAACTTTGTCACATCAACTTTCTCTCTCTGCCACATCAGTTTCCTCTTTTCTACACATTTCATAAACCCTTCACACCCAATCATGGACTGGTCCATGATTAATTTAATAAAAACTATAATAATTAGGGGTGTTCATCCAAACCACCAAACCGCATAAACCACCCACACCGCACCACAAAATGCGGTTTAGGACTTTTGCGGTGCGGTTTGCGGTTTGCATTTTTACCAAACCGCACTATGCGGTGCGGTTTGCGGTTTTGAGTTTTCAAACCGTGGTTCAAACCGCACCGCACCGCACCTTTTATATTACTTTTAAAATTTTAATTTTAAACATATATATATATATATATATTAATTTAATTTAATATTTATATAATTGGGCTTGTGTTTTTAAATTTTAATTATGGACATTAAGTATTTATAAGTCTTCTCGTACGAGGCATTATACGGGCGAAAATTGGGACTCTCATCTTCCATTGGTGGAATTTGCCTATAATAATAGTTATCACTAGAGTTTGGGAATGGCACCGTACGAGGCATTATACGGGTGAAAATGTAGAACCCCAACTTGTTGGCTTGAAGCGGGTGAGAAACAGTTCGCTGGACCGGATATAGTACAAGAAACGGCGGATAAGGTTAAGGGGATACGAGAGCGTTTGAAGGCAGCTCAAGACCGTCAAAAGAGCTACGCGGACAAGAAATTACGTCCGATGGAATTCCAAGTAGGCGATCGAGTTATGTTGAAAGTGTCACCTTGGAAAGGGATTATAAGGTTTGGGAAACGAGGGAAGTTTAGCCCCCGTTTCCTCGGGCCTTTTCCTATCATTGGAAGAGTGGCACTCCAAGCTTATAAGCTTGATTTACCACCCTATATGAGTGGGATCCACCCCACTTTTCACATTTGCTATCTACGGAAGTGTTTAGCGGAAGAAGAAAATGTCATACCGTTGTCTGAAATCCGGGTGGACAACAACCGTTGTGTTGAGGAGCCGGACGCCATCCTAGAGAGAGAGACGAAGAAACTTCGCCATAAAGAGGTGGTAATGGTGAAAGTTCAGTGGAAACATCATCGAGGCGCGAATGTCACGTGGGAAGCGGAGGAGGATATGAAGGGTCGGTACCCTCATCTTTTTGTCTAGAGTGGAGATTTCGGGGACGAAATCTATTCCTAGTGGGGGAGGATTGTAACACCCCGAAATTTACGTTATAAGAATCCAATGATAAAACTTTTAGCCTTGTACCGTTTATTGTTGTACTCTCGTGTTTAACGGTTATCATTAGTCTTATGTTATGATCTAGTTTGAGTACTTGGATTTTGGTGGTTTTTGGCACAAACAGGGGATTTCGCGAGTTACTCGCGGGTTGCAAGTCGCGCATAACCCGAGTAACTCACTGTTGAATTTTGGATTCAGGCACACGGGCGACTTGTGTCGCGACTTGGAGTCGCGACATAACCCGCGGAAGCCCCCTGGTCTTTTGAATACAACTTTATTCCCCATTTCACCTCATTACTCCTCTCATCTACTTATTTTCTCCTCTCTCAACCCTCATAGCTTCTCCCATATGAAATTAGGGTTTCAACCACCACCACTCTTCTCATTTATTGCTAAGAGATTTGGGATTAGCATTTAAGGATTCAAGTTGGGTTTGAAGTCAGCACCTCCATTGTCATCTTCCCCAAAGTTCTAACCTAGGGTTTGGGTTTCCCAAAAACCCACTTGGTGAGTTATTCTTTCTTAAATGCTCTAGTATTTGATTGTTACCATGGCTTTATCTCCCAATACTTCTATGTGCTACTTGGTTGAGTCTTATAACCTAATAGTTGGTATTCTTGACTTTATGAACCCAATGGGGGCAAGTATGTTTAATAGACCTTGATAATCTCTTTAGTAGTAACTATGTGGATTATATGTTCTAGATTTCATGCTTATATGTTGAGTTCATGAGGAAACTACTAATGTCATAATTTAATCCAACTGCTGATAACTTTATGAATGAATGGGGTAATGATAATGGATGGATGTATTTACATGTATGAAATTATGAGGACCATGATTTATAAGGAATATGGAAGTAAATGTTTTAAATGTGGAAGAGAGGTGTATATAATGTGTTATTTATTTAACAAATGTGGATCACCTGATAAGTATGTGGCACTACTCCTTGTGCACGAGGAGGTAGTAGCCTAATGTATGAATTTTGCATTAACCACGGTGTGTTACTAGCGAGTAGGCAATAAGGGATCTCGTATCCTTGAGGTGTAACTCGTCTAGAATATGGATAGGCAATAATGTCCGTAAGACCTTGAGGTGTAACTCGACGGAGTAGGCAATAAGGACAGTAAATACGGTCTGAGGTTGTGATGTCGTTATTGTTAGATCTGATTTTATAGTAATCATTGTATTTATAGGACTTGGTCAATACTGTGTTTAGAGCTTATCAGTATTGTATTTGACCAAGGGTATTTAAGTCCCTTTGGTCTTTGTTGGTTGTAAGTTTTGACACGCTCTTTAATGTGAATTTACACTTTGCGCTCCAAGTTTCTCTCTCTCTACTTTCTCTCTCTAGAAGTTCTAGTGATCTTGGACTTTCAATTGGTATCAGAGCTTACTAGATCTTGAGAGGATTGAGAGATTGCATTTTCATAGTCTGAATTGTTGATTGAAATCGAAAATTTGATTGATTTTCTTGAATTTTTCAAGAAAATCTCGTTTTCTTGATTTCTCATCAAATTTGGATTGGTTTTTGATCGAATTTGGTTGTTTTTGGGCTTATTAGTTTCGTTTTTAATATTCGATCACTTTTGTTTCAGGTTGTTTTTCAAGAAAAACGGATTTAGTTCATCGATTTTGAGAAAAACAAATTTTCTGGAAAAACGTCGTTCTTGTTCTGTTCATTGTCGATTTTTAAGATTTTGGTGATTTTGATCGAAATTGTTTGATAAAAGTTGTTAGAATGTTGTTTTCGAGCACCAATGTGTATTTTTCTTGCGTAAATTTCTTGATTTGATCTGATTTTGCTAAATTTTACGAGTTTTTGAAGTTTGCGTTTCTGTTATACACTTTGCGTTTCATTCATGTGTCTTGTGTTTCTATCATGTTACTTTGCGGGTCATTCATATTGATTTGCATTTTCTACTAATTTTTTGTTATCTTGTTTCAGGTTTTCGGTTCACGTTGGACCCGCAAAGCTCATTGTGCGTCTCAAGTGACACACGCAAAGTCAAGCTTCTCGGTTCTATTTTCACACGTAAACCTTAAGTTTGCGTTCCTTTCTTCAAGTGAAAAGTATCACGAACAAAGTCTCTCACTTTGCGTTTCTCAAGTGACCCGCAAAACTCACTTTGCGTGTCCCACTTCACCCGCAAATCATACTTTGCGTTTCTCACTTCAAACGCAAAGTTCACTTTGCGGTTCTCACTTCACCCGCAAAGCTCCACTTTGCGGGTCTCTCTGTCTTAGTTAAAAAAAAATGACCTCATGATGTCTTTGGGGTCTGATACTCGTCCACCTGTACTGATCAATGAGAACGAATTCGAACAGTGGCAGGATCGTTTCATCAACTTTATTGAAAGGCAACCAAATGGGGAAAACATGATGAAATCTCTGTATGAGGGTCCTATGGTGAAGAAAATGAAAGTGATCCCAGCTACTGCTACTACTCCAGCTACAACAGTTGAAACTCCTTTGTGTGAATATGACGAAAAAGAGCTATCAAGATATAAAGCAGACAGTCTGGCTAAGTCAAATCTAATCCTTGCTCTTCCCAACTCCATTTATAACAGAATCGATTGCTTCAAACATAATCCAATGCTGATGTGGACACAACTTGAGAAGATTATGCTTGGTACTGCTATGTCTACTCAGTTACGACAGACCAGATTCATGAACAATTTTGAGAAGTTCCAAGCTAAGGATGGAGAAAGTTTGAAGAGTGTGTTTGATCGATTTTGGGCTGTCATCAATGATCTTTTCAAGATTAAAGTTACCAATACTGAATTAGAGGCTAACTTGAAGTTTCTGAACGCGTTACAACCTGAGTGGAACAAGTCTTGCCACAGAATGAGAAACGATGTTAGAATCTCAACAATGCCAATTCAGGAGTTATATGAAATCTTAATGACAGATGAATCTATGGTAATGGAAAAGAAGGCAAAGATGGATAAGAAGAATAAGCCTCAGTCAGTAGATCACATTGCTCTTATTGCTAGCCAACTGGTTGAGCAAACTTTGACTGAATCAGCCTATGATGGGTCTACAGATGATGATGGTGAAGCTCTAGAGAAGGCCATGACTCTTTTGACTCAGCTTTATCAGAAACGGTTCAAGAACAGATCTGGGTCAAACAATCTGCAGTTTACTTCTGGTTCTTCTTCAAAGACATACACTCCAAAGTATGAACAGGCTAAGACAGTTGATCAGAAGAAAAATGACAAAAAGGTGATAAACTGCTTTAACTGTGGAAAGCCTGGACATATGGTCAAGGATTGCAGAGTCAAAGTGGTAAAGAATGCTGATTTTTATCGAAAGAAGTTGGCTCTAGCTGAAAAGAAGGAGAGTGGAACTGTACTGCTAGCTGAAGAAGAGTACTGGTTGGACCATTCGGATGACGAGGCTGATAATGAAGAGGTTGCGGCCATGTGCTTTGTTGGTGTCGATCAAAGTGATGATGAGGAAGATGATACCTCATCTGATGGTTCTGAGGTAATATCTGATTTTAACTATAACTTATTCTTATCTCAAATGAATGTTTTTATCTCTGCCTTGCATGATCTGCGTTCAAAGTTGGTTTCTGAAAAGTTTAAAAATCAAGAAAAGTCTGATTTTATTGAGAAACTGCAAATTTCTTTAAAAGATGAAAAGTCAATTTTAATTGATATAGAAGAGAAATTTCAAAAGCAGTTAGTTGATCTTGAAAAATCAAATCAGACTTATCGTGATTCTTTGACTGATCTGAATTCTTCAAATAAAATTCTTTCTGAGAAAATAATTGTTTTAGAAAGGAAATTATATAAAAGAGAACAATCTGAGCAAACCATTTACATGAACAAGCCAAGGAGTGAAAAAGCTATTAAGGATAGATGGAGACTTGGTTTTGACAACCCTCATTTTTTAAACAAAGTAATTGAGGAAGTTCCCACTCTTTATAAATATGAATATCTAAATCTTGCACACTATGGTCCTCAATTCAAATTCTTTTGGACTAGTGAAAAGCAAATTTTAGATATTGAAAATGAGAAAAGGATATATAAAAAGGAAAATGAAATTCCTTTTGTTTATACTTCTGAAAATGCAAAATATTTTCCGGAAAAATCGAGAAGAGGAAAAAGAGTTTTAAATGACATATCGTCTATCAAATCTTCAATATCTGATGATTTTATTTCTCCTTATGCACCTGATACTTCTAAGGAAAATAGTTCTCCAATCTCTTATGATTCGAAGAAATATATTCCACCGATAGTATTAGAAGAAAAAATCATAGATCTTGAAGATAAGATAGAAGATCAAAATATTTTGAAGAAAATTGAATCTGACATTATTTTTTCTTTTATTTTTATGACTTCAAGTCTAGAAAATATTTTTATGACTTCAAGTCTAGAAGAAAATATATTTTCTCAAAAATCAGATTCTATTTCTAACATCTCTTCTGATTTCAAGGAAAATAAAAATGAAGTTTCAAATTTTAAAAACCTTTCTCAAAATTCTTCAGATTCCGAGGCTAGTTCTTCTGTGTCAAATGCTAAGACTGTTTTCTTTGATAAAGTTTCTTCTTCTGTTTCAATTATTGATAATTCTTTACTGCTAAATGATCAATTTTATAAAAAGAAGCGTAAAAGAAGAAGATCAAAGAAGTCAAAGAAACATGACACTGTTTTAACTGAAAATTATAATGTTTCTGATTCTTATTCTTCAGATCGGACTGTGAGGGAGTCACCAAGGCAGATCTGGAGAAAGAAGCGATTATCTGAAGAATCTATTGTTGATGGGGATAAATATGTAGACAAACTTTATTACAGTGATTCATTTGCTTCATGTAATAAAATTTCAAAATACTCTAGAAAGCAAATGTTTCGAATTTCAAAATATGTCTCATGTTCTTCCTCAGATTCGAATTCTGAGGATTATGCTTTCTCTTCTGATGAGTGTGATTATTTTTCTGATCATATTCCTCGTGCTTTATCTGATAAATCTGCTCATTATTTCCCTGTAAGAACTGCAACTAACAAACAAGGGCCCAAATTTAAGTGGGTACCCAAATCTTTATCTGATTCAAAGTTGCAGACATCACATGTTAAGGGGGAGTAAGGGAATTTTGGCTTCTAAGTATTTCAGCTTAGAACCCGTGCTTCAACGACATTGACTTCTAAACACATACAGTTTAGAACTCGTTTTTCATAGATTCAGCTTCTGACTAAATGAGATACTGTGAGTACATCAATTTTATTTCTGCTGCATATATCTCTGATTATGGTGTGTTCCAGTTTTTCTCAATGTTTCAAGAATCTGAGTTTGTTTATCTATCTCATGAATTTGTATTAACCAAAATTTTCTTTTAATATGAGACACAAATTATTTTTATAATGTGAAAGATGAAATAGTTGAATTTTATTTTGTTCCAACTAAATATTAATTAAAAGTTTATATCTTTACAAATTTTATTCTATAAAGTAAAGTTTTACATTTTTTATTTCCTTTGAATAAAATATGTGTCTAGGATAAATTTTCAAGTTCTTTTGCTTATATTAAAGTTTTTATATGGTCAAATTTCAAGTCTTACAAAAGTCGAAAAGTCAGCAACATGTTTGAAACTTTTATTTCTGCTTTAAAGATATGTGAGTCGGAATTTTTATAGTTTACTTTGCTTAGACTATCTAAACGATCAAAATTTTAGATTGGAATGAAAATATGGGCTAAGCATTTAGACGTTGATCTAAGTGATTGAGATGAATATTAAATTCTTAAAATACAGAAATCTCTAAGTTTAAAAGTTTGTACCTGTGACCTTTCTGGTTTGGGAAAGTAAGTTTCTCGGGATGCTTGTCATTTGGTCCCCTAAGGTCAATTGGTCTGGGAGTGATCAAACAGAAATCCTTCAATAGAACCAGATCGAAAGTCATGTTCTACTGGTATGAATGGGTTTAGGATATGTCGATGTAGCCTTTCTGATCTGGGAGAGTAAGTTCCAAGGGGTGCTTGACACCTAGTCCCCTAAGGCCAACTGGTCTGGGAGTGGCTGACCCAAATCCTGCAATAGGGTCAGATAGAAAGTTACGTTTACGACATGTTCTTTACTTAATAAACTTTTTATCAAAAGATGCCAAAGTGCACGCGCTTAAAAGATGCCAAAGAGCACACTCATGTTAAGATGCCAATGAACACAATGCTAAAAGATGCCAATGAGCACACATCTCATGATACTTGGTGATATGTTTGAGTTGCGATAAATCTGTAAATTTATGAATATCTTAATTCTTGATGGCTTAGTCTTAGTACATGCAAAGTTCTCTATAATATTTTTAGAATTACATTTTCTTGAAGCTAATCGAAGATTCGCATGTGAGCACACTGAATAGATTGCTGGAAGTTTTGAAACTGAACATGTTTTAACTTGATATGCAATTAAACTCGTTCTTTTATCTTACAACATATGTTTGATTTCAAATGATTGATAAATTTGTGATATTTTACTCTATAAAATTTAATTTGTTTAGTATTTAAAATTTTATATGTTTAGTTGTTTCAAAATTTACATTAAGTGTATTTTTCTTTCTACATTAATTTCTGATCACTGTGTTCTCATAAATATATTTTAATGGTTTATGCATTATTCAAGGGGGAGTGAACAAAGAGAATGTATTTCAAAGTTTATATCTGTTTTTGAGGGGGAGTGTCTGATTTTCTTTACATGAATGTTATCTCGAATTGTCTTATCTAATGCATTTGTGTAGGGGGAGTCAAAGAGCTTTCAAAAGTAAAATTTTTCTAAGGCTTCTTTGCGCTTCAAGCATAGCCCACAAAGCTTGTTTTGCGTATCAAGCATGACACGCAAACCTTGCTTTGCGTATCAAGCATGTCACGCAAACCTTGCTTTGCGTCTCCCATGTGGAACGCAAACCTTAGTTTGCGCTTCCCGCATGGAACGCATATCACCCCTGTTTTCTCTGTTTCTTTGATTTTGCAGATCTTTCGCTGTCTCCTCTCCAACATTTGCATGACCAAGTTGATCAAGATCATCAAGGTCATGAGGGGGAGAAGTCAAGGAGAAGTTTAAGAGACAAAGAGCTCAAAAGATTATCTGCTGATCAAGATTTGTTCAAAAATTATATTCTCTCAGCTACATCAAATCTTTTGTTGTTCCTGCTCCGAACACCACAGTTCATTCAAGATCATTCAAAAGAGGTGTATCGTCTTGAGCTTAAGCAGCAAAGAAAATTTTCAATCTGCAAGATGCTGAGAAGAATTTTTTTCTTAAAAGTCAGAAAGCTTCTGAAAGTCGCTTTGTTGGTTCGTGCTGTTATTGAAGATATTTTTTGAAGACCAAAGCGCCAATGATTACTAAGGGGGAGATTGTTAGGTCCGATTTTATAGTAATCATTGTATTTATAGGACTTGGTCAATACTGTGTTTAGAGCTTATCAGTATTGTATTTGACCAAGGGTATTTAAGTCCCTTTGGTCTTTGTTGGTTGTAAGTTTTGACACGCTCTTTAATGTGAATTTACACTTTGCGCTCCAAGTTTCTCTCTCTCTACTTTATCTCTCTAGAAGTTCTAGTGATCTTGGACTTTCAGTTATGGCATGGGAACTAAGATCGGAGCATGAGGTGTAATCCATTACCATCGCGGGCGATCCCACTTTCGAGTAAATATCGCCCCGATGGAAGCGGGTCTCCCCCGTAAATCAAGAGGTATTTCTTGTATGTTTATATTCAGGTTTGGGAAACTGATGGCGGAGAATTGTTCCGCGTGAGCCAGAGGAGTTCGGTAACACTGTTATCGTTTTATAAATACCATGTTTAATATCTGCATATTTATGGGATCTCACTAGGTTTCGTCCTAACACTTGTTGTGGTTGTTGTTTCCTCACAGATCATAACCGTGGAGGAATTTAGGATGTTGGCTTGGCTACCGGGCACGTAGGAGATCTTGAAGTGTCGGTCTTTTGGGGGATTTTTGTGAAGAGCGTTAATAGTGATTTTGGCGACGCCCATTTTAATCTAGATTGGAATTGATCTTAGATTAAGTAGGTCGTTGTATTATTAGTATCCCATTTCTTATGGCAACCCTTTTTACACAAACTAACCCGACTTCTCAAGGTTGTGGTTGTATTGAATATTGGGTTGTTGTTCTTTTGGAATGTTATTTACAGGATATTTGGATCTTTGATTTTTGATGTCATGTTGCCAATTTTATGAAATTTTTATAAGTTGAATTTTTAGAGTGTTACAAGTTGGTATCATAGCTCTAGTTTAAGCGAACTAGGTATAGAATCCAGGTGCCTAGACTTAAACTGAGACTTTTTGGACAATTAAGTGTGAGATTGGGGTAGAAATTCTAAGATGGGATATTCCTAGAGTCAACGAAAACTAATTTGTTGAGAGTTATAAATGTCGTAACAAGACTTTTTATGTATTATATGTTCATAATTTCAATTAGCTACTGCTATTATGAATGTATGTTTACGTGAACATGCTTAAATTACTGTGATTATGACGATTGATGAGTTGTAGTAGTACGTTTCGTGTGTATAATCTTGAGTAGCCCTCTCTCACCCTCTTTCAATTTGATGACAGGCGAAAATGGTAAATACTCGGAGTCATCTTCAGTCATCGCCAGAAGGTCAATGTAACACCCCGATTCTTGAAAGATACCATTTCAAGTTAATACAGAAACCGATATATCGAGGAAAAATAAGATATTTAATTTTGGGCTTGAATCCTTGATTTTATAGTCTTGATGGATAAAGGATTCAATTACGAGTCCAACGGTTCTTTCCGGAGCGAAAACGGAGCTATAACGAAGAAGTTATGACCAAAACAAGATTTAAGGTTCACTCTCGTGGACTGTGTGGGGCGCACGGGTCGTGCGCATCAGGCAGAGACCTCAGCTCGGGCTTAAAACCTGATTTCCGCCCCATTTCACCCAAAACTTCATTCCTTCATAACTTTTGCTCCACAACTCCGATTTTGATGATTCAAGTTGCTACGGTTTCATTTTTGAGAGCTCTTCAAGGATCTAGCAAGAGATAAGAAGTCTATTGGAGTATACTAGAGTATTTTGTGGTAGTAAGCTTCTCATCTCTCACTATTCATCTTCTTCACCAAGTTTTCTTGGGTTTTCATCCATCCTTTGTTCTCCCTTTCATAGATTGAAGGTTTGTAGTCATTTTGGTGAGCTAGGAATGTTTTGGTTGGTGGATTCAAGCTTGGGTTAAGGTAATCTTCTATCCTCTTCGGTTATGGAAGTTAGGGTTTCGGTATTAGTTGAGGCATCCATGTATATGGTTTGGGAAATGATTCTTTGTGGTTGATTATGTTTATGTATGGTTGAATATGTATGGATTTAGGTTTTGGAAGTTTTTTCTTGAGAATCCAAGTGTTCTTCAAAGGAGCTCTAGTTGGGGGGAAAATCTAGATTTAGCCTAAATCTAGCAAGGTGAGTTCAAGTTGATTTGTGAAAACGTTGTACATGCCAAAATGTTTATTTTAAAGCATTTATGTGTTTTACATGAAATTATCAATTGTTGGGTTATTTGGTAACTTTTGATTAATTGAAGTGTTTAGCTTATTAAATCTTGTAAAACACCACATTTGGGATTTTTAAGATATGTTGATAAATGTGTCACAAAGGAACATGTTTTGGTGGTTTATTGCATGAATGGGTTATTGGTCGAAAATACACCTTTATGTGTTTGTCGGGTTTTATGCATCATTCATGAATTGGAATATTTGGAAAATCACACATGCGTGAGTCCCTTGGTTTCGAGTCATTCCCGGCTTTGGGAAAACGCTTTAGAAATGGAAAACCTTTTGGGTTTTGGGCCGAAGGCCAATGATAATTTGAGAATCGAATATTTTGGGAAAATGTGTATTTGGGTTGTGTAACCATATTGGCTCTCGTGTTTTAGCCAAACGTTTATTAAACCTCTTGGGGCTTGATTTGTACTCGTTGGAGTCTTTGGAACATTTGTTCAGTTTTGGTAGCTCGTTAAGGAGCCTTGTCGTATGGTGTACCTAGTTGCATCCCATTTGTGAGTTACGTGTATTGGATGCGTTAGTTCATCCGTTGGAGTCATGTAACGTGTTAGGTTGTAATGCAATGGATCCATAGGCATAGAGGTTGATTTTATGGTGTAAATGGGATAAGATTCCTGTGTTTTAATATGGAAATAGGCGTTGATGATACGATGTAAGTCCTACATAATCAAGTGTGTCAAGGATGGAGATATCCCAAGGTAAAGATCTGGATAGGGTTGAACTTGGTGATTCTTTGGAACTAAAGACTTGGATAGAGTTGATGTTCAAAGGACTAAAGACCCAGAGGGGGTTATAGGGTTGAACTTGGTGATTCTTTGGAACTAAAGACTTGGATAGAGTTGATGTTCAAAGGACTAAAGACCCAGAGGGGGTTGATGTCTATTATGACTAAAGACCTGGATAGGGTTGATGTCTATCATGACTAAAGACCCAGAGAGGGTTGATGTCTATCATGACTAAAGACCTGGATAGGGTTGATGTCTATCATGACTAAAGACCCAGAGAGGGTTGATGTCTATCATGACTAAAGACCCGGAGAGGGTTGATGTCTATCATGACTAAAGACCCGGATAGGGTTGATGTCTATCATGACTAAAGACCCGGATAGGGTTGATGTCTATCATGACTAAAGACCTGGATAGGGTTGATGTCTACCGTGACTAAAGACCTGGATAGGGTTGATGTCAATGGTTGTTTATCCTTGAAGATACGCTTATAACATACATATGTGGCTTAACTTTGTGTACCCGCCACATTCAATGGAATCGGGTCTTCCCCGTCACCGAAAGGTGTTGTTTTGGGTACTGAGTCTTGTTGTCATGTTTTCGGTGATATATTGTATATGGGATTTATTAACCATGATTTATGGGTTGAGTGTTATGACCCACCCGTGTTTTGGGTGTTGTGGGATGTGAAGTGTTATTCACGGTATCACAATTGGGAGTCGATTTATATTCATGTTTTGAGTGAGTTTTGGATTGATTTCCTTTCTTTTAAAGATATATCTATTCATGTTAAAACTCTTGAACTCACTAGGCGTTAGCCTAACCTTTTATTTGCCGGCATGTGCATCAGGTTTCAGTTGGGGGTTGGTCCTATCGGTGCTATGAAGAGATGAGCACTAGCTTGCGTGAGAGTGAGTAGCTTGACGAAGTCTTCCGCAGTCTGGAGATAGCGATACTTATTGGGTTTTAGTAACACATGTCCTTATTATAGACTGTAGGTATAGGATGAATGTATGTATGGAGGTTAAATCTTAAATTATGGTTGTAGATGAATCATTTATTAATGTATTTAGAAATTTTTTTAATTAGTTGTTATTTCCAGAATTTAGGGTGTTACAGTCAAGCGGTAAACGAATCCACGGCCGACAGACCCAATGCAATCGTAACGGATGGACCTCCAATTCCACCTATGCTCGTTGGAAGGGTGGAACAAATTCCGAGGACTGTCATTGCCACTGCCGACCCGATTCTGGATGAAGTAACTCCTCAGACTCAAATGATGGACATGATGAGAGCCATGAACGAGACTATGGCAAAGCAACAAGAGTTGTTCGTGAAGCTTCTAGAGGACCATGAGGGGAATCAACGTCGACACGAAACAATTGAAGAGAACATTGTCATAGCCGGTTCCGGGGGTACCGGGGGAGAAATTCAAACGGATGGGTTAGCAACTTTAGAAACAAGGCAACCGGAGAAAGGGTGTTCCTACAAGTCGTTCCTTTGTTGTAAACCACCGGAGTTCGCTGGGTCCGATGACCCCGCGAAGTGCATGAGTTGGCTTAAGGAGATTGAGCAAGCTTTCCGATCTAGCGATTGTGAGGAACACCAAAAGGTGAAGTATGGGTCTCAATTACTTCGGGGCACGACCTTGACTTGGTGGAATGTCTTCACCTCAACCATTGAAGAATCGGTGTTGACCAAAATGTCATGGGCCGAGTTCAAGAAGAAAATTTTAGAGGAGTATTGTACTGAGGAGGAGTTGGATGCAATAGAAGAAGAATTCAGGTCGATTAAGAAGGGTGACTTATCGGTGAAGGAGTATACTCGACTTTTTATGGAAAAGCTCGACTTAGTAGGGCACGTGGCCCCGACCGAGAAAGAAAAAGTGAAAGCTTATCTAAAAGGCTTACCAGCGGACATGATCCAAATAGTTCGCAACTCAAAGGCCTCTAATCTCCGAGAGACAATTGAGGAAGCTAAGGTGACAGAGAGACTTTTTGCGAAGGACAAAGCCGAGAAGGCAAAGACTGTGGAGAAAAGGAGGTGGGAAAACCCGCCTAGTTCATACAAGAAGCCGAAGTTTCAACCTCCCAATAAGGGTTTTGACAATCGACGGGAAGCTAAATGGTGTCCCAAGTGTAGGAATAGGCATTCTAGGTTTTGCAAGACCATCCCTAACCCAAATCCGGGCCCGCCCTCATGTTTCAAGTGTGGTCAGTCGGGTCACACTAGCTTATTGTGTCCCATTCGAGGGACGGTTTGTTTTGAATGGAAGGAGATTGGTCACGTACGAAGAGTGCCCCAAGCTGAGAGGCGGGGCTAGAGGGGGCAATTCTGGAAATCAAGCGAAAAGAGAGGCCATCCCCAAGGCTCAAGGGAGGGCATTTCAAATGACGAGGGAGGAAGCAAGGGAAACCGCCGAGGTGGTGTCGGGTACGTTCTTACTCAACTCCACGCCTGCTAAAGTATTATTTGATTCTGGTGGAAACTTCTCTTTTGTGTCCGATGTGTTTTGCAAATATTTAAACTTGTCGGTTAGTGCCCTTAAAGACGCCTTGGTCATAGAAGTAGCTAGTGGAGAGCGGGTAGTCTTGAGAGATATTTTGAGAAATTGTCGACTCGAAATCAGTGGTGAAACCTTTATGGTGGACTTCCTCCCTATGACCATCGGGAGTTTCGATGTGGTGATTGTATGGATTGGCTAGCAAAGCATCAAGCGGAGATCTTTTGTTCAAAGAAACTCATACGGATTCCCATTCGAGATGGCGAATCCTTGTTTGTGTATGGCGAGAAACGAAAAGGCGAGGTAGCAATCATCTCGTCCATCAAGGCAAGGAAATGTCTGGCAAAGAAGTACCCATCGTACTTAGCCTTCGTGGTGGACGCCAAAGCAGAAAAGCGGAGGGTGGAGCACGTGAAGATTGTCAACGAATTCCCGGACGTGTTTCCCGACGATCTACCTGGCTTACCTCCTGATCGACAAGTGGAATTTAGGATCGACCTAATTCCGGGAGCGACACCTATTTCCCGAGCACCGTACCGTTTGGCGCCAACTGAAATGCAAGAGATGATGTCTTAGCTTCAAGAGCTACTTGACAAGGGATTTGTGAGACCGAGCTCGTCTCCGTGGGGAACTCTGGTACTATTTGTGAAGAAGAAAGACGGATCGATGCGTATATGCATCGATTACCGAGAATTGAACAAGGTAACCATCAAGAACAAATATCCACTACCCCGGATAGATGACCTCTTTGACCAACTGCAAGGGGCCGGATGTTTTTCCAAGATTGACCTTCGTTCAGGGTACCACCAAGTGAAGATTCGAGAGGAAGACGTTTCTAAGACGACATTCAGGACTCGATATGGGCATTATGAGTTCTTAGTTATGCCTTTCGGATTGACGAATGCGCCGACAATATTCATGGACTTGATGAACCGAGTGTGCCGACCATTTTTGGACCGGTCAGTCATAGTGTTCATCGACGACATTCTAGTATACTCTAAGGATGAAGAGGAGCACGAAAAACATCTGAGGGAAGTGTTAGAGGTGCTAAGGAAGGAAAAACTTTATGCTAAGTTCTCTAAGTGCGAATTCTGGCTACGGGAAGTGCAATTTTTAGAGCATGTGGTGACCCGAGAAGGAGTAAAAGTAGATCCCGCCAAGATCGAAGCGATGATGAACTGGGAGCCTCCGAAAAGCCCGACCGAGATCCGAAGCTTTTTGGGACTCGTCGGTTACTACTGAAGGTTCATTCAAGACTTCTCCAAGATCGCCTCATCGTTGACCGCATTAACTCGAAAGAACGTGAAGTTTGTTTGGACCGAGACTCAAGAGAAAGCTTTCCGTACCTTACAACGGAAATTGTGCGAAGCCCCAGTTTTATCCCTACCGGAGGGAACAAAAGACTTTGTCGTTTATAGTGATGCATCCAAGATGGGGTTGGGTTGCGTTCTCATGCAAAGAGGTAGAGTGATAGCTTACACGTCAAGACAGTTGAAGGAACACAAGAAGAATTACCCAACTCATGACCTTGAGTTAGCGGCAGTAGTGTTCGCCTTAAAGTTGTGGCGACACTACTTGTACGGTACAAAATGTACACTCTACACCGACCACAAAAGTCTGAAATACGTTTTCGATCAAAGAGAGCTAAATATGCGTCAAAGAAGATGGTTAGAATTGTTGAAGGATTACGACTGCGAGCTTCAATATCACCCGGGCAAAGCAAACGTGGTGGCGGACGCGTTAAGTCGGAAAGAGTATAGCGGGACGATGAAAACCTCGTTGGCAAGGATTGAGATTATCTCAAACCTTATAGAAATGATAAAAGTCGCTCAAGCCGAGGCACTACTTGAGGCGGACCTCAAAGATGAGGCAATGACGAAGCAACACCTTAGTCTGACGGAGGATGGTAGAGGATTGAAACTCTTCCAAGGACGAGTTTGGGTACCCAGGTTGGGAGGGTGTCGGAAATTACTTTTGGAAGAGGCACATAAGTCGAGATATTCTATTCACCCCGGGAGCACCAAAATGTACAGAGACCTAAAGTTGAACTTCTAGTGGCCCGTGATGAAATTGGATGTGGCAAACTATGTGGAGAAGTGCCTTACTTGCTCGTTAGTGAAGGTCGAACACCAGCGACCGTATGGGAGCTTGCAATCGTTGGAAGTACCAGAGTGGAAGTGGGATCACATTACAATGGATCTCGTGACGAAATTACCAAAGACGTTGAAGAGCCACGACACCATTTGGGTAATAGTGGATCGGTTGACGAAGAGCGCACATTTTCTGGCCATGAGGGAAGCGTTACCATTAGACAAGCTAGCAAGACTCTACGTCAATGAGATAGTGTCAAGGCATGGAGTGCCCCTGTCCATTGTGTCCGACCGGGACAGTCGCTTCACCTCCCATTTCTGGAGCGCTTTTCAAAAAGATTTGGGAACAAAGATAAAGTTGAGCACAACGTATCATCCTCAAACGGATGGGCAAAGCGAGCGGACAATTCAGACGTTGGAGGACATGTTGCGATCGTGTGTGATCAATTTTGGGGGAAATTGGGACTATCATCTTCCATTGGTGGAATTTGCCTATAATAATAGTTATCACTCGAGTTTGGGAATGACACCGTACGAGGCATTATACTGGCGAAAATGTAGAACCACAACTTGCTGGTTCGAAGCGGGTGAGAAACAGTTCGCTGGACCGGAGATAGTACAAGAAACGACGGACAAGGTTAAGGGGATACAAGAGCGTTTGAAGGCAACTCAAGACCGTCAAAAGAGCTACGCGGACAAGAAACGGCTTCCGATGGAATTTCAAGTAGGCGACCGAGTTATGTTGAAAGTGTCGCCTTGGAAAGGGATTATAAGGTTTGGGAAACGAGGGAAGCTTAGCCCCCGTTTCCTCGGGCCTTTTCCTATCATTGGAAGAGTGTGTAACACCCCGATTTTTGAAAAAGGTATCATTTAAAGTTAATACATAAACCGATATATTGAGGAAAAATAAGATATATGATTTTGGACTTGAATATTAGATTTTATAGTCTTGATGGATAAAGTATTCAATTACGAGTCCAACGGTTCCTTCCGGAGCGAAATCGGAGCTAAAACGAAGAAGTTGTGGCCAAAACAGTGTTCGGTACATGCTCGGCTATAGTGCCCGGCGATTGTGACACTGTCACTATAGCATGTCACAATCTCCGAACTCCAAACACTCTCGGTACAATCTCGGCAATTGTGCCAGCGATTGTGCCACTGGCACAATAGCCTGGCACTATAGCCTACGAGTACCATAGTGTTAAAAGTTGTGATTTTCAGTCCCCTATCCCATTTTCTCACTTCCACTCTCTTCCCTTTCTCTCCCAGACCGATTCCTATCATATTGGTTCGAACCTCAACCATTTCCATGGCCATTTACTTTGATCTTGAAGCATTCCATCATCATCTAAGGTCTTGGTAGTCTAGGATTCAGGGAGCTACCATCTCATCATCTCCATTGTTGTCTTCTTCAAGAGAATCCTAGGGTTTTGAGTTTTATCAAAACCCACCAATGTGAGTTCATCCCTTCTTCTTTCTAACACTTTAATCAAGTTGTAAATGTTTCATTCATAGTTTCCAAGTACTCTATTTCTTAAGTTTTTGGTTGGACGATTTTGGAGAAATTAGGGTTTTGATCTCGTTTGGGGATTTGATATAAATTGTTTGGGGAATGATTCTACGTGTTTGGTTATGTTTATTTATGGTTGAATATGTATGGATTTAGGTTTTTGGAAGTTTTGACTTGAGAATCCAAGTGTTCTTCAAAGGAGCTCTAGTTGAGGGAAAATCTAGATTTAGCCTAAATCTAGCAAGGTGAGTTCAAGTTGATTTGTGAAAACGGTGTACATGCCAAAATGTTTATTTTAAAATGTTTGTGTTTTACCTCAATTTGTTAACTGCTGATAAGTTTTAGTTATTTTGAAATGTTTAGTTTTATAAACATGTTGAGACACCCATTTTGGGATTTTGTGCATTTTGATAAATAATCATATATTTGGGTATCTAAATGATTTATTTCATGGAGTATAATTTCGAGTATAAATGCATTTTATTGGGTGTCATGGGATGATTTGAAAGGATAAATGGTATAAACTCATTTGGAAAATGTATTGTCCCAATCTAAATTATGTTGGAGTTATTTGTGTGTTTTGAAACATGGGTTGCATTATTTCGGGTCGTTTACGTTTGATTTCATTTTATGATTTTCCACGTTGGGTCTTTAGATTGGTTGAGCTTATAGCTTATTTTGGATTTTGTTGGGTCTTGGGGACACTTGTACGGTTTTGGTAGCTCATTATAGAGCGTTTGGTTATGATTTGCATTTATTGCATCTTATTTGGGAATTACATGTTTTGAATGCGTTAGTTCATTCGTTTTGAGTCATGTAATGTTTCAGCCCCGTCTTCTATGGATCCATGAGCACTTTTGTATTTCATCCGGTGTTGGGACGACTAGTTTTCCACATCGAGGCACGTTCGGCATTGGATGTGATGTAAGTCCTTCGTGCTCGTATCAATGGGTGTATGCTGAAAGATGTTGAGCTCGATACAGTTATTGCTTTATCCGATGGTGGAACGATTAGTTTTCCCCATTGAGGCGCGGTTGGCTTCTTTGGTATGGTGTAAGTCCTCCGTGCTAGTATCTATGGGTGTATTCTGAAAGGTGTTGAGCCCGATACTTATACCACTTTAACGTAATGTGTGGCTTACTCTGTGCACGTCACATTATGTGGAATCGGGTTTCCCCCGTCACCGAAAGGTGTTATCTTTGGGCTAAGTCGTTTATTATTTGTTTTCGATGACATTTTTCATACATGAATTTATTCCATGTTTTATGGGTCGAGTATTAATCCCTATCCGTGTTTTGGGATGTTTTGGGATATGAAGTATTATTTATATTATCATAAATTGGGAGTCATTTTATATCCACGTTTTGAGTTGGGTTACCTCCCTTATGCTATAATCTTAGAGACTTGAGTTTACTCATATTTTGGTCGTTTGTTTTATAAAGCTTACTCAAATTTCATTAATTGAGCATTACCATTATTCCCGTTTCAATTAAGTGTTGGATTGCATCATTTCATGAAAGAGTGTTTTGGCGTTTAGACGACCATCTATAAAATGCATATTTTTGGTAAATGAGTTGTTCCATTATTTTAAAGTAAATCATTTTTAAAGGATCATGATTATAAGTTACAATATTTCCATTTTACGTTTTCTTCATAATCTTGATATAAACTCTTGAACTCACTAGGCGTTAAGCCTAACCTTTTTATTTGTCGGCATGTGCATCAGGTTCCAGATGGGGGTTTGGTCCTAGTTGTCCCAAGAAGAGATGTGCTTAGTTCTCCCGAGTGTAAGTTAGTGAAGACTTCCGCAGTTTGGAGATAGTGACTTTTATTGGGTTTTAGTAGCATCCGTCCTTATTATAAATCGTATGTATAGAATGAATGTGTGTGTTGAGGTGTACAAACATCCGTTGTATACTTGAAAAGACGATATTGGATCTCATTGTATACTTGCTTTGAGATTCAATTATCACATATCTTAGAGGTGTACAAACATCCGTACCAATCAGCATTCGAGAAAATCATCAAGAATCATCGAAAGATTCAAGATCATAAAGACAAATGTGACATCAAACATTAATTGTAAAAGAAAATAGATAAAACCATCTAATTCGTAGATTTCAAATAAAAAATGACAAAGAATTAAAAATTTCAAGAATCACATAAAACTACCTGATTCTTTGAGGTTTGAGAATTAACATAATGAATGAAACATCAAACTGGTTGATACGGAAGGTTGTAGAGAAACATCAAACTGGTTGATAAGGAAGGTTGTGGTACCTTAAGGTTGATTCACGAGCCACTTGTAATATCAAAACCCAGATAATCCTATGACAAAGAGAAAAACAAATTTGAAGACAGACACAAGCATTTATATCATGGATACAAAAATGAGCAAGTATGAATAACAACCTGTTAAAAAGATTGGGGAGTGAATTGGTGATACAAAATTTAGGCAGAATCAATACAGAATGAAGAAAAAACAAAGAAACAAACTAATGAAAAAAACAATCAATATACCCTGTTAGGGTTAAACTCCATAAAAAAACCATAATTCCATAACGAATTAGACAATCGATACAACTAGGTTGAAGATTACCTTGAAAGAGAAACAATCGAGCTTTGGGGGAAAAGAAAAAATCGAGCGAAGTAAACCTAATTTCATAATGAATTAAACAAATAAACCATAAGGAACTGATACATAATGAGGCAAAAACAAAGAAGCAAGAATCAATACAGACCATAAGCTTGGACCTTACCTTGAAAGAGAAGGAATCGAGCTTTGGAGAAGAGAATCAATCTCTATAGCCACCATAAATCAATCCAAAGCAAGGATTGAAGAAGGCGTCGAGCTGTGGGGAAGCAATCGATTTGGGTCGAGCTTCGGGGAAGCAATAGGAGAGAATGGAGATGTATGAGAGAACTGAGAGGAGATACAAGCCGATAAACCTTACTAAAAAACACCATAACCTAATTCGATCAACTACATACAAAATCAACTCCACAAAATCCACAAGCAAGTACTCATTCAGCTAAAAACTCAAAATCAAAAAAAAACTAAAAAAAAATCACAAAATATGCACAAACCAAAAAATAACGAACCCTAGACCACGTAAGTTTATGAAACGTACCTGAGCAGATCAGGTGGATCGGGTGGATGTTGATCGGTTCGTACCTTCAAGATTGAACCCTAGACTTCTGGATGGTGATCGATGATAGAGTAGCAGGTCGATGCTTATTTTTAAACTGATTGAACCCTAGACCTCTGGATGGTGATCAACGATGGAGTAGCAGGTCGATGCTTATTTTTAAACCCATGCTCGGAGTGTTGGAGGAGAACGAAGGGTCGTCTTGGAGATAGAGTAGTCGTTCTTGGAGAGGAAGTCGAGAAACATGAATCGACGCAGAGAGATTTGAAAGATATAGGGGTTGTAATAATGACCTGCATTAAAGATAATTTTTGAATTTTGAATTTAAATTAAATTAAATCAGTGTAATGTAGAGTTGTACATTGTGATTTAAGTGTTGTCTTTAAGACTTTTAGGGAATTTAGTTTATAAGGTAGGATAGATATAGATGATGTTATTGTATGAACTCACATATCTCTCTCTCTCTCTCTCTCTCTCTCTATATATATATATATATATATATTTATAATTAGGACTTACATTAACCTTTTATTTTATGTTTTAAAATACTAGAAGTGTAATCGCACAATGCAGCGAGATACATTACGATTTTAACATTTCGTTTTATTTTTTGTTTTTTATCGATTTACAGTACGATTTTGGAAGGTTTTGAGAAAATGATAATGTTTTTTTTATAAATTTGTTTAATTTAGGCTTAATAATATGATGTCTTTTATATAAAAAAAATATTTTGTTAGAATTCAATGATTATCTTATATATTTTAATAACATTTAGAAAAAATAACCAATTACATATTTAATAATATAATTAAAACAAATTTATAGTAATATATTATATTAATTAATAATGATACATAGAAATGTCCGCATAAAAGAAATACCATGCACATACCAAATTGGTGGGTGTTAGAAGCTTGCAGTAGTAATATATATTTTGTGCTTTGATATTTGTAAATTAAGAGATTTTTAAAATTTTGCATAAAATGATGGTACATTGTGCATAATAATTTGTGTTTAAGAGTTTTTTATCCGTGATTTATAATATAAGTATAGATAATTTTATTTCTCTTGGCTAACACATGTACATAATTAGTAATGATATCAATTACAAAATTATCTTGTAAGGATAATTTTGTAATTGTTTGTTTCATTTATAAAGACATATTTGAAAGGGAATTTAATTAAAATGTCCTAACTTGAAAAATCAGTACCCAATATGCCCCAAATCTTGTCATTTTTGTCAAAATACCCCATATGTCCGCGTTCAACAGTGTAACGCGACCCCAACCCCCGTTTCAAGCCAAACCTAGGTCGATTGAATCCAAACGCAGACCACACCCTCGTTTCTACTATTACACGCGGACATATGAGGAGCAAACGCGAACCACACCCTCGTTTCCATACATACACGGACCAAAATGTACTAACCCCGCGTTTTTTCAAAAACGCGGACATATAGAGTATTTTAGCAAAAATGACAAGATTTGGGGCATATTGGGTACTGATTTTTTAAGTTAAGGCATTTTAATTAAATTCCCTATTTGAAAATGAGTTATAAATATTAATAAAATTGTTTAAATTATAATTTATTATTTGATTTAGAGTAATAATAATCGTAATATAGTAATAGTAACAATTATGATACTAATAATAACATTAATTATACTAATAATATTAGTAATATTATTAATAATTGCATTAATAACAATATTTACTATAAAAAAATATAATAATTAATTGTTGTTATCAAGGAAAATAGTTTATTATATGGTATTTTTGGATTTTTTATGAAGTTGTGACTTGTGAATGAATAATATAGGATTCTATTGAAAACGAATAGATTGATAAATTCCTTTTTATCTGACAGTGTGTTCTTGAGTTTTTTTTTTTCTACGAAGGAAAGTAAGAAAAATGAAAGAAAAGTAGAAAGAAAACAAAAAATATTGTATTCTTAAGTTTTTTTAAGGAAGGAAAAAAAAGAAAAGGAAAGAAAAATAATGTTGATTTTTCTTCCAATCTTTCCTTCCAAATATGGAAGGAAAATAATTTATAAAAAATAAAATAAAAATATTTATAAAATTACTCATATACTCATCAATTTCATTCCACTATGAATTAAATACGGATATATTTTTAAATTGATTTTTTTTCTTTCTCTCTTACTCAAGAATATGTAAATTTATTTTATTTCATTTTTTTTCTTTTTTTTTTCCGTTCATTCTTAAGAACATAAATAAAAAAAATTCTTTTTATTTTTTTATATCCAAAATTCGAGGACAAGAAGTAAATAATTTATTAATTCTAATAGAATTTAATTATCATCGTTTTACCAACCAAACAAACCCATGAAATTAGGCTTATACAATTGGTTATCCTAAAAAGAATAAATTCAATATCTTACAAAATTAAAACATTTCAATATCTTACAAAATGTAAAACATTTTTATTTTTGACCATTTATAAAAATGTCTAAACCTTTTGAAGATTTAATTGATATGTTTTATAAAAACTTATCAAAATTCAAAATTCTTGTTACAAATGTTATTGTCAGTAATCTTTATAGATACGAGCTGGTAAAGTTTTGAATCGGATTTGACTCTTCGATGATTTATCTATGATATTCATTTTAATAAATACATTTTTTGAGTTTCAAAGTAACATGTCTGTTAAGACGAACAAGATTTATTGATCTTCAGACTTTTTGATATATTGAAAGCATAATAACATTTTTCTAACACATAATTGAATGTATGGGTCCATAAAACAATTTGAATTATTTGTCGGTCATTAAAACATGTGGGATTGTCAAATGCAGTTTACTTTATTAAAAGTAAACCATACATTTGCACCAAAATATATTGTTTTGGCACGAATGCAAAAACAACAGACTTTGGAATTCTCACAGAAGTATCACAGACTTTCGCGTTGATCCATGTGGGCATCTGCATGAAAAAAAGGTACAAATATTGTAATTTTTTTTTGCAGTTTGAAACTGTTAAGATTATACTAAAAGATCAATTGCAGAAATCAACATTTATTCCTGCGATGTATGCATGTGCTTATGATATTTACATTTTCAAGCTTTATCAAATATAGTAACTAACCGGTTTGTATTACTTGATCCATAATCTCGAATTTCCTCATCTAGATTTAAATACATATTAGCTTCAAATTTTTTCCGTATTGAACAAACATGTTTAGAAGTCGATTTCAATTTGTTCAATATTGTTTTTACAAATAAACATATTGTTTTTTTATATCAAATTTGCTTAGTTGGTGTTCGTTTTTTAAGAGTTGCTGAAGTCTGAAGCTGATTTCATTTCTGATTTTTAAGAGGTGGTTTATAAGTCTGAAATCTGAATCAATAAGACTGTTTGTTTTTGTAAACTAATAAATGTCTGAATATGTATACGTGTCTATTTTATACCTAAAAAATTCAACTTAAATACGTCAATTGAAGTGAGCATCGATGATCAAAGGAAATAACGAAAAAAAAAAGAAACAAAAGAAGGATGTCGACAAATTTGCGAGGATGTGGAGTTTTAATCATATATCACACAATGAATCCCCGATTTAAGCGATTCAAGATGTTCTGAAAAGCCAACACACAAATCTACAATCTTCGGGTTTTGCGTTTTTGAAAAATTGGGGTACATCTGGGCTAAAACCGAAGTTTAAATCGAAAGAATGATGTTGGACGGAAATAAGAGGTAATTAAGTGGCTAAGTTATCACTTAATTTACCAGATGACATTAAGGGTTAAGAGACTCTGAAAAAAGAAATAAAAAACAATCAATCTGAATTGTTTTATGCTTGACCGAATCAGACATAAGTGGAAAATAAAGTTTTTTTTTTTTTGAAAAAACAAACACCACCTTACTGTTTCATAACTTTTTTGCGGAAGGATGTGTGCAAAACGATATTGGCTTGGATTGATTTTCATTTGTCGCACAACCCCCAATATGGTTTTCGAACTTTACTGTTTTATGAGCCAAGTTTTGATTTTTCTATTTGCTTTTGTCTCCTATTGCTTCCATAACATTTGTCGAAAGAAATTTCATATATAAAATTAAAATTCTTAAAAATATAATTTGTAGATGGGTTTTCGTTAATCGTCAAAAAATTAAAGTGCATAAAGTGTAACATTGTCAAAATTAATGTTGGTTTCCTACACTTCACATTTGAGAATTAATAGTGGATTGAGACTATTACCAATTCAACCTAAACATGGTCCCAAAAATATTAATGATCAAATAAAATTTCACTATGATAACATGAAACCCATCATTACACAAAACGAACAAAAATACCATTTAAAACACCAAAAACCAACAGATACTGCTCGAAAAAATCATAGCCACCACAACACGTTCCTGAAACAATATCTATCGCACATGAAACCTAATCATCGACCATCTAGCTACATATCAATAGATCATTCATCACAGGTGTCTACCAAATCCACTTAAACGTTCAACATCTGTAACGTAAGCCTCCATTCTCATAGTCGAGCCGCAACAATTTATTGGTTGGCCTTACTACACTGCTTAATTGCTATTTCACAGTTATACCCTTTAGTGTAGTGCCACTGAGTCAATAGTTTCATACTCGGATTTGTGTCATTTTGCTAGCATATGACTTGTTATTCCGGTTAGAAGTCACGAGTAGGCACAAAGTTGTAATTTTTAGCATCAGTGTTCACTAATTAAACAAATTAATATATAATGACTTGTCCTTTTACATACATTACACAAAGTAGACAATCTTCAACGATATTGCAAAACATCAACATTCAATCATGGTTTACCACATGCCATACATTTCGTGATCGTTCCCTTTTTATCAAAAGCCTGTAAAGGTTGCACAAACATGATTTGTTCATAAAGTTTCAAAACTAAATTTTGCTTACAAAATTATTATACATTTTTGTTCATAAAGTTATAGTTCGTTATATTGATTACATTGAACCTAAAATGAAGCTTTTGAAAGTATGTGTTATGAAATAAAAGTTAAAATAAAATACTTTTAATCTTAAAATAATTTGTTATATCTTATACTGGTATGATATAACAAAAAATAACATAAAACATAACGCTTCCTTTTCATCCCAATAACATGCAAACATCATGAATTTTTGTATCTTTTCATTTTATGTCTTCAAACTCATTTTTAAGAAATTATTTTAAGTAACATGCATTATTTATAATATAGTGAAAAGTGAATTACATTATTGGTCCTTGTTGTTTACCTTTTTTTTTTTTTGGAATAAATTAAATTAGTGATGGATTTGAGACTTATGTTTATATTTTTGTACTTCTTAAATCCCTAAACACAACTTCCATATCTATTGAAACCAAAGCACCAAACTCCAAACTTTTGGATCTAGATATCGATAAAAATCATAATCAAAACCCTAACACTTGAGATCTACATTTGGATTTTGGATCTATTTTTTTTGAACGACATATAACACACACACACACATTCTCGGGGTATCTGGGCTCCCACTTAAGGGTGTCACCCGACTAATCACTGTCGACCACGACCCGACCCAATTAAGGGTACCACTAAGTGACAAACCCATGATCTGGATATCGTCACATGCTCACCACATGGTTCGAACCCGGGTAGTCAGAGATACCATCCACTGACCCCCAAGGATGTTATCTTACCACTGGGCTAGACATGTTTTGATATGATTTGGATCTAAATTTGCACCACAAACCTTCGATTCTGAATGATGGCACACACAAAGAAGGAACTTATCCTCATTCGAATTCTAGAACCAAAAACGCAATCCATAGACCTTCAATTTGTGTGCCTCTGTTGTGTGAGGGAAGGAGATGGTGATCAGAGATGGCAAATAAGGGAGTGGGAGTCACAGTCACATGGTGGGGGAACAGATCGTTGTCATGTTGTCATGTCCGTGACATGGAAAACAAAACCGTGTCTGGGGTTTGTGTGTAACCACATATAACGATAATAATAATAATATAACATACACATTGTTTTAATTATTTGATCAAATAAAAAGAAAGGTAGAAAGAGAAAAATATCCTCCAAGTTAAACTCATTTACACTATATTATAAAAACAACATAAAAAACTCTTAATTACAATATTTTAAACACAAATTACAACTAATTAAAGTCAATTACTTAATTTACAATTTCTTAATTTTTTGGTACAACTTTTCCAAGCACAATATCTCACATAATCATCTATTTGTGGAATGAATACTCATTTATTAATATAACTATTTGTTTATTTGGTGGAAGATTTTATAAAATAGATTTTTATATTAGCATAATCTATTTTAAATGTAGATTTTACATTTAAATCTATATTAATGAGATGTAATATAAAATCTTTTTTCTTCCGTATTTTTTTTATATTACATCTCATAATGATTTTTCCATATTTTATTTTATAAAATCTTTTTCCATATTCTTCCATATTTTATTTCATAATTTTTTTTTACATAATGATATGTAATATAAACTCTTTTTTCTTCCCTATTTTTTTTGTTAATATAAAATCTATTTTATTTTATAAAATCTACACGTATTTTATATTAGCATAATATAAAATCTACACGTATTTTTTTTGATAATATAAAATCTACACGTATTTTTTTTTCACGAGCATTAAAAGAAGAAAAAAAGAAGGTTGATATGAGTTAAAAATAAAAAATAACGAGATACTAATAAATTATCGTATTATTTAAAATAAAAATATTCCGCAATACTTTCCAAATTAACCAAGTGTAAAGAAAATAAAATAGAAACGATCTAGATATAAAAATATTCTTCCATGTATTTAATATATTTACATTTAAATGTAAAATCAAAAATAAAAATAAAAATAAAAGATTTTAAAATATTCTCTACATTCACTATAAATATATATAGTTTCTCTATGTATCATCCGAGTACAAGAAGAAGACGAACGGTCGGGTTTCAATGGCGGAACCTGCAACTGAACAAAATGTATTCCACTATATTTTTGTTTCTTTGAAAAACTACTTTTTTATATTTTATTTTATTTACTGAGGATTTGTTTATATTTTTCAAAACCCACAATCATATTTTTCGAAGTAGAAGAATAAGATATATATATATATATATATATATACATATCTTTATTTTTATCGACTAATACTATGAGATTTTGAAGTCAATAGTCAGATAAATATGTTGTGAGACATGTCGTTTGAGTTTTAAATAATATAATACAAAACTATTACCAATATTATTGCACAAAGTCATAACAACAAACGATTAAGAATATATGCAAGTTAACCAATTATGAAAATACATTCGCTTTTTCACATTGTATTTTATTAACTGTTAAGAAAGAAATTACGTTTCATTTTAACTCGGTTCAATATTCCAACAAAAAATTTATCCTCTCGTGCAATGCACGGGCCCAACACTAGTAATTATTTTAATTTTCAGATGTAATTCACTCTTAAAAATTATAAAAAAATTGTAATTCAATCTTCTAAGAGCATCTCCAACAACTATGCTAAAATGATTTTTTTTTTGAGATTTTAACATTTTTGTTGCTCCAACAGCTATGCTATCATCTATGCTAAAATAGAGAAAAGATGAGAGAGATTGTAAAAATCTCTAAATTTAGAGAAATCTCTAAATAGATAGTTTCCTCCCAAAATTAATTATTACCTCAAAAAATCAAACTTTTCATCTCCCACCTTTCCATATATTGAATATTTTAATAAGATAATTAATACTAGAGTTGCTAAAATAACATACCTGTTGGAGTTGGATACAAAAATGTTTAGATATTTTGATTTTTTTACTCTATTTTAGAAAAACTTTAACATAGCTGTTGGAGATGCTCTAATAATTACATTTTCCTTTTACAAAAACATTAATTCCATTACTAACATTGCTAAAAAAAAATACATAACTAATTATAATTTTTCTAAATCAACTTTTTAAAATATTCGATTTTTATTTTATATTAAAAAAATTAAAAAAATCTTTTTTTATCCTATTTCAGTCTTGAGTATTTTGGATTCGAGGATCCCACATTTATATTTATAAATAGATAAAATACAAGAAGTGTTTTTGACCGTAAAAAAGGTAACTTTATCCATCCATATTTACATTTCCACCAACATCCAACGTGCCTCGATTGAAGGCAAAGCAGCGATTCACCATCATCACCATTCTTCTCTCTCTCCATCACTTTCTTTCGAACACGCTTCCACAGCCAGATATCAATACGGCACGAGATCTAGGATCAATTCGCTGGATCTACAATAACTTATTATTATTTTTCAATTGATTCTTCATTCTTTATGGATTTCTAATTCGTTTGGTGTTCGTTGAAGTTGATTCGTTATCGTCGGTGTTATGTGATTGTGGAAGCAATGTGCGGAGGATTTGTGTGGTAGGGTTTGGTTATTCTGATTCGAGTTTTTTTGGTCGGATGGTGTTAATTGGGGAATATGCAGACGCAGAGGCGAAACAATCGGGATAATTTTTGGAATCATCAATTAGATCGGGGTTTATTGATGGAATCACCGCCATCTTCGAAGTTGATGTCCAATGGTTCATCGTCTTATTCGATGCAATCGTCGTGTGATACTTCGCCTGGTGGTGGTGGTGGTGGTTCGAGTGTCGGTGACGGTGGTTTGGGGTATATTGAGCATACTATTACGAAATTCGATACGCTTGCTGGTGTAGCAATAAAATACGGCGTCGAGGTAACTTCTTTTTATTGATTAGAATATGAATCTTCCAAAAATTGGTTGTTTGTCCTGTAATTTCATGTTATTTTCAACTTTCTTCACCTTTTATGCCTATCATAATGAATTTGTAATGCTTAGAAATCGTTATAATTTCTTATGGAAATCTGGTACACTCCGTTGTTCGGGTGTCCATGAACAGGGGAAAGATTAAATTTATATGTAGCAAGATTCATGAATTTTGGTGAAGGAACTAGAACCAAAATTAAGCAACTTCATGATTTTTTAGATACATTTACCTTGCTGTTATTGCTGAATAAACATGATATCAGAAGGACAAATGTTCTGTTAATGTTAATTCCGCTCCTTAAAAAGGTACATTTTGATTAATAACGGTTTTGATGTCCAAGAACAATGTGTTACTGCTTGCCCTGAAAAGATGGTGCACCTTTCAATTTAGAAGGAATCCGAAGAGATATTTTGAAATAATTTTTCTGTTGATTAGATACGACACAACAAAACAACCATTTATCCTATCTTTTTAGACAAAGGAATAGTACGTTTGGAACATCAAGCTTATTGAGATTGGCAAATAACTTTTATTGGGGCAAGGAAAAATTATTAGGTAAAGTTATTTTTTGGGATGATGGTTACGTTGTCATCTGATGACATTGAATGATTTGAGGTCTCTGGGCTGTCAGCAGTGGGGTTACTAATTAACAAATTTTCTTTTTTGTCATGATTGTTACAAAAAGGTGGTTACCAAATATTTCTCAGAAGCCTGGAATCATGACAAATTTATCAATGAAAAATCGGATTATTTGATTTTGTGAAGTCATATGGAAGCTTATTTATTTGTCTGAATAACACCAAAAGGATATCAAATGAATGAAACTGCTATATGGTGTATATTGAAATAGAGCCACGTAGGGAACAAGGGAGTAATATATTTAGATTAGTTAAATGTGAAAGAATTGAACTTGTCAATTTGAAAATGTGATGATGCCCATAGTGTTAAAGCACACAATTCTAAATCGTGGCATATGTTCAACCGGTTATGTGTCACCGTAATAAGTATTTTTTCCCCTTCTTGAGATGCATTTGAGATTAGTTAAATGTGAAAGAATTGAACTTGTCAATTTGAAAATGTGATGATGCCCATAGTGTTAAAGCACACAATCCTAAATCGTGACATATGTTCAACCGGTTATGTGTCACCGTAATAAGTATTTTTTTCCCTTCTTGAGATGCATTTGAGGTTGTTTATATTTCTCTATACATTCACTTCTGCATTTAGATGCGAGCATGCCAATTCTTTTTTCTTTCTTTTTGTATTTGACTTTGCATTGTATGTTAGGTGGCTGACATAAAAAAGATGAATGGTCTGACTACTGATCTACAAATGTTTGCCCGCAAGACGCTTCAGATACCCCTACCAGGAAGGCACCCACCCTCTCCCATAATGTCAAATGGACATGATTCTCAAGGGTACTGATACGTCACTTCCTATCTACTTATTTGTTTTAACTATCCAATCTCTTAACTTGATGTGCTCTTCCTTGTGTCCGAGTCTAATGAATCTTGTCTCTAGCTTATGGATCTTTACACATGGCGGCCCATATAATAGTTGTCAGAACGTGCCATACTTTTTGTTAGTGTACTATTTAATACACAGTTTCACCTTTTTTTGGAAAGAGACGGAACCTCTGCCAAATTTATTGAGACAAAATAAAATGTACACCTAAATGGCATTGGATACCGGACCCAAATGCATGTCCATTCGAGTCTTTGGGACAAACCCAAATCTCGATATGGAGTGCTCTGTTTGATACACAGTTTCACCTTTCTATCTTAACAATCTGTAGTTCACTTCTGCTTAGACTTGAGGAGATTGTTGAACTTTGTGCACTTTTGCTGCCTCCCTTAGTTGACCTTGTAATAAGGGACATATTATGTGAAGTGCCATAGAGTACATTTATTTGGCGGTTATTCTTGTACCATGTGCATGTTAAAACATGTACATGCATATGTACATTTGTATCTACATAAAAATCTTAAAACATACTGTTGAATTTGTAAGAAGAAATCCCAAGTGATCAAAAAGGTCAAAAGGTGAAATTTATATATGGAACAGAAGAGGTAGTTGTAAATATTTATCATTGTGGTCCTCATCAATGTAAAATACTGACCTTGCATCATCTTAAGGTTGCCTAACTTGAGATGTTTGTGTTAGGCCTCCTCCTAATATGAATGCTATTCCTAATACCTTTTTTCTTCTATACATCAAGTGTAGTTTGGTGGTTGGAGGTGAAACTTAGTATGATGTTCAGGATTTCGACATTCTTTTATGATCTGGAAAACCCAATGGTTGCCAAGCCGTGATTTGTATTACGTATTGGAATCTCATTTAAGTATATTGTGAGTAGGACACCATATGTCCATATCAAATCATAAGGTTCACTTTAAAATATAAGGATTTTGTAAATGCATGTAGACTATTGTCATAGGTATATTCAATAAAGAAGGCACACTTTTATGTTAGATAATAAGATTTGTGCCATTAGGTAGGATTGGACTGGACTGGGCAAGAGGGCAGGATTGGATTGGACAAGTGTCTGTCTAGTGTTTGGTATGACTAGGACTAGATAGGATAGAAATAGACAAGTTGCCCCTAAAAGTTTTTTTTTTGATGATTTTATATATTATATAGTAGTTATAAATGACACAAATAAAGTATATACTTAAATCATTTAATTTATAAGCATTTTTAGTTTTTTACACAATTTTCATATACATAGATAATAGTACGAAATTTTAATGAAGAATCTTAAATAATTGATGGTAGTTCGAAAAACCCAATTCATACAAAGGAAATACTATGTTTGATTCAATTTGGAAGATCTTTACGAATTAGCGGAGACAGGTAGGGGTAAAGGCAATGGGTGGCTGGTGAATGATGGTGGTTGTGGAGGACATAAAGATGGTGGACAGTGGTGGTAGAGGAGGTAGTTGTGGCCGATGTGGCAGAGGTATATGTGGTGGTAGGCGGCGATGAATGGTAGTGATTGGTGGCTATGGAGATGGAGGTGGTCAATGATGGCAGTGGCAATGGACGGTGGTTGTGTAGGCTAGAGAAGAGGTTGTTGTAGTGGAGGAAAATGTGGAGGTGGCCGATGGTGGTTGGCGGTGGCTACCGATGACCACCGGTGGTGGTGGCATCGATGGGTGGTGGTGATCGGTGGTCGACAATGGTAGTGGTGGTGGCGATGGGCGGTGGTTGTGGAGGTGATGGAGGAGGTTGTTGTAGTGGAGGTTGAAGTGGAAGTGGCCGACGGTGGTGGTGGAGGTGGTTGACGATGGTAGTGGTGGCGGCAAAGGGCGGTGGTTATGGAGGAGGTTGTTGTAGTGGAGGACGAGGTGGAGGTGGCCGGCGGTGGGTACCCGTGGCCGCCGATGGTGGTGGCGGCGGCGGCTATGGGTGGTGATGAATATTAAAACAAATACCATGTTAGGTTTATATATCAAATGAGGGTAGATCAATAATTTTTTAGTTTCTGTCTAACTCCAAGAAAAAATCCTTTTTATCTCGTCCTGTCCCAGTCCTTGTCCCTGTACCCTGTCGTGCCAAACGTGGGACAGTGAGTTTTGTTCTGTCCCATGTCACGCCAAACATGGAACAGTGAGTTTTGTCCCGTCTTGTCCCATGTACCAAACATGGCCTTAGTGACAGGCCACTGTCCTAAGGACTAAGGTATTATTTGAGTTCCACCTTGGTCAATTTGAAGTCCATGCTTGCTAACAATTGTAACTGTTTTTAATTATTAGAATAGGTGATCAAACTTTTACGGTTCGAGAAAAACAACAACAAAATAAAGCCCTGAAGAGAAAAGAAAAGTGAGTAAATAGAGACAACTCATAAATAGACTAAGCAGAAAGATAGTAAACCTTGCCAGAGCTGCAGCAAGAAAACCTTGA
Organism: Arctium lappa; assembly: GCA_023525745.1. NCBI lineage: Eukaryota > Viridiplantae > Streptophyta > Magnoliopsida > Asterales > Asteraceae > Arctium > Arctium lappa. The sequence goes on from CM042050.1 coordinate 20,190,248, forward strand.
CGGAGTCATGAAGAAGTGACATCCCTTGCAAGAACAGTGACCATGATCCCTGTAACAAGAGAACATGACAAACATGAATTGGTTACAATCTAGGGTAAAAGGCTAATTTATAGAATCTTTAAGAAGCAATACATTGATACGAAAATAATTCAGATGAAAATCATATTTATTTACAAGTTTGTATTGTTTGCTTCATCAACCAAGTAGAACTTTAAAAATCATATAATATAGTGATCTTTTTGCACCAACAATGTTGCAGATTGAAAATGATCCTAAGTACGTTTAGGTTGGGAGATTCTCTAGAGTATTAATTTGGTCAGTTAAAGTGGTGTGAGAACAAATATCGTAAAACCTCAAATGGCTTTGGCGGTCTGGCCATGATGATAAACTTCATAGTATTGGTTTATAATTGTCCAAATTATTCACCAATGTGATTGATAATCATTTGTATGATGCATTATTAGTTCAATAGTGAAATGAATTTCACACTTTGTTCTAGCAGTTTGTAATTGGAAACAAGCCTAATTGCACTCTGGATCTTCACGCTCGGTTTAGTGGGTGATTGTTGTTATTTGTATTATGAGGTGGTTCCTATATGTTTTGCATCTAAAGTTTGGTTATGCTGTGCGTTTGGTACAATGACAGGACTGGACTGGTGAGAGTGTGGTAGGCGGGTGAAAGAATTGTGGAAGGTTTTGAGGTTTTAATTTGACATGGGTGGTTTAGTAATTTACTTATCTTGGTCACATCTCCCTGATTTTGTTCCACCTATTTTGGTCAGACTTTGTTCTATTCAGTCCTATCCTATGCCAGTCTAATTGTCGTGCCAAATGTGGGACAAAAACTTTTTGTTATGTCCTGTCCTGCTCCTGCATGCCGAACTCACCCTAACCCTAAAGATTTGGGAAACAAGCAACAACTGTATACCGTTGCTTTGTTCTAATATTTATTCTCACCTGTATACTTTTAGCTGAGGTTAAAGGAGAGCGATATAAAGCAATTATGTATCCAATAGCTGTATTCTTGTAAATTATATTGCTTTAAGATCTAGAAAGGTATTACGAAGGACCTACTTTCTTTTATGTTAATGATTTCCTCTTGGTATTATCACCGAGTATACAGATACGGCCATCAATTGTTGTCGGGAACTTGGGTGCCAGATTCTGGGGAGTTTGAAATGAAGTTGGAGTTTTTATAGTAGGTTGGTTTGTTTGATTATAAGGTGATTGGTTCCTGCTGTTTATTTGGAAGACAATCTCATCTTATATTTAACTGGAAACACATCAAATGACTGGATTACACTTCAATACACATGTTTGTATGCATATATTATGTGACCAAAGGAAAGTTCACTTAGGAACCGTAAAGAACCAACTATTCCTGACGAATAAACCTAACATATTCATGATGGATATCTTTCAGTCTTTCACGATGTTCATCATAAATAATGGGTTCTCACGGTTCCCAAAGTATTTACGGTTCTCAAAAGAACCTGCCTTAATGTGACTGTACTCTATATAAATGGTATTAAGTACTGGGGGTTGCTATATGGACCATGGCTCAGCATTATCTACCATTATTCGTTACCGTTATGAACCAAGTGACTTAACATGGTAACTTTCCTGCAGGCCAAAAAAGTCAGAGGTGACACCGATCAACCGTAGACATTCCGATTTCTTTGACTCAGTCAAGTCTGTGAAACTATCATCTTCTTCACCCCGAAATGTTTCACCATCCATGGACGCTTTACGAAACTATTATGGTCTTAAGCCAAAAGACCAGAATGGTATTGGTGAAAGATTTGGAATGGATGCCTATCAGAAAGGAGGTGCTTTCAGTTCAGAATATGGATCAAAACCATCCCTAAGTTCCTATCCGCCACACGGTCTTCACAGAAAGTGTAAAAGCTTAGCTTACGGGTTATCAGATACCAGCATCGATGGTGATCTGTTGGCGGCAAACGGAAAACAACCCGAGTCCGACACATGGTACGACAAATTAATCAGAAGGCGTAAATCAGAGGTCGACCTCAAAAACCACACCCCAGAAATGATGCTTAAACCCGACACCAGCAACAACAGCGGTGCATTTTCAGCAGCTGCCGGAAAAGGCTTAGCACTCAGGCCAAAGGCCGCTAACCGAACCAGCGATGCTGAAGTTGTTCAGAACGTCCCTCCCTTAAAATCGGGGGAGTCGTCGATCACCGAGACTTCCGGTGGAGTGAAGAAGTCTTCGAGCACACCAAGCTTTTACGATGGGTACAATAGCAACAACAATAGTAACTGCACGACTACATCATCGATCTGGCCCACCTCCATGTTGAATTTAACAGCCGATCTTCAAGCATCAACTGCAGCCATTGCGAGACCGATCTTTGATGGCTTGCCAAAGCCGATGAGCGGTCGAAAGAACAAGGCGGCTATCGATTAGTGAATGACGGCTTCATTTGGTTTCAATATATGGTCAGTCCTTCGAGCAAAATTGAATTCGGGGGACAGAGGAAATAGAAAGAAAAGATTGATAGGGAAAAATAGAAATAAAGCAAGCAATCGATTGATAAAAATTTTGGGGCAAAAAAGTATACATTTAGATAGAAAGTTTGTATATTACATGTTTAGGAGAGAAATGCAGGGGGAAGGCTGGGTTGGGTTGGGTTGGGTTGGATGGTGTTTATATATATTTATATTTATAAATTATTTAACTTATGAACATCATATTCTTTACTCAACTTGAATTATTAGTATTGTTGATGCGTTTCTTTCTTTTTGTGTGGTCTTTGGTTTGTGGAATGAAATTTGGTGGAATTGGAATATATCAAAGAAATTTTATTTTAAAGAAATTTGATGGAATTTAACTACGCATTTGATTGGTAAGAATTGAAATGAAATCTCTCAAATCAATTGAATCCCCATCTTTATTTGGGGAAGGAGGGTGATGATAGATGTGACGACGACAATTACCCCACCCACCACTGTTCCCATCCTCGCCCCTACCCCGACCACTATGCCACAACTGCCGTTATCATATCTACCGTCCCACCCCCACCCACCCTGATGGTATTGGTGATGGGTGGCTCGACCCACCCCGACCTCGCCCTTGCCCCCACACACCACCCACCAACCACGATGCCACTACTGTCATCGTCACTACACCCAACCCCACACCCAACCCACCTTGCCCGGCCCCTACCTATCCCACCCATCCACTCACCCACCTACCTGTTATCGTACCCACCCCCATCGGTGGTATTAGACTTACTTGCCTCTTGATTTTTTTTTTGTTTGTCGACATGTATCTCAGAATATTAATTAGGTGTTATTAACACTGATCATGGAGGTAATCGTAGTGCTTGTGGAAGTAAACGTCGACAGCTAATACCGTTGATTTGACAGTTGACACATATCTTTAACTATCGTATAGCTTAAAACAATAGATTAGTTCGAAGTAGTAGTAGGCTATGTTGTCACGTCCTTTTGTATATAAATTCAAATAATTTACTATAATTAAATATGTTACAATTTGTTTTAACATACTTGTTAAATTCTAATTATAATTATAAACATTAAAGAAAAAGAAATCCAGAATCAAAATCACATTCAAAACATCTCGAAACTGAAACAAAAATGGTGACGTGACTATGGAGAAAGAAATAGGTTAATTCCTGAAGCAATTGAACCTCAGTAAACAACCCCCCTTCTTAAACCCTAAAACAACCCCTAATTTCCCCCCAAATTCCTATTGATCTACGGCAGAATGCTGAATCCAATCGCTCGCAATTTGACTAAGATTTGGAGCGGGGTAACAGCAGCAGCAGCAGCAGCAGCAGCAGCTGTAGCAAGGCCCGCCATAAATCATCAATGGCGGTCCTACGGTCTGATACCGATGGTGATCGAGCACTCGTCGCGAGGAGAGAGAGCCTACGACATCTTTTCTCGACTCCTCAAAGAAAGGATTATCTGTATCAACGGCCCAATTTCCGATGACACATCGCACGTCGTCGTAGCTCAGCTGCTCTTCCTCGAATCTGAAAATCCTTCTAAACCGATCCACATGTACCTCAACTCCCCCGGCGGAGCTGTCACTGCAGGTTTCTGATTTTACTTGTTTACCTGTTATCATCGTTATTATGCAAATTAGGTTTTATTTGGAATTTTCGTTGTGATTTAATTTAGGACATGGTCTTTTTTTAACTCCAAATTGATGGTATGAAAAAGTTCTGTATGAATACTGGGATGTTTTTATTGTCTCTCTGTTCCAGGAAGATGCATAGATGTTAAACAAGGTACTCTTCAACTTTAAGTTGATAAGGGTTTTATATCTTTAGGGAAAGAATTGCTAACTGCATTATGCTTGCCCAATTCATTCCGATTTAAGTAAAACTTGAAATGCATCTCCAACTTCTCAGAAAGTTGACAAGAGTCCAACCACAAAGCTGTCTGGATCACAAGGGATGGCAGTTTTAGGAACTCACTATTCTGGAATGAATTACAAAACTCTAGTGAGACACATGTTTTTGTTTATTCAGTAAGAATCTTAAAAGATTTAGGAATTTAGTACTTTGGTTTATGTTATGAACCAGATTGATTGAACAATTGAAATGAAAATCAAATGACAAGAACACTACCAAAAGCTTCAATTAACAAGGGAAAACAAAGAACAAACTAGCATTCGAGAGGCTAGGACTCTCCCAAATAGAACTCACTAATTTTCTTCATGACTCTCACCTCCTGCATCCCCTCTATTTATTAACAACTATAACAGACTCGATACCAAAACTACCCCTTCTAGAACATATCCTATTAATGGGCATGGGCTTGGGTCAGTGCATAACAGTTTATTACATCTTGAAAAGATTTAGTATTATGAGGATGGTTATTTAGTATATTTACTTTCTTGTATTTGATCATCTGTATCGTATTGTTCGTATCTAAGTGGGTAATGATTATGTTTCCCTATACTCTTAGATTTGGGTTTCTACAAATGATGATTATGTTTATTCATTTGATTTAGATTTAGGATGATGATTATGTTGTCTATCATATGTGTCTATTGATTTAACCCTTCTTCATTGATAAAACCAACTGGTCATGTTATTGCTTTGTTAATGAGCTTGACTTCTGTAGGTGATCCCTTGCACGTTGCAAGAGTATGCATTATCCTTCTCATCCTATATCAGAAGCTGTTAGTTTATTCTTTATTTTCCAGGTTCCTAGGTGTTGTTAGTGTCTGCTGTTTACCCTTTAGTTTATCTTGATACCTCCAACTACAGTTGCTATATTTTTTCACCAGGTGTTTAGTTTCTTTATTCTGTTTAGACTTTTTTTGTAACATAAATGGGGTTGTCATCTTTGTTTCACAAAAGAATTATAACGAGTTTGGAAAATAGCGTCTTAATGGTTTGAACCCTCAACCTCATTAAAGTCAAATTGTCAACACTTTTTTTTTTTGGTAAAGAATGAGAATATCAGAATTCATTTACAAATTATAATTGTTGTTTACATAATTTTGTAAACTGATTTTGGTTTCCTTAAGTGTTTGGCAAACACCATGTTGTTAGGCTTACGTATTCGGTATTCTAGAAAATGCAAATGCTAAAATAGAAAACAAACATGTTGCCAAACACGGGCGTATATTTCCTCTAGCTACATAATCTGACCTGCAGCAATCGCATTGCTGTACAGTGTACAGATATTTGGAATTTACTACCTGGTGTGAGCATACCCATCCGAAAAATTGATATGAAACGACATTTGATGTTTAGGTTGATATATTTTCATTCATGATTACCCAATCTTACGTGCTTGCTGATACTACAAGATGAAAACCTAAAAAGGGATTTGTTATTGTTTTATATATCTTTCTTGTAAATTTGCTATATAAAGAGCTATCTAAAATGTTATTAGATTGGGCCAGTTTGTGTTAAAGTCTAGGGTGTCATATAGCTTTACAAAATGAAGGAATCAAAGTATTCTAACTTCTAAGTTATGTATAAGACCTTGACATCCACACGCCACTATTCTGACACACAGCCAGTTTGAATTTGGATTAGGGAGAAAGCGAGTTTACGGTTTTTCTAGTGCGTAATCTAAAACTCAAACCGTATGAAAATTTGTTTGAGTGAGGTTAAAAACTAAAAGAAATAAAGCCCAGGCACCTTGTTGCTTGTCGTCACACATGAAACAATAATCACCATGATTTTTTAGCTCAGACCCAAGGAAGCATTGGAAACTTCTATCAATCTGGCGTCTGCTGCTATTATTACAGTCTTACAGAGTAAATCTATGGCCACCAATAATATTCTCATAAAAAATTACCACTTTTTCCATTTTTTGAGGGGGGTGGTGATAAGTAGCGAGTTTGGTGGTAACACTGGTTAAAGCTGTAGATTCGCCCTTATTTACAACCTTAGCGGTTTCTATGCAGCAGAGGAGGATAATTTTGCACAATACATTCCTTGTGTCTTTCGTGTTACTGTCACGTCTGATTGGCTGCACAGAAGTTATGTATTTCACGTGATTTGGATGATGTGCAAATCTTGATTTGGGGATGCTTCTTTATGCAGGTCTTGCAATATATGATACAATGCAATATATTCGTTCTCCAATCAATACTATATGTTTAGGTCAGGCTGCATCAATGGCTTCTCTGCTCTTGGCAGCTGGTGCAAAGGGTGAAAGGCGGGCTCTTCCTAATGCTACCATCATGATCCATCAACCTTCGGGTGGATATAGCGGGCAAGCCAAAGACATGACCATTCACACCAAGGAGATTATTCGAATTTGGGAATCATTGAATGGACTTTATTCAAAGCATACTTCACAACCTATTGATGTAATTGAGAAGAATATGGATAGAGACTACTTTATGACTCCACAAGAGGCAAAAGAGTTTGGAATCATAGATGAAGTCATAGATGAGAGGCCGTTAACTTTGGTGACGGATGCTGTTGGCAGCGAAGGCAAGGGAAAAGATTCAGAGTAAAATCTGATGAATGAATCAAATGCAGAAAGCAGATTTCTTGGTCGTTTCTCTTATCTCTTTGCAAACAGTAACAGACAGATTAATCGAAGTATTCAGCTGTTCTCCCAGCATCTTTATTGTGAAAATCTTGGCTTCTATCATACACCTGGTTTGATCTTACATTTTTAATCACCTCCCTTCGGATGGGCTCATAAAATGGTTCCTTTTCCTGGTATGGTTCTTGTCTTCCTGAGTTTTGCATTGTTATAAACATGAAAAGCATTGAACTTATAAGACATTATGAATGTTTAGAGGCTGTTTGGTTTAGGCAGAGGAAATGAAAATGACTCCCCCTTAACCTTAGAAATAGAAATCTTTGCAGGTATACAACAACATATTGGCCCTGAACCACGCAGGACCTTTGGGAATCACTTAGATTGAAAAGCAAGTCGATTGTGCCATTGGAATGAAAATTTAGGCTTCCGGGGTATGTGCCCATAATATTATATAAAACCAAATTGTTTCTTTTATTTTCATTCCCATTAATCACACTGCTCTTAGTGTTGAAATTGAAAGAACTGGGAAAAAGGACCATCCTTTTAGGTATATAACCTTCAATAAATTTTTAATTAATTTCATGACTTTTTGATGAGTATAAAACCATTTTTCTTTTAATAAATAAGGAGGTTATGAATTTAATTAACTATGTAACCATAACCAAGCAATGACTGGTCCTTGACGGCTTGACCTGGCCATTTTATTTGAATTGTCCCTGAGTGACCACTTAGTCCTAACCGGTTTCGGTTCAGGACGGGCCTACAAATTTGCTCGGTTGGACACTTTAACCATTCAGCCATAGATGCAAAGATACTCGGCGAGTGACCACTTTTGTACTTTGGTAGAGGAAATATCTCCATACATTCTACCGGATTTTATCTCAGAGTGAGAAGAAAATTGTTAAGAGCATCCACACCTTCTCACAAATAGCCTTTCAATATGTGGGTCTTATTAATTTGTAGAATATAGTTCTTTTTACTATTGAAATAATTTATAACTTATAAATAACAATTAACAATAATAAATAAATTTTAAATTAATTATAGTATTTTTATTTACATCAGTAAAACTACATAAATAAATTTTTATTCCTTTAAACAAAAGGATAGACTAATATAATGTTTATTTTGTAAACTCTAAACTATTTAAAGGTTTATTAAATTATTTTAATGTTAATACTTAATGAATATTAGTTAATTATAAATGATTAAGATATGTATTTTACATTATAAAATAGTTGTTAATGTGTATAGTGTTGTCATTTTTTAAAGATGATTGATATTGCATTGGTGTAAGAGATAATTACAAAAAATGGTATGACATTTTAAAAGATGATTAGTATTACATTAATATGAAGTCAATAATACGGATATGATTATAAATGCCAAGTCTTCATTATGAACGATTTGTGTTTATCAAAATCGGTAGTAAATTTGAGATGTTTAACTCCAAGGTTTTAATGGATAATCTCTAATATGAAATTTAATACAAGTGACAGAAAGATGTAAAACCATTCAATGAAATCTCATTGGAAGGTCTGTGTTTGTTTGTTTGCTTGCTTTTTCATTAAGTTACATATTAAGTTGTTTGTATGAAACTATGGATCCAGTTGTTTGATGAATTCATATAAATACCATTTGCTTTTTTGTGCTGAATAAACAGTTTCAAATGACATAATTGACTATTCAACCCTCAATCCAGATTAAATATTGAATCAAATTGACTGTTTTATAAATATGTTAAGCAAATTCTAAATAATTAAGAAAAATAACACTTAATTAAATAATTACAACTCCCATCTGACATGCACCAAAAATTACACCAATACATCAATAGAACAAGTCATTAATGGCAGTTTCTTAATCTTAATGGAAAAGGCTGCATCACTTTTTCCCAGTAAAGCAGTAATATAAACCCTAAGGTCACTAGTTTGAGTAGCTCAACTGGTCTGACCTTGGTCTTGCCTCCTACAAGTCACTAGTTTGAGTCCCCTCAAAGTTTCAGCAGACTACTACCATGAGCCACTGTGGTTATTCTGAAAGTGAGGAGTGATCATTGCCCCCTCCCCATGGACATTAATCAACTCCCCATTCTCCTGCTGCATCATCATTAGAACATGCTGCTGATTTTGTTGCACAGGTTCAGCTGTTGCTAGTATCAAAAATCGGCTGTTTGAAAATGATGCCTGGAACTCTGAAGAATAACTCACCTGTTATATCTCTATGATAAAGGAGAGTTGCATTTAAAAACCAAAGGCACACTATGCACCAATGATTTTGGCAAATCAGCTCTCATCTTGCTTCAATTTCAATCGGCAAAGGAGGTTTCTTGTCTTGGCAAAGTGTCGGATACTATACCTGGAATTCGCTCATTCTATTAAGCAGAAGAAAAAGGTAACAGAATAAGTTCTAATCCACAAATGGAATGAGGATTTACATGTATATCTCCATATTGAAGACTGAACAGTTGATACTTGAAGCTTTAATCCACAAGCGCCAGTGCATTTGTGTCCAGAATTCTACGCTGATACTTGAACTCCTAGTTTACTTGTCTCCATAGCAAATATTGGAACAGTTCGAATTTGTCTAAATCTCCCCTTTCTATCGAGATTTCTGTATAGTGAAAACCACTGGACCAGAATTTAGGGAGTTCAGGCTCCAATAAGAACCATCAATGTCCACACAACCAGAATGCCACTTGATTTTGTAAGAACCCAACGGAAACATAGAAACATCAAGTATGCAAGTTGAGAATCCTTGTCCTTTTCCATTAGGTCTAAAACATACGATTGATTCTGCAATCTGGCCATCAAAAGTACGGTTTTTGTCATTAGTACTAAACCTGTTATAGTTGTTCACATGCTTCACTAGCTTTTCATTCAATTCTAGCACGTTATCGTCTGTTCGATCATGAAGCTCTGCCTGTGTTTTTCTTTCACCGTCTGTGGTTTGACAAGGTAGCTGGTAAGACATCTTACATTGAAGGATGCAATAAAGCTTGGCCAGCCGAACTCGGGACTCTGGTGAAATATCAGTCAATTGAAGGCAAAGATCTAGATGGAGATGATATCCTGGCAGGACAGAGATCCTCTCACCATTTCCGGAGTCTCTGTTCATGGCAAACAGCTGACAAGAGACACTTGGCCTGTGAATTGTATGTACAAACTTAATCAGTGCAACTCTTTCAGTGTTAAAACTAAAAAATTGGTCCAGTTTCAACTGGGCTGAGCCTCCTTAGGCTATTAATAAATACATACACTTTCAGTTAGCAACATAAGAGTGGGGAAAAAAAAAGAGAACGTAGAAGTGCTATTCATAGCTTAGAATCATAAGTATCAAGAAAATTCAAAGGTAACTTCCATAACTGAACTCTTCAGAGAGAGTGATACGCGATGAAAACATCTTCCACATGATAACCAACTTTTACCATTGCTACAAGTACCTGCCTATGGGATGGTTATTCAAAGACCAGTGAGTGGGTTACTCAATTGCATGATACTTTGTGTTTTATATGCTATGCCTTATATTACATGAATTATTTGGTCACACATTAGGTGTTCTAATGCACTGCAGGACTTGCAAAGGGCTTGAGTAATTTCATTGGAAGAGTTCATACTAGAAGTGTAAGGACTTGGAAGATCCGATCATTATTTCGGCATATAGAATAAAGTAGTACGTTGAGTCCAACACCTCTCCCATCCAATCACTGAAGGAGGAGAACCTGAGCTAAGCAGCCATAATAAAGTTCTAATCTATGAATTGAGTTAGTTCATTCTAGTATTAGCTTTGCCAGGTAATGACATCTTCAATGTCCTAAGATAGCTTATGGTTTGGACAACCCTCTTCAGAACTGACACATATTGCCTCAGTCCCCAGTGGAGATACTTGTCCTACACTAGGTGTACAGAGGGTTAATATGTGAATGTTATGCATCATAGTATAAGTGTTGTAATCCTGAAAAGGATTTGTCCTTTGACATACCTTACACGGAAGAAGTGTGCTGGAGTCCTGAAGGAGATGTTTAACCAGTTCCTTACAGTATCTAGTTGAAGCTCCAATCCATTTTTAGTTATTTGCAATAGAATCTCATCATTGTCGTCATGCAATCTTTTTGCTGCATTTTGTAAGCCAACAACTCCCTTGACAGCAAATTGACAAATCATGGTAATACTTCTTACTTCATATGCATTTTCTAACCTCTGAGTTCTAGACTGCAGAACATTGCAGCTCTTCGATTGACCAAAACAGGCCTTTAGAAGTAAAATGAGCTCTTTGCTAGTCTCCCGGTCTATATGCCAAAGTCGCGCTGCAAGGTCATGTATAAGCATAGCATGGAAGTTACTCTGTAACTTCTGTAAACCAAGATTTGCAAATTGCTGCAGAGAATCTAGGTTTGCAAAAAAAAGAGAAAATCCAGTAATGAAAGCCAAGGCTGAACAACTTAGTGCATGTGCAGAAAGGATCATTCTACTTGTGTTGTCTATGCCAATAAAAGATGTGGCAAATAGATCATACTCTTGTGCTAGATTCATTAAACGGGTAGATAGCTGTGTAAGTGGCTGAACCAAGGATGCAGCATGATGCAAATGTCCTGCGCCCTGAACGACAGTACTTCTCTTTAGCTCGTTGTCCCTAATGCTGTGTTCTTGAAAGGAAACTGTATCCAATAGTTTAAAGACATGAAGTAAAATTTCTATAACATTTGCCCTTAAAGACAAAAACTGGATCTGGAAGTAATGTTGACCACTAGGCGTGACCCCATTGGTACACAATAGTTCCTTTGAAGACTGAAGAATTTTACACACCTCATCAAGATTTTCAATGTAGTGATGCAAATTCATCTCTTGAGTTGTCGTTTTGCCCACCTCACCTATACCTCCTACAATTGATAACGCAGAAGATCTGTTGGACTCTAACCAATTTAACAGAACCGACCGTTCTTTTGGGGAACTGCAATACTGGATTTTCATTTCTGAACAGGCAAATCGAGCCAGAGATGTTAACCAGTGATGGCAGGAATCAGAATGAACCATAGGTATTAATTCTCCAAAAATAAAAGCAGCCGTAAACCATGCTCCCTGAAATGCTGCATATCTTCCAGTCTTGTAAGCAGACCAATTGTCTTTAATTTCCATAAGTTTCTTTGCAGTCTCAAGAGCAAGAATTTCATTTGTAATCAGGTAAGCATGCTCAGAAGCAATCAAGGGCCTGTCAAGAGCATTACATTCTTCCATTTCTTTTAACATGTAATGGCAGCTAGCATGAGGATGCAGCAAAAGATAATAGACAGTGTGGACATAGTAATCAATATAACTGCACCCACATACGTCTTCAATTATAAGCCTCACAACATTCTGAACTTGACTACTCAGAGTTCCATCTTTCACCAGGCTTTTTAGACACAAAATGATCACTTTGGATACACAAACCATAAACTTTGACAGGACTGTTCTATGATCCCTTCCAAATTGTATCAGCACTTGACCTGTTAAGTCTCCTTTCCCTGTGCTTAAAACTCCATCCTCCTTGTTCAGTAGGTCGTTGATTAAAAGATGGAGCTTATGCAGAGCAAATTCCCCAAGATCAGGACATTCACTTAGCGGGAGAAAGGTGATTTTGAGCAAGCTCCAAATTTCTTTCTCCATTTCCATGTCAGGCTGATCAAGCTTCAGTAAGGAGTTTGCCAGCAAAGTGATCTGAGCCATGAGAAACGAGATCGCTTGGGATGCCGGACTTTTGCCATCTCCATCATATGGCATGTCTCTTCTTGTGAACTTCCCCGATATATCTGCCACAACATGCATGGCAAAGAGTCTGTTCGATATGAATGGGGATCGCATTGAAATCTCGACAGCAGTTAATAGCTTGGTGAAACATGCATGCATTTCCGAAGAACTGAAACTTAACATCTTGGACATCAGGATCTGCAAATTGCCTCAAATAAATAAGAAATGCTATAGTATATTATAATTATTATTCACGATGTATTCAGAGACTCGAGCACAATAGCAACCTCATACAAAATATGCAGAGCATCACATTGCATGGATGGTGGGAGTTCTCCATTCAGCACACTGAACATTGCACTCATCAGCTCTGTAGGAGGAGAAAAACGAAAGCGTCTTCTTGATAATATAATATGTAAACATCTTAACGCCGTTGCTCGTAAAGGCAATGCTTTATCTTGGCTTAAAAATGAATGAAGCAGGTCGACCTGAATCAGGACGTGAGAATACATTAACTTTTATAGAGTAAATTGATACATGCTTCACATATTTCAATTCATTATCACCAAGTAAATTATACATAAAATTCCTTTTCATTCCTCTGTCGCAAAATAAATGCAACATTTGACTTGGCACATACTTTAATTAGGGTGTTTGACAATTGGTCAAATATAAAATGCCCTTCAAATAGAACAAAAAAGAAATAACTTGATGACCAAATCAATGTTTGCAAATATCTTGTAATGTTTACTAATGGGCAAAAAAGTAAATTCAAAACTCACCCAATTTTATTTTTGACTAGACAAGATATGCCATACAGGCAAGATGGAAGACCTGTAGATATGGTCACATCCAATGACGGCTCTCTTCTTCACTAGAGCTCCAAAATAAATTATAAAAAGTGCCCTGCCCAAATATGTACAGGGATAAAAGCATTTTATTTTAAACAGCCTAAAAGGAGAATTGTTGCATTTATTTTGGAATAGAGGAGTGTTTAATAGCCCAACCATGAGAGCCTAAGATTTATGCCATTTCAGTATTTCACCCACTGATCAAAAGCAGAAGTGGAGATTGCGTCAAACTGCAGTCTCTTTGAATGCATTGTAGAGATAACGAAAGACCTGAAATACCACAGTAATATATGCTAAGCAGATATAACAGTCCTAACTAATGCACAAAAAAAATAATGCCTATATCTTGCTGCACTAGCCAGCACAAGCCTAATAAAATCTTTCGATGAGGAAGAGTTAAGAAAACACATAAAATCACCTGGATGATCAGAGTTATACCTGCCTAGAAATCAAGAGTGCTGATCTAGAAGCAATTATCGAAAGTGAAATCAGCATAGTTGGCACAATATCATCTGCTAAACCTGAAACCAGCTTTAGCCCTTCCTGCAGTGAGTGAACTGTGAGTTAGGGAGCATCGACCTAAATCTATGACTTAAAGCTCATGGTTCATATGGAATGATGGAATCAACAGAGAATCAACATGGCTATTTCGTGGCTGCCTCATACATATTATGGCGGATTGGAATTTGATCCGGTCTAGGCAGGTCCAATATGCCCAATTGTATAACAAGGTATTTTACAACATTTGGCTCTAAGGGGCTGTTTGGTTGGTTTTCCATTAAGTCCTGTATGGGCTAAGATATCTGTGTGCATTTAGTTGTCTGTATGATTTAGGCTAAATTATTGTTCGGTTGTGGTGCTGAATAACCGGACTGAATAACAAAAATGACTATTTTACCCTTCAATTTATATTAAACATCTATTAAAAAAAATTCATATAAACAATGAAGAATATCAAAAACATGAAATCTTGCATATCTTTAAACCATCAATCGGGACCTCATCTTCTCCATCCCAGACCAGTTCACACACTCTGATTTCTTGGAATCCAACCTAACAAAAAACCATATGATTCGAAGCTAAAAACCATCTAGATGCCACCAACCATTCTCAACAGTGGCTAAAAACCATCAAAATGGAATCCTCTCTAACCCACAAACACTGAACGGTGGTAGTCATCTAGATAGAAGAGAGAGAGGGGTAAGAAGATAAGGGGGAAGAAGAATGGAATCCTCTCTGTTCACACACACCAATTTGGGGATCGATCTGTGAACTGTGTTTGATTCTTGAAAAGATGATACAACAGATTCTGCTCGATTGGGGCTCGATTTGTGAACTCTGTTCACACCCAGCAACACCGATTGGGTTCAAAAACCGTGGATTGAAGTCCCTCACGAACCTGAAGTCCCTGTTCTGATTGGTTTCATTTCGTGGAGACGAGAAGAGGAGAAGCAGTGACACGTCGACTTGAGAGAGGGGCGTTTAAAAGGTTTAGGATGTTGAAGACAAAAGGTCTTATGATTTGTAGAATGGGGATGAAGATGATAGAGGGTGAAGGGTGAAGGGTAAAAGGGGAATAAATGGCTAAATACAAAGGACTTTGTTTTTCTGGCTGACGGATTCAGCCATTAGCTGAGCAAATAAGCCACAACCAAACAATTATATATGGCTGAGTGAATAAGCCATATAGGCTATACAGCCCATTAAGCCACAACCCAACCGCCCCTAAGTTTCTTAGCAAATGTCACATCAGGGAGGTCACCCAAGGTCCCCATGTCACAATTTGTTGTTTAGGGTTTCCTTCTAGTATTCTAAATATCTGTTGATAATCCATGTCCCATTTCTACTCTATTTTAATGGGAACTCTCCCAAACAAGTTGTTTTACCCTAAACTTTGCACTTGCTACATGTTGATTACATTAAAATCTAATTAATCTGCTCATTAGAGTTTATCCATACATATCTCAAGATAACGTGTTGGGCATATCCAATTTGCCATATCTAACATTCTAACTATGCTAATCTTTGTAAAAGAAAAAAGAAAAATAAAGGAGAAAATATACAAACCTCATGCGCTCTACTACATAGAGCTGAAGAGCGTCCTAGTTTTGCAAAAGAACGAACACCTGCTAGCCTACCAGCAACTGGCATTTCAGATGATAAAACTATATTTACCAGCATCTCTAGGAGTACACAAGCGAAGTCATCTGATATCTCACAAAAGCATCCAGCAGCAAATAATGAGGCCTTGACCTAATAAAAGATTTATATTAGCATTAATCATGCATCCAAATTTATGATAGTGTTGAAAGCAACAAAACTTTATGTTGTAGCATAAACGAAGTAGGTTGATTAGTATCATAACAGTCATTACTGCCATAATCAATTTGAGCTTGATAATATAATTGTGTGAATAACAAAAAAATGGATTCTTGTCCCCATCTGTTTTGATTTTCACAAAAATAGAGTTTTCATTGAGAACTGAAAATGTCCATACAAATAAGCCCATTACATAATATAACTATCCCGTAACACTCCTCAAGTTACAGTACAGATAAGACCAGCTTATCAAGCAAAAGAAAATTTTAATCTTTAAAACTAGAACAAAGTCCTTCCTTTCCTCTATTTGGATCGTAAAAAGACCAGAGTGCAAAACAGTCAGCAACTCCCTCCACATTAGCAACGACCGAAGAGACAAGGCATAAAAACTGCCCAAAGTATGATGGAGGCATGGTTTTCAAAATCGTTTGAGGCTTACGCCTCGAGGCGTGCCTCAAGGCGAGGCGGTCCAAAACCGCTCACGAGGCTTAAGCCTCATGGTCCCTGGACGAGGCTTACGCCTCAATTGGTGAGGCGGTGCCTCGAGGCGTTGAGGCATGAGGCGCTGGTGAGGCGCAAGCCTCAGATGCTTTCTGTTTTTGGTAAGACTTCGGTGAGAAACTCATGAATTTTTATAAAAAAAAAATAACTTGTTCTTTTATTTAAAAAGGTAGAAAGTCAAAAGCAAAAGTAAGTGTGCTTTTAGTAAGTTAAAAGTACAAAAACCTACTTTGGGGTGTTTTTGGACTTATAACTAGTAATTTTATGAACTTATGACGTTTAAAATTTGATATGGAATTATGTTTTGCTTATTATTAGTATTTATGAATTTTATTTGGTATGGAATTATGTTTCCACATATATATTCTGTATTATACATACACATATATATACGTATATATTATATATATACACACGCCTCGAGGCTTACGCCTCGCCTCGCAAAGGGAAAACGCCTCGAGTCCCGATTGGGATTTTTAAAACTATGGATGGAGGCATTAGGTGAAGCAAAAATAAGGTCACACAGAGATCAACTATCAATCTAGTTATCCAAGCCAAATATCCAAGTGAGTCTAGATGAACCCAAACTCAAGCAAGCCTAGATGAAATCATGTGTTTACAACCAAACCAAGAAGTGAATACACGATCAGTCCTCCTGATAAAGCAAACGGTGAACAACTAATAGTTAACCAAGGAGGGGGAGTTAAAAACAAATAAAGCAGACAAGGTTGAAAGATGTATTCAATGCTCAAGAATGCATGTTAGACAAACTAAGAAACCTTGAAAATGTTATTATATTGCCAAGGACATAGTAAGAGACACATAACATTTCAATATATGAGAAAGAACAAAGCATAACCAAAAGCAAAACTGCCAATTGGAAAACACTGACTTTGTTTCAATGTGTCAATGACAATTACCAAGATACTAAATAAACATAATTCTAATACGCACAGAGAGAAATGGGTTACCAATTTTCAACGACCATTGGAGGCACCCAATACCAAATGACAAGTTTACAAAGAGCTCCAATACAAAGGCCACGATGTGCATGCATTTACCGTCATGCATCAGCAATATTGAAATTAGAGGAGACAACACTGTATGAGAAAGGATTATTAAAGGGGAGCTTTATTTGCATGTACATGCAACAAATTAGGTTGAACAACCACATAATAGCATATAAATTCTTTGGATACTAGCAATGATTATAGCTATCGGCCACATCAAAGCAATTGAGTAAAATGCATGTATGATAAATTTCTAAACGTAAACAAGGGGGGCTAGTATATCCAATATTATTCATAAGTTAGAACTTCATTCTGTGATGAACATTTATAGATTGTGAACTTAATAGAAAACTTCAGCAACAAGCAATGATCTTATGCTTACCTCCAGAACATGGCATGATACAACACTAGATAAGATAAGATAGCGAATCTCAGCATTATCTTTGGCAAAATCAGACCAGCAACCAAAAAGAACTAATGCCAGTGCTCTAATATCTTCATCGCCAGAGTTGAAACACAACTTTATTCTCCTCAAAAGTTCCAAGTGATTTTCTACCTTATATCTCAACAGAATTCCTTTGTTTTTCCTGTTGGAACTTCTCATTTTCCTGTGCCTCAACTCTGACAAGAAAATCTTTACAATACAAAGCTTCATGTGTTTGTCACCTGATATAAATGCGTCCGCCAGCCGGAGAAGGATGGCATTTGCAAATAGCTTATCCTCTCCAGGGACTAAACCAAACATGTCATGTTCAGCCATAGTAAGCTCAGGTTCCTTGCTCCACCACTCCAGCCTAGCCCCAACCTCTCGTATGGCTTCCGTACATTTCCCTGAAAACACATAATTAAAAAGTAATGCATTGAATTTTCAAACTCCCTTCATTCAAAAAGAGGAAGAAGAAGAAGAAGAAAGTATGATTTGACTTTCAAATCACGCAGACTATTCTCGAATTGAAATTTGGCAATTAATTTTTAACATTATGGGATAACAAACTCATAACTAATCTTTATAAAAGATCCTACAAATAGAAACCATGTTCAGTATAATTCAATCCTGTATATCAAAGCAAAGCCCATCAATATCTTGCAGCTCGATTGAAAGTTTCTAATTATGTTAAAATTTTAAGTTTAATCAATACATCATCAATTTCAAAGTTGGAAAGGAATGTGTTTGACCTCAATAGTACCAGCCACCAGGAGCATAACAATATTAGATGTTGAATTTGCAACAAAATTCCTTATCAATTTCGTATTTAGGAAAGTACTGGATTGAATATTATCGATGAAAAGGGGTTTTCGGAAACAAACTCGTATCGAAGAAACTCAAGAAAGTGATAGGGGGCTAACCAGGTTTGTTGGAGCGTAAGGCTTTGTCAAGACGAATGCTCCAATCCATGGCACAAGCTGCTGGGGTTCTCTCCATAATCAATTATGATGAGATCTTTGTTCGTTTGAGTTGTATCACTCCCTCCCTATATGATTTGATTATCAGCGATGAACAGCTCTTAAACCCTAGGGGTTTTTTGTCACGATTTCTTCTTTGGAAAACGGCCTCTGTATATATGGCTTGATTCGGAAGTATTTTATACTTCTTCTTTTTTTTAAAAGGATATCTTATAGTTTTAGAGTAAATTACGATTTTAGTCCCTGTAGTTTGTTAATAATTTCAACTTTTGTCTAGATGTGGTTTAAAAATTACTCTTTATGGTTTGCAATTTATTGTTATTTTCGTTCTTAAACTATAGGAACAAAAATAATAAGAAATTATAAATTATAAGGATGAAAATAATAATGAATTATAAACTATAAGGATTAAAATTATAATTTTAAAAACACAAAGATGAAAATTATAATTTTTGACAAACCTTAGGGGGGCGTTTGGTTCGCAGAATGTTTTTAGATGGAATGGAATCTGTCAAAGGAATTTGACTTTGATGGAATTGGAATGTAATGTTGTCAGATTTGACCACTTGTTTGGTTGACAAAATTGGAATTTTTCTGTTAAATGAATTGAAATTTTTCTGTTTGGTTCACAGATTGTAGCTTCGGAATTAGAATGAAATTTTGGTAAATGACCAAAATACCCTTTTTGATTATTTTAATTTTTTAAACAAAAATTACTTTAATAAAATAGTCATTAAATAGTTTAATTTTTAACAAAAATTGTTTTTATTATTTTAGCACATAAATGATTCCGAGAGAGTGAGGAGAGAGAGGGAGAGGGAGAGAGAGAGGAGAGGAGAGGAGGAGAGAGGGAGAGAGAGAGAGGATAGAGTGGAGGAGAGAGAGATGAGAGATAAAGAGAGAGGGAAGAGATGAGAGATAAAGAGAGAGGGAAGAGAGAGAGGAGAGAGAGGGAAGAGAGGAAAAAGAAAGAGACGGTTTAGTTTGGAGTAAAGGGTAAATTTGGAATTATCAAAATATAAGATTTCATTCCATTGAAATCCTTGGGTTTTAGGATGGAATGTTCAAATCCTTCGTTTGTGGAATTTGGTGGAATTCACACATTCCTTCCATAAAAAAAAATGAACCAAACAAGGGGATTGAATTTGGTCAAAGGAATTGGACATTCCAATTCCATCAGAATCCGCGAACTAAACGCCCCCCTAGGAGTTAAGACTAAAAAAATAATTTACTCTTTTATATTTTAAAATCCTATAAAAGATAGATTTTGAATTTTTTTTTTGGTAAAGGAGTATCTCAGACCACTTTGGGCCCGGACTAATCTCCTGGAAAACAGGCCTAAAGGCCCGCGGGCATTCATCCCGTAGTCACAATGCTGTGAGTGGGGCTCAAACCCGGGCAACCGCTATGAAATCCCCAGGCTCTTACCACCACGCCACAACCTTGTGGTTTTTTGAATTTTTTTTATTCCAACAAATATGGAAATCTCTAAATTTGAAATAGAGAAAAGAGAGACAAAAAAGAAATTTCTAAATTTGAAGAAATCTGTAAAACTTATTATTAAGAGCATCTCCAACAGCTATGCTATAATTTTTCTAAAATAGAGTATAAAAAGTTAAAATCTCTAAAAGAAATTACATCCAATTCCAACAGCTACTTTATTTTAGCAATTCTATCATCAATTATATTATTAAAATATTCAATACATTTAATATAATATTATTTCTCTCTCCTAAACACACAACTTCAATTTCTCCTATTAGTGGAAAGAATTAAATATTATTTCTCTCTCTTAGAAATAGAGTTTTAGAGATTTCTCCAAATTTGGAGATTTTTATTTTCTCTCTCTTCTTTTTTCTATTTTAGCATATGGTTTAGCATAGCTGTTGGAGCAACAAAATTGCTAAAATTTTATTTTTTTCTATTTTAGCATAGCTGTTGGAGATGCTCTAAAGAGTGAGATATATTATTCTAGTTGTTTTCATCAATAAGATTAAATGTGTTTATAATTTTTTAAAGTGTATTGGGACGATAAATTTATAAAATATTTTAAAAACCTGCTATTCAACTCCATTCAGCTCGTTAAGATCACGGGATATGGCATAACTGGTCCCGATCCCTAATCTAAAATACATAAAATCCACTTTAATTGGTCTATTGACAAATGGGCAAGCACCACAAAACACTTTAAAAAAATCTATCTAACCGGTTAACCTTAACTGGTCAATGATTATATATATATATATATATATATATATATGAGAGAGAGAGACCAACCGATTATAACCGACACTTAAGTCAGTACCTCTTTAACCGATCAAAATATAACCGTTCCCGGTCCAAATCCAGACCTCAACTAGTCTTTTCTACCATATGAAACAAGATAGTTCAAAGTCAAATCCAAAGTTGTGATATGTAAAGTAGTTGGAATGAAGATGAAAGGCAACATCAACTCCACTGGATACAAACTCTTGAATGTATCACAAGGATTTAATCTAAGAAATAAGAAATCAGAAGAAAATCCAAAACCAATTCCTTGTGTTGAATGAATGAGTTACAACCCAAAACATAAATTAGAAACACCAAATTTTCCAAATCACACTCAAGGGAAAGCTCTCAACTTACAATAAATTTGTTTATACAACAAATTTTTACATCAAGACTCCTTATTTATCGACGATTTGATCGCCCACACGAACGAAAGTAGCAGCCCATCGGGAACACTAAGAAACACTTGGGAAGGACAGTCGATCTCTGAGAGTATCAAAAATGGATGAAGCTGCTGAATTCTGTTGTAAAGTGTTCCTGAGGCGGCCCAACAACTCGCTGTCTTTAGTCTGTGATGCAGCATCTGCAGCTTCCTTTGCCATGCCTATTCGAGCATAAGCCTGTTTCACACAAATACGTTTTTCTAATTAACATGGATGATACGGTTTTAGCACAAATCTTGCGAAATGCAGGTATTCCAGACATAAAGATACCTCTGCTCTTTCACGAGGATCTGCAAGCTTCGTGATATACTTTAAGGCTTCACCTTTTTCTTCGGCATCAATGCATGCTTCGACAAATGGCCGAAAGCCTGTCAATGGTCACACCAGAAATAAAAATTCAATTACTTGCCATCAGCAATTTGAACTAACCAAAGGGTCATTGGCCGGATTACTGGTAAATCCTAGTCTCCCTGGAGGCTGAGGGTTCAAACCTCACCAATGGTGAGGAGTGTGTGCGAGTATTTGCCGTATATAGATATTATATACTTAAATGAACAGTTTGAACTATCCAGCGAAGAATGCTATAAAGTTTCAATTTCAATTTTATGAACCAGACAGCCAGCAACGAATGCTAAGGGGCCATTTACCAAACGCTTACCGGGTGAGCATGGCAAGCACCAAGAATCTTATCTGGTCCGAGTTATAGCAAGGAAGTGAGAAAGAAAACTCTTTCCCGGTTAGCGCTTACCGGGTAAGAGACACTTACCATCAATCCATTTTGATGGCCGAGAATGTTACCTAATAAGGTACGTGAGGGTGGTGACTCTTGCCGGTAAGCACTTACCCAGTAAGCACTTACCCAGTAAAGGTTTGGTAAACAACCCCTAAGTTCAAAATTTATAAACTAGACAGCCAGTATCCGTCCCAAAATCAGTGTGCACATTTATATTTCAGTTTGTCCTCGAATAAGTGTACCCTTTCAAAAGTATGTACCTACTTTCCAACTCTACCCTTAATTATGAGATGGAGAAGTTCATTACTTCATCTATTATTAAGGGTAAAATCATAATTTAGTTAATTAAAGTGTAATAATTACACATTTCTAAAGCTGCGTCTTTTTCATTATAGACATTTATTTTGGGACAGAGGGAACAATTCTACAAGATTCGTCACACAAAAGTACGTATTCTAATGAAGTAGAAGACCATACCAATTGGAGGCCTTTTCTCCTTTGAAAACTTTTCCAATGCATCCCAGTCCCTGATTGTTGCCAAAGCAAAAACTTTGAGCCAATACCATCGTTTCTCTGAAACCTGATTCAAGATTTGAATAATTCCAATATAAGTATGTTGCAACATAAAGAGGTTGGGATTTTAACCAAACAAACATCCCTAAGATAACATGTATTGATTAGCCTCAAAAGTATTTCTACAACACGAAATCAATTCAAACAGTCGCAAAATTCAGATACTGATCTCTGACCTTGAATTCTGTTTTAACTTTCAGTGCAGCCCGGTGATTACCCAATACTATACATGTCCGAATTGTATCACTAATACTCGAATCAACAAATATTGGTTGCTTTGTGCTTACTTCTAGCTCATGCTGTATCCTGCATCAAATGTAAAAATACGATGACACAAGATGCATACAGATATATACATCAAAATAGGATTTGGAACTTTGGGAAAAGTTGCTGCATTGTGAGGGGAGTTGAGAATTCAGTTCAAAGGATCGGTCATCATCTCCCATATAAAACTTACGGCCCATTTGGTTTGTGGGATTTGGTGGGATTTGGAATTGGATTCCATTCAAATCAAGCGTTAGTTTAAAGGAAAGACCGGAATTGAAATATCGGGATTTCATTGAAATCCCACAAACATGGAATTTAGAAATCCCACGAGGTAGTTGGAAATTTGCAGGATTTCATAGGATTTGTTTGTAATAATATTTTAAAATGTGTTAAAAACACTTGTTTTGTAATAATCAATTAATAAAAAGGTAGTTTAATTGTTTTTATAATTTGTTTTTATAAACTCTTAATAAAGAATGGTATTCAATTCCATTCCAAATCCTACAAACCAAACACACCAAACATTCCAAATCCTCCCAATTCCAAATCCTTCTATGAAATCCAAATCCCTCAAAAACATTCCGTCAAACCAAGTGGGCCCTTAATATAAAGAGGGTGTTAGGAAAGCTATTGATATGCTAAATGAACATGATCAGAAATAGCCAAGAAACTACATAACCAGTTGGAATATAACAACAGGATTTGGCGTCACATAGGATTGTTATTGTATGCAAAATGTTATTCATGTTTCCAGGTCAATCTAGATCTGATTTCCTCTTTGTAACTCCTTAACTTCGTAGCTTCTTATTGTTCTGATATGTAGCTTACCAAAGTTCTCCAAAAAAAATTGAGCAGATACCCAGATAAAGATGCCACCAAATCTTGCATGTGTTTCAATTTAAAGCAAGCATACCTTAATAATCTCGCATGCTCTTCAGCTGCCTTTGACTCAAAAGCATGCTCCTTTGTTTCAGAGAAAAGAGATTGGGCTTTTTCAATAAGTTTTATACGTGGACCATGAAGTGGAGATCCTCTACTTGCCATTGGATTCTTTGCCATCTCCCAGGATTCTTTCCACAATAAGAAGGCAACATCCTGCAACATCAAATAACACTTTGTTAGGAAATGAAAAGAACTAGCAATCTACTTCTACTAAATGTCACTGTTCATGAAAATTTTGTGCACCATAACTACCCCTTAAAAGAATTCATATACGACAAAATCTTCTTCTGTTTCTGAAAGATGAACTGGTGGGGAAATTTGAATCAAGGCTCTGAACATTATCTATCAAATGAGCTGTGGAGGTAGTGAATTTAAATAGCTTTACACAGATTCATGTAAAGTGTAGTTGGAAGACAACGAAGTAGATAGAAATCTATATTAGGGCAGATTTGTCCCGTAAAGAACAACATGAAGAAAGCCTGCAGGGAGAGCTTGTGGTTTCCACTTTCCAGTCATATAAAGCTCTTTTTCATTTTAGTTTTACACTCTTAAATGAAGTAAAAAAAAGATAAATATAATGAACTAATTGAACCTTATATTCTCTTTAAATCATCAAAGAAACATCAATATAGATTTTCCAGTGTAAGGCCCGTTCTTTCTTGTCCACTTAGAATGTGCTTCGATGGTTTTGGAACAATTTTTGGTTTTGACGAATACATCTTGTAGCAACTCTGCTCTTCTCTAATACTAACCAATTTCATATCTATAACATCTCTTTATGTCAATGCAAATATTCAACCATGGTACTTTCCAATCCCTGAAACCACATACTTCCCTCTACTGATTCTCACTTTTTTCTGAGCTTTCTCGCGTCAACAATTGTACTCAAACATAGTTTTTTTATCCACCAAAAGTACCAAACTTTATCAGGTCATCAGATTGCTAAAGCATTAAAAGGTACCTCAGCGACTTAGTTCCACTTTGACGCCTTCTAGAACACCCATCTTAACCACTCCTGGACACAAAAACATCGGACAGAAACACTCAAACACCCTACTCTACAAGACCCACTTCTCACTGCCCATTGCACAGTGATGACACCATGCGTGATTTTAAAACCTAATGTTTTGGGACTTGCAACCTAGATATAAAAGAACGTTCTTATGTCACGAAGCCGACCAAGGATAAAAAAAAGAGCTCAATTTAGGACAACCATGATCTGTCCATTCACATATAAAGGGGGAGAGATAATTACTATTACGTAACTGCAAATGCATGTATTTTTTCAAGTACTAATGAAATTTAATCGAACAACTGCAGAGAGAGAAAGTAAATTGCCAGCTGTTGCTATCTAGCTTATCAAATAGCAGTTGCATCTCAATCAAATCTAACTAGAGCTTCCAATCAAGATACAGATGATTGATGAAGCAGCGTTGTACATGCTTACCATTATAAAGCTGGAGTGAAGAGATAAAGAGAGTTATCTCATACAATATGCATAATTAACAATCTAGATGAGAAGCATTTATGCAGGCTTGAGGAAGAGCATACTTGCTTCCTAACCTAGGGTCCAGGAGGGCAATTGTGAAAAGTGATACGAGTGTGTTATATATTATAGGATGGGGAAAGAGATGAAAAGGGAATCAAATTTAGAATTCTGAATCTAGACTTACATGCAGCTGACCAGTAGAAAGAAAGAAATCTTTCAGAAACTCATGCTTATAGCTCCTGAAATGGAAGGACAGCAGGATAAAAAACCATGTTCAAATTGTCATCCCAATATAAGGTTAGAAGAAACAAACTAGAAAAAAGTTAAGCTACCCTGTCTTACCGTGCATAACATATAAATAAATCACGTGCAAGAGGTCTAGCTTGTATCATCCCGAATAACTCCAATGCCGGTCTCTATACAATTCAAAAGACATTATTAAAATGAGAAATAAACATAACTTGGTTAGTTTTCAGTATTTTACCGTTATTCATTCAATTTTCAAACTAAAGGATTATGCCAATTGAAGTGTATAGAAGCAATACCTTCTGCCATATATGAAACAGAACAAGATAAACAAGATCTGTATCACCACTTTCAGCTGCCTTTGTCAGGGCCGTATCTTCTTCCCCTATGCCTAGTAACAGAGGAACCTGAAAAGTCAAACATATCATATTCAAAGTGTGCATTACATATTGCTCTCGGGAACTTTCAACCTCCTCGAATAAAAGTGAGACTGGAGAACACCGACCACTTGCCTATAACACTTCTTGTTGAGTTTTACTGTTTTTATATACAACACGCCGAGACACTAAACAGAAAGTACAATTATAGACCATTGACATGATAATAGAACTTCAAACAGCACCAAAGAACTGTCCACACCCCTCGCAGAACCTGTTTCAACTTGCAAGGATCATGCGATGCCATTGAACAGGCTCATTATATCGCAAACTTGAAAAATATAAACAAACTTCCCACCAGAAAGAGGTAGCTTCCGCTTTCTTCAATAGGCACTTACTTTGAGCATGGATGTCGTAAAAAAACACCTCATTAGCATATATATTTATCCACTAAGAACTGTCATTCAGAAAGTATCCCCTAATTGCAGTTCCCACTCCATTTAATCAATTGATTGGGGACACTTCCGGTGACATTCAGCTGCACCATAGTTTCCACTATTGGAGTCCATTGGTGGCACTTTCTTCATTCTCTATTAGCAACATAACTTCTATCAAAGATTTGTCTACCCAAGTAAATGGTCCTAACATCTGACATCTCCCTCGCTTGTATATGCTTGTGTAAATACTAGAGTTCCTTAGGACACAACTTTCCTTAACTCAGTAGGCAACATGACTGAATTTCACTCTCAACATTAAATTCAATAAAAACAAAAGGCCAGGATAATGATCCTAACAGAAGTAGACTACCTGCTTTGAGGAAAGAGGTTCATGTTCAACTAGCATAGCAGCTAATTTCCGGCGACCAGTCTGATCTGCATGAGCAGCAACTGCAGCATAAGAAATGCCTCTGCACAATTTCAACTGAAACTCCCAAACAGTTAGCCATTGAATTAGCATGCAAATGATAAGTGCACTTTTATTAAGAATACATGCCTATAGAACTTTGCACAACCTTATCAAGTAAGATTTCAAGGAGAGCAGCATCAGGAATTGCTGATGATACTGTTAACTTTGAACAAGCCCAGTGCATGATAACCACTTCCTGCATCAAGCTCAATAGAAATTTAATGGGTTAAATACATATCATTTTATAATTGGTTAGTTCAAACAAAGAAGAGTCTCATTTGGTCCAATTAGATTACTCACTTCTCATAAATAAAAGCTCTTTAACGTCTTTCCTGCTTTGTCATGCAATAATGGAAACAAAACATGGACACACCAAATTACCACTGACGAGTCATTTTATAAGTCCACAGAAGCCAAAAGTGTTGGAAAATAATATAAAAAAATTGTTGAAAATAAAGTTGTAATAGTTCAAATTAATGAGAATCACTCATCAGGGACTTGCACACTCCTACTCATAGGCCATATACAGAAAGAGAAGTCTTCACTTCCCTTAACATTCCTACAAAAACCAGGTCCTCATCGATGTCATTTTCTTACTGTTACCACTATTTTTATTTTTTCCAAACAAGACCATGGCAGCTATTGCCATCTTTGAGGTGCCACTCAGAGTTTGAAGTCAATTTACTTGTCACCTAAGACCCAAGTCCTTAGATGAATGAACTGACCCTATGCACCTTTCGGTTGTGAAACAAATATATGGCCCCGTGTGTAGGTGTTAGTTGATACAAAATGAACAGCATTTGGGATCAAATTTAAAGAAATATGTTGTCTAAAACTAATAATCCAACACTTTGTATTCAGGAGTTTCCAAGTTCATAGAGGATCAGACTGATTTGGTGTAAATCAGAAGATGTCACAAAGTGCAATTCAAATTACCATCCCCACATATACTATAGTCTAAACTTTCAAAGATGAAAGACTACCAAGTCCCTGTAACAACCCCCCCCCCCAAAAAAAAAAAAAATATATATATATATATATATATAGGGCAAAAATAAAGAGCATAAATATCAAAAATAGGAGAAAAGGAAAAACTATCAATTGCCTTGCTGTAAATTCTAGTAGAAAGCTGGCACATGGGTCGGTATGCCCTGTTATAGTGGTGCTTGAAAAAGAGTAAAACGTCCCTCGGAAGTAGAGATGCATACAATGCAGTATATATGAATATACATTGTGAGCTTAAAATACTTGAGAATAACTGCTTCATCTTGAAGAAAAATGCCTATCCCAGTGGTTGAGGGAGCATGAAAGTCCAGATAATACTGTCATATTGACAGAGGACGTGAAAAAGAACAAAGGGGAAAATTGCAGAGCTAAGAATGTAAAGGTCAAAAGAGCTACAGAACGTCCTAGCAGAGACAGCTATACTTCTTGCAGAAAGTTGGTACAGCGGATAGTTTGTCCAGTTAAATATGGTAATGCTTCAGAAAAAGTACAACATTCCTCAACATGAAATTATGAATACACATTTTTATTATAGAAGGAACAGTTGCCAGATTTTTGGAGAAAGAGCACTTAATGCCAGTGATTGAGAGAATAGGGGAGTCCAGCCAATACTTTGGTTATGCTAAAGCAATGTAACAGACAGCATAGTGTAAATCAACCCCCAATAACAACTACCACACCAAATGAACAATAAAAAAAGAAGGCCAAGTACATGTAGAAAAATACCCAAAAGGAGACCTGAGGAAATATGTATAGCCAAATTACACAGTGATGGTACGACCTCAAATGTAGAGCCAACTTTAAGTGATAGAAATTTCCCTCGGTTGCTTGCCACATTATGTGGAATGAATAACCTGTTCTGCGCCAAGCAATGTACTTCAACTATTTATCCTTCCAATCCCCCCTCCCTCCCCCTACCCCAGGGGCAGCCTCTCTCTCTCTCTCTCCAAAAGAAAAGAAACAAAAACAGGAACATTATGTGTACACTAAGGGGGCGTTTGGTTCATTTTAAGGAATATGAATGAAAATGAAAATGGGAATGAAGTAGAATGGGAATAGGAATGAGCATTGCATTGATGCTGTTTGGTTAAACCAATATAATCAATAAAAAATTATTTTATATAATATTTTTTAATACAAATATGTGTCCTTCAACACGAAAATAAAAAATATGTTTCATTCAACATCGAGAGATGAAGAACATATGGGAAAAAGTGACTGAGGGGGAATAAGATTTTCATTCCCCCCAATTTGGTCAGGAATGAAAATTAATGGATTTGGGGTAATGGACCCATTATATTATATCAAAGCAAACAACATTTTTCATTCCCATTACCATTCCTTACCCCTCAATACCTCCAACCAAACACCCCCTAAATATCAAAAATATAATATATCAATATCAAAGCCATGAACCTGTTACTAGTTGTCTTTTCAGTATATAGAGGTTACTAAGTGTCGTACTAAAATATTCCACAATTTTCTTCAAGTGTTATTAAGCAGAACTAGTTGACGCTAAAAGGGACCATAAAAGCAATGCAATTAATTAGGCCACACCTAGTCATATCATAGGGGAGATAAAACTAGTTAGACCACGCCCTAGTCATATTATAGTGAAGATAGAACTTACTTGATTCATTCCAAGGTAATCTGATATCCTCAGCGCCAGCAGATGTTGGTGGGCATTAACCAATCGACCAATCAAAACTGATGGTGTAAGCAACTACGAGCAGAAAATATATTAATATAATGAACAATACTCGAGAGCAATCCTGAAACTGAATTCTGTTTTGGTGTTAGAGACCTTATATTGATGTATACTGAGTGGAATGCCAGTCTCCTGGCTGCGTACAGCATTTAGAACCCGCAATGTTTTACTCATCTCCTGAATGCTCTCACGTTGAAATTGGCTGCCAAAGCCAACTGGATATCACTACCGTAAACAAAAATTAGAAAAGCTTAAAATCTATTGTAGGAGCCAATAAGTTAATAGCTAACCATATTTAAGTGGACTATAGAAGGCCTATGATGGTTCAAGAAGGCTTGCACCACCGAGGAGTCGAGGACATGGTTTCTCAATTTCAAAAAAACCTAAGGTAACATCTGAAGTTGAATGGAAGCAACGTAAAAGCATTAAGTTCTCTAAACTAATCATCTGTAGCTTTCTCTACCTTATTGCTTTGTGTAAACTGTATTGATGCCGCTTGTTCACACATTACATCCCATAGTTCTAGTGATGACAAAGAATTCAAATATTATGATTGTCTACAGTACATTCTACACATGCATGGTTTGAGCTATAATACAAACTAGCTCAATACACAGTATCACATATTCCTCAATATATTCTTGCTTGTGCATACTTGTCTTAGGGCTGTAAAAGAAGACATCAACAACCGAAAATCAACACTTGAAGATTTCATGGTTTGAGCTATGACAATGAACAACCAGGTGGTCATCCATTTTTGGTAAATTTCATCCGTCACTGTAGCAGCAATGAAGGTTAGGTACACTTGTAATCATATCAATTACATCTTTAATCAATGTAACATTGATACGATTAACATTCTGTCTGTCAGATCAGTCAAATTTTTACTCCCGACCCTTATCCTAAATCGATCATTTATGTTAGTTCATTTGATTTAAGCTTGAAAAAGGTGATGTAAATATGTAATTGATACGATTGTGAAAGTATAAGTTTGTGTCCAATAAATCTTATCTTTCATGTTAATAAGTGTTAAAGAACAGTATTGTAATTTTTGTTTATTTTGCCTTTTTCCAATAGGCATGAATATACTTCTACCTCCAATTCAGATCTTCCTGCGAGCTCCATTCTCGTATCAAAGTTTCCATATACAGGTGCTTTTAATGTTCATTTAAAGGGATTTGCGCAAACACATTTCCCAAATCTCTTCTCAACACCCATCACTTTTGGAGATACTATAGCCTAAGTTTTATCTTGTATCATTCATTTAACATAGAAGCACTCTTGTACACAATTACAATTCTAGATGCCTTTTTAAAAGCTCTACTAGATTTATTTGTAAGAGCTCTGAACAACTATCACACTATTAAACCATTTCCCATTATATGCCCTCCAATTCAAGCTCCCTGCCCCTTTCACATTCACAAACAACCACCACCATCTATAAGCTTAAACACACTCGAAAGCCCCCACACATCATATTCCTACTCCTGCCATGATACAAGGACAAGGAGCCGGAATGATCCTCTTTCTAGAAAATAAAACTAGTAGAATAAAACTAACATTATTAGCTTCCCTCTATCCTTAAAGAAAGCAGTTATGGTAAATAGATTGCTAATTGTAGACCATCACTTTCAGATGGAAGACTATTGCATCAATACAGTTGCTTCAATATAAAATGGACAAATCAAATAACAAAAATAAACAGGAACTCATCATCCACCGTAATTCACAATTTCACATTTCACTATATATTTTCTAGCAACAGATCAAAACTAACCTACAAAATGCTTGTCCATAGCTTGCAGCCCTTAGTAGTGTTTGTTGTAGCGAAGGATCGAATTCATGACCTGCAGCGTCAACGCAGGCTTCAACAGCCTCAGGCAGCGATGGACGTATCAGTCTCAAATTTTCATCAGCCTGAAATTAGTTGGCATTATAATATCTACCCAACATTTCCCTCCATAAATCTAGCTCTAAATAATAATCATAGATAGCAGACATGTTTAATTAGCACAAAGCTTCCATTCCTAATGAATAATGAATTTAAACCAGAGATAGAAAGTTTTTCCCAATTAAGGGGGTAACGTAAATCAAGGAAGCTATATACACTTTAAACAAAAGGAAAGAAATTAATGCAAGGTACAATTCACTTTACAAAGTTACAGCATACCTTTGCACTCCGTCGGTCAAAATGATCCAACGCATCATACAACAAAGCAGCTGGTTCTGTGCTCCCAATCTTAAAGATAGATTCGGTGGAAGCTGGAACCCGTTGTAGAAACTCCATGTTTAAATTAGTCAATATCCTAGCTCCATCACACTCTGGAATAAGGATAATTGGTTCATCGTAAAGGTAGCGAACTGGATCTCCATAGGGGCCCACCATCAGAAGCATATCATCCCAATAGAGCAACACACTGTCCATTCCACACCAAACAAGTTGCTCTGGAGAAAGAGTAGACTGTACACATGCAAAAGTAAAACATTGTATGTAAGAAGAAAGTCCCAAGTCACCTCGAGTAATTTATCTCAATGTAAAGAAGTCAAAACTCAGTCTTTTCCGAGAATAAACATCTGAGAAGAAAATTCACATGGCTAAAAATACACATCCATTTTTCACAGCAAACAAACCAATATCACCATATCATGAATTCTTAGCTCATATCACGAACTAAATCAATCAAAGTGATATTTTACTAGTTCTGTGAGTTGTGTTCATTTCACAAAAACATAATCCTTACTGTGGATGTCAGACATAAAAAGAGTTGATTTTAGAGGATAGTAAGCGCAATTATCAAGAATTCTAATTGCTAGCCTATTAATAATAAACAAAACATATGTTTTTTATATCAACCAAAGTTTCACAAACCAACCTCACAACTATACTCAAAGATGATATTCGAAAAATCGGTAGGCATCACCAGAAGCTGACCATCGTGAGTAAATGAAGCCATTAACTTGCCATTATGCGAAACAACCATCTTCTGCAAAGGTCCCAACCCATCTCCCACAGTCTGAACTCCATCCTCCTCAACCAACAACACATGATCTCCAACTCCGAGCAACACCTCCACGTTTCCTGACATAGTATACTGCGGCTCGATCACCGTCATACAAAGGGGAAACTCTTCTAACCTCGTATCCGCCAGCTTAGAGGGTTTAGGGTTTTTCAGATCAGGAATACAAAACAACTGAAAAGCTTCATTGATACACACAACTCCATTCCCCCAAAACACACATTCAACCACACTCTGTTCGAAACACTCCTTGCCCATGCTAACATTAGGTTCAATTATCTTTGCGTGGATGTCATACCTGTAAACGGTACCGTCTTGTGTGACACAGACTAGTACTTGCTCATCGGTCCACGATAATCCGATCAAACGTCCGCCAGGGTTTCTCCAGACGGTCTCGGATATTTGACGGCCGGCGGAGTTGAAAATACGGAGTTTACGGAGGGCGGATTCGGCGTAGAGCTGCACGATCTTGGAGTCGTCGCGGATGACGGCAATTGGACCGCCGAATGGGGCGCAGGCGACCTTGTTTCGAGCAAGATCGATGTTTTTCCATCGTAATTGGTAGAGTTCTGGCTTTCGGTAGTACTTGTCGCCGAGAAGTTGCCATTCGGCGGCGATGGATACGCCTGCCATCTAGTGATCGCCGGTGACCTTCTACCGATTGGTGGTGCAACGAACTGTCTCTATGATGTAAATTATTTTCTTGATGAGATGTAAGAATCTATGGGGGTGTTTGGGATTTTGCTTATTTAAAACAAAGTGCGTATTTTGAGAAGCGTTTTATTAGCTTACACGGTGTTAAATTGAAGTTTTTAAAAAGTGTTTTGGTTAGCTTATCCTAAAAAAATGCAAATGTTAATCTCTACTATATTATTAAAATTCTAATATTGTTTTTTAAAAACTGTATTGGTAAAAGGGTTATTTTCAAAATTCAATATTATATTTAACACCCTTATAATTAGTTATTTAATTTAGTTTATATCTTTTACTTTTTCATTTTACACTTATATCATGTTAACACAAATAATCGTATATGAACAAAAATGCAGTGAAAAAATACGGTTCTTCTTTTACAAATTATATCATTATAATCGTCTCGTCAATACCTTCAAAACGAGCCCAATATTGAATTCTTTTTAATTTAACCGTACTATTAAATATCATGAATATCTACGAGTTAATTTGTTTTATATCCTTACGTTTTATTTTTTGCACCTTTAGCATATTAAATATATATAATCATAAACCAACTAAAATATATTAAGAACACATTCATTTTTATTTTAAATTACACCATTGTTATTTTTTCATCAATATTTCAAAATAAGCTTATTTTTTAATATTTTATGATTTAGTAGTATTATAAAATATAATAAATACGTAGTAATTTTACTATATATATATCTATAGCATATCGATAAACATTTATAACGGTTATTGTAAAAAGAAAATTAGTTGTACAAATCTAAACATACCTATATTAGTTCTTTTTTTTAATTAGATTTATTCAAAATGTATAACTAGCTATATTGTAAAAGTATACAACTAACATTGATATAAACAAAAATAAGACAAAAATGAAATATAATTTATTTATTTTTAGTGGAATGTCTACAATTCTCCAGAGACACAATTCATCTTTATTAAGCACTACAACTACTAATGACATTTATAGAGTATCTTCTGGATGATGTATACATAATAGATGGAAATGCATACCAAAGCACTTCAGAGTCGATGCATGATTCATTTATATGTGTACCAAGCGACTCAAGCACCATGTCTTCATAGAATAAGTATCGATAAGGACGAAGATTACAAACTTAACATGAAACATGGTTGGCATTTTGATTTCGAGATGTTTTGCGAGCGGATACATACCTGTAAGTTATTATATGCCCACGACATGTGTCACACAGAGATACTGTTGAGGAGTATGTAAACCTATAGGGTCGCACACAAAAGAATGCGTTTGTTTCCATCTCTAGAAACCCGGATTAAATCAAGTTGATTAAGGTAATAATCTATATCTATACTATATTATATTATAAATATGGCATAAAAAACTCTTAATTACAACTCACTAAGTTTTATGTACTATCATTTAAAGCTATCTACTTAAAATCTCTTAAAAATAACTACTAAAGTCTAATGTACTACCTGTAAAGCTTTTAACCCTAATTAATATATTTCATCCTTATCTCCCAAAATCCTTATCTCTAATCCCCAAACCCTAAAATTATGAAATTTGAATTCTGATAAACATAATCAAAACAGGATAAACATCTCAATTTAAAATATATAAGATAATTAATGAATTTTAACAAACTACTTAATTTTTTATACATAAAAAACATTATATTGTTAAGCCTAAATTAAACAAATTTATATATAAAAAACCATTATCACTCAATAAAAACCATCCAAAATCGTACTGTAAATCAATAAAAAACAAAAAATAAAAATAAACATTAAAATCGTGATGTATTAAGCATTATGTACTATTATTTAATGTTAATCTACTTAAAATCTATTAAAAAATAATTAATGAAGCAATATGTACTACTTTTAAATGTTTTTAACCCTAATTAATAAATTTCATCCTTATCCCCCAAAATCCTTATCTCTAATCCCCAAATCCTAAAATTATGAAATTTGAATTCTGATAAACATAATCAAAACAGGATAAACGTCTCAATTTAAATATAAAAAATTTAAAATATATAAGATAATTAATGAATTTTAACAAACTACTTAATTTTTTTTATATAAAAAACATTATATTGTTAAGCCTAAATTAAACAAATTTATATATAAAAAAATCATTATCACTCAATAAAAACCATCCAAAATCGTAATGTAAATCAATAAAAAACAAAAAATAAACATTAAAATCGTGATGTATCTCGCTGCATTGCGCGAGTACGCTTCTAGTTATTCTTAAAGAATAATTATGAAAATATGTTTTAAACTGTAATTACGAATGAAAAATTATATGAATATGGATGTCAAATTAACGATAAAAATATGATCGTTTATTTGGTGTAATTTATTTCGCTCGAATTTTGTTCATTTTCGTATTTTTTCGAATAAAAAATAGGGGGTGGAGTTTTTTTTTAATTTAAAAAATATTGTTCTAACCGCCTGTTTAATCATATCCATCAGATCATCTAATCTAACGGTTGATAAGGTATTTTTTAGTTTTTCATTTATTTGAGGTTTTCCCTTGAACCTTTCTCTCTCTCTCTCTCTCTCTCTCTCTCTATATATATATATATATATATATATTAATATATATATATATATATTAATTTGAACTTAACTATTACAGATAATTACTAAATCTTATTTAATTCTTAGTTGAGTTATAGTCTAACTATAATTCTTCTAGTATAAATAAGGCGTTGGGCTAAACTTTTTTCTTAAGTGGTTTGAAATTAGAATTAGCCTTTCAGAGAAATACAGAAAAGAAATTTTTTCTTTTCTATAAAACACATATAGATTTAGGGTTTTTGGTCTAGCACCCGGTGGAGACGGAAAACGTGTTCGTGTGTGGACTACCAATAGAGGAAACATGCTTTGGTTTCTTGGTGCTCCATTCCAATCCCGACTAATCTACAAAATGTACATATTCTAAACACCATATGGTGTGGTTTTATTTTGATTAAATACATCATTGGATCCGATTGAGTTTTAAATTTTAGAAAAGTTTTCTATTTAATTTTGTAACCAAAATCCCTTTTAATTTCCGCTGCGTATAACGGTTACAAATTATCTTAAAACCCTGCAGTGGTATCAGAGCCACTTTGAGCATTTAATTAAAAGGAGAACATCTGTTATATGGCAAATTAATTTAAATTAAAACTAAACCTAATTGAACCCTAAATTCTAAATTGAATTTAGTTTTCTAATTGGACCTCATGTTAAAAGCACACTTAATCCAAAGCCTAAAAGCTTTTTCTATTAAACCCTAATTAATTTTGAAAGAAAAAAAAGGGAAGGTTTTTCTTGTGGTTTTGTCGGCTGAAAATCCAAAAGGATTTGTTAACCCATCACCATCTGTTTCCTTTTAATCTCTCATCTCTAAGAAGCGATAACCAAAGAGGTTTCATCGCCGTCGGCCCTAGTTGCCGGTTTTCTTTTTGCAGCCACAAACATCGTCGATCCTATCACTACAGGTCGCCGCCTGTGACCGTTGTCCATCGTCGATACACCCAAAAGGGTTTGTTAAACCTGATCGGTTCTTCGTCGGTCGTTTGTGGCACTTTTTGCCGGTAGCTTTCATCGTCGGTCGACCACATCTCTCCCTCTTTCTCGGATGTCCAAGTCACCGTCTTTCAAGGGCGGTGATGTTGGTTTGCTTTTCCTCCTAGTCGACATCTCCGCTGGTCTTCCCGGATGCCTTGAACTACGGCCAAGACCATGGTTATGATCTTGTTATCAGTTTTTCACCGATCTCCGACCACCGCTATCTGGTTACAGCTGGTGAGGGTTGTCACGAGGGTTGCTACCCTCTCTCTCAATCCTTCTCATCGCTTCCCCTCTCTCCAGAGTCGGCCATATGCGGCTTCATCGACGCCACCGGCTATCGCCGGTGTTTTTCATCGCCGACTTTCTGCGATGATTGCTATCGGAACCGGACATCGCCGATTGCTCTTGTTACTTATTCCCGTCTCTGGCAAATAAAAGGGGTTATGACCCTATTTTGTTCGACCAATCTCTTGTTATTGATGGTGGGGCTGCTGTCCCTCGGCGTTAGATGTTGCCCAACAACTGGTGTTTGTTTTACATGTGTTTGTCGTCTCTAAGACACCACCGAAGGGTGTTGGAGTTGGATTTCCTAGTTGTCCCCGATAGCTACTTTTCTGCCACGGCAGGGATGTCGTCCCCTTGTGGCCATTGTTTTAGTTTTCGTTGCCGCTACCGGTCTTGTTGTCGGTGGCCGCTGGTTGCTGGCCTACGGGCTAAGTAGTCGGGTTTTCTAGTAACTTCGTGTTTGGCATCCACCACTGTTGATGATTGTAACCATACATCGCCTTAGATGGTTGGTGGTGTTCAAACGGATTAAGTTTGCTAGCTCTATCAAAAGATGCGATTGGGTTAAACGGTGGTGCGGCTAGGATTACGACCCAAAGTTGCCGCCACATTTGTCCCGTTATTCCGGCCATTCTTGTTTTGTGACCATTCGGCACCCACCATATCTTGATGGTTGGGCATTTGTTGTTTATAATCGATCGTCAGGATAAGTGCCACGTTTTTGGAATGTTTCCCCAAAACAGTTTCTTTTGACCCTAGGCCCAAAATGCGAATCTGGTCTTATTTTGGGCATAGATCAAAAAGACTTTTATCCTTATTTTGAATCATGGTTTGTTAACCGTGGGTTAGTGATCGGGTTCATTTAAACTTATTTTGCCATATAATAATTTGTTCCAATTAAATTGGTCATTTAATTATGTTAATTATAATTCGGCCAAATTTATATTTATTTTATGTTTAAAATAAATAAGACAATATATGGTTTGCCCCAAAGACCCGTGGTTGATTTATTTTTCTGTTTTGGAAAATTAAAATGTATTAATTGTAAGGGTTGTAGTTTTAAATTTTCCTAGATAGGGACAAATGTAAATAGTATAGATATGTTATCTTTCTATTTTTAAAATTGTAATCAAACTGAGACGGAGTTCCAAGAGATCGAGACGGAGTCCCTGGAGTTCACCAAGATGGCGAAGCTAGTGGGAGCTTGAAGATGCTCTTAGAATTGACCGTGGTTGTTGTGTTGGCTCACAACACCACATTAGGGGCAAATCCATAAATTATTGTTGTGATTGTTTATTTTGTGTTTGGTTTTATTTATTGTTTTATTATTGTTATGATAATTGCAAACGTTTTAAAATAAAATCAAACGCAAAACAAAATTTTAAATCGGTAAATTAAATATGATATTTTATAATTGATATGTTTATCAAAATCAAACCGATTTAATAAGATAAACTTTTAAAACAAGATTTTTAGAGATAAAGTCAAACGTTTTAAAAGAACTAGAATGTTTTCTAAAATTAAACCTTTTTACAAAACGTAAACTTAACGCCACCCATTTAATGTACTTGTCAAGCATACAGGATCCCGGTATGGTCAGTGCTCAGCCAATCATGTCGGTTGAATGTAGTGTAAGATAAGGAGCCAAAATAACGAGATTAAAGTGGACAGTTGCTTGGCCATTCACTTAAATAGTCGTATTTTGGACGACTGATTCTAATAAACCCTAAGTCTAGTATTTAGGTGGGATCACGATACCTTAGTATGGTTTGTTTATTTGAGAATATCATAGACAGTTGCTTGGCCATTTATGAGTATTTTCAAGGCGTTGAAGTGGGATTAAACGTGTCAATTTCAATATATGATATATTGAATAGGATCCCACGACATCTAAGAGTTATGTTGAACATAATTGGATGATGCCTACCTAAATAGCCTAATTCCATATACAGTTGCTTGGCCATTTATGGAAGTAGGTGAAATATGGATCTTAGCTCAAATCAAATGATTTTGAAAGGTTAATCCATTTTATTTGAGATATTAAAGTTACTAAAATTAAAATCATGTTTTTGTAGATGTCTACCTCAGATTCAAACTCAAACAACTTATCCCAATTTACACTACGATCAATCCTGGATAAGGAAAAATTGGACGAAACGAACTTCATCGAATGGTTTTGATTCCTAAGGGCAGTTCTTAGGCATGAAAAGAAGTTATGCGTTCTTGAAAACCCCCCTCCAAATGCTCCTGTCAGAAATGCTCCAACTGAAGTCAGAACTGCTTATGATAAGTACCAAAATGACTCTCTGATTGTTGGTTGCCTAATGTTAGCCACCATGACTCCCAAATTACTACGGGATCATGAAAACATGACTGCTTGGGATATGATATCTTCACTGAAGTTTATGTTTCGGTTACAAATAAAAACGGGAGAGATTTGATACAACTAAAGCATTGTGTGCTTGTAAAATGACTTTGGTAGTGGAAGGTGTGGATAGGTCATCAGTGGGTTGGTCTAATGAGGGCTTTGACCCTGATGCCTTACCTTCTTGATTGTGGGACATCACCATCATTGTAGAGAACAATGGTATGTCAACTCCTTCCGAGTCCCTAGCAGATCTTCTCATGTTTGAGAAAACCTTGCCTTTAGGGGGTTTAGGTACATATATCTCATTAAAATGAGGTTAATCCGTCAATTCCTTATTAAGTACTTCTTGTACAAACCTTGGATACAGATAAAAGCTTTTTGATTGATATCCAGGTTTGACATTAAATCATTGAAGATCATTTTTAGGTATAGAAAACTTACATTAGCAGTAGTAACACTTATCAGCAGCATTAACACAGACTGGCAGTAGTAACACATACCAGCAGCATTAACACAGTCTGACAGTTTTCACTGAACTAGAAGTACTAACTACCTTTCAGTATTAGCAACCTTCTGCTGGATCAGAAGTAACATGTCCTCCATCAAATCTTTTAAATAATTTGAAGGCAATCCATGTTCCTTGTTATGTGCCAAGAGCAATCATTATCTTCATTCCAAATGCTCTTCCTCTTGAGCTTTTGATTGCCCTGCACACTTGATAAATCAGTTAGTCTTTGAGGGAACCCAAGCCAAAGTGGTCTTGGGTTGTCCTTTCTCATTTATATAATCTGTCAGTTTGGTCTGGATGAGTTGTTTAGGAATCTCATGGCTGGAATACTTTGTCAAGATTATAGGCTTTGCAACATTAATACTAGTAGAAGCACTATCCTTGTTAGCAGTAGTATTGGTTGCAACAACACTATTTCTGTTAGCAGTACTATCTGGGATAGCAGTACTAACAGGTTTCTTTACAATTGGAACCCAAACTTGAACAAAGTTGTTTGCTTTCTTTGTCTTTAAATTACTCCTTGGCTTATTTGGAGCATTTTTATTTGTATTAGCAAACTTGTTCTGAGCATTAGACTTTAAAGGTGCTCTTTTCTCAGCCAATTGATTCCTTCTTTTATTCCTATAACCAAAAGAGTTTTGTGGTTTTCTTTGAAAAGTGACTCTTTGGTTGATAGGGTTGAAATAACAGTGTTTGGCAAGATGATTCAATTTGCCACAGATAAAACAAGGTTTTGGTCTATTGATTTTACTCAAATCAACCCCTTGTTTTTGTGCCCACTGATTATTCCAGTTTCTCTGATTTCCCCTTGGTTTATCATGTTTTTGGGGCTCAGATTTATTGCAAGAACACTGTTTGCAAGGGACAGGATTCACAACTGTGGTTTGCTTATAATGGACCTTCTCAGACTTTCCCTCAGTCTTCTCTATGTCCTTAGACTTGATCCAAGCCTTTCCACATCCCTCATTGGTGATAATGTTATTTTCTAGAGGAATCTCACCACTCACAGTGTTCTTCTTACTCTTTTCATTAAAGTTTTCTTCTTCAGAGTCTGTTTCAACCACCACTTTGTCTAATGGATCTACCTTATTGGTTTCATCAGACAATTCCTTCCTATTCTTGGTCTCTAGCAAGTCTGATATAGGAGGGATGTAATTGTTGTTGTATGGTGGTGGTGTGGTGTTATAACCTATTCCTCTTCTAAGTTTGTCATGGATTTGAGTTTGGAGCAAAGAGTCCATTGCTTTAGAAGCATTGGAAAATTTCTCAATATCCAGCTTGGCTTTCTCAAACTCACTCTTTATCTTCTCATTCTCCTCTTTAGACTTTTTCAGCTGAAGTTCTAGGTCATTCTTCTCCCACTTCCAGTAATTTGTATCATAAGAATGTTGAAGTTCATTGGCTTGGAAAAATTTGATTTGTTCCTCAAAACTCTCAACAATTATTACATAGTCTTTTATATCTCTCTCTAATCTTTTAAGGTCATCACTCATTGTTTGGTTGTGATCCCTGTACCTTTTAACAGTTTCCATACAGGTTTTAGAGCAAAGATTAGACATTACCTCTGTGGGGATTTCTGTGCTTGAAGAATCTGAAACTTTAGCCATTGATGATTTCTGATTTCAAGGAAGAATGATGATTACAGGTTTCTGAGAATACTAGCTCTGATACCACTTGTTAGGATCGAATTCTTAACAAAAATTAGTTCTCAGAAACTAATATCAAAGAAGTTGCGGAATAACACTTTGATATTTAATAAAACAGTAAACAAAACAGTATATGATTAACAAACTGTAAACTTGTATTGAATGCTTGAAGCTACAAGATTACACACTCA
Source organism: Arctium lappa (assembly GCA_023525745.1). Lineage (NCBI taxonomy): Eukaryota > Viridiplantae > Streptophyta > Magnoliopsida > Asterales > Asteraceae > Arctium > Arctium lappa. The sequence continues at coordinate 20,232,298 of CM042050.1, forward strand.
ACCTCAATATTGATGAACAGACTCACCAATACGAATTCTACTTCTCTAGAATTAGGATCTATACCTTGAGGTTGATTTTCTCTCTGTCAATTATTATCAAAAGTTATCTCTAACTATTCTAAACAATACTATATATATATACTGAAGATAAAAGCTAATTACAATTAATAAAATATCTTCAGAATATCTTCCATCAATATCTTCAGCTTCCATGAATATCTTCAGTTTATCTAGCTGTCATCCTTTCCATACAAATCTCCATCTTATAAGCAGTATTAATCTTCAGCAGCATTAATACTCTGAGCAGTATTAACTCTAGCAGTACTAACCATGCTCAGCAGCATTAATCTCTTCAAGCAGTACTAACTTTGAACTAGCAGTACTAATCTTGTTGAACAACATTAACCATCAACTAGCAGCATTAACTAGAAGTATTAACTAGAAGTATTAACTGTTTTCTTCTAGCAGCATTAACTAGAAGTATTAACTAGAAGTATTAACTGTTTTCTTCTAGCAGCATTAACTAGAAGTATTAACTAGAAGTATTAACTGTTTTCTTCTAGCAGAATTAACTTTGTTCCAGCAGCATTAACTACAACTAGCAACATTAACCACAGAAGTACTAACCATGATGAATATTAACTTCAGAAGTAGTAACCATGATGAACATTAACTTCAGAAGTAGTAACCATGATGAACTAGAAGTAGTAACCATGTTGAACTAGAAGTAGTAACCATGTTGAACTAGAAGTAGTAACCATGTTGAACCATCCTTGGCATATTTCAGACCCAACATTCACTTATGACTAAGTGTTACATATTGAGTATGATACTCATATTAGTACCACTTTTCAGGAAATAAGAAGTGAAGAGAAGATGAAACCAGACCAAATGAAGCTAAGTTAGCTGTTGCTCAAAGGGACATATGATATGAACTTTCCAGATGGTCTTACATTAACACTTAGCAAGTGTCATCATATACCTAGTGCTACTAGGAATTTAGTTTCATTTTCTCAATTACAACGAACCGAATTTATGTTTTAGAAATAAATTTTCGTTTTATCTTAATAAATGTTTTATGAAATTAATAGTTGTAATTATAAATCGTTATAACGAATTAAGCGGGGCTTAAAACTGATCTATTTGTGACATTTAAACAAGAAACACATAACCAAACTCCAGGCGAACGAAGAGTTGGAATCATATGATGATTCATATGATATATGTGTATCTTGTTAGTCAATATGACAAAAGAACCTTCAAAGGGTAAACCTTTAAGGGCCACAAGAACTATTAGGAGTTGACCATACTGATGTATGTGAGACTTATAGTTATGTTACAAGATACGGTCATCACTGATTCATTACATCCTACTGATAACTTCAGTAGACATAGGTATGTTTGCCTAATAGAACAAATATAAAAGCTTTGAAATTTTCAAAAAGTTTTAGAATGAAGTAGTGAGTATACTTGGCAAAGGATAAAGATGCTTCGGTTAGATCGAGGTCATGAATATCTAAGCCAATAGATCATCCTAAAGATTTTTGGGATTGTATCCCAGTAGACTCCTCACGGAACACCGCATCACAACGGTGTATCCAATAAGAGAAATAGAACCCTGTTGAACATGGTTCACTCTATGATGAGTCTCATCACTCTGCCTAAATGTTTCTGGGGTTATGCCCTATAAACAATTGCCCAAATACTAGTTTATGTATCAACCAACAAAGACCAATAAAACTCGCTCTCTTAATATAAACTGGGAAGATCCCAAAGTTATCATATTTGAGAATATGGGGTTAAAATGCTTAAGCTAAGCATAAAGCTTTTTGAAAACATGATTCAAAGGTCTGAAAAGTACATCTTTATGTGATATCCAATTGGATATTATTTCTACAGGTCCAGCGAGAACAAAAGTTTTGTTAACGCACCCTGGTGAGTTCTTAAGAAAATATTTTATGTCAATAATCACAAATAGAGACACAGTAGATCTTGAAGGAATTCAAGAACCACAAAGATGGGACGATGGTTGACACTGACATTCAACAAGATGTTGAGCTTTAACAAGTTGTTGAAGATAATAAACGAGATACAAAAATAATCCAAATATCGGATTACTGATAAATGGCAAGATGCCATGAAGACTGATGTCAAAAGCCTCATTCCTTTAAAGGAATTTTGAGCGAGGACGTATACAAGGCTTTAAAACATGAAACCTAAAAGTGCAAGTTGTAAAAATCCATTTATGGACTAGAACAATCATCTCGTAATTGAAATGTTGTATACAAGAAGGTCAGTGGGAGCATAACAATATTCTAGATCCTATACGACATCCCAATGCTTGAAGGTGTAAAATCATGGATTAAGACAGTACTTCGCGATGAAGGATCTAGAAGTGACAAGGTCCTTGGTATAAAAATCTCTCGTAGCAGATCCAAATGCTTAATTAGATTAAGCAAAAGTACATACATTGACAAGATCTTGAAACACTTCAAGATGAAGGGTTCCAAGAAAGGAAACTTGCCAATAGAACATAGTGTACATCTGAGTGAAACTCAGAGTCCTAGCACTAAAGATGACATGAACCGTATGAAGGGTGTTCCCTGTGTTTTCAACCAAATGTTCAAATCATGTACGCCATGTTAATGTATTAAGACCGGACGTCTCGTATGCCCTGAGCATGACGAGCAAATATTAGTCAGACCCAAGTGATGCTCACTGTTTAAACAGTGAACAACATTCCGAAGTATCTGAGAATAACTAAAGGTATGTTCTTACTGTACAACGGTTATGAAAGAGATTTGTGTGTTTAAGGATACACAAATGCTAGTTTCCAAGCCGATTGTAATGACTTGAATTGTAATAGGGATATATGTATTGAACGGAGGTACTATGAGCTATAAGAGCTTACATACAAATCTACTTGTCAAGCCTATGTCTCAAAACAAACATGATGTTCATGTTATAGGTTTGAGGATTTTTATATTGAATAATAATTTTAGTAAACTTTAAAACTTTCTGGAACATTAAAACAGTTATGTTTTTATCTGATATTGCATACTTGGTATGACTATATGCATTAAACATTTATGTGTTCTTTATTAGCATGTTTAAGTATCCTTAAATAAATATGATAATCATATTATTTAGAATTGTCCTTGATCGATTATTACTAGGGGACTAGTAATAAATCAAGATCATTGTGAAGTCTGGTCATAGTCCAAGTTGGAAGTGCACTAGGTGCAACCAGAGTCACATGCGCTTGTCGGTGCACAAGGCGTTGGACAAGACCCACGGTCAGGATCACCTCATAGATCAGTGTTACGAGATTTATATGAACTTAATCTCTTGGACTGTTATCTAACGGTGAATAGTGCAAGTATACACTTATCAATCCGTTGTCGTCTTTTACAAGTAATAAAACGGTAAAATACCGAGTATCGATCCACATGGAAAGGTGTAAAAGCTTAATAAAAGTTTAATAAAAGAAATGATTTCAGATGACGAATTTGAAGAAATATTGTTGGGTGATTTTTAACAACTAATTTGACAGAAATTAATTACTTTAAAAAGGAGCAAGGGTGTAGGGATCCGTTAAGATTTTTGACAATTAAATCAAGTGAAACGTCGTAATTAATAAATATCCAACTATTAGCTTTTCTAAGGCACTTTTTCGAGATTGAGAAAGACTCGCATCCATAGACTTGATTCTAATGTTTCCAAAATAGAAAAAAGTCTAGGCAATGGCACAATCTATTCCTTGTATAAGCTATATGGAATGAAAACGAGTCTCCTCGTATCTAAATAACTCTCTCGAGTATATCTCCATATCATTCAAGTTGCGATGTCACGACGACTTATCTCTAAGTCCGTCACACTTTAATCATTTTCAACAACGATCAATTTGTTAGGAAATGAATTTTATAAAAATAACCTTGAATGAATGATTGGAAATAATTATTAACTACTAATTTCCACCATCAAAATTTGGTTTTAATCTTAACTTTACCCCACACCCAAGCTAAGGTTGTTAGCCTATCATCGCTTGGGGTCCTTGCACTTTTAAAAAGAAGAGAATACGACTAAAAATAAAAACTACTGTAGATTACGAAGATTAAATGAAAAGAACGATGGTAGATTAAAGGTAACAAAAATTATAAATAACGATGACGTAATAAGGCGAAAAATTAAAATGCAATAAAATAAAGACGTAAAATTAAAATGCAGTAAAATAAAGACGTAAAATTAAAATGCAGTAAAATAAAGACGTAAAATTAAAATGCGGTAAAATAAAGACGTAAAATTAAAATGCAGTAATTAAAGGAGAAGTAATAAAGCAGATAATAAATATTGAAAGTTAAATGCTTTATAAAATTAACTAGTCTTCCAAATATTCTCCCAATGATTGGAGAATAAAAAGTATATTTAGAGAGGATTTTTTTTTAGGATTGATGAGAGAATTGTGTGTTTACAACTAGAGATCATGGCCTTTTATAGCCAACCAAAAGATTGGACAAAGCTATTGCCCAAAGGATAAAACAAAAGATCTAATTGACAAATATCTTCCAAGATTTTCTCTAGCTAATGCAAGGTTGGAGGAATATTCTAGGAATATTCCATAAATCCCAAGATGGCATCAAGCTGCAGCAAGCTGTTGTCCCTCTGTTTTTCGGCACACGATATCTCCCAACAAAAACGTCTAGAAGCCAATCTGCAAGCGACAAAAACAATATAAAATCAATGATTCAATGCCCAAGTAATAAAGATATGAGTTTTGCTCAAAGGGTCTTGATTAATTAAATATTCGCTTGCAAAAAGTTGAGATATGCGTTTAAAAATAGAGCATTTAAGTAATAAAATGAACGCATATCAATCAGCGTCATAAGGTGAGTCCTGAAATGGTAAACACTCTTTATCCTCATACCTGAGATGTGCATTGGGATCTAATGCACAAGGAGTGTTATGCTTTGACTGTAACACCCTAAAAATAAGGATAACAAAAATCCGAAAAACGGACATGAGGTATACTAAAATTGCCATAGCAAGAGCCTCCCAAAAAGGGGAATAATACAATTAAACCTGTTTAATCACAGTTGTAATTTAACGTATAAATAAACAACAACCAACTAATCTAATTTCTGCATCTAGAAAAGAGATTACAAAAAGGGGTGTCATCTATAAACCCAATGCTTCTCAACATAGTCCAAGTGTCGTACCCCCAAGCTCTCGCCTAAAGCATCTATACCTGCCTAGGAGTCGCGCTGCTAACACCTGAGATACACATCGACACCAAACAAGTGTTAGGCCAAAAAGCCTAGTGAGTTGAACAAGTAAAAATCATGCCAGAAACAGTTACAATTCTTATCAGCAATTAACAAATAATCACGTAGATGTGGAGTCAACGGGAGCGACCCATATCTCCAATCCGGTTCACCCAAAGAGGCAATGCACCTTGAAGCCACTTTCTCTGGCAACCCAAAGGTCCGACACGCACCGGGGACTACCGCCTTTGGAAATTCCCCGACGGCGGAGGTCTAGGTACATAGGAGACTACCGCCTTAGGAAATTCTCCAAATGTCACCCACCTACATTCCTATAGTGAATCACATACTTGGTTTGTCCACATAATGCATTTAGGAGGTCTCAAGATGTAATTCCATCCGTAACATTTCTGATATTCACTAGGAACACACTATTACCATCCTACTCATGTAAATCCAACATATACATAATATTCATCCAGATACTTCGTGAGGATATAAGGTCGCCAAAAAGGCATTCCAAGAAAAAATCATCAACATACCAAGGTATACTAATACTGAACATGGTAACTTTCACATACATAATCCATAGGTAAAAACCCCCAAAATACTTGAAACATTAAATATGAACGTTTGAGATATGCTTTGACATTAACAAGTAGAAGATAATGATGTGTATCTAGTTTTAACAAAAGATTAGTAAACTCACAATCTAGGTTTTTGACCAAAACCTAGAAAAGATGAAACCCTAGCTTTTGAAGAAGATGAGACTTGAAATGAAGAGGAGTAGCTTGATGAGAATCTTCGCTAGTTAAGCTTGGATGAAGCTTAATGATCAATAAATGATCCTAAAAACCCCAAACCCTAGGAAATAAATGAAGTAGGTGAAGAAACCCTAAAAATCGCCTCCAAGAAAGTTCTTCCGTTTTTTGTAAAGTGAAAGTGAGAAATGAGGTATTACTTCCTATTCAAATAGCAGACTGGACCACGAGGGCGATAGTGCCAAGGGCACTATCGCGAGTCACAATCGCGAGGCTTCCCCCGCTCTCGGTACAACTTTGGCGATAGTGCCAAGGCACTATCGCGTGGCACAATCGCTGGCATCCCCCAGCCTACGGTACCTCTTCGGCGATAGTGCCCTCCGCGATAGTGCCAGGGGCACAATCGCGGGGCACTCAAGGCAGTCCGAAAACTTAACCGAAAACGATAACGAGCACCAGGTTTGAACGATTAACGAAGGTAACTTAATTATATGACATTTAGACATAATAATGATCATAAAATGCACACAAATACACCTATTCTCATATAGCGAAATAAATGCATTTAAGAAAATGAGATACTTACCTTGCGAATTTCCGGGTGTTACATTGACATAATCTAACATTACCCTTAACCGGGTAATCATAAGGGCTATGTTAGGTATAACATGAATTGTGTAGTTAGTCATGTACATGCAATATGGGATTTGCTCTTCTCAAATGAGAGAGATATTTTTTGGGCCCCTCGATTACATAATTTGATTTACATGCATGAACAAGTGGATTAGTTGGACTAATGGTACTTGTATAATCAAATATGTTGGGATCGAGAAACATATTCTCTGAACAATAAAGGATGAGATAGATCTATGCCTTAAGTTCAAAACAAAATACCGTGAAGCAAAAGGATAATGAATGATTATACTATATGATTGATTGGATCAATCAAATTGCTCGAAGGTAAAAGCACATTTACATAGCCTTGGGGGCGGTGACGTGTTGCTAGACGCTTACCATCGTCTGAGTTACTGTGTATCGTGTGCAAGTGGGAGAATGTAAGTTATTATATGCTCACGACATGTGTCACACATAGATACTGCTGAGGAGTATGTAAACCTATAGGGTCGCACACAAAAGAATGCGTTTGTTTCCATCTCTAGAAACCCGGATTAAATCAAGTTGATTAAGGTAATAATTATTCTTAAAGAATAATTATGAAAATATGTGTTAAACTATAATTATGATAATTACAGGGTGAAAACGTAATTATGTTAATTACGGGGTATTATCTGTAATTATATATATAATTATATTTAAAAGATAAATATATATATATATATATATATATATATATATATATATATATATATATATAGGGTCAGGTTCAGGGGAAAACCTCAAAAAAATGGAAAACTGAAGAACACCCTGGTAGCCCTTCATCTGGACGGTATGCACTTGTGCATACAGGTAATTTGTAACATGTACACGTGCATATGCACAAGTGCATAATGCACTTGTGCATAAAAACCAAAAATCAACATAATTTACCTGTATGCACAAGTGCATATTGTCCAAATGGAAGGCTACCAGAGTGTTCTTCAGTTTTCCGTTTTTTTGAGGTTTTCCCCTGAACCTCCGTCTGTATATATATATTTGAATTTAAATTTAAATATTACAAATAATTACTAAACCTTATTTAATCCTTAGTTGAGTTATAGTCTAACTATAATTCTTCTAGTATAAATAAGGCGTTGGCTAAACCTTTTTCTCAAGTGGTTTGAAATTAGAACTAGCCTTTCAGATAAATACATAAAAGAAACTTTTTCTTTTCTGTAAAACACATATAGATCTAGGGGTTTTGGGCTAGCACCCGGTGGATACGGAAAACGTGTTCGTGTGTGGACTACCAATAGAGGAAACCTGCTTTGGTTTCTTGGTGCTCCATTCCAATCCCGACTGATCTACAAAAGGTACATATTCTAAACACCATATGGTTTGGTTTTATTTTGATTAAATGCATCATTGGATCCGGTTGGGTTTTAAATTTTAGACAAGTTTTCTATTTAACTTTGTAACCAAAATCCTTTTTAATTTCCGCTGCGTATAACGGTTACAAATTATCTTAAAACCCTACAATACCTTTGTTTTGTTTTTTCGATTTCACGATGTTTCGCGCCGCATCGCACGTAACTATATCTATATCTTTATTACTATATTAAAATTCTAAAATAGTTATACAGTTGTTTTGAAAGCCATTTTTAACTCCCCACATTCCCCTTCCATGATTCAATTAAATTAAAATTCAATGTTGCATTTACCACCCTTTCAATTAATTATTTAATTAATTTATATTTCTTGTTTTTTCATTTTTAACACAAATAATCGTATGAACTAAAATGCAATTAAAAAATACGTTTTATTCTTGTTATAAATTACACCATTATTATTTGTTCGTCAATATTTTTAAAATAGGTTTGTTTTTTAATATTTATTGATTTAGTAGTATTATATAATATCTTCTGAATGATGTACACATAATAGATAAAAATGCATACCAAAATAATTCAGAGTTGATGCATGATTCACATATATGTGCACCAAACGACTCAAGCACCATGTCTTCATAGACTAAGTATCGATGATGACGAATATTACAAACTTAACATGAAACATGGTTGCCATTTTGATTTCGAGATGTTTCGCGAGTGGATACATATTTTTGTCAATTGTTTTTTCGATTTCACGATTTTGAATGATGTCAACTCATTATCTCCATCCTATTAGGGCTTTGTGTACAATTATTTAAAATTGAAGGTATAGCGTATCTGCGTATAAGATTTAACTTTTGTGATTTGAAAAAAGTTTGTGAAGTTCGGAATAAATTTCATTTCAAGTTTATTTAAGTTTTCTCTTCCCAAAGTTTTGAGAAATTGGGAATTTGATATGTTGCACCAAGGTTTTGTGCTATAATATTTTACTTAATTTATGTTTGATATTGTGTGCCTAATCATTTGTGTTTTGTATATTGAAATTATTATGATATTGGTGGAAGATAGATTCATTGTTAAAGTACTACATTTTGGATGTAGCATAGCAATTAGACCTAACTATAGATGAACGATATTTCTTGTTGCTCTTTTTCTTTCTAAATTTCCAAATTTTATAGGGAATGCATATGAGAATCATATTCCCACTTCATATGGCAAGAGAATGATGATTTTCATGATTACATTTCTTTTGCCTCTACATTAGTGATGGCCAAAAATCAGGCTCGGACCAGGCTGGGCCAAAATGGGCTTCGGGCCCAAACAGTGAACCCAAAACCGGGCCAATCGGGCTTCGGGCCGGGCCGGGCCGGGTTTCACCCGAATATGTGTGGCCCGTTTAATGTTGGAAAAAAACGGTTATAGGAAAACCGGACCGGGCCGGGCCCAAAACCGGGTCGTGATCGGGTCGAGCATTTTTCCGTATTTAAAAAAAAAAACAATTTATTTATATAATAATTAATTACTAAGCTTTAAAAATTAAAAATTGGATTGGATCACTAAAATACACTTTAAAAATACGTTTTATTTATAATAAATCACTAAAATACACTTTAAAAATACGTTTTATATATAATTTTAAGTTACAAACTTACAATACAAGTATTTATAGGGGTTTGGGGGGTAAAAAATACAAAAAAAGGTCAAAAAATGTATATAAACGGTAACATGACGACTTTTTTTTTTAAAGTGTGAATCGGGTCGGACCGAGCCAAAAACCGGGTCGTGAACCGGGTTCGGACCGAGCCTGGCCGGGCCGACAAATCCTCCAAAAACATGAACTGGTCCGGCTTTTTGGGCTTCAAACCGGTTTACTACTGGGCCGGGCTACCGGGCTTCGGTTAATCGATCGGGCCGGGTCGGGCCCATTTGGCCATCACTACTCTACATAGATCACTACAGAGTTCTGGTGCTAATGCTGCAAAATAAGTCAATAACTGGAAAATGTTAATTCAAGCTTACATTAGTTTTTATATATATATGGTCCCTTCATTTGCTAACCACGATATTGGTGCTAACCGTGCTAACCAATTTCCGATCAATCAAAAGCTTCTGAGAGTTTATGTCATTCACTCAATGCTATTAAATCTCAAAGGGTATAATTGGAATTTTACAATTTTCGACAATTTAAAAATTTTACATATTTTAAGGAGATTTTTAATTTGATAGTTATCCAATTTTTAAATATAATATTTTTAAATTTTCGGCCATTCAAATATAATATTTTTAAAATTTTAAAATTTGGTAGTTATCCAATTTTTAAATATAATATTTTTAAATGATAATATTTTTAAATTTTAAATTTTTTTCATATTTTTAAATTTTAAAATCGGTAGTTATCCAATTTTTAAATATAATATTTTTAAATTTTCGGCCATTTAAATTTTCTCCATATTTTAAGGAGGTTTTTAATTTGGTAGTTATCTTAATATTAAATATAATAATTTTAAATTAAACTTGGTAATTTCCTAATTCACGTCACATTTATCTTGTTTCCATAGTTCAAAGATTTTTTTAAATTGGTAGTTATCTTTATTTTGGAATATAATAATTTATTGTTTCTAGCGTATTCAAAATGCATATATGCACATCAATGCTTAATAATTTGAACAATGCACACATGCACAGAAAACAAAAACATTTTAAACATTAAAGTTTGAAACTTAACATATAACCATAAGCACATATGCAATCTTAAAAGATGCACAAATGCATATATGCACGGGTTGCATATATGAATATACAATTTACATCGAACTGCATATATGCACATACTGCATATATGCATATATGCACATACTGCATATATGCACAGATTCACTGTTCTAAATAACCCTATCGGCAACCTCGTGGCTCTGCGAATCCGCGTATCTCGATCTATTCGCTACAAAGCAAGCAATCCCCTGAACCTCGAGCTCGGATTTCAGCCATTTACATAACCGTATCAAGTTCGGGTTTTGGTCGTGATATCCTACGTAAACATAGCAGCTCCTGAGTTTTGCATTCGCAGGCGATACCGACCCTTTTGCGAAAGAAATCCGAGGTACCGGAAACGAAAACGAGATACGCGGTGCTATCGGATTGTTATCGGAAGACGGTAGAGGAACACAGTTGACGATTTTCAGCTTCGTATCGTCGGAAAAATCGCATCTTTCCGACATGGGAGTGTAGGAAGTGCTCGGGATATCGTCGTTGGGGGACCCACAGTAGGATACCAGTGTCGATGGTGAGTAAATGAAGTCAGTGTGGTGGTGGCGCTGGTGGTGGTGGTCGAGGGCGGATTCGGGTCATCTCCGGTGGCTCTCGGAGATATGTAAGGTGACTGCAGGGCGGAGACGAAGGTGGTAGACGACGGCAATATTAGAGACGGAGAGTTTTATGGAGATGATGATGAAATTGAAATTAAAATTAAAATTAAAAAGGATAATTTCAAATTAAAAAGATAACTCCCAAAAATAACTAACTGCATAATTTAAATTTAAGATTCTCCCTTATTTCATGTCGTGATTATCTTCAAAATTAATTAAAATAAATTTCAATTAAAATATAAAAGGAAATGTATTTTGACCGATGTGCGTACATGCATTTTATTTTTATAAACCGTTTTTTATATTTTATTTTAATAAAAAATCAATTAATTGTGGACCATTGATCTCATCAATCTATGGTTGAGATTGATTAGCACGGTTAACATCAATGTCACGGTTAGCAAATGAATGGGTCTCTCTCTCTCTCTCTCTATATATATATATTTATATATATATATATATATATATATATATATATATATATAATTGTTGTTACCATTCTGAAACCATCGTTTCCAAAGTCAATAGTTTAGATGATAACTATGGTAGAAATGATACACCCTATCCCTAAATACATACAATGTTTTATCAGCTCCACGGTTTAAGAAGATTTCTTAGAATTTATTAATGAAAATATTACAAACTTTTATACAGAAAACAGACTTTAAACCTAAACACCTTCAAGAGGTTTGAAGATGAAAAAGAATAAAACCTAAAGTTCTAGAAAGATGATGAGAGAAAAAATATCAGATCAAAAGTAATTTGAAAAGTTGTCTTCTCGATTTTCAGCTGAAAGAGTCAATATATATTTTCTCTATTTGCATAAAAGCCCTCTTCAAAGTTATATGATATTGCTCCGCTACCCTTGAACTTCCAAATAAAGTGAAACGCAACCCAAGAATAAAACCATTATTCAGTTTAGTCCTTTAACTCCCTGAAAATACAAAACAACTCCAATAAGTTAATATTGATGACAAGATTGGTTAGATCATATATATCTTTCAACACCCTCCCTCAATCTTGACATCTACATATCTAACATATTTAATTTAGAAATGAGATAGTTGTGTTGATTAACCCCAAGAGATTTAGTAAAAATGTCAGCAGGATTTTCTGTTTTCAATAAACCAGAAGCAATTTTATCTCTTATTTGATGAATATCAATCTCAATGTGTTTAGTTCGTTCATGAAATACTGGATTATTAGCAAGTTGTATTGCTGATTTATTATCACATTTTAAGCTTACTGGAAGCAAATCAACTAAATTTAAATCAGCTAAAATACTAAGAATCCATATTATTTCACAAAGAACAGATGCCATGGCTCTGTACTCGGACTCTGCTGAAGAGCGAGAAACAGTCGCCTGTTTCTTACTTCTCCATGATATCATAGAATTACCCAAAAATAAACAGTAACCAGTAACAGACCTTCGTGTTGATAAACATTTTCCCCAGTCAGCATCCACAAAAGCAGTCAACTTAAAATCAAAATTAGAACAAGCAGAAAATCTTACACCCTTACCAGGAGACGCTTTCAAATATCTCAACACACGAAGAGCTAATTTTAAATGTGACTGACGTGGTGAATGCATGAACTGACTTAGACATTGAACAACAAAAGATATATCAGGTCTAGTAGCTAATAAGTAAATAAGTCTACCTATTAACTTTTGATAACCTGTGAAATCCTTTAATGGAGGATCATTTTCACTAGACCGAGCATAGTCCGTGACAATCAAATTCATATCCATTGGAGTATTAATTGGTTTACAACCCAAATACCCAAAATCACTTAGAAGCTCAAGACAATATTTTCTTTGAGACATGCAAACACCATTATCAGTTTCCAAAAATTCAATACCTAAGAAAAACTTCAACAACCCAAGATCTTTTATTTTGAAATTAGATTGTAAGTAATTCTTAACCTTTTGAATTTCTGTATTACAATTTCCAGTAACAATAATATCATCAACGTAAACAAGAAGAACAATAAAAATATTATCAAACCTCTTAGTAAACAAAGAATAGTCACTAATGCTTTGACTGAAACCACAACTAATAAGACAATTTGATAATTTTTCATACCACTGGCGTGGAGTTTCCATATAGAGATTTGACTAACTTGCAAACACGATTATCATTAGGTGAAAAATATCCCTGAGGCAAGCTCATATAGACATCTTCTACTAAGTCGCCATATAAGAAAGCATTGTTCACATCCAGTTGATATAAAAACCATTTATTTTGAACAGCTAAAGCTATGACGCACCTTACTGTAACCATTTTCACTACAGGTGAAAAAGTTTCTTCGTAATCTAAATGTTCTCGTTGACTATAATCTTTGGCTACAAGACGAGCTTTATATCTTTCAATTTCACCATTTGATTTATATTTAATCTTATAAATCCATTTACACCCTATGGGTTTTCTACCAGGAGGTAATTCAGTTAAAATCCATGTACCATTTCTATACAAGACTTCCATTTCAAGATTCATGGCATCAACCCATTTCTGATCCTTACTAGCTTCAAAAAAACTTTCAGGTTCAAAAGACTTGTTTAATGAAGAAGTGAAACAAACATTATTAGCACTAAGAGAACAATAGTTTACAACCTTTTCTAATCCATATTTAACTTTACCCTCAACAACATAATCCTCAAAACGTTTTGGTAAATTAGAGGGACGAGTTGATTTTCGAAAAGAAGAAACATTTTTTTCAGAAACATTGTCCTCAGAAGAAGACCCCAAATGTTCATCATTAATATGTTCAACATCAGATTGTCGAACACTCAATCTGGGAAAGTCAGCAACTCGCGACTCACTAGCAGCCTCAGTACTACCAGGATCATTTGATCCGGCAGCTCTGATTGAATTTCTCGATACAGTACTACCAGGGTCTATGGACCTGGCAGCTCTGACTTGACTACCAAGATTGTCACGGTTACTAGTATCACTTGAGGAATCAGAATTATTTTCATTTGAAAGGTTCATCCTAACTTCATCATTGGACACACCAGAAATCACATCATCAGATTGCAAAATAATAGAATCAAAAAAATTCAAGGAATTTATACCACTAGAGTCAGTTGAAGACTGATCTGAACTCATCTTAAAAGGAAATATGTTTTCGTAAAACTTAACATATCTAGAAACAATTATTTGCTTTGAGTCTAAACTATATAGTCTATAACCCTTTTTTGAATTTGAATATCCCAACAAAACACATTTTTCAGAACGTGAAGAAAACTTATCAGTAATATTAGGCTTTACAGCAAAACATAAACAACCAAAGTTTCTAAGATGAGTCAAAACAGGAGCAAAACCAAAAACTAACTCATATGGACATTTTCCATTTAAAACTGAAGAAGGAGTGCGATTAATAAGATAAGTAGTTGTCAAAATGCACTCATTCCACATGTTCAAAGGAAGATTTCCTTGAAACATTAAAGATCTAGCAACATTTAAAAGATGTCGATGCTTGCGTTCAACTACCCCATTTTGTTGGGGAGTATAAACACAAGTTGTTTGATGTAAAATCCCTTTAGTCTTAATAAACTCACCTAGTCTGTTGTTAACGAATTCAGTACCATTATCACTCCTGAATATTTTTACATGTTTCCCGAACTGAGTAATCAGCAAACTGTGAAAAGCAATAATGTTGTCAAAAACTTCATCTTTGCTTTTCATCAAGTAAACCCAAACAGACCTAGTGTAATCATCAACAATAGTTAAAAAATATCTATATCCTTATTTACTGGGAACACGATAAGGTCCCCAGAGGTCCAAATGAACTAATTCACCAAGAACCTTAGAAGTATGATTACTAGTGACGAATTTATCCCGGGTTTGTTTAGCTTTATAACAAATGTCACATGGAACAGAACTATGATCATTTTCAAGATTAAGAGTTTCTTTTAAAACTCTTAGCACTTGATCAGCTGGATGACCTAGCCGACTGTGCCACAACTGACGAGATATACAACAGATAATAGACATATTAGATTTATTTACAGAACTTCTACTAGCACCTTGAGAATTAAACTGGTCAAACAAATAGAGACCACCTTGCTCACTACCAGTCCCCACAATTCTCTTTTGAAGAGAACCCTGAAGAAGGTAACACTTGCACTCATCAAATCCAACAAAAATTTTACTATCTCTAGCAATTTTATGAACAGATAACAAATTAACACGAAAGTCAGGAACAACAAGCACATCAAACAAACTAACTCTATCATTTAGTCTGAAATTCCCAATTTGATTGATTTTAGCTTCTTCTCCATTAGGTTGAGTTACCTTAAGGTTTAAGTCAGAAATATCAAGAACATTTTCAAGGAGAGAAGAGGAGCAAGTCATATGTTGATTTGCTCCTGAATCAATAATCCAACCGAACTGGGAACTAGAAGAGTTAACCATATTTACAGATAACATACCTGCCATATTGATAGAAATGGGGTCTGTTTGCTTTTGATCAAGAAGGGCAAGTAACTTGTTTATTTGATCTTCAGAAAGAGAAGGAGAAACATTCTGACCACAACCAGAAGTATCTGTGGTACAGACATTACTAGAAGATGGCTTAAAACCTTGATTAATTTTGGTCTTAGTAAATTGGAAATCTTTAGGGAAGCCTATCAACTTATAACAACGTTCTATAGTATGCCCTGTTATTCCACAATGTTTGCAAACAAAAGGAGATTTCCCAAATTTTTTCTTGTCATTAGTTTTTCCAAAAAAAGCAGTGTGTTGACCTCCCTTGGTATCTGAGAATTTAGTCACACCTCTGTGTGATTCCTCCCTAGATACCAAAGAGAAGGCAGTCTTAACAGAAGGTAAAGGATCTGTTGTCAAGATATTACTCCTAATATGGGCATAAGTATCATCCAGACCCATTAGAAACTGCATAAGTTTTAACAACTGATTGTGTTTCAAGAAATCATGGGAAGCGTTACAAGTGCATGAAGGCAATTTGACCAAAGAATCAAATTGCTTCCACAACCCATTTAACTTGTGATAATAGTCAGAAACAGGGGATCCATTTTGTGAAAGAGAATTTATTTTCTGATGTAGATTAAAAGTCACAGATCCATCAATTTTATCATAAGTTTCCTTTAGTTCAAGCCATACCTCAGAAGCTACTCTAGAGAAAACTTGACTAGCAAAGAGATCTTCAGAAATAGAGTTTAAAATCCAAGATAACACAACAGAATTGCACCTATCCCATTGTTTGCCCAAAACATTATTATCAACAGGTCGAACAACCGTACCATCAATGAAACCAAGTTTGTTCTTAGTTTCCAGAGCCAAAACCATAGCACAAGACCAGACTTTATAGTTATCCGTGCCAGTGAGTTTTAATGTTAAAATCGAAGCTCCTGAAGTGTCACTAGGATGGAGGTAAAGCGGATCTCCAAAGTCCAGTTTTGCGATCAAAGATCGGTGTTCTGGCTCTTTGGATGCTTCAGCTCCAGTCATAGTGGCAACAGCAACAGAAACAGAAAAAAAAACACACAGACAAAAAAAAAACACCTAAAAGGCTTTTGAGGCAGGGTTCCTTGCCACTCGAGCGGTGGTAGGTCAAGCCAACCTCTTAGTTGTCTAAACAAAAAAAAACACACACAGAAGGAAGGAAAGAGGACACTTACAGTGCAATACTGAGCAGAGAGACTAAACGAACTTACAGAGCAAATTTAATAGCAGCCGCAGCGGAAGATAAGATGATGAAGCAGACCTGTAACAAATTTAGCAGAACAAAAAAGAAAACCACATCCACAGAGGAGCCGCAGGAATAACCTGAACAAACTAAACTGAGATCGATGGAAAACTCCACAGATACTCAGATCAACACAAACAAACACTCAGATTAACACAAGAAAAGAAAAAAACACTATCTGAGCCTTGAAAGCAAACAAAAAACAAAAAGAACTTGCGGTGAACTTATACACATGAACGAAAGAACACTTAGGAGGAGTAAATGATTCTTCAATGAATCAGAGGAAATAGATAAGATCCAATGATCATATCTGTGATTCACGTCCTTAAAAAACACTCCTCAGTGAAAAAAAATTATTTAACAACTGATTAACGAAAACCACGATGATAAGGAGACAATGAATGAAAGCCGAGTAGATTTGTTCAAAGAACAATAGATCTAACTCGATACCGATCTCTAGACCACAGAGAATCGATGAAAAATTTGGTACACGATCTGATAAACTCAGATCCAACACAGGATCAACAATATAAGAAAATAAGGAGAGACGAGAGATTTATGACCAAGGTTGTTGGACAAGATCTAATAAGATCAAATCCAAAACAAGATCGTCACTATAGAAGTATAAGAGAGATGAGATCTTATGAAATGAAAAAAAAAACACACAATCTTTGAACCAGATCTAGAAACTTCAGATCTATAGATTGAATGTCGAAACAATTTTGAAATGAAAAGAGAAAACAAGATCTCAAAAGAACGAATCAAAACTAGCAGATTAACTAAAACTCATATTCGTTCTAACAGTAAGGAGATAACAAAGGAAGAAAACGATTTACCATTTTCATCGCCGAAGGTGAAGGTCTCAGGTGCAAATCAAGCGAAGCAGCTCTGATACCATCTTAGAATTTATTAATGAAAATATTACAAACTTTTATACAGAAAACAGACTTTAAACCTAAACACCTTCAAGAGGTTTGAAGATGAAAAAGAATAAAACCTAAAGTTCTAGAAAGATGATGAGAGAAAAAATATCAGGTCAAAAGTAATTTGAAAAGTTGTCTTCTCGATTTTCAGCTGAAAGAGTCAATATATATTTTCTCTATTTGCATAAAAGCCCTCTTCAAAGTTATATGATATTGCTCCGCTACCCTTGAACTTCCAAATAAAGTGAAACGCAACCCAAGAATAAAACCATTATTCAGTTTAGTCCTTTAACTCCCTGAAAATACAAAACAACTCCAATAAGTTAATATTGATGACAAGATTGGTTAGATCATATATATCTTTCAACAAGATTGTTAGACGATTGGTCATATTTTCAATATACCCCTCAATGATGACAAAACATCTAAATTTTTTGGACCAAAATCAATGTTATTGGTCTCCAAGATTAATAGTAGGAAAATTGACAATTTTTGGATTGGAGCTTTGCCAAAGAGGAAAAAAAAAAGTTATATTTATTTTGGGATGGAGGAGATTATGAAATTTACTATTGATACCAATGTTTTCTTAAATTTAGAAATAAATTTATGTTGTTTCAGATTCAAAATTAACTTGTTTAACCACAGAATTCAAATTGTATCACTAACTTACAAATGATAATATAAGTATATAACATCTATTATGTCTCAATGTTCGTGTTATTCTAAAATATGGAGCCATACATCCGGTATTCATATTCCTTGTTGTCATAGATGAGAATAAAGAGCCAAACATTCAGATACAATAGGTAAAAAGACCATCATTGGTTAAATCTTATGTCCATGTAAATAATGTATATCACTGTCTCACTGGTAACACTGATATTCAACATTTTGTCCAAATTTAATTTTCTCCTTGATTCTACTCTCTACCATTGTGTTTTCAAGGTAATGACGTGTTCCTATTTCTGAAAAATTGATGGATGTTGTCAGTGATCTACTCTTGTTAGTAGGAGAGATAAGAAAAAGTATTGTCTAAAGGGAAAGTTGTTGGTGTCCTTCGCTTGATTTTTCATGATGCAAGAACGTATGAAATGGATGAGAATTCAAGTATTATTAGGAAAAGTCATATTCTTCATAAAATGACTGATTGTGATTATAACTCATTCCATTCTAAAAGAGTGTGATTATTAAGTACGGTAGGTAGTGAATCATCAATCTTGTTTTCGACCAGAGTGTTTGTTATATTTTAAAGATATTTTAGACATCTTTGTCAGACCATCGGGTTCTGAAGTTTTTTGGAATTTTAATTTATATTGTACTGTGCTCTTTTGGTATGTGTTATACATAAATATATATATATATATATAATTTTTCTGTTATATTAGCTAAGGAAGTCACTAGATAATTGACCCCGTTCATATTTGCAGCATTTAGGTTATCACAATTGGAAATAAAAAAATAGGGATCAAGATGCTTCGCGACGCATCGCGCGCATATATGTAACTAGTGTGTATAAAACATGTTTTAGTTTTATAAGAGCATCTTCAACAACTTTGCTAAAATATAAAAAATTGGGTTTTTGTTCTCTAAACCTCTCCAACAGCTTCGTTATCTTGTTTGTTAAAATAGAGAAAACTTGAAAAAAAATTAAGTTTAAAAATTCTCTAAAACTTGATGGTTGGAGAGAGAAATAATTATTTTATTTAATAATATAAGTTGTTTTAAAATGTATAAAATAACAAATCTATTGGAGTTGAATGTAATACTTTTTAGAGATTTTCATTTTTGATTTTCTATTATAGCAAACAATATAGCAATGTTGTTGGAGATGCTCTAATACTTTTTTTTCCCTTCTTGTAAAACTGAAGCTTCAAAAATCATACTACACTTTCGAGTGGTGAATGAATTAAAGGTTCGTCTATCAAACGTACAATAGTTGTTTTTTCAGGGGTAATATTCTTGGTTATCAAAATGGATTAATGGTAAGAGTTTATTTTTTGATTATTGTCTTTTGCTTATCGGGTAAGATTTTCGGTTCTTGTTAAGTTTACCTGGTAAGATAACTGAACTGGTAAATGTTTAAACGGCTCCTAAGTTTTAAAAACTCGTAGATTTATCTAAATTTAAATTATATTAAATATATTTACTTTCTTAATTAAACAAATTATATATAAAAAAAGGAAAAGTTCATAAAAACTCAACAAACTATTCCATTTTGATTGATTAAGTCTCTGAACTAATTTTTTGAATGAAAAACCATTAAACCTTCTCATTTTAAATGATTAAGTTATTGAACTATTTTTTTGAATGAAAAAACCATTAAACTTTCTCATTTTGAATGAAAAAAACATTAAATTTTCTCATCTTTAATGATTAAGTCCTTAGACATTTTTTTCAATAAATTAAGTCATCAAACTTCTAAATATTGATTACCTACATCATTTTAACCCAAAAAAACTAATTGTACCCGATTATCTTTTAATTCTTCCTCTTTTGATAGATAAAAAATAGATAAAAAAGAGGGAGATCGATGGCAAGACCAACAACGTGTTAGGTGATATGGAAAATGGACAACGTTCGGGCAACCGAGAGTGTTGAGGCGGAACGATACGATTGTTTGTGAGGGGTTTTAATGGCGTAATGTTTGAGAACGGTAAAACTGATTTAGATCTATTTATACTTTAAACCCTTCATAATCAGTTTCATGTATCTTTAAAAAAAAGGTAACAAAATTTTGGAAGTTTGATGATTTATTTATTTAAAAAAAATGTTTAGGGACTTAATCATTCAAAATAAGAAAGTTTAATGTTTTTTTTTTCGAAAAAATAGTTGAGGGACTTAATCATTCAAAATGAGAAAGTTTAATGTTTTTTCATTCAAAAAAATAGTTTAAGGACTTAATCATTCAAAATGATATAGTTTATTGGATTTTTTTGAACTTTTCCTAAAAAAAACATGTATTTTATTCTTTTTAATCACAAGTATATTTACATGCGAGTATATTCATATAATATTTGTACAATATTTACAAGTTATTGTTACATACATACAATTCATTAATATGTTGAGTTTTATAAAACTAAACTTTGAACAATATTTATACAGTAAACTACTCGTTTCAAAACAATACAAATTTATAAAATAGAATATCAAAAGAGGAAATACATAAGTGTTACCCTATACATTACACATCCACACTTCTAATGTATAAAAGAATGTGGAATTCACAATTTTTTGATAAATCTCCAAAACTTTTTATGTAACACCCCAAAAATTGGGATAACAAAAATCTCCGAAAAAAAGGAAATTTGGTATTTAAATTAATGTCATAGCACGAGCTCATCCCATAAGGAGAAACAATAAACGCTTGTTAATTACAAGTTTGTAATAAATAAGCAATGAGGGAAAAACAACCCTCTAATCTAAATTCTATATAGGAAAAAAATTAACTCAAGTTGTTCTTCAAACTCCAAAACATGTCTGCTATAAATGGGCGTCCCAAAATATTCCCAAGCTCGCATCCAATAACAAATAATCATTTTAGGTGGTCGCGCCACTAGAATCTGAGATACACATCAAACCAATCAAGTGTTAGGTCAAACGAGCCTAGTGAGTTGAACAATAATCATGTCATAAACATTTAAATCAATTATAGACGAAAAGGTCCATACAGGAATCAATGGGGGAGACCCATCACACCAATGAGTTTCACCTCAAGTCAATGTACCTTGATGTTCACTCGCATAAGCAACATCCCGAAGGCCCGACACATTTGAAGACTACCTATCAGACATTACTCCTAATGGTGGAGATCTAAGTGCATACCGTCATGGTGTCACCCTAAGACTACATCCTCCTAGTGCTTACTCATGGTTCATCCAATATACATACAATATTCATCTCTATACATATTCCATATCAACAAGATATATGTATAAGTCCTCACATAGTTCCAATCTCATTTTAGGTCTAATCCAAAAATATGCAAGTTCACCAATATTACCCACCAATCCCATGATAACACACAATCATGATCAACATATTGCCAAAAATAATCCCATCAAAACTCACATAAAGAATATTAACCAAAACTTCCAATAAATGCCCAAAAGTATAAATTAGGTCAAACTTATCAGATGATCAAGGTTAAAGCTTAAACATTAAATAAAAGCAAGTAGCATGTTAAAATGTATATCTCATTTGGAAATGTTTGATAGAAACTCGCTATCTAGGTTTTATAGAAAAACCCTAGAAACTCGCAAGAAACCCTATAAGTGAGGATGGAGAAGAAAGATGCTCTTGAAACTTGAGATCCTTGGTTGAAATATTTGATTGAAGAAGTTTAACTCTTGAAATAAATGTGGAGAGGATGACTTGGAGGATTTTAGGTAGGGGTGTTCAAAAAAACCGTTGGACCGTTCAAACCGGTCGAACCAAATCAAACCAGACCGTTTTTGGCGGTTTAGGCGGTCTAGCGGTCCGGTCTGGTTTGAAAAATCGTCAAACCGGGCGGTCCGGTCTGGTCTGCGGTTTGGAGGTTTTTTTAGGCGGTTTGGACCAAACCGACCACCAAATATATATATATATATATATATATATTTTATATACATCTTTATATCATGTATTGTTTAGCCCAAATATCCAATTTATCTTTAGACTTAAATATATACAAAAAAGGCCCAACGATAATTTTAAATCGCTGTGGATTTTATTTGCACTTTGCATATTACTTTTTTTTAGTGTTTTGTCTTGGGATAGTTTATTAACTTTTGTGGACTTTGTCAACATTGTTGTGGACATTCTTTATTTCAAATGAACTAAAACTAATGAAACTTTATATTCAAATTTTTATATGTTTTTTATGTTTAAACATTAAAGCCCACTAAAAGGCCCAAACCGCCTAAACCGCGGTCCAACTTGACCGGTTTGGGCACTTGATGTCAAACCGCTCGGTTTGAAAAAATCAATAAACCGCTACTAGCGATTTGGTTTGTGGTTTGAGGGGTTAAAGCGTCCAAACCGGACCGCGAACACCCCTAATTTTAGGTATGCCCTTGAGGAGTATTTAGTGAAGAGAGAGGTTTGAAAGAAAATGGTTGAAAAAGTAAATGAGAAGTGTGATTGAAATCCCCTTTTAGATTGTCAGGGCGAGCGCGCGGTTCGTGGTGCGATTAGACCCGCGTGGAGAGGCGCGCCAGCCTTTGGAATCTTAGGCGAACAGAGCCTCGCGCGGTTTGTGGCGCGACTCCACCCGCGCGGGGCACTGTTTTCTTCAATTCAACCAGAAATTAGGGTGTTACATTTTCTCAATATTTACATTTCGAATACTTTTTAGTTTATTTTTATAAATTATGGTTTCTTTGACGATCTCATTATTTACGATATGAATAATTTAAATTCTCAATTAATAATGCATTTCATCTGTGTATCTTATCAAACTGTTCTTTAACATTTCATATTTTTCCATTGAATTTGTAATCAAATTGCAAGCTAACCGAATATTTCATTAAAATGCAAATACAACTTATATTCTATTTTATGGTTTATGTTAGTTATATGTTATTATTGATAAGTTTTAGAGTAAACTCCAACTTTGGTCCCTGAGGTTTATTGATTTCTTTGAAAGAGGTCCCTATGGTTTCATAATTCAAGTTTACATTCCCAGGGTTTGGATTTTGCTCTAGAAATGGTCCCTGACCTCTAACGACGTCAAAATGGTCCGTTAGGGGCAGGGGCATTTTCGTCCAACCATATTTTTGTCCCTCTTTTGCAACTTTTCTATGTTTTTTTATTGTTTTTTAAAACCCATAAAACTTTCAGGGACCAACTCTGTAAATTTAATACAATCACCCCCTTCCCCATTTTTCCGGCGATAACTCCATTTTCTCCGGCGACATCTCCGACAACATTACCGGCCAAAATCAAACTCAAACACAAGTGTTTCCTATTTTTATTGTATTTCACAAATCAAATGACAACAATAAGAGACATAAATATGTGTTGCTAATGAAGCAGATGTATAACTCAATGCATTTATATATGGAGTTCAAGAGGTGCAAGGTAAGGAAACCTATGATAACATTCAGACATAGCATTACTAGCAGCCCAACTCCAACACAGAAGATGGATAACCACACAAACTAAATACCAGCAAATATTATATCGATTTGACGATATGGTTTTCCCTTCATATTCAAACAAAAGCTCACAAACTAAAAACACAAATAACCCAAAAAAGCCAAGAAACATATGATAAGAACCAACATTAACAACACTCTCAATCGTCGGAGAAACTTTTTAGGGGGTTTAATCTATGATTCTTGGTGGGTTTGGTTTCAATTGATCTGCCTTTCAAGTTCTTGATGTTTATCAATGAAATTGGTGGTGTTCTTAGTATATGATGCTAAAAGTATTGAATCATTTTGAAGATATAAATCATAGAAAACCATTAATTAATAACCATAAATTAACACTAACTCACAAATATGAATCTCAATCAAAACCCAAAATCATAAATGTAAATTATAAACAATACATCAAAACCCTGGTCTAAACAAATCCATCGACCTACAAAAATCAAAAACCAAAACCTTGAAAATCTATCGACCTGTAAAAACCAAAAACCAAAACCTTGAAAATCCATGGATGTAAACCAAAGCTTGAACTTGCTTTCTTGCTTTCTGCTCGCCAAATACATTCATCACAACTTCTCCATTTTCAGGTTTATCTGGTCTAGGAAAAATGAACCCACTGGTATTGTTATTATCATCATCCTTAGGTGGCACAAATACTGACCTTGACCCAGTATCATAACCCCAAATAGCTGAGAAAAAAAGATCGATTGCTAGGGCTAGGGCTGTGTTTTGGAGCAGATGAGGGGAGGTGATGGACGAAACACAAGGACGACAAGGACGAAATGGGTTGACCGGAGACTTCGTCTTCTCCGGCGAGTTCATCTTCTCCGGCAAACGACGATAAACGAATCGAATTTTTTTGAGAGAGATCTGCGGTTTCATGGAAGATTTGGGGAAGAAATATGGGTTTTTGAAGAAATATGAGTTTTTGGAAGATCTGTCGTAAACAGGAAGCAGAAGGAGAAGAAATATGGGTTTTTGAATTTTCATTTGATATTATATTTTGTTTTATATTTTTATTTTAAGTTTTATTTTTCTAATTACATTGTTGTCCTTTTGTTTTGATTGTTTTTACAAATATAAGAAAAAACTAAAGAGAAGTGCAAAAAGAGGACAAATACATGGTGGGACGAAAATACCCCTGACACTAACGGACCATTTTGACATCGTTAGGGGTCAGGGACCATTTCTAGAGCAAAATCCAAACCCTGGGGATGTAAACTTGAATTATGAAACCATAAGGACCTCTTTCAAATAAATCAATAAACCTAAGTGACCAAAGTTGGAGTTTACTCTAAGTTTTATGTTTTCCTTTTTTTTATAATTTCTTTTTCGTTGATGCTGTTATTTGGCAAAAGAAAGGTATATAGAAATAAGAGTAAACTCCAACTTTGGTCCCTGAGGTTTATTGATTTCTTTGAAAGAGGTCCCTATGGTTTCATAATTCAAGTTTACATCCCCAGGGTTTGAATTTTGCTCTGAAAAAGGTCCCTGACCCTAGCACCGTTAAAAAACTCCGTTAGAGCCAAGGGCATTTTCGTCCAACCATGTTTTTGTCCTCCTTTTGCATTATTTTTGGTTTCTTCTTAATATTGTATAAAATTATTAAACTTTGGGGACCAAATATGTTAATTACTCTAATATATATATATATATATATATATATATATGTATGTATATATATACACACACACACAGAGAGAGAGATAAATTAAATATCCCTTCAAAACCTCCATATCCACCTGCAGATTCATTCATCACCCTTTTCTTAAAATCTCTCTTGCAAATCCATCTTTTTTTGTTCCTTCCTGACTTGAGTTTTTGGTTTTCAATTTCGTTAAAAAATGAAGAAATTTTGAGGATTTCTTCTCAACGTAGAGTCTTCTCGCTAGCGTCGGCGGCGGGGTACCGGCAGCTAAACCCATCAACTAAATCCATATCTAAACTCAAATTTCCTCGATGCTCTTTTTTGCCTAGAGAAGTTTTCTTCTTGTTCCAACTCAAAACACAATCTAATCCTTGTTATCTTATGACACCTTCATCTTGTGGACCTTTCTTTAGCCCTGTTTAATCATTTCCCTTGACCTTCTAAATTTATGGTGACTCTCTAAATTTTCAAGGAACCACAACTGGTACCTATTTATATCTCATTTGCAATAAAGTCATCCTTCCCATTTGATCTATGGTTTTCTCTCCTCAATGCTCAATCTCACTTATTATGTGCACCTTAAACTCATCATCATTTGTAGATCAGTTTGAATCCAACAATTGATTCTTTAGCTTCATAATACCCTGTCGATGATGCCAAGATGGGTGGTGGTGTCGTGGTTATGGATTTTGATTTCAAAGAGCCATAACACCTGTCTTGATGGAAATCGTTGGTCCTGTGTGTCCACGATTGTCTTGATGGAGATCGTTGGGGAGGGATAACAACGTAGGTATATGAGGGGATGTTTGGGGGTCGTTGTAGGAGATAGAGATCGAAGGGGTGGTGCAGGAAAAAAGGAGGGGAAGGGTGGTGCCAGAGATATCGTCGGACACCCAAATCGATTTTTTTTAGAGCTTCAAACTCGTTGTTGGAGATGGGAGTAGCAAGAGACCGAGATGAGAGGAGGTAGGGCCAACGATGGAGTTTTGGCCGACGTTGGAGTTTGGCCGGCGATGGACCAAATCACAAAGGACGATGGTCCCTGTGTTTTACAATCACACACAAAAAATATGTATATATATATATATTAGAGTAATTAACATATTTGGTCCCTAAAGTTTAATAATTTTATACAATAATAAGAAGAAACCAAAAAGAATGCAAAAGGAGGACAAAAATGCCCCTGGCTCTAACGGAGCTTTTTAACGGCGTTAGGGGTCAGGGACCTTTTTCAGAGCAAAATTCAAACCCTGGGGATGTAAACTTGAATTATGAAACCATAGGGACCTCTTTCAAAGAAATCAATAAACCTCAGGGACCAAAGTTGAAGTTTACTCTAGAAATAATTAATTTGGTGTTTTGTACGGGTTATATATTATCGTCTGTTGATGTGTTTTTTCCTGTTTTATTATCATATACGAGGTGGGATTAATGCCCGCGCGTTGCTGCGGATGGAAAGAAATATTAAGACCATAAATTTGAGCATGACCAATTATGAGAACAAAACATTTTTTGTCTATTAGCAGCATGACTATAATTTACAAAATGCCCTATGAGGATGATGTGTGTGTATGATAGGAAGCGAAAATAAATTGGCAAATGGTACATTACATCATTAAACCTAAAAAAAGTTACATTGTTATTAAACCTAAATTAAATTATAATAAAAACATGAATTAAACAAATTTTACATCATTATTAAACATAAAATAAATCATGATAAATTACTTTATTAATAAATAAAAAATTGGTGCGTGAATCACCTACGACTATGTGCTTGGATTGATGGGGAAGACGGAAGGTTTTGGGTTGGAGAAGACACAGTCATTGAGATGCGATGCATGTTAAGGGATCTTTATTTTATGCTTATATAATAAAAATAATTTTTATAATATAACTTTTATTTATTTAAATTAGAAAATGAAAAAGTTATAAATGATCGAAATGTCATTTACTTAACGGTCAGGAGCTAATAACTTTTAGTTTCGAGGACCAAAACGTTACGCAAATGCAAAATCGAAAGTATATTTTGGAATGAACAAATTATGGGGACTAAATCCAAGAGGAAAATAAAACTATAGGAACCAAATATGTAACTCTATAAACATAGGACTAAATCTAACAAGGAGGTAAAACCTCAAGGACCAAATCTGTAATTTACTAAAAACCTACCAAATCTATAAGTTACTATTCGTCATTTCTGTTAAATGTTAATATATATAATTTGATAAGCATGTATACAATTTGTATTGCTTGGACAATGTTATGTGTGAATGTATACTATTATTTTATGTTGATCAAAGTAGACTATCACTTCAACATCTATATATATCTAAGAAATGTTTATTTGGTATCTAAACATTGCAACAAGTTACAATAATTCGTTTTATTTATATAATTTATTATCTTTATGAATCAAACTTTTATAGTGTCTTCATTAATTACATGTAATATGTAATATTTTTTTCTATCATATTCAACATGCACCTTAGAGCATATCCAATATATTCTTCATGGTTCAAATCCAGACGTTGTCAAAGCTCTTGTGGTCATGAATGTTCACCTGCGATGACTTCAGGCCATTCATGGTCGCTCGGGGATTAGTCGGTGCTTTTAAGCTGGTTCGAAAACCTACGGTTACAAAAAAAAAAAACTTAAAATCTCTAAAAGAAAAATATGTTCAACTCCAACAGATTATCCATTTTTATATTACAACATTGATTATATTATTAAAATATTACATTCACATGTTATCTTTCTCTAAAAATTTATTTCCAAATTTTACTATTGGTGAGGAATATAAAAAGGTATTTTTTCTCTCACCCTAATCATTTTTTGGGATGTTATCCAAATCGGAGAATTTTATACCATCTCTCATATTTTTCCAAAATGATGGAGCAAAAAACATGACAAAAATTTCCAAAATCTCAATTTTTTTTTTCCATTTTGGACAATCTAATAGATGAGGAGTGTTCAAATGCAACCCCTTTACATGGTGTAACTCCTCTATCCACCACTCATTTTATTTTATTTTTTTAATTAAAAAAATATTAAAATAAAATGAGTGATAGATAGAGGGATTGCATGGGTTACACCATGTAAAATATTGCATAATAACCTACATGCTATTGTATCTCACAAAAATGCTCCATATAAACATTGTTTACTCAAAATTTGCGTTCACTTACCTTTTACAACCAAAATCATTATTTAGACTCTTACATTAATATCTTAAAAATTCATCACTTATCGGTATACAATTGTAAAATTAAACGAAATCAACATGTTACATCTTAACTTCTCAGTTTAATTTCTATCAATCAATTTCATCACCACCTAACGCGTAGCATCACACTTAGTTATTTTGTAGAGAAAAATTCCCCCATCATCAACTGTCAATAATATATATTTAAATTTGTTTCCTTTTCAAGTTTATCAATCATTTACTTTAACCTATCTCACATTTAAGTCCGCTATATTTAGTTATCCCTCGTTACAAACATGTTAGGAACAGTTATATGTGTTCATCTTCATCTTCAAAATCTTGTAGTCTTTGTATCTTAAAAAGTCATTCAATCCAACTTAAAGTCAAAAATTATGACCTTTCAAAGTAACTATTAATATGATTATGAAATTGTTATAGACATTTGGGTTCCTATAGTTTAAAAAGCATACATATCTTGAAAACTAAACAATTTATAAAAACGTATACGAGTTACGAGTCTAGAATTATGTCTTCGAAAGTCTATTACCAAAATAGTTACGAACATGAGTACGGTATTATATGACATGTTACGAAATGGTTACATCTACTGGATATCCATATTTTACGAGCATGTCAATATTGAAAAATTACACAACTTAAAAAAAAACCCACCTCCATATGAGTTATGGGTCAAAAGTCATGTCACCCTGAAGTTTACTTCAAAAATGGTTTGAACGTTATTATGAAAATGTTATATGCTATGAAATGGTTACGACCTTCTGAATCCTTAAATTTTTACTAACGTGTAGATTTGAAAAAGAACAACTTAAAAAAATATCGAAATTGTTAATACATTTACTGTTAACATTGTACCATATGTACTCAGGGGCTATTTACCAAATGCTTACCCGGATAAACGCTTACCAATAAAATTTAATACTATCACTTAGCGGGTAAAATTTTAGTCCAACCAAACGGTATCGTATGCAACAATTTTCCCGATAAGCGCTTACCGGTAAAATTTAAGACTATCACTTACTTACCGGATAAGATTTTAGTCCACCAAAATGGTATCGTATGCAACAATTTTCCCGGTAAGCGCTAACCGTTGTAAAGTCTTCGCCATCACTTACCAGGGTAAGACTCTTGGTCTTTGCCTTAGCTCTTACCACTAAAATTCTTGGTCATTGTTATATTCATCCATAAGATAATATGACTTAGTAAGTGTTTACTTGGATAAACATTTGGTAAATGGTTGTTTTAGGAGGAAAGGGATGAATGAATAAAACTACCTCTTTTTATAAACATTTTATTTGACGGTGTTAATAATAAAGAAAAGTAGAGAGACGTGACTCGTTAATTTTTTAAACTAAAAGGGACCAAATCTACATTTAAAACTAAAAGAATAGAATAATCATCGGATCTTAATCAAGTGCTAGAATGGGTTTAACCGACTTTGAAAAATCTTGTCTAAAATCTAGATGCAGAAGCGGATGTTTCCCCAATCCCAAAATCTCATAAACCAAACAACGATTGGGAGAAATCTGCCATTAATTTTCAGAACAAAACAAATAAAAACCCTTCCTCTCTTTCTTCCTTCAATATCTTGTTGATTTCTTGATCGATCATCTCATGGTTTGACTTTGAGTTTTATCCAAATATGGAGGAAGAATCATCATCATCATCATCATCACCACCACTCCTTATGGAGGATTTCGGTCAAAAGGTGGATCTCACCAGGAGAATCAGAGAGGTTTTGTTGAATTACCCTGAAGGGACTACGGTTCTCAAGGAACTCATACAGAATGCTGACGACGCCGGCGCCACCAAGGTTTGCCTTTGTTTGGACCGTAGGTCTCATCCTACCACATCCCTCTTATCCCCTACGCTCGCCCAGTGGCAAGGCCCTGCTTTGTTGGCCTATAACAATGCCGTTTTCACCGAAGATGATTTTGCTAGTATTTCTAGGATTGGTGGAAGTGGTAAGCAGAGTCAAGCTTGGAAGACTGGTCGTTTCGGGTGATTTTTCTACCAACAACTTACCATTCTCTCTCTCTCTCTCTCTCTCTCTCTCTATATATATATATATATATATATATATATATGTTACTTATGATTCATTATGTGATTGTTATATTGCATTGTTATTTGTTTATTTTCTTTGGTTACTAACAAATGAAACTATTTGAGCTAAAAATGTTCAGATTGTTTGTTTATGTGAACAAAGAAGTAGGTTGGATGCTTGATAGTATTGAAGCTACTTTGCTTTATCTTCCCCATTTATAGTTATTATATTTCTCAAGCCTCTTTGAGGCCTTAGCTCATCCACGATGAAGAGATGATCTGTATGATGAAATGCCAGAATGAAACCCAGGAGTTAATTGAATTGACTTTTCTGCTAGCAAAGATACCATTGGTTGCAAGTGGGTTAGCTGAATATATGGCTTACTTGCTCTTTTCTGAAGGTTCGGTTAGTGGCAAAGGGTATTCTCAGACCAATGTTGGGGAGCATTGATGAAATATCCAGTCTAGTGGCCAAAACGACATCCTACCATCTCATTATAGCTTAGGTTGCGATGCATTATCTGCAGTTGTGTCAACTAGAATCCAAGAATACGTTTCTCAATGCAGTTGTTGAGGAGGATGTATATATGCACATTTAGGTGGAGTCATCTAGAGTATGTCACTATGTTATCTATAACAATCTTTTATGGTTTGAAACATGCTCCTTGGGTTTATGTTTTTTGTTTCTCTCAAACTTTGGAAACTTTTGGGTAGATTCATAGTGTACCTGACTAACTCTATTTTTTTTTTGAAAAATAGAAAAAGGATAATATTGTTCTTCTACGTGGATCACCAGATCTACGTGTGATGACATAAAAGTGATTGTTGTACTAAAGATTCTTGTCCATAAGGAGCTTGACCAAAGACCTTAGCAGCCTTAGTTATTTCCATGTTTTCCAAAAAAAGGCATATTTCTTTGCCAAAGAAAGCATGCCCTTGACATTCTTGCCAAGATTGGTATGTTTTTTGCATACATATTTTTGCAAGCTGGGGGTCTTCACAACTGCTCTACTTTTTGGGGTAGAGGACAGGTTTCATACATCCCACCCCCAAATTTGATCTTGAAGGTCTGCCTACATCTCACCCCTAGACCGCACCTCTGAGGTGGGATATACATGGCTCGTTTGGTTTGGTTTTACTAGGATTATGGTAGGGGTTGGTTTGAAGCACTAAATAACAAGTTGTCTAGAAGCATTTTTGAGTACAAGGATTTTAGATTAAGTCAATTGACTCATCCAAATTAGAGGAAGTCTAAAGCCAATCATAACATGGATTTCAAGTTAGAGAATCAATTAGGGGTTATTAATATGGTAAATATGTATGGCACAAGGTGTTTAAGGGGGTGAGGAGAACGTGGGATGGGCAACTTAGGATGGACGTGTCGGCCTTAGACATTTCCGAGGACATGATCTATGATAACAGTTCTTGGCCAAGTTCTTGGCCAAGTAGGACTTGGGTAGTTGAATAGGTGTAAGGACTCTAGCTAGCATGGAAGGGAATACATAGGTGGAGCGTGGGATAGGGGAGGGTCAGGGTCAGGGAGCTAGTGGACAAGTATTCTGATAAGCCACCCATTATATTCACCTATGTAAGAAAAGGCAAGTCCACTAATTGATTGGGGGTAATCTTGCAACAAGGGAAGGATGTCATCCAGCAGATTTTTAGCTAATCTAATCACGTAATAAAGGAATGTAGTTGTCCCCTTTGAATAGGACAATATTTTCCATTTTTGGTTTTCTTTTTATTATAAATAAAGTAGCAGGGCTGGAGTAATGAGGGGGATTTTTTTTGTAATACTTAAGACTTGGGAGAGCCTC
This sequence comes from Arctium lappa, assembly GCA_023525745.1. Classification (NCBI taxonomy): domain Eukaryota; kingdom Viridiplantae; phylum Streptophyta; class Magnoliopsida; order Asterales; family Asteraceae; genus Arctium; species Arctium lappa. The sequence continues at coordinate 20,265,173 of CM042050.1, forward strand.
CAGCCTCTCGAAAGCTGGTGATTCCTTTTGTAAGCATTTGATTTCAGTTAATCATTCAGCTTTGTTTACCTAGTTTGCATCAAATTGGTATCAGAGCCGGTGAGAAACTGGGAAATGACTCGCAGCGCAGCATCAAGAGTGGATGACCTTGAAGGCAGCGTCGGAGCCGTACAAGCAGAAGTTGGTACCTTGAAGGAAGATGTCCAAACAGTAATGAAGCAACTCGAACTGCTGATTAAATTGCAGGAAGAGGCTTCGGGAAGAAACGGCTCGCCCACAGGCGATGACGGTAGTTCGTTGAAGGATCGACGATCAGAAGAACGAGAAGGGGGCACACCAGAGGCGGCAAACAGGCTATTCGCCGTTAGGGGGAGAAGGCTGGAAATTCCGACGTTTGATGGTATCGACCCGGATGGTTGGATACTACGAGCAGAAAGGTACTTTGCCCTGAATCGACTCACAAGGGAGGAACAAATCGAGGTAGCGGTGATTGCCTTTGAGGGTGACGCTTTGAGGTGGTACCAGTGGGAACACAAACGTCGACCCATAAACCGCTGGGAAGAGTTGAAGCAGATGATTCTCAGACAGTTTCGGTCAATGGTAGAAGGTACATTGTGTGAACAATTTCTAGCCCTAAAACAAGATGGATCCGTAAGCGACTATAGAAAGCAGTTTGTGTCTTTGGCCGCACCGCTGGACGGTATTTCTGAAGAGGTATTCTTGAGCCAGTTTGTTAATGGGTTGGACCCAGTTGTGCGGGCCGAACTTAGACTGCTAGCACCGGTCAGTTTGAGTGAGGCGATGGAGGTGGCATCTCGTATTGAAGAAAAAAATAGGGTTGTGAGTAAAAGTAGAAGCCAAGGAGCTTTGGTTGGGAAGAAAACCGCAAGTGGAATGTTCACTCCCGTGGACGCCGGGGCCAGTAAGTCGGTTTCCACACCCGGAAAAATGGGGAATGAATACCGGAGATTGACAGATGTTGAATTGCAGCAAAGGAGGTCGCAAGGGTTATGCTACCGTTGCGATGAAAAGTATGCCCCCGGGCATAAATGCAAAAGAAAGGAGGTCAATGTGTTGGTAGTTCAGGACGGTGAAAGGGGTAAGGATGGCGAAACAAACGATGGTGAAGAGGAAGATACTGAAATTGATTAAGAAGAAGAGGGCCGGAAGGTGGAAGTTCACTTAAATTCTGTGGTGGGCCTTACCAATCCTAAAACAATGAAACTAGAAGGCTCAATTGAAGGACAACGGATATTAGTGCTCATAGACAGCGGGGCCACACATAATTTCATCGCTAAGACCCTCGTCGAACAATTGAAGCTTCCTATAACCAACACCGAATCGTATGGAATTACCATGGGTACTGGGGCTTCTATAAAAGGTGAAGGAGTGTGCCGAGGTGCCAAACTGCTTGTGCAAGGGATAGAAGTGGTAGAAGACTTTTTGCCTATCGAATTAGGTAATTCCGATGTGATACTAGGGATCCAATGGTTGGAAACCTTGGGAGCTACTTATACGAACTGGAAGACGCAAGTAATGAAGTTCAAGATAGGCAGTGATTCTGTCACCCTAAAGGGGAATCCGTCACTGGGAAAGTCCTTAATATCCATGAAAGCAATGGGCAGATTGTTGAAGCAAGAGAAGCAAGGATTGTTGGTCGAACTAGGGCTGTTGGGGACTAAAGAATACCACAAAATCGACTGCCCGGAAGAGTTAAGACCTATGCTTGAAGAAAACAGAAAGGTGTTTGATGTTCCTGTTGGTCTACCACCAGAAAGGGGTAAAGAGCATGCTATCACACTGAAGGAAGGAAGTGGAATAGTGAATGTACGACCCTACAGATATGCACACTACCAAAAGGATGAAATTGAAAGACTGATCAGAGAGATGTTGGATGCGGGAGTGATCCAACACAGTAGCAGCCCATTTTCCAGCCCTGTATTACTAGTTAAAAAAAAGACGGAAGCTGGAGGTTTTGTGTGGACTACCGCGCTCTCAACAAATGTACGGTACCTGACAAATTCCCTATCCTTGTAATTGATGAACTGTTGGATGAACTATATGGTGCAGGGGTGTTTTCCAAACTGGACTTGAAGTCCGGTTACCACCAAATACGCATGCGACCCGAAGATGTCTCAAAAACGGCTTTTCGCACACACGAAGGGCACTACGAATTCCTCGTTATGCCCTTTGGACTAGCCAATGCACCTTCTACTTTCCAAGGGTTAATGAACGAGGTATTCAAGCCATACCTTAGGAAGTTTGTGTTGGTTTTCTTTGACGACATCCTCGTATACAGTCAGAATATGGAGGATCATATTGGACACTTGCAACAAGTTTTTAATGTCTTGCGTAAACACCAGCTGTACGCCAATGAAAAAAAATGTGAGTTTAGGCAGCCTAAAGTGGTGTATTTGGGGCACATCGTGTCAAGCAAAGGGGTGGAGATGGACCCCTCAAAGGTGCAGACTATGCAAGACTGGCCAATTCCCCGAACGGTAACCGAGTTGCGTGGGTTCTTGGGACTTTCTGGCTACTACAGAAAGTTTATCGCAGGTTATGGTAGAATAGCTGGTCCTCTGACCGATCTGCTAAAGAAAAATCAGTTCAAGTGGGGAAGTCAAGCAGATGCCTCTTTTCAAGAATTGAAAACAGCCCTATCGACAGCTCCTTTGTGCTCCTTTGTTGAGGCTGCCCGATTTCACATAGCCTTTCGTTGTAGAGATTGATGCGTCGGGATTCGGGTTAGGAGCAGTTCTGATGCAGCAAGAACGCCCCATAGCCTATTTCAACCAGGTGTTAGGCTCTCAAGCACGACAAAAATCGGTCTACGAAAAGGAGCTGATGGCCGTAGTCTTGGCTGTTCGGAGATGGCGACCGTACTTACTGGGCAGAAAATTTACCATACGCACAGACCAACAAAGTTTAAAATACTTGATGGAACAAAGGGTGGTAGAACCAGAATATCAACGTTGGGTGAGCAAACTGTTGGGGTATGAGTTCGACATCGTGTACCGAACAGGGAGTAGCAACCAAGTTGCTGATGCCCTATCCAGAAAACTACCAAGAGTAGAGTGCTCTGTCATGGGTGGACCACAATGGCGACAATGGGAGATAATTAAAAAAGAAGTTGAGGGTGATCCACTGTTGCAAAAGATCAAAGAGGACATCAAAGCAGGTATTGACACCCACCACGGTTTCTCGATATACAATGAATTGTTGTTATACAAAGGGAGATTAGTGTTGTCCCGAAAATCGGCCGTAATACCCCATCTCTTCGAAGAATTCCATGGCTCACCCATTGGGGGTCACGCAGGGGAAGAAAGGACCTATCAACGTGTAGCATCTGAGGTGTTTTGGGTGGGAATGAGGAAAGACCTGGTGGAAATGGTAAAAGGTTGTGACGTATGTCAGCGAAATAAATACTTGGCGGGATCACTGACAGGGCTGTTACAACCTCTCCCTTTACCCCAGAAGGTGTGGGAGGCCATTACAATGGACTTCATTGAAGGACTACCAAAATCAATGGGTATGACGACCATTCTGGTCGTGGTGGACAGGCTGAGTAAGTACAACCATTTCTTAGGGTTAAAACACCCTTTCTCGGCAAAAACAGTGGCAGAGCTATTCGTTAAGGAAGTGATCAGATTACATGGCATACCAGAATCTATTATCACGGATAGAGGTAAGCTATTTCTAAGTCAGTTTTGGAAAGAAGTGTTCAAATTGCAAGGGACAAGGTTAAATTACAGCACGGCGTATCACCCCCAGACAGATGGACAGACTGAAGTAGTAAACACTGGAGCAGTATCTCAGATGTATGGCATCAGATCGACCGAAAGAGTGGGGGAAGTGGCTGTGTTCCTCATACCACTCTGCCCTCAAATGCACTCCCTTTAAGGTCTTGTATGGGAGGGACCCGCCAACGCTACTGAAGTACAAAGGGGCAGCAACGGGAGTTCAGGCCGTGGAACAGATGCTAATAGAAAGAGAGGAAATTCTGGACGGGGTCAAGATGCATCTACTGAAGGCACAACAACACATGAAACAACAGGCGGACTTGGGGAGGAAAGAGGAGAATTTTAAAGTTGGAGATTTGGTTTTCTTGAAACTACGGCCTTACCGTCGGAGGTCATTGGCTACCATTCATAACCAGAAGCTGGCTGCCAGGTTTTACGGCCCATATCAAATAATAGAAAAGGTGGGACAGGTGGCCTACAAGCTACAATTGCCAACTACAACGAACATCCATCCGGTTTTCCATGTGTCCCAACTAAGGCGTGCAATAGGAGCAAGTATCTCCTCACACAATCTGCCTCCACAACTCGAGGACAACATGGAGTTCAGAGCAGATCCTGAAGCGGTTTTAGATATAAAGCGAGACAGCGCGACAGGTCAGTTAGAAGTATTAATCAAATGGAAGGGTCTGGAAGGTTTTGAAGCAACTTGGGAGGACCATGATGCACTTGATAAGCAATTTCCAGGTTTTCACCTTGAGGACAAGGTGAGACTTTTGGGGCGGGGTATGGATAAGCCACCCATTAGATTCACCTATGCAAGAAAAGGCAAGTCCACTAATTGATTGGGGGTAATCTTGCAACAAGGGAAGGATGTCATCCAACAGATTTTTAGCTAATCTAATCACGTAATAAAGGAATGTAGCTGTCCCCTTTGAATAGGACAATATTTTCCATTTTTGGTTTTCTTTTTATTATAAATAAAGTAGCAGGGCTGGAGTAATGAGGGGGATTTTTTTTGTAATACTTAAGACTTGGGAGAGCCTCCAGCCTCTCGAAAGCTGGTGATTCCTTTTGTAAGCATTTGATTTCAGTTAATCATTCAACTTTGTTTACCTAGTTTGCATCATATTCATAGTCATATGATAGTTGGAGGGATGTGTGTCTTTCCTTATATTATCTTTGTTTTAATGTGCCTAACGTTCTTTCTGTTTTAATGTGCCTTTTTCTTCTTCCTTTCTTCTTTATTTGTTGTTTACTTTTAACTAGTCTTAGTTCTTATTTCCTTTTCGCTCACACTTCTGCACAAGCCAGAGGTCTTCATGGTAACAGTCGCCTTACCCTTCACGGTAGAGGTCAGTTGCATACAACCCAATACATCCCACCCCCAGACCATATTTTCGAGTGTGATATACTGTGTTAATTCGGTTTGGTATTACGTTTCATTAATTCGGTTGGTAGCATAGCAGGAACGGGAGATCGGTTAGGATCGTCTTGATAAATGTTCTTCTTTGGGTGGTGATATGCATCATAAATGCCTTTTGGCTCTAGTTGAAATTGTAAGGGAAATTTTATGATGGTGACAGGTAAAAACGTTTGTATATAAGTTTAGCATTGCAGTAATGTGAATGTTGCATTATTTGAGGGTTAGCTTCAGGCCCGATATTGACATTCTATAGGCCCTGGGCGACATGTGAGAATTGGCCCTCGATAAGTACGATAAAAATTTCAATATGTTGTTTTTATCATTAGATTAACAACGAATTTAGAAAATACTAATATTTCATATAAAACCGTTTTCCGAGTATTCCTAGACGTAATCAAAAATTATTTCTAGATTAATATTATTTTATCATATCATTTTTACATAGCACTGTAAATTTGTTCTACCATCGAACACATCATATGATATACCTTTAATATAGATTGACATCATTTTGGGTCAGAGTTTTGACTATTCAGAGTAACACTTTATGTTAATGAGTGTAAATCAGTTGGTTTTCCATGTCACCTCATGTTAATGTTTTCATCACCAATTAAAATTTAATTTAGGGTTAAAACAAACTTTTTATTAACCATCAATCTTAGAATCTAAAGTCCATGTTGGTAATAGTTTGAGATCTTGTTCTTGTTTTAGAGATATGAGTCAATATTGTATGAAGTTTTGGAATCTTAAATATAGATATAAGTTGTATCGTCTCATTTTGTTGGTAAAATAATTTCAAAATGTATGAGTTTTCTTAGTTAATAACAAGAAATCTACTATATTCTGATACAAAAATAGAATTAATGCAGATGCAAGGGTGGATGTAGCATGTAAAAGGTGGGGGGATGAGCCCCCATTAAAAAAAGATTTTTATCTAGGTTAAAAGTCATTTTTTAAACTTCCTATCATAGTTCCTCCCAGTAATTTTTCGTCTGTGCCCCCACCAACCAAAAAAGTCTCTTGAAATAAACCAAAAAAGTCTCTCGAAATCATCCAAAAAACCGAAAAAATCCCTCAGAACCGTGGAATTAGGCTAAAGACACATCACACGATTTTGCGGGCCTTTAATCTACCTTAAAGGTGCCTCCACTAGGCAAACATCATGGATCTGTACAGTACTGATGGAATAATTAAAAGAGTTGGTAAAAAATGAATGATGGAAAATATATCAAGGTTTGTTGGACAAAGTAGTTTTATATATTAGTACTGAATAAAAAAACTTAGAGAAACAATAAGCAAATAAGCAATATTATAAAATGAACGATCAATGAACTTTTTACATATTTTATTCTCGAATTTAATTAACTAATACATGTTTGGGCTCTTAATATAATGTTAAATTCTTTTTGGTGACCTATTAGATACTTAAAAAATTTGTGTCTCTTTTATTTACTAGTTTTTTTAACTACTACTATATATATTATATAGTATATACAAAAAAAATTGGGTCCCTATTTCTTGTGGGCCCTGGGCGTGCGCACGGCCCTGGTTAGCTTCTTATGAGAGCTTACATTAAGGCTATAAGCTAAATCTGTAACAAGTCAACATTTGCCTGTGAACTTTAAGAAATGCCATCTCTAATATATATGCTTGATCACAATCCTCTTCTTTCTTCCAGTTTCCGAGTTTCTTGATATTTTCTCTTTTGCACTGTACACAGTTGTTATTGTATTTAACTGTTAATAAATTTAATTATTTATCATTAATTTTTAACTAATTGATCATTGTTTTTTGCTTTGCCACCACATTGTTTGTTAGGGTTGGCTTCAACTCGGTGTACCATCTGACTGATTTGCCATCTTTCGTTAGTGACAAATATATAGTGCTGTTTGATCCTCAGGGTGATTACCTTCCAAATGTATCCACATTAAATCCCGGGAAGAGAATCGAGTATGTCAGTTCATCAGCCATCTCTCGATACCGAGATCAGCTTTCTCCATACTGTGCCTTTGGTTGCAACATGGCAAGTTCTTTCCCTGGAACTATATTTCGTTTCCCTTTGAGGAATGAGGAGCAAGCATCAAGGAGTAAGCTCTCAAAGCAAGCCTATTTGGCAGATGATATTTCTTCAATGTTTGTTCAGTTATATGAGGAAGGAGTTTTCACGCTTCTATTTCTAAAGAGCGTACTTTGTATCGAAATGTATGTATGGGATACAGGGATGCCTGAACCTAGAAAAACTTATTCCTGCTCTATCAGCTTGGCAGATACTGATACTGTTTGGCATCGCCAGACACTTCTGAGATTATCCAAGTCTATCAATTCTTCTGAATATAAGATGGATGGATTTTTGTTGGATTTCTTGAGTGAAGATATAAGTGGAGACCAGTCTCAGAAGAGGGTGGATACCTTCTACATAATGCAGACGATGGCATCAGGATCCAGCAGAATAGGTTCATTTGCTGCAAGTATGTCCAAAGATTATGACATTCATCTACTACCTTGGGCTGCAGTAGCAGCATGCATCTCAGACAATTCGTCCAGGGTAATGTTCACTTCATACTGTAGGTTAGACTACTGTTTCTTTCCCTTAGGTGTATAAAATTCAGATTGTGGGGATCAAGTGTACTGGAATGTGTGTGTGTTTGTTTTTCCATTAGTTCCTGTATGATTAAGCTAAGTTGTTCCTTGCTGTGCTGAACAAAATGTCTAAATGACAAAATGACCATTTTACTCTTACTGTTTTTTTTTCCATCAACACCTAATGAATTGAAAGAATACCCATTAAGTCATAAACAAACCACCTCTAACTATGTCTTGTTGCTGGAATTTTATTTATTTTATATTTTTGTCTGACAGGGTGATGTCCTTAGAGATGGCCGGGCATTTTGTTTCCTCCCCTTGCCAGTAAAGACTGGAATGACTGTGCAAATTAATGGATACTTTGAGGTGTCATCAAACCGTCGTGGCATTTGGTATGGAGCAGATATGGACAGGAGTGGCAGAATACGTTCTCTTTGGAACAGACTTTTATTAGAGGACGTTGTCGCATCTTCATTTGTTAAGTTGCTGATTCAAGTGCAACCTATCCTGGGTCCTACCAATTCATATTATTCTTTGTGGCCTACTGGCTCCTTTGAGGAACCATGGAGCATTTTGGTGGATCATATTTACAAGAACATTGGTGATTCCCCCGTCTTGCATTCAGATCTTGATGGGGGGAAGTGGATTTCGCTACTGGAGGCTTTTCTTCATGATGATGAGTTCTCTAAGAGTAATGACCTTAGTAAATCTCTTGTACAGTTGGGATTGCCTGTTGTTCATTTGCCAATTGCCTTGCGAGATATGCTTTTGAAATTTGCATCTAGTGTGCGGCTGAAAGTAGTGACTCCTGATTCAGTGCGCAATTTTCTTAGGAAATCGAAAGGTATTGACAGTATAAGCAGATCTTTCAAACTAGTATTGTTGGAGTATTGTCTCGAAGACCTGATTGATGATGATGTCATTAGACATGCATATGACCTGCCTTTGGTTCCTTTAGCAAATGGTGACTTTGGATCATTCTCTGAAGCTTCAAAAGGGGTATCTTATTTTGTCTGCAATGATTTGGAATACATGCTCCTGCAAAAGATACCAGATAGAGTAATTGATCAGAATATACCTCACGATATATTAAGCAGACTGACATCTATTGCTAAGATCTCTTCAGCAAACATTTTTGTTTTCGATGTTAATTGCTTCCTTCAGTTGTTCCCTAAAATTGTACCTGCTGATTGGAAATATAAAACTGTGGTTCTCTGGGATCCAGAATTCAATTCTAATCATCCTAGTGTAACATGGTTTCATCTATTCTGGAAATATCTTCATGATAATTGTGAAAGCCTGTCCATGTTTGGTGATTGGCCTATCTTGCCAGCTCTTGATGGTCATCTGTACAGACCATCCCGGCAGATGAAGTTGTTGAATGTGGATAAATTGTCTGACAAGATGCAGGTTCTCCTTGGTAAAGTAGGGTGCAAGATACTTAACAGCAGCAATGGTATTAAGCACCCTGATTTGCTCAACTATGTACGTAATGCCGATGGTTCTGGTGTCTTGAAGTCGATTTTTGATGTCATCTCTTTGAATGATGGGATTAAAGAAGTTTTTCTTCAGACCCTAGAAGCTGCAGAGAGGGATGAGCTTCGTCAATTTTTTCTTGATCCAAAATGGTATATTGGAAACAATATGTCTGATTCTGATAGAAGGACATGCATGCGACTTCCAATCTTTAGAGTGTATGGTGGGGAATCTGCAGAAAACTTCCATTACTCTGAATTGGAAAACCAAATATTTTTGCCCCCATCTGACTGTCCCGAGTCTTTATTTTGTGGTGATTTTGTTCATAGTTCATCTGGCACTGAAGATGAAATTTTGAATAAATACTATGGCATCGAGCGGATGGGGAAGGCCAGATTCTATAAACAATATGTGTTTGATAGGGTCAAAGAGTTGCAACCGGAGTTCCGTGACAGTATCATGATGTCAGTTCTGCGGGAGTTGCCACATTTGTCTTCTGAGGACCCAACATTCAGGGGACATGTAGCAAATTTGGAATTTGTTCCTACTGCAAGTGGTTCTTTGAAATGTCCAACAGTGCTCTATGATCCCCGGAATGAAGAATTATATGCTTTATTAGAAGACTCTGATAGTTTTCCTGCTGGTGTTTTTGAGGAATCCAGAATTTTAGACATGCTACAAGGTTTAGGTCTAAGGACATTTGTGTCTCCTGAGGCTGTCATACAAAGCGCTCGACGGGTGGAACAGTTGATGCATGATGATCAACAAAGGGCTCATTTTAGAGGAAGAGTGCTTCTTTCTTATCTAGAAGTAAATGCCATGAAGTGGTTACCTGATGTGCCAAAGGATTTGTTTTCGCGAGCTGCCAGTGCATTTAGGCCTCGAAGTCTGAAAGCTGACTTGGAGAAGTTTTGGAATGATCTACGATTGATTTCTTGGTGCCCTGTGCTTGTTTCATCTCCATTTCAGTCATTACCATGGCCAGTTGTGTCCTCTATGGTTGCTCCTCCAAAACTCGTGAGGCTATACTCGGATTTGTGGCTTGTTTCAGCCAGCATGCGAATATTGGATGGAGAATGTTCTTCAACAGCCTTATCTCATCATCTTGGGTGGTTGTCTCCCCCTGGAGGAAGTGTAATTGCTGCCCAACTTCTTGAGCTTGGAAAAAACAACGAGACTGTAACTGATCCCGTTCTTCGCCAGGAATTGGCTTTAGCGATGCCGAGGATCTACTCCATACTGATGAACATGCTAAATTCAGATGAAATGGACATTGTGAAGGTTGTTCTAGAAGGGTGCCGATGGGTTTGGGTAGGAGATGGATTTGCAACACCAGAGGAAGTTGTCATCAATGGCTCTCTTCATTTAGCCCCTTATCTGCGTGTCATACCTGTTGATTTAGCGGTTTTTAGAGCTTTATTTTTGGAGCTTGGCATCCGGGAGTTCTTAAAGCCTACAGATTATGCTAAAATTTTGTGCAGAATGGCTAGAATCAAAGGTTCCACTCCTCTGAATGCACAGGAGCTGCGGGCAGCTTTACTACTTGCACAACATCTGGCTGAAGTTCAATTGTATGAAGAGCAAATTAAGATCTACTTACCAGATGTTTCATGCATTTTAGTTGACGCCACAGATTTAGTTTATAATGATGCTCCATGGTTGCTTGGTCAAGAAAATACTGAGAGCTCATTTGGTAATGCATCTAATGTGGCCTTCAATATGAAAAGAACAGTGCAGAAATTTGTGCATGGTAACATCTCCAATGATGTTGCAGAGAAGCTAGGTGTTCATTCACTTCGCCGGATGTTGCTTGCTGAGAGTGCTGATTCAATGAATTTGAGTTTATCTGGAGCTGCGGAAGCATTTGGACAGCATGAAGCTTTGACAACCAGACTTAAACATATTCTTGAGATGTATGCGGATGGGCCAGGCACTCTTTTTGAGCTGGTGCAAAATGCAGAAGATGCTAAAGCTTCTGAAGTAGCGTTTCTTTTAGATAACACTCATTATGGGACTTCATCCGTTCTCTCCCCAGAAATGGCAGATTGGCAAGGGCCGGCTTTATATTGTTTCAATAACTCCGTCTTCAGTCCACAAGACTTGTACGCAATCTCTCGAATTGGTCAAGAAAGTAAGCTGGATAAGCCATTTGCAATTGGAAGATTCGGCTTAGGATTTAATTGTGTTTACCACTTCACAGACATTCCTACGTTTGTTTCTGGGGATAATATTGTATTGTTTGATCCTCATGCATGCAACTTACCAGGAATATCTCCTTCTCATCCTGGCTTGCGGATTAAATTTGCTGGCAGAAAAATTTTGGAACAGTTTCCGGATCAGTTCTCTCCATTTCTTCACTTTGGCTGTGACATGCAACAGTCATTTCCTGGCACGCTCTTCCGTTTTCCCCTGAGAAGTGCTAAAGTTGCTTTAAAGAGCCAAATAAAGAAGGAAGCCTACTCACCTCAAGATGTCAAATCACTCTTATCATCCTTTGCTGAGGTTGTGTCTGAGACGTTGCTTTTTTTGCGTAATGTAGAGACCATAGCCATATATATGAAAGAAGGAGCTGGTAGTGGGATGCAGCTTGTACATCGAGTCCAGAAGGAGCGTATTGGTGAACCTGAAGCTGAAACCGACACATTTCAGCAAATGATTAATTATATGCATGAACATCAGCGAGATGGATCTGATAGGAATCATTTCTTGGACAGATTGAGGAGGCCTAATGACACAGGTTTGCCTTGGAAAAGTCAGAAACTTCTATTGACAGAGAAGAGCTCATCTGAAGAAAAGTCGCATATCTGGTTAACCAGTGAATGCTTTGATGGTCGCCGCAGTAAAAGAAATTCTGAAGCCAGAGACAACAAATCTCATAAATTTATTCCATGGGCTTGTGTGGCATCATGTTTAAAAACTGTAGAGGTTGACCAAGAATTGAGTAACACGGAAGGTGGAGAAGATTCTCGTGTTGTTACCTCTGACATGCAAGAAGTTTCTGTAGCTTCTGTTGAAGTTAAAAAGAATTTTGAGGGCCAGGCCTTCTGCTTTTTGCCACTTCCAATAAGTACTGGTCTTCCAGTGCATGTTAATGCATATTTTGAATTATCATCTAATCGAAGGGATATATGGTTTGGGAATGACATGGCTGGCGGTGGCAAAAAACGATCAGACTGGAACATTTACCTCCTTGAAGAAGTTGCTGCACCAGCTTATGGTCACTTGCTTGAGAAACTTACATTGGAAATTGAGCACTCCGATTCATTCTATTCCTTTTGGCCGGCAACAGCAACATCGGGACCTTGGGCATCAATGGTGCAGAGGCTTTATAACTTTGTTGCTGATTCTGGTCTCCGTGTATTATATACTAAAGCAAGAAACGGTCAGTGGATATCAACCAAACAGGCCATTTTCCCTGATTTTACTTTTGACAAGGCGTCCTGTCTTGTTGATGCATTATCTGATGCTGGCTTACCTATCACAACAATTCCCAAGCCTCATGTGGAGAAATTTATGGAGTTCTGTCCATCTTTGCATTTTCTCACACCTCAGTTACTAAGAACCTTGTTAGTTCGCCGAAAGCGTGAATTCAGAGATAGGAATGGAATGATCTTGGCACTCGAGTATTGTTTACTTGATCTAAAAAATCCGATTCAATCTGATAGTTTTTATGGTTTGCCTCTGTTGCCTCTTTCCAATGGTTTGTTCACAGTATTTGAGAAGAGAGGGTCGAGCGATAGAGTTTATGTAGTGCGTGGAGATGCATATAATCTTTTAAAAGGCTCTGTTGCAAACCAACTTGTGGATTCTGAAATTTCTGACGCCATTCATGGGAAATTATGTGATATAGCCAGAAGTGAATGTTTCAACATTTCGTTTCTGACTTGCCATTTGCTTGAGAAGCTCTTTCTGAGAATACTTCCAGCAGAATGGGTGCACGCGAAGCAGGTTACCTGGATCCCTGGTCATCAAGGGCAACCCACTTTGGAATGGATGAAGTTGTTATGGAATTATCTGAATTCTAATTGTGATGATCTTTCAATATTTTCTAAGTGGCCTATTTTACCAGTTGGAAACAATCATCTCTTGCAAATTGTTGAGAATTCGTATGTCATTGAAGATGATGGGTGGAGTGAGAACATGTCATCTTTATTGCTGAGAATAGGATGTCTATTATTGAGGCATGACCTTCAACTAGAGCATCCACAGTTGAATAAGTATGTGCAGTCTCCAACAGCAAATGGCGTTCTGAATGCATTATTAGCAATTGCTTGTGAACCAGGGAAAATAGAAGGTCTTTTTGTTGATGCATCAGAGGGCGAGCTGCATGAGCTTAGAAGTTTCATTCTTCAATCCAAGTGGTTCTCTGGAGGCTTACTTAATGCAACACATATTAATATCATCAAACAGATTCCCATGTTTGAGTCCTTCAGGAGTAGAAAGTTGGTTTCTTTAACCAAACCTACTAAATGGCTGAAATCAGATGGTATTCTAGAGGATCTTTTGGATGACGACTTTGTTCGTATTGACTCCGAGAAAGAAAGAAAATTGTTGAAAAAGTATTTAGATATCAGGGAACCTTCTCGAGTGCAATTTTACAAAGGTTATGTGTTCAATCGCATGCCCGAACTTGTCTCTCAGCAGGGGATTCTGTCAGCTATCCTTGATGAAATCCGTGTGCTGATCAAGGAAGATAGCTCCTTCAAAAAGGAACTTATGATGACACCATTTGTCCTGACAAATGGGGGATCTTTGCAAGAACCATATAGGTATATTCTTAACTCATCGTTCACACGGTTTACAGTTTAGTTATCAATTACAGTAGAGTATTGTTAGGTGACTTTTTCTCGTCATGGGAGCAAATAGTGACCTTATGGAATGTCATTTGTCGTTATGAAAAATTAAATTTCAAGTTACAGTGAAAAAGAATTTAGATTGCCATCTGGATATTGCACTTGTATACTTTTGGTATGCCAACTAGAGAACATTCATGTGACCACGAACAAAATAAGTTGTACGGGTTCGGGATGGAATCCAATTTACCCACAGTATATAGATGAAACTAGAAGAAAGTTTATGGGTTGAATAGGTAATTTCCAACAAAATAAGTTGTCCATGTTCCGGACAGAATCCGATTTACCCACACTATATAGACTGGCACATGCAATCCATATCCAATTTCATGAACTTATGTTTTTGTAATTTCTCCATTGCGAAATAAGAGATATAGAAGGGGAGTTGTTCAAATTTCTATCCCCACAGTTATCAGTGAAGATTCAACAAGGCAATCACCACCACCACCCTATACTTGCAGCCAATCTCACTTCAAAAGCACCAACATACAAAATACAAGCACATAGATATGGGTACATACACGGTGAAAATATACACAAAAGACAAGCTTACAGTTAGGGCTCATTAAACTCGTAAACTTTTAGATTGTAGATAAGTCTGATGAGGATCAGAGATGCAGGCACCTTCTTCAGCTAGCATACATGAAGATTCTGCAAATTTATTGAGAGATGTGTACCTTGATAATTTGATCTTTGCTGAAGGTTAGAATTTTAGAGCTTAGGGTTGACCCAAATGTAAGCTTTCTCATAAATGAATTTATCGAGTGATGTTTGAAGAACTTGAATCCTTGAATGGACCTGGGTGATTTGGAGATTGATTATTCTTCATCAAAGAACTTTTGGGTACTTCAAAATTGTCCATTTCAATTATTTTTCCAGATAAATAGATGGGCTCACCTTAGGTTTATTCATCGTTGCTTCTAGGTGGGGCTCACACCCTTTGTCCAAAACCACATCCTTCTCAATCTAGTAGACCGTTCTTGATAAAATATGTGTTCAATTTTTGTTAAAAAATTGGTTGAAAGGTCTTTTGGACAATATGAAATCAAAATGAAGGCTTTGTGGTGATAATGTTGATATGCAAACTGAAATGGGATAGGCTGGTTAAGGACATGATGGAGAATTCCCAGAAAATGCAAATGTTCTCTGCAGCCTTAATGTGTCATATGGTATCTATGCACTCAGAGTTCACATCCTTTAAAAGTGCACTAGCAGCTACTTCTTCCAGCTTAAGTGCCTTTCCTTTTATTTTTTTTTCTTAACCCTTTTTTTTTTCTCCAAGTCTTTTCATATGTTCTTACTTAGATAAATTATGCTTCATATCGACGGAAAAATTGACAATGATCCTCGTAGAGGAACAGACACTAGACATATACTTGATATGTTTTTTTTATTTTTACAGGCTATATGATCCTCGTGTAGCTGAGCTACAAAAGTTTCTGCACAAGGATTCCTTCTTCCCTTCTGACAAGTTCTCTGATCCGGAAACTTTGGATATGTTAGTTACCCTTGGACTAAGGCAAACAGTAGGCATTAAGGGTTTGCTTGACTCTGCTAGGTCAGTATCTATGTTGCATGATGCAATGGATCCGGATGCCGTTGTAAATGGGAAGAGATTACTTGGTTGTTTAGATGTGTTGGCACTCAAGCTCTCAACTGAGGAAGTAGAATTCAGTTTCAATGGGTTTCGGACTGCAGGAGAAAGTGGCATCAGCTTGCCGGATGATGAAGCAGATAACTACTCAAGAAATACTTCTGAGGCATTTCACAAAGATTTTCTTGGGAAGTTGATTGATGAAATGCCTGGAGAAGATTTTTGGTCTGAAATGAAATCCATCAGTTGGTGTCCTGTTTATGTTGACCCACCTTTGCAGGGACTTCCATGGTTAGTACCATCTCAAGAAATTGCCGCACCAGATACTGTCAGACCGAAATCGCAGATGTGGCTTGCTTCATCTATGATGCACATACTGGATGGTGAATGTAATTCAATGTATTTACAACGTAAGCTTGGCTGGACAGATCGCTTACGTATAAATATTTTGTCTTCTCAATTAGTTGCTCTATCCAAGTCCTATGCACAACTCAAGATGCACCCGGAGTCGAATCATGAATTTGAAGTTTCTCTGCAGGAGCATATGCCCACACTTTATTCAAATTTGCAAGAGTATGTAGGGACCGACGACTTTGAGCTTCTTAAATCTTCTCTCAGTGGCCTTTCTTGGGTTTGGATTGGAGATGATTTTGTAACTGCGGAAGCTCTTGCATTTGATTCACCTGTAAAATATAGTCCATACTTGTATGTAGTTCCATCTGAATTGTCTGTATATAGAGATTTGCTTCTGGCTCTGGGAGTTAGGCTTAGTTTTGATGTTTTTGACTACGCTCATGTTCTATTACGCTTGCAAAATGATGTCAAAGGTTCTCAGCTCTCAGAAGATCAGTTGAGTTTTGTTCTTTGTGTCCTAGAAGCTGTTTCAGACTGTCATTTAGATAGAGGAATGTTCGAATCTTCTAACACTCCATTGTTGGTCCCCGATTCTCAAGGAGTTCTCATGGCTGCAGGGGATGTTATGTATAATGATGCACCATGGTTGGATAGTAATGCCCCTCTGGGAAAACATATCATACACTCTAGTATCAGTCATGATCTGGCGAACAGATTAGGGATTCAATCCCTTCGTTCCATCTCTTTGGTCAGTGAGGAAATGACAAAAGATTTGCCATGTATGGACTATGCTAAAATCTGTGATCTTCTTGAGTTGTATGGAAGCAAAGATTTCCTGTTATTTGATCTAATTGAGCTGGCAGACTGCTGTAAAGCCAAAAAGCTTCACATAATTTTGGACAAGCGCAAACATCCATGCCAGTCGTTGCTGCAGCAAAATTTAGGTACAGTTTAAATTTAAATTATTTGACCTACTTTATAGGCAATTGAAATGAAATTTATGCTGTGTGAAATTAAATTCTCCAAGTATGATAAGATATGTTGAAGCCTGCTTTACCTGCAATATGGTTCTTCTGATTGACCCATTAGCCAATGTTGGTTACTGTAGAAACCAATCTTATCTTTCTTTTGGTGTGAATCAAGCTCCATAGTTCTTTTTTTTTTCCTTTTTTTTTTGGTTTAGAAAACAACATAATCTTCATAGTCGGTGTTCATCAGCTTAAGTTAATGAAACCTTACTTGCTGTAATCTGATTGGAGGTTGGACCTGCTTACACTAAGATGAAAAAACAGTACAGTTAAAAAGCAAAACACTACACTTCAAGACAACAACCAATCAAAGTGGAATTTAATCAATACTAACAGAGAAATCACCATCTCCAAATTGAATGTCTTTTGACAGCTAGAAATCATGTACATTTAGCTTAACCTACATCATAGATTCAGATCAGATGCAGCTGAAATTCAAAGAAGAAGCAATGGGAATGTTATGTGGAGATACATTTGTTGCTTGCCTGTCTCACTTATGAAGCCAACATGATGCAGCCAACACTCGTTGGGCACCCTCAATAACATAGCCTTTCTCATTCTTCTAATGTTACCATCACTATTTATTTTATAATACATACCACCCTCCAAGACTTGTTATTGGTAGCCACTAGTTAGAAAGGCAATCTCAATTGAGCATGAGAGGAGCAAGTTGTGATACAAATCATATGTTCGGGGTTTAGTGTCATTATTTGCATATCAAGGTTGAATGCCCAAGCAAGGATGTGTTTTGAAAACCTTCCAGCTATATATGGAGTTTAGTCAGAAGTAGTTATCTGTCTCTAAAGTAGTTAGTTTTCAGTACATTCTACTCCACAAACTAGAATAGAGAAAAAACTGCCAGACCATTATAATAGACAAATTATGAAGTCTCTTTGGAAGGTTTAGATTGTCTCATCTGCCTTTGCCACCTTCAGGGGTAGGATTGGTGATGTGGTTAGTCCTTCAGTAGTTATTAGGCTTTGTGAACTTCTTTTTATCCAGATCTAGGTTACGTTTCAAAATTCTATTCGAGTGACTTAGTAGGATTGGTGATGTTGTTAGTCCTTCAGTTACCTTCTCTAGTTTTTTTTTAAAATTTTTTCTAGTTTTTTAAGAAACCCTACTAGTCCCAAGTGTTCATAAAACCCCATAAGTAAGAATTGGAATTGCATTTGTGGAATTTCATAGTGTACTGATTCGGAGAAACTAAAACAAACAAGTCCGATAATCAAAATGATTGCACACACTTCTTTCATAAATAAGGACAAACTTGATTGATGACTAGAGGTTGAAAAGGTGCTCATTAAAATTCTTACCTGGAGTGGATCTGTCCACAAATTGGTTGGCTGTGTTGTTCTTAGGAGGTTAGCATCTGTAGTCTACCCGATTCGCCTTAAATTGAGTGGTTGTTTTCTTTGAGATTGATTGAACTGAAGACAATGTATTTGATTATAGAAATCAATTATTTGATGATCAACAAGGAAACAATCAGCCTTGTCTATAATTAGCTAAATGAAATAAATGTCGATAACAATTTTCTAGCCACATATATCATCCATGAAATATCAAGTTAAGAGTATTCAAACATTGGTTTCTTTTGTTCCCCAAAAGTTTTGAGATGTCTAAACAATCCATGGTGTGTCTGATGTTTTGTCAATCCATTCCTGCCGTCTACATTGTATTGACCACACATACAAATGTTGACTATTGCTAGGTAATTTAAGACATGCTCTTTGTATGCAACGTAGTTATGTCTAATCTTACCTATCTAAAACTCAAGTTTCTGCTCTACTATGTAAGAAAAGTAATTGAAGCGAACAAATCCAATATTTTATACATGATGGGGTAAATGTTGTAGAATTCAGTTGCATAACATGTCGTTCAACTAAAATTTCATTTTAATTGAATAATAGATTACTTTTTAACCAACTGTTCGAGTTTTTGATTGTGCTTTTTTCTTTGTCCAAATATTTTCCTGATAATCATCTTCTACAGGAGACTTTCAAGGTCCTGCCCTTGTTGCGGTCCTGGAAGGAGCCAGCTTGAGTAGGGAGGAAATATCTAGCCTTCAGTTTCTTCCTCCTTGGGGTTTGAGGGGTGACATGCTTAATTATGGCTTGGGTTTGATGAGCTGTTATTCTATAACTGATCTTCCTTCAGTTGTCTCTGGTGGCTATTTATACATGTTTGATCCTCGTGGTATGGCTTTTGCTCCACCTTCAAGTCATTCTCCAGCCGCAAAGATGTTTACTTTGACAGGTATTAGTATTCTGTTATGTTTTTGCTAACTATGCTCTGTTTCTGTTGATCGGGTTATTTTATTTTCTGTTCTGCCTTGTGGCTGGTCATGTACTATATATAAAGTGGGCTGCCCCCACTCCATGACATACAATTTTATTCTTCCTTTTACGTGGTATTAGAGCCAAAATATCAATATCAGAACTGTAAGCCCTCTAGATGATGCCACCGATAATAGCTAACTTACTGCTGCCTCTGCCTTGGACTCTGACTGTTGGTGGTTGCCTCACGACCTCAAGGGGTCTTCGCTGCCTGACCCAAGTGTCCAAAACTCTTGGCTGTGTTGACCCTATTGGAGACCCCAAGCATAGGGACCCTTATCTAACCAGGGGTGGCTAAAGCACCTTGAGAAGTATCATCGAACACCACTTCTATGGTATCTACTGTGTCTTTAGGTTCTTTCAGAAAGGGATGTCCTGAATCGAAGTTGCCATTTGGCTTGGTGCTATTTCAGGACTAACAAATACTCCTTTTGCCTTCCATTCTGTATGTTCTATACATCCTTAGTGTACTCTTAATGCTACTTCGACCAGTGATATAGGTGCATTCGATAGTATCATTTGAGGTCTCTTTTATCCTCTCTCTCCATCTTCCCATGTTAAGGAGTTCTCGTCGACCACCAACTCGTGCTCTTGGCATTGGTTGAAGCCCTTAGTTGCAAGGTCATTGTCCAGTTCTGTTGAGTGGCAGTTAGGGTGACTTTCCCATCACTTCTCAACTATCATCCCTAAAAAACTCAACTCTGCCTCGGAAATGTTTGATGCTCTTTGGGAAACTTTAGAGTGGGGAACCTCTTGCTGGTTTTGGGCTCAGCTCATATTGCCTATGCCAATTTCACTTTTACCAGATCTACTGCATCTTTAGGTTCTTTTAGCAAAGAGGGAATCTCCAGACTCAAAGATGCCTACTTCTACTGCTACTTCATCTCTGACGTACTCCTTTAACCTTCCATTATGTATCTTTTGATTCTTTTCGCATCTTCAGTCATTGATTTGGGTTCCTCTGACCATATAATTGGAGGTCTTTTTTATCCTTCATCTTTTTGTCTTCCTATTTAGTGGTACAAATTACCACATGATCTTTTTGTTCTATTGGCCGTGCCACTCTAACCTGTAGCACACACAAATTACAACTGGAAGTCTTTACACACCATCACTAACTATACTAATGGAGTCACTAATGGTGCCTCTCAAAGTTTGAACACAAGAAATTAGTAAGACAACTTTTCACACCTTATGAGATTTCACAGTGCCTCAGATATACAAAGATATTTTGGAATCTTGTGATCCTTTTAATAGTGACCTTGCCATGAGAAGTTCTATTAGACATCTTGTAGCCAAATATTCTTTCTTATCTTAGGTGGCTGATGATTTTTTTTTTTGCTTAATTGCAGGTACCAATTTGACTGAGCGATTTCATGACCAGTTTAGTCCCATGTTTGTTGGTCAAAAAGTTCCATGGTCGACGGATTCTACGGTTATACGTATGCCTATTTCATCTAAATTCATTGATGGTGGGACTGAATCTGAGTGGGCAGGAGTGAGACTGATACTTGAAAATTTTATAAAGCATGCCTCTAGAACACTTGTATTTCTGAAGTCAGTTTCAGAGGTAATGAGAATCTTGTCTTTTTTACCTTTTAACATTGCAGACATCTAGTTCTTGCTTGTGAGATTAAGGCGTTCTCTTGCATTATCATGATGCAAGTTTGTTAATGAATTTGAGAAGGTTATACAGGTGATAGTAGTCACAATTATTGAACTTATTGCTTAATTTATGTGATCCAAATGCATCTTTGCCTCCAATCACTCAGGTTTACACTCGACGAGTCAACATGCAATCGGTCTTGTTTTTGAGTCATCATCCTTGGCTCTTTCATCGACAGATCCTTTGTTCAGGGAATGACGTTAGAGACTAATTATTGCACATGAGCCACTAGTTTGCTCTTTAACCTCGTTTGTTCTGTGTTTTTTTTTCAAATTGTCTTGAAGGTCAGCTGATGCCAGCCAACTTAATTGAGTTGCATAACATAGGTCTTCTAGTATATCAAACAACATGAGTAATTGAGTAGAATCAGTTTATTCTATAAGAAAAATGAATGAATGTTTATAGGTATCCCGACCAATTGGTGTTGTCATCACAGCATGATGCGCTGGTTGTTGAAGTTACTTTTTTCTTTCGCACCTGGAGTTTGCGTCATCTTCTCTCTGTGGTCAGCATGAAGAACCTTTAGTTATTTGTGCCTGATCACGGTCCTTGATCTTAGTCTGGTACCCCTCTTCTTTCTATTGCCAACAGGATGAAATAACTAAGTCTTCAGAGAGAGGTCTCTTTATTTTTGCTACAGGAATTTAATGTCTTGCTTGCTAGAGATAATGGACTAGGTAGTTGCTGAATTGCTGTGATCACTATTTGCTCCCATTCCTTGGCTAGTATGCTCTTTTAAGTAAATTTTCTTTGCTTCTAATCCGTTCTTTCAGGTGTCATTATCAACATGGGGGGAGAAAGAGCAACAACCGTCCCAAGATTTTTTGATTTATGTGGATTCATCTCATGCGGCAGCAAGGAATCCATTCTCAGAAAAGAAGTGGAAGAAATTCCAATTATCAAATTTATTTGGTAGCTCGAGTTCTGCAGTCAAGTTGCATGTGGTGGATATAAATTTGCACCAAAGGGGAACGATGGTTGTGGACCGATGGCTTGTTGTACTTAGCTTGGGTTCTGGGCAAACAAGAAACATGGCTCTTGATAGGTATTCTGTTGAAATAATTGAATCATGTACATATTCTCATCATGTATTATTCTGGTAAACTGTTTCTCATATAAGCTATCTTTGAAATTGGTGATATAATCATCATATGTGATTGCAAATAATTCAAATAAAATTTTGAAATGAATTGGGCCGTTACTAGATTTAGGTGTTCATGGTTAAATCATGTTGATTTTTTGTATGATCTTACTCTTAACTACTGATCATTTTGCGGAACTTAGATTGCAACAGAAATTTGTTTCTTAACAGTCATGTTTTCATTCCAGGCGATATCTAGCCTATAATCTGACACCTGTTGCTGGAGTGGCTGTACACATCTTAAGAAATGGACATCTTGCCGAGGCCCGTTCATTGTGCTCCATCATGTCTCCTCTTCCTCTATCTGACTGCATTAGTATGCCTGTTACTGTTCTTGGCTGTTTCCTTGTGCGTCACAATCGAGGCCGTTACCTTTTTATGTACCAAGATAGTGAATCTTTGGCTAAGGCACAACCTGATGCAGGAAATCAGTTAATTGAAGCTTGGAATCGAGAACTCATGTGTTGTGTGCGGGATTCATACATAAGATTGGTGTTGGAAATGTTTAAGATAAGAAGAGATCCGTCAACTTCGACATTGGAGTCAAGAGCAACCCATGCCATTAACTTGGCGTTGAATGGATGTGGGAGTCAGATATATTCCTTCTGGCCTACATCTAGTGGGAAACCAATACTTACTGATACTGAAAATGCACATAGTTTGGTTTCAAAGAAGACCCTCAAAGCCGACTGGAACTGTTTAGTTGAACAAGTCGTGAGACCGTTCTACTCTCGCCTTGTTGACCTTCCTGTTTGGCAGTTGTACTCGGGAAATTTAGTTAAAGCCGAAGAGGGCATGTTTCTTTCACAACCTGGAAGTAGAATTGGTGGCAATGTTCTACCGATCACAGTTTGTGTCTTTGTTAAGGAGCATTATCCAGTATTTTCAGTGCCTTGGGAATTGGTGTCTGAAATCCAGGCAATTGGGTTCAATATACGAGAAATCAAACCAAAGATGGTTCGTGATCTTCTTAGAATTTCTCCGACGCCAATTATTGTTCCATCAATTGATACGTACGTGGATGTTCTTGAGTATTGCTTGTTTGATATTCAGTTTCTGGAGCCATCTAATGCTGACGGGCCTAGTACATCTAGAGAAAGTAACGAGCCAGACAGCAATTCCTTACCTGGTTCTGACCCCAGTAGGCCTCCAGGGTCATCAACGACTTCACCTGGTTCAGGTGGAGACCCGATAGAAATGGTGGCTAGTATAGGCAAGGCTCTGTTTGACTTTGGCCGAGGAGTTGTTGAAGACATGGGTCGGGGGGGAGGTTCTTTAACCGAAAGGTACAACATCTCGGGTGCTGGCCTTGATGGTCGCAACAGAAGTACGGACCGCAAGTTTCTGAAAGTAGCCTCTGAGCTTAAAGGCTTGCCATGTCCCACTGCAACAAGCCATCTTACTAAATTGGGGATAACCGAGCTTTGGGTTGGAAATAAGCAGCAGCAATCACTTATGAGTTCTTTGGCTTCCAAATTTATCCATCCAACCATATTGGAGAGACCTATTTTGGCCCAGGTCTTTACCAACAATAACTTACTATCACTTCTGAAACTGCATATATTTTCCCCCCGTTTGCTTTCCGACCATATGAGCTCACTTTTTCATGAAAGTTGGGTGAACCATGTCATTAACTCGAGTGCAGCTCCCTGGTTCTCGTGGGAAAATAATGGAAGTTTTGGTGGTGAAGGTGGCCCTTCTCCAGAATGGATAAGACTCTTTTGGAGAAGTTTCAGTAGCTCAGGAGATCTACCGCTCTTCTCTGAATGGCCGCTAGTTCCTGCTTTTCTTGGTAGACCTGTTTTATGCCGTGTCAAGCATTGTAATCTCATATTTGTAACACCCCGATCCACTGATTCAGAGTCGGAAACTGCTGTTACTGAGTGGGGTCTTGAAGATGCTGATGTGGCTTGTTTGGATTCTTTAGCTGAAGAGGTTCGGCCCTATTTGCTAGCCTTTAAAGTCACTGGTAAAAAATTCCCATGGTTGTACTCATTGTTGAACCAATGCAACATACCCATACTTGATGCTGCTTTTATTGACAGTGCTCCTCCACGTTCTTTTTTTCCTGCACTCGGCCAATCATTGGGGAAAGCCATAGCAAGCAAGCTTGTTGCCGCGAAAAATGCTGGTTATTTACCTGAACTGACCTCCTTTGTAGCTTCAGATTGTGATGAACTGGTTCGCCTTTTGGCTTCTGATTTTTCATCTAATGGCTCTGAGTACACAAGAGAAGATCTTGATGTTTTGCGTGATCTACCAATTTACAAAACAGTTTCTGGGACCTACAAAAAGGTTCATACCCAGGATACATGTATGATTGCTTCAAATACATTCCTCAGGCCGTATAACGAGCAATGCCTCTCTTATGGCTCAGAGTCTGTTGAGAGTGAACTGCTCAGAGCACTTGGGGTCTCTGAGTTGCAAGATAAGCAAATATTGGTTCGGTTTGCATTGCCGGGATTTGAAGAGAAGCTGCAATCAGAACAAGAGGACATATTGATATATCTTTACATGAACTGGCAGGATCTCCAACAAGATTCTTTAGTCGTCGAAGCATTAAAGGAGACCAAATTTGTAAGAAGTTCAGATGAACATTCAGGGGACCTATATAGACCCAAAGACTTGTTCGATCCTGGTGATTCACTACTAACTTCAGTTTTTGCTGGTGAGGTTCAAAAGTTTCCTGGGGAAAGATTTGTCTCAGATGGATGGCTTAACATACTAAGGAAAACAGGTCTTCAAAACACGAGTGATGCAGATATTGTACTTGAATGTGCCAGAAGAGTGGAGTTTCTTGGAGCCGAAAGTATGAAACCTTCAGGGTTTGTTGATGATTTTGAGGAAGATTTTTCAAACACGAGAACTGAAGTTCCTTCAGAGATCTGGTCCTTGGCTGAAACTCTTATCAGTGCTATATTTGCAAATTTTGCTGTTCTTTATGGCAACAATTTCTGCAATATCCTTGGCAAGATTGCATGCATTCCTGCCGAAAAAGGCTTCCCATCTTTAAGTGGAAAGAAAGGTGGTAAAAGAGTGCTTTGTTCATACGGTGAAGCCATTTTGTTGAAAGATTGGCCACTTGCATGGAGTGTTGCTCCCATCCTTTCCAGACAAAGCATGGTTCCACCCGAATACTCTTGGGGAGCTCTTCAACTGAGGAGCCCTCCTCCTTTTACTATAGTTTTAAAACACCTCCAGGTTATGAACTATGTTCTCTTTCTTTTGAGTATTAAAGGCTCTATTGTTCCCCAGCCCTACTTTCGAGTGGGATATTTTGGGTGGGTTCGGTTTGGTTTTAGGCTCTAATGGATTAAAATATTACTCAAGCTGATGATTATTGCAGGCTATCGGACGAAATTTTGGTGAAGACACTCTGGCTCATTGGCCTACTGAGTCAGGATTAATAACTGTTGAGGAAGCTTCTTTTGAGGTATTCAAGTATCTGGAGAAAATTTGGGGTACACTATCTTCCTCAGGTAATCAGGGTGTAGAAAATCTCTAGCCTGGGTAGAGGGTTAAAACTTTGATTTGAACTCAAATAACCCACATTTACTTATACGAACATATCTTTGTACTTCTTGTGGCCTGCATAGATGTTAATAATACCAACCAAAGCCATTACAAACCCGGAGGTGTGGTTGGGGAGGATGGGATGTATGCAAGCACCACTCTCGTGCTAAATTTTCCAATGGATCCATTCACATTCTAGCATGCAGCACGTAATATCATCATGTCCAACATTTGTTCATCTTTTTTTCTTCTGTATTTCTGCATCATGTAGCTTAAGGAACACATTAACTCCTATTTCTGCATCATGTAGCTTAATGAACACATTAACTCCTAGAATCACTTCACATGTATACTTAGAGTCCGTATGGCATGATTTATTTAGATATATTGGTGTGTTTGGTTAAAAATTGTTATGCATATGGGGCTGTCGGGGCTGTCTGTGTTGTAGACCGTAACCTCTTGTTTTGAGCCTACTAAATGGATTTAGTATGGCTACAGTTTACATCGAACAAGAATAACATTTTTAAGTGTGCTTAAGTTAGTATGTGAAATCGAAGATTGATGGCAATGTATTAATATTAGGGAGTTTGTCATGACAACTGCAATAGGCATGTAAATGGATGCTAATTGAATCATATGACAAAACTGAAAATATTTCACTTGTATATTATGGGCCTCTGCCTATATTTTAGGAAACAATATTCAAGTAAATAAAACTCATGAGCTGACAGTACTAAGTAAGATATGTTTAAAATGTGAATAGGCCCAACATTATGGTCTATTGGACTATATTCACCTATTTTCTGATTTCCACAAATTGGGAAATGAAAATGAAAACTCCTCGCTCTGTATTAGGCCAATTACTCAATTCTCTTTTCTTATTCTTGTTAGATATATCGGAGTTGCAGCGAGTGGCATTCATTCCAGCTGCTAATGGGACACGATTAGTGACTTCCAGTTCTCTTTTTACCCGCTTGACGATAAATCTTTCCCCATTTGCATTTGAACTTCCTTCACGCTACCTGCCATTTGTGAAGATTCTGAAAGAACTCGGGATCCAGGACACAATGTCTATTTCTTGTGCAATGGATCTTCTTTTGGATCTTCAAAAATCTTGTGGGTATCAACGTCTTAATCCAAATGAACTCCGTGCAGTGATGGAAATTCTACATTTCCTCTGTAATGAAATAATAGAACAGCAGAAATCAGATAGATCCAACTGGGAATCAGAGTTGATTGTCCCTGATGATGGTTGCAGACTCGTTCATGCAAATTCCTGTGTATATATTGATCCCTATGGTTCGCGGTATGTGAAGTATATTGATTCTTCGAGACTGAGGTTTGTTCACCATGATGTTTCAGAGACTTTGTGTTTGACCTTTGGCATAAAAAAGCTTTCTGATGTTGTTGTGGAGGTACTAGACCTAATCAAATTATACTCCCTCTTTATATTGTTTGTCATGCTAGAGTGTGGTTGGTACACGAGACAGTACTGGACATACAAACTTGTCCCACGTTTGTGTGACAAGTCAAAAATGCATTTTTCCTGTCCGTGGAACAAAAATCAGGGAGATGGGACAAGCTTCGTAATTTACTAAATAACACATGTTAAATTAAAACCCTAAAACCTTTCACAATTCTTCCACCCTTCTATCTCGCCCTCGCCAGGCTAGTCCAGTTCCGTTCAGTCTCGTCCTGGTACCAAATGCACCCTTATCATTTATAAGCTTTAAACTAGTGTTCTTCATCTCTTCTGTCTCACCATTGGTTAATATCAACTAAATACTCATTCCGCCTGTATTTTAAGTTTATCTATTTTGCCACTTTTTTGCTGCACTTTTGGGTTGTTTTTCAGAATATGGTCTCATATCATCAATCGTTTTGCAGGAGCTTGATCGTGTTGAACATCTGCAGACTCTTGAAGAGGTTGGGTCTGTTTCATTGCCAGCCATCAGGCTAAAATTGTCAAGTAAGTCATTTCAGGTTGCTGTATCAAGTGTTCTCAACAGTGTACCTAGCAATGCTGCTGGATCGAAAATTCCAGATTTGGAGACACTACAAAGATCACTTGAGTCCATTGCTCAAAGATTGCAGTTTGTGCGGTCCCTCTATACCCGTTTTTGGCTCCTCCCAAAATCTTTAGACATCACTCGTGCATCAAAAGATTCCGTTATCCCAGAATGGGAAAATGAATCCAGCCATCGAGCCCTCTATTTTGTTGATCGTTTAAATACTCGCATGCTAATTGCTGAACCACCAAGTTACGTATCGGTTCTTGATCTTGTTGCAATCGTTGTGAGCCATGTTTTGGGCTCTCCAGTCCCACTACCCATTGGTTCGTTATTTCTCTGTCCAGAAGACTCTGAAACTGCACTTGTTAATATTTTGAAACTTTCTTCCGATGGAAGGATGATAGATGGCATGGGTAGCGGAAGTGGTTTTCTTGGCAGGGATATACTTCCGCAAGATGCAATGCAAGTGCAACTTCACCCTTTAAGACCTTTCTACAAAGGAGAGATAGTGGCATGGCGAAGTCAAAATGGAGAAAAGTTAAAGTACGGTAGGATTCCGGAGGATGTAAGACCATCAGCAGGGCAAACACTTTATAGATTTAATCTTGAAACTTCTCCGGGGAAGACTGAAACTATTCTTTCTTCACATGTTTTCTCATTTAGAAGTTTGTCAATTGACAACGAGTCTTCCACACATATGATCCCTGTGGACGGTGACAATATCGTTAATAGTAAGCGTGTCGAGCAACCAGAGGGGTCCGGAGGAGCGAAGTTGAGAAATCAGGTTTGCAGGCTTACTTGTTTTATACACTCCTTCCATAATTGTGCGTCTTATTTTTCCCTGCTTTTATTGTATGTCAGAAACTCCTTCCAAAATTGCGAGTCTTAAGGGCCGTTTATCCAATTGCTTACCCGGTAACCGCTTACCAATAAAACTCGTCACACTAATTTAATTTACCGGGTAAGATTGTAATCATCACGATGGTATCATATACAACAATTTACCCGGTAAGCACTTTTACCCGAGTAAGAGTTGTCACTCTCACCTACCAGGTAAGACTCTCCATCCTTATCCTCGCTCTTACCAGGTAAGATTTTATGCTCTTGCTTTGTTCATCCGCTATGGTAAATTCCCCGGTAAGCGCTTACCGGGTAAGCGTTTTGTAAACGGCCCCTTAGTTTTGCCTGCTCTTATTGTATGTCTAAACATCCTTCCACAATTGCGAGTCTTAGATTTTCCTGCTCTTACTGTATGTTAGAACCTCCGAGTCTTAGTTTTTTCTGCTCTTACAATATGTCGGTTTTTTGTTTTTCTTTTTGCTCTGGTAGGTGCACACACTTGTATGTTACTTGCTACTTTTTTCAAATGTCTCCTTGTATTGTTTTGCAAGCAAAGGGTCTTAATGG
Source organism: Arctium lappa (assembly GCA_023525745.1). NCBI lineage: Eukaryota > Viridiplantae > Streptophyta > Magnoliopsida > Asterales > Asteraceae > Arctium > Arctium lappa. The sequence continues at coordinate 20,294,302 of CM042050.1, forward strand.
AAACAGCAGCATCTTTACCTTTTGGGGTAGAGGGTTGGGTTCCGGTGAGAAGTGTGAGAAGTGGTTATTAACCGTTGGATGAGAAAGGGACGCACATTAGGATGAGATGCACCTAGATAAGATGCACCGAGTTGCACCAGATCAGTTCTCTTCTAAGCCGCAATTCATGGGAGGGCTTGAGATTAAAAGAGATCAACGGTTTAGATCCACTTCTCACACTTCTCACCGTTAACTCAACTTCTCACACGACCCTTCGCCTTGGGGTAAAGGCAAGTTATGCTTACATCCTACCCTCCACTCCAGACCCTACCTTTTGTGGGATATATTTGGGTTCGTTTGAGAAGTACCACCTGTTGTTTTCAAAAACAAAACTGGATTTAAATACCGGATGCAGTACTAGTTATTCCATGATTAGAGGTTTAATCATGCAAATTCATTGATGCATGTTGTCTTTTGACAGCGACAACCAATTAAAGAACTTCAGCATGGTCGTGTATCCGCTGAGGAATTGGTTCAAGCAGTTCAAGAGATGCTGTCTGCTGCTGGAATAAGAATGGACACAGAGAAGCAGTCCCTCCTCCAATCAACATTGTCGTTGCAAGAACGATTGAAGGAATCTCAGGCAGCACTTTTGCTCGAGCAGGTCTGCATCTTATTACTTTACAAACTCCAATCTTCGCAAACTCCAATTTTGTTGTCAGATATATGTGTTTGTATGTGGTGGGTTGGGTTCTGGTGGAACAAACCCTTTTCGTGAAAACGTCAGAAAAAGTGAAGAACTGTGCATATACCTTTATGTTGTGTGAATGTTACAATATTCACTCAATATAATGTAACCTTTCAATACACAGTTGAAGGTGATGTGAAGGCTATTACAATCTTCACATAGTATAACATAACATTCACATATTATAATGGTAACTTCACTTGTTCTCACCTTGTCAAGAAAGTGAGAATTTCTAACATGATCTCAACTCTATATTTGGTGTTGTCATTTAGGATTTTGTACCCAAATTCTATTTATTATTTGCTTTGTGATGATATCTACATACTTCTATACTCGATATATCCCACTTGGAAGTAGGGTCTGGGGGTAGTATGTACGTACATCGACCCCTAAGAGTATAATGACTGTTTCTGTGAATTTTTTCTACGTTAGTATCACCACTGTTTAAAGATACATTGCTGACACTTTCAAGAACAAATACCAGTTTTAAACATTGATGTTGAATCTATTAAATAAATTATATATATAATGTTTTGTGTATGAGGTATTTAAGATGTATAAACACTGATTTATTCGTATTTTCTGGCATATTTCCAGGAGAAATCAGAGATGGCAACAAAAGAAGCCGACACAGCTAAAGCAGCATGGCTATGCAGAATCTGTTTGACCAATGAAATTGATATTACATTAGTTCCGTGTGGTCACGTGCTATGTCGTCGATGCTCCTCTGCTGTTTCTCGATGTCCATTTTGTCGACTCCAAGTCTCTAAAACAATCAAGATATACCGGCCTTGATGACTTTGAAGTGCTAAAGATGATTCTAACAGAGTTCTGTATCTCTTTCGAGACAAAATCGCCCGCCAAACACTTTGAAACAACGAGCTGATTTTGACTATCGAACAAGTACATATTTCGGTTATTTTCAAGTCACACCACGTATATAATTCATTGTGCATAGTGATACTGTATCATAACAGTTAAATGCATAATTTTGTATAGCAATATCAATCAATTGATCTTGTAGTCAATCAAAAACCACATGGATCAAAATCATAAAGTTGATTTTTTAATTGGGTAAATGACAAAAAAATCGATAAAAAACCGAGAAATTTTTTAAAGACCGTTAGAGAAAGAATCAAATCTGGACGTTTTTACAAATCACGATGGTCATCTTGTAATTTTGAAAATGACAGGGATGAAAATTGTTATTTTTGAGAAATCACATAGACCAATTTTTGTCTCATTGTGATTTGGTTTGATGGATTGATTTTGAGGGATGTGAATTTCGAGGAAGGATTTGGAATTGGAGGAATTTGAATTTGGAAGGATTTTGAATCTGTTCACAAGTTTTTATCCACATAAACAAAAACCTTCGACCTAATCACGTTCACATTACCGATGGTAGAAAATGTATAGCAAAATGCCAAATAAGAAGGCTCGAAAACTTATTTATGTGATCGTGAAATTAAATAATGGTGTTCTTGACTTGAATCTGACTTCATGCTTGATTTTGTTAAATCATACACATCAAGTGTTTTATAATTTACCTTTTGTTTCATACGGTTATTTAAGCCATTGATGATTGATTTGGTTTATAAAGTGTCATACGATTTGAAATTATACATACATATAGATACACACAAACCTAAACACCCTTTAACATCAAGAAACACAAAAGCTGTAAAACAAATTAAAATGTTAAAAAAGTATTTTGTTTCTCCGCCCAATTTCACACTTTTTCCTAACAAACAAATCGCCTTGATGATGATGCACAATTAATGATGGTATTAGTTTATAGCTAAAATAACAAAATGTCATATCTGGTTTTTCATTGCAAACATACATTGAATTCAAAATACATGTTAATTAGAAACACACTCTTGAGGATTACTTCCTCTCATCCCAGTTTCTTTGCAACCATTTTGCTTAAATTTCCCACAAAAAAGTTTTGATTTTATTATAGGATTCCTCGATCATACCTTTAATGGCGTCTTCTTCAACTTCATCCATTCAAAAGAGCTTCAAGTATGATGTATTTTTGAGTTTTAGAGGTGAAGACACTCGTACCAACTTCGTTGATCATCTTTATCAGGCTCTTAAGCTAGGAAACATTGAAACTTACAAGGATGACATGAACCTTAAGAAAGGGAAAAAAATCGGTAAGGAGCTCATTGAAGCCATCGAAGACTCGAGATTCCACGTCATTGTTTTCTCCAAGAACTACGCATCTTCATCTTGGTGCTTGGACGAGCTTGTCAAGATTATGGAGTGCCAAAGGACGCAGACCGAGCAGACTGTTTACCCTATCTTCTATGATGTGGAACCCACTGAAGTTCGCAAACAAAGTGAGGAATTCGGAAAAGTATTTGCCAAACATGAAAAGGATGAGGCTGCAGAGAAATGGAGAGAGGCTCTAGTAGAAGCAACATCTTTCAGTGGTTGGGACTTAAGGACTACTGTTGATGGGTAGTTCCTTCATATTCTCTCATTTTGTTTCTTTCTCATGTTTTATTGTCAAATTTAACTCGAACTTTAGTACTCTTCTTGAAAGAATACGCTGCTAATTGATTCTTCTTTAACATTCAGGCATGAAGCTGAATTTATCAAAGTAGTTGTTAAAGATATTTCATCGAAGTTACCTGTCGTCAACGCTGATGAAAACTTAATAGGCATGAGGACTCGGGTAAATGACGTGGTTTTATATTTAAACGCTTTTCCTGATGAGTTTTGCATGATAGGAATATGGGGGATGGGAGGTAGTGGGAAGACAACTTTAGCCCGAGCTGTTTTTGATCAAATATGCAACGAATTCGAAGGTAGCAGCTTTGTTGAGAATGTCCGGGAATCTTCCAATCCCCTCGTCTTAGGTCTGAAATCTTTGCAACAACAAGTTCTTAGAGATGTGTTAAAGAGGCAAGACATCATAGTAAATGGTGTTCTTGAAGGGAAAAAGGAGATGAAAAAGAAGATGTCTCGTATAAAGGTTCTTGTTGTTCTAGATGATGTAGATCATATAGACCAACTTAAGGCCTTAGCCGGTGAACCTAATTGGTTTAAGCCTGGAAGTAAAATTATCATTACCACAAGAGAGAAACAAGTGTTGGTAGCGCACAAAGTGAAGATACATGATGTCAAACTGTTAACAGATGAGGAATCAATTTGCCTCTTGAGTAGGTGTGCATTTGGGACAGAGAGTCCAATTACAGGGTATGAAGAGCTATGTAGAGAAGTTGTACTTTATGCTGCTGGTCTTCCTTTAACGATCACAATTTTGGGTTCGTCTCTCTTTGAAGCAAATGAACATGTATGGATAGATACCCTAAAAAAATTAAAGAAAATTCCATTGCATGAGACTCTACAAAAGTTGGAGTTAAGCTATATGGGTCTAGATACTGACTGCAAGGAAATATTTCTCGATGTTGCATGCATATTGAAAGGTTGGACGGAAGCCGAAGCAATTAGAGTGCTTGAAAGTCGTGGATTTCATGCTATATGTGGTTTGGATATTCTTAAAGGAAAATCTCTCTTAACTATTTCTCATGATAAGAACTTGGGCATGCATGACCATATACAAGAAATGGGGAGGCATATTGTTCGTCGTTTGCACCCTGATGATCCTAACCAACATAGCCGATTGTGGATTAAGGAGGAAATCAAAGATATATTGGTGAATAATCGGGTAAGTTTACGTGTAAGGTTGAGAGAACTAACACATTTTCATTTGTTAAGACACAAGTTTCATTTTCACTTCTTTTGGATTACAGGGTACTGAAGCAACAAAATGTATAAAGTTGAACTTATCGTTATCGTCAGACATCAAAGCAGAAACTGTTATGAAAGGTCTAGGAAACATGGGGAAACTTAGATTTCTACTTGTGAGAAGCTATGATTTTAATAGCCGGGAATCTGATGAAGCTAGCCAATTTCCAAATTCTTTGCAATATCTGGAATGGTATCGTTACCCTTTTCGTTCTTTACCCCAAATGTTTCAAGCAAGTAATCTTGTCGTTCTTCAAATGTCTCACAGTCAAATCGTACAACTTTGGGAAGGGGGAGAAAGAAAGGTAAAGTATTGGTTAAATTGATGCTTGCATTATTCATTGTGACATTAGAGAACTATTGTTTTTTTTTCTTATGATAGGTTCTCGACAAGCTCCGATTCCTTCAACTCAATAATTCAAAGTTGAGGACCTTTGACATTGGGCTAACTCCAAATCTTGAGATGTTAGATCTTCAGAGATGTTATGATTTGGTAGAACTTGACATATCTGTTGAATGTCGAAAACTGAAATCCCTCAAACTCAGTGGTTCAAAGTTACGTACCCTTGACCTTTTGTTGACCCCGAATATCGGTACATTGAATCTTGAATATGCTGATTTGGTAGAACTTGGCATGCCCCGTAAATGTCCACAACTCAAAACATTGAATCTTGTGGGATGTAGGGGTTTGGTAAGACTTGACATGCCTAGTGAATGTCCACAACTCATAACATTGGATCTTGAGGGATGTCAGAATTTGGAAAAACTTCGCATGCCCCGTGAATGTCCACAACTCAAAACATTGGATCTTAATGGATGTAAGGATTTGTTAGAACTTCACATGCCCCGTGAATGTCCACAACTCGAAACATTTAATCTTAAGGGATGCACAGAGTTAGTAGAACTTGACATGCCTCGTGAGTATCCACAACTCGAATCCCTCAACATGAATTGTCCAAAGTTGAGGTCCCTAAACCTTGACGATTTGGTACATCCAAAACTCAAACATCTCACACTCGTTCATTCGAAGTCGAGGACCCTTGAGTTGACTCTGAATCTTCAGACGTTAATTCTTAAAGATTGTGATTTGGTAGAACTTCACATCCCGGATGGAGATGCAAAGCTTGATTCCCTAGTCGTCGATAGTTGTTCAGAGTTGAAGACCCTTGACCTCGGGCGAACTCCAAATCTCGAGGTTTTAGATATTGTAGCATGTTATAATTTGGTAAAACTTCTTGCACCCCTCGGAGGTCTAAAAAAGCTTATCCACTTAAAGTATATCAGGCTTAACAATGTGAAAATTATGCGTGTGAAGGAAAAATCACCGGTATTAGATATGTCTGAGATGTCGGTAGATATAAGCCGATTGCAACGCAATAATAATTTCACGGTGAAACGTTTTGCTACATATGTATAGTTGTGAATAACACACAACCCCACAACATGAGTATCCTCTACCATGCTCCAGGGATGACTTTGACAAGCTCCAAAAAGCCAAAGAAGCCAATTGACAAAGTTGTAAGAGGTACCTTCTCTGCTTAATTTCTTTTAACCATCTTACTTTGATTTGAGTTTTGAAATTGATATGACAAAGGATCATAAGTAGCTCATAAGAATCCCAACTGTTAAATTTTTTTATTATTAAGTTTACTTTGTGCATCCTTTGTTTAATTGCTTTATTGTGTTATATGATTTTATAAACTTTACCTAACAAAAATTCGGCATCATCCGTTCATATAATCATGTTTTTTTTTCCATTTTTATAACCTGTGTACATTTATTTAGAACGATATCCCAAAGATTATGTACAAAAAGCCACATAAATGTATACAGGTTATAAAAATGGAAAAAAAAACATGATTATATAAACGGGTCATGCCGAATTTTTGTTAGGAATCTTAGTATAAAGTTTAGGGTGTTACATACTGAAAGAGAAAGTACGTAGTTAATCAAAGGGAATTGTTGTTCAGATCTTACTTTCTCCTCTCTGCACAAATGAGTTTTCTATAGTGCATCACATTTTGCTAAAAAGGGATATAGTAAGGGGTGGTTTTTGCATATTGTTGAAGTAATTGGAAGTTTTGATTTTTACACTTTGGCCACAAAATTGTAAACAGAAAATTCATTTATTTGTACTTTGGTCACTGAGTATTAAAACTGGTTTCCTGGTTAGTCCACGAGCTTGTAAATTGTTAGAATTTACATATGAAGCCCCTGAACTTGTTTAATAGTTTTTTCTTAGCCACTTTACTATTAAGATTCATGAATTTCGACCGCTTTCTTGAAATTTATTGCAATTATATTGGAAAGAAAGATCTCTAATCTATGTTTGAGTTTTATGTAAAATTAATTGACAACGATACCCCTAACCAACTAACCAAGTGAGTCACCACTTGTGAAAATTATGAGCATGCTTTAAGATGGTTAAAAAATTGGAAGGGCTATTATGCTTATAAGCATTTTACATTTGTATTTTGTGTTAGTGTTTGAAATCATGAATTTATTATTTTTATCAACCAAAAGTTCTTCAACCGATCGACTAAGAATTACCATGATGTTTCTTTATCATTAAAGACTAGAAGCATACTCGCGCAATGCAGCAAGATACATCACGATTTTAATGTTTCTTTTTATTTTTTGTTTTACAGTACGATTTTGAATGATTTTTAGAGAGTGATAATGTTTTTTTTTTTATAAATTTGTTTAATTTAGGCTTAATAATATAATGTTTTTATATAAAAAAACTAAGTAGTTTGTTAAAATTCATTAATTATCTTATACATTTTAAATTTTTTATATTTAAATTGAGATGTTTATCCTGTTTTGATTATGTTTATCAGAATTCAAATTTCATAATTTTAGGGTTTGGGGATTAGAGATAAGGATTTTGGGGGATAAGGGTGAAATTTATTAATTAGGGATAAAAACATTTAAAAGTAGTACATATTGTTTCATTAGTTGTTTTTTAAGAGATTTTAAGTAGATTAACATTAAATAATAGTACATAATGCTTAATGGGTTGTTTTTAAGAGTTTTGTTATATCTCTTTTATTATATAGTATTGATAGGGAAATATGCCGTGATTTTTGGAAATTTTAAGTTAGTACATAAATCGATCTTTTAAGAAAAAGTAGAAGAATCAAATTTTGGGTTTAAATCCTAGATTTTATAGTCTTATTGGATAAGGAATTCAAAAACGAGTCCAACGGTTATTTTCGTAGCAAAATCAGAGCTAAAAGAAAGAAGCTATGGCCAAAACAGTGACCAGGCATGAAAAAACAGAGAAATTGAGTAGTCAGTGTCAGTGTCAGTGTCAGTGTCAGTGTCAGTGTCAGTGTCTGGTGCGACTATCTGAGAAATCCGGGCGACTTTCGTGCACTTTACCCACTTGAAACCTGCTTTAGTGCCTGTTAGCTCTAAAAAGTCCGACTTTTGGGGGTTTCCCTAATTTCTTCACGCTAATACTTCTCCCACCCCATTTTCTCTCTAGTTGGAATTCTTGGAAAGATTGAGGTTCGATTTTGATGGTTTGGAGGAGCATTCTTGGTGGATTCAAGATCATTTTGATTAAGGTAATATTCTCATCTCTCATTCCAAAAACCTAGGGTTTTAGTGTTCTTCATCCTCTTTCTATTCCTTCCTATTTTTATGTAACCTTGGGAGTATGAATGGTAGAGGGCACCTTGTGGAAGCTTTGGATATAAGGTTTGGAGGTCTTGCTAGGAGGTCTTATGTCTTCACCAAAGGAAACTCAAGTTTGGAGTAAAATCTAGATTTAGCCTAAATCTAGCAAGGTGAGTTCAAGTTGATTTGCGAAAACGTTGTATGTAACACCCCGAAATCCTTGGTCGAAAAATAGACAGAAAAATGGCGACAGTGCTCCGCGCTACTACTCGCGCAGGTCGAACCGTGTGGTGATCCGCGCGAGACCCTGTCCAGAGCTCCGCGCTAGTCGGGTCACACCACCACTCACGCGAAGCCACTACACGCATATAAAAGGAGGAGAACCATCTTTCCACCCCATTTTCTCACAAAAACCCTACATCCCTTCCCCTTTTCTCTCCCAAGCCGACCCCCAACCTCTAAAACGAACCCTAACCCATTTTGAGAGTTTTTCCTCCTAAAATTACTTGATTCTTCATCATCTAGCAAGGTTGGAGGTTAGAACCATAGTCTTTCATCTTCATCTTCCTTACCAATTTCTTAGGGTTTCATCTAATCATTTTCATCATTTGAAGATTTGGAGTTTGTGATTTATTTTGGTGACCTAGAGGTGTGTTGGTAGTGAATTCAAACTTTTGGTTAAGGCAACTTTCTCCTTCTTCATCTATGGAAATTAGAGTTTTAGTATAAGTTGAAATCTTCATGTAAAATGTTTGAAGAACGATTCTATATATTTGAATATGGATATTTATGGTTGAAAATTTATGGACCTAGGTTTTTAGGAGTTTCTGGCTTGAGGATCCAAGTTTCTTCAAAAGAGCTCAAGTTGGGAAAAATCTTGATTTAGCCTAAATCTAGCAAGGTGAGTTCAAGTTAATTTGTGAAAACGTTGTACATGCCAAAATGTCTATTTTGAAGTGTTTATGTGTTTTGCATGAAATTATCATTTGTTGAGTTATTTGGTGGGTATCGATTATTGGAAGTATTTAACTTTATAAACCTTATAAAACAACCACATTTGGGATTTTTGGGCACTTTTATAAATAAGTCATACAAGAAAGTGTTTTGTGGTTTATTGCATAAATGAAGGTTATTTGGTAAAACTGCATTTTCGTATGGGTTGAAAATATGCATGGTTGGGCTATGATATGTTTTGAAAATACCAACGTTTGGGTCATTGAGTTTTAGTCATTCCCGACCTTATGAATATTTCTGAAATTGTAAATCTTTTTGGTTTTGGAAAATGTCATATTTCAAGTATTTCAATGAGTAAATCTTAGGTATCGACATTTCAACAGTTCGCTTAATGAGTGTAAATCCTTTGGTGTAAATGCACTTTTAATGTGTGTTTTGGAGAAATGTGAAAGCTTGTGTTATGAGACGTTTTGAAAGAGTCAGTGGTATAAACTTGTTCGGGAAATGATATGCCTCAATTTAAGTTGTGTTGGAGTTTGTTCATGCATTTTGGAGCATGTGTTTGCATAAACGTTTGTCGATTTCGTTTCATTGCATTTTACTTCTTTTGACAAATAGTCTTTTGGGTTAATTGAGCTTGTAACTCGGTATTTGATTTTGTTGGGTTTGGGGACGTTTGTACAGTTTTGATAGCTCGATGTAGAGCTTTGTTTACGATATTAGATGAGGAACTCAACGTAAGGACCTTTTATGGTTGAAGTTGATATTCCGTGGGTGTACGTTTAAAGCTACCGAGCATGACATTCATTGCGTTTGGAATCATTACGTCCAATGTTGGAATGCTAGTTCTCCCCATTGAGGCACGGACAGGTATCAGATGGGGTATAAGTCCTCCGTGCTAAGTACACGATATTGGATGAGAATCTCAACGTAAGGACCCTATGTGGTTGAAGTTGACTTTTCGTGGGTGTACGTTTAAAGCCACCGAGCCTAACATCTATTGCATGTACTTTATTATGCATTTGGCATTACTAACATAGTATGTGACTTACCTTGCGTTCGCCACATCATATGGAATCGGGGCTCCCCTGTCACTGAAAGGTGTTGTTTTGGACATTGAGTTTTAGTATCTATGTTTTCGGTGACGTTTTATATTTACGGGTTTTACATATGGTTTATGAGTTGAGTATTATGCCCCACCCGTGTTTTGGGTGTTTCGAGATATAAAGTTTTATCCGCGTTTTCCATAAATTGGGAGTTCGATTTCTATTTACGATTTGAGTGAGTTACGGGTTGCATCACTTTACAAATGAATGTTTCACCTTGGGGAGTTCATCTATAAAACGTGTGTTGTCGGAAAATGAGTCATTTTCGTATTTGAAACATATCATTTTGAAAGGTTATGATTTAAATTGCATTTTTTCTTTTCAACGATATATTTATTAATGTTGAAAACTCTTGAACTAACTAGGCGTTAGCCTAACCTTTTTTTATTTGTCGGCATGTGTATCTGTAACGCCCGTAATTTTCGGTAAGTAAATGTCACCCGGACATTTCTGTGACTTGTAAACAGTGGGGTTTTGTTGGGAAATATATTGTTTAAAGTCCCTCGAAGTATCGGGAGTTTGGGCGTTGAAAAGTCGGATTTTTGGAGTTCGGGGACACCCGGGCGACCATGCCAGCGAGCCTGGCATTATCGCCGAAGCTGAGGAGCTCACGGTACATGCTTGGCGATTGTGCCAACGATTGTGCCACTGGCATAATCACTTGGCACTATAGCCTGCGTGTACCTGTGGGTTAAATGTGCGATTTTTACCCATTTCCCTCATTTCTCATTTATATCTTATCCCCTTTTCTCTCCCAAACCCCAAAACCGAACCCTAACCTATTTTGGGGTTTTTTCCTCCCTAAACCACATGATTACTCACCATCTAGCTAGTTGGGAGCTTGAGTCACAAAACCTCCATCTTCATCTTCTTCATCAAGTTCAACGGTTGGGAGCTCGGGTTGAAGTGTTGGATTGGGTGTTCTCGAAAGTCTCGTTATCTTTAATGGTAAGCTTCTTTGATTTAAGGTTATATATGTTCTTTGGGTGTTTCCCTAGTGTTTGGTTTATCAAATCTTGGATTTGTTAGTTTTGGAGAAACTAGGGTTTTGATCTCGTTTAGGGATTTTGGTATATAATGTTGGGGAATGTTTTTATGTGGTTGTTTATGGATATTTATGGTTCGGTATGTATGGATCTAGGTTTTGGAAGTTCTCGGCTTGAGGATTCAAGCGGCCTTCAAAAGAGCTCGTTGGGTGAAATCTAGATTTAGCCTAAATTTAGCAAGGTGAGTTCAAGTTGATTTGTAAAAACGGTGTAAATGCCAAAATGTTTATTTTAAAGTGTTTTGCGTCTTACATGAAAATTGTTAACTGTTGATAAGTTTGATTATTTGAAAGTGTTTAACTTCATAAACTTATATAACACACATCTCTGCGATTTTGGGTACTATGATAAATAAATCATATATTTTGGTATCTTAAGGTTTTATTTTTATGGAAATAGATTTTGAAAATAAATGTATTTCATTTTGTGTTTTGGAGAAATGCATGGTTTTGTGTTATGGGACGTTTTGAGAGGTAAATGTTATAAACTCACTTGGAAAATTATTTGTCCCAATTGAAACTACGTTGGAATTAATTATATGTTTTGGAGCATGGGTTTACATAAGTACGGGTTGTTTATGTTTGATTCCAATTTATGATTTTCAACGTTGAGTCTTTGGATTTGTTTGAGCTTGTGGCTCGGCTTGGATTTTGTTGGGTTTCGAGGACACTTGTCCGCTTTTAATAGCTCAATGTTGAGCGTTTGGTTATGATTTGCATTTACTGCATCTTAGTTGAGAATTACATTTTTTGGATGCATTAGTTCATCCACTTTGAGTCATGTAATGGTTTAGTTAGTGCAATGGATCCCTAGGCACGGTGTTCCTATGTCCCCGCTTTGGGTATTGGTTCATCATTTGGCACAGAATGTAACACCCCGTTTTTCGAAAGGTATCATTTCATGTTAATACAGAAACCGATATATTAAGAAAAAATAAGATATTTGATTTTGGGCTTGAATCCTTTGTTTTATAGTCTTGATGGATAAAAGATTCAATTACGAGACCAACGGTTCTTTTCGGAGCGAAAACGGAGCTATAACGAAGAAGTTATGGCCAAAACAGTTTCAGTACGCGCGAGGCTATAGTGCCCGGCGATTGTGACAGTGTCACAATCGCCTGTCAAGGTCGCCGGATCCCGAGAACTCTCGGTACAATCTCAGCGATTGTGCCCGGCGATTGTGACATGGTGACTTTAGCCTGGCACAATCGCCCGGGTGTTTCAGGGTGTTAAAATCGCGATTTTCAGCCCCAAACTTCATTTCTTCATATCTTTCTCATCGTAGCTCCGATTTGGGTGATTCAAGTTGCTACGGTTTCGTTTTTGAGAGCTTTTCAAGGTTATGGAAAGAGATTGGAAGTCTATTGAAGTATACTAGAGTATTTGGTGGTGGTAAGCTTATCATCTCTCCCTATTCATCTTCTTCACCAAAGTTTTCTAGGGTTTCATCCACCCTTTGTTCTCCCTTTCATAGATTGAAGGTTTGTAATCATGTTGGTGAACTAGAGGTGTTTTGATTGGTGGATTCAAGCTTGGGTTAAGGTAATATTCTATTCTCTTCGGTTATGGAAGTTAGGGTTTCGGTATTAGTTGAGGTATTCATGTATATGGTTTGGGAAATGATTCTTTGTGTTTGATTATGTATATTTATGGTTGGAACCTTGTGGATCTAGGTTTTGGAAGATTTGGTTTGAAAAACCAAGTTTCTTCAAGGAAATCTCTAAGTGGGTAAAATCTAGATTTAGTTTAAATCTAGCAAGGTGAGTTTACTAAACTTTTGTTAAAACTGGATACACATCATAATTGTTTATTTGTTGTTATTATCACATATTTGCTCAAAATATTCATCTTTACGGGTTTAAGTATTTGATGGTGTTTTCATGAGACTATACGAGAAATATGTTTTAACAAGTATCATCCCATGATTTACTTTATTTTGTGAAAGTATTTGGGGTCTTCATTATGTACACCAACAATGGGTATTTTGGGTTATCTTTTATGAGTATTTACCATGATTTGCTCTATTGGTCGGATATTTGGGACTTGTTCCATGAATGTACATTGTTGGCATTTTGGCATGATATGGATTATATGTGGTATAGTAGATGATAAATTCTACTTGGAATGCTTTCTTGGCGATTTAATTATTGAACATTTAATATGTTGGAATTTGAGTCTCACATTGGACTTATGTGAGGATGGTAGCATAGTACCCATGGTTGGTATCGAAATGCATTGGTAGATATATACCTAAAGACCTCCTATATATATTATGTTGGACGAACCAAGTCGGTAGACACTAGGAGGATGTAGTCTTGGGCGCCACCGTGTGGGTATGTGCCTAGACCTCCGCCATTCGGGGTAATGCCATGGTTGTAGTCCTCGGGTGTGCCGGGCCTTTGGGTGTCACTCTTAGTAGTTGGCACTAAGGTACATTGTCTCTTTGGGTGGAACTGATTGGTGCTATGGGTCTCCCCTATTGACTCCACATTGTTGAACTCTGGTTAACTGCTGATAAGAATTGTAACTGCTCATGCATGCTTATTATTGTTCAACTCACTAGGCTTTTTGGCCTAACACTTGCTTGGTGTCGATATGTATCTCAGGTTATAGCGGCGCTGGTTCTAAGACGGCATAGATGCTTGGGGTGAGAGATTGAGGGATATTGCATTTGGACTTACTTTTGGTAGGAGAACCTTTGGGTTTATAAATGACACCCTTATTTGTAATCTCTTTTCTAGTTATGGAAATTAGATTAGTTGGTTGTTATTTATCGTCCGTTTAATTACAACTGTATTTAAACATGTTTGTGTATTTTTCTCCATTTAAGGAGGCTCTTGCTTTGGCAATTTTTAGTATACCTCATGTCCGTTGTTTTTCGGATTTTTGTTATCCCTATTTTTAGGGTGTTACAAGTTGGTATCAGAGCTCTAGTTTAAGTGAACTAGGCATGAATGTAAGATGTCTAGACTTAGACCTAGTATGTTAGACAATGATTGTGAGATGGGTAGAATTTCTAAGATGGGTTAGTCTTAGAGTCGACGGAAACTATGGTTATCAAGCGTTGTGGCGATGGTAACGAGAACCTTTATGTATTATATGTTCATAATTTCACCTAGCTAATGTTATTATGAGGATATTTATACGTGATGGTGCTCGAAGTGCCGTTACTGTGACAATTGGTAAGGTAGTAGTACGTTCTGTTGTGCTTGGTTTACTAATGTTATGATATTTAGTAGACGTGGTAGCACGTTTTATTCGTGTTCAATTTTGTTAATCTCTTTCTTATTCATCCTCGTGCTTGTATGAACGGCCTTGGTATGTCGACCGTTGGGGTGGTAAGAAAGTTTCTGAATTGGTAACCATTAGAAAAGGTTAATGTTTTATTATTCGTGACTTGGAGTGACGGTAAGTATGGTGATTGCATTAAGTGGACAGTTTCGAGTGGGATTGATTGGTTGGATTAGAACCATTGACTTTTGAATCGATGTATTCGAGGAGAAATTGTAAGGTGAACCTATGAAGTCCGTGGCTTTGCCTTAAGATGTTGAGCATCTGGATGACGATAGTGTAACTATAGAAATCGAGGAGCGTGAGTTCAAGTGGATTTGTTAAAACGGTGCACATGCCAAAATGGTTATTTTAAAGTGTTGTACATTAAATGGTTAACTACTGATAAGTTTTGAGTATTTTGAAGTAAAAATATATTTTACTTAGTATTTATCAAAGTGTGAGTATTTTAATGAGTTTTCATATTTGATATACTTGGCTTATTTTAGTTCCATAAAATACTCATATTTGGAATTTGGACATCTTGATAAATAATAGCATGATTATAGCATTTTGGATTTTGTACAAATATAGTCCATTTCATGACTTAAGCATCTTGGTAATCTTGGTACAAATGAAGTCTATTACGTGTTGTATGCATTTTTGTGTATTTGCATTCATAAACCCTTTTGAAACTCTTTGGTCCCAATACGTGTTGAGTTTTGGGTTAATCACGTCTTTGAGGCATGTGTCTTTATAAACGTCGCTTAAAGACATTTCATTATTTGGGGGACCGATAATTATTGGTCAAATGGATTTTGAGCATTTTAGATCGGTGTTGGCTTAAAAGAGTCTTGTGGACATTTGTCCGGTTTTAATGGCTCGATGTGGAATCCAATTTATGACGTACATCTTAATGCATTTCATTGCATATGCATAATCATTACACGCTCGAGTGCTTTTGTCATTCATGTGTAGTCGCGTATTTTTTTGGCTGTGTTGCATTGGATCCATAGGCACGTGAGTCAGTCTTATTGGATGGTCAATTGGGTAGTACGGAGTTGGACCCCGGGACTCATGTTTTATGACCAAAACTTGACAAGTAGGCACTAGGATGAGGTAGTCTTGGGCGACACTGTGTGGGTGTGCGCCTAGATCTCCGCCGTAGGGGAATTTCCTCAGTTGTAGTCCTCGGGCATGCCGGGCCTTTCAGGTGTCCTTTGTGGCATCAAGGTATCTCGTCTCTTGGGTGGAACTTGTCAAGGATTCGTAGGGACACTTGGGCTTTCATGTCGTTAGGTGTCATACGATGAACGTTGTAGGAGTAGCATACTTCGTGATCTTCAGCTCTCAACGGATACGGGTATCCCCGTTATTGGTCGTTGTATTTTGTTATTTAATTGTCCATTTGGTGCATACGATTTTATAAACCATTGGAAAATTCATATCATTGAACTAGGAGTCGTTTTGGAAACATGAAGAGAAATAGTTCATTTCGAAAACATTTTGTTGCGACTAATGAGAAGTTTTGTTTATTTTGAAATGTTTAGTTTTATGAACATGTCGAGTCATCCATTTTGGAATCTTTGGGTATTTTGGTAAATAAATCATGTTGAGATGTTTCCTCGATGATTTTACATATATAATTGGAGTTCAATTGACGTAAGTGTCATTTCGTGTATTTGATCTTATAAACCTTTTTCAGAAAATACATATTATTGTGTTATGAGGCATTTTAAAAACATAAGAATATGAGTTCCTTTGAAAAAAATGGTTCGTCTCAACTAGCAATGAGATTTTAGTTAATTATACTTTGGGTCATGTATGCATATCTTATTGGAAATTTCCGTCATGGTATTTTAGCCAATGTTTTAGAACGATGAGAGCATGTTTATATTTGGCTTTGAACTCGAAAATGACATAAATTATTTTATGTTTTAACCGGGTGCATACGCATGTCAATCTACTAGCTTTGTGAAATAAACGGTCGCATGTAAGTTTTGTTGTGAAATCTTATTTCGTGCCGCATTGTGACTAAAAGAGAGAAAACTTTAAGAGTTTGATATTGAGCATGTGGTCTTGGGTTTTGCAAACATTTTATTTATACAGTTTGGAATTAAACTAAATTACTCTTACAATTGCTCAAATCGCATGCATATGTCTTTACTAAATTTTGGGGAATAAACCGATGTATGCGAGTCACAATGGGAAGTTTTATTTAACGATATTTCATGGTTCATTTGCAGAAATTTTGGGGTTCGATTTCGTGAATTTCCTTTCTGTAGTTTTGTATGAAAGTCTTGTCATACACTGTTTTAGTACATGAAACTATTTCTCGTTCTTTACATAAATTATACTGTTTGTGTGAGTAATCGTATAAAAGATTTATGTTATTTCGGATGGAACTTTTGCCCATAACATATTTCAGTTATTGATTTTACTGATAGGAGTTTTCTGTAATGCATGAAATGAATTTTCGGTTGCACGTTGTTGTAATTACAATTTTGGGTATATACGTTTTATCGGTGCGACCCAAATTTGAAACGCGTATAATATATATATATATATATATATATATATATGTAT
Organism: Arctium lappa; assembly: GCA_023525745.1. Classification (NCBI taxonomy): domain Eukaryota; kingdom Viridiplantae; phylum Streptophyta; class Magnoliopsida; order Asterales; family Asteraceae; genus Arctium; species Arctium lappa. The sequence continues at coordinate 20,311,373 of CM042050.1, forward strand.
ATATATTTATTTATTTATTTACCTTCCTATTGTGTTGTTACATTTGGGAAATGATTGGACGTATATAGGCCTTGTTGGAAATTTTATCTTCCGATGTTTTGTGTTAAAGTAAAAGATTTTAAAGTTGAAGTGGTGAAATCCTCTTTTGGGGAGTTGTACAAAATTTTATTGCACATGTTATGGAACGGAAAGTTATTTTCATACGCATAGCATAAATTGATGCATACTAAGACCCTGGTAGTCCATTTTAAAATTTTGCTACGCATCTTTCGTTATCGTTGTATTAGTGTAAGTAATGATCAAATGAGTTTTGAAAATGGTTATATGTGTGGCATTGGTGATCAATTTTGAAACCTATCGAATGCACGAAAGTATATTTTCACCGCACGTTTAATTGTTATAAAACTTATGTATTCGAGAGTTTTATAAATATCAAATTGGCATAGTAGTGTGAAAAACCTTGAACTCATTAGGCTATAGGTGTAAGCCCCCTCGTGTTAGAAGTCTATATTAAGGAATAAAAGAGTCCTCAGAGTTTGAGGCGTTAGGCATGTGCTTTCTCCCAGTTAGTTAAGTAACGACCTTTATGGTTCGTTAAACCTACGGACTAAAATTGTGTTAGGTTGTTTGGGAATGGTTGGTTTTGGAATTGTGGGAACTTGGTACGACGGCATGCTATGTGTCGGTGGTGTACTATATTGTTGGGTAATTGTGAATAATGATGATGTTATGGTTGGCTGGTAAGGAAATTAGATGTTGATAATTAAGAATCAATCATTGAAGAGACCTTGATGCGTCATATTTAGAGGTATCGAAGGGAATTGTTTGCCTTGGAGTATTCTTGGTGGAAATGACTAGATAAGGTCGTAAGTTGCTTTCGGGATAATATGTCCAATCTAAGGTTGGGAGGCAACCGAAAATTTATTGATGGGGAAAATGAATTGATAAAGACTCGATGCTCTTTACGTCGTCGGAAAGGTGCATTGAACCTTATAATTTGAGTTCATGGCAACTTGTTATGTGGAATTCAGTGGCAACGTCAACGGGATATAATTGGGATCGAATATGAGGTCAAGCTTAGTGAAAGCATTCCTTTTGAATAGGAAATCAATAGATCTTTCCAAGTGCTATGTTGGTTTCTTGGTTAGTGTCAGATTTCGAGGACGAAATCTCTTTTAAGGTTGGGAGGATTGTAACACCCCGTTTTTCGAAAGGTATCATTTCATGTTAATACAGAAACCGATATATTAAGAAAAAATAAGATATTTGATTTTGGGCTTGAATCCTTGGTTTTATAGTCTTGATGGATAAAGGATTCAATTACGAGACCAACGGTTCTTTTCGGAGCGAAAACGGAGCTATAACGAAGAAGTTATGGCCAAAACAGTTTCAGTACGCGCGAGGCTATAGTGCCTGGCGATTGTGACAGTGTCACAATCGCCTGTCAAGGTCGCCGGAGCCCGAGAACTCTCGGTACAATCTCAGCGATTGTGCCCGGCGATTGTGACATGGTGACTATAGCCTGGCACAATCGCCCGGGTGTTTCAGGGTGTTAAAATCGCGATTTTCAGCCCCAAACTTCATTTCTTCATATCTTTCTCATCGTAGCTCCGATTTGGGTGATTCAAGTTGCTACGGTTTCGTTTTTGAGAGCTTTTCAAGGTTATGGAAAGAGATTGGAAGTCTATTGAAGTATACTAGAGTATTTGGTGGTGGTAAGCTTATCATCTCTCCCTATTCATCTTCTTCACCAAAGTTTTCTAGGGTTTCATCCACCCTTTGTTCTCCCTTTCATAGATTGAAGGTTTGTAATCATGTTGGTGAACTAGAGGTGTTTTGATTGGTGGATTCAAGCTTGGGTTAAGGTAATATTCTATTCTCTTCGGTTATGGAAGTTAGGGTTTCGGTATTAGTTGAGGTATTCATGTATATGGTTTGGGAAATGATTCTTTGTGTTTGATTATGTATATTTATGGTTGGAACCTTGTGGATCTAGGTTTTGGAAGATTTGGTTTGTAAAACCAAGTTTCTTCAAGGAAATCTCTAAGTGGGTAAAATCTAGATTTAGTCTAAATCTAGCAAGGTGAGTTTACTAAACTTTTGTTAAAACTGGATACACATCATAATTGTTTATTTGTTGTTATTATCACATATTTGCTCAAAATATTCATCTTTACGGGTTTAAGTATTTGATGGTGTTTTCATGAGACTATACGAGAAATATGTTTTAACAAGTATCATCCCATGATTTACTTTATTTTGTGAAAGTATTTGGGGTCTTCATTATGTACACCAACAATGGGTATTTTGGGTTATCTTTTATGAGTATTTACCATGATTTGCTCTATTGGTCGGATATTTGGGACTTGTTCCATGAATGTACATTGTTGGCATTTTGGCATGATATGGATTATATGTGGTATAGTAGATGATAAATTCTACTTGGAATGCTTTCTTGGCGATTTAATTATTGAACATTTAATATGTTGGAATTTGAGTCTCACATTGGACTTATGTGAGGATGGTAGCATAGTACCCATGGTTGGTATCGAAATGCATTGGTAGATATATACCTAAAGACCTCCTATATATATTATGTTGAACGAACCAAGTCGGTAGACACTAGGAGGATGTAGTCTTGGGCGCCACCGTGTGGGTATGTGCCTAGACCTCCGCCATTCGGGGTAATGCCATGGTTGTAGTTCTCGGGTGTGCCGGGCCTTTGGGTGTCACTCTTAGTAGTTGGCACTAAGGTACATTGTCTCTTTGGGTGGAGCTGATTGGTGCTATGGGTCTCCCCTATTTACTCCACATTGTTGAACTCTGGTTAACTGCTGATAAGAATTGTAACTGCTCATGCATGCTTATTATTGTTCAACTCACTAGGCTTTTTGGCCTAACACTTGCTTGGTGTCGATATGTATCTCAGGTTATAGCGGCGCTGGTTCTAAGACGGCATAGATGCTTGGGTGAGAGATTGAGGGATATTGCATTTGGACTTACTTTTGGTAGGAGAACCTTTGGGTTTATAAATGACACCCTTATTTGTAATCTCTTTTCTAGTTATGGAAATTAGATTAGTTGGTTGTTATTTATCGTCCGTTTAATTACAACTGTATTTAAACAGGTTTGTGTATTTTTCTCCATTTAAGGAGGCTCTTGCTTTGGCAATTTTTAGTATACCTCATGTCCGTTGTTTTTCAGATTTTTGTTATCCCTATTTTTAGGGTGTTACACAGAATAGGCATCGGGTCACCATGGTAAGTAAGGTGTGGACCTATACGGTCGGGCAGCGTCCCATGGGCAGTAAGGTGTAATTCCCTTGTGCTAGAGTTCCCCGTTTTGGAACTCTCAATAATAGACCTAGAGGGGTTGACTTGATGTTTTCGAGTGATAGACTCAGAGGAGTTGAGCTCGGTGGGTTTTTTTTTTATTTGTGTAACCCACATGTTTTGATTTCTTACATGATTATGTGACCTACTTTTGTGTTCCGTTACGTATAATGTAATCGGGTATTTCCCGTCACCCGTAGGTGAGGTTTTGGTTATGGAGTTTTATAATCCATGTTTTCGGAGACGTTTGAATGTGGGTATTTATCTACGTTTCAAGGTTTTGGTTATTGAAACTCATTCGAGTTATTGGAATGTTTTGGAAGTTGGGGTTATCTACGTTTTCCGTGTTTGATCATTATAATGTCAGTTATGTTTTACGTGCGCCTTGGATTTTGGCTTTATTTAAGGAGGCGTTTGTTTTATGATTTTTAATATCGAAAAGGGTGAATGATGAAAGGAGATTGTTTTGAGATTTAATGTATTTCATTTTTGGTTGCTTTCAAATCAAATGTATTGCATTTTGGAATTATGATTTTATATATCATTCTTAAAGTTATTGCGTTATATATCTCTAACGAAAACTCTTGAGCTCACTAGGCGTTAAACCTAACCTTTTTATTTGTCGGCATGTGCATCAAGTTCCAGTTGGGGTTTGGTTCTTGCAGTGCTTTGAGGAGTTGAGCATTAGACTTACACGAGAGTAAGTAGTTTGGTGAAGTCTTCCACAGTTGGAGATAGTGACTATTATCGGGTTTTAGTAACACTCATCCTTATTATAGACTGTATGTGTAGAATGAACGTGTGTATTGAGGTTAAATCTTAATTTGTGATTATAGATGAATCGTTCATTGATGTATTTAGAATTTCTTTTAAATGAATTGCTATTTCCTGATTTGAGGGTGTTACAGTACCAGGTTCCGGTTGGGGAATGGTACTAGTATCACCGTGAAGAGAGGAGTGCTAGTTATGTGCTCGAGAAGTGAATAGTTTGGTGAAGTCTTCCACATTTGTTTTGGGAAGAGCAACTTGTGTTTGGGGTTAAGTAGCACCCGACTTCAGTTTAGTACTTGTATATTTTTGGAGTTTATATTTTTGAGGCTGAATATAGAATACCATTTTGGAGATTTTTTTTTTGACTTGATGAAAATTTGAAAATTTTAATTAGTTGTTCTTACCAAATTTGAGGGTGTTACATTGTACATGCCAAAAGTTTACATTTTAAAGTGTTTATGAGTTTTGCATTAAATTATCAATTGTTGATCTATTTGGTGGGTTTTGATTATTTGAAGTGTTTAACTTTATAAACCTTGTAAAACACCCACATTCAGAATTTTTGGACGATTTGATAAATGAATCATAAATGCAAGTGTTTTGATGATTTATTGTATAAATGGAGGTTATTTGGTCAAACTGCACATTTAGTGTTTGTTGGAAATATGCATAATTTATATAATAGGACATTTTGAAAATACGAACGTGTGAGTCATTTGATTTTGGTCATTCCCGACTTTGTGAACATTTTAGAAGTTGCAAACCTTTTTGGTTTTGGGCCGAAGGCCAATTTGAACTTGAGAGACAAAGATTTTGGGAAAAGATGTAATTTGGTTTATGTAACCATATTGGCTCACTTATTTTAGCCAATCGTTTATTTTGCCTTTGGGTTTGATTTATATTCAAATGAGTCTTTGGGGTGTTTATTCAGTTTTAGTGGCTCGATAAGGAGCCTTGGACATATGGTGTACTTAATTGCATCTTATTTGAGAGTTACATGTTTTGAACGTGTTAGTTCATTTGTTAGAGGCATGTAACGTTTTAGACTGTAATGCAATGGATCCATAGGCATACGGGTCAGTCAGTTGGTTTAATTGGGAGTTATATCCCTGTTTTGGAACTGGAAATATTTATGGTTAACGGGGACTTCGAGGTATAGATCGTGGGTGGTTGAACTCGATGACCATGTAACCTTTAGCGAAGAACTCGAGGTATAGATTGCGGGTGGTTGAACTCGACGTCCATGTAATCCAGTCTGTTTATTCAACGTGGAATTTTGATGTCCACGTTTGAGTCTAGTGAGTAGTCCCCAAGGCATGTTTATATGTAAGCTTGCGGTGATGGTCAACGGAGTCGTATATAGAGCTAAGTCTTGCGGTGGTGTCCATGGTGAGCCGGATACGGGGACTTGTGACTTTTGTGGTGAACTCATCTAAAGGTCGAGTAGACACTAGGGTCATTTGGGTATCTTGTGGTGGTTGCTTAGAGGAGCCGTATACCGGGATCCATGGCCCTATGTGAATCTCGAGAACGTCGATAAGTGACTTAACTTTGTGTGCCCTCCACATTCATTGAAAACTTTTGAACTCACTAGGAGTTAGCCTAACCTTTTTATTTGTCGGCATGTGCATCAGGTTCTGATTAGGGAATGGTACTAAAGTCACTGTGAAGAGACGAGTGCTAGTTAGATGCACGAGAATGATATAGTTATTCGGTGATGTCTTCCGCATTTTGGAGATAGCGACTGTTATTGGGTTTTTAGTAACACCCGACCTTAATCTAATCTTTATGTAAGGCTTGATTTATCATTTGTTAATTAGTTATCGTAGTACTTAGAAGTTAGAAGTACATAAGTAGTATTAATATTTGGAGTTGTGTAAACCGAAGGAAGTGATGTACTGATGTGATTCCTACGGATACTAATAACACACACACACACACATAGATATAACAACATTAGAATCAAGAAAAAACTAATGACCGCATCAAATCTGATAATGCGTATTAAAGTAATTGAAGTTGTTTCTTAGTTTCTATGCACGCGTGCATGTCTGACAAATTATTTTGATGGATTTGGATTTTGTGAAATGATTTGGAATCAGAGGGATTGGATTTGGAAACCAAATCTTTGGTGTGTGGTTTGTAGGATTTGAAATGGAATTGAATTCCATTCTATATAAATAATTTACAAAACAAATTATAAAAATAATTAGGTACCTTTTTAAAACACGTTAAAAACTCTTTAATATATTTTAAAACATTATTACATATAAATCCAGGAAATTCTTCAAACCAAACATGAGATTGAAATGAAATTTAGTTTTAAATTCTTCCAAATCCAATCTAATCGTATAAAATAAAAGAAGACCTGAATGTTGATGGTGAGGTTTAATCCTCGTTAGTTGAACTCATGTAACGTGCATTTGCATCACAAGTCCAAACATGATCATTACAAGGGATGGAAGTATGGCACAAGTTGGGGGTTTATAGAATTTCAACTCTTTGAAGTAGAAGTCATGTCTGTATACATCTTATCTTGTTAGACCCCACTTTTGAGTAGGATATATTAGATTCATTTGGTTCTAAGGGGGGAAACCCACTTAGATGATGCATGTAAGCTGACGCAGCGTAGGTTTGCGGAAGGATCGACAAACGTCTAAACCCTTTTGATAACGAGAATTACGAAATGTAAAACTCAAAATTCAAGAGAAAACTCTCTAAAAGATGAACTTTTAATAATTGATAACTTGATAAACAATTAAACCTAATAGTCCTATTTATAATCTAAAATTAAAGATAACTATGGAAAAAAATCTATCCTAATTTAGAAAAAGGAAATAATTAATAAAAGAAACTAAATAATAATCCTAAACTAATTAAGAAACAAAATAATCAAATAAACAAATAAATGCAATTCGTTCGGGACCCGTTAGGACACGTCCTCGACCCGGCATGCGACCCATGCCGCGGGAGAAGTCGCGTAAGAGACTGGTTTTCCGTTTCCAATTCATAATTACGAGCTTCTTTTGAACTCCTTTTCTACTCTTCCAAATATAGAAAAAATATCTTGATAGCTCTTGAATCCTCCTTGTATAACTATGGGAAAAAAAATCTATCCTAATTTAGAAAAAGGAAATAAGGTAAAGGAAAATAAATAAATCTATCCTAATTTAGAAAAAGGAAATAATTAATAAAAGGAAACTAAATAATAATCCTAAACTAATTAAGAAACAAAATAATCAAATAAACAAATAAATGCAATTCGTTCGGGACCCGTTAGGACACGCCCTCGACCCGGCACGCGACCCATGTCGCGGGAGAAGTCGCGTAAGAGACTGGTTTTCCGTTTCCAATTCATAATTACGAGCTTCTTTTGAGCTCCTTTTCTACTCTTCCAAATATAGAAAAAATATCTTGATAGCTCTCGAATCCTCCCTGTATTATAAGCCTACTCATATCTCGTTATGGCTCATACCAAATGCATTGAGTAGTTGAATTGTGTAGGCATTTTTCTCGTGCCAACTGGGCCTTGGAGGAGGCAACCACTCCTCCCATCGATTAGCAACTCTAATGCCAACCGTTATGATGTTACTCTCCTTCTAGACTAAATTAACGGGTTTGACTCGACTTTTGCATCTTACCAGACACTTGTGAGTTTTGCAGCGACTACGGTCTCATTAATCAAAACGTTCCACTTTTTTGTCTGGTTAAATTATTTATTTACACATCATTGTTATGTCTTACGGTTTTTATCACTGAATAATATTTTAGTTTTGAACAAATTGCATGAAAATATAACCTACTTTCTTAAGATTATTATTTTAGGTAACATACTTTCAAAACATTCGTTTGGTACTTTAGATGAAAACTTCTAAATATTTCATTTTGTCGACTCCAATTCGCTAAAACAATCAAAATATACCGGCCTTGATGACTTTAAAGTGCTAAAAATGATTCTTACATAGTTCAATATCTCTTTCAAGGCAAAATAGCCCGCAAAATACTTTGAAACAACGAGCTGATTTTGGCCATCAAACAAGTACATATATCGGTTATATTTTAAGTCATACCACAAAGTTAACATATATAATTCATTGTGCATAGTGATACTGTATCATAACAGGTAAATGCATAATTTTATGTAGCACATATCGATCAATTGATCTCTTATTCGAAAACCGACCAAAGTTATACTCTATTTCTTAATATATATATATATATATATATATAGATAATTTTGTTAACAGCCAGAAAAATTGTTGGTCTAAGGGGGTGTTTGGGATTGCTTATTTGAGGGGCTTTTTAGCTTATTGCGATTTGGCACCGGAGATAAGCCATTTTGAGTGTTTGGATGGAACAAAAAGAAAAGAGCTTATAGCGGTGCCAAACCGTTGAAAAGCCATTTTTGATAAGTTATTTTGTTCTAACTTATCAACTTATTTGAAAAGTGTTTATTACCTTTTTTGGTTATTTTGTATGTATAAGCAATCCTAAACACTTTTAAATAACAACTTATTAGCTTATTAGGTTTTGGTACCACAATAAGCTAATCCAAACACTTTTTTATAAACTTCAGTTTAACACCCCATAAGTTATAATAAGCACTTTTCAAAATAAGCATGTTTTAAATAAGCAATCCCAAACACCCCCTAAATCGAAGAATTACCATGAAAACGAACCGAGACATCATCCTACGATGACTGAATCAATCATCACTCCGCCTCTTTATATTTCTTCCTCACGTTTCCCGCCATAATACTCCTCCATAAACACCCTCTGTTCTTCGCAAAATCTACCCACAAAATGGTTTCCTCGAAAGCCATAACTGATTTCTTCCCACCAGCAAAGCGATCCAAAGGAGTAGCAGCAGCAGCAGCAGCAGCTTCATCCTTCGAACCTTCTTTAAAAAGAAACTTCCTCGCCGTTCCCCAAAAACCCACCACCGACGCCGTTCCATCTGCCCTACCGGAGTCGATTCAGGACGATGAAACCACCACAGTTCAGCCTTCACCTTCTTCGAATCTCAGTGCGGAACAGAAATTGAAGGTCCAATTCAATCAATCACTGGCGAAAGCCAAACGTAATCTCAGAATTTGTGCGGATAGGGTTTTGAAATCCACTTCTGGTGAGTTCTTTGACATGGTTTTTCGTAATTTCCATTTGATTGATAGTCCTAACTATGAAACCAAGGGGTAGTTTGTCTCTAATTGCTAAGAGATTGAATCTTGTTTGGCAAAAAACAATTATGCCTCTTAATGATTTGGTTGCAAGATGATTAAGTGGTAGTGCAAAATGAAATATGATTGTTCGGTAATTTCTCAGATTGAAGTTAGGGCACTAAGGGCCTGTTTGTTAGCAGCTTAACGAGCTTAATGAAAGTCAAAGCTTATTCAGTCAGCTATATATATATATATATATATATATGACTGTTTGGTAGTGGCTTTAATGATATAGAAAGCTAATTTTTTTTCCAAACCAGTCTCTCTCATTAAAAAACACTATCCTTCTATATATGAAAAAACTCTCTCAAATAAAAACCTTCTAAATCTATCCAGACAGAGACAACTTTATCCATACATAACTTAATGGAAAACCCACCAAACAGCCCCTAAGTGGTTTAGGAAGGCCCAAGATACAAAACCATTTCAAGGGTTTTGGAACCATTAAGAGGCAAAATTGTTTTTTTCCAAACAAGATTCATCTCTTAGCGATTCAGATGTTGCCTCTTAATGGAACTATTGAGAGGTAAACAAACAACTCCTTAATCATTTATGATACTAATAATCCTATGTGTTCAGGTGAGGGGTTGAGATTTTTGAAACTGGAAGAACTGTTGGTGGAAGAAACATGGTTGGAAGCCCTTCCTGGGGAGTTTCAAAAGCCCTATGCCAAGAAATTGAGTGAATTCATAGAGAGTGAAATGCATGGCCCCATACCAATCTACCCACCTCAGCATTTGATCTTCAATGCACTGAATTCTACCCCATTTGACAAGGTCAAAGCTGTCATCATTGGTCAGGTGTTTACTTGAAGCTTCTTTTTCATTGCTTAGTTCCTTTTTAAAACTCAAAATATGTTGATTATTGCAAATTATGTCTCTCTTCAGTCATGTATGGGATTTACTTAAGCTTGTGTGTTTGTTGTCTTATGATAGGTGTCAAATTATTAACTCTATAGCATTTTTGTTTGTATTTTCTCAAGTCGAATATTTGAGTCTTTTATTCTATTATTTTACACTTTTCCTATTTATGGAGCTAGGGATTGAAATTGAGCATTTTTAGTCATTTGACATGGATAACCACATTTTTTATTGATGTTTGTTGAAAAAGTAAGTAAGGTGTGGGTTTGCGTATTATCAACATTACTGTAACATCCCAGGCCAACCGTACCAGATATTGTCCGCTTTGTCCACACACCCGGACTCACGGTTTTAAAACGCGTCTGGTAGAGGAGGTATCCAGTCTCTTATAAGGCAACTTTCGTTCCCCTCCTCAACCAATGTGGGATCTTACAATTACAATCCGCATTGTTTTGAAATTTATGAATCATTTTGATTGAAGGTTTTATGATGTGAACTCTTGAACTCATTGGTTTGCCGTTGTTTAAAAAAAATAAGTGATGAGAGACTAATCCTACAGCAAACATGTAGAGCCCTATAGGAGTTGTTGGACGGAGCCGAATTAATTGTTGCACCTTCATCTTGAAGTGTTTCTTTTCAAGGCTCTTTTTGTTTTGAATTTCTTTTGTTACTCATTCCTGTTACCAAATTGATTATTATGTTTATATTATAGTGAAACTGCAAGCTTTGAGAAACTTTCTTAAAGTCTCCTTGACTCAAATTAAAAGTGCAAGATCAATCAATTGGAGTGCTAATAACATCACTTTTTTTCTATTCACCATTGGGTATGAAATATATTAACACTCTGGATATTTGTTATGCTAGGACCCATATCATGGACCTGGTCAAGCTATGGGCCTTTCTTTCTCTGTTCCAGAAGGAATAAAAGTACCTTCAAGTTTAGTAAACATATACAAGGAACTTCATCAGGACTTGGAGTGTTCAATACCATCTCATGGGAATTTAGAACGATGGGCTGTACAGGTAAAAGTTGTATTCCATCAAACATTTATATTTGTAGGAACTAGCCATAAATGCTAGTCGTGAATTGGAACATTGATCAATATGTGTTGATCAATAGCAAATGTCACATTTTGAAATATTCACTGTGGTAGAACATAAGTGGTACTAATATTACTTTTTTTTTAAAATTTATCCCAAATGAACCATGAAATATTGAAGTACTCGACTTTTATTTTATACTAGTATATTAAATTTTGTTCGCCTTATAGCCCGGCGTCTGCCTTCTATGAATTTTTAGACATTAGGGTTCCATCAACTCTCCTCGTTCCCTTTTCCCCAGTAAATGTAAAAGGAAAGAAGTTCAGATGAAATCAAGTTATACAGTCTAGTTTCTACAATCAGGCTATTCTTTGGGATCATGTTTGAGGAAATGTGGAGAAAATTAGTTTACGTATTCGTTAAACTGGAAGTGCAAATGGTTATCTTTTTTTGACAGATTTTAGTATTACATACAAGTTTTTTTGTTCTGCCATTTTCGAAAACCTTCAGTCGGGTTGAATAGCGTTTAAGCCTCTTTGCATTGTTAATAGAAGTATCATCATCTGACATCAAAACTGATATGCAGGGTGTCCTGTTGCTCAATGCTGTTCTTACCGGTAAGACACTTCATTTTTCTTGGAATGGAATCTGTGCAGTACATATATGTTTGAATCTTGTATGTGTGGATAAACTTTCTAGAAAAAGTAGAACCATCTAAATCCAAACCAAACCAAAATAACTCAATATATTCCACATGGAGATGGGGTCTGGGGTAACTGGGTAAGATATACGCAGACTTGACCTCTACCCCAATGAGTAGAGTTGTTGTATCTGTGAACCCCGACTTGTGAAAAGTGTGTGAAAGGGGGAAAGGCAAATATTATAAGTTATTAAAGAAACTAGGTAAGAGTAATTGATTACGTATAAATAGAAGCAAGTAGAAGAGATCAAGAGAAACATAAGCAAGGTAAGGAAAGAAAGTAGAACCATCTATTGAGCTATATTCATCAAGAAGATCAGTATCGTCAATTCACCAAAGTCCATTAATATAGTCATACCCCTACTTTCAATAAGAGTGTTATAATCCCACATTGGCTAGACTTGAACCATTTCTTCTCTATATATGCTTGAGCGTCCCTTTTGTCCTCGAGGGCTCTTTTGGAGAGTAATCTAATGGGGTTTCATGTATTCTAACATGGTATTAGAGCCAAGGTCTACCACTCTACGGATTAGACATTCTGGGGCAACCTATATTCATCTAGCCTCTTTAGAGGGGGCGTATCATAGTCCCACATTATTTCTTCACTATATATGTTTGAACATCCCTTCTCTCCTCAAGGGCTCTTTTGGATAGTAATCTAATAGGGTTTCACATATTCTAACAAAGAGTAATGAGAAGGCTTTCTCATCAAGAAAATTTAATTATGAGAAAGAAAAACCAAAGAAAACAAACTCAGTAAATCCCATGTATAGGTAGGGTCTGGGGTAGGATATACACAAATCTTTCGAGGTAGAGAGAGACTGTTTCCGTGAAGATCCCCGATGGAAAATGTGACCATGAGAAAGAAAAAGGTTAGTAGAGACTGATTCCGTGTAGTACCAAACAATCATTAAAAAAAAAGATTATCCTTACCACCCAGTTAAACTCTCATTTTCTCTATTAAGCGAAATATAGAGTATAATACGGGTGATGGGAGTATCAATAAGATCTTTCAAAATTAAATTAAATACATACATATCCTATTGAGTAGCAGGATCATATCTAGCTGTTAGAGAGCCATTTCAACCAAAATTTAATAATCTAATATATTGAGTTGCTTTTCTAGGAGAATTCCAATATTTAAAAAGATTATTGTTTTTAATTTCTCTCCATCACCAATGCCTTTTCTTTTCTGTTTTTTGTTTTCAGTTAGGCAGCATCAGGCAAATTCTCATGCAAAGAAAGGGTGGGAACAATTCACTGATTCCGTGATTGAGACAATCTCTAAAAAGAACAAAGGGATTGTTTTCCTTCTCTGGGGAAACTATGCCCAAGCAAAATCCAGGTACTTACAATCTTATTTCCACACCAAAATCCCAATATCTGTTATAGATTCGCTCTTAGGGCCTGTTTGGTTTGACAGAATGTTTTTGAGGGATTTGGATTCGTGGGATGATGTGGAATTGGAAGGATTTGGAAATTGGTGTTGGTTTGTAGGATTTGGAATCGAATTGAATTCTATTCTTCATAAATAATTTATAAAAATAATAAAATTACCTTTTTATTAATTGATTATTACAAAACAAGTGTCTTAAACGTACTTTTAAAATATTATTACAAACAAATCCTAAGAAATCCCGCTAAATACCAACTACCCCCATGGGATTTCTAAATCCCATGTTTGTGGGATTTCAAATCCAAGCATTCCCTTCAAACCAAACATGGAATTGGAATGGAACCCAATTCCAAATCCCACAAAATCTCACAAACCAAACGGGCCTGTATCTCTCTAAGATGAAATCGTATTAAATTGTTCTTGGCTTTTGAGGTTAAACCTACCAAATCCGACTTTTAAATATGACATGGATTTACAAATCTAAGACCAAAGTTTTTTATATATGGTTTTTTGTTATTAAGCTTAAAAAATAAAATGAACCCGGTACACAGAGGCAAGGTTTGGGGAATGATGTACATAGACGTTGCTTCTACCCCATGGGGTAAAGAGGCTGTTTTTTGTGAAGACCTCCGGCTTGCAAAGTAATTATCATTTTTTTTAAATTTATAGAGTACAGTGAAAATTTAGTCTATTTGACCTCAAAATTTACGTCTCTTATGGGACAGATGACTTGTGGGAGAATATAGTTTCCACAATGTGCTTAGATACAAATCTCGATTAGGATTATGAACGTATAATGTGGAAATATTATACAGGTTAATTGATGAAACAAAGCATCATATTCTCAAGGCAGCACATCCTTCTGGCTTATCTGCCCATAGGGGATTCTTTGGATGCAGGTTTGTGTTTTCTGCTATTATCCTAAATAGAATGTTGTCCATGAACCTGTGTTACCCCTGCTCCCTTCCTTTTGGATGTATATGCGTGCTAAGACTATATATGTTACTTAAAGGAAACAGAAAGGTTTGCGCACATTCTATCCGTGGCCTATCTCTGTGTGGGATCTACTAGGTTTATATGGTTTGGTTTATTAGCTAGTGGATATGTTGACAAATCCGTAATCAAGACCATAAGTTGATTTTATTTGCATCAACATGAGCTACCTATGCCCCAACTTGAGCAACGGTGTTGGTTAAACCAAGTCAAAACAAACTAGTTGAGTATATCCCATATGAATGTGAGGTCAAGATACCTCTATTCCAATGATATAGCGGGTGTTTTCATTAAAATTCCCGTTTGTTTCTGGTGTTGGTTATAGTTACTTATTTGGATGTTCTTGTTATCCTATACATTTGGTCCAAGGCATGTTATGCACCCTATTTGAACATTGTTTCTTCATAATAAGACACGCTCTTCATTGTAAACTCCAAGGGGGCGTTTTTTGATATGATGGAATTGTTTTGAGGGATTTGGATTTTGTGGAAGAATTTGGAATCATTGATATGTTTGGTTTGTAGGATTTGGAATTACATTGAATTCATTCTTATATAAATAATTTATAGAAACAAATTATAAAAGTAATTACATTACCTTTTTATTAATTGATTATTACAAATCAAACCCGTGAAATACCAACCACCCCGTGGGATTTCAAAATCCTATGTTTGAAGGATTTCAATGAATTTCAAATCCAGGAAATTCTTCAAACCAAACATGGGATTGGAAAGAAATTCAATTCCAAGTTCTTCCAAATCCAATCTAATCCTACAAAACCAAACAGGAGCCAGATGTTGATGGTGAGGTTTAATCCTCGGTAGTTGAACTCATGTAACGTTGCATTTGCATCACAAGTCCTAACATGATCATTACAAGGGAGTTAAGTATGGTACAAGGGCTCTAGGGAGAGGGGGGGGTCTTTACGGAAACAGCCGCTCTAAATCTTTCGAGTGAGATATATTGGGTTGATTTGGTTTTAAAGGGGGGAAATATGGTGATTCAATCTCACTTAGATGATGCATGTAAAGCCTGGTCATATATCGTTATTGCTCATAACAAATACTGAAATGCATTGAGTGGTCGAATTGTGCAGGCATTTTTCTCGTGCCAACCAGATCTTGGAGAAAGCAGCCACTCCTCCCATCAATTGGCTACTCTAACCCCAACCGTTATGATGTTACTCTCCGTCTAGGCTAAATTAACAGATTTGACTCGATTTTTGCATCTTACCACACACTTGGTCTCTTGTAACGATTTCAGTCATCAATCAAACCGTTCCTAGTTTGTGCCGCTGATTGAGCTGAAAAATACATTGGTGTGTTTAAGGTAATTAATATTTTGTTTGTAACTATGTGGGTAAAAGTTATCGTTATCATCAATACGAGTAACTTTTTCAGTAATGAATAATAGAGTCCATTAGGGTCAGATGGGCGACAGTGGTCTTTTGTGGCAGGGCCTAACGGTAATCATATTTTATTGGGTTGCATTTCATATCCAAATCAAATCAAATTTCAAAAAAACGACAAATCCCAATGGTCGGATACCTGGCTCTTGTCGCTTCATTTGGCTCACGCTTTACTAAAATATTCAAATCCCGGTCAAATATTATGCTCCATGATTAAGGTTTTTAAGAGCATCTCTAACAACATTGTTAAAATAGAAAAAAAAAATGGGATTTGTTCTCTAAAACCTCTCCAACAACTTTGCTATCTTGTTTGCTATAATAGAGAAAAGTTGGAAAATTTTCAAGTTTAGAGAATTCTCTAAAACTTGATGGTAGAAGAGAGAAATGATTATTTTATTCAATCCCACCAATGAAATTTAATTTTTATTATTTTATATTAAGATTTTTTTAAAAGTGTATTGAGATGATAAATTATAGAATATTATACTAATATAAGTTGTTTTAAAATCTCTAAAATAGCAAATCTGTTAGAGTTGAATGTAATACTTTTTAGAGATTTTCATTTTTAGTTCTCTATTTTAGAGAAATTATAGCAATGCTGTTAGAGATGCTCTAACAGATTTTTTATAATTTTTCTTAAATAATAAATTAAGAATCAAAATCTTTTACATTGTGTGTTTGAATTTAGAGAGAGAAAAAGGAAATAATGTTTTTTTTGTTTGTTCTTGAAGGAAGGAAAAGGAAGTAAAAGAAAAATCATGTTCTTGAGCAAAGATAGATACTTTTGTAATTTTAATAATTTTTTTTTAAAGAATTCTCTAAACTTTGAGTTTTCTCTATTTCAGATAATAATATGCAGAATCGGTTGGAGTAAAATAGAGAAAAAAAAAACTTTATACTCTCTATTTTAAAGAATTTGTTGGAACAAGTATGTTCTAATATTTCTAGAATAGACTATAGGGTATGAAAAGTTAAAATGTCTAAAAAAAATTATTATTGATGTTCAATACATTTAATAAAATATTATTTCTCTCTCCTAAACAAACAACTTCAATGTCTCATATTGGTGAAAAATAATTAAGTATACTTTCTCTCTTAAATATGGAGTTATATTCCTTCAAATTTGTAGACTTTTACCTTCTTTCTCTTAGAGCATCTTCAGGAGCTATGACAAAGTTTTTCTAAAATAAAGTAAAAAAAATTAATTTTCTAAAAAAATTTGCATCCAACTCCAAATTAGAGATATTAAAAGATTATTTTAATTTAACCATTTCCTCTAATCAAATGTTTGGATTTATCATCAATAAATTAACCAAATTTAAGCAGTAAAACAAAAATGTTGAAATTTGTATAAGATGATTGAATATTTAAATATAAAATAATTATAATTAATTGTATTTTATGTTAAATTCAAATAATCTTATTTAAAAAAGTCACGTCACCTGTATACTATATCTAATTTTAACTTCCAAATCCAATCTATTATTTTTCGCATATTTTATGTGATTTTATTTCGTCATTTTCCAAAACATACGTTGTTTAAAATTTTATCAAACATTTCTTGAAAGGGTTGTAGTAGAATTAGTACAATTTATATAACATTACTCAAGTTACATGTTTAATTAAAAAAAGTGAAGTAATAAACTAAATACATAAACTTTCTTTTATTAATAATTTATATTAATTAATTTGAATACTTTATGTAAATTTTTGTAATAGTACGAATTTTTACTAGAATATGGCTTTTGTGTTTCAAATTGGGTATATCATAAGCCAATTAAAAACTATAGATTATGTATAATTGAGAACATAGAGATTTTGTACTTTTATCTATAGCTAATGATATATTTTTATTTAAATGTACCATGGATTATTATAAATCTAATTATTTTTTTTAACGGTGCTGCAACTGATTCAATTGTTGAGTTGAGTCACGATTCATGACTGATTTATTTACAGAAAATCATCCATGCCAAATAATTATCTTAATTATATACAAAAATAAATTGTTTGATTATGTAATTCAATCTTATAACAAAATTTCTACACGTACATATTATGGTATTGTTTGGCTAAAAAAAACTAGTTTATAAGAGCATCTCCAATGCAAGGTTCTAGTAAGTAAAAAGTGAAGTGTCTTGTAAGAACTATCATTGTGAGGAGTTCTTATAAGAACATAACCCCTTTTGAGTCCTTATTTAAGAACCTTGGTTCTTACCATGAAGTTTGTGTTAAATGAAAATTTCCTCATTTTTATTGGTAGTTAAATTAAATATTTGATATTTATTTATAAATATATAATAATTATTGATGTTGACATGAGGTTCTTATAAGAACTATCATTGTAGAGTTTTATATAAATTTTTAAATTGATGAGTTGGAAATTAGGTGGCACCAAAAAGTGTAAAAAGAATGTTCTTTTATTAATAATTTATATTAATTAATTTGAATACTTTTTTTTAAAAGAAAATGATATAATTGATATTAAAAGAAAGTTTATGTATTTAGTTTATTACTTCACTTTTTTTAATTAAACATGTAACTTGAGTAATGTTATATAAATTGTACTAATTCTACTACAACCCTTTCAAGAAATGTTTGATAAAACTTTAAACAACGTATGTTTTGGAAAATGACGAAATAAAATCACATAAAATATGCGAAAAATAATAGATTGGATTTGGAAGTTAAAATTAGATATAGAATACAGGTGACGTGACTTTTTTAAATAAGATTATTTGAATTTAACATAAAATACAATTAACTATAATTATTTTATATTTAAATATTCAATCATCTTATACAAATTTCAACATTTTTGTTTTACTGCTTAAATTTGGTTAATTTATTGATGATAAATCCAAACATTTGATTAGAGGAAATGGTTAAATTAACCATATAAAAAATGGGTGGAAAATAATAATAATAATAAAACAATGGATGGGATCACGAGAGTTAAATATTAGTATTTTTTTGGATTCAAAATAGATTTGAGATATTTTTTATGTTTTTATCGTTTATAATCAGTAAAGTATATTAATAAAATAATTCATATTCTATCAAATAATATATATAAATAAACTGAATAGTATATATTTTATATTATAAAATATTTATATCCATATTTTTAATTTTCAATACAGTTAACCGATGATGTTATAAATGGTATCAAAGACGGGAATGGGTGTACTAGTGAGGACATTGGGCTGCAAAGGGGGTGGATCGTTAGATCCCACATCAGTTGAGGAAGAGAACAAATGTTATTTTATAGAGGACTGAATATCTTCTTTATCAGACGCATTTTAAAACCGTAAATTTAGACGTGGACAAAATGAATATAATATATGATATAGAAAGAGATATTCAAAAATCAAAATAATGATGAGAGAGTATTTTGTGTTTGCCAATCAAAGTCATGACTTGTTAATGCTGAAACAAGAACGTGATAGACAGCCCATTCAAATCTCTTTGGTTGGATGGGATCTCACCTTTGTAATCCATACATACATATATGTATAGATATATATACATGGATGGATATATATATATATATATATATATATATATATATATATATGGGTCTAATCAAATGAAAACTAGGTAGTTTGTGATAACTGTGAGATTCAATATGAGTCACACATTTAGAATAATTAATATTAATTTTATTGCAACCCTGAAAAATGATTCATGGATATATATAGTGGAAAGATATTTTGCAACCCTGAAAAAGGTTGCAACCCTTGCAACCCACATCTTAACCGTTGGATTCATGATCGACGATTATTTTATTTTTATTTTTCTGTTTTTTTTAATTAAAAATATTGGGCCCATATCTATTGTAACCGTCGATCATGAATCCGACGGTTAAGATGTGGGTTGCAAGGGTTGCAACCTTTTACTAAGGTTGCAAAATATCCAACCCCTATATATATATATATATATATATATATATATATATATATTTGCCGCCTTGGCGCCGCCATGAAAAATGCCATGGCCTCGCCGTAACTCGTAAGGCTTGAGGTTTGACCTCGCCGCCACGCCGCGTCGCGCGCCATTTAGAACCTTGGTTTTACCCAATCTTAACATGGAAGCATCGTAATGGGTCTTTTCAGACAGTCCAAGTGACCAAATTGATCGTTTCTTTGCTCTCCAACATATGTCATTCTATTGTATCTCTAAGCGCACTTAAGTTTTCAAGTTGTCATGGACGTAGTGGTATGGGGGTCATGGGTTTGACGGATGACTCAAGTTGTATAGTTGCTACTTCATTTGCCTTTGGTGTTCGGGTGCTTGAGACCGTGTTTTGTTAGTTTGGCATTGTTGCCGGTGGGGAAATGCTCTCTTGTTTGTTTTCTTTTGTTATGGTTATGGTCTTTTTCGCTTGTGTTTCAATTTTCATGGTTCCTTCCAGGGCCGTCCTTGGGGGAGGGTGGGTCGGACGCACGCCCAGGGCCCAAAGGAAATAGGGGCCCAAATTTTTTAGTATATACTATATATTAGTAATTTAGTAGTCACAAAAAATTGTAAATAAAAAAGAAAAAAAATTAGTATATAATAGGACCCAAAAATAATTTAACATTATATTAAGGGACCAAACATGTATTAATTAATAACATTGAACAAGAAGATTTGTAAAAAGTTATTGTCTTTCATTTTATATTATTGTTTATTGTTTCTCTAAGTTTTTTTTATCTAGTACTAATATCTAAAAAATATTTTTGCCTATAATCTTTGATATATACTCCATTACTCATCTTCCACATACTATTTTCATTATTACATCCGCATGAACTTTATTATTTTGTTAGAATATAGTAGATTTCTTGTTATTAACTAAGAAAAAACTCCAACCTTTTGAAAACAGATTAATACCAAAACTATATGAGACGACCTAACGTATATCTATATTTATTGTAACACCCCGAATTTACGTTGTAATAATTCTATCGTTCAGACTCCTAGTCTTCCGTATTTTAATCTTAGTTATCGCACGTTATCCTATTCGTGGGTATCGCGCGTTCCTAGCCTAGTTCGTGTGTCAAGTCTTGATTTTGGATGAAAGGGACAGTGGATCACGCAACTTACCTCGCGACTTGAAGTCGCGGCATTAGACGCATAGCCCACTGTTTGTCTAACTTCTCAGAGACACGGGCGACTTATGCCGCGACTTGAGGCCGCGACATAACCCGCGGAACTCCCCTGGACTCCCAAATACAGGTTTCTTCCCCTTTTTCTCATTTATTGCAAGTGTGGAACTAAGGAGGGCGATTTTGAAACCCTAGGTAAGTCTTCTCTCATCTCTTTCCATTTATTGTTCTATCACAAGCATTTATGGAGGCTTAATGCTTGGTTAGGGTGAATTTTAGGTGAACCTAGCTTGTGTCATCATCTCAAGTCTTCAACTCTCCATCTACCATTTCTAGGGTTTGGTTTTCTTTTGGGAAAACTGTAACACCCGTAAACTATTAAGGTAAGTATTTTGTCTCCTTTAATGCCTTAATTTCGTTATGTGTGTGCATATGTGTCTTTAAGTGCATTTTAGGATCTTCGACTATGTTAGAATATCACATATTGATTTACTACCTCTAATCATCCAAACCTTGTGCTCGTTATCATTTTCGACTAAGTTTTCGGGCCGAGTTGAGAGGCCGGCGATTGTGCCCGCGATTGTGCCTTGGCACCATCGCGGAGGGCACTATCGCCCGGATGGTACCGCGGGCTGGATTGTCCAGCGATTGTGCCTCGCGATAGTGCCCTGGCACTATCGCCAGGGGCACTATCGCCCAAAGTGTACCGAGAGCAGGGGGAGGCTCGCGATTGTGACCGCGATAGTGCCCGGGGCACTATCGCCGGGCACTATCGCCCGCGTGGCCAGTATCCTGCTTTTATAGGAGTTAATGCCTCACTTCTCACTCATCACTTTACAAAAAACGGGAGCTCTCTCTCTTGGGCGATTTTTAAAGGTTTCAAGCACATACTCACTTAAATCTAGGGTTTGGGTTGTTGAGAGCATTAAGTGCTCATTCAAGCTTCTTTCAAGTGTCTCCATTGAAGTATCATTCAAGATCCTCATCTCCTTGCTTTCAAGCCTCTTCATCTTCAAAAGCTAGGGTTTCATCTTTTCTAGGTTTTTGGTCAAAAAACCTAGATAGTGAGTTTACTAACCTTTGTTAAAACTAGATACACATCATATGCTTCTATTGTTGTTATTTGTCTCCATATGTTCAAGTATTTGGGTTTTAGCTATGAAGAAATGTGAGGAAGGTGATTATGTGGAAAATGCCATGAATTACTTTGTTGGTTGGATAATTGAGATTGACTTCATAAATGTACATATTGGATATTTTGGCATGATTTGGGATATATGTGGTATAGTAGATGATAAACTCTACTTGGAATGCATTTTAGTGATTGAATATTTAAACATTGATTATGTTGGAATTTGAGTCTCATATTGGATTTATGCATTAGGATGGTAATATCGTACCCATGGTTGGTATCGAAATGTTTTGGTTGGAATATATACCGCAAGACCTCCTATATGATATGTTGGACGAACCAAGTCAGTAGACACTAGGAGGATGTAGTCTTGGGCGCCACTGTGATGGTATGTGCCTAGACCTCCGCCATTCGGGGTAATGCCATGGTTGTAGTCCTCGGGTGTGCCGGGCCTTTCTGGTGTCCCTTGTTATAGGGCATCAAGGTATATCGACTCTTTGGGTGGAACTTGATTGGTGCTATAGGTCTCCCCTATTGACTCCACATTTGTTGACTTATGGTTAACTGCTGATAAGAACTGTAATTGTACATGCATGCTTATAATTGTTCAACTCACTAGGCTTTTTGGCCTAACACTTGTTTTGCTGTCGATGTGTATCTCAGATTCTAGCGGCGCCGGTTCTAAGCAAGTGTAGTTGCCTTGGGGTGAGAGCTTGGGGATTTTTGCACACGGACGCGTTATGCTTTTGGATATAGATCATTTGGGTTCATAAATGACAACCCTTTTTGTAATCTCTTTTCTAGTTGTAGAAATTAGATTAGTTGGTTGTTGTTTATTGTCCGTTAAGTTACAAATTGTGATTAAACAGGTTATTCATTTATGTTCCCCACTTTTGGGAGGCTCTTGCTATGGCAATTTTTAGTATACCTCATGTCCGATTTTCGGATTTTTGTTATCCCTATTTTTAGGGTGTTACAAAAACTACCAAGGTGAGTTCATACACTCTTTACAAAACTTTATACATGTCAAATGTGGATTTTGAATACCTAAACATCTCCTTTTCATATATTTGATTTATGGAACTTTATACTAAATCTAACTTTTGGAGATTTTAGGGTTTATGATGATTTTATGGAATAGGGTTTAATGAGCCTTGATAATGTGGTTATTAGCTCACTTTCACTTAGGAAATGTATTTCAAAGGATGGTTTCAATCATGTACAACTTATGGATTTGAAAATAATAACCTTATGGTTAACTGCTGATATGTTTGGTATTTTAAGATTTATCATGTTTTGGAAATGAGACTTATAATAGTCATTGATGTTTTCAACTAATGATCTCTTGGTAAGTAATGGGGATTGCCTTTGTGAAAATCACCTCTTATATTGTCTAATGCATATTATCACATATTGGAGCATTCATTTGGCCTATGGGCATTATGTGGATAAATTGCTTGCATTTGGGAGTCATGACCCCGTATTTGTTATATTATTTGGTCCGGCGTTGAGACGACTAGTTTTCCACGTCGAGGCACGGTTAGGACTCAGATTGGGTTATAAGTCCTACGTGCTCAAGTATTACGATATTGAATGAGGATCTCGACGTAAGGACCTTTCGGGGTTGAACTTTAGTTTTCGTGTGTGTAAGTTTAAATCCACTGAGCCTGACATCCCTTGCGTATACTTTATTTGTGTATTGGCTTTACTAACTTATCAAATGGCTTACTTTTGTGTTCCGTCATTTGTGTTAGTAAGCGGGTCTCCCCCGTTAACCCAAGAGGTACTTGCTATATTTCAAGAGCATTATTGTTAGTATCATTGTCACAAATGAAATTCTTTTACTTACTCTTACGTCCAATTATTTTAACTGCAAATGTTTGATCTCACTAGGCTTTAGCCTAACACTTTTTCTTAAAATGACATGTATAACATGTCAGGTTTCCGGTGGGATTCGTCGGGATTGAGTGGATGGCCTTGGGGCCAAGAGTGGTCTTTTTGGGAGATGTCTAGACCGGTGATTTTGATAGCGGACACATTTTTGGAAGAATAGCAACACCCGATACTAATCTTTCTTATTTAAGTTAGATTATTAGGTTGTTAAGTATATTCTTCAATTGATTAATTGTAAAGGCTACAACTTTGTTCCCCGTTTCTCAGGGTGATACTTTGGGATTGTTTATGACAGGTTTTGTATACCCAGGTTTATCCAATTTATAGCCGTCATATACTAAGTGCAACCCAAAACCTCAGGCTTTACAAAACAGACAGACTGTCTAACATTACATGACTCCAACTGAAAACCAAAGCTCCCAAAACATGTGACTCCTAATGGCATAGAATAATCGCCATCATACTCCAAAATTCCACAAATGTTTTTAAACCGTACAAATGTCCTCAAGACTCCATTTAGTCAAAACTGAGCCAACGACCCAACAGTGTACGTAAATACCCAAATGAAAGTCGATATAAATATGAAAACACGTTTGACCAACTATTATGCAAACACGACCAAAAGTATAATTAACTCAAATTTCATCTTTGGTTGAAACAAACCGTTTTCCAAATGAACTCATACCCTTATGTTTTCAAAAGGCCTCATACACAATAATATGCATTTTCTGAAAAAGGTTTATAAGATCAGATACACCAAATGACACTTACGTCAACTAAATTCCAATTATATATGTAAAATCATCAAAGAAACACTTCAACATGATTTATTTACCAAAATAACCAAAGATCCCAAAATGGGTGTCTCGCATGCTCATAAAATTAAACATTCCAAAATAACCAAAACTTATCAGCAGTTAACAATTTATTGTAAAACACAAACACTTTAAAATAAACATTTTGGCATGTACACTATTTTCACAATTCAACTTTAACTTACCAACACACGAATAAACCCCATCATGCTAAAACCCTTCATTGTGGTTATAAATCCGGACAAATGTCCACACGACTCATTTAGTCAAAACCCGAGCCAAAGGCCCGACACTTTACGTAAATTTTCAATGAAAGTCTCGTAAACCTTAAAACATATTTAACCGACATTTAACGTTTCCCCAAATAATGAAGTGTCTTTAAACAATGTTTATGAAAATACACACCACTAGGACATGATTTTCCAAAACTCAACACGTATTGAGACAAAAGATTTTCCAAAAGTTTATGAATGCAATTATACTAAGATGCACAAAATCATCAAAGATGCATAAATCATAATGTAGATTTTACGTGTACAAAATCACTCAGAATATGTAAATCACACTATTTACTTGTTGAAATATTCAAGTTCGACATGAGTAATTTATGTTGTTTAAAACAATCCAAGTTACCGAATACGAAAACTTAACAAAATACTCGCACCTTGCGAAATACCGAGTAAAACATACGCAACAATTTATACTATGAACGTGAAAATAGATTCTTGCACTTTATCATGTGCAACAATGGTTTGTACAACTCCAAAGGGAAAATCACAGTTTTATCTTTAAAACTTCTCCTCTATAACCAAGAGGCGTTGCAGCAAAAGGATTTTCAACTCACCCCATATGCAACAATTTATTCCCCAAAGGGCGGTAAAATAACGGGGATGCAAATAAGATTTCGAATCGAGTTTAAAGCTTAACGTTGAAAAGATAAACACACTTGACCAAAATAAAAACTACCACGACAAAATGCCGCTAACTCGCTAAATGCTTTGCGGAAATTTTAACAGTAAGAGTTAATGATGGAAATACGATCGGAACGAAAGTCCTGTTTTTAAAAATAACATAAATCGTTTATGCAATCATTCACACCAACGCTATACTTAAATTCAATGCACATAGTACACGACGATTGACATTTGTTAACAAAACCCCGAAATTAACGCACACAATGATGCATATGCACATGTTCCTGAAATTATTTACGCGACACCAAAGTCGTAAAATGTGACACCATAATTCAACTGGATTTTCATAAAACTCCTTAATGCTAAAATCAAGTGGTGTCCAAATTTCCATTTTGCAACACAAGATAAGGCGACCATTTTGACAAGATTTTTGATGAGACACGACGCCCAAAGAACTCATAACTTGCACGCAATGAAATTAAACTTACGCATCACAAAATATACACATGCGACAAAAGAATTCGTAAAACAAAGCTTCAAGAATTCAACAAAACTCACACGACTAAAAATTTCCAAGAAACTCCTACTCAAAAGTATGGGAATAACTTTTCCGTTAAAACCATTGACATACGTGGAAGAGATCCAATGTCAAGGTCAAAATTCCACGGCTAATTGCCCATTAACTCAAAAAGCATTAAAACACCGATATTACGACATCCATAAATAACATTTAAACACAAGACGTGAATAAAGAGAGTTTTGATAAAAATTTGAAATCAGGTGCAACAAAGCCATTTTAAGCATGCTTATGCTCATAGTTTAAAATATGATGAGTGCTAAATGTCTTGCCAAAACGTTATAATGTAATTTACTTCATGGTTGGCGCTCATGAAAAGCAATTTAGGCAACCTTATTTTAGAAATAAACTAAATGCATGAATTCGGTCGGCACTCACATCTTAATACTACGCTTCACAATATTCCGACGTTTTATAACCAACCGGATGCCTCAGGCATCATAGGGCAACCATCCCATTAGATTAACTTACAATTCTCCTCTAAACAGAATCGATCTAGCAAGATATAATCCTAATTCCACCAACGAATCTGGCTTAGGATGATTAACTTAATACGTTCTACGCACTTACTATTATCCCGAAGAGACATTGCTATAAACAACAATCATTCCTTAGCTTACTCGCTTAGAAACCTTCGCACTACTCTAACGGTCAACATACTAAGGTAGAGCAGGCAAGCACAAGCACGAGAAAGGGTAAGGAAGAGTTTAACTGAAATACGCACGAAAGAAACGTACCGTTACGTCTACCAATTGTCATAACATTAGCAACCCAATTACACTCACGTAAAATATCCTCATAATCACATTAGCTAAGTGAGATTATGAACATATAACACATAAGGGTTCTTGTTACCATCATCACAACGTTTGATTAACATAACCTCCGTCGATTCTAAGACTAACCCAACTTAGAAGTTCTACCCAAATCTCACAATCAATGCCTATCAAACTCAGTCTAAGTCTAGACATCTTACATTCATGCCTAGTTCGCTTAAACTAGAGCTCTGATACCAACTTATAACAACCTCAAAAATCAGAGTAAAATAAAACCTGGAAACCTGACAATATGACGAAAGCAATTCCATTAACTTCCCATAAATGGGATCAGTCCTTAAGACTATACAAAACTCATACGGATATAGAATTTAACAACAATACTAATCTAAACATAACCGTCTAGACTACAACACTTGACAATCCAAATTCACTAAAAGATGGGACTTAAACAATGCCCAACAGCAAAATACTAGACATCTCAAAATATGCCTCGAGTCCACGCTCGACTCTCAAAGACCCTGTGCAAACCCACCGCTAAGGGAAACCTGTTATACATATCATTTGAGAAAAAGTGTCAGACTTTAAAGCCTGGTGAGAACATACAGTTTATAAAGCTCGAAAGATATAAACATCAGTATCATAAAGAAATCTTTTCATAAAGGTTTAGTTCGTAAAGATAACATTTCGCCACAACCGGGCCTCTTCGGTCCAAAACTCTTAAGCGGTGATAAAAGGACCATTTTACCAAGGAGAGTGGTGTAACACAAAGTAGACCACAAATCCGAGTTATGAGCTAAACACTTGGAGTCCTCAGCAATGAACCCAGAGTCCGTGCTACGAGGTGAGATCGCGCTCCCAAGGGAAACCAATGTATACTCCTTCACTAGGATCACCATGAACCATGGCTAGTAACCGGCCTCACATAACCGTACCATAAACTCATCATGGAACATGTGACCCATAGCTACAATTTGGGGAATATAGCCTCCCAACAAAATAGTCTACTCCAAAACCTAGGGATCCACTAGCAATGGTACGGACTCGTCACAACAACATATGTGACCAACCATAAATAAATATATGGTTACAAGTACATTTTATAAACAAAATGCTACTCCCAGTTCAACTTCTGGTAAGAATGAAAATCATTAAAATGAGTTCATAATCATCCTTTTCAAACGACCACACATAATGTGCAAGTAAAATATCATTTTACTTCAATAAGGCGGAACCCGTCATTTTGGTCAAATCTGATCGGGAACCCCGAGATTCACCAAAAACTTCATTTATAACAAAATGTAGAGATCATAAAATCATACCGTAGAAATACTTCAGATTTCGCAAATAAGAGTTTTGACATGTATAAAGTTTGTAAAATGATAGTAGGAACTCACCGGTAGGTTTTCAGAATAAAACCCGGAAAACCAGATAACGATCACGACGTAGAGGTGAAGCTTAAAACACCGGAAACTAGTAACCAAACGAGACTTTGAAGAACAAAAGAAGAAAAGAGAGAAAAAGAAAAGAAGAGAGAGAGAGAACTGAGATTTGAGAGATATTATGAAAATATCTCTCAAAAAGATATTTAAGGCAAATCTCAAAAAGCATCCTGACAGTCGTGCGCCCTCAAAGAAGGAAATGCAGCACTGTGCCTCGGCCCTGGATCCTACGCACGACCCGTGCGTTTTCTCTGAAGGAGGACGCACGACCCGTGCGTCCTGTAGACAGCCCCAAAATCTTCCTTTTTCTTAACAACCTCGCAAAACGGCCAAACGAAAATTTGGGGTGTTACACATACCCCAACGTGTTTTAGCTGCAGCCCATCCGATTATGGAGGAGGTGACTTGTAATAACCTGTCTAAAATATATGAAAGTGTATATTTGGGTAAGAAAGTGAAAAGACTTTATTAGAGGGGTCTAATGTGAAAACTTGGTAGAAAGTTTTCTTTTATTTTACCCTAGAGGCATTTGAGTGTGTGGGTATGGTATGTGTGGCAGCTAATCTTAGAGAAGGAGAGAGAGAGCGTTGGGCGATTCCAGGGAGAGAGAGAGAGACCGAAGACGAAGAAACCTTCAAGCAATCCCGGTTGGGCTTCGACTTGCAATTTCGAGGTAATCTCCTTTAACTAGCAACTTCGTTAATTGCTAATGTTGCTTCCATCAGATTACTGTTTTGGAAAGAGTTCAGTGAAACTGAGTTTTTGGGGAAATCAGGACTTCAACGTTGAGTCTCATTAATTTGGGTGATTGAAGCTAATATGATTGAAATGGTAAATAAATTTTGTTGTTAAGGGGGGTTTAATTCAGGTTATGTCAAGTAAGCTCGATTCTGAGGTCTCTGCAAGTCGTGGTTCTAGGTTTTGTTCGAGCAATTAACTCCGGTCGAGAGTTGATATCGGTCGAGAGTCGATATCGGTCGAGGTCGGCACCGGTCGAAAGTAGATATCGGTCGAGGTCGGCACCGGTCGAAAGTGGATATCGGTCGAGGTCGACACCGGTCGAGAGTCGATATCGGTCGAGTCGACATCGGTCGAAGTCGATACCGGTCATTGGTTTAGTACCGGTCGAAGGTGGAGGACCGGACTGTTGTGTTCCGGTCGCAGCAGATTCATGTACCGGTAGGGGAGAGAAGCCCCGGTCCTCGGGTTGGTCATGGGGCTGAAGCCCAAACTCTTTGATTGGGCCATTTAAAGTGAAGTATTCCAAATCCAAATTAATGCAATTAAATGTAGTGGACCTCCTAGTAATTGAGTTGTGAGTGTGGTTCGGTCGTTTTGGCGGCCCACTCATGCATATTTCAAATTACCATTTTAATAATTAGTAAAATGGGGGAGCAGGTATTATAAGTTTTTGTGTCGTTGGGGATCGATGTTAAGGTCAATTTATTAATTAGAAAGTTGAGAGAGTTACTATTCGGTATTTTCTTTATAGGTTCCGGTTCGAATCTTAGAGGTAGACGAAGAAATTGAGCTAAGGGACGACAGATGAGTTTTCTGAACTAATCTTTTGGTAATGAAAGCGTGTAAAGTTTAATTCTTAAACTGTTATTTATATATGATGACATGATTTATGAAAATTGTTCAAGTGTGTTTTATGTTGTTGAAATGTATGCATACATTATAAGTGGAGCTATTGACCTAAGTCGGGGAGTGTGGCCCGCCTACTCGTGCCGGGGAGTGTGGCCCGTTTATGTCGTTGGGGTGTGTTCGAACATTAAGGCAGCGCGAGTTAGACACATCGTCTTTAACGGTCGTGTGGTCAGTAGCGTGTTTTATCGTAGTGCATTTATTAAATGTGGATTTGATTTTGCTGGAAAGTTATTTTATTACTTATCTGTTAGAGGGGACTCACTAGACCTATGGTCTAACCCTCGCTCTTTCAAAACTAAAAATCTTTTCAGGCAGACGTAAGTTAATGAGAGATGTTAAGAGCAAGGAGAAGATGTAGCGGAAAGAGTTAGAAGATTGTCATCTTAGACAATCTTTATTATTATCTCAGTTGTATAGGTTGATATTGAGAACCGTAAATTGTGGGTGGTATGTTGAACCGTTTGGCATGAATTCTTATTTATATTATTAAGATTTAAGTTGTTATCTTGTTGCTTTTGGTTGGGTTGTTACAGTTGGTATCAGAGCCATAGTTTAAGGGATTTAGGTGACCGGATGGGCCTAAACTTAAACTG
The DNA here is from genome assembly GCA_023525745.1 of Arctium lappa. NCBI lineage: Eukaryota > Viridiplantae > Streptophyta > Magnoliopsida > Asterales > Asteraceae > Arctium > Arctium lappa. The sequence goes on from CM042050.1 coordinate 20,341,975, forward strand.
TGGGGTAGATGGACACAACTGAGAAATAGGAAGCCTTTAAGAAAGACCTTGATCATTGTGAAGTGTGATAACAATAGTGAGTACCCTCATGTAACGTAAATTCAGAATTGCATTTGGCCAATGCCATTATGAATCTACAGGTGCATGGGCATACTCGGTTGCTATTTTACATTCCTATAAAATGTCAGGAACAGACCTGGTTCCTTCTTTATGTTTTTGTAGTCCTTTTCGGTTATTCCATTTGTTTGGTGTTGCTGTCTATTTTGGCGTTCTGTATTTGTTTTGGCTTGTTGGGTTTTTAGGTTATGCGCCTTGCAGATCCTTTGAAATTTTATTTGTTTTCCTTTCGTTCTATTTTAATATTTTTGCTTGCATTTCAAAAATAAATTGTATGCCTTATGCCTGTGATTTTTATAAAAAAATGTTTATATAAATACTAACTTCTTTTCAATAATATAAAATATGGTTTAACTTATATATAAAATAAAGAGTAAATTACATTAGGGGTCCCTATAGTTTACTCAGAATCTGGATATGGTCCTTATTTTGAAATAATTACATCAGGGATCCCTGTGGTTTGCATTTCGTTTCACCTTGAGTCCCTGGGGGACCTAGAGTGCAACGAAATGCAAGGACCCATAATGCAATTTTCAACAAACCATAGGGACCCAGAGTGCAACAAAATTCAAATCACAGGACCCAGAGTGAAACGAAATGCAAACCACAGGGATCCCTTGTGTAATTATTTTAAAATAGAGACCATATCCAGATTTTAAGTAAACCACGGTGTAATTTACTCTAAAATAAATTTTAAATTCATAGTCATTATAGAGTTTGAAATTCGAGACAAGTTGGATTTAAACTTTTGACTATAAAATTGATATTTTAGTCAATTGCATGCACAATGAAAATGACATGTAATAGGTAAAGATGTCGATCATAAGTTATTTTTTCGTTTTCATGAGCCCAATATTAATGGTGCAAAAAACTCGTGCACTTCCAAGAACCAACCCACCAATGATTTAATTTCAAAACTATAATCGATTTGGACTTGACAAGTAAGAGGATGTCCAACATCTTCTCTATTTTAGAGATTACACAATTAATTATATTATTAAAATATTTAATACAATTCATAAAATATTATTTTTCTTTATCCTAAGCATTTAATTTAAAGCAATATCAGTGATAGAATGAATAAAAAATCACTTCTCTCTCATATATAATCATTTTTGAAGATATCTCCAAATTTGAAGATTTTCATCAAGTCTCATAATTTCTCCATTTTGGAGAAGGTTTTAGAAAACCCGTTGCAGCAAAAAATCCCCAAAATCTCCATTTTGGAGAAGCTCTTAGAAATGTTCTTAGAGCATCTCCAAGAGCTTCTTTAAAATGGAAAAAAATAAGTTTTTGTTCTATAAACTTCTCTAACAACTTTGCTATCTTGTTCTCTATAATAGAGAAAACTTTGAAAAATTTATAAGGGGGTGTTTGGTTGGGGGTAATAGGAGGTTGGGAATGAAAATGGGAATGATTGGTGATGTTTGGTTTGAAAAGGGAATGAAAATAAAATGTTTCATGTTGTTTGGTATGATATTATAGAAAGAATCATTGCCTTTTAAGGCCTAAAAACCCATTCCTTCCAAAATTGGGGGGAATGAAATTATTTTCCATTTTATTGACTTTTCATCTCCCCAAGTGCCCAATCACATGCTCTTCTTCATTTTTTTCCTTTTAAATTTCTAAACACTAGTAATGTGAGGGAATCTCCAATAATATAATATAATGTAACGGAAGAATCATTTTCATTCTACTCTATTTTCATTATCATTCCCATTTTCATTCATTGAAACGAAGCAAACACCCCCTAAGTTTGAAAAATTCTCTAAAATAGAGAACTAAAGTTAAAATCTCTAGAAAGATTTACATTCAACTCCAATAGATTCTCTATTTTAGAGATTTTAACATAAATTATATTGTTATAATAATTTATCATCCCAATATACTTTATAAAAAAAACTATATAAAATAATAGAACTTCAATCTCATTGGTGAGATTGAACAAAATAATCATTTCTCTCTTCCACTATCAACTTTTAAAAATTATCTAAACTTGGAAAATTTTCAAGTTTTCTCTGTTATAGAGAACAAGATAGCAAAGTTGTTGGATAAATTTATAGAATAACTCATTTTTTTCTATTTTAAAAAAGTTGTTGGTTAGATAACCGAAGTAACTAAATTTATATAAAACAATAGGAACAATTAGTTAGAACATCTCCAACGGAACTATTAGCTAATTTCGTTAAGAAAAATGCATAAAGTTACAACTTTTGAGTTTTTCTTGCTCTAACTGAATCTTTAAAATATTCTCTAAAATGGAAAAAAGAGGTTACAAATGGGGTTGGATAAACCGTCAATATTATGTCCGAGATGCCAAAAATCGATAGAGACGATTAATCACGCATTGGTCGAGTGTGAAGACGTTACAAAGATTTGGGAGGGTATAACAAGATGGTGGAAAGTGCACAACGGAACGGCTGGATCTTTCAACGGATTGGTAGAAAGCAACGACACATCTTTGATTTGGAAAGAAATGGTATGGAGCGTGCTTTATCTAATTTGGGATCACCGGAAATGGGTTATATTCAAAGAGGATAAAAGACGAATAGCGGATCTGTTTTTCGAATTCCAACGGAAAAGTTTTGAATGGATATCGCGGAGGCATCGAGGTCGAAAGCTGGAATGGACTACATGGCTTACAGATCCCCAATCGATGGCGTAAAAACGAAGAAAAGTCAATGCGGGCAATTGATTGTAACTGCAGCGAAAGGGGAGGCTATGGACGCGGTTCGAGTTTGATTCGAGACGACTTCGCGACTGCATTTTGAGACCCCAAACGCACCTGATTTCAGTGATGTTTTAGCGTGTGGGGCTGGTCTGTTCGAAACGAGGCAGTCGGCTGTCGACAGGGCCGTTCCTGATATTTTGGAGGCCCTGTGCAAAAATCAAGATGAGTTCTTATTTTTTTTATTTAAATTATTTATTAAATTATTTTTACGCATGTTAACGTTTATTTGATAATAAATCGACGAATAACTCCTATTTGACTTTGAACAAATTGTTTATCTTTTCTTCTTTTCGATACTAAATTTTAATTTTTACTGTTATTATGTTAGTGTGGATTCAAAATTTAAAGTTTCTTTTAAATGTTAGTGTTTTTTAAATTTATAACCCCTCCTACAATGTGTCCGAAAGAGAGGTAGATTGTAAGAAATAATATGTATGTGAGTTAAAAAGGGTGTATGAATAACAATCCTATTTATATAAAAATGATCATTCATTATGATAATTACGAAAACACATATCAACAAGAGTCTTTCATTAATTTATTGTCATTAAAATTTAAAAAACACTATATTAAAAATTAAAAATGTTCTAAAAAACATATAAAGAAAAATCAATAAATATTAAAACAACTATAAATTCTATTAAATATCCAAAGAAAATTATAAAATATATCATTACAAAAACATTAAACAATCAAAGTTATTATAAACATCTCTAACAGTTATTCTTAATTTTTCTAAAATAGATAATCTAAAAGGAAAAAAAAAATCAACTCAAAAAGTTATATTATTTTAGTAATATTGACATTAGTTACAATTAAAACAAAATATATTTATGTTAAAACATAAGTTTTAAAAGTCTCTATTTTTTCAATTTTCTTCTTCTATTTTAACATACATTAAAAATTAAAAATAGTCTAAATTCTTAAAATAAGAAATTTCAAAAAAAATCCCACTGAAGATTAATGAAAATAAAATTAAAGAATAAAAATAAGAATTAATAATTTTTTTATTTGAACATGGAAAGTAAATTATAAAAAGAACTTATTAAAAAAATTATATAATTTAATTATTCAATTAATAAAAATTAAAGAAAAAAAATAAAAAATGTATGTATATTTAAGTTATCCTTAAAAATAATTAAAAAGTGGTTTAAAATTAGTATATTAATTAATTCCAAGAAAAATTTAAAATAAAATAAAGCTAATTAAAAAAAATACATTAAGGGATTTGAACTTGGGACCTTCGAGATGGCCATCCCAACATCTTACCACTGGGAATCATTTTGGTTAACTATTAACTTTAATTAAATTATATAGTAATATTATTACAGGTAAAAACTTAAAAATTATTTGGAGGTCCCCGACGATCGGAGGCCCTGTGCGGTAGAACACTTTGGAACACCATAAGGAACGGGCCTGGCTGTCGATATCTGTGGGTGTCGTGGATCGATTCTATTTGTCCTGTCTTTTTGTATTGGTTTGTTCGAAGGAGTAGTAACCTGGTTTTTGTTGGTTTGTTTCTTGCAAACCTTTTTGTTTCAGTGGCATAACTCTTTGTATTTTGTTGGTGGTAATCTAAATTGCTCTTCAAAAAAAATATGGAAAAAAGAAAAATGAGAAATAGCAAAATATCTCCATATTGGATGAAAAGAAGTCTTCAAAAATAAATTTTATAAGAGGGAATATATTGAGTGAGAGAGGAGAGAGAAGTAGGAGAATATAATTAAAATGACTAAAATACCTTCTTAATTTGATCTACTTAACATAAATTTTTAACATCAGTTGCAAGAACCTAATGCATTATAAATTACAAATCACAAAGCTATATATAAAAATGAAATAAATTAGTATTAGAGTTGAATATATTTTTTCTATATTTTGGAATTTTTGTGGAATAATCATTGAGATGTTTTCAAAACGTTAAGTTGGTGCAAAATATAATGTTCATAAAAAGTAAAAAAAAACTGGATTTCACATTAAAATATGTACATTCATTAACAAAATGCTTGAATCATAGTTTTGATTTATAAATTTTGATATTGATAACTAGTCTATGTTATAAATTTTTTAATTTGATAAAAGCAAACATTTTTCATACTTTTTTACTGTAATAAAACCAAACGTTTTTCATATTTCTTTTTTAAGTAGCATCTTTTACAAATTTATGGTCATAATATTAGTCAAGTTTTAAAATTTTATAACCAAAAAAATAATATACACTACAAGAATGGTTGTTATCAAACGATAAAGTTTGAATCCGATACTCATGTTTTCTTCGAACATATGCATTCTTTAGAAAAGGGTTACTATATTTTAACTAAATAAACGGATAAAATATGTTGTCCTAAAATCTCATTCTCTCATTTCATCAATTAAATTAAAAGATTTCAAATTTAATTAATTTAAGTTCATATTCTTTCTTTGATGGTATATATTCATGTGATTGATATAGACATGGCGATGTGAGAATTTGTGACAAAAGATTTTTATCATAAATACCCCCATCCCTCGACATGCTTATGAAACTATCCATGTGAAAATGAAAAATTAATGTGTAAATGACCTGACAGTGTTTTTTGTGAGACAGGAGTCTTCTTTATTAACTTATAATTCGTGAAATCCATGAGACTAAAAAATTAGTTAAAAAAATAAAAATATAACTTAATTTAATTTAAAGAAAATCTAAAAAATAATGTATCAAATTGGTTGTATCTTTTCTTATTAAACAATACAAGGGAAAACAAGGCTTAAATACAAAATTAAGCACTCAAAGAAAAGGAAACAAATTAAGGCCTAGGCTAGAAAAAGGCAAACAAGATCGGGGGAATATGGAGGGGATTAGAAATAAATAAGGAAGATATTTTGAATTCCAATACTCCCCCTCAAGTTGGAGCGTGTAGATTACGAGTGCCCAACTTGTCAAGTAAGAACCGCAGCTGTGCAGTGCCTAATCCTTTGGTGAGAAGATCGGCAATTTGCATGGTAGAGGCGATGGACAAAGGTTCAACCTCCCGTGACTCCACTCTTTCACGGACAAAGAAACAATCCATTTCAACGTGTTTAGTTCTTTCGTGGAAAACCGGGTTGTTGGCGATGTGGCGGGCGGCTTGATTATCACAAAACAAAGGAGTTGGCTTGGTCGAGTGAACCTCTAGTTCGGTCAGAAGCCATCTCACCCAAAGAATTTCACTGACGGTGGATGCCATGGACCTGTATTCTGCTTCAGCAGAGGAACGTGAGACAACTGATTGCTTCTTGGTCTTCCAGGATATTGGTGCGCCGCCAAGGAGAAGTAAATAACCAGTTCGAGACCTTCGGGTGTAGGGACATCCGAGCCAGTCTGAGTCACAGTAGGCCATGAGAACACATCCTCCTTCACGTGGGAAAAGAACTCCTTGTCCCGGCGTTCCTTTCAAGTAGCGAAGGACCCTATGAGCGGCGTCCAAGTGTGGTTGTCTCGGGTCCTCTACTAATTGCTTAACATATTTACAGAGTATGTTATGTCCGGTCACGTAGCTTGTAAGTAAAGTAATCTGCCAACTATACGACGATAACGACTGGCATCAACCTTTGGTTCCTTTTCGGCTCTATCAAGTTTCAGATTTTGCTCGATGGGAAACAAACTCGGCTTGCATCCTTGTAACCCACAATCTTCAAGGATGTCAAGTATATACTTACGTTGATTTAGCACGAGACCTTCGGATGTTCGAGTCACCTCTATACCAAGAAAATACTTGAGGTTTCCTAGGTCTTTGATGCTAAACCTGTCATTCAGATCATCTTTTGTTGCTTGCATTTTTGCCGGATTGTTTCCAACCATGACCACATCATCGACATAAATGAGAGCCGCGACAAAACTGTTTCCTTGCTTGTGAATGAAAAGGGAATAGTCGGCTCGAGACTGCTTAAAACTGAGGTTGACAAGGGCATTGGTAAACTTTTGATACCAATTTCGTGAAGCTTGTTTTAAACCATATAGCGACTTTCGAAGACGACAAACTCTAGTATCTCCTTCCCTTGCGAAACCTTGGGGAATCTTCATGTAAATTTCTTCATTTAAGTCACCATGTAAAAAGGCGTTGTTAACATCGAGTTGGTGGATTGCCCAATTCCTCTTGACTGCCACGACTAAGAGAGTTCTGACAGTTACAAGCTTAGCAACCGGAGCGAACGTGTCATTATAGTCAACACCCTCCTGTTGGGTAAACCCTTTTGCAACGAGACGGGCTTTATATCTTTCAACCTCACCGTTGGGTTTATATTTTACTTTGTAAACCCATTTTGAATCAATGGCATGTTTTCCTTCAGGAAGGTCTTCCAATGTCCACGTCCCATTCTTTTCTAAAGCTTGAATTTCCTTTTTCATAGCTTCTTTCCACCTGTCATTTTTTAACGGCTTGATGAAAGTGTTTTGGCTCATCGTTAGAATCAATGGCCGCAAGGAAATCCTTGTGAGTATGGGAAAAATCTTTGTAAGAAACAAAGTTAGATAGAGGGTGTACCGTTGAGGACGTTTGACTTGGTGGAGCTTGTGCATGGTCAACCGATGGGGGAAGTTGGATGTGATAATCAACGAAGTGCTTCGGTTGACTTCTGTTTCTTTTCTCACGGGTCGGAATAGTGGCAGTAGGATCAATGGTAATATATTGTGACTCATGATGAGTTTGTTGGTTATCATTGATGGTTTCTGGATCAACCTGTAGCCCATCAGTTTCTGAATCTGGGCTCCCTTCATCAAGGTCTTGGGTCAAGGTATTTGGATCACATGAGCCTTGGACATTAGTAGATTGTCCATTGTCATTGCCCCACACTTCCTGTTCGGTGTCATAACGGACCGATCCATCATATATCCCATCATCAACTTTCAGTGGGTCATCGTTTTCTTGTTCATCGTCTTTTTTGTAAAACGGAAATCGATTCTCATGGAACCTCACATCCCATGAAACAATTGTCTTCTTGTTTTCAATGTCAAATATCTTATAACCTTTGGTCCCCTGTGGGTAACCCAAAAACACCCCGGGCTTCCCCCTTGCCTCAAACTTGTCCCCTTTGGTCTCATTACTTCTAAAGTAGGTCAAATACCCAAAAACTTTCATGTGTTCGTAGTCCGGTTTTTGTTGAAAAATGATTTCATAGGGGGTTTTATTTCCTATCACTTTAGATGGCAACCGATTGATAATATAGGTAGCGGTTAAAACACATTCACCCCAAAATCCTTTGGGGAGATTGGCTTTAAATCTAAGACCACGTGCAGTTTCGAGAAGATGCCTATGCTTACGTTCCACCACCCCATTTTGTTTCGGGGTGTGAGGACACGTTGTCTCCAATAGAATTCCTTTCTCACCATAAAAGTTGATCATCTCATTGGACGTGAATTCCCCCCCCCCCCCTCATTATCACTTCTAATTCCTTAACCGATTTTCCAAATTGGGTTTTTACCAATTTATAGAAGTTAATGAGACACTTTCCTGCTTCATGTTTGTGTTTTAGAAGGAAGACCCACACACCCCTACTAAAATCATCGACAATGGTTAAAAAATAGTTTGCTCCAGAAAGCGAGGGGGACCGATACTTTCCCCAAACATCACAATGCAATAATTCAAAGCAACCATTGGTTTTTATTTCGCTGTTTTGAAAAGGTAGTCTAGTGTGCTTAGCTCTAGAACAAGAATCACACAACTTATTGAAGGAAACATTCTTAAGGAAATCAATCTGGGTAAGTTTGTCACCGGAAGCGTGACCAAGCCTTTTGTGCCAGACATCTGTGGTTGTCATTAGAGCCTTCTTCTCGGTTCCAAACATCCCCATCCGGTAGAGACCTTTTCTGCACTCACCCGCACCAATCAAGCTCCTCGTGTGAAGTTTCTGCATTACACAAAAATCAGGAAAAAACGTTATTGCCGATTGAAGATCTTTACTCAATTGACTAACCGACAAAAGATTGCAAGTGAACTTGGGAATATGAAGAACCCCTTTTATTTTTGCACCCCCCGATAAGGTGCATTCACCTCTTCCTTCAACGGGTATAAAGTATCCGTTAGGAATAACGACGTGGTTTTCATTGCGAGTTTGGACCCTGTTCTCAAGTATCTTGACGTTGTGTGTAATGTGTTCGGTTGATCCCGAATCAATTACCCAATCGTCCCCAAAATCAGTTTTACCTGCCATGAAAGTCGTCGGGGTCGGATCATCCTTTGCTCTTTTCCCACTGCCTGCAAAGTGTTTCAAAAAAGTTTCATACTGTTCATTAGTCAAACCTGGAACGAGACTTGTACCAGTCTCGATACAGGCAGCCTTTGGTTTGCTTTCGTCTCGCTTTTTGTTCCCCGACCACCAGTCGGGATATCCTACCCGTTTGAAACAACCTTCCCGACTATGGCCGTCTTTGCCACAAAAGGTGCAGTGTTCCATCACCTCACTGCGTTTGTTGTCTTTTGTGGCTGGTCTGTCTCGTTGCTGACTGGAGTTGCCTTCTCTTCGGCCATGTGTGAAGGTTTTAAAAGCTGCAGATTCAGTCGCATGTTTCTTGTCGCCGGATATAGTTCTTTGTCGTTCATCTTCCGCAACAAGGTGGTAGGCGTTTCCCAAACTTGGAACCGGACTCATAGCAAGAATATGTGTTATGATGACAGAAAATTTGTTATCAAGTCCCATAAGAAACTCGTAAAGCCTTTATTTTTCCCTGAGTTCCACCATCTTCTTCCCAACATCACATATACAACCATTGCAGGCGCAACGTGGAATTGAAAGAACAGCCTGCATCTCATCCCAAAGCCCGCGCAACTTCGTGTAATAGGCAAAAACGGAGGCACCTCCTTGTTGTGTTCCGGTGAGGATTTTTTTAATTCATATGCCCTAGGGGCACTTTCCTTCCCAAAATGTTCTAGTATTTTACACTATTCCGGATATCCTTTTCCATGGCCGTTGTGAGCCATCCTTTTACCATGGCGTCACAACGCATCCATGTCATATAATCTGCAGCAGTCTTCTCTGGTTTCTTTATGGACCCATCGACGAAACCGACTTTGTTTTTGGCGAACAAGAAGTTCATCATCTCCTGTGACTAATCGGCATAGTTGTTGTCGGTGAGAACATCGTTGACATGAATTTGTTTCGGGTAATCCGAAGCATGTATGTAGAGGGGTGAGTTTGTATCAGGACCGATTTGATGCTTCGAGCCAGCATTAGGGTTTTCTTTGTCGCCGGCTATGGATAAGGGTGGCGACGGTTTAGGTTTGGTGTTTCTAGGTCAGACCCTGCTCTGATACCATCTAAAAAACAATGTATCAAATTGGTCGTATCTTTTCTTATTAAACAATACAAGGGAAAACAAGGCTTAAATACAAAATTAAGCACTCAAAGAAAAGGAAACAAATTAAGGCCTAGGCTAGAAAAAGGCAAACAAGATCGGGGGAATATGGAGGGGATTAGAAATAAATAAGGAAGGTATTTTGAATTCCAATAGAAAACTTTCTCTCTCTTATCTCTTTCCTCATTTATCTTTCTTCTCCTCGTAACATATATGCACACATAATTAAACGTGCACACAAAGTAAAAACATTATGAACAATTTTCTAAAAATACTATAATTTGTGAACACACTCTAAATATATGAGATATGGTATAACATCTCAAGATATTGTGAACACCAACTAAAGCAGCAACACTAAATATAAATCTACTACTTGTGAACATATTGTAAACATCTTAGTACGAAATGTATTAAGTTTGTTTTCATTATATTCACAATATGTTCATCTTGTTTACATATTTAATTATGCGTCTACATGCATATTTGTTACATAAGAGAAGAGAGGAGAGGAACGAAAGAGCTACATATTTATGATTTTTTTTTAAATTACATTAATTATCTTATTAATTATTTTAAATTAATGGTTTAAGAAAATGAGGGTTTAGGATAAGGGGGGTGTTATTTGCAACCTATTGGTAGGGGTGCAATTAAAAAGTTAAAAAAAATCAAAAAAGTATCGTTAATTCATCTAGGAATTAGGAAAGACATCATTTCGGCTAATCAACGATGCCAGTGTGGTGTCGTTTACACTCAAGCTGGTTTCATAGTGTGATACCTACTAAAATTTCAAATGTGTCCAAAGTTTAATTTTATGGTGTGTCATGCATGAAGACTAGGAATTCTCTAGGTCGTGAGGAAGGTTTTGAGAGTGGAAGTGGGGCGCTCGAAAAGTGAGTGGTCGACCTATGACTTTGGTATTCCTGTTAAGGAAGGGCGGTGAATAGCGAATGTGGTTAATGGAGGCATTGACCTTTGACATTAAGGATGTTTGTATTTTAATGACTTACGCGTTTGTTCAGTGACTTGAGATGTAGATATCGGCAGATGGTTGTGACTGAGGTGGGATCCGAGGTCGTTTAGATACTTTTTATAGTAGTAAATTGTTGCATTGGAAGAAGTAGGTTCCATTGGGAATCCTTGTTGGTCAGAGACATGGTGTAGGTATCAATGTCGACTGTGGATGTTGAAGCCAGTGACCATTTTTTAGGCTAATGACGGGACGCTGAAAATGAAGAAGTAGTTATGGATAGTTTCGTTGAGTATTCGTGAGGAAGCAAAGAGTTATTCGGGAAAAGGTGTGTACTCGACGTGATGTTGGACCACCGTGTGTGAGTATTACGAAGATGGAAGACCGCTAGTCGGTCAGGTGATTTTTAAGGAGGTTTTGATGGTTTTTGTAGGAGTGAAGCCTATATATAGCACAACTGGAGGGGTTGCGCTTCGAGCACTTAAGTCTACGGGGTAGTACGCCTAATCTTTCAGGATGCCGAAATTTGTTTCTAGCAGGTCCGATGAGCCGTCAAGGAGCGATATCTTGTTGAGTGGTTTAGAGGGTCTTGGTTTTGCGATGTATTCAGATTCGAGAAAGACAAGGTCGTGAAATGCCTTTAATTCAAATATTGGTGTTATGATCAGTATGAAGAGGACGGTATCTGTATGTGTGCAAAGTGGTCATGGAGATTTTGACTGTACTGCAATGAGGTGGTAGGGTGATGGTTGTATCTTTGAGTTGGTATTTTTTTTATGCCATAAGTAGACGTGCAAGTCATTAAGGTGGTATGGAGCTTCTTTGAGGATAAGTAGTAGACTGGTGTTATTGATAAGGATGAGCGTCCTTGTCCGGAGATTTCTGGGGAATGATTTGTAAGTGGCAAGTAGGTGGATGGGACGTGTGGATTTTTGGTTGGTATCGGGGTATTACTAAGTTGAGGATAATTTTCGAATGATAGTTGGCGGCTATCTAAGAGAGGAACCTTGTGTTCTGGGTTGCGGCGAGTTATGGGCAGGTTTATTTTATACCCCTAGAATGTTGATGGAAGTGTCGATCTGCTTAGTTCAGGAGGTTGTGTAGTAAATAGGAAATCTGTGAGCATGTCGAAATATTCTTTGGGGTGTGAAGGGATTCTAACAGATTGGGCAATCCTGTTTGGAGAGCGAGAATTGTGTGTGCTTGCGAGTAGTGGGTGATGTTTTGGAAGAGCTTGGTGGATTATCTCGCATAAGAATTGTGGGTAATCGATTGGTTGAGTATAGTAATGTAAGTGTGTATTCGACACATTTGGGGAATCATCGAGGAATGGAGTGAGCAGTGTTGGGTGAACTGTGTTCCATACAATGAGAAGAGAGTGAAGATATTATGTTGGAAAGGTGGGTAATCCGAGAGGATGAAGTTTGGCAAGTGGTGCAAAAAGGTGGAATTATGTTTTCAGATTTGCCGTTAGTAAGTTCATGAATCCCTAGTGTGGGTGTGAGAAGAAAATTATGGCGTACGTTGCGATTTGGGTGTTGAGTAATCTAGATTGTGCGGTTGGCCTAAAGTTTGCACCGCTAATCAGAGAGTCGGCCTTTAGAAGTGGTGGTTGGATGTAGTGCTTAGAGTGAAGGACCAAAGTGTCAAACTTAGTATTGCGTGGAAAAGGTTTCATGTGGGTCTGTCTTCCAGTGTTAAGTGTAACACCCTAAAATAGGGATAACAAAAATTTCCGGAAAATGGAAACATGGTATATAAATTTGCTAAAGCAATCGAGCCTCCCAAAAATGGGAAAATATTTAAACCTGTTTAATTACAGTTGTAATATAACAGGAATGGATAATAACCAACTAATCTAGTTTCTAAGCTATAAATAAGATTATAAAAAGGGTGTCATCTATAAACCCGAAGTGTCTTTAACAAAAGGGCACTCTAAACTCTAAAGCACCTTCCCCAAGCTCTCACCCAAGCGCATCTATACCTGCTTTGGAACTGCGCTACTAGAACCTGAGATACACATCGACACCAAACAAGTGTTAGGCCAAAAAGTCTAGGGAGTTTGCACAAGAAATAACATATAGGAACATATATCATTCTTATCAGCAGTTAACCAATTTTCATCAAATATGGAGTCAATAGGGGAGACCCATAGCACCAATCAAGTTCCACCCGAAGAGTCGATATACCTTGATGCCAACTACTAAGAGTGACATCTGAAAGGTCCGGCACATCCGAGGACTACAACCATGACATTACCCCGAATGGCGGAGTTCTAGGCACATACCAACACGGTGGCACCCAAGACTACATCCTCCTAGTGTCTACTGACTTGGTTCGTCCAACATAATTTATGGAAAGTCTCAAGGCACATTATAGTCAAGAATATCTCAATACCAACCATGGGTATAATATTATCGTTCCAATCAATATAATGTTCGAAATAGAACTAGCATGAACACACTTTAATCATGTAGTAGTGATACCACCAAATGGTGTTTCAAGTAAGCAATCATCTTAACATCAAGATATGCATCCCATCAAGTTACATATAACCATATTTTCATAGGGAAACCCCAAACACTTAAACATGTAAAAATGAACATTTCAAGTAAGGATGCAAGATAATAACAAGTAGAAGCTTATGATGTGTATCTAATTTTAACAAAGGTTTAGTAACTCACAATCTAGGTTTTGGTTAAAACCTATAAAATAGAAATCCTAGGAGTTGACCAAAGATGGATTTGATGGAGAAGAGTGAGGATCCTGAATCAATGCTTCAATAAATGAACTTAGATTGAGCTTTGATGAACAATAAATGCTCCTATCAACCAAACCCTAGAAAATAGTGTGGAATGTGTTTGGTTACTCTCAAAATCTCCTCCCCAAGAGCTCTCCCGTTTTTACAAAGTGAAAATGTGATAAATGAGGGTTTGATTCAAGGTTAAAACAACCAGTGGTAAAAAACGGGCGACATTGCCCGACGACTTTGCCCCTGGCATTGTCGTTGGGGCATTGTCGCGGACTCTTCATGCCCCGGGGTACCAGGTTGGTGACTATACCAGGCGACTTTGCCCATGGCATTGTCGTCGAGGCATTGTCACCGGGGTTGTACCGAGAGTACTCCCCTCCCCGCGACTTTGCTCGGGCGACTATGACCTGTGTCATTGTCGTCGGCATTGTCGTCGGCCAGCCCTGGCCTGCTGTTTGGACTTGAAATAAACGTGACGATACCCAAATAATACACAATTAAGGCCTCATAACAAAATAGCAACTTGTAAAAGGCATAAGCTTCAATTAACAGGTAAAATGAACGATTTAACTAAATATCGACATTTACCAAAAAGTGGGTGTTACAATCCTCCCCACCTAATTAGGATTTCGTCCCTGAAATCTCACCCTAAGCGAACAAATGAGGATAATGCTTCCTCATGTCATCTTCGGACTCCTAAGTGACGTTAGCACCACGATGGTGCTTCCATTGGACTTTGACCATGACCACGTCCTTATGCCGTAACTTCTTCACTTTTGACTCCAAAATCCCTTCCGGTTCTTCCATGCAACGATTTCCATTATCTACTCGGATCTCCGTTAAGGGTATCACACTTTCCTCCTCGGCTAGGCACTTCCGAAGGTAACACACGTGGAAGGTAGGGTGTATCCCGTCCATTTCCGGTGGTAGATCCAACCGGTACGCTTGAAGGCCAATCTTCTCCAATATGACAAACGGTCCAAGGAAACGAGGGCTAAGCTTCCCACACTTCCCAAAACAGATAATCCCCTTCCATGGAGATACCTTTAACATGACACGATCGCCCACTTGAAACTTGACAGGTCTCCTCTTCTTGTCCGTGTAACTCTTCTGTCGGTCTTGCGCCGCCTTTAGTCTCTCTTGAATTTCTTTCACCTTATCTGCCATTTCTTGAACTATTTCCAGTTCGGCGAATTGATTTTCCCCCGCTTCGAGCCAACAAACTGGAGTTCTACACTTCCGTCCATACAACGCCTCGAACAGTGCCATTCCGATACTAGAATGGTAACTATTATTATAAGCGAACTCCACCAAAGGTAGATGCGAGTCCCAACTCCCTCCGAAATCTATGACACATGACCTCAACTTATCCTTTAGCGTCTGAATCGTTCTCTCGCTCTGACCATCCGTTTGAGGGTGGTTTGCCGTGCTCAAATTTAACCTGGTGCCCAATACTTTCTGTAAGCTAACCCAAAAGTTCGATGTGAACTGACTATCCCGATCCGACACGATAGATTGCGGAACTCCGTGCCTCGAAACCACCTCATCGATATAAAGCTTGGCCAATTTCTCCATTGGCAAGGTCTCTCACATAGCAAGGAAATGCGCGCTCTTGGTTAGCCGGTCAACAATTACCCAAATGGTATCATGACCTCGCAGGGTCTTCGGTAGTTTCGTCACAAAATCCATGGTGATGTTGTCCCATTTCCACTCGAGAATGGACAATGGTTGTAAACTTCTGTATGGTCTTTGATGTTCCGCCTTGACTTGAATACACGTGACACACCTCTCCACGTAGTTGGCTACATCTAGCTTCATGAATGGCCACCAATAGTTTAACTTTAAGTCTCTATACATCTTGGTGCTACCGGGATGTATAGAATATTTCAACTTATGTGCTTCCTCTAGAAGCAACTCTCGATTTCCACCAAGTTTTGGTACCCAAATTCGTCCTTGAAAGAGTTTAAGTCCCCAGCCATCTTCCGTCAAAAGTTCACTCTGCTTCACCATGACTTTAGATTTGAGATTTTCTTTCTTGAATGCTTCCATTTAACTTGTCTTGATGTTTTCCAAGAGACTCGATACTACATCGATTCTTGTGAGGGATAGCTTAACACCGCTTTCATAACTCCTCCGACTCAACGCATCCGCCACCACGTTGTCCTTACCGGGATGGTAGAGTAAATCACAATCATAGTCCTTTAGTAACTCAAGCCACCTTCTTTGTCGCATATTGAGTTCTTTTTTTATCAAAGATGTACTTAAGACTCTTGTGATCGGTAAAAAGAGTACATCTCGTCCCATACAAATAGTTACGCCACAACTTCAATGCAAAGACCACCTGCCGCCAATTCCAAGTCATGAGTCGGGTAGTTCTTTTCGTAGTCCTTTAGTTGTCGTGACGCATAAGCTATCACTTTTCCCCGTTGCATCAGCACACACCCTAGACCCATCTTGGAAGCATCACTATACACTACGAAGTCATCTGATCCCTCGGGCAGGGATAGGATAGGGGCTTCACATAATTTCTTCTTGAGCGCTTGGAAGGCTTGATCTTGCACGTCGGTCCAAAGAAACTTGACATTCTTTCTTGTGAGAAAAGTGAGTGGCAAAGCTATCTTGGAAAAATCCTATATGAAACGTCTGTAGTAACCCTCCAACCCCAAGAAACTTCGGATTTCAGTTGGACTCGCTGGCGGTTCCCAATTCATCATCGCCTCTATATTTGTCGGGTCTACCTTTACCCCGTCTTCAGACACTACGTGGCCCAAAAATTGCACCCCTTTGAGCCAAAACTCGCACTTTGATAATTTGGCGTACAACTTCTCTTTTCGGAGAACCTCTAGCACCTCTCGCAGATGCTTCCCATGCTCGACCTCATCCTTTGAGTAGATCAGAATGTCGTCGATAAAGACAATCACGGACTTGTCCAGAAAAGGGCGACACATGCGACTCATCAAATCCATGAATACGTCCGGAGCATTGGTCAAGCGAAATGGCATCACCAAAAACTCGTAGTGACCGTATCTTGTCCGAAAATCCATCTTCGGTATATCCTCCTTCTTCACCCTGACTTGATGGTACCCGGATCTAAGATCGATCTTTGAAAAACATCCCGCGCCTTGCAATTGATCGAAGAGATCATCAATACGTGGTAGAGGATACTTGTTCTTCACCGTGACCTTATTCAATTCTCGCTAATCTATACACATTCGCATAGACCCATCATTCTTCTTTACAAACAAAACTGGTGCTCCCCAAGGCGACGATCTCGGTCGAATGAATCCTTTCTCTAGGAGTTCTTGGAGTTGCGTCATCATCTCTCGCATCTCGGTAGGAGCCAAACGGTAGGGTGCACGAGCTATCGGGGTCGCTCCCGGAGTCAAGTCGATTTGAAACTCCACTTGACGCTCCGGTGGTAGTCTGGGTAGATTTTCCGGAAAGATGTCGGGATAATCTTGTACAATCTTCACTTCTTCCACTGACTTCTTCTCTTTCTTCGCGTCCACCACATAAGCCAGATACGAGGGGTAACCTTTCGCTAGGAATTTTCGAGCTTTAAGAGAGGAGATGATGGGATTAATCCTCTTTCCTTTCTCCCCATAAATGGTGACTACTCTGCTTCCCGCCAAAGGCACTTGGATCATCTTTTTGGAACAAAAGATGTCGGCCTTATGCCTTGACAGCCAATCCATACCTATGACTACGTCGAAACCTCCTATGGCCATAGGTAACAAGTCTACTCCAAAGGAATTTCCCTCGATCTCTAGAGTACAATCACAAAAACGATCTCGGATGATCACTTGATCCCCATTAGCTACTTCTACTACTAACGCATAGGGGATCACACTAATAGGAGTGACAAATAGCTTACAGAAAATATCTGACATGAAAGAACACGTAGCACCCGAATCAAACAACACACGAGCGGGCAAGGAGTTTACTAGGAACGTACCCGAAACACCAGTGGTCTCCTTCGCCTTTTCAGTCGTCATCCGGAATGCTCGACTTGGTGCCCTCGATGATTGCTCGACCCGTGTCTTCGATCCGAAAGAATTTCCACAGTGGCCACCCACCAGCTTCGGGCAATCCTTCTTCATGTGTCCCGGTTCCTGACACTCAAAACATACCGGCCCTCGGATAGGGCAATCCCGAATCGCATGACCCTTCTTGCCGCACTTGGCACATTCGACACGACCCGAGTGAGGTTTTGGGTCACATGGGCCAGAGTGCTTGACTTTGCACTTGTGGCACCATCGTGCTTCACGACGATTATCACCAACTCTTCCACCCACAAATGGCTTAGATTGACGAATGGGCCCGGACGACCCTTCCCACTTTCTCTTTTCTCCCACTAGGCCCCTCTCATCCTTCTCTGCCTCCAAATCGTCTTCTACCAGCAAAGACTCCTCGATTACATCCTGAAGGTTCAACCCTCTAGCATTCCTCACCGTTGTCCTCATCCTGGCCAGCAACCCATGCGACTTTGCCTGGGCGACTATGACCCGCGACTTTTCCCGGGCGACTATGACCTGCGTCATTGTCGCCGACCAACCTTGTCCTGCTGTTTGGACTTGAAATAAACATGACGATACCCAAATAATACACAATTAAGGCCTCATAACAAAATAGCAACATGTAAAATACCATAAGCTTCAATTAACAGGTAAAATGAACGATTTAACAAAATCTCGATACTTACCAAAAAGTGGGTGTTACATTAAGCTATTCGGAATGGTTTGGGGTAAGCATGATTATTTCGGGTTTGAACGAACGAAGCTCAGACTCATTGCAAATTTGGTCGGGCGGTTGTTGGAGGTGATGAGAAATTGAAGTATGTGTCATATTAATTCGGTCAATTGGAGCTAGTGGACTATGAAAGTGACGAGGGGTGGAAGTTTTCTGTTCTTCAAGTAAGAAGTGGGGTGATGACGTTTGGTGCGGCGTATGTTAATACGTATGAGTTATGCAACATCAATGAGTTGTGACCATTGTGGTTCGGGAAAGAGGGTGCTTTTCGCATTAGGCGTATGTAGTGTTGAGGGAAGTTGTTTTGCTATGATGGGATACTTGATGAAGAAAATCATAACGGTGGATTCGTGGTGATGTCTAAGGTTGACATCGTGTTAAGTTGGCAATTTGAGAGGTTATTATCTTAGTCTGGGATACATGCTATTATGGCGCTATCTTCGGTGAAGTTCGTTAGTGAAAAGAAGTGAAGTGGTATGTGAAACCTTAAGCGAACAATATCCAGTACGGTTAGCCTGTCAATTGGTATGGCTTTGGTTTTAACAGAATATATCGGGCAACAGAGTGAAGTTAATTTGATATGATTAAAAGGACGCGAGACTTGTAAATATCAAGTTGAGAGGGCGCAACTTGATATGGAAGTCGTTCCCATAGAGTGAAATGGCGCATGTGAGGGATAGCTCGTGTTGGGCCACATTTTAGAATCCGTTGAATTTATGAAAAGAGTTTGAGAGATGGTGTGTGATCTGGAAGTGTTCGAGGAAAATCCGTTTCGGGCGTCACACCTCTAGTTAAGAGAATTTATTGGAAGTTGGGCGACAATACCTTCCAAAGGTATGCAAGCAAATAAGAAGTAAGGATCAAAAGAAATCTGTCATGCGAAAGTGCAATGGAGATATGATAAAAAGGGAAAGAGACAACGTGGGGAGTGGAGGCGGACATGAGGTCCCAGTACCTTAGTTTGTTATATGATGGAATTCCGGGGACGGAATTCTTTTGAGGGGGAGATATTGTAATAACCACAATTTCGCTAATAATGAAAGTTTGGGTGTGTAGTTGGCCAAATCTCAAAGTAGGAGGGACTTATCTGTTAAATTTAATAAGAGGGCTAAAAACCCTAACTTCATAGCCGCCTACTCTTTTGTTACCATTCTTGGAGGCTGTTGAATTCAAGGAGGCTCTGTGTGTGTGTGTGTGTGAAGGTTTGAAAAGAGAAGGAGTAGTCAAGGAAAAACTAGAGGTTTGAAGAGGGATTCATCTTCACTCTTAATCAAGGTAATCTCCTTTCCCTAGTTCTTATCTTTGCTATGAATCGATTTCTTATTTATCAGATTAGGAGGAAAGGGTGGGTAGACATTTTCCTGCGATTGATTAATGTAGCTTTTAGTGAGGGTTGGTAAGTATTGGTTGGGGATAAATTGATCATTGTCTTAATACTTACCATTTATTTGTCCAAATCATGTTTTGGATAAGTTTATGGTGGGAATCTGGGTTTCTGAGGTTCGCACGCAAAACCCTTACTCGTCAATCGTATGAATCGGGGAACCCGAGAGTCGGGTGACCTCGGGAGTAGGGATTAGGCGAGAACACTGGGAGACGGTGTGCCCCGGGATATGGGGGACCGGGGGAGACCCGGGTTGTGTGGACCAGGGAAGGTCCGGGCGGGCCGGGTGTGACCGAGCGGTGTGGGCCGGTTGAGATCAAGTGTGGGCTTTGGTTTCCAGTAACCCTAGGAGTCTTAGCTCACCTTTTTATGCTTCTCCATAATTTTTAGGTAAGCCGCCAAGTTGGGATCTGTAAGTAGAAAGACCTTATCAAGATCATCAGGTGAGTTTTTCTATCTAAATGCTTATGGAGTTAAAACGTTTGATAGCATATGGTAGTTTATCTTTTTTAAAAGCATTTAATTATTATGCCAGTTTTATACATGCGAGATTTATCGAAAATGTGGTTTATAATGTTATGGTTGTGGGTTGTATGCATACAATATTGTTAGCGAGATGGTCAAGTTGGGGGGCGTGTCCCGCCCGTGCTCATACTGGGGGGGGGGGGTGTTCCGTATATGCCATTGGGGGGGTGTCACAAGCAAGGCAGTATGAGCCAGACACGCCGTCACCTTAGAGTGACGGTAGTGTGTGCCAAAAGCGTGATTATGATTGTGGTGTTATTTATGGAACTGAATGGGTTTATTTATATTATTAAATCTTTCCGTTCTCTGTCGTTTGAACTGTGAATAGAGGGGACTCACTAGACCTTCGGTCTAACCCTCGCTCTTTTAAAAACTAAAAATCTTTTCAGGTCACCGTGAGATAGGAGGATCGGGTAAGGGATAAGGAGAATGTGACCTGGTACCGGAATAGAAGACTTCCTATTAGTTTTATTTCTTTTTCGTTCTCAGTTGTGTATTAAGTTGTCTTTCCGCAAACCTTGAATTTTAGATGTAGACTTGGGGCCGTTTGACGTTGTTAATTAATAAAGTTGGTTTCGCTTTATGTCGTGAGTTGGGTTGTTACACCGAACTTATTCTGGAATTTCCTTTTGATCGTTGAATCACCCAAATGTTATATATATTGGGTTTTTGGTTGTTTGCATTTACAGGTTTTTATAAATCCCTACTATACAGACGAGTTATGGCTGAAATTTTAAGTTTTAATTTCGCACTATTTTTAGGGTGCTAGATGTTACCAATACACTTTAATTTTTTTTAATATAAAATGATAAAAGTTCAATCTCATTGGTAGGATTGAATAAAATAATAATTTCCCTTTGCTAGCATCAGATTTTAGAATTTATTTTAAATTTGGAAAATTTTAAGTTTTCTCTGTTATAGAAAACAAAATAGCAAAAGTTGTTGGAGAAGTATAGAAAACAAAAACCCAATTTTTTCTATTTTAGCGAAGTTGTTGATGCTCGGAGGGTTTTAATAAATTTTTTACTTTCAACAAATTCTTAAAAAATAAATAAATTATGAGTGAGTATGTGAAATTATCCAAATTTAAAAACGTCCTGAAAATAATCACCATAAGAAAGAAATAAAATTTTAATTATATTTCCAGCAATATGAATTCTTTGAAATTAACTGTTTAGGATTGAAATTTTGGCCCAATAAACCACCCGACCCCTTACATTTGTAACAGTCACAATGATATTGTTGAAGCTTGCTTGAACATGAATAAGTCCTTTTAGCCCTCCCCGTTTGATCTATGAGATCAGTCGGCTAGAGAACGGGGTTAATATATTATTAAATGTATGAAATATTTTAACAATATATTTAAGAGTAAACTTCACTGTTGATCCTTAAGGTTTCGTATTTTCTTTGAAAGGAGGACCTATAGTTCAATATCTCAAATAGTGGTCCCTGAGGTTTGATTTTTGCTCTAAAAGAAGGACCTCCTCACTAACCCCGTTAAAAAACTTGGTTAAAGTCAGGGGTATTTTGGTCATATCACCTTTTTCTCTCTTTTGCATTTCTTTTTGTTTTTCCTCATACATACATACACACATATATATATATATATATATATATATATATATATATATATATATATATACACACACTTCCCTGCCACCACGAAGTTCTCATGATATACAAAGATAAATCCTCAACCTTACCGGCAATTAATACCCCAAAAACCAAAAATCAGAAGGCAATTCTCTTAACCCAAACCAATAAATACCAAAAAAAGTTGCTTGCAGGTTGCTTTTGAAACCAGATGATCAAAAAATTGCAACCTTAAACACACAGATCAATTCCTAAACACACTGAAACAACAAAAAACATCAACATTGTAGAATCACATAAATCAACCAAAACTCACCGGTGAATTGACTTCATCGCCGTCGAGTGAAAGGTTTTTGGTAGAGAGGGAGAGAGAGAGAGAGAGAGAGAGAATGTGTATGTGTGTGATAGAGAGACCATCGTCCCTGTAAAACCATTGAAATGTGTATGTGCCATCTTGATCATCTGTTTGCCTTTGTGGTACGTAGTTGCTTTAAAGTATAAAGCTCGAGAGCGTTGATGATGGGAGAAAGGGTTGAATTTTTAGTTTTATTTATCTCGAGTGTATAAGTGGATGCTACGATCTGAGGTTCAGTGCTATAGATAGTGGTGGTTGTATGATTTAGCGGAGAGAAAGGTCCATAGGAGAGGTTCCCATTCAGGTAAATGTTGAATGCTCTGGTCTAGTTTATTTTCAGCATTTCAATTTCTGAAAAATGCATGTACATGAAAAACTTATCGATGGTATTATCAGGAGTCCACGCTATGTTAAATGAATCCTTCGGGTATCTTGTGGTGGGTGAGGTTATATGCAGACTTGTCTTATATATACACACACTATATATGTATATACACACACATAACACACAGACTTATATATATATATATATATATATATATATATATATATATATATATATATATATATATATATATAAACACACAACCAACTCCGACGAGAAGCTCTGGTCATCTCCCCGCCTTAAACCAACTCCGATGATACAAAGAACCATCACCCCCTCCTCTGGTCCTATGTTTCTTTCCTGTGATTTGGTCCCTTTAGAATGTTCGATCACCGTCATCGTCCCTATGGGTTTGATCGATGGTGAAATCCCAGTTGATATCGTCCCTGTGAATCTGTGATAATCGTTCCTGAGTTTTGTGGTCGGTGATCTCGTCCTTGTTACTACTATGATTTGGTCTTTGAAATCATCCCCTGTCGAATCGAAGAACATGGTCATGTGGTATCTCTTTGTATATATATAGATATAACACACCCGGGATGATATATATATATATATATATATATAGTTATTTACCAAGTTGGTCCCTTAGGTTTTAGTGTTTTCACATATATACAAAAATAAAAAAAGTACAAAAAAGAAACAAAAACATGGTTGGACTATTTTGCCCCTCCTACTAACTGAATTTTTTAACGGGGTTAGTGAGAAGGTCCTTCTTTCAGAGCAAATACCAAACCTCAGGGACCACTATTTGAGATACGAAAGTATAGGTCCCACTTTCAAAGAAAATACGAAACCTTAAGGACCAACAGTGAAGTTTACTCTATATTTAATGTTGTAATCTCTAAAATAAATTAAAGAAACTATACGAGTTGATTGTATTTTAGTTATTCATCATGGAGAAATTTTGAATAATTTGTTAAACCTCGACTTAAATATCTCCAACCGTCATACTATAATTATTCTAAAATAGAGCATCTAAAATAAAAATCTATTAACCCAACTCTGACGGTTACTCTATTTTATCAATTCCGGTATCAATTATATTTTTAAAATATTCTATAAACTATCATATTAAATACATTTAAAAATAAAATGGAAAAACTTTAACACATTCAACTTCATTGGTAAAAACAATTAAAATAACATATATTCTTCTCTCCAATATTAAGGTGTCGTTTGTTTTTAAAATGTTTAAAGTCTGAAGTCTTAATTTAGTTATGATTAATAAGAGGTGGTGTGTAAAAATGTCTGAACGATTCAGACTTAAGAGTCATTAAGAGTTTTTTTCAAAAAACAAACAACCCTTAAGTTTTTAGAAATCTCTTCAATTTTGGAGATTTCTACCATTTTTGTTTTCTTTTCTCTATTTTACCATACATTTTAGTATAGTTGTCCAAGGGTTGTTTGTTTACCTTTTAATAGTTTCATTAAGAGTCAATCTCTGAATCTTAAGAGATAAATCTTGTTTGACAAAAAAAAGTGTGCCTCTTAATTGTTTCAAAACCCTCTAAATGATTTTGTATTTTGACTCTGCCTTAACCATTCAGAACCCTGATTTCATTCTGAACAATTAGCAAACAACCATATTTCATTTCACAAGAGTCTCTTAATCATTCTGACCACTTAATCATTCTGCACCAAACCATTCAGTAACTGACAAACAGACCCCTAATTTACCTGTTGGAGATTTCTCCAAATTTGAAAAATCATTCTCTTTCTTCTCCATTTAAAATACAATTTAACATAAACGTTAAACTTTTAATTTTTTTTATCTACTTTAACATAGTTACCGAATAATGAATGATCGTGTGAGAGAAAAATTCAAAGTGAGAAAGCAAAAAGAAATCTAAGACACTTGATTACTTATAATCTCAACCTCCACCTCATGAATCGTGTTTGATATAATAATTAATCTGATGTATCTTGGTGTATCTTATTCTAATGTGCATCCACAGTTAAAGAACTTTTTTCACTCATCTTAATCATAACTTTCATTCTCATCAGACCCCTATCTGTTACCATAAGGTGGTTTATTTAGACAAGAATGCCTTTTTCAAATAATTTATATTTTTTATAATTAATTAATAATTAATTGATATGATATTAGTCACGTGAAAACCTGGGTTCCATTTTTGCTATAAAATATAATCCATCTGTCTTCTCCAAAGACGCTCCTCCTACTTCACTTGCTGCTCAGCAGTGAAAAGCTCGCTCTCTTTTCTTCTCTTCTCCCCACAAGATCCGACCCGTTTGATCATCGGATCCTTCCTGCCATTCCGGTTCATTCTTTCCGTTTGGGTAAATCCTCTTTCTCATCGCCTTTTATCAATATTCCATTAATTCAAACCTCAAGATCTTAACATTTCAGACTTTATTTTAAATGAATTATTTGTCTCTGAATCTTATAGTTTTTAGCAGAATGCTGGTTCGAAAGATTTTTGTTTATACGTGTTACGATATATGTTATAGTTTTAAGGGTTTTTCGATTTCATTTACATTTTCGGTATTCTGTTGTACTAGATCTAGTTCTGCATGCATTGATTTCGATTTGCTAATCGTCTTCGTAACGAATTTTGTGGATTCCCTATGGTCAATCGTATTACCTCCATTCCGCAATTATGTATCACGAAAGTACATAAAAACGATGAAATTCTTTTAGGGTTTAAGCATACCTCCATTTGTGCATCTTTTGGGAATAATAATTTTGGGATTTTTGTTTAGGTTTCTGTGTAACCTGATGAATGAATCGAATCCGAATATGAATTTTAAGCTTCTTACAAATGCTAGATGATGATTTATTGATAACTTTTAACCATGATTTTAGTTGATTTGAAGGTTATTAGTTCATTTTAATTTACTGATGAGTCATCTTCTTGTCTGCATTTGGGGAGAAATAATCGAACAAATATTCTTTTGAGCTGGATTGGTCCTCCTTCACTCATAAATCTGTATTTAATTTGATGTCATAAGTATTTAATATATTTGGATTTCTAGATTGATTTTGGAAGTACTATTTGATTTTGCCCTCTTGAACGTGGTCCATAAATCTGTATTTAATATCATCAATGTGTACTATATCTGGATTTTTTCTGCATTGCTTTTGGTAGTATTTGATTTTAAATCTTGACTGTTTTTGGTTGGATGAGTGGGAATCCCATGAAAAATACTTGGCATGATGCTTCCTCAATAAGTCATATTGCCGTACAATATTTATCATTTCCAATATATTTAAGAATCAATTGCTATCTTTTCTATACTTATTGTCCCCGCTCGAGATGTGCAGGTATAATCCATATGTGTGAGGTCCTGGGTTCATGCACTGATTTACCTCCCCATGATGACCGTGGGACCGGTGTGGTGGGGGCACCTTAGAGGGTGGCTTCTACCCTTTTTCTATACTTATGGTCATTTAAATCCATTTGGATGCATAATATGAAGCAGCAATGAGTTATTATATTTTGTTTATGATGGTGTACTTAGCTTGTAATGCTTTGATTATGATTGGGTTTGTTTGATGAAATATCTGATTATTCATTTATTCCTGATTTTATAGATCGTAAAAATGGCGGATCTTGAGGCCCCGTTAGTGCGCCCGAAGAGGAAGAAGGTGTGGGTAGACTATTTTGTTCAGTTTAGATGGATTATCGTTATATTTGTCGTACTTCCCATCAGTTTCACGCTCTACTTCCTCACGTATCTTGGGGACGTTAGATCCGGGTGGAAGTCCTACAAACAACGTCAAAAGGAACACGACGAAAACGTCAAGAAAGTTGTGAAACGTCTGAAAGAAAGGAACCCGTCAAAGGATGGTCTTGTTTGTACGGCCCGAAAGCCGTGGATCGCGGTTGGAATGAGAAATGTCGACTATAAACGAGTCAGACATTTCGAAGTCGACCTTTCGGCTTTCCGTAACATTCTCGAAATAGACCAAGAGAGAATGGTTGCGAAATGTGAGCCTTTGGTCAATATGGGACAGATCACTAGAGCCACTGTCCCGTTGAATCTTGCTCTTGCCGTTGTTGCCGAGCTTGACGATCTAACCGTTGGTGGGCTCATTAACGGTTACGGAATCGAGGGAAGCTCCCATTTGTATGGTCTTTTCTCCGATACCGTTGTGGCCTATGAGATCGTTCTTGCCGGTGGTCAAGTGGTTCGAGCCACAAAAGACAACGAGTATTCTGATCTTTTCTATGCCATCCCGTGGTCTCAAGGGACTCTCGGGTTGCTAATGTCTGCCGAAATCAAACTTATACCTGTCAAAGAGTACATGAAATTGACTTACAAACCCGTTAGAGGCAACGTAAGAGATCTTGCAAAGGGGTATATTGACTCTTTTGCCCCTGGATTTGGGGACGAGGACAATGAAATGGTTCCTGATTTTGTGGAAACGATGATCTACAATCCTCACGAGGGCGTTTGCATGACGGGAAAATACGCGTCCAAAGAAGAGGCGAAGAAGAAAGGGAACAAGATCAATAGCGTCGGGTGGTGGTTCAAGCCATGGTTCTACCAGCATGCTCAAACGGCGCTGAAGAAAGGCGAGTTTGTGGAGTACATTCCGACTAGAGAGTATTACCATAGGCACACTCGGTGTTTGTATTGGGAAGGGAAGCTTATCCTTCCGTTTGCCGATCAATGGTGGTTCAGATTTCTTCTTGGCTGGTTGATGCCACCAAAGGTTTCGCTCCTTAAGGCGACACAAGGTGAAGCCATTCGAAACTATTATCACGAGAATCATGTCATTCAAGACATGCTTGTTCCGCTTTACAAGGTTCCAGATGCCCTCGAATGGGTCGATCGTGAGATGGAGGTACGTATGAACACTTTCATAGATACATATTTACTGAAGTCTGGAAGTTGGGGCAGGTTCATTTATGAATCGTAAATATTTTAACCAACTAAACTATTCATGATGAATATTGTGAATGCATACCAACTATTCATGATGAATGTTGTGAATAATGAAATATGTATGATATTCATGATTAATAATCCATGAAATAGTTGTTTTCAAAATATATACGGTTACTAAATGAACTTTCTACTACTGAATTTATAAAACAAACGTTATTCACCCTACTTCCGAGTGGGACATATCGGGTGTGTTTGGTTATAAAACAAACATTATTCTATGGAAAAAACAGTGATGTGATGATTACGCTACTTTCGAGTGGGACATAATGGGTGTGTTCGGTTATAAAATGGACGTTATTCTATGAAATGAAAACAGAAAAACAGTTATGTGATGATTCCAAATTATGCATACAGGTATATCCCCTTTGGCTTTGCCCACACAGAATGTACAAGCTGCCATGTAAGACGATGATCTATCCGGAACCAGGGTTCGAGCATGAACGCAGACAGGGTGACACCCCATATGCGCAGATGTACACAGATGTCGGAGTCTATTACACACCAGGACCCGTGTTCAGGGGTGAGGTGTTTGATGGGTGTGACGCGGTTCGTCGGTTGGAGAGCTGGTTGATCGAGAACCATGGGTTCCAGCCGCAGTATGCTGTTTCGGAACTGGATGAAAAGAAGTTCTGGAGGATGTTTGACGCTGGGTTATACGAGCAGTGTAGGAACAAGTATGGAGCCGTGGGAACGTTTATGAGCGTGTATTACAAGTGTAAGAAAGGTAGGAAGACGGAGAAGGAGGTTCAGGAAGCGGAGAAAGCGCAATTGGAGACACCGTATGCGGAAGTTGATCAGCCGATGGATTAGTTTAGGTTTTGTGGGTTCGTTTTCTGTCGTGGTTTCGATATGGATCGGAATTTTTCGGTTGTTGGACGTTGTTTGTTGTTTTGGTTTTTAGGTGTTGATTTGAATGTGGACTTTCACATAATTTGGTATTTCTGTAGCATCCATGAGAGATAGACATTGGGTTCATTTTAACTGTGGATTTGCAATTATCATCTTTCATGTTATATCTCGCTACAGTAGATTGCGAATTTGAATTAAAAACCAATTATAATTATTATTATTATTATTATTATTATTATTATTATTATTATTATTATTATTATTATTATTATTATTATTATTATTATTATATTTCTCGTGGAGATCAGAAAAAGAGGGTCCACTTCTTCAATATCGAATTTGGAAAACTAGAAAATGTAGAATCTATATTGGCATTTGCCTTCCGATCTAATGAAGTTTTTTTTAGGTCGGTTCAAATAAAAAGACTAAATATCATAAGAATGTAAAAGAAGTTCAAAAACATGTTTCTTAACAGCTTAATTAATTTAATGAGACTCACAACTTATTTGGTGAGTTATAAATGAGTAAGTTATCTAGTATGACTGTTTGATAGTGACTTAATGATATAGAAAGTGGTTTATTTAATATGCTTCTACGGGGGATCTTTATGCAAAAAGTCAAGTTTTTCAAACCTACACCTCCAAATTAAAAAACCGTGTTTCCTCTATGAAAACCCCCTTTTAAACAAAAACCTTCCCAATCTATAGACATGTTAATCTACACAAACTTCTTTATCCATACATGACTTGATAAAAAACAAGCCACCCCTAAGAGATTTTTTTTGGAAGGGTTCCCAAGCTATGCCTAGACTAATCCTACTAGTAGAGACATTTCTATAAATACCCTCAAACTTATGAAATTTTTTACAAAAATAAGGTTGTCATAACCTATCTTAGGGTTGTTTACCAAACTTTTACCGTGTAAAGACGTTTACCAACAAGACATTTAAAAGGCCAATAATGTTACCCAATACGGTAAGTGAAAATGATGATTTTTTACCGATAAACGCTTACCCGATAAGTGTTTGTAAATTGGCCCTTACTCCATAGTAAATAACCAAACAAAAATTTCTCAAGACATGGAGAGCAACAGATTTCTAAAGAATCTCTTTGATCAGTCACAAACTTTCTTACTTTTACAACATAAAACAAGTGACCTCATGACACCCTTCTCGTATATGTTACTTAAGGTCAGGCAGGATAATATATCGATCGATCACAGACCAGACCGTCGAAAAAAATGGGTTCACTTCTTGTGGGTCTTTCGGGAATTCCAAAAACCGAGCAGGCATCTAGTTGCCGAATAAGGGCACCCAAAGAATCGAACAATATTTTGGCAGTCTTTTTTGGAAGCTCGGTTGGTGCCACGAGAACTCAAGTGACTTAGATACGTCTTTCCTTGGTATACATATGATAGTTGCTGCCACAAAAGCACGCCTAATCCAATTTCGACTGAAACACTTGCGAGAAAAAGGTAAATAAGAACGAAACCTCTGAGGGATAAAGACTCTACGGATGTAGAAAACGAGAGTGCAATATCCTTGAGGAAACTGTAAACCAACATGTAGTCGGAGGGACTGTTGAGAACTGCGATAGGAACGTGTCTTATGGGTGGCCAGATACGAAATGCTGTGAACAAAGATATGAGAGAAACATAAAGGTTACTTATCACTGCTGAGATGAGGAAGATGATGAAGACTCGATGATTTGCAGCACCGACGCAATTCCCAATCTACATATACACAATAAGAAAGTGATGTTTAGTATTGACTCACATATTAGGAATATCAGTATGAAAGCAATGTGTGTATAGCATATACAACGGCATAATCAAATGAGAACCTCAAAAAGGTTGAGAACCGTGAGAACCGCTGAATCATTTGTTGTTTCACACTCTAAAACAATACGGTGTTGTTTCACATTATGGAACAAAAGATATACGTTAAAAAAGCTTCACATTGTGATATAAATACATTGTTAAACATATTTACATGAAACAATACCTTAAATTTCAGCCTTGAATAAAAAAAATTGTGAAACAATACATTGAGATTGGCTATCACAGGCTCGTAACTTTTTTGTGGTTCTCACATGATTAGCCTCCAGCATATACATATCCACACATATGTATATATTTATTATATATATGCATCTATACAAACCAAACCAAACCAAACCGAATGGAGCTGGACAGCTGGTACATACCTTGTCTCTACCCCAAAGGATAGAAAGAAGACCCCCGGCTTGCAAAACATATATATGCATCTATATGTATACATATATAACAATGTTATATATGTAAAGGTATACATATATACCCTCATACGGACGCCCGAGTAGGCGGGGTCAGGTATGGGGCCGGTCAGGGTTGCCGGTATCAACCTTTTGCCCAATATATAACAATGTTATTCCCCTCCTATATATATTTCCGTTACACCCTTCTTGTCTCTTGTATTGGTTAGCTATGTAGTTAATGGAAAAAACACTTTAATCACCCATTAAGACAATTTTTTTTGGGGGGGGAAGGGTTAGACTAATCAGCCCTGATTAAACCTCAGTGGCTACAATTGTTGTGTATGCATGGATTCGAACCCTGGCCAGATGAGATATTCCACCACATCCTCCAGGGCCTTAACCCCCATTAAGACATAGTTCACGCCAGTATAACATCAAAGGTGAAGAAGATGAAGGCTTACAAAGGGGCAATGATGATCCATGTCCAATACGCACATCCCACACGAACGACAATGATGACTATTAGGTGACTTTGGCTTTGAACAGTAGTTACAAAAGGTATAACCATCAAGACCACCTTTTCCCACCGCTGGGTAACTACCCCAAGGTATGAGTGGAGGTATCCCAGGAGACCGGAATGCCGCAAGGAAGTAAGTAACAATTGTGGTTACTGATAAGACAATCGATGTAGTCATATGGAATATACCACAAAAATAGCTTACGGAAAAGACAATAGGATAAATAGCCCAGATACCGCCACCTGCATAAATTATCATGAGCATACAAGATGAAATTATAGTTAGCTGATACGTCAAACAGGGAGCAACGAGCCATATTAAATTGATGAGGCTATGTTTTTAAAAACAATGTGATATCCATACAGCCAAGGATCAAGTTTTCTATGAGATAACTAAACACATTGAAGTAGATTGTAAAGAGGAATCAGGTTGTGGGCACATCAACTAGTCCTCCATTGATTGTTCGCATTCATATTAAAATTAAGCATCAATTGGCATCATCATCAAGAAGCCTCTATGAAAGATACTGTTTATCTGCAACAAGTTGGGATTGATTAACATCTATGCTCCAACTTGAGGAGTGTTAGATGCACCATTAGGGTGCGTTTGGTACGCAGACAGGACAGGACAGGACAAGATGGAACAGGACAGGCCGGAACAGAACAAGACAGCTGTCCAGCGTTTGGCAAGACATGACAGAACTGGACAGAACAGGACTAGACCGGTTAAATGATGAATTTACCCCTGATGAAAAATCATAGATCACATCAGTAATACATAGTGCAATGGATTATCAAAAACATAAAACTAATTTATCACGATTGGATTTTGGATATGGAAATCAAAACCCAAATTTTAAGTTTCGGATTTTAGGTTGTTTCGGGTTTGGGTTGGTCGGGTTTCGGGTTGATGTCGGTCGGGTTCGGGTATTATATAATGCAAATGTTATATATAAATTCAATCGTTTTTTAGGATGAATACATTCGATTGAAAGATTGATGAAATCGATAGCAAGTTTAAATTTTAGAAAATATTTCAATAGACTATAATTTACGATTTAAAAAAAAAGATATATATATTCGGACGGGTTGGGTGGCCAACGATCAAACCCAATCCGAACCCGGATATCCTCCCAAATGTCGGGTTTCGGATTATCGGACTTCGGGGTATTCGGGTTTTGCAAAAACATCTTATTTTCGGTTCGGATTCGGATTTCGGACTATTCGGGTTTTGCACACCCCTAGCTTGGAGGCATGGATGATGAGAAGACATGTTTTATGTTTTTAACAAAGGGTATATTAGTCAAAGTATTGTTGTTCTACTTAGTTCCAGGGGGTTGGAGTGGGACAAGTGTGTCCCATGCTTGTTCCACTTAGTTCTAGCGTATCCCACATATGGTCACGCCAAACATGGGACAAGCCTGTTCTGTTCTGTCATGTCCCACTCTGTCCTGCATACCAAACACACCCTTAGTGAACCCATTAGCATCAGTAGTTTAATTGCAAGCTTGATATCAAGAACCTTTTTTCTCATTCACTTGCTTGAGGAGGTATAAGTGGATCCTTTATTGATTAGGTGGGAAGCATCCAAAGTTTGTGTCTAATCCTTGACAAGGGTGAACTTATAGCCATTTCAATCCAATATAACCTAGTTCAACCTCTCAACTAGAAGATTAGTGAAACCTCTTTTTATAATTTAATCACTGCCTTCCCCAAGATCAAGTTTCAAGAAAATGTAAGTCTTATCAACACACAAATTATCTTCCAGAAAATTCAATTTTATTTCATATTCATCATAGGAATCAAGTTCATATTTTCCCTAAGTGTGTATAAGGAATGTGGGTTGTTCTTAAATTCCTTGCTTTCTATCGATTTCTTAGAAGTTTGGAATTTCAAAGCTACATGGACATGTAGACGAGAAATGGTATCCTCACCACGACCAAGGCAAAACTTTTACTTATTCAAATAACAGTTAAGGTGAAACATATTCATCATAGTATTTGGTTTCTTTAATCATTCAGTAGATCAAGATAAAAACTTTTGTCCCTGAAATTTTTTCAGATCTTGTACAGGACCAACTTTGTAAAGCCAATGCCTTACGAAACAGTAAAAAAAATGTAAACATCATGATTGGAATCCAGTAGACTTCTTTGTTTCAGCATCCATACATCACCGTATAGAACAAAAGATTGTATGCTTTGCAAGTAGTTGATGAATGCGGGATCACAAAGTAATGTCTTCAGAGGTTCCACAAATAGGAGGAAACAGTACCAATGTACCATCCAAATATATGCATGCAGAGAGGGTGAAATTAGATCAAATTCCGAGGGAAATAAGTTAAGGGTATAGACTCTTACCTATGATGAACAGCATAAAGAGTAGGAGAACACAGACGAAGCACCTGTCTCGCAAACGTCTCCACCAAAAGTACGTATTATCATTTTTACGTGCATTATGATTAGTTATAGCTCCACACCAACCACACTTGAAAATGGGTGTATATGGTGAAAGAATAAGGCACAATCCACAGCCCCAGCAGGTTACCTCATGATCTTCTGTTATGGATGCTACACAATGATCTTCCTACGAAAGGTGGAAATTGCCAGTAGCAAAAGTCAAGTCAGGTGGTTTTTTGATAAAATTATTTTAGCTGATAATCTAGTCATGTTTGGTAAAAACTAGTTGACAATGTAAAATGGCCTAAAATGACATATAAAACAAAATTGAAAATATATATAGGGGGCATAACTGGAAAAAGAAAAGTGGAAAAAAAAAACCTAGAGCTTATTGTAACATACTTGAAGTAGCGTTTCAAAAGGCTAACTATTATGCCTAACCAAAGGGGGCTATTTCAATAAGCTCAAAAAAAAAAGGAAACTTATGGTTGCCAAACATAGCCTAAGTGATTGAAAAGGGTTTAGTAGCATGATTTATTGTTTTCCAAGTGACGTTATGTTGATAGAATCGGCCCTATTGATAATAAACATCGATGATCACTCAAACGAGTTCCACATCAAGAGGAATCAAATCAAATCAAATACATGATCGCTAACTGTGGCAATGTTAGACTCAGAACACAGTTAGGGTTAAAACAAACCTACATTATAACCCAAGATTAAACATAGAAGTTCTATATATAATCCAGCACGAATTGAACAACAAAACAAACATGTATACAAGTGGCTATCATAGGACACTGATGAAGAACAAAAAGTAGATTAGGGCAAAGCAACTAAATGAAAAAACAAACTTTTCTTCTTCCTAAATAGTTATTATTACAGCTATATAGATGTTCTACGATTCCTCATGTATCATCAAATATACGATTC
Source organism: Arctium lappa (assembly GCA_023525745.1). Lineage (NCBI taxonomy): Eukaryota > Viridiplantae > Streptophyta > Magnoliopsida > Asterales > Asteraceae > Arctium > Arctium lappa. The sequence goes on from CM042050.1 coordinate 20,376,691, forward strand.
AATTTTTAAATAAATCAAAACACGTAGAAAGGTAACAATTTATATTTATGTATTGTTGCACAACTTTCAAATTCATCAACCACAGGAAAACCTAAAAGGACAACACACCTAGAATATAGAAAAAAACAAAACAGGATTATCAAATTTCCGAATGATGAAGGAAATTATTCATGTTGTGTTGGCATAATTGGAATGGTGATATGAGTTACCTGAGGGGAAGCTTGTTCGAGAGTGGAATCAGAGAGAAGAGGGGCGGATTCAGAGGATGGCGGTGGTGGTGGTGGTGGAAGAGTGGTGGTGGCAGAATCCATGAGAAATGCAGAAATTTCCAAATCGAGGACAACCCCCTTCTTCTACGGATTCAGGCACCATCAGGAAAGAGAAATCTCCCTCCCTCTGATCTTTTGCACAATACAAAATTAAAATCCAACTTTTGGTGAAAATTGCGTTAATTCAACGGCTCGATTATAAATAATAAAACGACCATTCAAACTCTATAAAATTTACACTTGCAAACAAGGCGAAATTATGATGATTTCATAAAAGTGAAATAATTGAAAAATTATGATTGGTTGAATGAGGTTTGTACTTATTGTTAGATTTCACTGGGTTTGTAAATTAACCGGATCCTCCTCTCTCTCTCTCTCTCTCTCTCTCTCTATATATATATATATATATATATATATATATATATATAGGGTTAGGTTTCGGAGAAAATCTAAAAAAAAAAAAAAGGAAAACTGAAGAAACATCCTGGTAGCCCTTTATCTGAACGATGTGCACTTGTACATCAGGGACGGACACATCAACCTTTTCATACGGTGGCACCATATTTTTCATACGATTTTTATCAACATGTATTAATTTTTTTACCGGCGATCAATATCGTCCGATGTATTTTTAGCCTAATTCCACCGTTTCGAGGGATTTCTAAAGTTTTTTGCTTGATTTCGAGACATTTTTAAGTTTTTTTTTTATCGATTTTGAGAGACTTTTTCGTTATTTTTGGTTGATTTCAAGAGATTTTTACGGTTTTTTTTTTGTTGATTTCAAGAGTTTTCTTGGTTTTTTGGTTGATTACGAGGTACGGTTGCACTGCTAAAATCATACGGTTGCACTTTCTAAAACGATACGGTTGCACCTTTCACAAACCTAATTTTTTTTACCTTACGACGGAGAAACGATACAGTGACACGTGCCACCGTAGGCACCTTAACAAGTCCGTCTCTGTTGTACATACAAGTAATTTAAAAGGAAAAAAAAACATAATTTGTCTGTATGCACAGGTGCATACCGTCCAAATTAATGGTTATCAGAATGTTCTTCAGTTTTTTGTTTTTTTGAGGTTTTCCTTGAACCTCCGTCTATATATATATACACACACACATTCATATCAATTGCGAACCTAACTTCGGGAATAAACGAAAGCAACCACATGTCCCTGATATTCCCAGGATATTCATATCTAGTAGTGTAAAACATTCACGTTTCATTGTTCAGGACATTTATCTTCCACTTCAGTTTGTAATAAAAGTTAGATTCGTTATTGAACTTCCCCCTTTCTCTCTCTATAGAATGTCGAATATGAAAATAATAATAATAAACAAAGAATTGTCATTTTAAATTTTTTAAACAAAAGTCATAATCCATATTACAATACAAGTATTTTAATATTGTTATGGTTGATTTATAATCTTATGACAAGTATGGTGATTAGAAATGACGTTTTACTCGTTAGAAAATAAACAACATTAATTTATAAAATCGAGGCTTTATTATAATTACCTAATTGGCTTCGTTACAGTTGTAAACAAGTTAAACTTTCATCGAAATTGAATATAAATATAAAGTTGAACATATAAACAATTAAATTCGAGTTTATAAGTATTTACATCCAACCTTTATTTTTTAAATCATGAGTATGTCTTACTATGTATGTACCATGCACCGTTGGTTAGATTTTGACAGGTATACAGAGAGAGAAAATATTTAAACGAGAACAATAGTCAAATAAGAGAACACGAAAACGACCAAATTACATGTAAAAACACATGTTATTTTACAATAAAGGTCGACACAAATATGTACGAACGACATGGTCCACAACCTCAGCTCGCGGGTAAAGTCGCATGAATCATATATGATTTTATACATGATTTGAATATAAATCACATGTGATTTGACCGTTTTGTTATTATCTTAATTAGGGGCCGTTTACCCGGTAAGTGCTTACCAATTAAAATTAACACTTTCACTTACCTCTTCGCATAAGATTCTAGTTCATTTAAACGGCATAGTATGCAACAATGTACCTGGTAAGTGATTACCCGGTAAGAGTTGTCGCCCTCACTTACCGGGTAAGACTTTCGGCCATTGTCATCGCTCTTACCGAATAAGATTCTCGGTACTTGTAATGTTCATCCGAAAAGGTAAGTGATTAAGCGTTTGATAAACTGCCCCTTAATTAATGTTCTCGTAAGAACATCTCTCCTACCTATGTTAGACAAGCTTGTTTTGTCTAACATAGTTGTAATAGATAATTTTGAACTATTCAAATTGTTAAATCAAACTTTTTGAAAGAGCATAACTTTAATGGATTTCTTTGAGCTATTTAATTTTTTAAATCGAGCTTGAATCTTTTTCGAAACAAGTTAGAGCCTGTATCAACAACGCTCATCAATGCATCAAATCAAAATCCAAGCTTAACGTAACATTGTTTGAACTTGCATCAAAAATCGAATACAATCTTGGTAAGGTGGCTTGCTGGTGTCATTTAAGTATATTTGGGCAAAAAAGTTGATTATCGCCAGCCTCAACAAACCCCATACGGGACCCACCTCCAAGGACACCATGTGATTAAATTAATGACCTCCTAACCTATTAAAGAAGAAATGATCCCATATTAATAAGGTCATCAATTTAATTAATCTCATTTAAATTTATATACCTTCAAACAATTTGGCTCGTTCCCACCGATTTAGCATAGTGAGTAAGAAGATGGACATCCTTGCAGAACAATTTAACTGCTTAGCTAGGCATGTTTCGGCCTCTCGTTTTATATAGTTTCGATCGTATCGCAAAGGGGAAAACATACACATACACAGCACAAAATAGTCTCATATTGAAGCTATAACTGTCCATCAACATAAAAAACACAAAAATAGAGATTGGTCTACAATGATTGAATAACCTTTCTGTTAGGGGATAGATGTTTGCTACTCTTTTGAAGTTATTACTAGCAGTCCCAGAGCACCTATTAGAACATACTGCATACAACAAGCAAACCCCATCAGTTAAAACAACGCTTTTCAAGGCATGACTTATGACAGCAAATTTATATATCACATATATAATTTGGGGTTGTTTAATTGGCAACCCTTAAAAAGGTTGCAACCCTTGCAACCCACATATTAACCGTCGGATTCATGATCGGCAGTTACCATAGATATGGGGCCCAATATTTTTAATTAAAAAAAACAGAAAAATAAAAATAAAATAACCGTCGATCATGAATCCGACGGTTAAAATGTGGGTTGCAAAGGTTGCAACCTTTTTAAGGGTTGCAAAATATCCTTCCACTATATAATTTTATATATATATATATATATATATACACACACACATATGTTTTCAACTATTACTCGATGAGTCAATGATATTATATAATTTAAATTAGGTTATATACTAAAAACTAAAAAGTAAGACACTAAAAAGGGTAAAAGAAAAATAAAATCCAATTTCGCATTACAAAAACCGGGCATACCTATTTGTTCATTATCTCATTAGGTAAACAAGATGACTATATATTGTACCCCCACGTCCCTAATAAGTGTCCGCATTTCCATTTTAGTTTGTCCCGAAATAAGGGTCCACTTTTCAAAGTAAGGGCTTGCTTTCCTTGTTTATGAGATTGAGAGATTCTTTACTCCCTAATCATTAAGGGTGAAATTGTCATTTAGTTAATTAAAAAGTAAAATGATTACACACTCCTAAAAAACTGTGCCTTTTTCATTGTCGACATTTATTTTGGAACGGCTGGAGCATATTTAGGAGGGCATTGTGGGTATTTGACAAATGATGTTGCAGTTCCCCTGGGACAGAGGGAGTCTGGTGAAGGGTTACAGTTGGTACACAAGTTTACACTATTTCCCCGATAATTGGCACTCGGGTTAGTTCATGAATGCTCGTAAATTATGCACCAGTGCTATTCGGTTATAAAATGAGAAAATAAATCAAACCTTGATGAGAGGCTGTTCTGTCATTATAATCGTCACCCAACCAACGTAAGGCAAAAACCTGCAAAAAGTACCAGATGCAGGTATTTCATTTAAGAGCAAATAAGATCAACGTAATTGGTGGTGATAAAAAAACAGTTTGAAAAGTAATTTACCCAACAGCTCTCCCCATTATATGATGCCGTTGCAACCACATCTGGCCTTGAGCATACAGAAGCCTGTCATCTCCAAAATTGTTGTCTCCTGAAAGAACACAATGACCATCGAACAATCAAGTAATTGAAGATTATAAAATAAACCCAAATTACTATTTACTAAAATTTGTTTCTGAAATGTTTCCGTCTACTCAAACTCGTTTTTTTGAAGACATGATCTTGTGGAACTTCAGGTTGATTAATGACACTTTGCACACTGTAGTTAAGACCATTTAAGTGACTAACACCACTAGAACCACCACAATCATCACACCACCACCCACCAGCAACCACCATTACCGCCTTTCAAATATTTCTCTTTCAGAAATGTTCATATTATTCTTTCAACCTCAAACCAGAAACAGTAGAGCAATTTCTACAACAAAATTCAAGTCAAAATGGTCTTCCCTTGCATTAAAATTAGAGCCACACCCTTTGGCTCAATAAATGGAACAAAAGGTGGAGTGTCATTATAATTGGACCAGATAGGAAATTCAAGACATCCAAGCTTGTAGTTTTTTTGCCAAAGGGTGTGACTCGAGATTTGTTCTTTCAATTATATGAAAAACAGGCAATAGATAAACAAAATTCAATTGATCATTTTGACTTTGAGAAACTCAATTTGCGACAGTATAAATTTCTGATAACTTATTGCCAATTCAAAACTGGTTAAATCTAACTTATGAATGGAATACAAAGTACCTTTTGTAAGGACATCAACTTCTCCGGTATCTTCACGCTCATGAACCTATGGAAAATATCCGTGATTAGATATTACACTCAGGAATATCAGTGGAGATGACCAATTAGTCCATAGTTCAAATGATCAATACAGCTTTTGTAACAGATCAAAAATCTAACGAGGTTATGATTTTTAAAAGAAATAATTCACAATTTGAGAAATAACATTGCAGTGCCAATTAACCAAGTCAAAAACCAAGCCGAATCCCTGATAATTGAATAGGTTGCTTGAAAACAAATCTGCCTATAAGATTATGGAAGAGTCAATAAGAACATACGAAGGATTAACACAATGATAAACTTATTTAGGGGGTGGAAATGGGAATGGAAATCAATGATGGTATTTGGTTTAAATAAGAAATGGAAATGGAGTCATTGATGGTGTTTGATATTATATTATGAAATCAATCATTAACTTATATCGGGTGATAAACCATTACTCCCAATTTTGGAAGGAATGAAAAAGTTGAAGACATTATTACCGCCTCTCTCTCTATCTAACCCCCCCCCCTCCCTCTCTGTTACAACATACGCCCAAAGAAGAAACATTCACCTACCATGCCCACTCCTCTCCTTCATTCCAGTAAACCACTGTCCCTAATCTACTTCCACCGCTGTCTTAATCCATCGCCAGGTTTTCCCAGAGAATCCAAAGATTTATACGATCTTTGATGTTTGAACCAAACACATCCCAGGAATCGTGTACAGATCTGGTCGATATTTGTTGTCTGATTTTCTTCGATGTTTGATGTTCGATCTTCTTCGTCTTCAGAATTGTGTACAGAGCAGGTGGTAAAGCCGTAAAGGGTCGTTGGTCTGTTGATTGAGGCGGTAAGGCGTGAGGCGGTAGAGAGGCGTATGCCTCAATACCGAGACTAAATTATTTTTAAAAATGACTAAAACCTTCTCTATTTCGTTTTTGAAAACCTTGTTCTTCTTCGGTTCTCCTAAGCCCTATCTGCTACTCGTCTATTGTCCTTCGTGAATTTAAGTTTTCTCCCGTTTTCTTTGCATTTTCTTCTTCGATTCTCTTCGGTTCACAGAAGTATTATGTATATGTATCTACTGGATACACTTCTTTTATACTTAGTCTCTACTACGTGTGAGGGTCACAGTCACACTTCTACTCACTCTTAAACTTCTTTCTTTATGAGTTGTGAGCATATTAATATATACATATACATATATATATATATATATATATATATATATATATATATATTATGAATAGATCAAATAATTTTTTCTTTGTTAGTAAATGTACATCTATATTTCGTGATTGAAAAAAGTATATCTGTATATGTAAATTCTTTTAGTAATTTAGTATGATATATATTGTGTTTAGTACTCAAGTGTCTAGTGTGTGTGTATATATTGCATATATTTTCTGAGCAGAAGCAATGGAATGCAGATTGGTGTGTGTGTATATGTTTTGTGTAGTGTATATATTTCCGCCTCGGGGCTTACGCCTCGGACCGCCTTGAGGCTTACGCCTCGCCTCATTGAGGGAAAACGCCTTGAGGCACGATTCCGCTTTTTAAAACCTTTCATAGGGGGTTGTGGGTTCTTCACCGGAGTGGCTTCATCGTGTGGGTTCGTCACAGGAGTTCTTCACTTGTCAATGGAGTAACCATGGTTTTTTCATTTCCAAACAATAACAATGTAGAGGAATGTACAACGATACAAAATAATGCAATGAAAATACCTTTTTTGAAAACCTTGTTCTTCTTCGGTTCTCCTAAGCCCTATCTGCTACTCGTCTATTGTCCTTCGTGAATTTAAGTTTTCTCCCGTTTTCTTTGCATTTTCTTCTTCGATTCTCTTCGGTTCACAGAAGTATTATGTATATGTATCTACTGGATAAACTTCTTTTATACTTAGTCTCTAATACCCATTTCCACTCCTCACAGTTTTCATTCCTACCTCCATTCCCATTCCTTAAAACGAACTGAACGACCTTAGTATTCACAGAATTATTATGAAAGGTACTGGCGAAGAAAATAACAGCAGCATGTATGTTAATATGGTCAAGGACAATGCAGGGACTTAATTAGCATAACCCTACACGCTTGATAGAATTTATTCTATATTTTCAGCATGTTTGTTTCAGGCATAGAAAGATGGAGAACAAGAAACATCTCCAGGACTAAGCAATTGCAATGAACATATTAGGGCTAAATACAGCATCACTATACACAAATATACATCATGTTTGAAACAAATTCTCAAGAAGACAATATATGCTAGAGTGGAAATAAATCATGAGAAGAAACAATAAGATGATGTGGAGCATATAACCACAAGTATAATGAAATTAAATCGACAACAACACGGGTAGGAAGACTGAAAGAGAGATGTCTCGTAGTAACTATGTGGACCTGTCCACTTGATAGAGCAAGATATAGAAGAAAATCTTGCTTTGGCCATGCTATGGCTAAGCAAGTAGATATATAGTAGTTGGAGAAAGGCACAATTTTATACAATATATGCCAATCGCTGCCCTTTCGTCTCCAAAATCATCGGCTATTCCTTAAAATTACTGGATACAACAGATACAGAAAAAAACTGAAGAGACGATGAATGCCTTCTGAAAACACATACCTTAATCACCCGATGAACTATTGGAATTTCGCGTCCCTATATACAAATAACAACAGCAGAAACATACATTAGGAAAGTTAATTTTGTCAAGTACTAAGTACTAACAATAAAGCATTTATCAAAACTTAGTGATGATGCCTCGTAAATCATAGATGAAGACGAAAGAATTGAGGAGGAATTACAGCTTATATAGCACGAAGATTCAAAGAATACAACTGATTTAGGTAGAGGACCTCCATAATTTAGTCAGATTAAAAAAATTGTACCCAAATGTGCATGGAAGTTCTTAAATTATCAAGACACTCTGAGTCAGTGATTGAAAAAAATATCAACCAAAAGCATCTAATGACAAAAGAGAAATATAATTAAGAAGCATACATCGACATTGAACACCACGATCTCTCCAGCCCGAATTGGTTCCTTACTCATATGCAAAAACAAAATATCACCCTGCAAGACATTTGAAAGGGTTAAGACTTAAGAGCAAAGCCAAATTTACATGCCAACAAGTTATGCTTCAACAGGGGTGAAGGTGGAACCTTGCAGCATATGACAAGCAACAAGTATTATTTAGGCTCAATGGGAAATGCTACGAGGGTACAAATACTGATACCATCCATGGACATGAATATGAACCACTGGACAACTTCGGTTACGAAAAGCTGAAACTTAAAATATACAGATAGATGGGTGGAAATCTGTTCACTTACTCTTTTGAAGCCAGGTTCCATACTTCCAGAAAGCACAACGACAACAGGTGATTCACTACCAGTTATGCACATCAGCCCTTTCCATATTATTAATGCTGATGTAACAATCATTCCTGGAAAACAGAGCGAAAAGAAACAAGATTCAGGATATCACCCTGATCCAAGAACTAAGAAATCTAAAGCCTGCACATTGGTCAAGTTCTCACATGAATTCATCGAAGCAATAGAGAGCACTAGATGATCATTAAATAAAAATCTATTTGCATTCCAAACACTCTATAACAAGAGAAGGGTTGCATAGTGACAAATGCTAGTAGTGATGACTGATGAATACAAAGCTTAGTTAAACTTCAAAAATTAATTCCAAATAAGCGCTAAAGATAAACAAAACGCTTCATCACGCAACAAAATCAAACTATAATGACTAAACGCACACAAATCCAAAAACTTACAGAACATTTCACAATTCAGTTATTATGAACCATGCCCTAATTTGAAGAACCGGTAAAGATCTACAAATTTGATACCGAATTTGCGTTGAATCACATGAATAGAGGGGTCAACAAGTAAAAGTAAATTATCCAATTTCTAACGAGAAACAAAATTGACGATAGAGAGAGAAAATTCATGAACCAAGACTAATGGCTTGAGTGAAGAGTTGTCTGAACTGCATAGATTTCACCGAATCGATTTGCTCCCCGATCCATCCCATCTCTCTTTCTTTTCTCTCCTAATTTTCTCTCTGCGTGTAGCCTCGATTCAGTGAAGGGGGGGGAGTTTAATTTTGCCCTAATTTGTTCAATCCGTTATAACACTAATAAAACATGTTAAGAACAATATTACAAAATGGTCCCTGAACTATGTCAACTTGTAATTTCGTTACTTTAATTTGAAACTTTTCGTCGAAGATATAATTATATAAACCATGTGCATTCTATGAGTTTTAATACTAAATTTCAGTTTCATATGCGATGGAATTTAAATTCCTTGGGTTTTGGTAAAGAATTTGAATTCCATTTCATCAAATCTTTTAGGGTGCGTTTGGTACGCAGACAGGACAAGACGGAACAGGACGGGACAGGACAGAACAGAACAGGATAGAACAGTTGTTCAGCGTTTGGTAAAACAGAAATGGACAGAACAGAACAGATAACATGACCAATTTACCCCTAAATAAAATTTAATGAATGAATAAAATATAAAAAAGAAGACATATTTAATGTTTTATAAGAGAATTATATTTTATTTTGAGGTTATATTTGTAAAACATAAGTCTGTTCTACCTTGTTCCAGCTTGTTCCATGGGTGGGGGTGGAACATGCATGTTCCACTTTTGTTCCTGTCTGTTCCACCTAACAGTCCTGCCAAACGTGGGACAGTAATCCCTGTTCTGTTATGTCCTGTCCAGTTCAGTGTACCAAACGCACCCTTAAGAATGACTATTATGTCTTTATGTTTACTCTAATTTATTTCAACCGATCATGACGATCATCACCGCCACTACCACTGTTGCCTCCACTAACCACCACCACCACCATCAATGTACCACCATCACCACCGTCGCTGCCATTGACACCACCACCATCTGATGCCGTCATCAATTAATAATATTATTATTTTTATCATGATATAGTATTTATTAAATAAGTAATAAAGTAGGAAATATCAATGAAATATATGTTTGTTAGGGATTTTCACTTTTATGATTAGTGAAATTTATGTTTTTTTTATATATTAAGACACGACTATAAGTGGATCTATTTATAAACCATCTTTATCCCATACCGAAAACAAATTATTTTACGCAATTAACCTCGTTTTCGATTCAATTTCGACGTTTTTTAACACCCATGATGCACCGGAGCGAAGAAGGCAATTTGATTGCTATTAACGAATCGTACACTTATGTTTGTATTTTCTGTGTGTCTCTTCCTTTATTGTTTTATTACGTAATAAAATATGTTCTCGTGAATAGATCATTATCTATATTTATTTTTTAATAAATAAATTGACTAGTGTCCATGTACAGACAATTAACTGAATTTCGAAGGTCAAATCATGCTTTTGATTCACAAATTTTGTATCTTGAGTTCTTGACCAACATGTTTTAGAATTTGTTTATCAGATATTTAATTCAATAGTGTTTTGAATTATCAATTACATGGTAATATTTAAGAAACTACGAGTTTAAGGGATATTATCAATTACATTGTAAGTGCAACCCGAGCCACAAATCTCTTAACACAAACTGAGTTTGGGAAATATTGGAATTTGTATGTTGGGTACATAGAGTAAGGAACTAAGGATCTATTATATTGTTTTTGTGTTTCCTCAATTGGTTTGGAAAAACACAGAGTCTTGGGGTTGTTTGGTTGGTTTAATAATTAAGTTCTGTATGGATAAAGTTGTCTGTGTGGATTAATCTGTCTGTATAGATTTAGAAGATTTTTATTTGAGAGAGTTTTTTCATAAATGGAATGAACGTGTTTTTTAATGGGAGAGACTGGTTTGGAAAAAACTTGGCTTTCTGCATAAAGTTCCCCCTTGAAATCTTACTGAATAAGTCACTTTCTATATCATTAAGCCACTACCAAACAGTGATATATAGCTAACTGAATAAGCTGTGAGTCTCATTAAGCTCATTAAACTGCTAACAAACAGACCCTTACTAATTGTACTTAGAAAGTTCTTGTACAATTTTGTTTAACTTATTTTACTAAAAATATCTCTTTACATTTACTTGAAGAAGTATGCATCTTTTTATAATCCCAAAATTAACCTTACGTTGATTTATTTGAAACATGTGATTGTGTATTAAATAAATAAATAAATAAAAGATGCTAAAATTGTTGTTATAAAAACATATGGTTATTACAAACTGGGTTATGGTTTGCTAGTTAGAAAATTTAAAAACGTAAACATATATACAAACATGTACAAAATCGATTTTTTGTTTGTATACATTGTCGATATTCTTTTAATACATAGTTTTTAGACTATAATAAGTGTGTTATAATTTTATAAAATTGGATTTTTTTTTTTTTAAATATGACATATTATCACTTTTTTCATGACATCATGACATGTGATTTATGAAAAAACATTTCAAACTTAAAAAAACCAATTGTTTCACAATACATTTGAATCATCCATAAATATGCAATCGACGAACCTTTACATATACAACAAAAATAATATAAAAATACGATAAATTTTTTATCTTATTCAACCAAATAGATGGAAATTATTGTCAAAGGTATCCAAGTAATCGGGTAAAGGTGTTGACTCATGAATGAAATGAATATTGAATGCTATTTGCAAAGGTTTGCGTAGAAAAACCATCATTATAAGCATCTTTTTAATATCTTCCCGTTTGTCTCCATTCTAATTTCACCTTCATACAAATACCTCTTTGGATCCTCCGTTACAATCAATACTTGGTGTGATTTTTCCAAAGCACAACCATGGGTAAAAGAGTTGCCCCCACCCAACCCGCTCCCAGAATCTCCAAGAAACAACAGATCGGACATCAACTAAATAGTCAGATAAATATCTTAAAACCGAAGGTCTACATCATCAACTCATTAGACTTCAAGACCGTTGTTCAAGACCTTACCGGAAATGGTTCATCGTCTTCAACCATCTCTTCTCTTTCCCCTCCTCCTCCTGTTGATGTTATGCCTGCAGTAGTGGTGTCACCTGAATGGGCTCATGTGATCCAGATTGATGACGACCATGATAGCCTCGATCATAGCCTTGATTGTAGCCATGATCTTAGCTTGGACAACTCCATCATGTCATTTGATTATAGTAATTGTTCGTCTGAAGAGTTAGGATTGCAGTGGCAAGAAGACTGCCTAAGGGATCAAGTGAATGAAATCCAGCTAAGGAACCTTGAGTCTTGGCTTTTAGACTTTGATTCGCCGACGTGTATCACTGGTGAACCGTATATGCATATGAATACATACGGTTATGACTACAATCTATCGACCATCATGTGATCCACTGACGCATATGTATATATCTAGTCATCGTTTTGTATATCTTGTTTATTATTAATTACTTATATATGAGTATATATATTATCTCTTGTTATTCAATTTATTTATTTTAAAGATGCAAACATAATCCAAAACCTTTATTATGATTTTCCATCATGGATTTTATTTTGATTTTTGGTATTTGTATATATCTAGACATATCAATTAAATGATGCCTAGAAATGGAGATTCATTTTAAACTTAATAGTTAAGAATTTAAGGTTATGTTTGGCAAACTAACTGATAAGTTAACTGATTACTGATAAGCTAGTTGATGACTTATAAGTTAGCTGATGAAAAGTCACGTTTGGAAAAAATTAACTTATAAGATGTAAAATTACAAAAAAAAAGACATTTAGCAAAATTAATCAATTACAATATTTAATAATAAAATTAAAATAAATTTATAGTAATATAATATATTAATTAATACAAATAAGGTAGTAAATAATATAATATGTTAATAAAAAATTTTGAAATTTATTATATATATTATAAATTTTGAATTTTAAACCAAATTTAAAAAATATATACATTGACTTATGATTTTAAAAACCGTTACATATAATATGAAAAAAAAAAATCAAATAATAATTACAAAAATAATTATAATTAATAACTAAAATATATTGATCAATTTAAAAGAAATTGATATAATTATCAATAATTCTAAATAATTAAAAATTTATATGTATAATTAAAATTTATGTTATAATTTTCAGATAATGTTAATTAATATTTATTAATTAATAATAATAAATTTTAATAATTATTTATTTATAATTAATAGTTAATATATAATAATGAATATTAACGAGGGCATAATTGAAATAATCACAAAAATCTTCTCATTAGCTACTCCAAATAGGTTATAAAAAAATTAGGTTATAAGCTAACTTATTTTTACCAAACAATGCCTAAGTCTCATAAAGACATTGTTTGGTCGTTTAAAAAAACTAGTATTCACATTATATTATGTACACATTAAGCAAATATTGTATTTATTTTTTGGAAAGAAATAAATTTTAAATCAGGTTCACATATTTAAAATAGGCATAGTATTTATTATTGTGACCATGATATCTAACCTTTCTTTTTACCCAAAGTTCTAAAAAACTCGTAGCACAACCGCTATGGCGCGCCATGGCACCAAGGTTTGTGTGTCACGTCACGTTAAGCCCATGACACGTCATGACTTAATGCGCAATTATAGTAATGAGATATTTGATTTTTCTTTACATTTTTAATGTATTATTTGCAAGTTTTTAATATATATCCTAATTTAACTTGCTTATTACTATTAACTCATTGAGTAATACTACAAAACATACGTTTATATATTTAATATTATATATGAAATAGATTATTGACGGCATAAGTCACGCCTTGAAAACGCCATGGCTTCGCTGTGGCTCCTAAGGCTTGAGGCTTGGCCTCGCCACCACGCCACGTCTCACGCCATTTAGAACCTTGTTTTTACCAAACTAGTTTATAAAAAATGTTGATTTCATAAAACATAGAGTATAAAACATAGAGTAAGTGGCAATTACCTAACGTTTATCTGGTAAACACTTATTAGTAAGAGTAAACACTTTAATTTAACTTGTTGAATACAATTTTAGTTCATTAAAACAACATCATATGAAACAATTTATCCGATAAGCACTTACCGGATAAGAGTCCTTTACCGCCTTATTACCGGGTAAGAACTTTTGGTCCTTATTTTTTGGAAAAGTGTCCTAGGCTATGCCTAGACTAATCCCTGGCAAATTATGATTGTAAGACATCAACCCTGATTAAACCTCAGTGGCCACAATTGTTGTGTACGCCTGGATTCGAACCCTGAGCAGATTGGATATTCCACCACATCCCACAGGGCCTTAACCAGTACGTCACAACCCTTGTGGTTAACTTTTGGTCCTTATTATCGTTGTTACCGGGTAAAAATCTCAATCTTTGTCATGTTCATCAAATAAGATAAAAGTGACTCAATAAACACTAACCAGATAAAACGTTTAGTAAACTACCCATAATTTCCGGTTTCCTAGTCAATGTACCACCTCCAAAGGGATTTGTTGTTTGCATTACTAACATTTTCTTAAGGCACGTTTGATTTGCCGGAATGGATTGGAATTGGAGGGATTTGAATTTCAAATCCATTTCAATCCCGTATTTGGTTTGCAGGATTGTCCAGATTTGAAATACTAGAATTACTTTGAAATCTCTCCAACATAGGATTTTGAAATCCCAAGGGGATGGCTAGGATTTCAAGGGATTTTGTAGGATTTTAATATAACAATGTTTAAAAATATGTTAAAAAGCTTGTTTTATAATAATCAGTTTTATAAAAATGGAATTCAAATCCATTACAATCCTACAAACCAAACACACAAAAGGATTCTAAATCCTCTCAAATCCAAATCCCTATACGAAATCTAATTCATTCCATTCCATTTCTACAAAATAAATAGACCCTTGGTCATTTGTATAAACATGACTAAATATAAAATTTAAACTTATTTTGTTTATCATAAAAAAATTCTTAACAATTTATACAAACGAGGTGGGATTAATGTCCGCACGTTGCTGCGGATGGAAAGAAATATTAAGACCATAAATTTGAGCATCACCAATTATGAGAACAAAACATTTTGTGTCTGTTAGCAGCATCACTATAATTTACAAAATGCCCTATGAGGATGATGTGTGTGTATGATAGGAAGCGAAAATAAATTGGCAAATAGTACATTACATCATTAAACTTAAAAAAAGTTACATTGTTATTAAACCTAAATTAAATTATAATAAAAATATGAATTAAACAAATTTTACATAGGTTTTGGGTTGGAGAAGACACAATCATTGAGATGCGATGCATGTTAAGGGATCTTTATTTTATGCTTATATAATAAAAATAATTTTTATAATATAACTTTTATTTATTTAAATTAGAAAATGAAAAAGTTATAAATGATCGAAATGTCATTTACTTAACGGTCATGAGCTAACAACTTTTAGTTTCGAGGACCAAAACGTTACGCAAATGCAAAATCGAAAGTCTATTTTGGAATCAACAAATTATGGGGACTAAATTAAATTATAATAAAAATATGAATTAAACAAATTTTACATAGGTTTTGGGTTGAAGAAGACACAGTCATTGAGATGTGATGCATGTTAAGGGATCTTTATTTTATGCTTATATAATAAAAATAATTTTTATAATATAACTTTTATTTATTTAAATTAGAAAATGAAAAGATTATAAATGATCGAAATGTCATTTACTTAACGGTCAGGAGCTAACAACTTTTAGTTTCGAGAACCAAAACGTTACGCAAACGCAAAATTGAAAGTCTATTTTGGAATCAACAAATTATGGGGACTAAATCCAAGAAGAAAATAAAACTATAGGGACCAAATATGTAACTCTACAAACATAGAAAAAAAAAAGATAAAAGCTCAAGGACCAAATCTGTAAGTTACTAAAACCTGAATGACCAAATATGTAAGTTACTGTTCATGAACAGTGAAATTCCTTCCTGATAAATGTTATTACTTATAATTTATGAATTTGTTTACTTTCCTCTTAATTAATCGGATGTAATAAGAGTAGTCTTACTTGGTCATAGACTATGGGGCCTTATATCAAAGGATTATTTGATACGTGTTACTGAGTGTCACTTACTTTACTAGGTGAGCATGATAAAAATCGATAATCATATGCAATAAAAAAATATATAGCATAAACCAGTGATCTTACCCAATAAGTGAGACAGAAAACTTTTACACAGTTACCGGTTACCAACAATTCATTTTGATTTTTGATGACTGAGAATGTTACCCAAAAAGACAAGTGAATGTGGTATTTGGGGGCAGATGTATGTGTATAATTAGGGGGGGATGGGCCCCATTAAAATAAGAAAAAAGGAATTTTCTAAGGTAAAAATCACAATTTTTTATTTTTCTAGCTTAATTCCCCCTAGCAATTTTTTGTCTCGTCCCTCCATCAACCAAAAAAAAATGTCTCGAAATAAACTAAAAAACACTCTCAAAATCAACAAAACATCGAAAAAGTCTCTCGAAATCAGCAAAAAAAAACTTAAAAATCTCTTGAAATCAACAAAAAAAACTTAAAAAATATATTGAAACGGTGGATTTAGGCTAAAAAATTTGGATCCGCCACCAGTGGTGTCTCTCCGTAAGCGTTTGGTAAAATGTAAATACTTCCCTATGTTGTTTTTTGTTATTGCAATTAGACCAGTGATGTTTTTTTATAATCGGATCAACTGGTGCATATCTCGACTAATTTCATTGACATCATTATTAACAAACATATAAACCTTAATGACACAGAAAAATCTTGAACTGGTGACTACATAAAAAACAAATCCAATATATCCTCAATTGAGCCTTAAAACAGTTCAGATCAATAATCTTCTTAAGGACTTTGCTTATTCATTCAGTGATTATTTAATGCTTAATCAAAAACTTTGTCCTTATGTGATTAATTATTGTTAATGTCACCATAACAACGACGCATTCAGATGGTTCATCTAATCAACTAGGCTCCAAGCATGTCGACTTCAATGGCTTTGGCTCCTGGTTGTCTTTGCATTTTTCATGTTGTAGAAGTAAAACGGCGCCGTGACGCTCTCCTATTGCGGCTAAAACCTCTTTCATGCAAACGTAAATATTCTCATATTTGGCGTTTTTCTAACTTATCTTATTTAATTAAAAAAGTCTAAATATTTTTAGGGAATTTTGTTATTTTAAATGAATAGATCTTATTTTTTGAATAAATAAATCATTGAATTTTGTTATTTTGAATAATTAAATTTTTGAACAATTTTTTTGGAATAAATAAATAATTGAATTTTACAAAAAGTTGTTGCATATATGTTTTCAACCCAAAAAATCTACATGTAACCGGATAGAAATGTTTTAAATTTAAAAAAAAAATCTAAATCAATTTTACCATTCATAAATCCTACGCTATTCAAATCCAACAAAATTGTTTTCCAATTCTCCATCTTTTTACAACAATTTAATGGAGTAAGATAGATCAAAAAGGAGGGAGACTTGAAAAACAAAAAAAGAATGATAAAAATAAGGATAATGACGTCAAGGGTCAATGATGGTGATGAAAGGTGTTAGAGAGCAAATGATGGGTCGGTAGGGGGAGCGGTGACATTGGGTGGGAGGGGTTTGAATGTCATAGGGTTTGGGGATGATAAAACTTGTTCCTTCAATATAACAAGATCTTGATCCCATCCACCATTCTCTTTCTTTTCAATCACCAAACTCTCCATTGTTTTAAGGCACATCACCAATGTGGTCAGCAAATCATCAAAAACCACATAAAGAAACCTGATTTCGTTATCTTCACATGTGAATATGCAGTTAGATAATGGCAATATTACCTGATATTTGACAACAGCAGCCTTCAATGGCTTCAAAAAGGCCATAAAATCTTCTACATCGCTTCTCGAAGGCCCAAAATTAGACTCCATACTCGAAACCAAACCCCTCGATAACTCACTCGCAAGCTCGGCTACAAAAGGAAACAGATCATGTAACGCAATGATCATCACCCTGTTATCATCACCACCATGAAAACTATTCATTGCCTTGGAATCCTTCACCACAACTGATGCGTCGCAATCAGGAGCTCATGGAGCAGATCATGTCTAGTACTATGGGTATGAATTCTCAACACTCAACTGCATCAGGTAACTCATGGCTTTTTGACTCTGGGTGCTGCAATCATATGACTCCCTGCAGTGATGGTTTTGTTTCTAAGAAACCACCTCATCATTTTACATCAGTACGAACTGCAGACAACACTGGCCTACCGGTATCCTTTAGTGGAAATGTCTTCACTCCTCATATACAATTACCAGATGTTCTAAATGTTCCGAAACTATCTTTGAGCTTAGTCTTGATTGCGCAGCTTCTAGAATCTAATCTGATCATTTTATTTCATTCTTCTGGTTGTGTTGTACAGGATCCAAAGACCAAACAGATTCTTGGACTCGGCCGTAAAGTTGGACGGATGATTGAAGTAGTCTACCTTCATCTTCCATTACCCTCTTCAAATCTTGTTGCCTCAGTTTCCAACACCTCTTCCTTTGACTTATGGCATGCTCGGCTAGGTCACTTATCTCTATCCAGAATAAAATCATTAGCTAATTTAGGGGTGTTAGGAAATTGTGTGTCCACTGACAATATTTCTTGTTTATCATGCAAACTTGGCAAACATCATGCCTTATCTTTTGAAACAAATGAGTTTAATTCTCCTTCTCCTTTTGATCTTATTCATTCTGATGTATGGGGACCAGCACCACATCCATCCATGGGGGGTGCTCGTTATTTTGTTATTTTTATTGATGATCATACAGGTTTCACATGGATATATCTCATGAAACATCGTTCGGAGATACCTAAAATTTATATTATGTTTGCTCGGATGATTCAAACCTAATTCTCAAAATCTATAAAGATTCTTAGGGCTGACAATGTTATGGAATACAAAGAGTCCTCTCTTCTCTCCTTTCTTCAATCTCAAGGGACTCTCTCTCAGTACTCCTGTCCCGGCACATCTCCTCAAAATGGTCGTGCCGAACGCAAACATCGTCATATTCTTGATACAGTTCGCACTCTTCTCATTTCTGCAAAATGTCCAGAACGTTTTTGGGGAGAAGTTGCTTTCACTGCAGTTTATACTATCAATCGTCATCCTACTCCCATCCTTAATAATAAGTCTCCTTATGAGGCTCTTCATGAGATCACCCCTGCCTATGAACTTCTAAAAGTTTGGGGTAGTGCTTGTTTTGTTCAGTTACAACCTCATGAACATACCAAACTTGAACCTCGCTCCAGACTTTGTTGCTTCCTTGGATATGGTATTGAGCACAAGGGTTATCGCTGCTGGGATCCTATCTCCCAGCGTCTTCGTATATCTCGTCATGTTACCTTTTGGGAACATGTTCCTTTTTCTTCTATATCCAAGTTTCGTGAGTCTCCTAACTTCACCACTCCGTTCTTCACTGATGCTTCCGTCTCATTGGACTAACTCCAATCTGACATTATATCACCTCCACCTGTTGTTCCAACTCCTTATGAGTCTGCCTCTCCTTCAGAGTCTCCTGCCCCTACACAACCTGTCTCTCCTAGTTTTCCTGATCAACATCAATCATCTGCTCCATCCGCACAACCAACATCTGAGGTGCCTGCTGAGTCTTTGGCTCCTGGAACTTCTCAATCTCAGAATGTTAGACGATCAGATCGGGTAAGACAAGTTCCTTCTCATCTCCGTGATTATCATGTTTATGCTACTCTGCTGTCAAATCACGAACCTACTTCCTACAAGGAAGCCTCCTCTAACTCTGATTGGGAGAAAGCTATGGATGAGGAACTTCAGGCTCTTAACAAAACTCAAACATGGGAATTTGTCCCTCTTCCACCAGGCAAGTCACCCATTGGCTCCAAATGGGTGTTCAAAATCAAGACGAAATTTGATGGCTCTATTGATCGGTCAAAGCTTGTCTTGTGGCCAAGGGCTTCAATCAAGAGTACGGTATTGATTATGAGGAGACATTTGCACCTGTTTCTCGAGTCACTTCTGTTCGCAGTCTCCTAGCCATCACTACAAAACAATGGCCTCTCTTTCAGATGGATGTTAAGAATGCCTTCTTGAATGGTGACTTATCTGAGGAAGTCTACATGACACCTCCTCCAGGCGTTCGACTTCCACAAGGTCATGTTTGTCGTCTTCGGAAGGCTCTTTATGGACTCAAGCAAGCTCCGCGAGCTTGGTTGGAGAAATTCAGTTCCACAGTCACCTCTCTGGGCTTCTCACCCAGCAACTATGATTCAGGACTGTTTACTCGGACCACTGAGGCTGACACAATCTTACTTCTCCTGTATGTGGATGATATGATTATTACTGGCAGTGACTCTACAGGCATAGCTAATCTCAAGACGTCTCTCAGCTCCTGTTTTGAGATGAAGGATCTTGGCTCTTTACACTATTTTCTTGGTCTTGAGGTGCTCTCAGATCCATAGGGAATTTATCTTTGTCAATCCAAATACACCTCAGATATTTTGTCAAAAGCTGGGATTACTGACAACAAAACTGCATCCACTCCTCTTGAGCACAACCTTTATTTGGCTCCGAATGCTGGACCTCCTCTGCGTGATCCTACTTTATATCGCCAGTTAGTAGGGTCACTTGTCTACCTGACAGTGACTCGACCTGACATTGCCTATGCTGTTCATACTGTCAGTTAGTTCATGTCGGCACCCTGTTCTGATCACTATGATGTTGTCCTGCGCATTCTTCGATATTTAAAAGGGACCATGTTTCATGGTCTTCATTTTCCATCCACCTCATCATTGACTTTGCGAGGTTTTTCTGATGCTGATTGGGACAGTGACATGACTGATCGTCGCTCCACTACCGGCTATTGTTTCTTTCTTGGAAACTCTCTTATATCTTGGTGGAGCATGAAACAATCTCTCACAGCTCGATCCAGTACTGAAGCTGAGTATCGAGCACTAGCTGACACGGCTCAAGAACTTGTGTGGTTACGCTAGCTACTCTCTGACATGGGGGCTCCTCAACAGTCTCCAACTCCATTGTGGTGTGACAACAACAGTGCGATTCAGATTGCTCACAATGATGTCTTTCATGAGCGAACGAAGCACATTGAAATTGGCCGTCACTTTGTTCATCAACATGCGACTCGTAAGACTATTCAGCTTCTTCCTATTTCAACTCTTGATCAACCGACCGACATTTTCACTAAAGCTCATCTACCAGGACGGTTTCGTGATCTAGTTTCCAAACTCCATCTGACTCATTCTTCTCCCGATTGAGTTTGAGGGGGGATGTTAATGTATATGTGTAGAGGGCCCAGGCCCATGTCAGTATAAGGCCCAAGCCCATATAGTCCATGTATAAATACATTGTATCTTGTAGTCTAGGTTTAGTCTTATCATTATTTACTTTTCTTATTGTACGTTTTCTCTCAATCAATATAACGAGGTTTCAAACCTTCAGCATATTCATCGTCTCATTCAATCACATTCATCTTCTAACAGTCCCAAGAATCTGGATGTTTCCATGTTCCTTACGATTTCTTACTTAAAAAGTGGTTTTAAATTAGCCATTAGGTTTCCGGTGAGAATGAGAATGAGAATGAAAGTTACCGTGAGAAGGGTGGATCGTTATTATGAGATGCACCGAGATGTACCAGATGAATTCCTATATCAAGTGCGATTCATAGGGTTGGGGGTTAGAATAAAAGTGATTCAAATCGGGATGACTTCGGACGTGGCCGGGGAAGAGGTCGTGGGTTCGGGAAGAGTCGAGATGGTAATGAACGTGCCCGAGATAAAAGCCACGTTAAATGTTACAAATGTGGTGAGTTTGGCCACTACAACAATGAGTGTCTTAAGTGGGAGAAGCAAGAGGCAAATCTGATCGAAGAAGGATCGGCACTGCTGTGAACGAGTGGTATGAACAAACCGATTAAGGAGGTGATTGTTGGATTAATCGGTATGGTTTACGGGTTAGTGGGTTACGGTTCGGTAGTTTTTTGTTGATTAAATAGAAGATGTGTTGATCTCTTTGCTGTAAATCGATAATAGTAAGTTAACTTACTGTTTTTAATATTGAATTATGGTTTACATAATAGTGGTTCTCTCCTTTCTCCAAGTTTTATTGCTTCATATGTGCGAGTTTTTTTTGAGGTTTTGATTTCCATCAATTGGTATCAGAGCCTGCGTTCGGTTGAGGAGGGTGTGAGTCATTCTTGATCGTAAGTTGAAGCATTTAAACAGCAGCTACGACTTCTCTTGATCGGGCTTGTTCTAGCATTTACGAGAGTCTAACCCGAGGTGCGTGATAAACGGACAGAAAGACATCAAAGCAGGTGGCTTTGATTCGGTTCATTTTGCGGGTGACGGAAGATGGTAAAGGTGGTTGTGACCTTGTCTTCTTGATCGGTGGAAAAGTGCTCTCGGAACAAGCTTGATTAAAGAGGTTGGGGCTGTCACAAGAATAGAATGGCGATGGTACCAGTTTAAAAGGAACAGAGAAAACGGAGGACATTCAAGGTGGTTTATTGTTGGTAAATCAAGAAAAATCGCACGGTTGTAATCATTGTGGCAATGGAGGTTCAAATCGGGATGACTTCGGACGTGGCCGGGGAAGAGGTCGTGGGTTCGGGAAGAGTCGAGATGGTAATGAACGTGTCCGGGATAAAAGCCACGTTAAATGTTACAAATGTGGTGAGTTTGACCACTACAACAATGAGTGTCCTAAGTGGGAGAAGCAAGAGGCAAATCTGATCGAAGAAGGATCGACACTGCTGTGAACGAGTGGTATGAACAAACCGATTAAGGGGGTGATTGTTGGATTAATCGGTATGGTTTACGGGTTAGTGGGTTACGGTTCGGTAGTTTTTCGGGTCGGTTTTAGTTTGCTTGGACTTGGTCTTAGCTTGACCAAGTTTATAGGGAATAATGGGTAGTTATTGTTTAGGATCACATGGGTTTATTTGTTTTAGCTTTTATTGCTTTAAAAAGGGGTTGGTGTATTTTACTTTCTCTTTGAAGCAGTGGACGTATAACAGTTAGTTACTGCCTTTCAATATATAGCTCTTCCTTCTTCTGCTTTAATACATTGTTCTTTTTTCTCCAAGTTTACTTTTCATCTGTGTGTGAGGTTTTTTAAGGGTTTTGATTCCAACAAATATCCCTTATTACCTTCTCATTTTAACTTTCTTCTTTCGTCTAGTAAACTATTTCTTTG
Source organism: Arctium lappa (assembly GCA_023525745.1). NCBI lineage: Eukaryota > Viridiplantae > Streptophyta > Magnoliopsida > Asterales > Asteraceae > Arctium > Arctium lappa. Next base: position 20,400,031 of record CM042050.1, read on the forward strand.
ACATTCTATCTATCTATCTATCTATCTATCTATCTATCTATCTATCTATCTATCTATCTATCTATCTATCTATCTATCTATCTATCTATCTATCTATCTATCTATCTATCTATCTATCTATCTATCTATCTATCTATCTATCTATCTATCTATCTATCTATCTATCTATCTATCTATCTATCTATCTATCTATCTATCTATCTATCTATCTATATATACACACACACGTGTTCAAGGTTTCTTTATTATGTGCATTACATCACAAAGTTGAACACCAACACTGATCTATTCATATATTTTATGATTAATGAAGTTTAATGTTGTTCTTCTTCGTGTCATATATAAGTTGATTGAGTTTAGCCGTTTGATACATATCTCCATTACATGATATTTTTCACACTTGATGGTCATTTGTAGGTGGAGGAGATACCATTCACTTTTCAGTCTGAGGATCACTATCTCGGTTCTTTTGTTTATCCTCTGCTAGAGGAAACACGCGCTGAACTGGTTTCCAGTATGGAGATTATGTATAAGGCTCCGTATGCTGAAGTTCTTTCTCTTAATAACAAACTGCGGTATGATGTTACTGTTGATACTTGGAAGAACAGATGTAGCGAACGTGGCAAAAAGCCTTTTATCGCACATTACCTGGTGATTTGATTATTTTGGTAGATGGGAGACCCGAATCTATTTCTGATTTGCACGTGGGGAGGACATGGGCATTTGCATTGGTTAATGAAATAACAGACGATGAAAATGAAGATGATATCACATCAGTACATTTCAAAGTTGAGGCATCAAAACATATTGAATCCCAACATGGGATGTTTGTTGTTTTTTTGATGAATATTACAACCCAGAAAAGAATCTGGAATTCTTTGCACATGCATGGAAATATGAATATCATCGAAGAGATTCTATACTCTGATTCTATGGTAAGAAATGAGTTGAAGTTACTCTCTTAAATCTTAATTGAATGAATACAATCTTACCTTGTTAAGTATTAATATCATCATTTATTATGGTCGTCTTGTTTACAGGTTAAGGAGAACCGCGACATCTGTTCTTTTTATTGCAATAGTATTTTTTCTCAAAATATTGATCCACATGGACGACATCTCTTATCTAAGCTGAATGAGTCCCAAAGAGCGGCAATTATAGCATCCCTTTGTAAAACTGAATGTTGCCACAACTCTTTTGTGGAACAAATATGGGGACCTCCTGGAACAGGAAAAACAACAATAGTAAGTGTGCTGCTAATTTTGCTCTTGCAAATGAAGCACAGGACACTTACCTGTGCTCCGACAAACGTTGCAATAGTACAGGTAGCCTCACGTGTGCTAAACTTGGTAAGAGAATCCTTAGAAACGAGATTAGAAAGTGGCGATTCTTTATATGTTGTTGGAGATGTGATATTGTTTGGCAACAAGGAGAGGTTGGAAGTTAGTACAGACATTGAAGACATTTATATGGAGGAAAGGGTAAAGAGGCTTAGAGAGTGCCTTGGGCCACTCACTGGTTGGCGGCATTCCATAAGATCAATGATTGATTTACTTGAAAATTGTGTTTCTCAATATCATGTTTTTGTAGAAAATGAGTTGCTCATAGAACAACTTACAACAGAAAATCAAACTACAACCAACACGTTAAAAGTCAAACCATTCATTGAGTTTGTGCGAGAACGATTCAATGCTTTTGCATCACAATTTGGAAGGTGCATCCTTCTGCACTCATATCCCAAGAAGTTTCATGGGGGAAGAAACTTTCCAGAATATGGTCTCTCTTTTGAAATTTAAAATCTTTGGAATCAATGTTGTTTCAAGATAATCTGGTTTCGGAAGAACTTGAGCACCTCTTTACTTTTAGACAATGCTATACACCAGATGACTTTGGGTTACAAGTATGGTGGAATTCATACACAAATCACTTCCAATGGCATTCGAGAGGCCATGGTCTCTCCCAGAGTTCACACTCAGATTACAATAGGATGCAAAAAACAGAATGAACGACCTAACAACCCAACCCCAAACTAAAAAGAACTCCCGCCTATTATTAAAAGGGCAAATACCGAAAATACCCTCACTTATTCTCACAAACACAAGGAATCCAACACAACTCTATTGTTTATCTTTTCTTCTATACGTAAATTGTTGTTTTTGGGGTTCTAAATCTATAGGAATAAATTGGCTAAAATAAATCTACTGCTTATTGCTTCAAGGCGAGTTATCTCTATCTTTAAACCAATTTCGCCCCCATCATTCGATAGAACATAGTGCTATAGGTTTGTGGCGAATTACTTCTCAAGATACAATGAAGCAACGCATGTAGAGCAATTATCAACACCGCACTTTGTGGTGATAATCCGGTTGAACTATTGAGTTTCAAGGATTTCTAGAAACTAGAAATTTATGTTTCTATAGCAACACAAACTCTAGCAATCTGGTATATGAAAAAGTTGTCCCATTTCGGTGTCTAGAGGAGGATATATATAGAGGAAAAAATGAAAAGGTGTAACCTTTCATGGAGAGGTGCAACCTTTCATGAAGAGGTGCAATGATTCAACTTCCCTCCAAAAATAACTGAATTAACTAACTAACTAACGGAGTTAACGGAAAAATTAACGGACCGTTAATTATAAGGACAAAAAAATTCACTCTTCCTAAGACTTAACCCAAAATATTTTAGACTCTAACTTATTTTGAAAATTTCTCCAACAAACCCCCACCATTTTCAAAATAGACTCGAATTTGAAAAGACTGACTTGACATGACCTAACCAGATTCTAAAATCCTTGGGGGTGTTATGCATAAGTAAAGGTGGAGTCTTGCACCTTGAACCTTTACATAGTGAAAGTGCTCAAATCTAACTAGGGTAAGAATGGTTGAACCAAAGTCATTGAACCATCTTCCTTTATATGTTAGACGGAAACACCTCACGCATATCCTTCCTCTCATTCATTCAACCACTATAAGTCGACCCGTTAACTGGCCATGGGTCTATATCTTGATTTCTCAGAATGTTCTAGAGCCAAGCCCTTTAGCTCATAGGAAGCGGCCTCACTTCCACATTCAGATAGGTGGACCTTGTCAAGAATGTTCCCATAACTTGAACACTCCAACACATACTGTGTTACAAGTCCATTAAGAACTAGATTCAACCTTTCTTCACATTACGGTTCCAAGTTCTGTTGACCTTTGGGATGGTTTTTTTTTTAAACATTGCAGAGCTTTCAATCACATTCAAATGATGTACTTTAACTTAATCTTGAGACTTGGTGAAGTATCAAGTGTCAAGACAAGGTTCCATCATGGGTGACTATCTATAGGTGGGCTTGAGACCCATCCCTTTTGAAGTGCTTTCAATCAATTTTCTTGGTAATCCTTTTGTGAAAGAATCTGCTAAGTTCTTACTTGATCGTAAGAAACTAATGGTGATCACCCCATCATTTATTAATTGATTTACTTGCCTATGTCTAAGTCCAATATGTCTGGACTTACCATTATACACTTGATTGTATGCCCTTGACAGTGTAGCTGCACTATCACAGTGTATAGAAATTGGCGGCATTGGCTTTGGCCATAAGGGTATGTTAATCAACAAGTCCCTTAACCATTCTGCTTCTTTACAACAAGAAGCTAAAGCAACAAATTCCGACGCCATTGTAGAATCTGTTATACAACTTTGTTTCTTTGATCCCCAAGACACTGCACCTCCACCAAGTGTGAAAATCCATCCACTTGTAGATGCATAGTCTTCTTGATCATTTATCCAACTTGCATCGGTGTATCCTTCCAATACTGAAGGATATCCACTATACTCCAAACCATAATCCATGGTTTTCTTCAAATACTTGAGTACCCGATTTACAGCATCCCAATGTGCTTTTCCAGGCTTACTAGTATATCTACTTAATCTTCCTACAACATAGGCGATATCAGGTCTAGTACAAGTCATAGCATTCATTAAACTACCAATAACTTTAGCATATTCATTTTGAGCTAATACCCTACTGGTATTAGTCGTCAATCTAGAACCTACTTCAAACAAAGTGCTTACAGGTAAACAATCAAATTTAATAAAATGTTTTAATATTTTTTTTCAATATAGTGAGACTGGGATAACATTAGTTTATTGCCATTTCTAAGAATCTTTATTCCTAGAATAACATCAGCTTCTCCCAGATCCTTCATATCAAAATTTTCAGATAAGAGTTTCTTAGTCATTTGCACTTGTTCTAAGTCGGTTCCAAAGATCAACATATCATCCACGTACAAGCAGATGATAACCCCTTGACCATTAACAAATCGACTATAAACACATTTGTCTGATTAATTAATTTTGAAACCATTCGATAGAATGATTTGGTCGAATTTTTGATGCCACTGTTTGGGAGCATGTTTCAGGCCATACAAGGACTTAATAAGTTTACAAACTTTCTTTTCTTGTCCTTGAACTATGAAACCTTTTGGTTGTTCCATATATACTTCCTCTTCTAATTCACCGTTCAAGAATGCGGTTTTGACATCCATTTGGTGAATTACGAGTTTATAAATGGAAGCTAAGGCAATCAAAATTCTAATGGTTGATGTTCGTGCTACAGGGGCATATGTGTCAAAATAGTCTAGTCCTTCTTTCTGTGTAAAGCCCTTAGCTACTAATCGGGCTTTAAACTTTTCAATACTACCATCAACTCTTAATTTTCTTTTGAAAATCCATTTATTCTGGATGGCCTTTGAACCAGGGGGTAGGTCGGCTAAGATCCAAATATTATTACATTTGATGGAATCCATTTCATCGTTGATTGCTTCTTTCCAAAAAGATGCATCATGAGATTTCATAGCTTCCGCATATGTTGTAACATCCTGTTTTTCTTAGTTTGTATTTCATCGCACCTTAATCTCCCTTTCCGAGCCATAGCAACTCGTTAACCTTTTTCCTTAAGGACCATTGGTGGTTTATAACTCTTTGTGTGCATGGCACATTTATTTCGTAACGACAATTATCATATTAAGGGCATTCTTATAATTATGTGTTTAATGTGATAGGTTATGTGCCTAGACTTTCGTAATATCATGTTTTTGAGTACTTGCCTTCCGTGAGAAGTCGTGAGGAAACTTTTGGACTTGTTGAGCACCTTATCGTCGATCAATCAGCAGCTTGAGGAGACTGGGCGACATTGCCCGGCGACAATGCCGTGGCATAGTCGCCGAGGGCATAGTCGCGGGAGTGGTACCGTAGGGTGGGGAGACTGGGCGACATTGCCCCGCGACAATGTCGTGGCATAGTCGCCGAGGGCATAGTCGTGGGAGTGGTACCGTAGGGTGGGGAGACTGGGCGACATTGCCCGGCGACAATGCCGTGGCATAGTCGCCGAGGGCATTGTCGCGTGAAATAGACGGGGACCAACCTTCTTAGTCGAATTTCAAACCTAAATCACATCATTTGGAACCCATTTTCTGCAGATCATTTCTCTCAACCCTCTAGGCGATTTTCTCCCTTCTCCCCTACCCTCTCACCTCATTTAATTCCTCAAGCAACCCTAGCATTTAAGAGACTCAAGAAGGGTTGTTGAAGTGATTAAAGTGATCCTTGGTGTCATTAAAGCTTCAAGTGAAATAGAGCTCCCTCAAGTCATTCATACCTAGGGGTTTTCTTTACAAACCCTAGTTGGTGAGTTCTTAACCCTTTTATGTTATGTGCACATTTACTTGCAATAAATACTAGTATAAATATGTATTTATGTTACTCTTGAGATTGATATATATTCCTAGGGTTTTCTGTACAAACCCTAGAAAAAGAGTCTTCTTCATTTTGCTCTATTTTCTTGTGTTTTTATGTTACTTGTTACTCTCCTAAATCAATATATTCATACATATGAGGAATGTGGGAAGAGACCTTACTTTATGAGTTTGACCTAGAGGCTAGAGTTCTTGACAATTGAGTATGAAAAATATAATGTGTGTCATGAGGTCACTTGATAATATGGGTAATGAGCTATATGAAGTGTAAAAGGGAATAATCACTATGGACTGACATGTTGTCTTAACATTATGAAATCCTGTGAGACGTGTATAGCGTCTATGAATCAACAAGGAAGGTGTTTATTCTTGGTTATCTGTTCTATGTGTATATTTAATCAGTATGTGATCACCTGATAAGAATATGGCTTCTATTTCCTTGTGCACGAGGATATAGTTGTAGGTTAATGAGGACCATTGTTGTTGGTCATTTGTGGTTTACTAGCGGGTAGGCAATAGGGGACGTGGGTCCTTGAGGTGTAACTCGTCTAGTCCTGGACAAACAATAATGTCCCGTAAGACCTTAAGGTGTAACTCGACGGAGTAGGCAATAAAGGCAACAAGTTTGGTTTGAGGTTGTGATGTCTTGATGACATGGGAACTAGGACCGGGACATGAGGTGTAATCCAGTAACATAATGGGTGACTCCACTCCCGTGTACATGTCACCCCGATGGGAATGGGTCTCCCCTGTATTTTCAAAGGTTGTCTTTGCATGTTTATGTTCAGGTTCGAGAACATTGTTGCGGTGGAATTGTTTTATTGTGAGGCAAAGGAGTTCGGTAACATAATTATCGTTTATGATTATGTTGTTTATAATTCATATAACTTTTGAGTTCTCACTAGGCTTTGTCCTAACACTTGTTGTGGTTGTTGTTTCCTCACAGATCCCATCCGTGGTGGAAATTAGGTGGTCGGCTTGTCAACCGTGCATGTAGGAGATTTTGGAATGCCGGTCTTTTGGGTATACGTGCGAAGAGAGATTTTTGGTGGATTAGCAACACCCGTTTTAATCTAGCTTTTGGATTACTTCTAGATTAATTAAGTTGTTGTATTTTGTGTTGTATCTCATTCTTCGGCCAACTTTGTGGTGCAAATTATTCCAACCTCTTGGGAAATTATAGATGACATTGGGAAGTGTTTTATATGTTGAAGTTTATTCTTACAGGTTAATTTTGGATATCCGTATTTTTAGACGTCATATTGCCAAAATATCAATTTTTAATTGATTGAATTTTTAGGGTGTTACATATGTACGTGGTTCTTCATCCAAGTTGTAAATTATTGGATATTCTTTCACTGAACCATGTCGATCACCTTCAACTAGGTACATTTCAAAGTCAGGCCCAAAGTTTCTTGCTCTTCTTTGACGTTTGCTTCTTCTAGGTTCAATCACTTGATGATTCGGGGAATCATCATCTTCCCTTTCATTATCTATGGGAATCTTGGTAGACACGGTTTCCTTAGAAACCTCATGTGCCTTTGGAATGCTTTTGAACCTTTGTTCGTCAAAATGAGCATCTCTAGATTTTATGATGGTGTTAATAGAAATGTGATCATTTGATTCAACCACCATGAATCTATAAGCTTTGCTATTTTGGGCATATCCCAAAAATATACATTCAATACCTTTGTCTCATAACTTTCTCTTCTTGGATTCGGGAAGTCTCACAATTGCTCGACATCCCCAAATCCGAAGGTAATCTAGTTTAGGTGTCCGTTGATTCCATAACTCATAAGGGGTCTTTTGACTTCTCTTGCTTGGTACTCTATTGAGTATGTAGCAAGATGCAAGTAATGCTTCTCCCCAAAATCCAGAACTTAATCCGGAATATGACATCATGGAATTTACCATTTCCATCAAGGTACGGTTTTTTCTTTCCGCAATACCATTTTGTTGTGGTGTATACGGAGCCGTCACTTGGTGAATAATTCCCGTAGATTCAAAATATCTAGGGTTATAATATTCACCACCTCTATCCGTTCTTAAACATTTTATCTTTGTGTCACATTTAAGTTATACTTCATTTTTGTAGATCTTAAACTTTTCAAGGACTTCATCTTTTGAATGTAAAAGATATACATAGCAATATCAAGTGTAATCATCGATAAAAGTGGCAAAGTACTTTTTGCCACCAAGAGAGGGTGTAGCATGTAAGTCACATATGTCACTATGCACTAAGTCTAAGATTTTAGATGATCTTTGGACTTGAGGGAACGGTTGTCTAGTAATTTTAGTATGCATACAAGTAAGGCACTTATGATTTTTATCATCTAACTTTGGAATTAAATCACTTTTTGCCATAGTTTTCAAACGTTTAAAGTGTACGTGACCTAATCGACCATGCCACAATAGTAAGGAAGAATCAAAGTAAGCAGAACTAGTAGTAGTATTATTAACATCAATCATATGTACATCGGGAGCAACCGCATTATTTGCGTTGCTTATGTCAATCATATTTACATTATTCTCACTATTATTCACAACATCATTTATGTTTAGTTTAAACATTCCTCCGGTAAGATAGCCTTTGCCGACGAATCTTCCGCCTTTAGAGAGTATAACCTTGTCAGATTCGAAGCATGTTTGTTGAGGATTGATCCGGAAACCAAGTTCTTTCGGACATCGGGAACATGGAGAACATCATTTAGGGTCAAAGTGTTCTTGGATGTGAATTCCAAAGTAACCTTCCCTTTTCCCTTGACTTGAGCGGTAGAGTGATTTCCCACGTAAAGTACGGAGTTAGAAGCTTCGTACGTTTTGAACATGTCCATGTTGTTGCACACATGTCGGGTAGCCCCCGAATCTACCCACCAACATTCGTCTTCCTCAAGTGAGAATACTTCGGAAATCATAGCAACAAAGTTGTTGCTTTTGAAGTTTCCATCCTTGGTGTTGTCACTACCATTTCCCCTTCTTCTTTTGAGAAGTCGACAATTACGTTTGTAATGTCCGGGCTTGTTGCAATTGAAACAAACCACGTGCTTCGTATTCCTTTTATTTTTTCCATTTTCCTCGTAGTGTTTCCTTTTCTTACCACCGACTTTGGAAGTCTCTCCCTTTTCCTCGACCACATGTGTAACATCCACCCTCCTAAATATGCTTAACTAGTGATTCTAAATATGTATTATATGTTAAAACATGTTTTATGTGTTAATTATGTAAAAAGGAGAATTTGCTAAAATGTTAAGTGTTATAGTGAGATATAAGTAGAGCCCATAGTTGGATTGATATGTAGGAGGTAAGTCAAAATTATCCGTTCATCCAGGAAGTACGAAGATGTACCATGACTTACGTATCGATTACTGGTGGCCAGGAATGAAAGTTGATATATGTCGTGATGTTGAAAAGTGTATCACATGTTTGCAGGTAAAGGCCGAACATCAGAAGCCATACGAAAGTTTTCAGCCACTCAATATACCTGTATGGAAATGGGAAGAATTAACTATGGATTTGGTAACAAAACTACCGAAGACCTCTCGACAACACGATAGCATATGGGTTATCGTGGACCGGTTGACGAAAAGCGCCCATTTTCTCCCTGTACGAGAATCATACTCGATGAATCAATGGGCACAATTATACATAAATGAGATTATCGCTCGACACGGTGTACCTTTGAAGGTAATCTCGGATCGTGATTCTCGTTTCACTTCCAACATTTGGTCCGGCCTACAACGTGAATTGGGAATGCGGATTGCACTCAGCACCGCGTATCATCCACAGACCGACGGACAATCCGAGCGTACGATCCAAACTCTTGAAGATATGTTACATGCCTGTGTTCTGGAGTTCGGTGGGAGCTGGGATACTCACTTGCCTCTGATTGAGTTTTCATATAACAATAGCTACCACTCAACGATAGGGATGGCTCCTTTTGAGGCTTTGTACGGACGTAAGTGTCGTACGCCTCTCTGTTGGCGAGAGACAGAAGAAAAGACGCTAGCCGGTCCCGAATTGATACAAATCACTCATGATAAAATTCAGATTATACGGAAAAGGATGAAAGCAGCACAAGATCGACAAAAATCCTATGATGACCGACGCTAGAGACCGATTGAATTCTCCGTTGGTGATATGGTTATGCTTAAAGTCTCCCCATGGAAAGGTGTTTTACGATTCAAAAAGCATGGTAAACTCAGTCCTCGTTTCATCGGATCGTTCAAGATATTGGAGCGTATTGGAAAGCAAGCGCATCGGCTTGAGTTGCCAGAAGAACTCACGGGTATCCATGATGTTTTTCATGTTGGTTATCTAAGAAAATGTCTCGGTAAACATGAGGAGGTGGTGCCATTAACGGAAGTTAAAATAGATGAGAAACTAAGATATGTTGAAGAACCTGAGGCTATCTTAAATGAACGAACGGTGAATCTGCGCAACAAGGTTGTGGAACTGGTGTTGGTTAAGTGGAAGCATCACCGTGGGCCAAATTGGACTTGGGAGAATAAAGCAGAAATGATGGGGAAGTACCCGAACCTGTTTAAGCAATGATGATTCCGAGGACGGAATCTTCAAAAGGAGGAGGTATTTGTAACATCCACCCTCCTAAATATGCTTAACTAGTGATTCTAAATATGTATTATATGTTAAAACATGTTTTATGTGTTAATTATGTAAAAAGGAGAATTTGCTAAAATGTTAAGTGTTATAGTGAAATATAAGTAGAGCCCATAGTTGGATTGATATGTAGGAGGTAAGATTGGTGCTAACACATCACAAATGACATAATTAGATGATGAGAGAGTTCAAAATACAAAGTGCATTGTTTAAATGGAAATCGGGTAGGTCACTAGAGTGCCTAAATGGGAAAATTCTACCCAAAACTTGAACGGATGATCCAAATTGAGTGAAACAAGTTGGAACACCCTAGATCAATATATTAAGAAGTGTTAGAAGTGACGAAACTTAAATAAAGCCAACCGTTTGGGAGTTATAGAAGTACGATGTTATAAGTGATAAATATAACGTAAGATTGGAAAATGGACTTCTGGGTTGAATTAGAGGCTGAAATTTTATACTTAAGCATCTTATACATTAATTAAGGGATCTGGAAAGTTTCGTGCCAATCGGAGTTGAAACGACCCAGATACGCATGAGGGACTAAATCTGCCAACAGTGGAAAAATATGTTGACTTTTTGACCAAAATAGTTCAAAAACGGGATTTTCACTCTTGTTTGATAAATTCCAGCCCCAAATCAGTCACACACACTCAAGGTGCGATTCTCACATAGTGTACTCATCCAAGCTCAAAATCAAGAAGATTCAACAAGATTTTGATGAAATTGAAAGATTAAACAAAGGTATAAACACTATCTTGAACCCATTTCATGATTTTTGGTGTTGATGGTGATTTAAGGAATCTAGGGTTTCATGTGGTTAGGATTTTTGGTATTTTCATGTTAAAAAAAAATGGTTGTATAACATGATATTGATGCTAGATGATGATTAGTTTATGTTTTCGATATTATCATGAAATTGGGGTTTATGATGGGTATGAATTTTAGTGATTAAGTATATTTCTTGTTAGAATATGGTAGTGTATCATGATTATGATGGTAATGATGAATGCATTCAAGTAATTTTACAAGCTTATGAACAAAATGTACAAGTCTTAAAGCATATGGTACAACTCATAGGTAAAGGTTATGGAATGAGAAATTATGCAAGATTTCATGAAGTTTTGCTAGAAATAGTTAAAATATGATAGTTTATGATGAAAATATGAAATTAGGGGCATTTAGAGTTGAATTGGCTTTTGGAACATGTAAAAATGAAGATTTTCGAGTGGAATGACAATGTAAATACGTAGACTTTGAAAAATTGTATAAAATCACAGAAAAATCGTAAAAGGGTGATTATAGTGGCATTAGAAAGGTATAAATGTCTAGTTTATTTTATATGAAGACATTATAACCTAATTACAGGTTTAAGATGTGCTAAAAATGCATTTAGTACAGGGCTGTCAAGCTGAACTTTGACAGCTTGTAGCTGCTGTGTTGTAAAATTTATATAAAATCAAAGAAAAATCCAATGGACATGAGGTCAGTGGCATATGAACGATAAAAGAGTCTATTTTATTTCTTGTATAGAAGTCAAAATGTAATTTTGAGTTTAAGATGGTTAAAAATATGTTAGAACAGAGGGTTATACAGTAAAATTGGAATATAATGAGATAGTGTAATTATATACTTATGGAATTGAATATGTATACTCCAGGGAGTATAATAGTATAATTGGAAGCTTTTGGAGTTCCATACATACTCGGACTACAGAGTTGGAACGACACATTCGGTTGGACCATTTTGTGCACTGTGAGTTTATATGAAATACATGTTTATGAGTACTTATATGTATATGCACTTTTGTTTGCATTAGTTGTGTTTCATGTTTTCGTAATGTTTAACAAGTGTAATTCCCTATGATTCCGGTTGGTATTCGTATGATCTTTTTGCGATGTCGGTCGAGTCCGGATCCGCGACTGTTTTGTTGATCTCTTGGTAAACCGTGAATACGGGTACTACTTCGTGTAGTACGCTGGAAAGCGGTGTATGTCCACGTATCCCAGGGAGACGGAGGTTGGGTGTGGCATACCAGTCCGTTGTACTCACGTATCTCGTGTGTTAGGAGACGAGTGTGAGTACTATTCTGCACGTACCCAGTAGATGAAGGTGGGAGTGGTGCACTATTCTTGATATTTTATAATTGATTCATGATATGTTTACATGATACGGTACTTGATCCATGTGATAGGTGTTCGTATGGCACGATTGACATTTCGTTGTCGAGCTTGTCGATAAGAACATATGTTGTTGTTGAACTTATGATGTATTGATTTTCTTGATATTGTTATGTTATGTTTATGAGTCTGGTAAGTCTTTTGGAATGTAATTATGGAATTGTCCGAGTTGTTGGTCTTCGATGTTATAATAGCTTTTCGTTTCGAGATTTTGTTTCATTCTTCAATGAATATAACTATATAAGGCATTATAACCATGTATTTTCATATAGAACTCACTAAGCTTTATAGCTTACCCGTTGTTGATTATTTTTTTTTTTCAGGAAAGAGGATTGTAGACAAAGGTAAAGATAAGAAATCTTAGTTCGGGTGTTGTTTCAAGCGTTGATTAAGATCTTTTGGGTATATTAGTACTTGCTTTTGGTGTGTTATATATAAATATGTAAATTTTCTATCGGGTAGATATGTCCCCGGTTGTTTGTAAGTAAACTTTAGGATTGTAAATCTTAACTTTTGGGTTGGCTTATGTTTTGGAAAAATGGATAAAACGTAACAATTTAAAGCGGACATTTCGAAGTCTCGATTAAAAATTAACATCCCGTATTTTTGGTGGTTTTAAAATGATCACTTTTGGAGATTAAAATAAAGATTTGAGAGTTTTGAAAACCGTGATGTTACAACATGAACTTTGGAAGCATCGTCGTTGGATTAATTTCCAATCGATATTGTTCTTCAATGAGAAGATGTTTTCCAAGTTCTTTTAAGGACATATCGTCCTTACGATGTTTAAGATTTTTCTTAACATCTTTCCAAGAGGGAGGGAGTTTGTCGATGATCGATGCCACTTGGATCGATTCATCCATTTTCATGTCGTGTTGTGAACATACTAAGAATGTGCTTAATTTAATACATTTGATCCATAATAGGACGTGAATCTATCATTTTGTAAGAATTACTTTGTTCGAGAGCGCTCCAAAGTTCCTTCGCCGTTTCGATGTTTTGATAAACATCGAATAGAGGGTCAGACATAGCGTTGAGGATGTGACCGCGACATATGAAATCGTCGTTCTCAAACTTGAGCCTTTCTCGTGCCGAAGCAAGTGTCTCGTCATCGTGTTGTTCCAGGTATGGTTTGGTGAGGACGTAGGAGATGTTTAGAGTGGCCAATAAGAATTGCATTTTCTTTTGCCACCTTTTGAAACCTCCACCGTCAAATCGTTCCAACTTGACGATGTCACAAGACATTTGTTGAAGATTCTTGGTTGCCATCTTTCTTCGGAAATTGCTTTAAGATTGTTGTTTTTGGGGTTCTAAATCTATAGGAATAAATTGGCTAAAATAAATCTACTACTTATTGCTTCAAGGCGAGTTATCTCTATCCTTAAAGCAATTTCGCCCCCACCGTTCGATAGAACATAGTGCTATGGGTTTGTGGCGAATTACTTTTCAAGATACAATGAAGCAACGTATGTAGAGCAATTATCAACACCACACTTTGTGGTGATAATCCGTTTGAACTATTGAGTTTCAAGGATTTATAGAAACTAGAAATTTATGTTTCTATAGCAACACAAACTCTAGCAATCTGGTATATGAAAAAGTTGTCCCATTTCGGTGTCTAGAGGAGGATATATATAGAGGAAAAAATGAAAAGGTGTAACCTTTCATGGAGATGTGCAACCTTTCATAAAGAGGTGCAACATTTCATGAAAAGGTGCAATGATTCAACTTCCCTTCAAAAATAACCGAATTAACTAACTAACGGAGTTAACGGAAAAATTAACGGACCGTTAATTATAAGAACAAAAAATTCACTCTTTTTAAGACTTAACCCAAAATATTTTAGACTCTAACTTATTTTGAAAATTTCTCCAACATAAATTGTATTGGAGGTTTAGCAATACTCCCCCCCCCCCCGGGCGCAAAGCATTCACCTTGTCCTCAAGGTGATCATTTGGAAATTGCTGCTTCAAAGCTTCGAAATTCTCCCAAGAAGACTCAAATTCCGACATACCTTTCCATTTTATTAAAACCTCGAGCTGACCTGGGTCTCCACGATCTAATGATCTAGCATCCAGTATGCCCTCTGGCTGAATGACTAACTCCTCGGTGAGTTGGGCTGAAATTTCTGTAGTGGAAGCACACTTTCCCACGGCTCGTTTCAGCTGAGAAACGTGAAAATAGGACAACCTATACGCAACTTTTCCGATATGCTCCAACACCTTATACAGTCCATAGAATCTGGCCAATCGCTTAGGACTGTTCCCTCGTACCAACGACTTTTGTCGATACGGTCGCAATTTCAAAAATACCCAATCCCCCGGGGCAAAAATCAACTCCTTCCTTTTCAAGTCCTCATATTGTTTCATTCGACATTGCGCTTTTAACAAATGCATACGGGTCTCGTCTAAAAATTCGTCACGACTCACCAATTCATGAGCGACCGATTGCAGATTCGAAGCAGAAGTTTTGTAACGTAGCATAGGTGGTGGTTCCCTTCCATAGAGAACTCGAAATGGCGAGCATTTGAGAGATGTGTGGTAGGACGTGTTGTATGACAATTCCGCCCACGATAGCCATCGCCTCCATTGTTTCGGTCTGTCGGAAACCCAACATCGGAGGTACTGCTCAAGACCTTTATTTACTACTTCCGTTTGCCCATCCGTTTGAGGATGGTAGGCAGAACTAAACTGCAATTTAGTTCCCTGTAGTTTGAAAATCTCCTTCCAAAAGTTGCTTTGAAACACCTTATCTCTGTCCGTAACAATAGACTGTGGGATTCCATGTGACCGAATAATCTCCTTCGAGAACACTTCAGCCACTGATTGCGCATTAAAGGGATGTTTCAAGCCAATAAAGTGCGCATATTTGCTGAAACGATCTACCACCACTAAAATCGAACTCATGCCGTTAGAATGGGGCATCCCTTCGATAAAATCGATTGAAATGTCTTCCCAAACCGTATTAGGCAGCGACAAAGGTTGCAATAGACCCGCTGGAGACCCGCTTAAATTTTTGTTACGCTGACAAACTTTGCATTTTCTTACCGCTTCGATTATATCCTTCCTCATACCGACCCAAAAAACCTCAGCTGCTATGCGTTGGTACGTCCTATCTTCTCCCAAATGCCCCCCGATTGGAGAAGAATGGAATTCCTCCAAAAGAATAGGAATCATCGTCGATGTTCTTCGTAAAACCAAACGTCCCTTATAGATGAAAGGTTTTGGAGTTAACGAAAAGATAAATAAAAGAAATAATGGTGTTGTGCATAAATAAAAATATTAATTTATAATTATTGTTACCTTACTTTAATAAATAAAATTATTTGTCATCGATGATTAAGTTATTGATATAAAAGTAAATAAAAATACATGTTTAATTAATAATATCAAAGTTAATAAAAGTAAAAGTTATATTTCATTAGTTTTTATAAAAAAAATGTTAGATTCATATAACTCAAGTCTTAATTTATAATCATTCTTAAACTTACCAATAATTTTTTGATTATGTTAAGAAAAGAAAAATACTAATAATAATAAAGTAAATAAAAATAAAACAAATATATTCGTTAATTGTTATCTAAAAATATAAATTAAATAATATAAAACTGTATTTTATAATCTATTTTACCTTACCAATAATTTTTTGGTTATGTAAAAAAAAGAAAAAAAATTTAAAATATATGTTTTAATAATAATAAATTAGTAAATAAAAATAAAACTAATATATTAATTAATTGTTATTAAAAATTGTAAGATAAATAATGTTGTTATTTGTAGAAAAATGTATGTAATAATTGTTAAGTAAAAAAGAAATTGAAAACATAGTAAAATAAAAATGTGATTTATTTAATTAAAAATAAATCAAAATTATAACGAAATAGATGAACAGAAACGGAGGTTTCTCATTGATTTGATTGGTCTTTCTTTATATATACTAATATTAATGTTCGACATCGAGCGTTGCGAAATTGTCAAAATCATGTTGAAAAAATGTATAAGTTATTTTTATTTATTGTTTTTATAAATTTAGACCATATTGCAAAACATTATACAATATCTTTAATGATGAAATTGAGTGTCGATGAACATATTGTTTTTAATTTAGCATATAAAGATTGATTATAAGCCTATTTAATTAATAGTATTATAAAGTATATTAGATGTGTAATGAAATTATTAATAACAACCATAGTTTAAACATCTATTATATAACATAAAATTTAACTAAAATAAATTAATACAAAAATGACATAGAATTGACGCCATACTTAAAAATCGAAACTAAAAATGTAGTTTGCTAGTAACAATGTCATATCATAATAAACAAAATCAACATGTTCACCAGAGGCTCTAGGGTAGTCAGAATAGGAGAGCACTCATCTATTAGCATTATGGTGACTCTTTTGGAATAAAAAATAGAAATGAGAATTAGATAATAATAAATCATGAAATTACAAAATGGATAAAATCAATTTTAAATTGAGATTGTAGTAATAGTAGACTGCATGACTTACATTTCATAATATATGCGTATGTTGTCCATGAAGCCTTCATGTTTCTTCAATATGTTCAACGATCTTCACAACTTATTTAGACAATATCTCATTTGTTTTGTCTTTTGTTTGTGCACTTTCTACCAAAAAAACATATAAAATACATATAACACCATATAACTTAACAACATACATAAGTTCATACATTAGATGATCAAATATAGTGAGAGAAAAGTTGTTTGACAAAAAACCAAATCATTAGATTAATAGGTAGACAACTAAAAAATAAGACCACAAGGTTAAATAAATAAGAGAAATGAATAATTAATTAACACAAATAAGGGGAAATGAATAGTTATCTAACCTAAAGAAAGGAAATTGAATAGTTAAATAACATAAATTTCAATGTATATGTATAAGTACAAAAATCCCAATACATTTAATGAAAATATAACTTACATATGGGGATATAGATTCTAAATTCAATTCTTTTTTTTATCTTTATATATACACATATATATTAAAATGAAATTAAAATTATATATTATATAATAATTCTATTTTATATGATTGTCATAAGTTAGTTCACACACACACACACACACACACACATATATATATATAGGGAGAGGTTCATTTGAGAAATGGTAAATATATGAGAAATAGAGAAGTAATCTTAGCCATTCATCTGGTCAACATTTGCGGCTTTGACCGCGAAGCACCGGATAATTCCTTATGTGGTCTATAGAAGGTAGATGGGTAATTTCGTAAAATACACGGGATGAGTTCATATATGAATCTGTATGAATCACAAAGATTCATATATGAATCTGTTAATTAGTTCAACTGATTCCTATATGAATCTTTGTGATTCATACAGATTCATATATGAATCACAAAGATTCATATATGAATCTGTTAGTTAGTTCAACTGATTCATATATGAATCACAAAGATTCATATATGAATCAGTTAAAAGAGTTCAGTTGTGAATTGCACTGGTTCATATATGAACATATAGTTCATATGTGAATTATACATGTTCATATATGAACACAGCCCGTGTATTTTGTAAAATTTACGAAATTATCCTTCTATTTTTGGGATAGCCGCAACTTTTGACCAGTCAAAGCCGCAACTTTTGACCGGTCAAAGCCGCAATATTTGACTAGTCAAATCTGATCTTGACCATATAAATGGTTAGGATTACTTCTCTATTTCTCATATATTTACCATTTCTCAAATGAACCAAACACTATATATATATGTATATATATATATATATATGTATATATGAAATTGGTTTTTTCCAATATGAATAAAATATTATATTAACAAATAAGAATTTTATTATTTAATATTTAAAAATATTCAAAAAACATAAATAAATTACTTTACTAATGAATATGAATATTATTATTTAATATTTAGAAATATTAAAAAAATTAAAGAGAAAATGAAAGGTTTGCTCATTTATTAAATTTTTTATTAAAAATTAATTCAAAAATATGAGAAAAAAAGATAAATGAGATCCTAACCTCTAGAAGATGTCACCTCATCAAGCATGAGTTTTACTTTAATATATATACTAGTTTTGTGCACGGCGCATTGCACGGTGGCGTTATTTTTTTCGTTAGGGAACAAACTTGTAAAAATAGATAATACACTTGATCTTGGTAAAAGAGCGATAAATATATGTAAGTTTCATTGTTGGACCCTTTTTGTATCCATCTTTATTTGCCTCTTTTATTCTGAAGAAAAAATATTTCTAATGATTAGAAGTTGTCACATCATTTTCTTTAGTTGTTTATAATATAGAGATAAAGATATTTGATATAGATATAGATATAGATATATAGTTATAGATTTTTGTATTAAGTTAAATTTTTATAAAGATAGAATTGTTGCAAAAGGAGAATCAACTAAAAGGTATATTTAATCGACTAGCCCTCAACGTCTTCTTGTGATTGTTACTTTAATATATATGGGTTTGTACCATTTTGTGTAATTTCATTTTGTTAAGAAATAAGGGACTAAAAAGAAACAAATAGTACAATTGATCTAAAGCAAAAGATGCATAAAAATATCTTAATAGATTGTTGGCATTTTCCTTATAACTCATCTCCCTCTTGTTTTTTCATTCACTCATCGGATGTGGGATCCTAACTATAAAAAAGGGGAAAATGGGTTCTTACTTTTTGTATATTTTTTGATTATTTATCTATTCGGTGTTTGATGCAAACCATAAAATGAGGAAAAAAAAAGAATTATAATTCTAAAAAGTTATCACCTCATGCTCATTAGTTATTTTTTGTTTATTACATTGATAGCTTAGTTGGTTTAAAAAGTTGGTCATACGTTATTTTTTTGTTAAAATGAACCAACCTATGAGTTGCCATAAAGTTATCCCATTCTCATGGCCTTTTTGAAATCTCATTGTGTCTTCAACCACTTTGAAAGCAACTTTCAAGGATTTTTAAATGCTCATTTTGATATTAAAAAAAAAACGAATCATATTTATTAGATATATAGCTATATGCATTTTACATTTTTGGCTTAGAAAATAAATCTAATTATTCAGGAACTCATTTCAACCCATTAAACCAATCATTAATTTAACAAAAAAAATGTTTTGGTTCAATTTCCAAAACCTACTATTTTAAAAGATCTTATGATGCAACGATTTGGTCATGTGAGTTGTGACAATGGATCAACAATTACCGTTATGAATCATCTAAGTTATGTAAATACATACAAAAACATATACATATACATACAGTCATACAAATATGAGTGTGCTACATTTTTTGGCTTAAAAAATAAATCATTCAAGAACTCATTTCAACCCATTGAATTAATCAGTAGTTTATTTTGATTCAGTTTATAAAACCCATTATTTTAAAAGACATTATGATGCTACGATTTGGTCATGTGATTTGTAACCAATGATAAAAAATAGTGGATCAATAGTTACAATTGGCCTATAAAACATAAAAGTTACCCATATTATTTTTCGACTACTTATTTTGTGAATTGAGTAATTTGTTTCTAAGTTGGTGTTTGGCACGATATAACTTTGTGTTTTGCACTACAATTTTTACCATTTGGTTGGTTTTAATTACATTCATGGTTATAGATTTCAAAATCATCTATCATTATTTTATGTACCCATCATCTTTCTTCAAACTATCATCTTCCCACCAATGTGGGATAACCAACTTCAAACCACAATTCAAGATTTATAAATACTCAAATTACATTGTGTCATATCATCTCCTCATCCATCACTCATTTATATACTCATAATCTTCTCCCAAACCATCATATCATGAAACTCAACCTTCTTTCAAGATTTGAAAAATACTCAAACCAAGGATGTTGCCAAGTGATTATCCTGGTTTCCCTTTTTATTTTAATTTTTTGGTTGGTTTTCATTACAACCGTGGTTATATATTTCAAAGACATACATCACTTTTTATATACTCGTCATCTTCTTCCAAACTATAATCTTCCTACCAATGTGGGATAATGAAACTCAAATTTATTTCAAGATTTGAGGAATACTAAAATCTTATGTTGCCAAGTCATCCTCCTTGGGTTCTCTTTTAATATATAAAGATATAAAGATTAACCGTGTGTTTTGCACTATTATTTTTACTATTTGGTTGGTCTTGATTCCAAACATGGTTATAGATTTCAAAAGCATCCATCACTCTTTTATATACTCATCATCTTCTTTCAAACTATTATCTTCCTACCAATATGACCTTATTTCAAAATTTGAGGAATATTCAAACCTCATGCTGCCAAGTCAACTTCATTAGTTTCTCTTTTAAAATTTGCACTATAATTGTTACCATTTGGTTGGTTTTGATTCCAACCATGGTTATAGATATCAAAAACATTCATCACTCCTTTATATACTCATAATCTTCTTCAAATCGTCATATGATGGAACTGAACCTTATTTCAAGATTTGAAAAATACTCAAACAAAGGATGTTGTCAAGTGGTCATCCTTGGTTTTTCTTTTAATTTTAACCATTTCGTTGGTTTTGATTCCATCCATGGTTATAGATTTCAAAGGCATCCATCACTCTTTTATATGTATAAATATTTTTTCTATATATATTAACATTTTTGCAAAAAGAGGGTTGGCAAAAATAAAGCAACCCCATGAGTTTGGAGGGTTAGCCGACATGAACCAACAACATAATTTTAAGGGATTAGCCAAGAGGATCCAACCCATGAGACCAAAGACATTTCAACCTCCTTTCATATATCTAACATCAATTGTCAAGTTTTCATCTCTCCATCAATGTGGGATAGACAAAAATCAACCTTCATTCAAAAAGTATAGAATACTCAAATTTTAGAGTGTCACATCATCATCCTTGGATCTTACTTTTATATATACTAGTAGTGTACATTGTGCAGGAACCGTAAATGTAAATGATTTTGAAGCTTGGTTGGTTTTGTTAAAGGAGATTTTAAGAATGATATATTTAAAACTTAAAAGGCGTTTAACCAAACTCTTACCCTGTAAATGCTTATCGTTAGATTAAACACTATAACTTACTTTACCAGGTAAAATTGTAGTACATCAAAACGTTATCGAATGTAACAATGTAGTCCATCAAAACGTTATCGAATGTAACAATTTACCCGGTAAGCGCTTACCTGGTAAGACTCTCAACATCTTTATCATCACTTTTACTGGTAGGACACTCCATCTATATCATTTTTCCCGGATAAGATTCCCGATTCTTAAATAAATGTCATAAAACAATTCAATTTTCATGATAGCAGTTTTGTTTGTTGTTGGTGTACTTTTGGAGGAACAATACTTTTTAGCAAAACACCAAACCATTAGATCAATTTTGGTGTTCATTATATAATGTTTCTGTAAGGAAAATGTTATGCCTTTGCAATTGTAACAAAAAGTTCTTTTTAGAGTTTCTCACAATGATTTATAAAATAGTATTAGACAAAAAAACTGCTATACATAACATATTCTCCAAAAAGCATCTTTACAAAATGCACATCTAAGTCGCAATATTGCTGCTGCTATTTCCTATAATCAAACAACAACAAAAAGAAGTCAAATAAATGCTACTACATCATGTCCTTTAGCTCCTTGAAGATAGCTTGGATCATCATCTTTAAACATTCAATACACCTAAATATTCATCAGGAATCAACATGAGTGATAAACAAGATAAAGGTGTAATATCAACTTATAGAATGACTACTACAATCAATTGATTGAGATGGATATCATATCAGGACTTGTTTTGCTTCCACACTTCATAATATAAATAATGACATTTGGTGCTCAAATTTGTTGCAAGTGAAAACTATAAAATCTTATACAAGGTCCTGCAAAACCAAAAACACAATCATTCTACCATGAGAGTGTAAATGCACATAAATCAAACAGATAAGCATATCCATAGAAATGTACTGTAAAGGCAAACCAGAATCATGTTCCCAACCTCTTCACACCACATACGAAACAGAACTTGGAAGTCTCATGCAAATATTGAGCAGAAGAGTATTGGCTTATTGCAGATTTCATGAGAAATGCAAACAGAAAACAAAAAGGTGATTTTTTAAGCAGATTTTTAAAAGTTCTTGCTTATCATCTTACATAAGATGGTGCAAACAAAACCCACAATGTGAGAAAGAAATCGATGCAAACAAAACCCCAAATCAATTAAACCCTTAACGCAAACGTACCTAGGACGCTTAAACCCTGAGAAGAAACCGTGAAGTAGTTAAATCGGTTTGAAACCTCCAAACCATGATGGATGGACGTGCATCAGGACCACCAGATAATTCATATTAAAACAAATGCAACAAATGCATATCATCCGATACAAATAGATGATTTAGAAGATATGCAAATCAACCAGATACAAATCGTGTTCTTAAATCAATGGTTTTATGAATCAATGCAAAATCAAACAGATGCAAATCAATTTGGTTTAAAACAGATGTAAATTGAACAGATACAAATCGTTCTTTAAAATCAATGGTTTTATGAATTGATGCAAATCAAACAGATAAAAATCAGTGGTTTACAAATGCAAATCGATGGTTCATTAATCAAAAAGAAGCAAATTGACGGTTCATGAATCGATGCAAATCAAACAAAGAAATCAACAGATCGATTGCATTATTGGTAGATTCAATCCATGAGAGATTTATTCGAAGAAACGTGGCAGATTGTGTTGAGCAGAATGATTTACCCAAGATTGGTAGATTCAATCCATGAAGTGCACGTCCCTCCACATCCCCAAAGAACTGCACAAGAATTGAGGATTAATAAAAAATTGTCTTTCAAACTAAAAAAGACGAACACTTGAAATAAGTTGGTTTTTTACCATATTGCAGATTCAACTAAAATATACACATGAGAAAAAAATAGTTTTCACTGTCATCGTTTTGTCAAGTTGGGTATGATTGGTGAAATTTCATAAATTTCATAACAAAATACATAATTAGTTGACAATACCTACATAACCAAAAGATGAGATTGATCATAATTAAATATAATAACACTCTTAAAATGCAGCTAATACCAAAAAACAATGGGTCATTTTTAAATGGTCTATAAACGATTATTAAACATGTACTAAATACCATCAATGGCTAAAAGTTATAACAAAAAAGATGAAAACAAACAAAAAAGAACATAAATCCTAGTGGAGAACAATAGAAAATGTTTCACTCACCGACAACACTTTATCACAAAAACAACCATCGTAAACTACAAATCTCGACCAATGTTTAATTTAATCCCACAGTCCCTCTATCTTTTTCGTACATAACCTCTTAGAGTATGAAAAAATGGCAGGTTCCTCTACATGATTTCACAAGAAATTTATTTATGTGAACTCCTAAAATCATACATATCAAGAAAATGAGATTACATATTATTATGTCACAAACGATATGACAAACCTAACCATGATTGAAATAAAATAAAAGGTAAGAAATCATTTTACACGAAAATCTACATAACAAAAAATAAAACGAGTCCTAAATTTGGTATAGACTTGAGCATACCAAGAGAAACAAATTGGTCGGTCTTGATACAAAAACAAGTAGATTAAGTGTATATGACTGTTATATATAATCTTACTTCAATATACCCTTAATAGCAACCAACAAAAGTCATCTTAAGGACCAGATTTAATTCATTCAAAACCAAAAGCAAACCATTAAACCAAAAACCAACATATTTGATTAAGAAACAAAAGCCCATATTTTAAAAGGGAAAATCCAGTTTTGCTTGACCAAAAGTCTAGGGTACAAGTTGGCTGTTGTGAGGATGTTCATTCAATAATATCAAACAAGTACATCGGATAGGTTTCCATTTTTGTAAACATAAAACCATTAAGGCTTTAGGTCTACAAGTTATACAAGATCAAAAACAGTTGCAGTCATACCTGCAAATGCAAATGAAAGGTATTTGACTTACAAACACTTGAGGTGCATCAGATGATGTTGATTCATTATGAGTAGGTATTGGTAAAACCAAACTCAGTGATGAAAGGTATTTGGCTTACAAAGAAAAAGGAATCCTCAAGAATCTATCAAAATACAAAATCATTATTGTTCTTGGGTTTGCAGCCAACAAAGAGATGAACTTTATGGCTTCCCAAGTACTTACATATGAATACCTTTTCTATTATATCAAATTACAAAACCAATGTTGTCAATATGATTTTGATGATAAATTGTTGAGGGTATTTGTAAATTTAATAAATTAATGGATGAATCGTGATTTACCTTACACAATTCGATTGAGGTAGATATAGAGAAAGTGATTTGAATCCAGAGCATTAGCTGAAGAGCGAAGCATTAGATATTCAAGAACTTGCAAAGGTGAATTTACAGATTAAACATGTTAAGATGAATCTTAAAGTTTACAGATTAAACATGTTAAGATGAAAAAAAAAGAATCATTCAGTATTAGTTTTTTGAAGTAGGGGAATAAGATATATATACATATCTTTATTTTTATCGACTAATACTATGAGGTCTTGAAGTCAATAATCAGATAAATTTTCAAGTGGTACTGAGTGAATTTGAACTATACCAGTTGAGTTGCCGGTTACAAAAGATATAAATCATTTATTTTCTTTGTCTTATTTGATGTGGGTTGAATGTTGTTAATTAATCTACAGATTTATACGTTCAAAATGATTATCAAGTGTTGTCGAAGAGGTTTCAGAAAAATTTCAAAATCTGTAAAAACGTATGTTCAAATTTATAATTATTTCAATAATAGTGATATGTTGTGAGACATGTCGTTTGAGTTTTAAATAATATAATACAAAACTATTATCAATATTATTGCACAAACTCATAATAACAAACAATTAAGAATATATGCAAGTTAACCACTTATGAAAATACATTAGTTTTTCACATTGTATTTCATTAACTGTTAACAGAGAAATTACGTTTCATTTTAACTCGGTTCAATATTCCAACAAAAAAATTATCCTCCCGTGCAATGCACGGGCCCAACACTAGTATATTTTAATATGTTTTTTAAGTGTTTAAAATTTCTAAATTTAATTATTATTTTTTTATCTTTATATACACACATTTATTAAAATGAAATTAAAATTATATATATGAATATGTTTTTTTCAATATGAATAAAATATTATATTAATAAATAAGAGTGTTATTATTAGAAATTTAAAGATATTAAAAAAAACATAAATAAAATATTTTATTAATGAAGAAGAGTATTATTATTTAATATTTAGATATATTAAAATAATTAAAGAGAAAATGAAAGGTTGCTCATTTATTAACATTTTTTATTAAAAAATAATTCAAAAACATAAGAAAAAAAGATAATAGTGAATCAAGCATTCTCAAGAGACCACATCATCTCTCCATGGTTTTGCTTTAATATATGTATAGATTAATAAAAATCAATGTGAGGATGAGTCACCTAGCTTAACTAGGCTTCAAACCTTTTAAAAATTGTATGTTTCCTTGTTTCATTTGCTTAAAAAATAGGCATAGGGGTATTTTTTTAGCGTTTTCGCAGAGGGCATAAAAAACCCTAGGAACGACCCTGCCTCCTCGGTGTTACCACCGCTCATTTGTTTCCTTGGCACGGATTCTGGAACTTGTGAATTATCGTCATTCCCATCTTCGTTAGCTGTTTCCTCCTCAACACTTGTGTTTCGGCTCTCTGACACTACTTTTTGCGGTTCCTCGCTCATGCCAGACTGCTTCAATAAATCATCGATCATCGGTCTTCTACTCTGCAGACCCTCCACAACTTGTTGCAAACTGTTGGTCTCATCTCTTGTGAAAACTAAATGCCCAACTTCATATCCACTGAAAATTACAAGTCCAGACACCCATAAAACTTTCAGGAAAATCTAAATGCATGCATGACATAAGATCAGAAGAAAACTGATTTCCGAATATCTAGACACTCAAAAGTCTAACCTTATATCAAACCAACAACAAAGCAGCTTCAGTTCATCAAATGCACAACGTACTTCACGTAAAAGTGTTGCATCTTCACCGGCACATGTTTTCGCATTTTCAAGAGCAGTAGCTAAGGCATGTACGATTTTATCCAACTCTTTCTGGTAAGAAAATAAAACGTCACAAGGCAATCAAAATTTACACTGACAATGATAAAACTAACAACTTATTACTACCTTTATCGTAGTTGCATCAGAAAACGAGCTCTGTATCTCTCCCGTCTCCCCGTTTATAACTTCAGATATGATATCCATAACTTCCCAATTCATTAGCAGTTCCCCCTTGCATCCATCCACAGAATTCACATTGAAGTTAGCATCTGGTGAAGCGTTCGAAGATGATACCTCAATGCCAACTTTGTTAGAAGTCCAACCACTATGAGTGTTTTTGTTTGGGAACAATATGCTCATTATCTCCTCCCTAGATCTCGAAAGGTCCACAAACAGCGCACAAGGTGCATAAATTCTTGAGATCCCATTTTCCATACTTACAATCAAGAGAGGATCGTCTACGTTTATAAACGCATCTGCAACTACATATGCAATTAAATTCAGATAACGACCCTTCTTTCTCCTTATAAGATCGTTCAGAAACTCCTTTGGAAGCAAATAACCAATATTGTTCCTCCCAAACAGCAAATCAAGCAGTACTTGAGAACAATCTGGTTCTTTCAAGCAAATCAAACACAGTATCATAACCAGCTTCAACACCAAAACTGGATGGTAAAATTTAGGATTTATGTCTGATTTTTGAATCCATGCTACGGTATCCACTTGATTGTAAAGAATTTCATGGACAATTCCAACAAAAAAGCTAAAGTCAGGCTCTGAAAAAGTTGTACTTGGAGTAGAAGCCAGGTGAGGATGGGTAAACCATTCCACAAAAGAAGATCTTGTAGTGAAAAAGATTCGCGATGAGAAAGATACCATGAAAAAAAGACGATCCAAAAGATACACAAAACTGTGAGGTGATATGTACCCAGGAAGCCTCCAGTTGGCTCTAAAAGTATCTTGCAAAGCATTCTGGAGTGCAACATAAACATCTTTCGAGCAACCATTCCAAAAATTCACAACAAATGACTTCCAAAACGGATTCCATTGAAGGCCCGTAAGAATCTTGTCATAAAGCGATAAAGGTTTTCTGGAACCAAGACATGTCATCATCACCCTTCCGATCGTCCAGTAGGTGATGTTACCCTTGACGTTAAAGTTTATAATCTCTTCCAGCAAGTTGACTGAAAGATCAGTCTCCTTTAATGAAACAAAATCCCCAGAAATTGAACACCTCCAGTCTAATGGAAACGCCAGATCAAAATAAGTTTGCGTCATTCCTAGAAAATTTTCCAGCGTCTTCCTATTACTATATGTGAGATTGAGATGACAGCAGTCCAGAAGAAACTTGGACACCTCAAAAATGTAAAGAAGACATGTACTTTTGCGAAATGCAGATCCCTGAGACATTAACTTGTTGAGCGTTTCAAGAGTTTCGAGTACCTTAATACCTACAGAAACCAATTCCAACTGCCAATATAACCGAATAGCAACCACCAACTGCCTGCTATCAAAAGTCAGCCGCTTCCCGTCCACATGAAGATCCTTGTGACCACCGTTTCTTAGCCAATCGACGTCCTTGCTGACCAACAAGTAAACCATGTTGCCGTTTACACACTGCTTCTTCACACCAAAATAATCTAAACAGAACTCAAAATGTTCATTTCTCTCTTCACTGTCAACACTTTCAAGACTCTGGAAGATATCCATAACATTATCCTTCCACATGTTCCAATAGAAAACCAAAGTTCTAACAGAAACACGGTTCCAAAAGATCTTGTTCTCAGCGTGCTTCTTTAAATCAACGGGTAATTCGTCCTCCCAGTCATACTTTGAGGAATTCAATTTAAGATGGGCATCCAAAATTTTCCGAATTGACACTATTTCTCCACGCAGACTTTCGTGTTCTTGGGAAGCTTGCAAATGCTTTTTGAGCTCCGGCAAGCTAATCTGCTGATCAGAGAGTATTCTAAGCTCACGACAAACAAAACCATAGAAATTTTCAGAGACTTTTTCTGAAAGCGACTTTGCTTTCTTACAAAGTTGTTCCTTCTGAGCAAACTGCTTCAACGGCCAACCTGTGCTTCCATTTCCCCATAACGAGCTATAAAACACGTACCAAAGTATGAGCAACGTTGCATCTTTGTACTGTCCAACCTTCTCTAAAAGATCAGCCTCTTTTAAAACATCGCCCCACGATCTGACCAGCTCCGCAGCTTCAACAAAATTACCTGATTCCTCTTCCAACAACGAAAGCTCATCAAGACAGCCTACGGATCTCAAGAACACACGCTTTGTTTCCATAGAACAAAAGGCTCTGACAAATTTCATCATGGATTTGGGATCTTTACGCTTGTGGTAATCGAGAGCACAAGTCTCCAACAAATCTTGCTTAATCAGTTCAAGTTCTTTATTTTGAACATTAGCATGCTCTTTCCAGTGTTCAATATACTGCATGCCTTTATCAAAAAGTTTCCCTTTTTTGCAAACTGACAGACAGTTGGAAAACTGATCTCCTTTTGCATAGGCTTCGGCCGCATCGCTATAACACCCTGCAAGTGTAAAACACTCTGCTGCTGCATCAGCCTGCCCACACATATCAAGATAAATTCTTCCTGCAAAAACAAACTAGAATTCAGATCATAGAAGTTTACGATCCAAACAATAATTAAACTTGTGCAGAACTTGAATTATAGACCGATTATTTAGGATGATAAAGAAAAAGTTACCAGCTCTTTGATACTCCCCCAAATCACAATAACATGAAGCAGCAGGCTCAAGTTTCCCAATAGACTCGAACATTGCTGCTGCTTCTCTAAGATAACCTGAAGCAGCTTCAGGATTCGTTCCCCGCATTTGCTCAGCAGAAGTTCTTATACCCGAAGCCCTGGCCAATATCTCCCACATTTTGTCTCCGGCTCTTTCAAAGCACATTGTTGCCATCACAAAATTGTTCTCATAATATAGCTGAAAAACATAAAAAGATTGTGAATAACAAACAAGATGACAAACTTAAGAGCAGCACGTTTCAACGAATTAAAGTAACAATAAGAGATTAGAATTAACCTTTTTGCCACGCTCCCGCCACTCTTGAGGGTTGCTTGCAACCCGCATAGCCTGTGCCACTGAGTCATCGAGCTTCCTTAACTGAACAAGGCCCCTTCTTTTCCAGTAGTCGAACATTGGCTTTGAAAGCTCCTCTCTATTCTCGCATATCCATAGTCTTTGCCTCGTCCGAGTTATAGCCACATACAATTGTTTCAATTCTGAACACAACACATTATGTCTTGCCTCACTGAAGCTGGGGAAAGAATGACAACCTTTCTCATCAACCAAATTCTTTTCCTTCATATATCCGTATATAACTCTCCATTGGTCTTTCATTGGGGATGTACCGAAAAAATTGTAGAGCAAAACATCCTAGAAATCAAATAACAAGCAAATTGAAATCAGAAACATATGATTGCATTACATCCGATGTTATGTTTTATAAGATAGTATAGAAAGAACATGGCACTGACCTGAAATTCAAGACCTTTACATTCGACTAAAGTTAGAACAAGAGCCTGCTTTCCAACATATTCACAAATCTCAGTCTTGGCACAATCATCACGTACCAATATCACCTGTTCAGCACCAAAGCCGACAATTTCTCCACCAGTCCCACCGCCATTGCCACAAAAAATTGTGACTATTGCGTTTTCATCGTTTCCAGACTCCAGCAAGACAGGAGCTTCACCAGAAATGAGACTAGTCTCAGGCTCCAAAACATCGATGGAGTGAGCAAAGTAACAGTATAGAATCTCAATGACACTCTGAGCTAATTCTAGCACACCCGCATGAGTTCTGAAGTTCTGTTTCAACTGAAAGATCTCGGATACAACACCTTTTTCTCGTTTTTCAGTTGTTCTGTTGCTTAAAAACTCGTTATAGAACAAAGATCGTATATCCTGAAACCTAAAATCAATCCCTCTTGCAATAGTCTGAGCAGTATCACCCGCAAAAACGAAACCTTCATCAACATTTTGACAAATATATTTGAAAAGAGAAATCTGCCTCATGCTGAGATCTTGAACCTCATCAATGTAAATGAAATCCATCTGATCACCTTCATATTTCTCATTACTAAGTCGATAATGAAGGTCATTCACCAAGTCACCCATATCAAATTCTCCACGTTCAGTTTTCATCTTTTCGTAAGCTTGAAATAGGTTGTAAACAATCTCCCTTTTCTCTTTCGTCAAAGTAGAGGCACAACTTTCAGACAACAAAGAATAACCTTCATAGCTCAGTTTGCCATCACTGCTTTCTCCAGCTTGCAGGCCTCCTTTTATATGAGAAATTATTTCGGTGAACACTCGAGAAGCATCCAGCTTCTTTGTTAGATTTGAATTGAAGTGGGGCCAGTAAAGGGAACAAAATCTTTCAAATGTAACCTTCTTTGATCTTAAGAAAGTTTGTAAAGCAACTGATCTAGAGCTCATATGGCTACCATAAGAAAGTCCTCTTGCCTCAGGAAATCTTTCGAAAAAAGAATCTCCCAATGTGCCATCCAGCATCATTAGAAACTTGTCAAATGTTACAACAAGAGGGTAATTTTTGTGGAGTATATCAACAAATGTGTCCGGGATATCTCTGAATTCTGATGTAACATCTGCATCGTCAAGATTGACATCTGTCGATGAATTCCCTTTACATGCAATGCTGCTAAATAAACAAGAGATGGTTCAACAAAATACTAATAATCAAGAGAAAAAAATGGAAGAATCAAGGGAAACTAGATAAATGTATGTGTACCTTGTGAGGTGGGAAACATGTTGCTTCACAGCATAGCACAATTTCGGACTTACAGTCACAAATAACTGGCGCAGAACAGTTGGTTCGTTTTCTTCTGAATCATCAAGAACTTGTACATCCCTGACTCGACTGCTCTCTGCTGCATAAATCCCTTCAGAAGCAATACGAAAAGACTCTTCATTTTGGAACAGTTTCATTGTCAATATGGTGGTTTTCCCTGTTCCTGATCGTCCAATTATGAACGAGCTTTTGGAAAATAAAATGATGTCCATCTGCTCATCAGTGACTTGCATGGGTAGATCATATTCTTTATTAGAAAGCAAATGGTTCACTACCCCAGCTGACAATGAGTAAAACTTCATAAGCAACAAGCTTTCACTCACTTTTGAGTTTTCGACATAGATTCTACCATCACCAGGATTTGTACTCAATTCACTGTCACCTTCACATGAGTTACTTAGACTACGAAATTGGGTAACTTCTTGGGTTGTCGCCCAACTCCTTGGAATTTCCAAATCCCTGACAAACATAAATGCAAAACAATAGTACGAAGAACATGATATTAAGAATGTATAAGCACTGCAATAAGATACAGAAGATGGCAAAATGATCATACCCGTCCAAACATTTTGCAATGCAGCGATGAATATAATCATCTGTATAAGCAGCAAATATGTTGTCAACCCGTTTTGACAGTTTTGGAATATCCTCCAAAGGTAATATATCCCAAACCTTCAAAACCTGTACATACTTAAACTCCTTGATGATGTCAATTGTGCAAATAACATAGAGCCCTTCAACCTTGAATTTCTTCAAAATCTGTGAAGAATTTTCACAACACAAGTCTACG
Organism: Arctium lappa; assembly: GCA_023525745.1. Classification (NCBI taxonomy): domain Eukaryota; kingdom Viridiplantae; phylum Streptophyta; class Magnoliopsida; order Asterales; family Asteraceae; genus Arctium; species Arctium lappa. The sequence goes on from CM042050.1 coordinate 20,432,288, forward strand.
CTTTTGTTCTTGGGCCGCCAGCCACTTGAAAGCCTCAATAAAAGATTTAAAACCAACTTCTTCAAGCGCAAACCTGTCAGCTTTGCAAATGATCTTCTGAAGTCATCACTGAATAGAACCTGATAGAATCAATGCAACAAACAAGAAGAACCAAAGTAAAATGTTACATGATAAAATCTTTTGGATGGAAAAATAACCATTTTCAAATCTTAAAACAAGCAAGGGACAATATATACCTTCCATTTTGCATCTTTAAAAAGCAAACTATTCCCGTTAACCAGATCATCAAGTTGTTCAAGCTCTTTCTTTGCGGCTATTATAGTGGTCTTCAAGCTTTTATCAGCATCAGCATCAAACAAACAATGGCGACTCCTCGCATCACAGATTAATTCTCTCCATACGGAGTCACTATTAGCCAAGGTTCTTTCACTGCCTAATATCCACAGACAATGTCTAGATAGAAATGTATGACAAGATATAGAGTCAGTTGTATGTAAAAAAAAAGAAAAGCCATCTACAAAGATCAAATATTAAGAAAGTCTCAAGACTCCATACCGTGCCCTTGTAACAGCAACATTAGTCCTTTGAGGACTACATAAGAAGCCAACAGACCCATGTCTATTACATCTTACAGTAGACAAAATAATGATATCTTCCTCACCACCCTGAAACCCATCAATAGACTTCACCTTAACTGAAAATCCTTCCAGTTTCTCATACTTGTTAGAAAGTTTTTGTTGGATTGAAACAACTTGTGCAGCATAGGGAGATATGATCCCAATGCTAAGCTTCTTCTTGGAGTTGATCCATGCTATAAATGTTAAAAAAAAAAGAGGTAACTTTAAGTGAACATTTGAGTTGTGGAAAATAAAATGACACAACTAGTTTAAACTAAAACTGAGTACTATAACCGTTGTGTACACCTTTATAGAGATTATGCACTATCTTTATCACAACCGCCACCTCAACCATATTTCTTCGGCTATGTCCATCATCATCCTTCTCTTCTTGTCCACCAAGAACATTTATAAATGAATAAGGACCAAACATGGGTCCTGAAAGATATTGCTTTTCATAACTTGTACATGTCACATTTTCGCCATCCAGGATCTGATTCTGATAAAATTTCCAGTTTGGAAAGAAACTGATGGATGGGTGCATTCTGTACTGAACATTCAATAGATGCTTAGAGGGCCCCAAAGAACTCAATCTTTCAAATAAGCTTCTTCCAAAGCAAGATTCGATACAAACCTGTCCACAATCATTGATTCTATCAAGATATAGCTTAAAAGTAAAATCAAAATGGTAGAAATCAAAAGCATCAAGGTACAAATAGTAAAGACTTACGTTGCTTCTAACCATTGCAGGTAATTGGCACTCATCTCCGATGAGGATAGCATGTCTTAATCCAGGAAGTTGGAGAGGGATGGTGGACTCGGCCTCTTTCAACTGGGCAGCTTCATCTATGACCAACAACTCCAAAGGCTTCATTTTGACAGTATGCAACTTGTAGGAACAAGAAGCTGTGCAGAATATAAGAGAAGCTCTTTTAAAACAAAAGTTCGTTATTTCATAGATGTTCTTAACACTTGGAAGATTAAGACCTCCAAGAAATTTCTGCAGAGTTTTTAGAACAGAAACGGACATGATTCTGAAGAAATTGATTGATAACTTATCCTCAAACTCAACAAAATCAGCTAGCAATGGTTTAGAAGTAAAGAGGTGCTCAAGTTCTTCCGAAACCAGATTCTCTTGAAACAACATTGATTCCAAAGAACCTAAATTATCCAACAGAGAAACCATATTTCGAAAAATATGTTCCCCCATGAAACTTCTTGGGATATGAGTGCAGAATGCAATGATGCACCTTCTGAGTTTGGGTGCAGAAGCACTGAATCGATCTTGCACAAACTCAATAAATGATTTAACTTTTTTGTCCGTCTTCATTTGATTTTCTTCTGTAATGGCCTTGGTTTGATTTTCTTTTGTAAGTTGTTCTTCAATGATCAATTCCTTTTGTACAAAAACATGATATTGAGAAACACAGTCTTCAAGTAAATCAATCATTGATCTTATGCAACCAGTGAGTGACCAAATGCACTTTTTAAGCCGCTTTACCCGTACCTCCAAATAGATGTCTTCAATGTCTGAACCAACTTTCAACCTCTCCTTATTGCCAAACAAAAGCACATCTCCAACAGAATAGAAAGAATCACCACTTTCTAATCTAGTTTCGAACAATTCTCTTACCAAGTTTAGCACACGTGAGGCTACCTGTACTATTGCAACATTTGTCGGAGCACAGGTAAGTGTCCTGCACTTCATTTGGAACAAAATAAACAGCAACACACTTACTGTTGTCGTCTTTCCTGTTCCAGGAGGTCCCCATATTTGTTCCACAAAAGAATTGTGGTGACATTCAGTTTTACAAAGGGATGCTATAATTGCATCTTTCTGGGATTCATTCATCTTAGACAAGAGATGTTGTCCATGTGAATCAATATTGCCACCAAAAGAACATATATCACAGTTCTCCTTAACCTGTAAACAAACAAGAGGACCATAACAAATAAATGAATACTAAAACTTAACAAAGCAAGATATTATCCAATCAATTATCTTCAAATCATTTTCTTACCACAGACTCAGAACTTAGAACCTCTTTGATTATATTCAAATTTCTCTGCATATGCAAAGAATTCCAGATTCTTTTCTGGGTTGTAGTATTCATCAGAAAAACAACAAACATCCCATGTTGGAATTCAATATCTTGTGATGTCTCAACTTCAAAATATTTGGAAGTGCTATCATCATCTTTACTTTCATTGCTATCATCAGTGATATCATCATCTTTATTTTCATTGCTATCATCAGTGATATCATCATCTTCAATATCTTTGTCGTGAATTTTACTAACCAAAGCAAAAACCCACGTCCTTCGCTGCAAATCAGAAATAGATTCGGGTCTGCCATCCGCCAAAATAAACAGATCACCAGGTAACGTGCGGTAAGGCTCTTTGCCACGTTCACTAAATCTATTCTTCCATGTATCAACAGTAACATCATATAGCATTCCTTCGAGCTTCGTAAAAGAAGAAATTTCGGCAAATGGAGCGTTATACATGATCTCCATACTTGAAGCCAGTTCGCAACGTGTTTCCTCTAGCAGAGGATAAACAAAAGAACTAAGATAATGTTCCACAGACAGAAAAGTAAGAGGTATCTCCTCCACCTACAAAGAACACATCAATACATCAAAGTAAGATGAAAAGGATTATATTTTTGAAGATATGTTTGAAATCAACATTAAACTTGATAATAATAATATAATATGAAAACTAGAACTAAGGATAAGAAAACTAGAAACACTCTTGAGTTACATGAATTATATATGATTACACAGGAATAAGTTTCCATGAAAACTAAAATAAAAAATTCCAAACAAACAGAGTCAAAACGAGAAAAGAATTCAAGAAATGCAAAAGAAAGGTAATAAAGAAAAAAAAGAAAGACCTGGAATTTATAGAGTTGCTCATTTAGTATGTCATCAAGAGACCATGAGAATATCAACTGGGAGAAGCCACCATTTTTCTTCTTAAAAGAACCTCTGATTTCCATCATCACCTACATCAAAATGCATGAAAACTAAACTTAAATGAAAAATGGTTTTTATTGTATTAATTGTGTACTTTTGTTGATGAAATGAAAAGGGTTTGCTTACAGTCGAAGGAAGTGATCGTGGATACAGTAAGAGCTTCAAGAATCTATCTTTTCTAGTATAACTTTGTGTGTACCAAAAGGCCAAGATATTCAACAAGATTTTAAAAGAAATTATTAAACAGAGGATGATCAAGTGTTGGAAAAGAAGCATCGGTTTCCAAGTCAAATGCAAAGTCTCCTCAACTTTTTATCTATTCTCCTTTTCTTTTTTTCCTTTTTGTTCATCCATTCATGCACTGCCATTTGTTCTCTTTTCGTTTTCAACGTACGACGTATAACTAGAGACATGCTACCATACATGTCCCACCTCAATTTATCTGTTTAAATTCCGTGGTCACCAGTGTTATATAGCGATAAAATTTTCAAATAATTATTGGATCTCGTTAAAATAAAACGTAATTTTTAATTAACAATTTTTTCATCTTTGTATCAATATGTATAACCAAACTCACCATATATTAAATTTAAGAGATACTCCATGCTCGTGAAGTTGTGCTCATACTAACCTATGCTTGTTAGTTTAATGATACATATATACACTTGGGATTGTGGGAGCGAGAAAAAACACGTTTAGTGAGAAGCGTGAGAAACAATGAATGTACTATTATATCTTATAAAAGTTACGTAAGATTTTGTGAACATGGTGAGAATTACAGGACTTGAATGTGTACCTTCACCAGTGTATGAAAACACGATCACCTTTGCACGCCTTCACACAATATAGATGTGTATTCACGTACATTGTGTGAATGTTATATTATCTTATGTGAATGCTACATTTCTCACACTTCTCTCAAAAATTGACATTTCTCAAGGAATATATATATATATATATATATATATATATAGGGGTGAGTTCAAATGAAAACTCATCTTTCACTGTGCACATGAGAACAAATCTTAACCATTGATCAAAACATAGAAAACTAATCAATGGTTAATACATAATAAGGTTAATTGGGAAGTGATTAAGGATAAAATTGTAATTTTGAATCAACGCCTACCTTCTTTGACTTTTTATTTTTATTTTTAATTAAAAAAAATTACCCCCTTAAACTTTAAAATAATTTATCTTAAAAATTACTAATATTTTAATCAAACAAATTACATTAAAAAAAACGAGAATTTCGTGCTCTTCAATATGACATCCATCTCGATATAGTTTATTTTTTCGTTTTAACCGTTTTTTACGTAAAATTCTATATACGTGTTATATTCATTATGAATATGTATGCACGTCTTCGGGTGTCCACATTCAGTATGAATAACAAAGGTGAACGTTCATTCACTATTCATGATGAATAATACAGTATGCATGATGAATATTACAATATTCAGAATTTTTTCGTTTTAACCGTTTTTTATGTGAAATTCTATATATGTGTTATATTCATTATGAATATTCATGCACGTCCTCAAGTGTCCACATTCAGTATGAATAACAAAGGTGAACGTTCATTCACTATTCATGATGAATAATACAGTTTTCAGGATGAATAATACATGAATCCACGATTCATTTATTATTTATCATGAATCGTGTATTATTCACCCTGAATGTTCTATTATTCATCCTGAATGATACATTATTCATGATAAATAATATATGAATGGCCTGTGAAGGTGTAGACACATGGTCCACTCTCTTTTGTTTCCTAATTCACAACCGAAATTTGGTTTAATTCATTATGAATATGTATGCACATCCCCGGATGTCCCACATTCAGTATGAATAACAAATGTGAACGTTCACTCATTATTCATGATGAATAATATAGTATTCAGGATGAATTACACAACATTCATGACGAATAATACACGAATTCATGAATCGTGAATTATTCACCCTGAATGTTGTATTATTCATCCTGAATAATACATTATTCATCCTGAATAATACATTATTCATGATGAATAACACATGAATGACATGTGAAGATGTGGAGACGTGGCTCTCTTTTGTTTCCCGATTCACAACAGAATTACTCGATAGGTTCTCGATTCGTCTTGATGGGTGTTGGGTTACGGTGCTGAAGAAAGGTAATGCCTTACGACATTGAATAAAGTGTTGAAGAAGGTGATGTCGAGTTACATATACTTACGGTGTCGAGGCGTTTTACAAACTTGAACGTACATAAATATTCAGAATGAATATGACACATATATAGCATTTCACGTAAAAACAGTTAAAACGACAAAAAAAACTATATCGAGATGGATGTCATATCGAAAAGCACGAAATTCTCGTTTTTTGATGTAATTTGTTTGATTAAAATATTAGTAATTTTTAAGATAATTTATTTTAAATTTTAATTGGGTAAAAAAAATTAATTAAAAAATAAAATAAAATGTCAAATATGGTAGGTCCGACTTTAAATTTTCTTCAATTTTTACCCCTAAGCATTTTAAAATTAAAAACTCTATTTAATATGAGTTGTTGGATCAAAAGAGATCGAGTGGTTGAGATTTGTCCTCACGTGCATAATGAAAAATGAGTTTTCATTTGAACTTTCCTCTCTCTCTCTCTCTCTCTCTCTCTCTCTCTATATATATATATATATATATATATATATATATATATATATATGGTGGTTCTTTTGAGAACTCAACAAAATTGAGAAAGCCAAAATGCATCGATACACAACAAATGTTGTCTTAACTCTGGAACAATTTTTTTTCTTTCTAAATTAGTGTTGTAAGCGTTGAATTATTCATATTTTATTTCCATTTGACTGGATTCCAACAGATTTTGGAATTATTGATAGACCATTTCCTAAAGTTATGTCCAGATAGTCAAAAGTCTTGATAATTAGCCCTCATACCAATTCGAATTTTGATCTTGACATGTCTGTGGTTTTTAAAGCAAGAATTTATTGCTCCCAAGTCATAAAGAAAGCAACCCCAAGGTCTTAGACCATCTTCAACCTAACCACTAAAAATAAAAAAATAAAAACACTAAAAATGGTAGGTTCATCAAACACTAAAAAAATCAACTATAATCACACACTAAGAGTAAATTACACCGTTGTTCTCCATGGTTTACTCAGAATCTGGATATGGTCCCTATTTTGAAATAACTACTCTAAGTGTCTCTGTGGTTTGCATTTTGTTTCAAGTTGGATCACTCTTTCCAAAATAAGTACACAGAATATCCGTGTGACAGTAACAGATAAACCATTTCAAGTTGGATCACTTTAACCCATTTCGTTAACTCGGGGACATTTTTGTCAATTTTCATTTTTTGTCTTTTTGTATTAATTAAATATTTATTATAAGCCACCCATTTAAAGAATGACATGTCTCCTACTCCTCTCTTGCCAACATCCACCCCTTTCTCCTTTTGACCCATTATCTTTCTTTGACCACACCCACCATTCCCTCACCTGCAAAATACATACATACATACATATACAAATCCCACAAACACAACAGAAGGGAAAGAAAAAGATAAAAAAAAAACATCCCCTACCTCCCCCTGGTGACACAGTCCCCCGTCGGTGACACTAGTCCCCTGCCGGCAACATAGTCCCCCGTCGATGACACAAGTTCTTCGCTTATTCCTTTGACAACATCTACACCCACTAGCTTCATTATCCTCCACAACCCTCTCCAATTTGAAAACAGAACCCCCCCACCCCCCAATATCCATTCTCCGACCATCTTTCCCAATTGATTCCCTGTTGAAGCAAACATACACACACACATAGATTTTATCTCCATCTTTCTCTCAAACACACATAGGGGTTGTTTGGTTGTTTTCCATTAAGTTCTGTATGCATGGATTAAGCCACTACCAAACAGTCATATATAGCTGACTGAATAAGATGTAAGTCTCATTAAGCTCATTAAGTTGCTAACAAACAGGCACATACTCGTATTAGAACACAAACAATTTGGGTTTGTTATTGCCCTGAAGTTTGTATTAAATATGTGTGATGTAAATAGGAATGGCAACGGGTCGGTTTCGGGTCGGGGATTATGGTCCCTGTCCCCGAAACCGTCCCGATCCCAGTCGGGGATCTTATCGGTCCCCGCGGTTTCCCCGATTCTCATTGGAAACCCGTTAAGGCTAAAAAATCACCGTTACCCGTTGGTAATACCCGAAACCGAAACCGAAAAATTTAAATTTCTTAAACATAATATTAAAGCAACAACGGAGTAGGAATAAAGCATACATAACTAGAATCAAATACGAGAAGTAAGAAACTGAGAAGTTGGCTAATGGCTAATCGATGTAATCTAAGAAGATTTAGTTTTTAATTTTTTTCCTTTTAGGGATTTGATTGGGTTTGGATTTGGGCTTTTAAAATATTTGGTATCTAGTTATTAGTTAATACATAATACATAAAGTCCAAAGTTATATATATATATATATATATATTATATACTATCGGGTCGGGCCGGGCCGGTGAGCACCATCCCCGTCCCCGATCCCCGCCCCATCCCCGATAAGACGTCCCTGAACCCGACCCGAAATGTTCGGTTTTCGGTTTTCCCCGTCGGGTTCGGTTTTTTTGCCATCCCTAGATGTAAACATTTGATGTATGTATGCAGGTTTGGAGGAGGTTGGTCGACGGCGAAGTAAATGGGTGGTGGTGAAGGGGATGGAGGAGGTTGCGATGATGAGGGCAGAGATGTCACGGGTGGAGAAGGTGTCACCAATTGTCGTTGTTGGGGAGGAAGAGAAGAACCGATTGGGTCTTTGTTTGTTCACACACACAACACTATATCTATATTTTATATAGAGTAAATTACATTTTTTGTCCTTATGGTTTTCATCCATTATCAACTTTGGTCTATCTTTCAAATTAATTACAATTTTGGTTAGTATGGTTGCTATTTTATTTCACTTGTGGTCCATTTGACCAACTTTAGTCAAAAAGGTTAGTTAAATTATGGGTATTTTGGTCTTTATACTTTTTATTTTTCTTTTTCATTTTTTGTTTCATTAGATTATATAGTAAATTACAATATTAGTCCCTATGGTTTGCCTTTCTTTTTCTTTTTCTTTTCTTTTCTTTTTCTTTTCTTTTCTTTTTCTTTCCTATAATTTTCCATTTTCCATTTATATCTTATTATATTAATTAATGATAAATTTAACTAAAGATACATTAAAAATACGTATTTGATTTTGTAAATTACACCATTAAAAAAGTCTTGTCGATACTTTAAAAATAAGTTAAAATTTTAATATTTTTATACAATTTATCTAATAAATATATTGTTAGGACTGAAAGTCCTAGTGCGTTGAAAGTTGTATAATGCATTTATAAGAGTTTGAATTGTAATATGTTGAAAGTCTTTGTAAATGGGCCTCACGCCCATTAGGCCTAATACGTTTGATATTTAAAGTCTTATTTTATTGAGAATTAGGTTAGAAGAAGGAATTAATTGATAGAAAGTTAGTCGTAAGGTTTACATTCTCTGATCAGAAATTCTCTCTGTAAACCTAAACCTTTTATTGTTGAATATAATCATATGACTAGCTGTTGTGGATCAATCATTGTATGTTATTGATTATTATCTTGTGATTGCACTGTATCTGAGATCTATAATTGGTATCAGAGCATGATCGAATTAATTTTCGTTCGATACGGTCAAAATGTTTGTCTAAAACCCTTACTTTTATAGTCTACTGTTAATCGACTTTTACATTGTTCGATTGCTTTCTATGTTCTCAAATCCATGGTGATTAGATGTTAAAACCATAGTGGATGGATTTGAAATTGAATCGTGTTTTTTACCTCAAAAAATTGTGAAAGGCGGTTGTGTTTACTATTACTATTATTATTGGGAAGCTGCAAGATCGTGGCTAGGAATGGCAACGGGCCGGGTTCGGGCCGGTTATTGGTATCCCCGTCCCCAAAACCGTCCCCGAAACCGCCCCGATCCCCGTCGGGGATCCCCGTTGGGTCCCCGCGGTTTACCCGATCCCCGTTGGGGAACCCGATAAGGTTAAAAATCGTATTTCCCCATTGGGTTTTCCCGTTCACCGTTGGTTATACCCGAACCCGAAACCGGCCCGGATTTTTTTTTACAAAATGTTAATTGTCACAACTAAAAATAAATTACAATTTTTATGAACATAAGTCTAAATGCCTAAAAAATGTCTTAAATTACGATATAAAAGTAAATAAAATTCATATATCATCCAACTAACATTACGGTTTCACGATTAAACAAATAAAATAAACTTTTTCGGGAGGCTTGTTTGGGGAGTTGAAATAAAATGGATTAAAAGATTTTAAATTTTAACATAATGTTTGTAATTTTCTTTTAATGATATTATATATATATATATATATATGTGAAAATACATTAATATTTATATATATACACATATCGGGTCGGGCCGGGCCGGTGATCACCGTCCCCGCCCCCGTCCCCGTCCCGATAAAATCCCTAAATATATCCCCGATCCCCGCCCCGTCCCCGATAAGAAGTCCCCGAACCCGAACCGAAAATTTCGGTTTTCGGTTTTCACCATCGGTTTCGGTTATTTTTGCCATCCCTAATCGTGGCAGATTAATCGATTTGTTTTTTTTTTGTGTGTTTGGGAACTTTTTGCGTACGTAACCCGAGACATACCGGTCCCCAGGTTTGTAATCTCTCGGTTCCCGGGATTTGTATATCCTCCGGTCCCCGGGTTTGTCTCCCCAGTTTGTCTCCTTCCGGTCCTCGGTATGTGTTAAACCCCCGGGTGATTGGTTTGAGTGTTCCTCGTCGTGCCCACATTGTCGGCTAAACCCCCGGTCTCCGAGTTTGTGTTATCCTCGGTACCATAGACCCCAGGGCCTTGCAAACCCCGGTCATTCCGTGTAAACTCCCAAGACCTTGAGATTCGAATAATTCCGTATCACAACAAAGTTTGAGTTTTCTCAATAGTTTTTCGAAATTATTTCGGTTGATTCGGTAGTGATCGTGGACGAACTTTTTCGTTTTTAAATCATTAAGGGTTGTTTACAAAGCTTAAAAGATCGATTTTGATCGTAAAATTTTCACCCATATCAAGCTTTTAAATTCTCGTTCAGTTTTCTAAAATCTTCGGTTGCTTCGTTCGAGAGTTTGAGAGATTGTTTCGGGTTCTAATCAGTTGAGGGAGCTTAAGGGAACATAAACGATCATTTTTGGTCGAAAAGTTTTAACCCATACCGAGTTTCTAAGTTTTTGATCGTTTTTACGAAAAGCTTTCGGTTGGTTCGTTTGTGATCGTGGGTTGACCGGTTGAGATTTAATCTGTTGAGGACTGATCAGGGAGTTTTAACGATCGTTTTGCATTCATTATTTCTAACCGTTTGAAGTTTTGCAGGTGCGTCTCAACGAAGGAGATGATGAATAGCGATTTCGTTAAGTTGTCGTTAAGTTGCCGTTAAATGCTTAACATTTTGGTCCTTTTCTGTTAAGTCTCCGTTAATCCAGTTAGTTTGTTAGTTTGGTTAGTTTTATTTCATTTTTAGTGCATTTTCAGTTAGAGTCCAGTTAAGTCCGTTAGAAGTTTCAAATTTTGCACTTTTAGTCCCTCTAGTTAGTAGTTTTAATATATGTCACTTCTAGTCCTTCTTCTTTTAAGTTCACTTTTTTGTCCCTTTTAGTCCTTGTAGTTTTAAGTTTCAGTTTGTGTCACTTTTAGCCCCCATACTTCAAAGTTTCAAAGTTTGTCATTTTTTATCCCTAAACTTTCAAGTTTCATCTCTTGTCAAGTTCAGTCCCTAGATATCAAGCTTTACAGGTAACAATGACTCATTTGATTCATCTTGATACTTCAAAAGGAGATATGATGAAAATCATTCGAGATTTGGAAGAGAAAATTCGCATTCTGAAGGAAACAAATGACGATCTTGAGGTTTCAAAACTGAAGGCGGAGGATAATTCATTGACGACTATAGCAGAGAAAAATTCTTTGAAAAATAAAAACTTTGAGCTGAAAAGGAGAATATCAGATCTTGAAAGAGAAGCTGATATAAAGAAAAGGGATCTACATGAACACTCAAAGAAAATATCTGAACTTGAAAGAAAAGTTGCAGATTTTGAAGCCAAAGAAGAGAAGAATCTGGCGCTTGAAGAAAGAGGAAACGTGTTGGAGAGTGAAAATCTCGACCTGAAGAAAAGACTTGCTGTTTTTGAAAAGGAAAAAGTCGATTTCTCAAATGAAAGGAAGAATATTGAAAGAAAGATTCTAGAGCTTTCAAAGAAAGTTTTCGATGAAAGAAAGATTTTTGAAGCTCAAAATGTGAAACTTTCAAAACAGATTTCTGATTTTGAAAATGTTTTGATAATTGAGAGAGATTCTTTTGAGAAAGAGCGAAAATGTTTTAAGAGTGTAACGGAAATGATTGAAAAGAAGAATGTTGTGGTTCTTAAAGAGATATATGATAAACGTAAAAGTATAGAAAAGGATTTTGAAAGTGAAAGAAAGATTTTCGAAACTGAGATTCATAAGCTTTCAAAGAAATTATCTAAATTAACAACAGAGATTTTGAAAGAAAAGAAGGTAAAATCCGATTTACAAAAACAATTTGACTTAATTTTAGAAGAAATAAATGTTTTATCCGAAAAAGTCAAGAAACTTGAAGAAATAAATCTTAAAGTCATTTTATCTGAACAAGTCAGTCCCAATACTGTTACTCAGTCTCCTTATTCTTCAAGTTCACCTTCTACAACTAACTCTTCGAAGAAGTTTGTCAAATCAAATGAATTTTCAAAAGATCGGATTCACCCTTCAAATCTTTTCTATAATTCTCTTGTTGATGATTCAAATAATCAAGTGTTTCGAAAAGTCAGGATGGTTTGGAGAAAGAAATCAACTACAGAAAGTAGTGAAGGAAACAAGTCTCATGATTCTTCTGTAGTTGATACAAAGTAATTTATTTCCAAGATAGAAAGTACTTATGTCTATTCTATAGGAGAGTTGATCAGTCTGCGCCGACAAACGATCTGTTGCACTTACTGTGGAAAGAGTGACTTTGTGCATCCAAGGTACGTTAATAGTTGGTATGGTACTTATAGCATCCCCAATCCTCAGTCTAGTAACTTCAAAGCCAAGGCAACTAACCATCAAGGATCCATCACAACATGGATACCAAAACCAAAATCTTCTTAATCTGTTTTGCAGGAATGTCATGTGTGATTTAATCCAGATTATTCATGTCACATGACTACAATCAAGGGTTATGCCACTTTTGAGGGGGAGTACCATGTTTGTTTAAATTTTTATATCGACTTCTGAACACTTCAGTTCAGGACTCGTTCTTAAATGCTTTTGACTTCTGATTCTCTCAAATCAGAAATTTTACTTCAATGTTCTATCTTGGTGAGTTAAAGGAATGTTAGGGCTCATAAAGTTTCTATGGTCAATCCAGAACCGGAAGGACCTACCCAAGAAACACATCCTATTCATAGATATCAGTGAGGGGTCTAGATTGATAGATGAGTTCGTAGTGAAAAAATATGGTGAGGATGTGACAGGACTTAAAAGAATTATTGGTCCTTACCAAACCGAGTCAGTTATCCGGGTTACCACACAATCTATTCATTCTCGTTCTTTGGAGATGGATATTGAAACAGACATGACCCAGTGTCGATAACTCGTGTCACCCCACCCAGCCACTCAAGTATCTCTCAAAAGATACTTGTTTCATATATGCACGGAGATTTAGCACATAATCTATCTATTCCTCACTCGGAGGTCATAGATATTGAAAATGGAAGACATCAGCTCCGGTCTCCGAACTTCATATTCATCTCACCGAGTCTATTGATTTCTAACCTGCATCCCAGGTTGAATCAATCTTTGAGCCTAATTGATATGATTTATACTTCTTTCACACACGTACGAATCTTTGTGATTCCCCGTGCATATCTTTGTGATATTGCCGGAACAGTTTGAGAAGTAATTTTTAATATTTTACTTTGGTGATAACTGGAAGTCCTATCAGAGATACCCCTTGCCAACTCTGAAAATAGGCCACACAATTATTTCAATTGTTGTGATAACAGTTACTATTGTGTTTCTGTGTTAGCTGTTACCCTTGGTTACTAAATCGCTTTATCTGATCTTTTGCTACTCATCCGGTTAGTCTTTGGAGTTACATGATGCTCAGGTTTCTCCTAATCATCATAAGGGGGAGAACAACACAAAATTCAAAGACACATATCATCGTGTTGAGGGGGAGTTAGCAAAATCTGAGGGGAATAACATTAGTTCTTCTATCCCTTATCATATGGTGTTTGCTATTCATTGATACCTCCTACGAGCTGATTGAAACAAGTTCTTAAGCTGAAAGTCAATTCAACTCGCGGTTCAGAGACATATTCTTTGTTTTAAACTGAAGATGCACTGTGGAATGTCACGTAACTCGCACATTTTCTTTCTTGTGTGTTGATCCGATGTATTAAGTTTCTACAGTTGAAAGCTGCTTGATAGTGCATTCAGTCGAGGCTATTGTACATTGAGTCTGGTTACAAAGTTGAAACTATGAAGACCAAGAGCTTTATTCAAGTGGGAGCTTGGAAAGATATGAAGACAAGCAACACCAAAGTTCTTCAAAGATTCAAGCGGGAAATAAGATCAATGCTTGAAGTTTCAAGATGACAAATGTCTTATTCAACTTTAGGGGGAGATTGTTAGGACTGAAAGTCCTAGTGCATTGAAAGTTGTATAACGCATTTATAAGGGTTTGAATTGTAATATGTTGAAAGTCTTTGTTAATGGGCCTCAAGCCCATTAGGCCTAATACGTTTGATATTTAAAGTCTTATTTTATTGAGAATTAGGTTAGAAGAAGAAATTAATTGATAGAAAGTTAGTCGTAAGGTTTACATTCTCTTATCAGAAATTCTCTCTGTAAACCTAAACCCTTTATTGTTGAATCTAATCATATGACTACCTGTTGTGGATCAATCATTGCATGTTATTGATTATTATCTTGTGATTGCACTGTATCTGGGATCTACATATATATTTGCAAATTCTTCTACACTATTTAAAAAAAAATCTATTTTAAGTTGTCTTTTAAAAAAAATTCCTTTTATTTATATTTATGTAATATAAAAATCAAAATTTATCTATCTATCTATATCTATACTATATTATAAAGCACGGATAAAAAACTCTTAAAAACAGTTATTAAAAGCTTAATGTACCGTTATTTAATGCTAATTACTTAAAAAACAACTATTAAAGTTTTATGTACTACATTTAATGTTATTTATTAACTTTCAGTCCATATCTCTAACTAATTTAACTCCCCTAAAATCATTTCTCATTTTAATCTCCTAAAATCACTCCCCTGCATATTAAATACATGATAAAAATCAAATTTTAAATATAAAAAATCTAAAATATAATTAAGAAAATCTAACAGAATATTTAATGTTTATTTTGAAAAAACATTATAGTATTAAATCTAAAATAAATTACATTATTATTAAAATATCGAAGAAATTTTTAAAAACAAGCTTTTATGCATTAAGTATTTTTTATTGATACACATTACTTAAAATTCAAGATTAAAAATAATGATGCATGAGTACAAATTTTTAAACCTATATGTTTGAATTCATAATAACTATTAAATATAATCAAAACAGGATAAACATCTCAATTTAAATATAATTTTTTTTTAAATATATAAGATAATCATTGGATTCTAACAAAATATTTAATTTTTTTATATAAAAAACATTATATTATTAAGCCTAAATTAAACAAGTTTATAAAAAAACCATTATCACTCTCTTAAAACCATCCAAAATCGTACCGTAAATTGACAAAAAATAAAATAAAACCTTAAAATCATGATCTATCTCGTTGCATTGCGCGAGTACGTTTCCAGTATCTATTAATAAAAAATGCATCGTTTGTAAGTAGTTTATTAGTTACATGTTTTTTAAATGTGTATCAATTAATAAAATTTATAATATACTTATTAAAAAAATCAAAATATAGACTTAAATTTATCGTAATACAAATTATTTAAAATATAAACTTAAATTTATATAGAGAATGATATTCAGTTCTATTCCAAACTACGAACCATATACCCAAAAAATTCCAAATATTTCCAATTCTTAATCCTTACACAGATCCAAATCTCTTGAAAATATTACGTCAAACCAAACGAGCCCTAAATGTTTTGTTTGATGTAAAATACAGGCTCATGAATCATGCATACTGATTCATGAAAATAAATAAACTAAAGAAAATGTGGAGTTGTTAGTTGGTTATTATTTCTCATCTATACTACTTTATAAAGCAGATCTACAAAAAGTCTTAGGGGTTGTTTGTTTACCTCTTAATGGTTCCGTTAAGAGGCAACCTCTGAATCGTTAGGAGGTAAATCTTGTTTGGCAAAAAAAGGTCTGTCTCTTAATGGTTCCAAAACCCTCTGAATGATTTAGTATCTTGACCCTGCCTTAACCATTCAGAGCCCTGATTTCATTATGAACAATTAGCAAACAATCATATTTCATTTCGCACTATATCATAAGAGCCTCTTAATCATTCTGACCACTTAATTATTGTGCACCAAACCATTTAGCAACTGTCAAATAGCCCCTTAAAGTCATAAAGTCTTAAAGTCATCGATGGATAGATCATTAGGTGTATGGGAGGGTGGTGGTGTGGGAGGTAGTGGTTCAGGCTCAAGCATCGGTGCTTTGCCTTTGATCATTCTCTTTAGGACGTCTACCTCCTCCCTCATTTCGGAGCGCATAATGGAATGGACAGCCTTTAAGGTGTCGTCCAGAAATTCCCGTGAGACGAACTCAGGGTGACTAACACCTGGGTCACCTAGACTTCCAGTTGTAGTGACGACTGTAGAAGTCGCACCACCTACGGTCACAACTGGCGTGATGATGGTTGTGGTAGGACTTCCACCCAATCCTCGTAATCCAATAGAAGTTGGAGTTACTATGGGTGTTCCGGCTGGGCCATTAACGCCTCTAGCAGCAGCCGAAGAAATTACTCGTGTCATAGTCAAAGAAATGAAATCATCGATTGGCTCTAGACGCGGTGCACTGAAGGAAAGCGAGGACGGGGGCAGTTGTCCTTTAGCTTCAATACCAGTACTCTCCAAGTGAGAGACTGGTAGCGTATGAGCTTAAACCCCATGAGAAAGTGAAACCAACATCTGTTGAGAGATGTCAGAGTGGCTAGGTGGGGTGTGCAACTGTGTCACTAGGTCCACGACGTCTTCTTCAATACCCTGTCTCAACACATGAGACTGGGTAGCAGATGTGGCTACCTGGCTAATTTTGGGTAGGGGGAGGTCAACCGGAGTTGGTTGCCTCATCACTCGTGTACGCTCGAAATTGTGTTTACTTTTCCTTTCCTTCTCTCTCCTCACTTCTTCATTTTCTACTTGAACCCCCCCCCCCCCCCCCCCCGCTCTCCTTATCTCTCCGGGTGAGGGCTGGTCATCGTCACCATCAGAGTCAGATGACTTATCACTTGATTCTGATGACACTGTTGCAGATTCAGATTGGGTGACGGTTTGGTCGGTGGCAGCCTCAGATTCGGTGCGGGAAGAGGACTGAATCTGTTAAGTTTCTGTCTCGGTGTCCTCTTCCGAAGTCTGAATGGCTGTCTGTGATGGGGTAGGTGATCGGCGAGAAGTACTGGCCTCGCTGCGTCTAACGACACTGCCTGCTTCAGAACCCCTTACAATTTGTTCTCTCATCACACCCTGTCTGGGAGCCTCAACTTTCCGGACTCTGCCACCTTTAGTGCGTGGACCCTCACGCCTCTCAGGTCGTGCTCCCTGGGGAGGTCCTTCCGGTTCTGTATGGACCATGGGAGCTGGTATGCCGTGTGTTTGCCTATATTCTATCACACTCACTGCCGTTGGACTAATAGGCCAGTAACCCATCCGGGATACGTCTAGCGACTAGGTTTGGTAGTTCAGTGCGAGTCGGAAGACGATGAGTGGGATGATGAGGACATACCGGATGCGATGATCGGTGAGCTATGGTTGGGTGGAGTTACATGTAGTTCCAGATTAAGATCTGAAGAAAACGCATGTACGGGATGAAGTTCATTCGTTTGTTTGAGTTGTCTCAGACCTTTTGGTCTAGCTTGTACCATAAGATATCAACATAATCCGCATGTCTATGGAAGGCAACAACATGGAAGAGTCTGAGAAGGTTGGCACTCGTCTGATCTATGCCCTTAGTGATGGCAGATAAGCATCGGTTGAGGTACGTGAAAAGAGTGTACCAGATGGTAGTCAAGTTTCTGCGGTTGAAGGCGGATGGGTACGAGAGAGGCACTCCATAACCCAGTGACTGAATGTCGACAAACAGTGTGGATTCGGAGACATTAGGATCGAAGTTGTCTCGGTCTGAAAAGGAGTTAGCGTTCGGTAGGCGGAGAAACTGTCGAAATAACTCTCGAGTGAGTAAAACTGATGTAGTGTCAATCCTGGCCTCCAGATGGA
Organism: Arctium lappa; assembly: GCA_023525745.1. NCBI lineage: Eukaryota > Viridiplantae > Streptophyta > Magnoliopsida > Asterales > Asteraceae > Arctium > Arctium lappa. The sequence goes on from CM042050.1 coordinate 20,450,442, forward strand.
AACCATCTTCTTCTTCAACGTGTGTGAGGGAATGCCAGAATTGTTGCATATATAACTGAGGGACATCTGCAGTCTCCGTGAGAGCGTATGATAGAGGGTGGCCTCGGAGAATCTCGATTATCACTTGGTATTGGTATTGAGGCTGAGAGAAGTCCAAATGGAAATTGTTTGGAGTGATTGGAAGGTACTGATTCGGATGAATCAGGACAGCATCGACGATCGGATCGATTTCCGGAATTTGGTTCTGAGCCATGGTACCTGTTAAACTGGAGCATCTTAGTACTTTGGTATAGCAAATAAACTCTCGTTATAAACCATTCGGGTTAACGAAAGGAAATCAAAGTTCTATGGGTTGAAACCAAGAAAAATATAACCCTTATGTAAAACCATATTGGCAAACCATAGACAAGTATATATATATATATATATATATATATATATATATATATATAGGGTCAGGTTCACGTGAGACCAAGATGTTTCCGTGAGACCGCGTGAGACCAAGCCTTAAAACATGAAACTTCACACCGAAACACTGTGAAGGTAAAAAACATTCGAACCTTCATAATGTAATCACACTATGAAGATAAAAAAACCTAAACCAAGTTAAAAAAAATCAAACCTTCACAGCTAAAAGACAGTGAAGGTATATCCGAACCTTCACAGTGAAGACGTTGTGAAGGTAAAAAAAAACGAACATTCACAGCGAAAAACACCGTGAACGTAACATTTACGGTGTTTTACCTATGAAAAGTTCGATTTTTTTACATTCACAGTTTTTTGGTGTGAAGTTTCATACTTTAAAGCTTGGTCTCACCGGTCTCACGGAAACTGCTTGGTCTCACGTGAACTTAAGTCTATATATATATATATATATATATATATATATATATATATATATAAACTTGATCAAAGTCCGAGAGTGCAAGGTCCGGGGTTAGGAGGGATTAAGACCCCCGGGAGACACATAATACGAGCCCGGGAGGTAACAAGGGACCCCGGGCGATCCGCGGCCCTAGGCGGACCGAAAGTTCACACCCGGGAGTTCACCACCCCGGGCGATTGACAGATGAAACAAACCCCGGGGGTTCATTACCCCAGGGACCGGATGATCGGTATGTACCAGGGTCGAGGTCTGGTTCGAAGTTGGTCACCCCGGGTGACTGCGTTCTCACAAACACAAGGGTTGCACCCCGGGAGTTCTTACCAACCCGGGGATCGGGGGTATACCACGGCCCGGGGACTGGTGCGAAGTAGAAATAACCCCGGGGTTTAACACATCCTGGGGACCGGAGGATCCACACCCCGAGGACCGTAAGGGACACCAACCCGGGGACCGAAAGGAACACCAACCCGGGAACCGGAGTGCACAAACCCGGGGACCGGGGCTCATAAACCCGTATACTGGGAGTTAACTACCCTGGGAGATCATCGTACAACCTTAGCAGCTTCACTAGACAAATTAACCAAGTCAACCCAACAAATCGACATTCAAAAAGTATCGAAAATAAACCCGATTCAGATCGATCAACATACCAAAGGAAGCATCATCGATCAAAATTCAAATTAACAAGCACTATCATAAAAGCCCAAGAATCGATTAATTTTGATCGATTTCAGACATGTTAAGCACTATCACACAAATCGAAGTAGATACCCAACCAAACTCACACACAAAATGATACCTTAAAATTCCACTTAAAGTCAACGTACACTGATCAAAAATCAAGCTTAATCAGAGGCCAAAATTCGATGGCCAACAACGATTCAATATCACACGAAATAAAAACTGTAAATTCCATGGGTTTCGTTGACCCGATGAACGGCGACAGGGGCATTCAAGACCAATACCGCCGTGGATTTTGCCGCCCAACATGGCGATGGCGGCAGTGGTCGTCTGAAACCCTAATCGCCCACCATGACGAAGGGTTTGGGCGATAGAGTGTATCGTCGGCGGCTTGGTGGCGGCGACGGTAGGTCGACCGGGGATGGGGTGATGAACTTTGACCGGGGTCGATTTAACGAGAGAGATAGAGATGCATACCTGTGGTCGGTTGGACGTCGAACGAGGGAGAGACATCGACGATAGAAGAGAGAGATTGAGCGATAGAGAGAAAAAAATCGATCGAGAGGGAGATAGTGTGAAAAAGAGAGAGATATAGAGAGAGTGATCGATAAAGAAGAAAGAGGAGAGCGCCCAGGATATTAAATCCCGGGGTTGGGGCTTTTGTAAACGGGTGCCGGTCCCGGGTCGGTTCCTGGATTTGACCGGGTTCCGGTTGGGTCGGTCCCAACTTGGGCCGATACCGGTTTGGGTCGGGGTCAGTTTTCCTCTGTACACTCTTAAACATAACGAATTAATGAAAAAGGCCTTTTTTTTGGTTAATTAATTAAAGAAATAAATAAATTAAAAAACGAAGAATTGAAAAGAAATTAATTTAAAAAAATATATAAATAAATAAAGACAAAGAATTTAAAAATAATGGCTCCCCCTCAAATTGAGATCGTTTTAACTCAAAAAAATTTCCCCCCTTGACTTTGGCTGAGAGGAAACGAATTGCAAGAAAACTTACCTACTCCCCCTCAAAATGCGAGCGATAAAGACTTACCGAGCTCCAAGCGGTTAGACTCCCCCTTGACGTAAGCTATGAGAATATCAGATAAACTTACCTACTCCTCCTCGAGCGATGAACGGAAAATTTTACTTAACTTACGACGGAATGGCTCCCCCTTAGCACATGAACAACCCGAGACCGATACCAGCATTGACATAATCTTTCAACTGAACTAATAGACTGAAAAAGAAAATGAAACACCACGAAGAACAAGGAAACACACGAGAAATAGAAAAGAATGAAATCTAATTTATTAATACAGAAGTTTGAAACTAGCACATAACTTAACGAGTAAAATGCAACAACCAATGAGTGTTGACTTCAGCATCCAGAGACAAATCACAGGGGCATTAAGTTACAGTCATTTGTCATTGAATGAGACTCATATAGGCCTGTTGAAGGTTCAAACTTTCAGATTCAGCATACCTAGCTTGGACACTAGATATTGAAAATATTTTTCGTCCAAGGCTTTGGTAAAAAGGTCTGCTATCTGATGTTTTGTATTAACAAAGTAGAGTTCGATTGTACCTATTTCCACATGATCTTTTATGAAGTGATAGCGCACGTCTATGTGGTTCGTCTTCGTGTGTTGGACAGGATTGCTAGATATAGCAATTGCGCTCTTCGAGTCGCAATAAATGGGGATCTTCGAGTAGTGGAATCCACAATCTTTCAGCTGAGTGCACATCTAAATTACCTGCGAGCATCAACTAGCGACTGCTACATACTCTGCCTCGGCGGTAGAGGTTGAAACGCAGTTCTGTTTCTTCGATGCCCAGCTGACAAGTCGATCACCCAAGAACTGGACATGTCCTGTCGTGCTTTTCCGATCCAGCATATTGCCGGCATGGTCAACATCTGAATAAGCTGTCAGCTCAAAACATGTCTCTTTCGGGTACCACAAGCCAAGATCAGCAGTACCTTTTAAATAACGAAATATGCGCTTAACTGCAACTAAATGAGACTCTTTTGGTTTTGACTGAAATCTTGCACACAAGAATGTCGAAAACATAATGTCTGGCCTGCTAGCCGTCAAGTACATCAGGGAACCAATCATTCATCGATAGGTCTTAGCATCCACATCCTTTCTGTTAGGATCAGAATGTAGCTTTATACTTGTAGGCATGGGCGTCTTCATGGGTGAAGAATTTTCCATCTGGTATTTCCGAAGAATATCCGAGATGTACTTAGATTGATTAATGAAAATTCCTGTGGCTAATTGTTTAACTTGAAGACCCAGAAAAAAAATTCATTTGACCCATCATACTCATTTGGAAATGTTTGCTCATGAGGGCTGAGAAGTTATGACAGTACTTGAGGTTTGTGGAGCCAATGATTATGTCGTCGATATAGATCTGTACAAGAATGATATCTCACTTTTCCTTTTTAATAAACAAGGTGGTATCGATCTTACCTTTGGAAAATCCAGCTTTAACTAAGAATGAAGAGAGTGCATCATACCAGACTCGTGGTGCTTGCTTAAGACCATACAAGGCCTTGTCAAGAATGTAGACGTGATGTGGTTTGTCAGAACTCACGAAGCCTTCGGGTTGCGATACATAAACTTCTTCCTTGAGAACACCATTTAGAAACGTTTTCTTCACATCCATTTGAAATATAATGAATTTCTTGTGAGCGACGTAGGCAAGGAACATTCGAATCGCTTCAATTCGAGCAACCGGTGTAAACGTCTCATTATAATCAATTCCTTCCTGCTGGCGATATCCTTATTCTACCAGACGCGCTTTGTTTCGGACTACGATTCCATCTTCGTCCTTTTTGTTCTTGAAGATCCATTTCGTCCCAATCACCGTCTTATTCTTTGGCCTGGGAACAAGTCGCCATACCTTGAGGCTCTCAAATTGGTTGAGGGTTCGATACAGCTAAGGAACGAAGAGAAGAGGCAGTCATTTGCGGTAGGAGATCGAGTCTGAACAGGTGCGTTGGGGTCGCCTCTGATCTGATGTAGGGGATGATCTCGTGTCTACTTGGTGGTGTGTGGGAGAGGTTGATATGTCTGCTGGGAGGTATCGGTATCCACATAATCACCTGGGGGTAAATCCTGAACTGCTTCGAGTGATGACGACCTGTGAAGTGGAAGCTCCTGAGCTGGAGTCGTACGAGTAGCGGAGGACGACTCAGCAGGTGGTGTATCTATAATGGTTTCCGGGATTGCCGTAAATGGAGCGTCTTGAACACTTTCAGCAGGGGTCGGTTCAGGAGCTGCTACTGTTGTCGGAGCTTCAATATTAGCTTGAGAGGTTGGAGGGGGATCACACGAGCTTGGTGATTCTGATTCAATGGCAGGAGAATGGACAAAATCAATCGAGGCTGACTCACTTGATTCGGATGGACCAGTGACCGGTGTCACTTCCTGTGCTTGAACTTCATTCCTGTTACACGGTATAACATTAGGATTAGGATTAAAATAGTCATCATAAAAATGCTCAAAAAGTAAATCCAAATCTGAAAGATGGGCATCTGACGTAGACGCTTGATCTAGATTTACTGGAGGTTGTGTAGATCCTGGACATAGTTGTCCAGAAGCTAACACACCAGTTAAAGCGGGTTCTGAACTGTGGTGTTTAGAAGCCATATCAGCGGTCTCGTCAAAAGTCACATTCACACTCTCAACAACGGTCTTCGTTCGTTTATTGTAGACTCTGAAAGCTTGGGCTTGGGATGAGTAGCCAATGAACACTCCTTCGTCTGCTTTGGGGCAGAACTTGTCGAGATCATCCTTGTCGTTCAACACGAAGCACGTGCATCCGAATGCATGGAAATACTTAATGTTCGGGATGCGATTGTTGATGACCTCGTATGGCGTCTTGTTGAACCGCTTGTTGATGATAGAACATTTTTGAGTATAGAATGCGGTTGCAACTGCCTCTGTCCATAAGAAAAGCGGGAGCTTGGACTGTGATAACATCGTACGAGCGGCTTCTACGAGAGTTTGATTTCGGCGCTCAACTACCCCGTTTTGCTGAGGAGTACGAGCAGCTGAGAAGTTGTGGGTGATGCCCACTGAAGTTAGGTAACCGTCGAGTACTTGATTCTTGAACTCTGTGCCGTTATCCGTTCTGATGGTCTGAACTGATTGGTTGAGATTGACTTGAACGCTCTTCAGATGAGAGATGACCAGTTCAGGAGTTTCATCCTTCGAACGAATGAATTTAACCCACGTGTAGCGAGAAAAGTCATCGACCATAACTAGGACATACTTCTTGTGGTTGATACTCTGAACGCGCATCGGTCCACACAAATCCATGTGGATGAGTTCGAGGGACCGTGAAGTACTTGGAGCGGCTTTTGGCTTGTGAGAAGCCTTCTTCATCTTACCCATTTCACAGGCGGCACACAAGTGATCCTTTTTGAACTTGAGATCTGGTAAACCTTTCACGTGTCCGCCGAGCACCAACTTGTTGATGTTCTTGAAGTTCAAGTGCGAGAGTCTCCGATGCCATAACCAATTTTATGCGGTTGAAGCTTTGGACATCAAACAAACTTCCTTTTATGCTATCAGAGACGAGAGGTCAATCGTGTAGAGGTTGGTGTGACGCGTTCCAGCTAGCAATTCTTTCCCATCTTTAGTCCGGACGTTGCACCGTTTTGCTTTGAAGTTGACCTCTAGATTCTTGTCGCAGAACTGACCGATGTTGAACAAGTTGTGACCAAGATCTTCGACGCAGGACACTTTCTTGATGGTGAGGTTATCCTTGACAATATCTCAGTATCCCAAAATTGGAGAATAATGATCATTCCCAAAGCGTACATTCCCACAAAATTTCTCAGTGAAGTTCGTGAGAAGCTCCTTTCTTCCGATCATGTGTTTGGAGCAGTCGAAATCTAAATACCACACATGACCGTTCTGCAAAATAGATTAAGTCTTTTTAGGTACCCATTCGTAAATGGGTCCTTTGGGATTACCATCTTGGATACCCGTTTGGACTTGGGTTTATTTCTGTGACGGGGTGCATCAGACTTTGAACGATAATTAAATACATGATAAGAACCAAACCAATCAGATGCAAATCTACGATCAACGAAATAATTCAATCCACAGTTGGAACAACAAACAAAATCATGAGACAATTGAAGTAATTGCTGAATGGAATAAACTTTTAAAGGAAACAATCCATTACGTTCAACCAAAGGTTTAAAATTAAAAACATCATGACTGTTATTGTTTTTCCTAGAATTTAAAACTGGATTAACTTATTCCGTCTTCGCCGTGCTCTCCTTAGACTTCTTAGCTACCCATTCGTATTTGACTTCTTTTCTTCGACCAAAAGTATCTGAAATACCGTTAAACTCATAGTCAGAAGATTTGAATTTTGATGATTGTCTCTTGTTAGAGCGATTGGTCTTTTTCTTCTTCTGTGAACGTCTTTTGGATTTAGGATTAGAAGAATTGTTCACATAAGTGTTTTGTGGGGAAGATGTGGAACATTCACCCTTGTAAAAATGTACCGGAGGCTTACAAGTTGAATTCAGAAAATCAACATGACTTGGAAGTTTTAGATCGAAATCAAACTGGTCTATCTGACTGTCTGAACACACCTCAGAATTCAGAAAGGCTGAGAATTCCATTTCCTCATCAGAAGGAGCCTTATAACTTGAAGGATTGAGGAGACTGGAAGGATTTGTGCTTTGAAGCGGATCATTAACGGAAGCATTTTGAAAATCAAAATGATGATCCATTTCAAAAAATTGAAGCTCTTTTCCTTTGTTTGAAGAAATTGGTGACGCAAAAAGGCTTTACAGGAAGAGGTGTCTAAGGGTGGATAGGAATTTTCTGACAGATTGATTTTCTCAACTTGGAGAATTTCAGGCTTAGCTTGGAGCTCAACTTTTTGAAGTTGCTCTTTCAGCAGAGCAGCTGCCAAGGCAGACAGTTGTGAATTAACCTTATTTATCTTTGTCTGAAGATATTCTTTTTCCTCCCTCGATCCAGTTTCCCTTTGATCGGAATTGAGACACTCAAGTTTGGATAATAACTCTTGTTTTTCCTTTTGAAAAATGAGTCTTTCCTGTGCAAATGACTCTTCTAGCTGAACAATTTTCTTTTCTAAAATCAGAGGTGGAACATAGATTTTGTGTTCCATTGGTTCCTCCTCAGTTTCAACGGTTTTTGAATCAAGTTCAGCCTGAGAATATCTTCTAAAATAGTCATTTGACAGAAAACAGGGGTTTTTCAGTGTTGTATGACGCATTCAATGAGTCATAAACAAAATGAAGTTGCATTGTGGTAGTGTTTTTCCTTCTCAAAGTTTCCAGTTCCAGATCCTCATCAACAAGTGGTTTGGTCCATCTGATTTTGTAATCTGGGTAGGTCTTGTCCACTCCCAAAAATTCGAAAGCATATAACGTGGGAACTTTGGTCAAAGCCTTTTTCAGATAATGTGGGTTATCGTAACCGAGACCCGTCTCTAAGTATTTGAATTCTTTAGGTGCATTCAGATGCATCGTTTGTTTAGATTGACCAATTTTGTAAAGTTTCTGTTCAAGATCCTTTAACTGGTCAGTTAACCTTTGATTTTCATTTTTATAAGACACACTTTTACTCACAATATCAATTTTCTCATTTTCTGACATACGAAGCTTGTAAGTAAGATCATCTACTTTGGTCTTTAACTCTTTTGATTCTTTTGAAAGACTTGCACACTCTTCCTTTAGATTAGAAATTTGGCACAGGTTGTCAGCAATTTCTATGCTTTGTTTTTCAAGCCTTTCAGACTGTGATGACACACTATTTTCTAGAGAGGAGATGAGTTGCTCATTTTCTCTCATGGTTTGCTTGTAGGATTCTAATTTGTGCACAGTGATTTGCAGCTGATCAATTAAGGCTTTATGGTAAAGAGCACATACCTGACATGGGGAATCACGTTCATCGTCGTCAGTATCGGACTGTGTTGAGTGCTTGCCCATGAAACACATGTGTGCCTCTGTATCATCTTCTTCATCATCAGATAGATTAATCCAGTGGTCATCTTCTGCCATGAGAGCCTTACCTGTTTCCTTTTCTTTAGCTAACAACATCTTGGACTTGTACGACAGGCTTTCGACATTCTTTGGCAAAGTGACCCAAACGACCACAGTTATAACATTTGATCGGCTCGTCTTTGGCTTTCTCATCATGCTTTTTCTCAGTCTTCTTTCCTTCATCAAAGTGTCTCTTCTCTTCATACTTCTCCTTATGAGCATGTCGTTTGAGAGGAGTAGTGGGGTATCTTTGATTATTTGAAGATGACTTTTTGAAGAACTTCTTTTTCTGGAATGCTTGAGTTAAGAACATCACGGCTGTAATGCCCCGAATTTTCGTTGTATAAACTCTTTCATTAAGATTTCTAGCCTTCCTTATCTTTTAAATCCTAGTTATCTCGTGTCTATCCTATTGGTGCGTATCACATGTTTAACCAAGTTCGTGTGTCAAGTACTGAGTTTGGAACAGTGAATCAGTGGATCACGTGAGTTACCTCGCGACTTGCAAGCCACGGCACAAGTCGCACAACCCACTATCCATTTTCCATTTCAGAAACACTGGCGGCTTATGCCGCGACTTAAGGTCGCGACATAACCCGCGAGAGCCCCCCCTGAATGCTCTAATACGGGTTTATTCCTCTTTTTCTCAATTATTTCAAGTGTGGAGCTAGTAGGTGTGATCTTGGTGCGATTTTGGGTGCCCTAGGTGAGTATTCTTCATCTCTCTTCATTTAATCTCATTAAATGTAACCCTAAGATTGTTGTTGGTGTTGCCTAGGTTGGTATAACTCTCGTTGTGAAGTTTCCTTCTCCTCAAAATCCTAGCTCCATCTCCTTAAGCTTTTGAGTTCTAGGGTTTCATATACAACCCTACAAGGTGAGTTCATTCTCTTTTAATAAACTTTATACATATCAAAATGTGGATTTTTAACCTTCTCAACATCTCCATGTTTGATTTATTTGAGTTGGGTGAGTTTTCACTCAAACCTAATTTTGGGAGATTTTGGGGGTTATATGGAAGAGAATGGTTTTAGGGACAAGAGTATACATTTTGATTTAGCTATGCATTTTATACATGAGAAATGTGTTTTATAACCTTATGATTGTTTACATGGAAATCAAGAATTGGGTATTGAAATATGGGTAAATATTTTGGAATGAGTATTTGGGTAACTGGATGCATTATATGTGAAGTATCATTTAGCCCTATGAAATGGAACCTCTTGGAAATGTGGAAGTAATTATTTGGATTTGTAATTTTGTACATTCTGTGGCATTTTAATTGAGGAAATTACTGTCTAGTTTTGTGGACATCGAATGGAATATTTGGTTGCATTTGGGCGTCATGAACCCATATATATATATATATATATATATATATATATATATAAAATCTTGACCCAATGTTGGAACATTAGTTTTCCACATTGAGGCACGTTTAGGCATTGGATGAGGTATAAGCCCTACGTGCTAAGTACGCGATATTGGATGAGGATCTCAACGTAAGGCCCTATATGGTTGAAGTTGACTTTCCGTGGGTGTACGTTTAAAGCTATTGAGCCTGACATCCATTGTGGGTACTTTTATGTGTTTGGTTTTACTGATACGTCAAGTGGCTTACTTTTGTGTTCTGTCACTGTGTTAGTAAGCGGGTCTCCCCCGTTAACCCAAGAGGTACTGTATTATTGAGACTACCTATATGAATTCCTTTGGCTTTTCTTAAATTATTTCAAATGAGAGTATTGACTTTCCAATTACAAATGTTTGATCTCACTAAAGCCTAACACTTTTTCTTGAAATGACATGTATAACAGGTTCTCCTAGCGGTGGTTTTCCTCGGGCTTGAGTGGAGAGGAAATCGAAGGATTATAGCATTTTTGGAAGGATATAGAGACGTGTTTTGGATATAGAATTGGTATGCTTTTGTAGGTGAAATGTCAACACCCGTTTGTAATATGGAACTAGATAGACTAGATTAGTAGGTTCTTGTACTCATTTCCCTTTACTTATTTATTTGTAAACGCCATGCAACTATTTCCCCTTTTGGGATGATTCTTTTTATGTTAGACTCGTTTATTCCGCCTTTGTTTTCAGGTTTAAATTGACCCCTATTTTTAGGGTGTTACAACGACTTCTTTAATCTGAGTGTATTCTGGATCTGAATCACTGTCAGGGTCTTCGGGTTCAGAATCACTTTTCACAGGTTCCTTTTCAGGGGTGCGATTGACAGATCGACCTCTTTTATCTGAGACGAGCGTTAATGGATCAACCAACAGTTTTTCGTCTGCCTTTTGATTTCCCATCAACTCAAGAACTTCCTCTTCGTCCTGTAGAAGCATTTCATATAGTTCAGGCAGAGAAATTTTCTCCGGGCTTTGAGTATGGCGGATATGGGAGACAAACGTCCTCCATTCCGGATGAAGGTTGTTCATGAACTTGATGTTGTTCTCGGTGTTGGTCTTCATGATGTGGCTTTTATGCAGATCGTTCAGAAGTTGGTTGAACCGTTCATATGTTTCCGTGAGCATCTCTCCCTTTCTTGCTTTGAAGCTGTCATATCGGGAAATGCAGCTGGCGATCTTCAGCTGAGTGCTTATTCGGCTACCCATCATCATCTTCTCAATCTGGTCTCACATTCCTTTTGCAGTGGCCTTGTAGCTATCGATGCAGGCATATATGTCGTTAGGAAGGCTTTGTAGAATGTAGGTCTTCACATACTTTTTCGCGTCATGCCGACTCCTTTCTTGAGGGGTAAACTCACTGAGTGATTTTGCGAGTTGGCGGTCTTGTCGACCTTGGGTTTGGTCTCCAAGCAGGACTTTCATCGGCCAGGATTGTGGCCCCTCTTTCAGACATAACATTATCTCGTCATAATCGGGTTTCGCTTCGATAAAATTCATGAATCGATCGTGCCATTGTGGATATTCTCCCCGATAGAGCACCAGAGATTTTTAATCTGAACCAATGGCTAGAGCGTCCCTTGAATTCATCTTTAATGCACTGTAGTGATCGTGAGACAAACTTTTTGAATCAAAATTCTTGTCTCTTTGCTCTGATACCAATTGTAGATCCCAGAACAGTGCGATTTATCAGCAATAATAATCAATGATGAACAATGATTAAACCAAAACAGCTAGTCATATGATTAGATTCAACAATGAAAGGTTTAGGTTTATAGAGAGAATTTCTGATCATAGAATGTAAACCTTAAAGACTAAATTCTAACAATAATCTCTTCTAACCTAAAACTAGGATTAGAAAACATTTAAATACATGCGTATTAGGCCTAATGGGCTTGAGGCCCAATTTACAAACCAACTTTCAAGTAATTACAATTCAACCCCTGAACTTCTATTTAACAAACAAACCGCCCTAACAATAACTTAACAACATACATAAGTTCATACCTTAGATGATCAGATATAGTGAGAGAAAAGTTGTTTGACAAAAAACCAAACCATTAGGTAAATATGTAGACAACTAAAAAATGAAGACCACAAGGTTAAATAAATAAGAGAAATGAATAATTAATTAACATAAATAAGGGAAAATGAATAGTTATCTAACCTAAAGAAAGGAAATTGAATAGTTAAATAACATAAATTTCAATGTGTATGTATAAGTACAAAAATACCAATACATTTAATGAAAATATAACTTACATATGGGGATATAGATTCTAAATTCAATTCTTTTTTTATCTTTATATATACACATATATATATATATATATATATTAAAATGAAATTAAAATTATATGTTATATAATAATTCTATTTTATATGATTGTCATAAGTTAATTCACACACACACACACACACACACATATATATATATATATATATATATATATATGAAATTGGTTTTTTCCAATATGAATAAAATATTATATTAACAAATAAGAATTTTATTATTTAATATTTAAAAATATTCAAAAAACATAAATAAATTACTTTACTAATGAATAAGAGTATTATTATTTAATATTTAGAAATATTAAAAAAAATTAAAGAGAAAATGAAAGGTTTGCTCATTTATTAACATTTTTATTAAAAATTAATTAAAAAATATGAGAAAAAAGATAAATGAGATCCTAGCCTCTAGAAGATGTCACTTCATCAAGCATGAGTTTTACTTTAATATAGATAGATAGATAGATAGATAGATAGATAGATAGAGGGTGTGGTTCAAATGCAACTCATTTACATTGTGCAACCCCTCTATCCACCACATATTTTATGTAATTAAAAAAAAGGAAAAAATAAATTTTGTGGTGGATAAAGGGGTTGCATGGGTTGCACCATGTAGAGGAGTTGCATAATAACCTACCTCTAGATATAGATAGATCGATATATATTTTAATATGTTTTTTAAGTGTTTAAAATTTCTAAATTTAATTATTTTTTTATCTTTATATACACACATTTATTAAAATGAAATTAAAATTATATATATGAATATGTTTTTTCCAATATGAATAAAATATTATATTAATAAATATGAGTGTTATTATTAGAAATTTAAAAATATTCAAAAAACATAAATACAATATTTTATTAATGAAGAAGAGTATTATTATTTAACTAGTTATGTACCCGCACAATACAACGGGATGTTAATGTTTTTATAAATTGATAGTGGAAAATTGATGCAACTATTCACACATTATGAAACATATATATACATTAACATTAATATTCAAAATGTTGGTCTCCGAAAAAAAATCACATGAAATAGTACATGATGCACAAGTTCTCAAAGTTATCACAATTTCATAGGTTCTCAAAAGAAGACCCCCTAAATTGATAAATACCTAAATATGTATTCGTAACATATTCACTTAAAACACAGTCACAAAACACAACATAAGATACTGTAAAATAAAGTTCAAATTGAAAATATTCATATAAATTCTTTTGAATCCATTTCAAACTTATGAAGCACATGACTTTTATCTGCTTAAAAAATATCTTAAATCAACACTTCAGCCATAAATGGTACGATCAATGAGCTTGATCCTTAAAAGAGAACTCTCGAGATTAACCCTGCCCTAGAGAATTATAGTTCAAATGACTTACAACAATTCTATGCTTCATTTCATTTCAAAAACTATGACAGGTTTATATTTGGTACCGCTCAACACCAACTCTATGTTCTCGCGACAAAAATTACAATCCAACCTTCTTCTCCACTTTCTGAATTTGGTAAAGGAAGATTCATGTCATCCGTGTCACCAAAAATCCACTGATTTGAACATACATGTAAAAATTAAATACCCTTTGAATTTTGAAGTCAACTATATTCCTTTCTACATCCAAAATTATGAAAGAAAAGAGTACCATGACATGAGCGGCAATCCTAACACAATATACTCGAAGCCCTGTATAGAACTTGGAGGATCCCCCGACCTTGAGCGTTTTCATTGCACAATCTAAATATCCCGTGTAAGGGTATTTCCCCTCCACATCAGAGCTTTCACATAACCAAAAGCCAAACGGTACGTTGTAGCAAAGAACTCCGATACAAAACGCGGACCTACTATGGACTTTTTCTAGAATACCAAAGGCCTAATCTAGGCATTTTTGTTATAAGAAAATGTTGTTTTAGCCGGTTGACTTTAAATGTCTTAAAATGTATGCCAATTTCTGTGCTATGAGGAACTGCATTCATTTTCCCTTCAACCTTTTTGAACTAATATACATATATGTCATGGCCTTTAAATAACATAAGATGTCAAAAAAACCAATTACAACAAACAATTCAAAACAAATTGTTAAATTTTGCTTCTAAATATAAAATATCAAGCAATCCAAAACAAATTCATAGTTTTGTAGTATATAAACACAAAGTTTCACTACACATAATATATATAATAAATTTAAAATGCAAATCAATGCTTATTTCAGTTTTAAAACTGATAAAATGCTCCAATAACTAAGAGCATCTCCAATGGTAGGTTCTTAAACTTGGTAGATCGATTCATAAACGTTTACACTATCAAGAAGAAGTGATGCATGCCAAAGTAGGAAGGGAAAGATTCATAAACGTTAACGTTTTCATGAAAATAATTAGAAAGTAATTAGAATTTAGATCATGCACCGATTCATGATTGTGGTAAAAGTTTTATAAAATATATAGTAAAGAGCTATAATGTGATTGAGTCAAACTTGTAAACTTAGTTCATGACCAGATATGTCAAAACAAACTCAAATATATAAATTAACAGGTGAGGCGATCTGGTTTGCAACCACTCTTTCGAACCATGACACGTAAGCTTGACAACTCTGTAATCATCAGTCTTGGGATCAAACCAAACCCAAATCGGATATTAATAATATCAATATCAACGCAGAGAGGGATAGCACATGGCAGGAGGGTTAAGAGGGCCGAGGAAGAAGGGTTCTAAATCAAAAAGAACAATTCATCTTCTCGAGAACAAAAACTTAATAAACCATTAACATAACCAATAAAACTGAAGAAAGTAGGTGATTTAATTTGGAGATCTTAATTTGCTATCTAAATCTGAGAACTCAAGTAAAGTCATCTTTGCTAAACCATATGTTGAGCATTCTGTTGAAAATGTTGAAGATAAACAAAGAACAAACATGGGTTCTTTGGTTAAATCACTTATGAATGGAAATGAGGTGGGGGTTGTTGAAGTAAAATACATTGAATATGAGAAATTGTATGATCTAGAAGATGTTTAAGTAGAATACATTCAATCACCTGAAGGTTTATGTGTGCATGTATAGAGAGGGACAGGGGGAGGGTGGAGAGGTTTTAAGAGGTTTTAGAATGATATACCATATAGACGTTAATTGTTGGATGTTGCCCAAGAACATTCGAAGGTTGATAAGCACTACAATTACAGTTGCTCCCAACCACCTACTATAGAGGAGATTCACAAAAACCAAATCAAACAAACCCGACTTCTTATGGTTGTATGGAAAGATAAAACATTTTCTTTAGTTGGTTGCGGAACAAAGTAAAAAAGAGAGAATAAACATGAAGTATGAAGTAGAAAGAGAACTATTACCTTGAATCGGTACAAGAGCGTCAAAAAAGAATAAACACACAAAATCCCAAAAATGCAAAGTTCATATAGAAGCTTACCTTGAATCGCGAATGAACCACTGAGAATAAAGTTTAGACAATAAATTGAAGAACCTGATCAACATTAAGGCATGAACTAACATATAAGTAACTTTGAGTGAATAAAATGAGACAAATACAAACTTAAGCAAATATAGAGACCATTAGGATCGAATCGATAAAAACAATCAAACCCTGCTTTCTATTGTTTGAAATCATTAGAATAAATAAGAAAAAACAAATACAGAGTATTATTATTTAATATTTAGATATATTAAAATAATTAAAGAGAAAATGAAAGGTTGCTCATTTATTAGCATTTTTTATTAAAAAATAATTCAAAAACATGAGAAAAAAAGATAATAGTGAATCAAGCATTCTCAAAAGGCCACATCATCTCTCCATGGTTTTGCTTTTAATATATGTACTAGTGTTTGATATCGCGCGTTGCGCGATGATCAAAATAAATGTTAACAAAAATGTAAAAATCATTTTCATTGACGATATATATAGTGTTTGGTACTCTGTGAAGGTAAAACTTCACATGTTTTTCCTATGAAGGTTCGAAGTTTTTTTCTAACTTCTCAATGTTTTGCTATGAAGTTTCAGTGTTGTTTTGTGGTTTTAACGGTCTCACGAAAAAATCATGGTCTCCCATTATCCCAAGTCTATATAATTTTGTACATAAGAGAGGTCTTGAAGAGATAATGTAGTATATTTTAATACGTATAATCTCTTATCATTTTTCTGAAATTTTTGACTTTTTAAAATGTTGAATATGTTAAAAGACTTCTCTATGTTCATATGTAGCTTAAATTTTCAGTAAAAGTGAGGGACTTTTTAGTAATTTGACATATCTATTTCAATTTATGTTATTAACCATTTCTAAATATATAATAGGTGCAAGTCCATGTACAATACTTTATTTTAAATAAATATTGGTTTTGAGCCTATTCAATTAATAGAGTTATGAAATATGTTGAATGTGTGATGAAAATTATTAATAACAAATATAGTTTAAATATTTTTATATAACATTTATTGACGTCGTTTAAAATAAATTGATACAAAAAATAACATAAAAATAAAAAATAAGTCAAAATGCTCCAACAAAGTGAAAGATTTAGAATAAACAAAACTCTAACACCACAATAACTAAAAATAAAGTTATAAATATATAAACTTATAATAAATAGAAACAATAAATAAACAAAATATATCAGTTATTACTTAATAAAATTATATTATCAAATATTTATGCTATTATTATTATTATTATTATTATTATTATTATTATTATTATTATTATTATTATTATTCAAATATGTAGTTTAAATAACCTTCATATTTAAAAACCAACTATTATAATATTTTTAAAAATTATAAGCGTCTTTAAAAAAAATACAATAATACATGATTAAATGTAATATAAAAAGTGTTTATATTTATCATAAATATTATCTTCTTATATAAAAAAGATATAGAAGTATTTAAAATCTAATTCAAAAAAAAATATCAAGGGTCCAACTCCTTTTTCATTTAGTCGTTGAGTTATTTTCTTCCAATATTTTTTCTTTTTAAATAGTATTTTTTTGATTTTTTTTTTTTGCAATCTAGGTCAAAGTTTGGATCGAGGCAAATGTCACTTAACACGATTAAATAGCATTGTCAAACACCTTCAGTTTTTTACTTTTCTTGTGTGGAGGAGATGTACCAATTTCATTTTTTAAATTGATAATCTTCGATAACATTGTTGACAATGATATAAATCTCATTAAATTGTAGCAAAATATCATTGTTGGAACTCTTAAATTGTATGAAGCAAAAAAGTAAATTCGTAAATGAAAATTGGTCTAGTTTTAAATATGATTCAATCATTGAAGGTCAAGAAAATAAACTTTGGATAGTATTAGTAGATTTACATTCACATAAAACTTTAATTTCTCAAATGTAACACTAAAAATCTATTAGTATATACATCAAACAATAAGTGAATATAAAAATATAGATTTGCAACCCGTTTGCGAGTAACAAAGTTATATTTGAATAAACAATATACAATTTTAGTATTGCATGTTATGTTCGAAAGAAAAAAATATAGAAATAAGAATAAAGATAATAATACCTCATGAAATTCTAAAATAGACAAAAGTAATAATAGATTGAAATTGAAGAAGTAGTTGAATGAAAGACTTACATTTAGTAACGTATATGTGTAACATGGTGATGAGACTTTGATGCTCTTTCGGATATTTGACGATCTTTAGAACTTGTTTCTACTTGTGTCACTTACTACAAAAAAACACAAAATAAACATCATATGAAATCAACACAATGGCAAACAAAAGTCTACAGGCTAGATCGATCTTTTAGTAAGAGAAAATGTGTTAGAAGGAAATAATGGGAGTTAGGTTGTTGTATGACAATGAAGTGAAAAAAAAACATGTGTGTTTAAATAAGAGGAAATGGATGGTTAATTAAAATAAATGTAGGAAAATGAATGGTTAACAACATAAAAAAGTGAAAATAAATTATTAATTAACATAAATTGCAATAAAAATTTGATTAATATAAGATGGATGGTTTGATACTAAAAGTTAATCAAAGTGGTGCCAAAATTACCAAAGTAACCTCCTTGAAATATAAAATGCATTTTTTATAGAGGGGCATTGAAGTCTTTAATGTATTTAATATATTTAATATTTTAAATATTTAAAAAAACTACATAATTTCTATCTAAGAATCCTAAATGAATGCATATAAGAAGTTGGATAGTTTGAAGGTTAAAGTTAATTAAATAGGAAGTAAAATTACCAAATGATCCTTCTTATAATGAAGTACACAATTTTCATTTAAGGGTAGAAAAGTCTTTAATTTATTTGTATTTAAAAAAAATTCAAAACAATGAGAAAATTCATTTAGGTGAATACTACTCTAACATTGTGCCACATCATCATTTGTAGGTTTTCCTTTTATATATATATAGATAGATTAATAAAAATCAATCTGAGGATGAGTCACCTAGCTTAACTAGGCTTCGAACCTTTTAAAAATCGTATGTTTCTTTGTTTCATTTGCTTAAAAAATAGACACAGAGGACATCAAAAACCCTAGGAACGACCCTGCCTCCTCGGTGTTACCACCGCTCGTTTGTTTCCTTGGCACGGATTCTGGAACTCGTGAATTATCGTCATTCCCATCTTCGTTAGCTGTTTCCTCCTCAACACTTGTGTTTCGGCTCTCTGACACTACCTTTTGCGGTTCCTCGCTCATGCCAGACTGCTTCAATAAATCATCGATCATCGGTCTTCTACTCTGCAGACCCTCCACAACTTGTTGCAAACTGTTGGTCTCATCTCTTGTGAAAACTAAATGCCCAACTTCATATCCACTGAAAATTACAAGTCCAGACACCCATACAATTTTCAGGAAAATCTAAATGCATGCATGACATAAGAACAGAAGAAAACTGATCGATTTCCGAATATCTAGACACTCAAAAGTCTAACCCTATATCAAACCAACAACAAAGCAGCTTCAGTTCATCAAATGCACAACGTACTTCACGTAAAAGTGTTGCATCTTCACCGGCACATGTTTTCGCATTTTCAAGAGCAGTAGCTAAGGCATGTACGATTTTATCCAACTCTTTCTGGTAAGAAAATAAAACGTCACAAGGCAATCAAAATTTACACTGACAATGATAAAACTAATTAACAACTTGTTATTACCTTTATCATAGTTGCATCAGAAAACGAGCTCTGTATCTCTCCCGTCTCCCCGTTTATAACTTCAGATATGATATCCATAACTTCCCAATTCATTAGCGGTTCCCCCTTGCATATTCACATTGAAGTTAGCATCTGGTGAAGCGTTCGAAGATGATACCTCAATGCCAACTTTGTTAGAAGTCCAACCACTATGTGTGTTTTTGTTTGGGAACAATATGCTCATTATCTCCTCCCTAGATCTCGAAAGGTCCACAAACAGCGCACAAGGCGCATGGAGTCTTGGGATCCCATTGTCCATACTTACAATCAAGAGAGGATCGTCTACGTTTATAAACGCATCTGCAACTACATCTGCAATTAAATACAGATAATGACCCTTCTTTCTCCTTATAAGATCGTTCAGAAACTCCTTTGGAAGCAAATAACCAATAGTGTTCCTCCCAAACAGCAAATCAAGCAGTACTTGAGAACAATCTGGTACTTTCAAGCAAATCAAACACAGTATCATAACCAGCTTCAACACCAAAACTGGATGGTAAAATTTAGGATTTATGTCTGATTTTTGAATCCATGCTACGGTATCCACTTGATTGTAAAGAATTTCATGGACAATTCCAACAAAAAAGCTTAAGTCAGGCTCTGAAAAGTTGTACTTGGAGTAGAAGGCAAGTGAAGATGGGTAAACCATTCCACAAAAGATCTTGTAGTGAAAAAGATTCACTATGAGAAAGATGCCATGAAAAAAGACGATCCAAAAGATACACAAAACTGTGAGGTGATATGTACCCAGGAAGCCTCCAGTTGGCTCTAAAAGTATCTTGCAAAGCATTCTGGAGTGCAACATAAACATCTTTCGAGCAACCATTCCAAAAATTCTCAACAAATGACTTCCAAAACGGATTCCATTGAAGGCCCGTAAGAATCTTGTCATAAAGCGATAAAGGTTTTCTGGAACCAAGACATGTCATCATCACCCTTCCGCTCGTCCAGTAGGTGATGTTACCCTTGACGTTAAAGTTTATAATTTCTTCCTGCAAGTTGACTGAAAGATCAGTCTCCTTTAATGAAACAAAATCCCCAGAAATTGAAAACCTCCAGTCTAATGGAAACGCCAGATCTAAATAAGTTCGTGTCATTCCTAGAAAATTTTCCAGCGTCTTCCTATTACTATATGTGAGATTGAGATGACAGCAGTCCAGAAGAAATTTGGACACCTCAAAAATGTAAAGAAGACATGTACTTTTGCGAAATGCAGATCCCTGAGACATGAACTTGTTGAGCGCTTCAAGAGTTTCGAGTACCTTAATACCTACAGAAACCAATTCCAACTGCCAATATAACCGAATAGCAACCACCAACTGCCTGCTATCAAAAGTCAGCCGCTTCCCGTCCACATGAAGATCCTTGTGACCAATTCTTGTTGTTGTAGTGAATAAACAATTTAAAAGATATAAATAACTATTTTAAATTATTAAAAAAATCGACCTAAGCATTTCTTATATATTATAATAAACAACTTCATAATCATAATCACTTGAATTCAATAACATCAACAAGAATTTAAGCATGTTTGCACTTTTTTTTTTTGGCCAGCAACTGAGAAGTTCAAGTCCAAAGTTTGTTACCACTAACTTGTTCAACACTTTCAACCAAAGGATTTTGGTCGAGCAGGTGAAGCTTAATACAATCACAATCTTTTGTCCAACAATTGTGTATTGTTCAGAGGTTTATGGACCCAACAGTACCTTTTACATAACCAAAAATAAAATCCCTCAACAGATCTCTCGACTCCCCGGATTCTTTTTTGTTCAACAGAGATCTCAACCTCTGGCCTCTGTTTTTTTCTTTCTTTTTGGTTCGACAGAATGCAAAATCGCTGGAGGATAGGCTGGAAGACTTGAAAATCGAAAGACGACCGACTATGGCAAGGAGGAAGATGACGACGGTTGTCTCATTCATAAAGTATTTGGAAACAAAATGAATGAAAATCAAAAGAAGACGACGATGTGGTTCAGTATGCCTCTGTGGAAGATGATGACCGATGATGGCAAGGGCAGAGGAGAGGAGGCGCCAGAAGGATGGAAGGAGTGCAGATTTTGATGCATATCGTCTCTTGGGTTGAGGATGGAAAGAATGGAGGCAGGTTGAAGAAGAGAGGTTGGAGGGTAGTTTGGGGAATTAATGGGAAATTAAATGGTTGAGTCTAGAGAAGTAAGATTTACACCCCAACCGAACGGCTAATTACGGTTGAGCGAATAAGCTATATAGGCTATACAATCCATTAAGCCACAACCGAACAGCCCCTTAGTTTCTGAACAAACCTAGATCCAACTTCAGAATCAAAACTAAATCATAAATCAAAACCATAAATCAGTAAATAAATTTAAACCGTAAAACAAAACCCAAAACCAAAACTTAAATCAAAACCTTAACCAAAAAGTAAATCAAAACCCAGAAGATGGAGATGGAGGTTTTTTAATTTTTGAAGGACATTGTATACTCAAATGATGGAGATGGTTAAGAAACAAAGACTGCAGAAAATGAAGAACTGAATGCTTTATTAAGAGATGGAGATAATTTCTTACTCTTTTTTTCACATTCATACTCATTTATAATATGCATTGGATGGACAAAGTGGGTAGGGGCAATGGGTGGCGTGTGATCAGAATTTGGTTGGGTGTTTTTGGGGTTGGTTGGAGAGGTCGTAGTTGGAGCCGGTAGGGCGTGGCTAACACAGTCTTTATTTCTCACCACACAATTTGTGGGAGAGGGAGATATCTTATTTTTATAAAGTATGATTACAACAGGAGTTAGGGGCCGTTTACCAAACGCTTACTTGGATAAGTGCTTACTAAGTCATATTATCTTATGGATGAAGATGACAATGACCAAAAATCTTACCCGGTAAGAGCTAAGGCAAAGACCAAGAGTCTTACCCTGGTAAGTGATGGCGAAGACTCTTACCACGGTTAGCACTTACCGGGAAAATTATTGCATATGATACCGTTTTGGTGGACTAAAATCTTACCCGGTAAGTAAGTGATAGTGTTAAATTTTACCGTAAGCGCTTATCAGGAAAATTGTTGCATACGATACCGTTTTGATGGACTAAAATCTTACCCTATAAGTAAGTGATAGTGTTAAATTTTATTGGTAAGCGCTAAATAAATAAGTGCCTAGGACTAGGACATATTGAATAAATAAGGACTAGGACTCTAGGTAGTAGTGCCTTTAGTGCTAATAGCTTCGTTCTCTATGTTCGATTGAAAATTGAAATGTTTTTCTTTTGTTTTGTACATGATTCGGAAGAATTGCCCGATTGGTTGCGAGAGTTTCTTTACTGCCGATTACATGGTACTCTCTCAATTCTATCACTGGAATTTGTGATTTGTTTCAATTATTTCGTGTTCTTCAATCCATCTCTATTTGATTGATGGATCGATAAATTATCATATATAACACGCTATGGATCATCGTCGTTTTTGCTACTACTGGTTGCGATCTGATTTGATTTGAGTTCTGGATTTGTATGATGCAGATATAATATCGTATGATATAGATGCTCGATGGATGTAATTTGTTTACTTCTCTACTGGTTGCGATCTGATTTAATTCGAGTTGCAGATTTGTATGATGTAGATAAAATATCGTATGATATAGATGCTTGATGGATGTCATTTGTTTACATCTATACTATATTATAAAGATGATATAAAAAACTCTTAAAAACAACTGTTAAAGCTTAATGTACCGTTATTTAATGCTAATTACTTAAAACTTAAATAAAGAATGAAAACTAAATCTCTTACTATTTAATCATTATCTCTAACATTTTATTCCAAAAAATTCAAATTTTAAATATAAAATATTAACTAACTGATAAACATAATCAAAACGGGATAAACATCTAATTTAAAATATATAAGATAATCATTTAATTATAACAAAATACTTATTTTTTTATATATAAAACATTTTAATCATTATCTCTAACAATTTTAACTCTCTAAAATCACTCATCATTTCAACTTCTCAAAAATTCAAATTTTAAATATAGAATTTAACTAACTGATAAACATAATTAAAACGAGATAAATATCTTAATTTAAATATAAATAAATTTAAAATATACAAGATAATCATTTAATTCTATCTACATTTATATCTATACTATATTATAAAGATGACATAAAAAACTCTTTTAAAACTTAAATAAAAAATGAAAACTAAATCTCTTACTATTTAATCATTATCTCTAACAATTTTAACTCCCTAAAATCACTCATCATTTCAACTTCCTAAAAAATCAAAATTTAAATATAGAATATTAACTAACTGATAAACATAATCAAAACGGGATAAACATCTAATTTAAAATATATAAGATAATCATTTAATTCTAACAAAATACTTATTTTTTTATATATAAAACATTATATTATTAAACCTAAATTAAACAAATTTATAAAAAAAACGTTATCACTTTCTCAAAACCATCCAAAGTCGTACTGTAAATCGACAAAAAAACAAAAAATAAAAGAAAACATTAAAATCGTGATGTATCTCGCTGCATTGCGCGAGTATGCTTCTAGTCTCTTATTAATCAACCAGTTTCTGCTCATAGTTGCGGATTGTGAAGATTGCATCTCCTGATATTCACTAATAAAGTCATCTTATATACTCTTACTGTTGCTTTTTGTGCTTCCTTTTCTTCTTGACACTTATTTTCAGTCATCTTTTACAAGTTTTTATTTGATCTTGCTTACTAAACGCCTATCAAATCAATTTTGATTGTTTTTAATTGCTTGTCTTTGAGACTTCAAAAACACTTCGTGATACCTACTTATTCTATGTCATTCTATCCATTTCTCCACATTTGAGATTTGCATATTCTTGATCATAACCAAATAATTATTCTTTAATGTGTGTGGTATGATTTTTACACAAACAAGTTGATGTATGTCTGGAGTAAAACAAATTCAAACTTCTATTCTTTCTCAACTAATTCTTGGTTTCTAATGAGGCTTTGATTTGAGGTATATTTTATCCTTGGCTTTACTGTGTTCAGGATCATAAGGACCTTGTGTAGCTAGCTTTTCGCTGTTGGTTTCAGATAGTTATTAGTTTAGTAGTTCTTATGAATGGAAGTTCCTTAATTAGTTTTTATGAATCCAGCACCAACTCTAGAAAGACGAAAGCCATGGCACACACCATAAGTCTTTCATAACGTATTTCCACAAGTCATGATTTTCATTTGATAAATGGATCACAGGTTTGATCCGTTTTTTTTTTCAAAATTGGTATGGTATCAAATCCACATCATTATTCAACACAAGAAATGTTCGTAAAACTTGTTGTTTAACGAGTGGTTTTCTTTATTATGCAGGTTTTGGTTCAAGGTCTTTTGAAAAAGTGGATTATCCCATATGTAGAGAGCATTCAACTAATTAGGAACCTCAGTTGAAGATTTATGTTGTCCTCCAAGACCTTTTTGCAAGGTCAGACTTTTCAGTGAATCCCTTGACCTCTTATCATAATTTTTTCATGATTATGTATTTTGTTGCAGAGAATGGAGGCAGGTTGAAGAAGAGAGGTTGGAGGGTAGTTTGGGGAATTAATGGGAAATTAAATGGCTGAGTCTAGAGGAGTAAGATTTACAAGCTGAGCGGTTAAGTTATGGGCTGACCGAATAAGCCCCAACTAAACGGCTAATTATGGCTAGCGAATAAGCTATATAGGCTATACAACCCATTAAACCACAACCGAATAGCCCCTTAGTTTCTGAACAAACCTAGATCCAACTTCAGAATCAAAACCATAAATCAGTAAATAAATTTAAACCGTAAAACAAAACCCAAATCCAAAACTTAAATCAAAACCTTAACCAAAAAGTAAATCAAAACCTAGAAGATGGAGATGGAGGTTTTTAAAATTTTGAAGGACATTAAAGGTATAGTATACTCAAATGATGGAGATGGTTAAGAAACAGAGACTGCAGAAAATGAAGAACTGAATGCTTTATTAAGAGATGGAGATAATTTCTAACTCTTTTTTTCACATTCATACTCATAATCAATATAATATAATGGTATTTCACATTCATATTCATAATCAATGTGAAATGCACTCAAATTGGTGTTGAATCCACAAGGAAATCTGAACACACTTCTTCTCCAACCGAACCAAAATTTGTAAAGAAACACAAATAAAAAACAAAAAGCAATGCAAAATCCAAAATCAAAATATAACCAGATTCAAAATCAAAACCCAAATCAAAGCCATAAATCAATCCAAAATGAAACCCTAAAAGTAAAAGCTAAATTAAACCCATATATCAAAACTCAAATCATCGAAGTCAAGGAACACATGTGGCTGCAGAAGATGACCAGATATTCGAACCTAGATGGCTGAAGAAGGTGGAAGCCGGGGACGATGGTGGGGCGACTGGAGCTAGATCCATCAGATGAAGCAGACATCATCAACGAAGCGGAACCATCGTGGGAATTTTTGCCAAAGTTTTCAATCACAACCATGACGTTCGAAAGGCGGTAGAAGATGTAAGCCTGTAAATGCCTGACGGGAGTCGAGACCGTCAAATAATAAGTTTTTATAATTTCCAACTGTCCCAAATCACAATAAAGATTGTAATAGTGGTAAGTCGGGTCGAATCCACAGGGATTGATCGTGACTACTATTCAACTTCTATACTTTCAATAAGAGGTGGGGGTTGGATTTGATTTACTAAACTAAACATTAAAAAAACTAATTAAAAATGATAAAGAGAAAACCCAACATTCGTTCGACTTCGATTAAGACGGTAGCACCTATCATTGATTCCAAAAACGTACACACAAAGAACGAACCCAAGTTGGCTATAGTTATCAATAAGCTCTGATAACCTCGATTTTTCCTTATAGAATCATTGATTAAAATAAGCTCTTTAACCAACTCTTAACCCCAATTGAACAAGCTCTAAACCTCCTAGGTGTGATTAGCATTAACGAGTTAGAAAAATCACCAACTCAAAGCAATAAGCACACAAGTTTGGCTTATTAGAGCTTCAATTGCAAGAATTCATGAAATCGAATTGAAAACCTTATTGATACCAAACGATTTCATTCGTTACTTTATCAAAATCCCTAGACGATTACGTATCTAGGTTTTGATTAACAAGCATTCATAATAAATTCAATCAACTGATCAGATTAACTAAAAATCCAAATGAAATTGACATTGAAAATAGAATTCAAGCAAATAGGTTTATACCAAACGATTACAATGGAATCTCAAGTTCTCAAACCATCATAATCAAAGCAAACAAATGTTGGAATAAAAAGAAAAATGTAAGTTACCAAACTACAAAATCTAAGAATTGTTACCTAAAACCAAGTAGAAATTGGATGAAGTTTATGCCTCCAAAATCGATTATTCCTTCTGATTTTTCTTCCAATCGTCTCCTTCTCCTTCCAATGACAGTTTCCAACGCTTTTATATTTCCTACATCAAAATCGCTCGAAAAGGAGGTGAAAGCCCACGTTCTGGGCCAGGCGCGGCTGCTGGCGCGACTCGAGGCGTACCGAGATTCGCGCAGAGGTCTGACTTTGGTCTCGAAACAGCGTTTAGCGCTGCTCCTGGCGCGGCTCCAGGCGCGCGGAGATCAGCGCGCTTCTCTGCCAATCGATCGATTGATTTTTCTTCTCACGTCTGATTGTAATAGGAGTCCATCTTCTTGGGCCTTTTTTTTCTTGACTTTTGGGCCTGATTCACATAATAAGAAGAAAGGTTTAAGTGGTCCATTTTAGGAATAAAATGATTAAAAGAATTGGGTTTTTAATTCCCAATTGTAGACAAAAATTTCATCTATCAAAATATCCCCACACTTCGAACTTTGACCGTCCTCGGACAAACACTAAGGGGGTGTTTGGTTTGCGGAATTGGATGGAATTCAATGGAATTGGAATGTCCAAATCCATTGACCAAATTCCCAAGTCTTGTTTGATTCATATAATTAAAACTAAGGAATCCTGCGGATTCCATCAAATTCCTTCAAACACGGATTTCACAATTCCACGGGGTATCCTATGGAATTCATTTTCTTTCCAACAGATTCCAATTCCATCCAACCAAACGCGACCAAAATGCGTGGTCAAATTCCATCAAATTCCAATTCCAATTCATTCAAAGTCAAATTCCTTGATGAATTCCAATTCCATCGAATTCCATTCCACGAACCAAACGCCACCTAAGGTTTTAGCACGATGTAACATCACAAGTCGAATTTTAAGGATTTAGAAAATAGACATAGCATTACATGAGGGTGTAGCTTAACCGGTATAGCCATAATTAACACACAAGACAACTCAAAGATGAATACATGCTAATTCCACAAACACCTCACAAAAGATATAAACCAATTCTAATCGTTCATTCGCACAAAGGTGTGAGTGTTTTCACTCAAAGCATCAATTCACATGAAAATGCACTACCATAGGCTTGCATCAAGTCTCAATTCTCCATTGCTAACGGTAAAAACTAAGCGTGAATCAAAAGGACTTTAGTTATGGGTTGTAACTTAGCTTAGGGTCAAGGTGGGAAAATATTTTGTTAAGCGACTAAAATTGGACTTCGGTAAAGAAACCATAAATCAAATTGTCTACTCCCACATCTTGCACGCCCAAACAATTATAAATCTTTCATTTTTCAAGCTCTTATTTTACTCAGCACTTTATGGAGAAGATTGTATTTCTACTAAAAAATGGTCTCCATTTATTCACTTTTTTTTTTCTTTTTTTCTCTATTTTTTCATATATATATATATATATATAATTTTTTTTCCCGAACCTCTACCGATCATTATATAAGCATTTTGGATCATGTAGAGTGTCTATAATTATTATACCAAGGAGTCTTACTAAAGCCTATAGTTTCATTCCCAAAGTCCGGTAAGTGAAGTGTTTGGCTAAAGGATTAAGTTGTGGTGTAATGACAAAAATGGTAATTAGGCTCAAAGGGGTGATCAAAACGGAACACATGTTTAAAGGCTGACTTTTAGGCTAAATGGTTTAAAATAGCAACAAAGATGGCCTTTTTCATTTTCACACTAGCATTACCTAAATGTAATCTCGAAGAGACAAAATGCAAGTTCTAGAATGACATAGACATGGAAGATGCAATGCACACGTAAATGAAATAAGACTGAATACAATGTTCAATCATGGCTCAAAAGCTCACAGGTCCATTTTTGTCCATAAAATTAGCAAGATTCACAAAGGTTATCTCAAATGTGTTAATCACGACTACACAAGCAAACCACACAATCATTCATGCTATGACATTATAAGTAAAAAAAAACTTATCAACTCATGCAATTTACGTAATAATCGCCCAAAAACAAGTCAAAATTCGAAAAAAATTAGCCCTTAATCATGCAATATCCCCACACTTGTTCCATCCCCACACTTAAATCATATATTGTCCTCAATATATGCATGTTTTTGGAATAGTCTAAAAACAATAAAGCACAAAAGGAACAAGAAATCTCCCCTGATTTGATGACGTATGCCCAATACATGATCCAAGCTTGTGGTGAGAGCCTCTTTGCACGCGGGGGGGGGGGGGGGGTAAAAATCCGACTTCAAGGAAGGTCAAACCTGGAAACAAAACCCATCAACTTAAAAGACAACTAAAAATGCATAAAAGTAAACTAGAAAGGAAATAAAGCAATAAAATTGGAAATGCCCCATACATGCATTTTCACGCGATGTCGGGGTGCCTTGAAATATGTCTGGATTTCAAGCGTAGGTCCTTTGCTCGCTAATATAATTAGACGTTTCAGCTCCGCAAAGGTATCTTCATCCAGGTTCCCTTCTCATCGTCTACCTTCGGTGTTTCTAGTATGGTGAAAGTTCTCTCAGTGTCTACAAATTCCTCCTCCTTTATGAGATCAACCAACGGTGTAAGAAAAGGAGGGGGTACCACCACCGGTTCCAACATGTTCACATCTTCTCCCTTTTTGTCGACAACTCGTGAAGTAGATAGGTTTGTGTCTTCTTCTTCATCTTCTTCCTCTAGGGAGATTTCTGGCCTCTTCTTATTAATTGATCCCAACCTTTCTTCCAATTGAGCTTCCAACCGACGTATTGCAGACTCGTTCCGGCTAATATGGTTTTCCAAGTTCTGAAGGCTTGCCCTTGCCTCCTCTTGAAATTCCAATGTACTAAGTGCTAATGATTTAACAATTTCTTCAAGAGACATACCTGAATCCCCATAATAGTTTTGTGTGGCTGGTGGTGTTGATTCATAGCTAGGATAAGAAGGGTCGTACCGGTTGTAGTCATACTCGTTTAAGTATGGACGGGGTTGCCATCCTCGAGTGTAGGTGCTAGAGTATAACTCGGACGGGCCATGATATTGGCTTGAAAATGCTCCATAAGAGTAGGTTTGTTCAGTGTGATATCGTCATGTGGGGTACCGGTTGGTTGAAAAATCATTTTTAGCGTACGCCCCACATCTTCTCACCCGTTGTGGCTCTTTACAAACCAACTGTATCACAAGAGATGTTAGATTTGAAAGTTGAGTCTCAAGGGAAGAGATATTTACCTCGTTTAAGTCTCGTGCGTTGGTGGTATATCGTGACCCATAGTGATATGTATAATCCGCCATGAAAGATCAAAAACACTTAAAAGACTATCGACGTTAGGTACACGATTAATTTAGATAAACAATAAAATTATAAGACAAAATTAAATAAAAGAAAAAAAAACAAAGTACTAAAGCTAAATAACGATCACCGAAACCAATCCCCGGCAACGGCGCCAAAAATTTGACGGGAGTCGTCAAATAATAAGTATTTATAATTTCCAACTGTCCCAAATCACAATAAAGATTGTAATAGTGGTAAGTCGGGTCGAATCCACAGGGATTGGTCGTGACTACTATTCAACTTCTATACTTTCAATACAAGGGGGGGGGGGGTTGGATTTGATTGACTAAACTAAACATTAAAAAAAAACTAATTAAAATGATAAAGAGAAAACCCAACATTCGTTCGATTTCGATTAAGACAGTAGCACCTATCATTGATTCCAAAAACGTACACACAAAGAACGAACCCAAGTTGGCTATAGTTATCAATAAGCTTTGATAACCTCGATTTTTTCTTAGAGAATCATTGATTAAAATAAGCTCTTTAACCAACTCTTAACCCCAAATGAGAAATTGAACAAGCTCTCAATCTCCGATGTGTGATTAGCATTAACGAGTTAGAAAAATCACCAACTCGAAGCAATAAGCACACAAGCTCGGCTTATTAGAGCTTCGATTGCAAGAATTCATGAAATCGAATTGAAAACCTTATTGAGACCAAACGATTTCATTCGTTACTTTATCAAAATCCCTAGACGATTACGTATCTAGGTTTTGATTAACAAACATTCATAAGAAATTTAATCAACTGATCAGATTAACTAAAAATTCGAATGAAATTGACATTGAAAATAGAATTCAAGCAAGTAGGTTTATCCCAAACGATTACAATGGAATCTCAAGGTCTCAAACCATCATAATCAAAGCAAACAAATGTTGGAATAAAAAGAAAAACCTAAGTTACCAAATTACAAAATCTAAGAATTGTTACCTAAAACCAAGTAGAAATTGGATGAAGTTTATGCCTCCAAAATCGATTCTTCCTTCTGATTTTTCTTCCAATCGTCTCCTTCTCCTTCCAATGTCAGTTTCCAACGCCTTTTATATTTCCTACATCAAAATCGCTGGAAAAGGAGGTGAAGCCCACGTTCTGGGCCAGGCGCGGCTGCTGGCGCGGCTCGGGGCGCGCCGAGATTCGCACAGAGGTCTGACCCCTACAAGAAAGAAGAACTTTAGAGAAGGTTTTCTTTTGTACTTAAAAGTCTAGAAAGCTTCTCGAAAGCTTTTAGAGAAGGTTTTCACTTCCGTTAAAAAGCTTCACTACATAACGGTAGCTAAAAGTTTTAGATAGGGTTTTCGAATGGTATATTTATGTTAACCTTTAGAGAAGCTTTTTCAGGATTTAGATACGCTTTTAAAACTTCTCTAAAGGTTGGTCAATTTTTCCTAAAAAGCTTCTCTAAAAGTATGTATTAGTGACGGTTTTCGAGCATTGATGTTGGTGTTTAAACGTCACTAAAAGGTATCTTCAGAGAAGGTTTTTATAAAAGCTTCTCTAAAGATATAAGCTTTAATATCGCTTCCTATAAACCTTCCCTAAAAGTAGGCTTTAGTTACACTTCCATGACCCTTCTCTAAATGTCATCTTTAGATACATATAATCAAAATTTCTCTAAAGGTATAGGCTTTAGTGACACTTTTTTGTAAACCTTCTCTAAAGGTATGTTTTAGTTACACTTTTAAGAAATTCTATTCCTTCTCTAATAGTATATTATATATGTGTATGTATATGTATATATATCCATATTATAGTAAAGTAAATAACAATATCAATCAAGGAAAACATCAAAATCCTAAAACAATTAAAAGAAATTATATATCTGTCATAAACGACAAAAATGTTTCAAACAAACCATAATGTTTCAATCATGAATCCACACATCTGTTCAAATTTATCAAAGAAAAACATATATAATCATATTACGACAATCTAAGATCTTCGATGTGCCAATTCCCCTCCTTATCTGCAACAAGTTAATTGGACATCAAAGCAGCCTTATTTAATTTATTTAGCTATCAAATATATGCCTATGCGAATCTGCTATGAAATCCGTAATCCCGACTTCAAACCTGATAAACCAAATAAGAAAGATTCAAGTGTAATGGACCCAAAATTGGCATTAAGGTTGAGAAACTCAATTTTTTTAAGAACAGACTTTAGAATCAGAATCTACAAGGTACATAGGCAATAGCACAAGTTTTCGAATTATGAGCTTCTCTGTAACTAGTTAACAATTACCACTTTATTTTGGGTTGGCTAAAATGCTAAAAATTAGATCATGCCATGAGATTCTACTTTAAATAGAAAGCAAGTGTATCTAATAAGTACATCATATTTATATCTAACCATTACTGATAAAAAGATGTACCTTCTTTGCAGAAGCAAGCTTTACTTTCTACCAAAGTTCATCTGTTAAATAGCAAGAAACATATACTGATATACAATAGTAAGTTTCCTAAATCATACCTTCTTCGTAGCAGCAAACTTTAGTTCAACCTAAAAACATAAACTGATATATAATAATACAAAAATCCAATTCTCTACAACAAGCAGGTAGAATAAAAAGGATCTAATCAAGCTAGATCAGAAAGTTCAACCTAAAAACAATTATTTGTGCGAAAGCAATAGAACACATTTTTTTAAAAATCCAAAATGCAGTAAGCAATATATGATGGTACAAATTGCCACATACAAATAAAAACGCGAGGACCCAACACCATATTACCTCGGGAGCGTGAATGGCCTCTTCGAGACCCTAAATCGCTATCTTTCTATATTGAGTAATTAACCGGCGATCAAGTGGTTTTCAGTGCACCTAACACAAGCCTTGAAGATATAACCAAGTTGGAACAAGGTGTGCACTAAGCTTATAATGTTGTAACTAAAAGATTTTAAAAATTTATGCTTTAAAATACAATACTTTGTGCATTACATGTTGTGATTAAGACTTTTTGACTAAAAGCTTTATAAGATGGTATAGATAATGAGTAAATGGAGCATATTGACAACATCTAATATGATCATCAATGAACATAATTTCTCATTATATGTGGAAAAACAAATTCTTATAATCATAATTATTATACCTTGAAAACTCCCATGATCTCCGAGTAATTCAAATGGCTTCGTAGCCATCACTTTGGATAACCAAACACAATGACAACCTAAAGTCTACAAGTTAGCCAAAGAAAATTAAGTAGAGTTTAAATCACTATACCCCATGGAACAACATATCGTTTTCAACGAACCTCAGCAAGCTTCTTAGATTTGACTACAGAAGAGAAGAGAAGGTTGCAGTGTTGTTCCGATCCATGATAAACGAGCCTTACTTTTGAAAACGTCTGCAGAAAATTCCACTTTAAAAAGATTTGTGCTTTAGCGCAATGATAACCACAATTTTCCTGCACAACACAAATACCAGATGATGCATATATTTCCAATCTAATGATACCGATAACAACTTAAAGCTTCTAAAATAATAGCAAACCTCCAGTGGACCTTCCAAGACCCTTACAGTCATGTTCATTAATATGATCTTCAGTAAACATGGCCACAGGCCATTCTGAACCTTCATCCAAAACATGGAAATAGGAGACTGATGTTAAAATTAACAAAACAAATGAACAATCAAAAGAAGGGCGTTTACAACATTAGTGCAATCACCTCACCTCTGGTGTGGGATCAACACCATGGAAAGTAAGAGCCTTAAAGCACCAAAGGAGTATTATGGACTCCATCTTATCAACCTGATCCTCAATCTTGGAGACGAGAACAGAGGAAATCTCATTACTGATATCAAGAATATTCAATATTGAAGTACAACAATTATGCTCCCACTGCATATAATTATGTAAAACATCTTCAAGCAAGACAACTCTTTAAGGTATATCTTCTGTAACCTTGATTCCGAAACCAACTCCTGCAAATTTGCATCATATTTCAAGAAAGTTGACTCAGAAACCACTCATGTGTAAATCCTAATACATCAAATAACCATCATGATTAGACACATAGTTTTAAAAATCCCAATCGGGACTCGAGGCGTTTTTCCTCTGCGGTCCGAGGCATAAGCCTCGAGGCATGTATATGTATATAATATATATATATATATATATATATATATATATATATATATATACTACCTTAATATGCATTTACACCAAAAGTCTTAAAGACAACTTCTAAAGCACAAGGTACCACCATTTTATGCAAGAATTTCAAAAAACTCTTAATTACAAGTTTATATGCATAAGGTACAACATTTTTAAGCATAACATTTGAAAATCTATGAATTACCTTATTGAATGCGTGATGTACAACATATCAAAGCCTGTTACTTTTATCAAGATTACATGTTGCCTTTACACTTTTCAGGTTTCTATGTCAGAGAGTTGTTCACACTTCATTCATGAAAAGGGATTCAAAATTCAAAATTTCTTCAGCTCTCTTTTCTCCATATGTTGCAGGGCTATTTTATAGGGGAAGAGCAGAATCATAGGAAAATATTATGGTGTTTACTTTCTTTGCTTTTGGTATATACGTCTCTATCTTCAACATAGGTGACGATTTTGCTCTTGATTTTCTTTGTATTTTCACATTGTAGATAATTAGAAGAGTACTCGCGCAATGCAGCGAGATACAGTACGATTTTGGATGATTTTGAGAAAGTGATAATGTTTTTTTTAAATAAATTTGTTTAATTTAGGCTTAATAATATAATGTTTTTTATATAAAAAAATTAAGTATTTTGTGTTGAATATGGACCCTCAGAGCTCACGAAGAAGAAGGTGAATATTAACTTAAAATGTGAGGATTAAACAATTTTCTAGGTATGAAAAAGATAAGAGAAGGTTGCAGAGAAAGGTAGTCTGCAAAAGTGAAAACCTCATTTTATTCATAAAGAAAAGGGCTATTAGCCCAGGTTCGGTTGAAAGGGGTGTGAGTTTTATCGTGTTTTGATGCAACTCAACAGCAGCCCCGATTCCTGTTGATTGAGCTTGTTCTTACGTTTGCGAGAGGCTAACCGGAGGTGCGTGACAAACGGGCAGAAAGGTATCAAAGCAGGCGGCTTTGATTCGGTTCGTTTCGCGGGTGACGGAAGACGGGAAAGGTGGTTGTGACCTTGTTTTCTCGATCGGTGGAAGAGTGCTCTCGGAACAAGCTTGACGAAAGAGGTTGGGGCTGTCACAAAAGAGATAAAAAAAATGGCATTGGTACCGGTTAAAGAAGGAGGTTCGATGTCGTACCAAGTACCGGTCTTGACCGCGACGAACTATCCGGTGTGGGCTGTCAAGATCAAGTCGATTATGGATGCACATGGTATTTGGGAGACGGTCGAACCGAGGGCATTGGGTGCAGAATCGGATCCAAAGACGTCAAAACAAGCGTTTGCCTTCTTGTTCCAAGCGATACCCGAAGAAATGGTCCTGCAAATGGCGAGTTTCACCGACCCGAAACAGGTGTGGGATGGTCTAAAAACACGCTATTTGGGAGTGGATCGGGTGAGAACGGCTCGACTTGCAACCTTGAAGAGAGAACTCGAAGGTTTGCGCATGAAGGAGGGGGAAATGGTTGATGACTTCGCGACCAAATTAACCGGTTTAGCGTCAAAGGCAAGAAGTCTTGGGTATGAGCTTGAAGAAGTGGACTTGGTGAAACGGCTACTTGACTCGATGCCTAAATCATTTCTCCAAATCGTGGCTTCAATAGAGCAATGCTTCGATTTGGATACGATGCTTTTTGACGAGGCCGTTGGAAGATTGAAGGCGTACGAGGAGCGTTTAAAAGGAAAGGAGGACGTTGAAGGTAGTTTGTTGTTGGTTAGTGACGAAAAAACGCATGCGTGTAAGCATTGTGGCAATGGAGGTTCAAATCGTGAAGGCTTTGGACGTGGCCGGGGAAGAGGCCGTGGGTTCGGGAAAAGTCAGGATGTTAGTGAACGTTTCCAGCGGGGTAAAAGCCACGTTAAATGTTACAAATGTGGTGAACTTGGTCACTACAACAATGAGTGTCCTAAGTGGGAGAAGCAAGAGGCAAATCTGATCGAAGAAGAACCGGCACTGCTGTGAACGAGTAGTATGAAAAAAAAACGATTAAGGGGGTGATTGTTGGGTTAATCGTTTATTTACCGGGTCACGGGCACGGGTCATTTGGGTCCAGTGTTTTCTTTATGCACAAGTTGAATAAGGTTGGGGTTGACCTATTCTTAAGCTGGACGTTGGGCTTTAGAATGTGGGTAAATCCATGTACCGGTTCTTTAGGTAGCAATGACTAAGTAGGTAGTATTTTATTGCTAAATCCATGTTCCCACATTCTAAAGCCCAACGTGCAGCTTAAGAATAGGTCAACCCCAACCTTATTCAACTTGTGCATACAGAAAACACTGGACCCAAATGACCCGTACCCGTGACCCGGTAAATAAACGATTAACCCAACATTTTGTTATAATTCAATGATTATCTTATATATTTTAATATCTAGAAAAAATGATCAATTAAATATTTAATAATATAATTAAAACAAATTTATAGTAATATAATATATTAATTAATAGTGATACATGGAAATGTCTGCATAAAAGAAAGATTTTGTGCATGCCAAATTAGTGGGTGTAAGAAATCTGCAGTAGTAATATGTATCTTGTGCTTTGATACTTGTAAATTAAGAGATTTTTAAAATCTTGCATAAAATGATGGTACCTTGTGCCTAATAATTTGTATTTAAGAGTTTTTTTATGTCTACTTTATAATATAGTATAGATATAGATATTGTTTTGATTTAGCAATCGATAATAGATGTAACGATTCATCTCTCTATTTTGATTTCAGGAGTTTTATTATGGTTTCAGGAGATGTAGAGGTAACGATTCACTCACTCGATATCTTTCATCTGTCGCCGACCATTCTCCTGTCATCATTTTCAGTTTTATTATTGTAACCTATCTACAACTTTGTATTTCTCATCTGCATCTGCATCTCCGTCTCCATTTTTTTAACCTGTTACTTTTATCAAGATTGCAGTTTGCCTTTTACCTCTCCTCCCTCGACCGTTGATCTTCTCTCTCCCTTGCTTCAGGTAATTATTTTCCATTTCTGTGTCGTAATTGTGTTTCTCCTCTTTCTATCGTCTTCCCAAATCTGCTTAAGACTTTATCATCTATTATGTGTCTAAACACTCTTACAATCAGAGGCTCGAAAAACGTTCATAAATCGAAGGATCTTGAAGCCGGTAAAGACTTTATCATATTCGTTTCCAGTTTCGATTTGTTGTGATTTTGTAAATCACGTTATGATTTTGTTTATGCACTTAGTTAATTTTGATCTAACACATGTGTTTTTTCCTTTAGTTAATTTTGGTATAGTGTTATCTTTCTTGTGTGGAGAGTAAAAGACTTCCCTTTTTCATGTTTGACGACTCGTGAGTCCTGATTTTTCTTCCGAAGTAATGATTCAAACTTTCAAAATTCAAGTTCATGCTTTAAAGATGGTTGAATTTTGGTGCTAGACACACTCTTCTCATCTTTGTCAAATCGATTTCTACTTCTATGAACAGGAGAATTCAATTTCTCTTATTGAATTTATTTATGAAGGTTAGTGGTTACTGATTATATATGTGATTCAGTCCTTTAAGGTTATTGTTTCTTGTTGTTGTTTTTAACTTTAGACCATGGTAACCAATTGATAGGTTTTCTTTTAACCTTAAGACCACGGTGACCAATTTATAAGTTGTGTCTTTTTCATTGTGGACATTTTTTTTGGGAGGAATTGAGTAGTTAAATATTCAACTCTGAGATATACAATTCTGAACGCATATGTCCATCTGTTGTAATGTAATTGGTATTCTCGCTTACATTTATTCAAGATTTACACCCTGCTGCATTGCACGGGTACACAACTAGTATATATATATATATATATGTGTGTGTGTGTGTGTAATACAAGGTGGAAAACATAATTCCATACCAAAATTTAAAAGTCATAAGCTCCTAAAATTACTAGTTATAAGGCTAAAATTACTAGTTATAAGGCGGAGGACGCCGAGAACTAATTCACTATCACTTTATGATGATACAATTGAGAGAAAGAAAACTGATTAATGTATCAGTTATTGAGAGAGAAGGAGCAAGATAGAAGGTTATCTTCAAGGTGTGCTTTCTTCTCTTGTTATCATGCCTATTTATAGAACAAAATGAAGAGCAAATGGGCTGGTTTCACAGCTGTAAAACAGCTGGAAACATCAAAGAAAAAACAGCTGGAGCTGCTGGAAATGAGCTGTCAAAAAATGGTTGGAGGCAAACATTTCTCACAATAATCATTATAGCAAGAAAGGATGAATTAACACTAAACCAATTCTGAAATATAAATTTTGGCATTGAGAAATAAATTTGTTTATGAAAATTCACCGGCCACTAGATTCATCCATCTCGTTCAAAGGATATGGGTTGCCCTCACAAATAAAATAATAGCGTAGGACAAGAAACTTAGAAGAAACAACATATTGCTATAGTTCCTTGGTTGCTTGTTGTTCAAAAAAACAAACTTGGTTGGTTGGTTCTTTGAAAAAACTTATATATCGGTCCCTATTGGGACCTGGTCAGTCTAGACCAGTTAGACAATTTTGCAGGAGGATCCCTTAACGTTAATGCTAATGAATTAATAAGTAGAGATTGCTTTTTATACGAAATTAGCGTTTACATAAGGTCAATACACAGAAACTCAAATTTAACTCGAGTCAACAGGCAGTGGCGGAGCCACAATCAAAATAGTGGGGTCTCTTGACCCCAGTCAACCTCTAAAAAGAAGCAATTTTCTATAAATTTAACCTTTTAATTTGTAATTTCCATGAATTAAACCTCCTAAAACCATTGAATTTATAGCCAAGACACCATTGAGTTTTGCAAAATGCAAAGTTGAAATCTCTCTCTAAGATCGGTGCCTGTGTTCCTTGGAATCCGACCCCAGTCACAAAAATTCCTGGATCCGCCACTGTCAACAGGTGGTGAACAGGGTGTAGTCATTGTGGTTAGAGAAGTACAACTGTTACGGTAGTTAGCTGGTTAATTGATGGAAAGTGAGTAGTAGTGGGAAAGTGAGTAGTTAGTGGGAAAGTTTATAAATAGGGATATTACTTTTGTAATTGAATCATTCAAGAAAGTAAATAAACAATATTCTCTCTCTACTTTTCTTCTATCGTTCATCTCTCTCTCTATATTCTTCTAAATTCTTCTGAGCAGTTCATCTCCTGTATCAGTGGTATCAGAGCAGCGATTTTAGGGAACCAATTTGGTTTGAATAGACGCACAGTTCTGGCTCCTCCGATTACAAGGAAAACAACCGTTATGGAGGAACATATTAAAAATCTTGAAAAGAAGATCGAAGATCAAAACAGAAGGTTTGAAGACCAAAACAAGAAATTCGAGGAGATGATGCAATTGATGCGAGAAATGAGATCGTTGCCTCCAACAGATCCAACAAGAAGCAACAATGGCGGGGAAAGAAATGCAGTCCGATCATTAGGGTATGTACCTAAACTCGAATTCCCCAAATTCAATGGATCTAACCCTAGAATTTGGATAAAGAAATGTTGCAAATACTTTTCGTTGTGTAAAGTACCAGATGATCAAAGAGTTGATTTAGCCTCTTTGAATATGGTGGATAAGGCTGAAAGTTGGGTTTCTAGTTTCTAGTTATCTGTCTGTGAGAAAGATTGTGGACTGGAATGATTTTGTTATTGACCTCACAGCTAGATTTAAAGATGAAACAGGGTTCAATTTGGTGGAACAATTCAAGAACCTGCAACAACGTGATTCACTCGAATTTTATATAGATGAGTTTGAAAATCTGAGATCCATTTTGATGCAGAACAATCATGTTTTACATGATGCCTACATTTTGGAAAGTTTCATTGGGGGGTTGAAACCGGCTGTTAGGCCATTTGTGAAGGCATTCAAACCCACTTCAATGGCAAGTGCTGTAGAATTTGTAAGATTGCAGGAAGAGTCTCTCAGTTTTATTGGTGTAAACACAGAACCAAACGAGTCTATTTCATTTTCACCAAAATCCCTCCAAGAAGTACCCACGACCAATGACATTCAACCACCTCTTTTACCAACTCCTTCGACTAACATTCAAAGGCCTTTATTACCAACTCCACTAGCTAAGACGATGCCACTCCCTTTGGCAAAGTTTAACCCAATACCTGCCAAGAATGTCAAGCATATTCCAGCAGATATGAGAGCAGAAAAAATTGCAAAAGGCTTGTGTTATTATTGTGATCAGCCTTATAGCAAACAACACAAGTGCCAATTCATGGAGCCCCAGTTGTTTACGGTTGAAATTCCAATGGGAGAAGGAGAACATTACAACATGGTGAAGATGGAAGATGATTCAGACCAGAACTTCCACATCAGGAGGGGTAAAGGACTGACTTAGACTTGAGGACAAGTCTTTTTGAAGGGGGAAAGTATGTTACGGTAGTTAGCTGGTTAATTGATGGAAAGTGAGTAGTAGTGGGAAAGTGAGTAGTTAGTGGGAAACGTTTATAAATAGGGATATTACTTTTGTAATTGAATCATTCAAGAAAGTAAACAAACAATATTATCTCTCTACTTTTCTTCTATCGTTCATCTCTCTCTCTATATTCTTCTAAATTCTTCAGAGGAGTTCATCTCATGTATCAACAACACATTACATGATTCCGTTTAATTACCAATTGATGTAAATAATCATTCTTATCATATTCAACAATTCTAAATACCTAATTTATGTTTTGAACATTGTGTTTTACGCATCCTCACTTGCACTTACATATCAACCCTAATTCAAGTTCGCTTAATCAACCACAAGGGCTGTGGTGTGGTGGTAAAGGCTTGGGGAGTTCATAGCGCTCAACCCGGGTTCGAGCCCCACTACTGAGGATAAACTCAGGGCTGCATGCTTTAGCAGCTGGGCCAAAGGCCCTAATTGTTAGGGATTAGTCTGGGCCATAGGCCCAGGATACCCTTTCCAAAAAAAAGTTCGCTTAATCCGCAGTTTCAAGCATATAGATTTGCAGAGGCGTCTCGCAGATGAATAACTTTAATCGATCAAAACATCAGTATTTTCAATCAGAATAGCACATTCAAAATAGATATTACTGTAGAAAAATTCAACCGTGGCCTTGGAATTAAAGAAAAATACAATCTAAATAGGTTATAAGTTACAAAAATTGAACTGAAACGACGATGATAAGGAAAATGAAGATGTCACCTCTGATTTAGGATGAAAAATATGAGGCCATCAAATACCATAAGTCGACGAATCCTCGAGCCCTAAATCGAAGATTTGAAGACAAATTGAACTCAAAGTCGGTTGAAAAACGAAATCAAATATCGAAATCAAGAGATATCAAAGAGGAATCATGAAATTGTAGAACTCTTGCACCCTAATTTGAAGAGAAATCGTAGAGAAATCGAAGGGAAAATATATGAAGCGTAGGACTTGTATAGTAGAGCTCGTCTGATGATAAGTAGTGTTATACCCGTCCGTTGGTCGGGTACACGACATGATTTTAATCTAGTTTCAGATGTAAACCCTCAAGTGTCATTCTATTTTCTAACAAACTTTTTTTTCAAATTCATGCAATCAATGGATCAAAATTAATCTAGAAAACTCATGTTATAGCAAAAGTATCCTCTAGGAAAATATTCAACGTTCATTAAATCATTACAATGATACACACCAATTAACTATTAGAGCTGGAAACACACACACACACACACACACACACACACACACACACACATATATATATATATATATATATATATATATATATATATATATCATACCAAAAAGCTTCTTGAATCAACCCTTTACCACTTGACAGAATTGCCCAAAACCATTAACTGGCATTGTCATACATTCCTGCTTTTAAAACACAAAAT
This sequence comes from Arctium lappa, assembly GCA_023525745.1. Lineage (NCBI taxonomy): Eukaryota > Viridiplantae > Streptophyta > Magnoliopsida > Asterales > Asteraceae > Arctium > Arctium lappa. The sequence continues at coordinate 20,492,490 of CM042050.1, forward strand.
GTAAATTTTGTAAATAAAACAAGTGCTTGGATAGAATAATTCATCAATAATTTTATGTTTTTGTAGATGTAAATAGTAGGGTGTTTGAAAGACAAAGAATCGCATGAGAATAAGGTGGCGTTTGGTTCGTGGAATGGAATTCGATGGAATTGGAATTCATCAAGGAATTTGACTTTAAATGAATTGGAATTGGAATTTGATGGAATTTGACCACGCATTTTGGTTGCGTTTGGTTGGATGGAATTGGAATTGGAATTGGAATTGGAATTTGTTGGAAAGAAAATGAATTCCATAGGATACCCCGTGGAATTGTGAAATCCGTGTTTGAAGGAATTTGATGGAATCCGCAGGATTCCTTAGTTTTAATTATGTGAACCAAACAAGACTTTGGAATTTGGTCAATGGATTTGGACATTCCAATTCCATTGAATTCCATCCAATTCCGCGAACCAAACACCCCCTAAGAGTTAAAAAGTGAAAAGCTAAGAAGGGACTTTTTTTTTTAAACGGCAAGAAAATTTTATTACCACAACAAACCAACGCGACATACAAAGAATACACCGGGATCGTGACAGCCCCGGCATTAAGATACACAAAACCAACATCGAAAGGGACACAATCAAACAACAAACACTACCAAAAATGGATGCGGCAGCGGGTTCAGCAAACCAACGCGAACCGTCTTACAAACCTAGGAGAACAGATTAGACCATCCCCTACCGTCACCGCCTGAAACCCACCAGCATGGTACCGATCATATCGGACTCGAGCCACCTGTTACCATTAGTGCAGTGGCCTGTTGTAACCGAGCCATCCTACGGAAGAAGACGTTGACCAGCCCCTCACAGCGAAACCGTACCTTCACCGCCTCCTCCGCCGGCACTCCAACGCGACCACAACTGTCATCCATTGGCACCGAAACTGTACTCCCAAGAACCCGCAGGCAGCTAGTCTGAACAGCGGTCGATCGGTCCGTAATCAACCCCTTTAGATAGCCGTATCCAGCCCGAACAACATTACACCTATACCGCAGACGACCCAACTCAAACCCCGTTGTACTCCTTTGGAACTGCGTTTTTGCATCTACAGTAACAGTGCGACCATCTCTATTCCAGATTCCAGACACCAACGGTGTCGATCCAGCCCCAACATTTACCAAAGCTAAGAAGAGACTTGGATCCCCACTTTTAATCTGAACTCCACCCCATGGCCTGACACAAGAGTTGATCCAAAAGTAAAGATTATTTCTTACCATTTTCATTATAACTTTCATATCACCACAACTTACCACCAATTTTTTCTCACCATCCAAACATGGATGTAATGTATGTGAAACAACACCAACTCAAATCCAATCTTCACTTTCCCTGCTGCTCCATCATTAAGAATCAAAAAGTAAATGCTCCACAACACAATTAGTATATATATATATATATATATATATATAAATATATATATATATAACTGAAAAGTAAAAGGCAGGCAGAAGATGAAACCAAAATTAGAAATCACATCAGTTTGTAACACACAAAAGGAATTAAAATGAGTATCAACAATTTAGACTAATGTTTGGGGACAACTGATTAGTCAGATAAAGAAACTTTAAATAAATAAAAAACCTATAAATAAAGAGAGAGGGAGAAGAAAGACGACTCACAAACAGTTCGAAAGTTAGGTGTTGTTCAGGGATATGTTTTGGGGTGAGGTACTGAACGATACCAAATGAAAAGGATGGAGATCTAAATAAATTAGGCAAAGCCATGTGCGATTATTTAGATGTTTTAGATCTGTAGATCAATCAAATATCTGTAGAAACGTATACGAATATCTTTATTAATTTTTATGATCATTTTCTGGTGAAAGAAGGACAAGTGGAGAAGTGGAGAGGGTCTTCTTTGGTATGCTGCCTCTCAGATTGTAGCCAATCAGAGCGAGGAAGATGAAAAAGTGGAAAGGGCTACAAACAAAAAGTGACAACGATGTAGATAAACCAACTCTTAAAATCTACAACATATGTTGTTTTCATTCGTTGATGAGGAGTGAACTAAGATTCAAGTTAGCCGCTTTCTCACCAATTTGATCTTCTTTCCATTAACTTATGTTAGCTAGGCTTCATTATAAATCTATTTACAGTTATTTTTGTCACCAACAATTTTGATCATCTTTCCTAATAAGTTATGTTAGTTAGGCTTCACTATACCAGACTATGAATTTAACTCCACATTCTATACCAAGCTATGTATTTAGCTCCAGATATAATGAGTGAGGACATAATTCCAATTTATATTACAAAAAAATTTGATCCTTGAATTCTGTGTTCCTCGACTATATCTAACTGCATTTTCCACATTACACAAAAAGGAAATGGCATAGGAAACACATGAAGATTTTTTTAGTTGATAAAATGCCTGCTGCTGAACTTCATAAAAATATATCCCAAACATGTGAATTTTAGCTAGAGATCACTCCTTTGGATCATTAAAATAACCTTATACCTTATACCTTATACCTGAGACTTGAGACTTGAGACTTGAGACTTGAGACTTGAGACTTGAGACTTGAGACTTGAGACTTGAGACTTGAGACTTGAGACTTGAGACTTGAGACTTGAGACTCGTAATCCCATATGCAGACTGTCCCTGAATACAAACTTGTGAGGATCCTGTGAGAAGACAAAAGTACCCATGTCCGTAAATAAGCAAATGTACAATTACTTCCTCACCTATTTACTTCCTCGCACAATTACCATTGAGGCTCAAGGTTAAGCTATTTAAAGCAAAATGTGAACAACATACATACTACTAAAATCGAGATGCATATCATTACCATGGTTCCATTGGATGCAGGTACGGACTTTACTCTTTCCGATCTTGGAGCAAGCTTCCTCTGTCACACACACAAAATCTCATCATTATCAAACAAACACCTTGAAAACAAAATAAACACAAATCAAAGTGTGTGTTAGTCTTGTCGTATACAATACTATATACTCCAAAAATATTACCAAGGGAGGTAGACATTCATTTGCATGCTTCCGAGTTCCAAAGAACCGAAAACCCACCATGAGTGCTTGTATCCGAGGCTGTCAAAACTTTGCAGAAAGAATGAACACTTGGTCTCGGAGGCTCAGCAAGGCATTCATCAGGACCGGTGGGATCGCTATCGCTTTGCTACAAATTGTTGCGGAAAATCATAAAGATGGTTCTTTTTTTTTCATAAATTTCCCACAAATTTTGAAGTATTTAAAACTCAAATCTTACATTTGGCTCTGGCAGTAAAATGATTTGAGCATAAATTTCATCTGTATCTTGTTCTGCCTACAAACATAACCCCAACTCAACATCAAAACCTCTTTTCTTTTCAAATTAGATACCCAAAATGCAATAAATCTTCAGAGCTAGAACATGTTTTGAAGTTTGAGCAGATGAATCTACCAAAAACAACACATCCTTCTGAGTTTTTTCCAAAAAAACAAATAATTAAACCTCAAATAATTGAAGATTGTAAGAGAAAAAAACATCAGGTACCAATAGCTGAGTATGAACAACACGACAAAGGATCTTGGATTTGACGTTGAAAAGAGGAATCCTCTGATTCAATTCGTGATTTGTTGATGCCTCTAACTAAAAAACACACATAAACAAAATATCCCAACTATAACAAATCAAAACCTGTATAATCAAAAGAAAATTCATGAAAAAAGAAATCCAAATTTCCAAAAAAAATGGAAAACTTTTTTTTTACTTGTTCCATGTGGCCTAGAAAACTCTCTCTTCATCCCTTTGGCACATCCACTAGTGGGCCCGTACATGCCTTCCATAGCTCCTTATACAACAGATCTTCACAAAAAGGGAAAAATAACACACATCAATTCCAACATTATTTTGTACATTTTTAGCACAAAACACACACCGAAAATAAAAACAAAAACAAAAACAAAAACCACACCAAATCGAATATCTTTTTCATTTATCATCAACCACAAATCCATAATCCATAAACGAAAATGATCGATTTCTACTTTCTAGCATAAATTAGTTAATTACAAACATAAAACGAAAAAGAAGAACGAATTCATTAAGGAATTTCGGAAATTCACCTTCGGAAGGAAGAAAAGTCGATCCTCGATTCTCCATGATTAGAACCAAAACGAACAATCGAATACCGTACGTAACACAAGGTTTTGTAAAAACACAAATCTCGAAGAATCCACCAATAAATCTCACTTTCGGATGTGAAATGTTATGTTGCAGATGGTAGCCAATTTATAGATGCAATCCAGAGGAGTTGAAACTCCATTGAAGGCGGGAGTGCAGTCGTGCGAGGGGAAATAGGGAGTGAAGGAATTCCGATTGAAGGGGAGGAGTGGCCGAGTGGGGCTGGAACTCCATAGAAACAGGTGTGAGGGGAGAGCTCGTGGAGGTTGAAGGCATGGAGAGAAATCAGGCGTGAGGGGAGAGAGGGAAACAAATGGGGAAGTGGGCTGGATCGTGGGGGTGGGGGATTAAGTGAGCTGCCGTGAGATGAGGAATTTGAACGGACAAGATTAAAAGTTGGCTGAATTTAAACGGTGTAGATTGAATGGAGGGGTGGTTGACTCGGCTCCATCCATATATATATAATTTCGTTGTATAATTTTTATTTTATTAAAAATAAAAAATAAAAACCTTTAGATACACTTTTAAAAATTATATAAGCGTAACTAAAACTTCATATTTAATATAAAAATTAAAAAAAAACACTTTATCTTTTAGAGAAAGTTTTGAAAGCGTTTTTAAAACTTATTTATTAACTTTTAAGGACATTTTATGTAAAAAGTATCTCTAAAAGCTTTAGGGACATTTTTCGTAGCGTATTATTTGGTTTGAATTCCATCTCTAAAAGTCACCTAGTCTTTTGTTACATTTTTGCTTTTGTCATGTAATTTCTTTCCTAAAAATCACCTTTAGATACATATCCAAATCATTCTCTAAAATTTCCTTTTCTAAAACCCTTTTTGCTTGTAGTGGACTTTGGTCTCGAAACAGCGTTTGGCGCGGCTCCAGGCGTGCGGAGATCAGCGTGCTTCTCTGCCAATCGATCGATTGATTTTTCTTCTCACATCTGATTGCAATAGGAGTCCATCTTCTTGGGCCTTTTTTTCTTGACTTTTGGGCCTGATTCACATAATAAGAAGAAAGGCTTAAGTGACACATTTTAGGAATAAAATGATTAAAAGAATTCAATTGTAGACCAAAATTTCAGCTATCAATGTCTTTAAGAAGCTTCGAAGATCAGCCTCTTTTAAAACATCGCCCCACGACCTGACAAGCTCCGCAGCTTCAACAACATTACCTGATTCCTCTTCCAACAACGAAAGCTCATCAAGACAGCCTACGGATCTCAAGAACACACGCTTTGTTTCCATAGAACAAAAGGCTCTGACAAATTTCATCATGGATTTGGGATCTTTACGCTTGTGGTAATCGAGAGCACAAGTCTCCAAAAAATCTTGCTTAATCAGTTCAAGTTCTTTATTTTGAACATTAGCATGCCCTTTCCAGTGTTCAATATACTGCATGCCTTTATCAAAAAGTTTTCCTTTTTTGCAAACTGACAGACAGTTGGAAAACTGATCTCCTTTTGCATAGGCTTCGGCCGCATCGCTATAACATGAAGCAGCAGGCTCAAGTTTCCCAATAGACTCGAACATTGCTGCTGCTTCTCTAAGATAACCTGAAGCAGCTTCAGGATTCGTTCCCTGCATTTGCTCAGCACGAGTTCTTATACCCGAAGCCCTGGCCAATATCTCCCACATTTTGTCTCCGGCTCTTTCAAAGCACATCGTTGCCATCACAAAATTGTTCTCATAATATAGCTGAAAAACATTTAAAGATTGTGAATAACAAACAAGATGACAAACTTAAGAACAGCACGTTTCAACGAATTAAAGTAACAATAAGAGATTAGAATTAACCTTTTTGCCACGCTCCCGCCACTCTTGAGGGCTGCTTGCAACCCGCATAGCCTGTGCCACTGAGTCATCGAGCTTCCTTAACTGGACAAGGCCCCTTCTTTTCCAGTAGTCGAACATTGGCTTTGAAAGCTCCTCTCTATTCTCGCATATCCATAGTCTTTGCCTCGTCCGAGTTATAGCCACATACAATTGTTTCAATTCTGAACACAACACATTATGTCTTGCCTCACTGAAGCTGGGGAAAGAATGACAACCTTTCTCATCAACCAAATTCTTTTCCTTCATATATCCGTATATAACTCTCCATTGGTCTTTCATTGGGGATGTACCGAAAAAATTGTAGAGCAAAACATCCTAGAAATCAAATAACAAGCAAATTGAAATCAGAAACATATGATTGCATTACATCCGATGTTATGTTTTATAAGATAGTATAGAAAGAACATGGCACTGACCTGAAATTCAAGACCTTTACATTCGACTATAGTTAGAACAAGAGCCTGCTTTCCAACATATTCACAAATCTTAGTCTTGGCACAATCATCACGTACCAATATCACCTGTTCAGCACCAAAGCCGACAATTTCTCCACCAGTCCCACCGCCATTGCCACCAAAAATTGTGACGATTGCGTTTTCATCGTTTCCAGACTCCAGCAAGACAGGAGCTTCACCAGAAATGAGACTAGTCTCAGGCTCCAAAACATCGATGGAGTGAGCAAAGTAACAGTACAGAATCTCAATGACACTCTGAGCTAATTTTAGCACACCCGCATGAGTTCTGAAGTTCTGTTTCAACTGAAAGATCTCGGATACAACACCTTTTTCTCGTTTTTCAGTTGTTCTGTTGCTTAAAAACTCGTTATAGAACAAAGATCGTATATCCTGAAACCTAAAATCAATCCCTCTTGTAATAGTCTGAGCAGTATCACCCGCAAAAACGAAACCTTCATCAACATTTTGGCAAATATATTTGAAAAGAGAAATCTGCCTCATGCTGAGATCTTGAACCTCATCAATGTAAATGAAATCCATCTGATCACCTTCATATTTCCCATTACTAAGTCGATAATGAAGGTCATTCACCAAGTCACCCAGATCAAATTCTCCACATTCAGTTTTCTTCTTTTCGTAAGCTTGAAATAGTTTGAAAACAATCTCCCTTTTCTCTTTCGTCAAAGTAGAGGCACAACTTTCAGACAACAAAGAATAACCTTCATAGCTCAGTTTGCCATCACTGCTTTCTCCAACTTGCAGGCCTCCTTTTATATGAGAAATTATTTCGGTGAACACTCGAGAAGCATCCAGCTTCTTTGTTAGATTTGAATTGAAGTAGGGCCAGTAAACGGAACAAAATCTTTCAAATGTAACCTTCTTTGATCTTAAGAAAGTTTGTAAAGCAACTGATCTAGAGCTCATATGGCTACCATAAGAAAGTCCTCTTGCCTCAGGAAATCTATCGAAAAAAGAATCTCCCAATGTGCCATCCAGCATCATTAGAAACTTGTCAAATGTTACAACAAGAGGGTAATTTTTGTGGAGTATATCAACAAATGTGTCCGGGATATCTCTGAATTCTGATGTAACATCTGCATCGTCAAGATTGACATCTGTCGATGAATTCCCTTTACATGCAATGCTGCTAAATAAACAAGAGATGGTTCAAAAAAATACTAATAATCAAGAGAAAAAAAATGGAAGAATCAAGGGAAACTAGATAAATGTATGTGTACCTTGTGAAGTGGGAAACATGTTGCTTCACAGCATAGCACAATTTCGGACTTACAGTCACAAATAACTGGCGCAGAACAGTTGGTTCGTTTTCTTCTGAATCATCAAGAACTTGTACATCCCTGACTCGACTGCTCTCTGCTGCATAAATCCCTTCAGAAGCAATACGAAAAGACTCTTCATTTTGGAACAGTTTCATTGTCAATATGGTGGTTTTCCCTGTTCCTGATCGTCCAATTATGAACGAGCTTTTGGAAAATAAAATGATGTCCATCTGCTCATCAGTGACTTGCATGGGTAGATCATATTCTTTATTAGAAAGCAAATGGTTCACTACCCCAGCTGACAATGAGTAAAACTTCATAAGCAACAAGCTTTCACTCACTTTTGAGTTTTCGACATAAATTCTACCATCACCAGGATTTGTACTCAATTCACTGTCACCTTCACATGAGTTACGTAGACTACGAAATTGGGTAACTTCTTGGGTTGTCGCCCAACTCCTTGGAATTTCCAAATTCCTAACAAACATAAATGCAAAACAATATTACGAAGAACATGATATTAAGAATGTATAAGCACTGCAATAAGATACAGAAGATGGCAAAATGATCATACCCGTCCAAACATTTTGCAGTGCAGCGATGAATATAATCATCTGTATAAGCAGAAAATATGTTGTCAAGCCGTTTTGACAGTTTTGGAATATCCTCCAAAGGTAATATATCCCAAACCTTCAAAACCTGTACATACTTAAACTCCTTGATGATGTCAATTGTGCAAATAACATAGAGCCCTTCAACCTTAAATTTCTTCAAAATCTGTGAAGAATTTTCACAACACAAGTCTACGCTTTTGTTCTTGGGCCGCCAGCCACTTGAAAGCCTCAATAAAAGATTTAAAACCAGCTTCTTCAAGCGTAAACCTGTCAGCTTTGCAAATGATCTTCTGAAGTCATCACTGAATAGAACCTGATAGAATCAATGCAACAAACAAGAAGAACCAAAGTAAAATGCTACATGATAAAATCTTTTGGATGGAAAAATAACCATTTTCAAATCTGAAAACAAGCAAGGGACAATATATACCTTCCATTTTGCATCTTTAAAAAGCAAACTATTCCCGTTAACCAGATCATCAAGTTGTTCAAGCTCTTTCTTTGCGGCTATTATAGTGGTCTTCAAGCTTTTATCAGCATCAGCATCAAACAAACAATGGCGACTCCTCGCATCACAGACTAATTCTCTCCATACGGAATCACTATTAGCCAAGGTTCTTTCACTGCCTAATATCCACAGACAATGTCTAGATAGAAATGTATGACAAGATATAGTCAGTTGTATATAAAAAAAGAAAAGCCATCTACAAAGATCAAATATTAAGAAAGTCTCAAGACTCCATACCGTGCCCTTGTAACAGCAACATTAGTCCTTTGAGGACTACATAAGAAGCCAACAGACCCATGTCTATTACATCTTACAGTAGACAAAATAATGATATCTTCCTCACCACCCTGAAACCCATCAATAGACTTCACCTTAACTGAAAATCCTTCCAGTTTCTCATACTTGTTAGAAAGTTTTTGTTGGATTGAAACAACTTGTGCAGCATAGGAAGATACGATCCCAATGCTAAGCTTCTTCTTGGAGTTGATCCATGCTATAAATGTTAAAAAAAAGAGGTAACATTAAGTGAACATTTGAGTTGTGGAAAACAAAATGACACAACTAGTTTAAACTAAAACTGAGTAATATAACCGTTGTGTACACCTTTATAGAGATTATGCACTATCTTTATCACAACCGCCACCTCAACCATATTTCTTCGGCTATGTCCATCATCATCCTTCTCTTCTTGTCCACCAAGAACATTTATAAATGAATAAGGACCAAACATGGGTCCTGAAAGATATTGCTTTTCATAACTTGTACATGTCACATTTTCGCCATCCAGGATCTGATTCTGATAAAATTTCCAGTTTGGAAAGAAACTGATGGATGGGTGCATTCTGTACTGAACATTCAATAGATGCTTAGAGGGCCCCAAATAACTCAATCTTTCAAATAAGCTTCTTCCAAAGCAAGATTCGATACAAACCTGTCCACAATCATTGATTCTATCAAGATATAGCTTAAAAGTAAAATCAAAATGGTAGAAATCAAAAGCATCAAGGTACAAATAGTAAAGACTTACGTTGCTTCTAACCATTGCAGGTAATTGGCACTCATCTCCGATGAGGATGGCATGTCTTAATCCAGGAAGTTGGAGAGGGATGGTGGACTCGGCCTCTTTCAACTGCGCAGCTTCATCTATGACCAACAACTCCAAAGGCTTCATTTTGACAGTATGCAACTTGTAGGAACAAGAAGCTGTGCAGAATATAAGAGAAGCTCTTTTAAAACAGAAGTCCGTTATTTCATAGATGTTCTCAACACTTGGAAGATTAAGACCTCCAAGAGATTTCTGCAGAGTTTTTAGAACAGAAACGGACATGATTCTGAAGAAATTGATTGATAACTTATCCTCAAACTCAACAAAATCAGCTAGCAATGGTTTAGAAGTAAAGAGGTGCTCAAGTTCTTCCGAAACCAGATTCTCTTGAAACAACATTGATTCCAAAGAACCTAAATTATCCAACAGAGAGACCATATTTCGAAAAATATGTTCCCCCATGAAACTTCTTGGGATATGAGTGCAGAATGCAATGATGCACCTTCTGAGTTTGGGTGCAAAAGCACTGAATCGATCTTGCACAAACTCATTAAATGATTTAACTTTTTTGTCGGTCTTCATTTGATTTTCTTCTGTAATGGCCTTGGTTTGATTTTCTTTTGTAAGTTGTTCTTCAATGATCAATTCATTTTGTACAAAAACATGATATTGAGAAACACAGTCTTCAAGTAAATCAATCATTGATCTTATGCAACCGGTGAGTGAGCAAATGCACATTTTAAGCCGCTTTACCCGTACCTCCAAATAGATGTCTTCAATGTCTGAACCAACTTTCAACCTCTCCTTATTGCCAAACAAAAGCACATCTCCAACAGAATAGAAAGAATCACCACTTTCTAATCTAGTTTCGAACAATTCTCTTACCAAGTTTAGCACACGTGAGGCTACCTGTACTATTGCAACATTTGTCGGAGCACAGGTAAGTGTCCTGCGCTTCATTTGCATCAAAATAAACAGCAACACACTTACTGTTGTCGTCTTTCCTGTTCCAGGAGGTCCCCATATTTGTTCCACAAAAGAATTGTGGTGACATTCAGTTTTACAAAGGGATGCTATAATTGCATCTTTCTGGGATTCATTCATCTTAGACAAGAGATGTTGTCCATGTGAATCAATATTGCCACCAAAAGAACATATATCACAGTTCTCCTTAACCTGTAAACAAACAAGATGACCATAACAAATAAATGAATATTAAAACTTAACAAAGCAAGATATTATCCAATCAATTATCTTCAAATCATTTTCTTACCACAGACTCAGAACTTAGAACCTCTTTGATTATATTCAAATTTCTCTGCATATGCAAAGAATTCCAGATTCTTTTCTGGGTTGTAGTATTCATCAGAAAAACAACAAACATCCCATGTTGGAATTCAATATCTTGTGATGCCTCAACTTTGAAATATTTGGAAGTGCTATCATCATCTTTATTTTCATTGCTATCATCATCTTTATTTTCATTGCTATCATCAGTGATATCATCATCTTCAATATCTTTGTCTGGAATTTTACTAACCAAAGCAAAAACCCACGTCCTTCGCTTCAAATCAGAAATAGATTCGGGTCTGCCATCCGCCAAAATAAACAGATCACCAGGTAACGTGCGGTAAGGCTCTTTGCCACGTTCACTAAATCTATTTTTCCATGTATCAACAGTAACATCATACAGCATTCCTTCGAGCTTCGTAAAAGAAGAAATTTCGGCAAATGGAGCGTTATACATGATTTCCATACTTGAAGCCAGTTCGCAACGTGTTTCCTCTAGCAGAGGATAAACAAAAGAACTAAGATAATGTTCCACAGACAGAAAAGTAAGAGGTATCTCCTCCACCTACAAAGAACACATCAATACATCAAAGTAAGATGAAAAGGATTATATTTTTGAAGATATGTTTGAAATCAACATTAAACTTGATAATAATAATATAATATGAAAACTAGAACTAAGGATAAGAAAACTAGAAACACTCTTGAGTTACATGAATTATATATGATTACACAAGAATTGTTAGAAGTAATAAGCTAGACTTAATATAAACTGTGGTAGTTATATATTGTGACAGTTAAAGTAGTTATTTAACCGTTTTTCTCTAGGGATGCAACGGTTCATCTCAAGGGACACATCGGTTCATTATGTATATATATATGTATGTATTTGTATACGTTGGATTAGAATGTGAAAATAAAAAAGTGATATATATTTGTGTGGTATAATCTGTATGATCTGTTTTTTTGTTCTTACCCCAACATAGTGGTATCAGAACCAATGGGATCAACAAGTAACAGCGGATTGCAACCACAACTTCCCAAATTAACTGGAAGAAATTATCATCACTGGAGCATTCAAATGAAAGTGTTATATGAATCACAAGATTTATGGAGCATCGTTAAAAATGGGTTTGATGAATCCGTAAATCAGGACGCTTTAACAGGACAGCAACTTACAGAATTTAAAGAAATAGTGAAGAAGGACAGAAAAGCATTATTCTTTATATATCAAACAGTAGACGAGGTCATCTTCGAAAGGATCTCTTCTTCTACATCTTCAAAACAAGCATGGGATATGTTATATAGAACATATCGAGGAGAAGAAAGGGTGAAAGTGGTCAGACTTCAGACACTAAGATGCGAGTTTGATAATTTGAGGATGAAGGAAACAGAATTAATCGAAGAATATTACAATCGTGTGATCCTGTTATTAAACCAAATGAGGCTGAATGGAGAGACTATTGAGGATCGAAGAGTAATTGAAAAAATTATGCGCAGCCTAACAAAGAAATTCGAATATATAGTGGTTGCCATCGAGGAATACAAAGATCTCTCGACCATGTCCTTAGAAAATTTGTTAGGGACATTGCAATCACATGAATTAAGGATGAGGCAATTCGATTCCTCAACATCTGAACATGCGTTCCAACTGCAAGGAGCAACTCAAGAAAACTCGATTAGAGAACATAAAGAAAATCAAGCCGAGACTACATATAAAGGGAAAGGACGGGGCAGACCATCACCGCAGATCCAATGTTACCACTGCCAGAAGTTTGGACATACAGCAAGATTCTGTAGGAAAAGGATTGCTGAAGAAAGGGGAAGTAACTTTATGCATAGGGAAGAAAATACAGACGAAGATGATACCATGTTCATGATGTTGAGTATCCAAGAGACATCACCAAACGAGGTATGGTACTTGGATTGTGGTTGCAGTAACCACATGACAGGAAACAAACAATTATTCTCATCCATGGGAGAATTTCCAAAAAAGGAGGTGCGTACGGGAGACGATAAAAGGTTAAATGTACAAGGATGTGGAGTGATCACTGTAAAAACAAAATATGGTGAGAAAAGGATACCAAATGTATACTTTGTTCCAGGTTTGAAGCATAATCTATTAAGTGTGGGACAATTGCTCTTAAAGGGTTATGAAGTGCACTTCAAGAATAATGCGTGTGAAATCAAGGATATGAACAACAAATCACTTGGTATGGTACGTATGACTTTCAACAAGATGTTTCCTCTAAGGTTTTATGAAGATACATCTTTTTCGCTTATCACAAACAGTAGAGATGAATCTCTTCTATGGCACTTGCGATATGGTCATATGAATTATGATTCATTAACACATATGTATAAACAAGGCATGGTTCGTGGATTACCAAACATAACCAAAGTTGATCATGTTTGTGAACCTTGCACTTTGGGTAAACATACAAGAGATCCCTTCTCCCATGACAAAACATGGAGAGCATTAAAGAAATTAGAGATCGTTCATTCCGATGTATGCGGTCCTATGAGAACAACATCTATTGGTGGCAGCAGGTATTTTCTTACCTTCATAGATGATTTTAGTAGAAAAACGTGGGTTTACTTTCTTAGAGAAAAATCTGAAGTCTTTAGTTCTTTCAAGACATTCAAAGCATTTGTTGAGGAACAATCTGATCATAAGATAAAAACCTTAAGATCAGATTGTGGAGGGGAATACATTGCTCGATATATATTTCCAGGATTACTTGAAAGAACAAGGGATACATCATCAATTGACCACACGATACACACCCCAGCAGAATGGGGTAGCAGAAAGGAAGAATCGTACAATTGTGGAGATGGCACGCAGTATGTTGAAAGCCAAAAGACTGTCAAACACGTTTTGGGCTGAGGCAGTGGCTTGTGCTACATATCTGTTAAATCAGGCCACTACAAAAAGTCTATCTGATGTTACGCCTCAAGAGGCATGGACTGGTTTTAAACCGGGTATCTCTCATCTCAAGATTTTCGGGTGTTTAGCATATTCACATATCCCTGATCAAAGAAGAAGCAAATTAGACGACAAATCAGAGAAGACTATATTTGTAGGGTATAGTGAACATTCTAAGGCTTACAAACTCTACAATCCTCAAACTCGTAAAGTAATTGTGAGTAGGGATGTGATCTTCGATGAAGATAAAATATGGGATGGTTCTGATTTTACTAAAGATGAGATTATTCCTATTATTGAGGAGGAAGTTCAAGATAATGATCTTACACGTGGGGATAATGATCATAATGAAGACTCGAATATACCAACTCCTAATACTCTTAGAAGTTTGAGATCAAAAGAACCAATCTCCTCCTCATCTTCGGAGATACAACCAAGAAAGACAAGAAGCATGAGAGATCTATTGGATAATACACAAAGGCTGGATTTTGATAATACTGCAGATTTCGTCCTATTTGCTGATGCTGATCCAATAGATTTTCATGAAGCATGTAAAGAAAAGAAGTGGAGAGATGCCATGGATGAAGAGATAAATTCGATCTTAAAGAATGATACATGGGAATTAGTTGATCTTCCCAAAGGACACAAACCGATTGGAGTAAAGTGGATATATAAAACAAAACTAAATGAGAAAGGTGAAGTAGATAAATACAAAGCAAGACTTGTGGTGAAGGGTAGTTATGCACAGAGATTTGGAGTTGACTACAAAGAGGTTTTTGCACCGGTGATCAGAATGGAAACTATACGTATGGTGTTGGCATTAGCAGCTCAGAATGGTTGGGAAGTACACCAAATGGACGTGAAGTCAGCGTTTTTAAATGGCTTTCTAAGAGAGAATGTTTTTATAGAGGAGCCTGCAGGTTACATAAAGAAGGGCCAAGAATACAAGGTACGGGGTGCCTGGTACAGTAGAATCGATGGCTATTTCTTGAATGACGGTTTTAATAGATGCACATGTGAGCATACACTGTTGGAAATTGAGTGTGAGGTTGAATTTTCCATCCCACATTGGTAGAGACACAAAAGAAATTGTAGTTTATAAGTCTATCATTTCAAGTGGGTCTTGAGTAAATTGGTAGGCTTATGGTGGGGGTCTCAAAGAAGTGCAACGCACGCGCGCGCACGCGTGGCCGAGGGCGCGGTTCTCGCGAAGAGTCGCGCACTTTGCACTTCGCACGCTTAAAGGTTTTTTGAACTTTTCGAAAAATGGATACCGGCAACGTGCGTTTGATGCAACAAGAATTGGTAAAACTGGATAGCTTTGACGGGTCAAGCTATACCCGTTGGGCTGAAAAGGTCAAATTCATGCTTATGGTTTTAAAGTTGTTTTTTGTCTTGGACCCTACTCTGCCACCCATTCCCGATAACCCTGTTCCCGAAGCCGGGAGAGAACCTGACTTCGCCAGAATAGCCGATCTGGATAAGCAGCGGCTACTCTGTAAGGAGTCTGAAACATTGGCATGTGGGTACATAAAAAGTGCCCTATCTGATAGATTGTATGACCTTTATGCCCCGATAACTTGTCCTAGAGAACTTTGGACAACTTTGGAATTTAAGTACAAGGCACAAGAAGAAGGAACCAATAAATATCTTGTGTCTCGATACTTAAGATTTCAAATGGTAGATGATAAGCCAATACTTGAACAAATACATGAACTTCAAGTATTGGAAAATAAAATGAGAGTTCTCAATATTCCTCTTCCTGAGATCTTCCTTGTGGGGGCTGTTGTTGACAATTTGCCCCCATCATGGAAGGATTTTCAGAAACGTATGATGCACAAGTCCGAAGATTATTCTTTGGACGATTTGATAAAACACATCAGGATTGAGGAAGAAGTGAGAAATCAGGACAAAAGGGGCAAGGTCATTATGAGTGCCAACAACGTGCAGGCTGGTGGCAAAGGAAAAGGGAAATCTTCTGGACCCGCTAAAAAGTGGAATTTGGGTCCACAAAAGAAGAACTTCAAAAGGCTTGGTCAGTCAACTAGTCAGGGACCAAAGAGAACTGGGAAGTGTCACGTCTGCGGAGAGACGGGGCATTATGCAAGGGAATGTATGCAGCGAAAGTCTGGCCCACCGGCCGCAGCTAATGCGGTCGTAGACTTAGAACATCTAGTGGCCAATCTGAGCATGGATGAGATCGACATGATAGCTGAAGATTCAACCAGGGTGATGGCTGGAAGAGGTGGCTGGTACTTGGATTCTGGAGCCACGGTTCATGTGTGTGACTCTAGATCCAAATTTTCTGAGTACAATACGATTGATGACGGAAGGCATATTGTGACTGCAAACCGCGGTAGAGCAGATATCGCGGGTATTGGGACTGTTCATCTAAGGTTTTCTTCGGAAAAACCTTAATTTTGAGAAATGTGTTACAATGCCTACTGTATGCAAGTGTCTGGTATCCCTAAGCAAGCTTGATGAAAATGGGATTGGAATTGCTATGGAGGTTGGAAAGATAGTGTTTCACAAGCGACAACACTACTTTGGCAAGGCATACCGTCAACTGGGTATGTATCGCCTTAGTCTGTTTGAGGATGGTGATGACAGTTCCGGTGCTAGTACTAGTGAATCAGTTGGTAGTAATGTTTCGAGTTTGTCTGAGAATAGTATAGGTTATTTTGTTTCCATGATTGATGTAATTTCTTCCGATTTTAATGAAATTAATTCTTTTGAGTATTTTGCTTGTTCAATATCGTTATGGCATAATCGTTTAGCACACACAAATGTTAAAAATATTGAAAAAATGCAAAATAAAGGATTAATTAAAATCGATAACAAAGATTTCGGAAAATGTGAAACTTGTGTAAAATCGAAGTTTACTAAGAAACCCTTTCCATCAGTCAAAAGGAATACAACTATTTTAGAGTTGATTCACTCTGATATCTGTGAATTAAATGGAATACTTACCCGTGGTGGTAAACGGTATTTCATTACATTCTGTGATGACTTCAGTCGGTTTTTATACGTTTATTTATTACATTCAAAAGACGAAGCTTTTGATGCTTTTAAACTTTATAAAGCTGAAGTAGAAAATCAACTCGAAAAACAAATAAAAATACTACGCTCAAACAGAGGAGGTGAATACTTCAATCGAGAGTTTGATACATTCTGCGAAGAGAATGGCATCAAACATGAACGCACCTCACCTTTTACTCCCCAACAGAATGGTTTGGCGGAACGTAAGAACTGAACCCTTGTTGAGATGGTTAACTGTATGTTGAACCAAGCGGGTTTACCAAACAATCTTTGGGGAGAAGCATTACTGACTGCTTGCCACATTCACAATCGAATCACTAGTCGTGTGATTCCAACCAGCCCATATGAGCTATGGAAAGGTAGAAAGCCTAACTTGGACTATTTTAGAGTTTGGGGTTGTATTGCTTACTATCGTACACCTGATCCAAAATGATCTAAATTGGGAGCCCGTGCCATTAAAAGAATATTCGTAGGATATGCTAGAAATATCAAGGCTTATAGATTATTGGATAAAGAAACATGAGTGATAGTGGAATCTAGATATGTGGAATTTTTTGAAGACAAGTTTTCAAAAGATGCTGAAAACTCGGATAGAACATTGGCTCCAAATCTTCCTAGCACATCTTGTGACAGTTCGAAAACCTCAAACAAGGTTGACGAACCACGTAGAAGTACTAGAGTAAGAAAAGAGAAAAGTCTAGGAGATGATTTCTTCTCCTATCTAGTAGAAGGAACACAAAAGAAAGTGACCAAAGAAGTCATTTTATCGATTAACATCGAAGATGATCCTAAGACTTATAAAGAGGCCATGTCTTCAAGAGATGCTCCACTATGGAAAGAAGCAATAAACGATGAAATGGACTCTATTATGGGAAATGGAACTTGGGAATTAGCTGACTTACCTAAGGGAGCAAAACCCATAGGTTCCAAGTGGGTATTCAAAAGAAAGCTACACCCGGGTGGTTCAATCTCAGCATTTAAAGCTAGATTGGTAGCTAAAGGATATAGACAGAAGGAGGGTATCGATTATTTCGACACCTACGCTCCAGTTGCTAGAATTAGTTCAATCCGAACTCTCATAGCAATCTCAGCCATAAAAGGACTGTATATTCATCAAATGGATGTAAAAACAACCTTTTTGAATGGATACTTAAATGAGGAGGTTTATATGGAGCAGCCTGAAGGGTTTGTAGTACCCGGACAAGAGAACAAAGTGTGTAGACTTATTAAGTCTCTGTACGGTTTAAAGCAAGCCCCAAAACAGTGGCATGAAATATTTGATACTACTGTCACATCTTTCGGGTTCCGACATAATGGAACTGATCGGTGCATTTACTCGAAATGTACTAAAGAGTCCACTGTAATTATCTGTCTTTACGTCGATGATATGCTGATCATCGGAACCAATCTAGAAGGCATCCGTGAGACGAAAAACTACTTATCCTCGAACTTTAAGATGAAAGATCTTGGAGAAGTAGACACAATTCTTGGAATTAAAATTAAAAGGCCAGGATCTCAAATATCTCTTAGTCAATCTCACTATATAGAGAAGATCCTGACTAAGTTTCAACATTTGAATATAAAGGAGTTCAATACTCCATTTGATTCAAGTGTGAAACTTGACAAGAACCCTGGAAGAGCAGTGGCTCAACTAGAGTATGCTAGTGCAATAGGATGCATGATGTATGCAATGCATTGCACTAGACCGGATATTGCTTTTGCTGTGAGTAGGCTAAGTCAATATACAAGCAATCCGGGACCAGATCACTGGAAGGCAATAAGTAGAGTGTTGGGATACTTGAAAAGAACCAGTGATCTAGAGTTGACATACATGATGCATCCTGGAATCTTAGAAGGATATTCTGATGCTAGTTGGATAGATCATTCAAGTGATTCTAAATCCACAAGTGGGTGGATTTACACACTTGGTGGTGGAGCGATTTCTTGGGCGAGCAAGAAACAAACATGTATCGCTCATTCGACTATGGAAGCCGAATTCATAGCCCTAGCTGTTGCAGTCAAAGAAGCCGAATGGATTAGAGATCTGTTGACAGACATCCATTTATGGCCACATCCAACACCTTCGATTCCTATGTACTGTGACAGTGAGGCCACATTGTCAAAAGTATATAATGCTGTGTATAATGGGAAGTCGCGACATATAGGTCTCCGACGTAATTATGTGAGACAACTTATAGAAAATGGTACCATTAGTATTGTGTATGTCAAGTCGCGTGGAAACTTGGCAGATCCATTGACTAAGCCTCTGACGAGAGACTTAGTAGGATCAACTACCAGAGACATGGGTCTGAAACCACTCATAATCGGTTAGTGATGGAAACCCAACTTGAATTTAGTGCTCCTATCTCTCAAGTTTAAAGGGTAATAACAAGTCACTTAACTGATAGAAGGTACTGATAGACCTGTGTAAGGTATGAGATAGTACGTCGTTGCCGAGAACAAAGGATGAGTTAGTTCTCTTAACAAAGTTTAGAGACATCTTAGCAACGAAGATGTTATAGAACTTTGCCTATACGACTGAGAGGTGGTTCCGCCTCAAATGAAGAGTTGTGGTTCCTCTTCTAAAAGGTCATGAAACAGGATTTTAGCGCATGGCCATATTCGCGCTCAGTGAGAATGCAAAGACAAAAGATGGTGTGTGTGAATTAGCCGAAGAGATCACAAGATTCAAAGTTTAAATCCTAAGGATACTTCTAAATTGATTTTTTCTTGCATATTCACATTAAACGGGGTTTAATCTTAGTGACACTACTGTGACATCATTTTTTATTGAATGTCAGAAAACTTTCCAACGGGGGATTGTTGTACTTTATAAGTCTATCATTTCAAGTGGGTCTTGAGTAAATTGGTAGGCTTATGGTTGGGGTCTCAAAGAAGTGCAACGCGCGCGCGCGCGCGTGGCCGAGGCCGAGGGTGCGGTTCTCGCGAAGAGTCGCGCACTAGCTTATTTTTTATAGATCGAGATTTGGAGATAGTTAATTAAGTTATGTTAATTAATTATATACAGCAGATAATGATCGGTTTTTATTCACAAATAAATTTTTGATTTTTCAGATAATTATCGAATTTTTTCATTTAAAAAACGTGGGTAATTGAGATAGAAATAAGTTGGAGACTTAGTCTCCAACTCTATCTCCATTTTTCCGTTTCTTGGGGAGGATTTTAGGAAGTTTATCAGATTTTTTATCTGATTTTCGAGTATAAATAGAGGCCTTCACATGTTGTTTCAACACACCGAAAATTGATTCATTCTCTCTGCTTTCTGCTTACTGGATCTCTCTGCTCTCTACCTTGAGTTTTCTGTCTCAAGTTTGCATTTAATTCAAACACTAGTGTTGTTAGTGTTTGAATAATCTGCATCAAATCCTGGGGGTTTTGCATCTGTAAGTCTCACAGCATTAAAGAGATCCGCAAAAACCTTTGAGGACAGGTTCAAGTAAACCGTGCAGTTTGATTACTTGTTGTTGATCATCTTCTACACAGTTCGGTTTGTGGTTGCTGCTGATTTTATACACAGGTTCGTGTATTACTATTTCTGCATTGTTTTTATTTTTCGTTCACTAGAGTGAACAGTCTATCTTCTACCCCTTCTTCTAAACGTATCTATCGAGAAGGATTGATTCGTTGTTAGATTCACCTAATAATCATTAAAAACAGATTTTGTCTTATTTAATTATTGAACTTTATAAATAAAGTTAGTATCTTTGATAATAAAGTTTGTATCTTTATAATTAAATTACTGTTTTATAAATAAATCTTGTTGCTTTATTTATAATTGAATTTTACTAACTAGAAAACTCAACATACACTTTACACTAAAGAATCTGGAAACAAGTTATTGATTGTATGTCTGTACGTCGATGACTTAGTTTTCACGGGTAACTCATCTGATTTGATAGAATCCTTCAAGAGTGCAATGAAGCACGGATTTGAAATGACCGATTTGGGTTTGCTGCATTATTTCCTTGGTATTGAGGTTAAACAAAAGAAAAATATGATCTCAATATGCCAACAGAAATATGCAAAAGAACTGCTTTCAAGATTTAATATGAATCAAGCATCCCCTTCGACTACACCTATGGATTTTGGGCTAAAGTTATAAAAGGATGCATCGGAGCAGAACATCAATCCGAGTCTATATCGAAGTTTGGTTGGGAGTTTGATGTACCTAACTGCAACTCGTCCTGATATTATGTTTGCAGTTAGTGCTATCGGTCGTTATATGGAGATGCCTAAAAGAAGCCATTGGGAAGCAGGGAAACGTATACTGAGATATATAAAAGGTACACTGTCACATGGAATTGTTTATCAAAGGACTGATAATCCAAGTCTTGTTGGATTTAGTGACAGCGATTTTGGTGGGAATATTGATGATAGCAGAAGTACAGCAGCGTACATGTTTAACTTTGGTTCAGGTGCAGTTTCGTGGCAATCAAAGAAACAAAGCGTCATTGCCTTATCTTCTGCGGAGGCAGAGTACATGGCCTTATCGATCGCAGGGTGTCAAGCACTGTGGTTAAGAGCAATTCTGAAGGAATTAAGGCAGACTCAAGAAACATCTACAAAGATACTATGTGACAATAAAAAATCCAGTCTTTCACGGAAGAAGTAAGCATATTCGAATTAAATATCATTTTGTGTGGGAAGTGATCAGTAATGGTGATATTGAAGTTTGTTACATTGGGACCAAGGATCAAGTCGCAGACATATTTACAAAGGCCCTTCAAGTTGGTGTTTTTAACTACCTGAAAGAAAACTTGGGGGTAAAAGAAGTCTAGCTTAAGGGGAAGTGTTAGAAGTAATAAGCTAGACTTAATATAAACTGTGGTAGTTATATATTGTGACAGTTAAAGTAGTTATTTAACCGTTTTTCTCTAGGGATGCAACGGTTCATCTCAAGGGACACATCGGTTCATTATGTATATATATATGTATGTATTTGTATACGTTGGATTAGAATGTGAAAATAAAAAAGTGATATATATTTGTGTGGTATAATATGTATGATCTGTTTTTTTGTTCTTACCCCAACAAGAAAACTAAAATAAAAAAATTCCAAACAAACAGAGTCAAAACAAGAAAAGAATTCAAGAAATGCAAAAGAATGGTAATAAAGAAAGACCTGGAATTTATAGAGTTGGTCATATACTATGTCATCAAGAGACCATGACAATATCAACTGGGAGAAGCCATGATCTTGGGGATGAAAGTCTCCTTTTTTCTTCTTAAAAGCACCTCTGATCATTTCCATCATCACCTACATCAAAATGCATGAAAACTAAACTTGAATAAAATGAAAAATGGTTTTTATTGTATTAATTGTGTACTTTTGTTGATGAAATGAAAAGGGTTTGCTTACAGTCGAAGGAAGTGATCGTGGATACAGTAACAGCGAATGCATGTCTAGTATAAAAAGATGAAATGAAAAGGGTTTTTATTCTAGTATAACTTTGTGTGTACCAAAAGGAGCATCGGGTTCCAAGTCAAATGCATGTCTCCTCAACTTTTTATCTATTCTCTTATTCTTTTTTCTTTTTGTTCATCCATTCATGCACTGCCATTTGTTCTCTTTTCGTTTCCAACATACGTACAACTAGAGACATGCTACTATACATTTCCGTGGTCACCAATTTTATTGGATCTCGTTAAAATAAAACGTAATTTTTAATTAACAATTTTTTCATCTTTGTATCAATATGTATAACCAAACTCACCATATATTAAATTTAAGAGATACTCCATGCTAGTGCAGTTGTGCTCATACTAACCTATGCTTGTTAGTTTAATGATACATATATACACTTGGGATTGTGGGAGAAAAAACGACGTTTAGTGAGAAGCGTGAGAAACAGTGAATGTACTATTATATCTTATAAAAGTTACGTAAGATTTTGTGAACATGGTGAGAATTACAGGACTTGAATGTGTACCTTCACCAGTGTATGTAAACACGATCACCTTTGCACGCCTTCACACAATATAGATGTGTATTCACATACATTGTGTGAATGTTATATTATCTTATGTGAATGCTACATTTCTCACACTTCTCTCAAAAATTGACGGTTAAGATGTGGGTTGCAAAATAAAACAACCCCTATATATATATATATATATATATATATATATATATATATATATATTGTGGTTCTTTTGAGAACTCAACAAAATTGAGAAAGCCAAAATGCATCAATACACAACAAATGTTGTCTTAACTCTGGAACAAATTTTTTTCTTTCTAAATTAGTGTTGTAAATTAACGTTGAATTATTCATATTTTATTTCCATTTGACTCGATTCCAACAGATTTTGGAATTATTGATGGACCATTTCCTGAAGTTATGTCCAGATAGTCAAAAGTCTTGATAATTAGCCCTCATACCAATTCGAATTTTGATCTTGATATGTTTGTGGTTTTTAAAGCAAGGATTTATTGCTCCCAAGTCCCAAGTCATAAAAAAAGCAACCCCAAGGTCTTAGACCATCTTCAACCTAACCACTAAAAATAAAAAAAATAAAAACACTAAAAATGGTAGGTTCATTAAACACTAAAAAATCAACTCTAATCACACACTAAGAGTAAATTACATCGTTGTTCCCCGTGGTTTACTCAGAATCTGGATATGATTCATTTGACAACATCTACACCCACTAGCTCCATTCTCCTTCACAACCCTCTCCAATCTGAAAACAGAACCCCCCAATATCCATTCTCCGACCATCTTTCCCAATTGATTCCATGTTGAAGCAAACATACAACACACACACACATAGATTTTATCTCCATCTTTCTCTCAAACACACATACTCGTATTAGAACACAAACAATTTGGGTTTGTTATTGCCCTGAAGTTTGTATTATAATGTGTGATGTATGTATGCAGGTTTGGAGGAGGTTGGTCGACAACGAAGTAAATGGGTGGTGGTGAAGGGGATGGAGGAGGTTGCGATGATGAGGGTGGAGAAGGTGTCACCGATTGTCGTTTTTTTTTGGAAAGGGTATCCTGGTCCTTTGGCCTAGACTAATCCCTGGCAATTAGGGCCTTTGGCCCAGCTGCTAAAGCGTGCAACCCTGAGTTTATCCTCAGTGGCTACAAACGCTACGAGTGAGGCTCGAACCCAGGCAACCGCTATGAAATCCCCAAGCTCTTACCACCACACCACAACCCTTGTGGTTATGTCACCGATTGTCGTTGTTGGGGAGGAAGACAAGAACCGATTGGGTGTTCTCACACACAACACTATATCTATATTTTATATAGAGTAAATTAACTTTTGGTCCTTATATATGGTTTCCATCTATTATCAACTTTGGTCCCTCTTTCAAATTAATTACAATTTTGGTTATTATGGCTGCTGTTTTATTTCACTTGTGGTCTATTTGACCAACTTTAGTCAAAAAGATTAGTTAAATTATGGGTATTTTGGTCTTTATACATTTTATTTTTCTTTTTCATTTTTTGTTTCATTAGATTATATAATTATATAGTCCCTATGGTTTGCCTTTCTGTTTTCTTTTCTTTCCTATAATTTTCCATTTATACCTTATTATATTAATTAATGATAAATTTAACTAAAGATACATTAAAAATATGTATTTGATTTTGTAAATTATACCATTAAAAAAGTCTTGTTAACCACAAGGCTTGTGGTGTAGCAGTAATCACCTAGGGAGTTCATAGCGCTCAACTCGGGTTCGATTCCCTGCATTCGCAACTTTGTGGCCACTGGGTATAACCTCAGGGCTGCATGCTTTAGCAGTCGGTTTCATTGCCAAGGGATTAGTCTGGGCCAAAGGTCCAGGACACCCTTTCCAAAAAAAAAAAAAAACTTGTCGATACTTTAAAAATAAGTTAAAATTTTAATATTTTTATACAATTTATCTAATAAATATATATTTGCAAATTTGTCTACACTATTTAAAAAAATCTATTTTAAGTTGTCATTTAAAAAATATTCCTTTTATTTATATTTATGTAATATAAAAATCAAAATTTATCTATATCTATTAATAAAAAATGTTTCGTTTGTAAGTAGTTTATTAGTTACATGTTTTTTAAATGTGTATCAATTAATAAAATTTATAATATAATTATTAAAAAAATCAAAATATAGACTTAAATTTATCGTAATACAAACTATTTAAAATATAAACTTAAATTTATATAGAGAATGATATTCAGTTCTATTCCAAACTACGAACCATATATCCCAAAAATTCCAAATATTTCCAATTCTTAATCCTTACACAGATCCAAATCTCTTGAAAATATTACGTCAAACCAAACGAGCCCTAATTATTTTGTTTGATGTAAAATGCAGGCTCATGAATCATGCATACTGATTCATGAAAATAAATAAACTAAAGTGTGAGATCCCACATCGGCTAGGAGGAAGAACAAAGTCCTCCTTATAAGGGTGGATGGATACCTTCCTTGCATGAGGCCTTTTGCCTGTCACAGGGTGCGGTCTGGGTGCGTCCCGCGTATGCCTGTGCAGGCAGGAACAAAACCATGAGCGGTGCCAGCATGCTTATGCAGAGGGTATCCGCAAAGCGGACAATATCATGTACGGTGGACTGGGATGTTACAATTCCCGTACCCAGAATCTTGGGAGGCGGACCTGAGCATATTCTTCGTCGGAACCTCAACACGAATAATGCTATCATGGAAGAGGTGACCATGGAAACCAGAATTCGAGATAGCATGATGCTGGCTATGAATTCTGCCATGGCCCAGCAACAAGAGTTTTTCATGAAACTCCTAGAAGATCAAGATGCTAGTAACCGCCAACCCGAGACTATGGCGGAGAATATCATAGTTGGGTCGGGTGGTAGACCTGAAGTGGTGGTGACCGAAGAGCAACCAAGCAACGTGAATCGAAAGAGGACTAAGGGATGCTCCTACAAGGCTTTTCTGGGGTGCAACCCTAAAGAGTTTGCGGGTTCCGACAACCCAGTTACGTGTATGTACTGGCTCAAGGAAGTGGAAATGGCCTTTGAGTCTAGCGAGTGCGACGTCTCGCAACGGGTGAAGTTTGCTTCTCAATTATTCTGGGGAGAGGCATTGATCTGGTGGAATCTCACCCGGTCCGCCCTCACCCCCGAAGTCCTAGCAAAGCTGACCTGGCCAGTCTTCAAGAAAAAGATAATGGACAGGTATTGCAGCGAGCGAGCATTGGACAAACTGGAAGCCGAGTTCCGGAATCTGAAGAAAGAGAATTTGTCTATAGCCGACTACTCCAAGCTATTTATGGAGAAATTGAACTTGGTGGGATATCTGGTCCAGATGAGAGATCGAAGATTAAGGCCTTTCATCTTGGCCTACCAGCCGATATGCGGACTGACGTGCGCAATGCCGGAGGGTCGACTCTTCAATAAGTCATTGAAGAGGCCTTGCTTGTGGAAGATGATAGGTTGGCTGAGAAGGAAGAAAGAAGTGTTGCGGGTGAGAAGAGAAAGTGGGAAGGGCCATATGGGCCCGTTCGTCAGTCGAAGCCTTTTGCTAGCGGGAGAGCTGGCGACTCTCGTAGAAGTGATCAGTGGTGCCCAAGGTGCAGAACCAAGCATTCGGGCGCATGTGCTTCCAAAACCTATGCGGGTCCGGTGAGTTGTACCAGGTGTGGCAAGAAGGGCCATATGGCCCGGGACTGTACTGTTCGTCCGACGGTGTGTTATGAGTGCCAGGAACTACATAAGGAGGAATTGTCCAAAGTTAGCGGGGAACAATCAAGGCAGATCTGTTGGGTCGACGGCTAGAGTTGACTAATCGCCGAGGGTGCCGAGTCGAGCTTTCCGGATGACCACCGAGGAAGTAAAGGAGACAACCGATGTCGTTTCGGGTACGTTTTTAGTGAACTCCTTGCCTGCTCGTGTGCTATTTGATTCGGGTGCTACCTGCTCTTTTGTTTCGGATGTGTTTTGTAAACAATTTGTCACCCCTACTAGTATCCTTTCCGACGCACCAAGGTTCTAAATGGCGTGAGGCGCGGCGTGGCGGCGAGGCCAAGCCACAAGCCTTAGGAGTCACGACGAAGCCATGGCGTTTTCAAGGCGTGACTTATGACGTCATTTTTCTAATTCATATATAATATTATATATAAAAACATATGTTTTGTAGTGTTACTCAATTAGTCAATAGTTGTGAATCCAAAAAAAAAAACTTATGGTATATATTAAAAAAACTTGCATATAAGACATGGAAAACGTAAAGAAAAATCAAATATTGCATTACAAAATTGTGCATTAGGCCATGGCGTGCCACGGGCTTAACGTGGCGTGAGACACAAGCCTTGGTGCCATGGCGCGCCATGGCGGCTGTGCGGCGAGTTTTTTAGAACAGTGCGCACTAGTAGTAGAGATAGCAAATGGAGACCAAGTAATTATCCGAGACCATTTTTGTGATTGCACCTTAGAGATCAACGGGAATTCTTTTGGGTTAGATTTGCTACCTATGACCATAGGAGGGTTTGACGTGGTCATAGGCATGGATTGGTTGTCAAGGCATAAGGCCGGCATCTTTTGTGCTAAGAAGATGATCCAAGTGCCTCTGACGGAAGGCGGCGTGGTCGTCATTTATGGGGAGAAAGGAAAGGGACGCAACCCCATTATCTCATCTCTCAAGGCGCGTAAGTTTCTAGCAAAGGGTTACCCTTCGTATCTAGCGTATGTAGTGGACGCGAAGAAGGAAAAGAAGACGATGAAAGACGTGAGGATCGTGCGGGATTATCCGGATGTCTTTCCGGAAGACCTTCCCGGATTACCACCGGAATGTCAAGTGGAGTTTCAAATCGACTTCACTCCGGGAGTGGCTCCGATAGCCCGAGCTCCCAATCGTTTGGCCCCGACGGAGATGAAGGAAATGATGACGCAACTTCAAGAGTTATTAGAGAAGGGTTTTATCCGACCGAGTTCTTCACCGTGGGGAGCGCCGGTATTGTTCGTGAAGAAGAAGGACGGATCGATGAGGACGTGTATTGACTACCGTGAGTTGAATAAAGTCATGGTAAAGAACAAGTATCCTTTACCTCGCATCGATGATCTCTTCGATCAACTTCAAGGTACGGGATGTTTCTCGAAGATTGACCTCCGATCCGGTTATCATCAAGTGAGAGTGAAGAATGATGATATTCCGAAGACGGCCTTCCGAACGCGTTACGGTTACTTTGAGTTCTTGGTGATGCCTTTTGGGTTGACCAATGTGTCGGTCGTATTTATGGACTTGATGAACCGTGTGTGTCGCCCATTTTTGGATAAATCTGTGATCGTCTTTATCGATGATATTTTAATTTATTCTAAGGATGAATCCGAACATAGGAAACACTTGCGGGAAGTCTTGGAAGTCCTAAGGAGGGAGAAGTTGTTCGCAAAATTCTCTAAGTGCGAATTTTGGCTCCAAGAGATTCAATTCTTGGGGCATGTGGTGTCAAAGGACGGTATTCAGGTGGACCCGACAAAGATTGAAGGGATGATGAGTTGGGAACCGCCGACGAATCCGTCGGAGATACAGAGTTTCTTGGGCTTAGCGGTCTACTATAGACGCTTCATCCAAGACTTTTCAAAGGTAGCTACACCGCCCACATCCCTCACAAGAAAGAACGTCAAGTTTCTTTGGACCGATGTTCAAGACCAAGCCTTTCAAACGCTCAAGCGAAAATTGTGCGAAGCTCCGATCTTATCCTTGCCTGAGGGATCGGAAGACTTCGTGGTGTATAGTGACGCTTCTAAGATGGGGCTTGGATGTGTGCTTATGCAACGAGGGAAAGTCATTGCCTACGCGTCGAGGCAATTAAAGGAGCATGAGAAAAACTACCCGACGCATGACTTAGAGTTGGCGGCGGTAGTTTTTGCTTTGAAGTTGTGGCGGCATTACTTGTACGGGACCAAGTGTACTCTCTTCACGGATCACAAGAGTCTCAAGTACATCTTCGATCAAAAGGAACTCAACATGCGGCAAAGAAGATGGCTTGAACTTCTAAAGGATTATAATTGTGATCTACTCTACCATCCCGGTAAGGCCAATGTGGTGGCGGATGCATTGAGCCGGAGGAGCCATGATGGTGGCGTTAAATTGTCCCTTACAAGAATCGACGTGGTATCAAGTTTGGTGGAAAGCATCAAGACGTGGCAAGTGGAAGCGCTCAAGGAGCAAAATCTCAGATCCGAAATCATGGTAAAGCAAAGTGGACTTTTGACGGAAGATAGCCGCGGGCTTAAACTCTTCCAAGGTCGAATTTGGGTGCCTAAATTGGTTGGAAATCGGGAGTTACTTCTAGAAGACGCGCACAAGTCGAAGTATTCTATACATCCCGGTAGTACCAAGATGTATAGAGACTTAAAATTAAATTATTGGTGGCCGGTGATGAAGTTGGATGTGGCTAACTATGTGGAGAGATGCGTCACGTGCCTTTAAGTCAAGGCCGAGCATCAAAGGCCGTACGGTAGTTTACAACCGTTGTCCATTCCCGAGTGGAAATGGGACAACATTACAATGGATTTCGTGACAAAGCTACCGAAGACCTTGCGAGGCCATGATACAATTTGGGTAGTCGTTGATCAGCTAACCAAGAGCGCGCACTTCCTTGCAATGAGGGAGACTTTGCCAATAGAGAAATTGGCCAAGCTTTACATCGATGAGGTTGTGTCGAGGCATGGGGTTCCACAATCTATCGTGTCGGATCGAGATAGTCGTTTCACATCGAACTTTTGGGCAAGCTTGCAAAAGGAGTTGGGTACTCGATTGAATTTGAGCACGGCGTATCATCCTCAAACGGATGGTCAAAGTGAAAGGATGATTTAAACGCTCGAAGACATGTTAAGGTCATGTGTTATCAACTTTGGAGGTAGTTGGGACTCACACCTGCCGTTACTGGAGTTCGCATATAATAATAGCTACCACTCTAGCATTGGCATGACACCATTCGAGGCGTTATACGGGCGAAAGTGCTGAACTCCAGTTTGTTGGTTGGAAGCAGGCGAAAAGCAATTCGCCGGGTCGGAAATAGTGCGAGAGACGTCGGGCAAGGTGAAAGAGATTCGAGAAAGGCTAAAGGCGGCGCAAGACCGACAAAAGAGCTATGCGGACAAGAAGAGAAGACCGGTTGAGTTTCAAGTGGGTGACCGGGTCATGTTTAAGGTTTCCTCGTGGAAGGGGATCATACGTTTCGGGAAGCGTGGGAATATTAGTCCTCGTTTCCTTGGACCATTCGTTATTTTGGAAAAGATTGGTTTGCAAGCCTATCGGTTGGATTTACCGCCGGAAATGGATGGGATACACCCTACATTTCATGTATGTTACCTTCAGAAGTGTCTAGCCGAAGAGGAAAGCGTGATTCCTTTGTCGGAAATTCGGGTGGACAATGGGAATCGTTGTGTGGAAGAACCGAAGTTGATTTTAGAATCGAAAGTGAAGAAGTTGAGGCATAAGGACGTGGTCATGGTTAAAGTTCAGTGGAAGCATCATCGGGGTGCTAACATTACTTGGGAGTCCGAAGATGATATGAAGAAGCGATATCCTCACTTGTTTGCTTAGAGTAAGATTTCGGGGACGAAATCCCATTTAGGTGGGGAGGATTGTAACATCCGTAAATTTATAAGGTAAGTATTTGTTTCCCTTAATGCATCAATTGTGCCTATGTGAGTATATGAGCCTTTGTATGTATTTTATGATGGTTAATATGTTGAAATGTCATCTAAATTGATTTACCATCTTTAATTGTTCAAACCTCGCGCTCGTTATCGAAACTGGTCAAATTTCGGAGTGTTGAGAGTCTGGCACGACAGTGACTCGCGGTTGTGACATGGTCACTCTCGCGGTGTCACTATCGCTAGGGATGTACCGTAGCTCAGGTAGTTCGCGCGACAGTGACTCGCGATTGTGACATTGTCACTATCACAGTGTCAAGGTCGCGGTAAGTGTACCGTGGGTGGAGTGTTTGGCGCGATTGTGACACGCGACAGTGACATTGTCGCGAGCGGGGGTCAGTGCCTTAAATGAACCCTTATCAGATTTTAACCTCATTTCTCTCAAACCCTCTCTTTTGGTTGCGATTTTGGAACCCCATTTCAGTCTCCATTCTCCACCTACCAAACCCTAACTCTCATAAATACTATCCTTTGGTGGTTGGGTTTTGGATTCAAGCATTAAACTCATCTCAAGGAAGATTCTAGGGTTTCTCAAGCTCAACTTCTCATCTCCAAGTCTCATCTCCTCAAATCTAGGGTTTTCATCTTTTCTAGGTTTTGTACCAAAACCTAGATTGTGAGTTTACTAACCTTTGTTAAACTAGATACACATTATTATCTTCTACTTGTTAATATTAATGCATTTCTCAAATGTTCATGTTTATGGTTCAAGTATTTGGGGGGTTTTCCCATGGATTTACGTATATGAAAGTTAACATGGTTTATATGTGTACATCTTTGTATGTTGATGATTCCTACTTGGAATGCCTGTTGGCGACCTTACATTCATGTGATGGATTTGGTTGATATTTGAGTTAAGTGTTGGAATTGCATGATTAGGATCGTAATGTTGTGTTCATGATTGATATTCGAATATGTTGGGTTGTAACACATCTTGAGACCTCCTATTTGCGTTATGTGGATGAACCAAGTCAGTGATTCACTATAGGGATGTAGGTGGGTAACATTTGGGGGATTTCCTAAGTGGTAGTCCCCTATGTGCCTAGACCTCCGTCGTCGTGGAATTTCCTAAGTGGTAGTCCTCGATGCGTGTCGGGCCTTTAGGTTGCCTTTGTTATTTGGCTTCAAGGTGCATCGCCTCTTTGGGTGAACCTGATTGGAGATATGGGTCGCTCCCGTAGACTCCACATCTACGTGATTAATTGGTTAACTGCTGATAAGAACTGTAAATGTTTATGGCATTCTTTTACTTGTTCAACTCACTAGGCTTTTTGGCCTAACACTTGTTTGGTTTCGATGTGTATCTCAGGTGTTAGCGGCGCTGCTCCTAGGCAAGTTTAGATGCTTTGGGCGAGAGCTTGGGGATTTTGGCACTTGAACTTTTGTTGGAAGATTTGGGTTCATAGATGACACCCCTTTTGTAATCTCTTTTCTAGATGTAGAAATTAGATTAGTTGGTTGTTGTTTATTAATCCGTTAAATTACAATTGTGATTAAACAGGCTTATTTGTACTATTACCCTTTTTGGGAGGCTCTTGCTATGGCAATTATATATCACTTCTCCTCTTTTGGAAAGTTTTTGTTATCCCTATTTTTAGGGTGTTACAAAAATACTAGAAGAATTCATAGATCTAAGAAAAGTTCTCTCAAACATCAAAGATTGAAAAACTCCCTTTTGAATATGTAATACCGACAAAGAATTGGAAGAATTTGTGTAAAAATCATGACCCAAGATGTTTCCTAGCTTCAATTCGGTGTTTGTCTCTTGTAAAAATCGCCCAAAGGTTGTCTCCTTGTTTCCTCCCGTCGCCAACTTGAGAATAGAATGATAAGTGACTCAAAACCCTAAGAGATAAGCATTAAAAACGTCCAACCCCTTTCTCGTGGGTTGCTCCGTGAGTTAAGCTTCAGCAACTTACATAAAAGGTACCCTAATTTCCAACCAGGTGAGTTTCCAAGTGGGTTCAACTTCAGCAACCAACATAAAAGGTATTTAGGCCACTGATTTTGGCTTTCATTTGGGCTTGAAAAATCCTTCTTAACTCCACTTTTTCACCGGCCAATTCTCGGATTTGGACTTGACGAACATTATGCTCGATTACCGTTCGGAAAAGCAACTTTTCGCATTCAATCTTGGCTATCTCATTACATGATGCATAATCCTGAAACACTTGATTTAAATTATAAAACTCCGCTAATTTCACTTGGAATTAAGCACTTTTACCCGGTTAATGATATGAAAATAACACCATAAATTGGTGTTATCAATTTCCTAAACAAAAGTTATACATTATATCAAAGTTGTAAATGTGAAACAATTATGTTAATCCTCTGTTAACATAATTTCCTAAAAAAAACAATGTTAAAACACATTGTAGAGTATTTTCTTTCACTTTTGTTATCTTTAATCAACTCTAATTATGTCTTTAATAACTCTAGTTATGTACCCACACGATACAACAGAATAACAAATTTTTATTTTTGTAAATCAGAAATATAAAATTAATGTGATTGCTCGTTAATTTTTTTGAAATTTATACTTGAATAAAATAAAACTACATACTTTTTCCAATCCTTTACATTCAAATAGTAAAGATATAACCAACTATTATTTGCTAAAGTGTAATGACTATAAAACTAAAAATTCCAATTCATATTCTTAATATATATGTGTGTGTGTATATATATATATATATATATATATATAATCTCAAAAGACAAAAACATTAATTCAATAGAACTTATGATATATATAATGTTGCAACACGTAGATATGAGATGTCAAAGAAAATCCAAAACAAAGTAGAACTCATCGTATTTGAGTTCAACATTTATTGGCAAACTATGTGACCTAATATCAGATGCATCCAAAACGCATCATAAGATCACCACCGGACTTAAACTAAATATGGCATATCTTTCCAAACTTGGCACTATCTATTTGCAGCATGTCAAAAAGAAAAGAAAAATCAGGCATCCATATGCCAAAGTCATGTCACCACCCTCTTGCTAAGCCTTTTTTACTTAAGGTCCTTGCTCCTGCACCATCTTTCCTAGACCAGCACCAGCACCTACACAACTCAGCCTATTAACTTTCTTCTCAAATTTAGTAGATTACAATTACATATAGCGTTTTCTATGTCTAATTTGGTTGCCATTGATGTTGTATTATGCAACTATTTTAAGTTAAGTATTTCATAACCTTTGACAACAAATAAATAGTTGCACAAAAATAATCTGCATTTGTATGAGGCAACATAGGTAAAGTCCTATAAATCACAATATACGTCTTCTTGACAATTTATGCCTGCAGAGTTTAATGCGAGGAATACAAATAAGACTGCTAAATGCAAAAGGAAGTTTTTGCAACAAATAGACGAGGCAAACCTGGTGAAATGGTGAAAAGCTCAAGACAATGAACTACGCATATGTTTAAAGCATCAATCCAAGCTGAAGACCTATAAGATAAATACTTTATACTAACTTCAAAAGATGGTTTCACATCGAGGCATGGACCATAACTATGCGAATAAGAATAAATGCAAACACCAATTTGGGATTTCAATTGAGAACAATCAAGTTACTGTGCTTCATATTTTCATTCTAAAAGCACAGGCCTATATAAGATTAGCTAGCTCATTTTATATATCAATTTGGAGTCAACTGGGCATATGCCAAAATGGTAGCAATGAAGGATGTATGAAAGCATACAAACTTGAGCATCTTAAGAATGAATGAGAAGCAAACAAACCTGAGGAGCATGTAAACCAACAACAATGCAGAACTGCATGAATCTTACCGAGTAACTTACTCATCTGAATTTCAATTCTTTTATGTAAGATTGAAATTTTAATGAATAGAACCAGACTTGAAATAACTTCACTTTCACATGCTCTATCTACAGGCTTGTGTCTTCTCATAATATTAGTGATCTTTCTTAATCCTAAAGACGTGAAAATGAGTGTCAATAAATCAAATATGAAATAAGTAGTTAGGTTAATATGAAATGACTTTAAAGAGTCGGGATTACATCTCACATTAATTTAAACGGTGGAGATTAAATTGAGAAACAGTTGACTCACCTGGGTCAATATAATAAATATATAATACGAATCAAAACAAAGTTGGTAAATCTTAATAAATTAACAAAAACCTTTAAAAATTAATTAAATTAAATATTGACTGTGAATGGACCCTTCGATTGGCACTCTTGGCAGGAACGACCTTAACTCCTGAATATGAATTTTGGAAGAAAGCCCCAAAAACTGATCCACATTTGTTACAGTCAACTCCTCCTATGCGAATCTTTGTTTTTAAATGAATCTGCCTGAGAACAGAAATGCAAGACAGGTTTCAAATGCATATGTCTTTGAACATTGGGTTCAAAAATATAGCAGCTTCTAATAAACCACAAAGATTATGCCTTATGTTGCGGATCTGTTTATAAACAGGTAAGTTGGTCACTCTGACATAGACAAACTGTTACTGCTACATACAATCCAAGACCAATAACGGCTCCAAACTTTATCAATGCAGAAGTTGCACGACAATCAGGCATTCTGGTACCTTCATGTTGTTGAGATTCATCTTCCTTGCCATTCAAGCCCCATATACAACAACATACCATTTCACGAAATAGAAATTGTGATAAGTAATATAACAAAATTAACATAATATTTGGGTCTGCAAATGCTTTAAAATATATCAATATATCATAGGTTGAGTGACCAAACATTTCATATTACGTACATAAGCCACATAGTCACATACAATTTACGGTATCTTTCGGAGAGAATAGGTATAATTCAACTGTTGAGGTCATAACTCAAGTTTCAACTTCAAAACCAATTCAAACAGGTTAAATTTTAAAAAAGTATGCCAATAAGTACATTACACTTGATGTCAAATGCTATAATTGAAACTATCTGTTGCTTAACTTGCCAAACAAAAAAAAATTCATTACACGTTTTCAATCGGAAGTGCAATAAGTTTACCTTTGAAAGTAACCAGATCTTTTGCAAAACATAAGCATAAAAGCAAAACACAAGGCCGTTGGCATGAGCTTCCTGTGCTTCCCAATGTAGCATCCTTAATTATAAAAAAAACAACTGTACAGTAAAGAGTATATCCATCACTCTCTACAACTCCCATCACCAAAAACACTTTATATTTTCCAGCCATTGCTGCCAATCGATCCTTCATGACCTGCATTTATGACCACACACACATCAATCTCACAAAAAAACAAAATCTGAAATACGATATCAAGAAAATAAATTCGTTTCTCGTTGATATATAGTTTTTGCGACAACAAATGCATGGTTTTACCAGGTACATTGATAGTTGCGTCATGGTATTTCCGGAAATCCTCTTTACCCTTGAGTGTACGCTTACCAATGCTTACACCAAAATTTGATCCTCGAGGATATCCACCCACAAATGCTTCTGGAAAGACAACCAACTCGGATCCATATGAAGCAGCATCGGCTAACAATCTCTCTGCCTTATCTGAAGGAACGGATTATTTCCATATCAAAACAACATATAATTCATCAGCTCAACCAAAATCAGTCGGATTCATTATTCAAACCCTAATTATGAACTGAAGCTACAAAGCACAATAACAACAACAATCAACTGACCTTGTCGATGATGATTTCATTGATGTTAGGTCCCTAGACATCGGAAGTATCATGGTGAGTGATGTCGCAGTTAATGGCGTGGTGGATGACTTTAATCATCTATCTCCCTCTCCTTCTCACTATATATATATAGAGAGAGAGAGAGGGGGGGAAGGATCATGCGAGAAGTTAAACATTTTGCGAGAAGGCGAGAAGTGTGATATTATATGTGATATCATATATGATTAAACGTCTATGTATTGCCAATATAACATATGTTTAATCATATATGATTAAACACTTCTCGACTTCTCGTAAAATGTTTAGCTTTCTCGTTTGAACTTGCCGTGTTTATATAAATTATGAAAGAATAAAATGGTAAAATGTTAACAAGAACAAGGTTACAAACATTTGTAATCGAGGTATAATCGTTTTGGGAAAAGTTCAAAAAAACCTAATAAACTATCATATTTTGAATGGTTAAGTCCTTGAACTATTTTTTTGATTGAAAAAACCATTAAACTTTCTCATTTTGAATGATTAAGTCCCTCAACTAATTTTTTGAACGAAAAAACCATTAAACTTTCTAATTTTGAATGATTAAGTCCCTCAACATTTTTTTTGAATAAATAAACCATCGAATTTCTAAAAATTGGTTATCTTTTTTTAAAGATATCTGGAACTAACGATTAATGTTTTAAAGTAAAAACAAATCAAAATCAGTTTTACCGTTCTCAAATTATACGCCATTAAAACCCTTCATAGACAATCGTATCGCTCCGTCTCGCCTCTCCCAATTGCCGTTACATTGTCCGTTTTCCATATCACCTAACATGTTGTTGCTTGTGGCATCGATCTCCCTCTTTTTGATCTATTTTTTATTTATCAAAAGTGGAAGAATCAAAAGATAATCGGTTTCATGTAGTTTTTTTGGGTTAAAATTATGTAAGTAATCAATTTTTAAAAGTTCGATGATTTAATTTATTGAAAAAAAATATGCAGGGACTTAATCATTCAAAATTGGAAAATTTAACGGTTTTTTCATTCAAAATGAAAAAGTTTAATGGTTTTTTCATTCAAAAAAATAGATCAGGGACTTACTCATTCAAAATGAGAAAGATCAATGGTTTTTTCATTCAAAAAATTAGTTTAAGAACTTAACCATTCAAAATGAAATAGTTTGTTGGGTTTTTATGAACTTTTCCCAATCGTTTTCAACATAACCCTCACCATTTATTTTCAGAGTTGTAATTAGTATCGATATCAATTTTTAATTTATCACAAATTCTATCACATGATCGTAGCTTTTAACCGCCTATTCTATCAATCACTACCATAATGTTACTATAAAAGTGTCATAATGCCACGTCTTTAAAAACTGATCTTTATTAGTCACATAAACTTAAAAAAGTCCAATTATATATTACTAGGCATATACCCGCGCGATGCAGCGGAATGTAAGTAAAGAACGAACAATTAATGCTATTTCCTTATATACATTTCATCAATAATCAACCATGACCTAAAAATCACAACTTATGAAATCTAAAGTCATAAAGATATTCAATAATTAGTTTATATTACAATTATTGACGAAAAAAATTATAATGATATTATTTATAATAAGAATGAAACGTATTTTATGATTATGTATTTTTAACGTGCTAACAGTGGAAAAAAAAATAAAACGTATGGACAGAAAAACAAATTATTTCGTAGATATTCATGATATTTAATAGTACGGTTAAATTAAAAAATATTCAATATTTGGCTCGTTTTGAAGATATTGAGGAGACGCTTATAATGATATAATTTGTAGAAAAATGAACGTATTTTTTCATTGCATTTTTGTTAATATATAATTATTTGTGTTAATATGTGTAAAATGAAAAAAATAAGTGATATAAAGTAAATTAAATAAGTAATTATAAGAGTGATAAATGTAACAATGTAAGGGTGGTAAATGTAATTGTACAAAAGTTTGTACAATAACCGTTTGTACAATAACCGTTTTAGTAGTATAGATAATTCGTATATATTCTGATATTTAATAGTATGGTTAAATTAAAAAATACTCAATATTGGGCTCGTTTTGAAGGTATTGACGAGACGATTATAATGATATAATTTGTAAAAAAATGAACGTATTTTTTCATTGCATTTTTGTTCATATACGATTATTTGTGTTGATATGATAACGGTGTAAAATGAAAAATGAAAAAGTAAGAGATACAAAATAAATTAAATAAGTAATTGTAAGGGTGATAAATGTAACATTATAAGGGTAGTAAATGTTATTGTATAAAAGATTAAGGGTGATAAATGTAATTGTACAATAGTTTGTACAATAACCGTTTTAGAATTTTCATTATATAGTATAGATTAACACGGTTGTGAACATCCTAATATGTCAATTTTATTACAATTAAAATTATATAAAATATATTAATCCAATCTAAAAAAATTAAGGGCATCTATTTATTATATTCTTCATTTAGGTATCATTGAGCATGTTCTCATATTCATTCTTTCTACATGATGAATATAGAAGGATTCCAATGCCATCTTCTTAGACTTTTGCCATGCACCCAACCCATCTTCTTGCTTCTCACTAAAGAAAAGAAGATTATAAACCAAAAGATATGCTTTGCTTCCACTTAAACAATTAATAAAACTACTTATATAACTCCCACCATCATTGATCCATTATGCATATGGTTTATTCCTTTCATATTTCATAGATCGAAAACAACTGAAACGACATTCAAAAGGTGAAAGAACGATGGGGCTTCTTGCAGCGATTGCGAGACATTTAGATACGCTTGTTGGGTACATATTTGGACTTGTATTGATGGATTTGAATCTTACTTTCCATCGATTGAACTAACTTGTTTGTTTTTGTTAATTTGAATCAGGCCGGGAGTAATGCTTCTTTTCCCCTTGTAAGTTGGTAATTTCTTCTTTGTTAGGATACAACTTTTTTTTTTTTTTTTTGCTAAGATTAATGTGTTGTTACAAATTGTACAGAGATGCACAAGGACTTGATAAGATTGGTCCTTGGGCTCGATCTTGCAAAGTCTAATCCAATAAAAAACGGCATAACTGGTTCTTAATAGATTTGGGTCAGGCCTTAATTGGTCCTGGTCTTGAAATTTGGGTCTGAATTGGTCGTTTAACCGGTCTTTGACCCATCCTATTTAATTTTAATTTTTAATTATTTTTTTGAAATTATAAACAAAATATATATAACACCTCAAGCAGTGTCTTTTTAGTGGTTAAAAAAACATAAAACCCAACAAATTAGATTTCTTATAATACCCCTGAAACTAGCCGTTATGATGGACAAAAATGTCTTTTTCTATAAATCAAAAAATAAAAATAAAAAGGATGAAAATTATATAATACCATTTCTTTAACTTTTCTGGCCGGGCCTATTAAATGGGCTTGGACTGGGCTTTGCAAACTACAACAAGCCATTAACCGATTACGATCATCAATGAAAATGTAGGACTAATTGGGCTTTTGGGTCTGGAGCAAGTCCGACTATGGTCCTTCGTGTAACCCGTCCAATTTGGTCGGCCCGAGGCTAGCCCTCGGGGTCTTTTGCGCATCTTTGCACTTGTGTGACATTTGGTATGCGACAATTGAAGTCATAACGGAATGACCCATTTTGATCAAAAGAGAAAACCAAGTTTGTTTTCCGTTAAGTAATGAAATGAACCATTTTTCAGAAAATGTGATTCCCTCCGTTTGGTTAATTTTCATTTATTGGAGGAGGAACCCGTTTTGAAATGTTTTGTTTCACTCGTAATCATCCATTCTTATAATAACAATTTGTACAAACCGACAATCTGGTTTTGTTAAACACTGACTTGTCGATGCATAATATGAAAATGCAATAAAGAAAACATTTGGTCATTCAATGTGTATAACTAACGGCTACGATTCCATTAATTTATGAAAAGGTATGAATCGATGCTAGCAATCGAGAGTCCTTCAAAAGAAGATGATCAACAATGGCTCACCTATTGGGTTTTATACTCGTTCATAACCCTCTTTGAGCTTTCCTTTTGGAAAGTCCTCCAATGGTATGTAATTCATTCAATTTTACCGACACAAATTGGAACAAAATTCTCTTCTCTCCAAATCTCAGGTCTCTTTTATGTACCACCAACCAATCAGATGAACACATGTCATAATTATTTTCACTCAACAAAGTAATGATGTGTTTTTACATGATTGGAGGACATGGGATTTGGGGATAAGATATTTTATTCCATAAATTAGGGAACCTCAGGCTTCCATTTTGGAGTAATCCTGAATCGCCATTTTTTCACAAGGTATATAATGTTTCATATTCACCTATAATTTGATTGATTTGGGAAAAAACAGGCTTCCATTTTGGCCGTACTTGAAGCTTCTGTTCTGTATGTGGTTGGTGCTACCGGGGATCAATGGGGCCGCATACGTATACACAAATATAGCAAGAAAGTACGTTAAAGTCGGGAGCCATGTGAGCTCAAAGTACCCTGAAGGACAACGAAAAGTCCTTCAAATGATGAGCCTCGACGCTCGTAAGTCTGTGGAGCGTTACATTGAGAAATATGGACCCGAAGCATTTGATCGAGTCGTCAAAGCGGTAAAACCATAATTCCACAAACCCTATTTTGTCTATAATTTTATAAATCTTTTAAAAGAATTCAAATCCATAATACAAATTTTTTAATGATAATTATGATTTGGTTGCTGCAGGCTGAGAAGGAAGCAAACAGAAAATTATAAGAAAGAAATACGGGGTTATGTTTCTATATGTGTTCTAATTTTATGGTATTTTTAGAAAATATTCAACCGATGTTGTAATTGTTTGGTTTATTTATTTTTAATTAATTTTAATTCCTCAAAATGATCTTGCATTTTTTTATTTAGCATAGTACGTACCGTTATATATATATATATATATATATATATAGGGGAGCGATCAATTGGAAACCAATATTACATTGGAAACTTTGGAAACCGAAATCAACCAATCAGTGAATTTCTTTTTTTTATTTTTATTTTTAATTGAAAAGGTTATTTTTGTCTTTTACGTTATTTCATAATATATATGGTAGCTGTTATTATTATTATATTAATAATTATTTAATTTTAATTTAGCTTATATATGGTAATAATGATCATTGATTAATTTAAAATTGAGATATTTAATTTAGATAAATTATTTAATTTTAATTTAGCTTATATATGGTAATAATGAAACAATAATGCTAACACGATGAAACAATAATGCTAACTGGTGATGAAACAAAAATGAGAAGTTTACAAAAATGACACAAATTCATCATGTTTAATTATGAAACAATAATGCTAACATGATTAACCTGATGAATCTATTTTCATTATGAAACAATAATGCTAACACGAT
Organism: Arctium lappa; assembly: GCA_023525745.1. Lineage (NCBI taxonomy): Eukaryota > Viridiplantae > Streptophyta > Magnoliopsida > Asterales > Asteraceae > Arctium > Arctium lappa. The sequence goes on from CM042050.1 coordinate 20,534,351, forward strand.
GAACCTGATTAATCTATTTTCATATACGGATATACAACTGAACAGATAATGAAACAAAAATGGGAAGTTAACAAAATGACACAAATTCATCCTGTTTCATCACAAAAATGTAATCTAATGAAATCTATAATCCACAAATTCATTTTGTTTCATCACAATATTAGATTGCGTGAGAAAATTTATAATAAAATGAAATTAAAAAAATATTTTCTTACATTTTAAAAGAAAAATAAAAAATTTCTTATCGATATGGAAATTCATGGGCGTGGGAAATTTTATTTTTGTTTTGCGTGGTAATTTTTTTTTTACTTGAAACCAAAATATTATCTAATTTTATATTTTCTTATTTTTCGTGAGAAATTTTATTTTGGTTTCAAATCTAAATAAAATAAACCTTTCTTGTCATATTTGAGACACAAAATCAAAAGACATATTTACCCTTTTCATCTATTATTTTTATTTATTATTAATAAATAAATTAATTTACTACCATATATAATTCAAATTAATCTTAACCATTTATTATAAAGATCAATGGCTGAAATTTGGTTTCCAAAGTTTCCAATAAAACTTGGTTTCCAATTGATATCACCCCTATATATATAACTTAATTATTTTGATAATATATTAATTAGTATTGATTTTACAAACTTATGTGAGTCGTTCATTTTTCTTTGTTTAAATTGGAAATTATAATGATAAAAGACGAAAACAATTAAATGAAAAACAATATTAGAACAAATTGGGTAATTTATTTTTCGAAGATAAACATCAACTCATTTATTCCTAAAATTAGGTCTTTATCTTCCCCTCCTCTCCGGACCGTTTTATTTGAATGAGAGAATTAAGATAGTTTAAACAAATTCTAGGTGAAATTAGAGGTTCATAGATGAAACAAAGATTTATGTTTAAAATTTATAATATTTTATAACATTGTTTCGTGTATGAATTTTAATTGTTTTAAATTTGTTACCAAATTTGATAGGTGAAACCTAAAAGTTTATTACGATTTGTATGATTATTTGTTTCAAAATAATAAGTGAATGAGATAATTAAAAAAATGTGATATCAATGTATGAAGAAAAAGACAAACACATCCCGATTAGCAGAACTTTTACTATTAAATGGTTATCAATTGAGAAGAGTGAAAGTGGTTATCAATCGTTGAATGAAAAATAAATCCACATTAAGATGAAATGCACCGTGATAAGATACATCAGATCGATTCCCTTCTCGGTGCATCTCATCCTAATGTGCGTTCATTTCTCATCCAACGGTCGATAACCACTTCTCACGATCAACTCAACTTCTCACCGAAAGCCAACCCTGTATATAAGTCCGAACGGTTCTCAATAAAGTTTTTGAGTATCTAAAATAGTCTATTAATTGAATCTAGATCCTTCGTGTGTGTATATATATATATATATATATATATATATATATATATATATATATGTATTTATGGTCAAGAGAAAATGTGTGCATCTCTAATTCTCTATACACTTTTCATCAATGTTTTAAAACCCGGATCGACCCGGCCGGTTCAACCGGTTGAACCGGGAACCGGTCGAGAGACCGGGTCAACTATCACCGGGTTTTTGGGGATTTATGAACCGGATCGAACCGCCGGGTTTTTGAGAAAACCGGTAAAAACCCGGGTAGACCCGGTTAAAAACCTGGGTTGACCCAGTTAAAAAAATAAATTTTTTTTTGTGTTTTTTTTTTGGATTGATATAAAATTTGTCGTTATGTGTTTTTTTAATGTTTTTGGATTGATGTAAACTTTTTGTTATGTGTATTTTTAATATTTTAACTTGTGGACATCAAATTATTGGTTTTATATATATACATATATAGAGGGAGGATCATGCGAGAAGTTAAACATTTTGCGAGAAGGCAAGAAGTGTTTAATCATATATGATTACACGACTTGTAAGTGTGTTTAATCATGTATTATTAAACGTTTATGTATTGCCAATGTAACATGTGTTTAATCATATATGATTAAGCTTTTGTATCATATATGATTAAACACTTATCGCCTTCTAACAAAATGTTTAGCTTCTCGTTTGAACTTTTTTAAAGGTTGTAAAATATCCTTCCACTATATATATATATATATATATATATATATGCAAGAAAATGAAAAATACATAAAATTTCTTGAAACCGGGTCAACCACCCGGTTGGACCGTGACCCGGTCACCACACCGGGTCAACCTTAAAAACGGGTTTTAAAACATTGCTTTTCATGCATTTACGGTATACTTTCTTACCCTAATTTATTACCAATATCAATAAAGTCATTTCTTTCCATTTACGGCTATGCATAAGCGGTTGCCCTTCCACCCCAATATTCCATCAAATATGAACAAAAAAACGAAAGTGAAATTTTCACGAACTTTCTCCATTACAATTAAATGAATGAAATTTTCGAACTTCAATAACCAAATAAAACATTTAAATCGAAGTTAATTACCTTATTTTGTATTTGATCGTATAATTTATAAACAAAGTTTTTATATGTTAAAAGAATAATACATTTTTTTAGTGTTTTGTTCAAAAAAGTGTATAGAGTGCACACAAAAGGTCTATTAACTGAATCTAGATTGGAAACTGAACTGAAAAGAAATATGCATGATCTTGTATTTCGATTCCGAATTAGTTACTATTTCTTTTGATGTAGGATCAAATAAGGATCAAATAGTTAAAGACCGATCAAAGCCTTGTCAAAGGTCCAAACAGTTAAATTCAGATGTCCGAATTGTTTTCACTGAAACAACATAAACATTTTGTGAAGATTATTATTATGAATGTCAAAATGTTACTTATGCAAAAACAGAAGTGTGTTTTATAATGAAGGACCAAGAATAAAAATAAATAAATTGGGCTAGGTCAAAAAACAATTGGGGCTATTGAGTCTAGATCATTTATACTTTTTAGCATAACTATAAGAGGACCAATTATACATCCTCAACACATGTAACATATTTAAACAAAATATAGGGGGTGTTTGGTTGGAGGTATTAAACAATAATTAATGAGAATGGTAATAAAAGAAATTGTTTGGTTCTATATATAATGAGTCTCCATTCCTCCAGAAGTTCAATTTTTCATTCCAGGTTAAACTGATGAAAATGAAAATTCATTCCGATTCTCATTACCTGTCATTTTCATTTTAATTCTCATTTTCATTCCACTGTTTGAACCAAACACCCCCCTTATATACTTATCAGTTAATAATAATTTTGAAATATTGATAATCGTCAAATCAAACTTTCATAAATTACGTGTCATATCAAATATTATTTAAATTTAAATTGATAATCGTATTATTTAAAATAAAACCAAAAAATGTGCCAACAAAATAAGATTAGATGATTAATAAAAAATTCCTTAAATAACAAGTGGTCCATTAAATCCTCTCTAACATCACAAGTTCAATTACATTACAACCTTTTTCGTATCAAATATATTTGAACCGTTCATAAATTTGATATAAATAAATTATAAATTTATTTTCTTTTTTGTTTTAAGGTTGGGTATGGTTTATAATTTTTTATATGAATTTAACAATATCATAATAATCATCAAAACATATGTTTAATGAAATGATTTCTTTATGAGTTTACATCATATTTGGATATGTTGTAAAATTAATTATATTATTTTAAAGTTTCATAGTGTTTGAGGGCTTCAGTTTGATTTTTTTTACGACTAAAATAAATTATATGGCTAATTACATGAAATATTAATTTATTTTTTTTATAAATTTCTTTATTATATTTATGTATTTTTAAATTATTTTATATTACAATATTGTACTTTAAAAAATCTATCCAATATAGTGATGCGGAACTTTTTACCTTTTAAACCGAGTTTTAACCAAGTTGATCTCAACTAGCTCGTTAATTATCTCGTCTCATTTACACTCTAATCATGAACATCTTTTTAAATTGGTATTTTATATTTTAGGAAAAACCCTTGTTGAAGACGCATTTGGCTTGGCTTGGAAAAGCTTACCAAAAATGAATAAAAAATTCTAATTGAGGAAAGCGCAACTCCTTTCAAAAACTTGTTGCTTTGAAAGGAGTCTTGATGTAAATATTGATTTTATTGGACAAAATTCATCTTCTAGCCAACCCTCTCCTATTTTCACCATTTTATCAACACTTTCACAAATTTCTTTGCCGCAACTTACAGAGGAGCCATTTAAAAAAATGGATGTGAATGTGTTGGCATGCATTAACATGACATTTCATTGCAAAAAATCCATTAGAAATCCGAGGATGTAAATATGCATCTTCCGCTGGTAGTCTGGTTCAGATCCACTTCTCACGCTTCTCACCGTTAACTCAATATCTTATCTCGGTGCATCTCATCTTAATGTGCGTCTATTTCTTATCCTATCGATAACTACTTCTCACGATTAACTCAACTTCTCACCGGAACTCAACCCTATATATAAGCCGAACGGTTCTCAATAAAATTTTTGTATATCTAAAAAAGTCTATTAATTGAATCTAGATCCTTCGCATTATATATATATATATATATATATATATATATATATAGGCCAAGGATAATTTGCAACTCATGTAAATCTTGCAACTCATGCAACCCACATCTTAACCGTTGGATCAATGATAAGCGGTTATTTTATTTTTATTTTTTTAATTAAAAATTATTAGGCCCACATCGATTGTCATGCAACCCACATCTTAACCGTTGAATCAATGATAAGCGATTATTTTATTTTTATTTTTTTAATTAAAAATTATTAGGCCCACATCGATTGTAACCGTCGATCATGAATCCAACGGTTAAGATGTAGGTTGCATAGGTTGTAAGATTTACATGGGTTGTAAATTAAACTACCCATATATATATATATATATATATATATATATATGGTCAATAGAAAATGTGTCCATCTCTATACACTTTTCATGCATTTACGGTATATTTTCTTACCCTAATTTATTACCAATATCAATAAAGTTCTGTCTTTCCATTTACAGTAAGCATCAGCCGTTGCCCTTCCACCCAATATTCCATCAAATATGAACAAAAAACTAAAGTGAAATTTCCAAGAACTTTCTCCATTACAATTAAATAAATGAAGTTTTGGAACTTCAATGACCAAATATAAATTTAAACCGAAGTTAATTACCATATTTTGTATTTGATCGTATAAATTATAAACAAAGTTTTTATATGTTAAAAGAATAATACATTTTTTTTTTGTGTTTTGTTCAAAAAAGTGTATAGAGATGCACACAAAAGGTCTATTAATTGAGTCTAGATCAGAGACCGAATTGAAAAGAAATATGCATGATCTTATCTTTCGGTTTCGAATTAGTTACTATTTCTTTTGTTGTAGGATCAAATAAGTTTCAAATAGTTAAAGACCGATCAAAGCCTTGTCAAAAGTCCAAACATTTAAATTCAGGTGTCCGAATTGCTTTCACTGAAACAACATAAACATTTTGTGAAGATTATTATGAATGTCCAAATGTTACTTATGCGAAAAACAGAACTGTTTTTTCTAATGAAGGAGCAAGAATAAAAATAAGTAAATTGGGCTAGGTCAAAAAACGATTAGGACTATTGAGGGGTTGTTTGTTTAAAAAAAAACCCTCTTAATCGATTTTATGTCTAACGTGTCATTTGTTTTTTAAAAGGTCTGAAGTCTTAAGTTTTATTTAATTTTGATTAATAAGAGGTGGTACTGAAGTCTGAAATCTGAATCACCAAGACTGTATGTTTTTGTAACGTTTAGAGACGTCTTGAAAGAAAGAAGAGCAAATGAACTGAGGTGGCGATACGAGATATTAAGAAGTTAGGTCATCACTTCTTATTTCAGACGTATTTAAGAGTTAAGAAATTCGAAAATTTAGAAAAAAAAACAAACAGTCTAAATCTAAAAAGTTCTGAACAATTCAGACTTAAGAACCACTAAGAGATTTTTTTTAAACAAACAACCCTAAATACTAAATGTAAAAAGGTCTGAATGATTCAAACTTAAAAGCCATTAAAAAGGTTTTTTTATAAAAAAACAAACAACCCCTTAGACTTACGTACTTATTAATTAATAATAATTTTGAAATAATGATAATCGTGAAATCAAACTTTCATAAATTACAAATATTATTTGTAATTGAAATTGATAATCGTATTATTTAAAATAAAACCCAAAAATGTGCAAAATAAGATGAGATGATTAATAAAAAATTTCCTTAAATAACAAGTGGTCCATTAAATCCTCTCTAACATCACAAGTTCAATTCAATTACATTACAACTTTTTAATTTCGTATCAAAGGAATTTGAACCGTTCATGAATTTGATTTAAATAAATTTAATTAGTTTGTTTTTGTTTTAATTAAGGTTCGGTCTGATTTATATGAATTTAGCAATATCATAATAATCATCAAAACATATTTTTATATACGAAAATTAAGTTGAAATTTGAAACATTGGTTTAATGAAATGATTTCTTTTTGAGTTTACACCATATTTGGATATGTTGTAAAATTAATTATATTGTTTTAAAGTTTCATAGCGTTTGAGGGATTCAGTTTGATTTTTTTATGACTAAAATAAATTATATGGCTAATTAATTACATGAAATATTAATTACTTTATTTTTTTTATAAATTTCTTTATTATATTCATGTATTTTTAAATTATTTTTTATTACTTTAAAAAACCTACCCATTATAGTGATGTGTAACTTTTCACCTTTTAAATTGAGTTGATCTCAACTAGCTCGTGAATTTCAAGTCTTATTTACACCCTAACCATGAACATATTTCTAATTAAATTGGTATTTTATATTTTAGGAAAAACCCTTGTTGAAGACGCATTTGGCTTGGCTTGGAAAAGCTTACCAAAAATGAATAAAAAATTCTAATTCAGGAAAGCGCAACTACTTTCAAAAACTTGTTGCTTTGAAACTAGTCCTAATGGCTAAATTTGCACGAAATTAATGTAAATATTAATTTTGTTGGACTAAATTCATCTTCTAGCCAACTCTCTCCTATTTTCACCTTTTTTTATCAACACCTCCACAAGTTTCTTTGCTGCAACTTGGGGAAGAGCCATTTAAAAAAATGGATGTGAATTTGTTGGTATGCATTAACATGACATTTCATTGCAAAAAATCCATTAGAAATCCGAGGATGTGAATATGCATCTTCCACTGGTAGCCTGGTACCCCCTCTGCAAACCACATCATCACAAATATATTGAGAAAATACATGTATCAATTTATATTCTCTATAAGTGCCCTCTACAAAAGGACACCTTACATTTTTATTCTTTTTATACGTGTTAATGTACATTCATATTTTTTTTAATTGGCTTCCTCAAGTTGGGACAATAACACTTACAAAGGTATTGATAATAAATCGTTGCCTGCTGTTCAAAAAACAAAGGTATTGATAAAATGGTGAAAATAGAAGAAAATTGAGAAGGTAGAATTCAATTGGTCAAAACATATTTACTTTACTTTCCCTAAGGGTTGTTTGGCAGTTGTTGAAGCCTGAATGGTTTGGTGCAAAATGAAGTGGTCAGAATGATTAAGTGACTCTTATAATATGGTATAAAATGAATATGGTTGTTTGATAATTGTTTAGAATGAAATTAAAGTGCTGAATGATTAAGGGATCGGAGACCCAATATACAAAATCATTAAGAAGAGTTTGGAAACATTAAGAAACAAATTTTTTTTTCTAACAAAATTCCCTTTTTAGCGATTCAGAGATTGTCTTATAATGAAACTATTAAGAGGGTGTTTGGGACTACTTATTTAAAACAACTTATGTTTTTCTTATATTAAAAGTGTTTATCAACTTATGTGTTGACAAAAATGAGTCTTGTAAAAAGTGTTTGAATTACCTTATTGTAGTACAAAACTTAGTAAGCTAATAAGTTTTTATCTAGGGGCATTTGAGATTGCTTATACATATAAAATAACCAAAACGTCATAAATTATTTCAAATAAGTTGATAATTTACGACGACTAACTTTTTAAAAACCTCTTATTCCAAGAAGCTATAAACAGTTTTTTCCTTTTCCCAAACACAATAGATTAATAAAGAATTTAAATAGCAATCCCAAAAACCCTCTCTAACGTGTAAACAAGCAGATGTAACTATTAAATTTAACGCGGTGGATTGGATTTTCTATTTTTGCATATATATTAAATTTTGCAATTACTGCAGAAGAAGTAACCATAAATCAGAACTTCTTCTTCAACTTCGATTCTGTGAGAAATTTATTTGCTTCGTTTCATATGGATCATTGATTTTAGGTCCCGATCTTCTTTGCGTTGGCTGTTCGTTGTCGACGATCTAGGCGTCCAGGATCTCCCATCTTCAGCGGTTTGTTCTCCTTTTTCTCCCTTTTCTATTAATTCTTTGATTAAAGGAGTAGAATGTTGTTTTCAATTTCTTCAAAGCTAGGGTTTCCATATGTTTGGACTTTGATAGATCTGATCATCGTTACTCTTGTTTATCGAGTTCTTCGCTATGTTTCATAGATTAATTATTCTCTGACGTAGGGTTGAGAAACCTAAGTTAAATTCAGTTTTTTTTTGGCTGGAATTTTTTTTGTCATTCATGAAGCAAGTCAGAATTGCTTCTCAGAACCGATTTATATTGTTTAGGTTTGGTCCTCTGATTTATGTTGCTCCAGAACTATTGCTCAATCTCATATTTGCATTTGATTCACATAATTTCTCTTTAGATCTCGTCCTATTTGTTTTCGGTTTTTGATCAAGTGTAAGAAAATCAGATTCTAGTGACAAATCCAGTCAGAATATCGGAAAAGCTCCAAAAAAGAATAAATATCAATGTCAATATTGTAACACACACCAAAAAAAAAATTCTTACATTTCTTTTCCCCTTTCATTTGATGTATATAATATTTATATACAACAAATACTTACGAACGGTTAAACTCTTGGCAGACTACTCTCTACTGCTCCCATTACCGCCAGCCGACGGCCCTTTGATCAGACCGAGACCGTAACCCGGGGTTGTTTGTAAGTATTCTCTCCTTAATTTCTGTGTTTGTAGCAAGGAATTGACATTCCAGCCGATCATCTGTATTGAAGCAGGTGTAAACTGCCCGGTGGAGGTCTCCTTGCCCTATAACCGGAGCCACCTTTGTTTTATGTTTCATGATTCATGAAGGATCGTGAGAAAGAGAGTTAAGATGAGAGTGTAAAGGGTTGTTTGTTTTTTTTAAAAAAACCCCTTAATGGTTCTTAAGTCTGAATCGTTCAGATCTTTTTATACACCACCTCTTATTAATCATAACTAAAATAAGACTTCAGACTTTAGACGTCTTAAAAAACAAACGACACCTAAGACTTCAGACCTCTTAAAAAACAAACGTCACCTAAATGTCACCAACTCCTTTCACTACATAGGAAATAATGTTATACCCTTAATATTTAAATCTTTTTACTATAAAAAATGATTGCTAGCAAAAATAAAATAATAGGGTATGCATCATATATAATTAGAGCAACTCCAACAAATTGTCCAAAACGATGATTTTGGGGAATTTGCTCCAACAAATTCTCCAAAATTGGAAATAAGGTTAAGAGTCAAAAATATTAACATTGATTTGATAATTTGCATGGATATTGAGATTAATTATGATTTGTAGAATTTCAATGATTTAAATTTGAAACAACCACTGTATATGTATATGTTGTGCATATATACACTTATATAGGATTGGAAATTAAAGTAAATGGAACCTTCACAAGGAAAAAACCCCTCTATATTTGATGGTTTTTTGCTTCTACACTTTTTCTTTTCTTCTCTTTTCCTTTTATGGTGATAACTCCAATAGAAAAAATTGTATGTTTTCTAACTCCACTCCTTTAATTTTGAATCAAAATTTGACCAAACGTTAGTCCTCTTGCTTTGTCATATCTTACAAGGTTACACTCAAAAATTGTGATGTTAAAAAAAGATGCAAGACAGAATCACAAACACCAAAACACAACAACGGATAAGGATTTTGTCAATCATCTCAAAAGGGGAGGAATAAATCGAAGCAAGATGTGGATGAATTTTTCAAGAGGCTTTAATAAATTTTACATGTGCAATACTCTATGGATGAATTTTTCAAGAAGCTTTAAATTTTACATGTGCAATACTCTTTGAAATTCAATCACCAAAAGTGATTTCATGGCAAAGCTTATGGAATTCAAGAACAAACTAATACTTATTGCCAAATTTCGGCATACAAATCTTGTTCGAGTTATATTTTGTTGCATTAACTAGGAAGTATAGATGATAATTTATGAGAGAACTTAGATTCATTCCATTTGTCTAGAAAGAAAAGTGCTTGGTTATAGATTGCAACAGTTAGTGACATTTCAAGAATAAGGGTATGTGGTTTAATAGGTTCAAGGCGGGGTGCCTGATAAGATACTCAATTTTTGCAAAATAAGTCATGTTAGGTTCTTGAAATGACAATTTGTTTTTCTTCATTCATTCTGCTCAACCAAATGAACCTCACTTGTCGATTCCATTACCGCAAGAATTAATAGTCCAGTTTATGACACTAATGTTAGATGGGCATTTGGTTGTTTTTGAATGAAAAGAAGGGCGAATGGTGGTGGGCAAGCTAGTTTCCGAACTTGATAAAAATGATACCCTTTGGCTTACGAGAGAAATTCTATTTGCTGATAATCGACAATGTAGTTGTCCAATATCAAGCTCTCTCACGATAGACTATTTCAGAGTAGTAACGACTAGTAGCCCAATTTGGGTTGCTTTGAAATTACACATCTCACATGTAATGCTACACAAAATCAACATTTTTTTTACATTTGAGAACATCAACTATTTCATCTTTATAATCTCCATGAAGATACTGAACATGAAGGCTTGCAAACAAGCGTGCCTGAACAATTGCTTGTGCAAAGCAGCTTAGTTTCAATAACCGTTCAAATTCTTCAAGTAGGAGTTATTTACCTACTGATCTCTTTACAAATATAAATACTAATCCAAATGTTATACATTACAATGCCTCTACATTCATAGAAGTGTAGAATATAAGACCACCTCCTTTGTTCACGCCCCAAACGCATTTCTGCATCCCAAACTCTTGATCCAGTACCAAAGAGAGAATAACAAGTTGCAATAATTCTAGGTTGTATAAATGAAAGTATTGTGCTTCTACTTGTTATGGTTGCATGTTTTATCATGTTTGTAGTTCACAAACAAAAAAAAAGTCAAAATGAAGAAAGCGTATTTAGATCAAGTACCATGAATGCCAATTCGGTTTCATATGAAGAACTGAAAACCATCAAAGAATTTTTTTTATAAATCTTGGTTAAGGAGCATTCAAATCAGTTTTCGAACCAAATCTTAATGACAACTCCAAGGTTGCAGTCAAATGTTTAAAAAGCCTTATGCATGTCAATAAATCTTTCCTAGTTAACGTCGAATCCATTGGTAGCGTTCTCCATGTGAATGTAGCTAGACTTAGAGGATTTTGTGCTTGGAAATTACAACAACTTCTCTTGTATGAGTTCATGAGTAACGGGTCATTAGATTAGTTGATCTACCCTGGGGGTCGAGAGCACGTCCTCGATTGGGAACGACGAAGAAATATTATTCTTGATATAGCTAAAGGTTTTGCATGTCTTCATTACGACTGCAGGCAAAAAATCATCTACTTCGACTTAAACCTGGAAACATCCTCTTAGATGGCGATTTCAATGCGAAAATAGCTGACTTTGGGTTGTCTTTGCTTATTGACAAAAATCAAATGTAAGTGATCACTAGCAACATAATTGGAACCCATGGCTATCTGGCTCCCGATTGGTCATTTTCTGTTATTACCGAAAAGGTTGATGTATATGACTTTGGGATCGTTATCTTGGAGATGTTGTGTGAGAGGAAGAGTATCGATAGGTCTCAGCCAGAAGAAAGTCGACACTTAATTGAGGTCTTTGAGAAATGTTGGGAGGAAGAGAAGTTGTTAGATATGATTGATAGGTCATGTGGGGATATGTTAGATAACGATACAACAGTACAGAGTACTGTACTGGAAATGATGAAACTAGCTTTGTGGTGTTTACATTGGGATCTTACAAAAAGGCCTTCGATGTATGTGATTGTTAAGGTGTTAGAAGGTGTAATACAAGTTGAACCTAATTTCGACTACAACTTCACGTATTCAAAACAAGAGACCACGATGGTTGGAAATGAGATAAATGATGGTTGAACCTAATCTAACCTAACCTAAATGATGGTTGTTCCATATTTATCTGATGTCCAACCATCGTGGTCTCCTGTTTTGAATACGTGAAGTTGTAGTCCAAGTTAGGTTCAACTTGTATTACACCTTCTAACACCTTAACAATTACAAACATCGAAGGCCTTTTTGTAAGATCCCATTGTAGACACCACAAAGCTAGTTTCATCATTTCCAGCAAACACTGATGTATCATTATCCAACATATCCACACATGACCTATCAATCATATCTAACAACTTCTCTTCCTCCCAACATTTCTCAAAGACCTCAATTAAGTACTGGCTTTATTCTGGCTGAGATCTATCGATATTCTTCCTCCCACACAACATCTCCAAGATAACGATCCCAAAGCCATATACATCAACCTTTTCGGTATTAACAAATATTGATCAATCGGGAGCCAGATAGCCATGAGTTTCAATTATGTTGCTAGTAATCACTTACATTTGATTTTTGTCAATAAGCAAAGACAACCCAAAGTCAGCTATTTTCACATTGAAATCGCCATCTAAGAGGATGTTCTAGGGTTAATGTTGAAGTGGATGATTTTTTTGCCTGCAGTCATGATAGAGATATGCTAAACTTTAGCTATATCAAGAATAATCTTTCTTCGTCGTTCCCAATTGAGTACGTGCTCTCGATCCCCATGGTAGATCCACTAATCTAATGACCCGTTACTCATGAACTCATACACGAGAAGTTGTGATTTCCAAGCACAAAATCCTCTAATTCTAGCTACATTCACATGGTAAATGCTACCCATGGATTCGACCTCAACTAGGAAAGATTTATTGACACGCATAAGGCTCTTTAAAACATGTGATCGCAATCTTGAAGTCTTCATTAAGATTTAGTTTGAAAACTGATTTGAATGTTCCTTAACCAAGATTTATAAAAAAATTCTATGACACTTTTCAATTCTTCATATGAAAACCGAGTTGGCATTCATGGTACTTGATCAACATATTTTGTTCATTTCAACGTTTGTGTTTCATTTGTGAACTACAAACATAATAAAACTTACAACCATAAATAATTGAAGCACAATGCTTTCATTCGTAGAACTAGTATTATTGCTACTTGATATTTTCTCTTTGGTAGTAGATCAAGAGTTTGGGACGTAGATAAAGGAGGTGATATTAGATTCTACACTTTTATGAAAGTACATGTATTGTAATGTATATTATTTGGATCAATACTTATAATTGTAAAGAGATCAGTAGGTAAATAACTATTCCTACTTAAAGAATTCGAATTGTTGTTGAAATGGAGTTGTTTTGCACAAGCAATTATTTAGGTAAACTTGTTTGCATGCCTCCAAATTTACTCTGCATATTCAACAATAAGGATGAACACGAGACGTTTTCAAGTGCAATAAAATCTTGATGTTAGGTTGTATTACATTGTTGATAATTAGGGATGTAAACGAACTGAATGAACACGAACGGAGGCTTGTTCGTGTTCGTTCATTTAACTTAACCGAACAAATGAACGAACATGAACGGTAAACGAACGGAATTTTTTGTGTTCATATTTGTTCGTTTAACTTCACCAAATGAACACAAACGGTAAAAGAACGAATTTTTTTGTATTCTTGTTTGTTCAGTAAGAAAATATATTTGTTCGTTAAGATGCTAAACGAGCGAATGTAAACAAACGAAACTTCCTGTATTCATATTTGTTCGTTAAGAAAATGTCTTTGGTCGTGTTTGTGTTTGTTAAGATGCTAAACGATCGAACTAATTAAACAAACATAAATGAACATAAACAAACACAAATGAACAAAAAAAAACTATTACTTATTATTTCGTCCTTATAAGATAACATAACACAATGTAAAACAGGTAAATTTCGAGGGAATAAAAAAGGAATTCAGAAAAACTTAATTTCATTATTGATTTTACATATTAATGCCATAATATATAAATATTATGTATTTAAATGAACGTAAACGAACAAATGTAGATAAATGTAAACGAACATAAATAAACGAACGTTTATGAACGTAAGTGACCGAACAAGGTCATTGTTCATGTTCTTTTATTTAGCTAAACGAACAAAAAAATGTGTTCATGTTCGTTCGTTTATTAAATAAACGAACTTCCCACCGAACGGTTCACGAACAATTCGCTGAACATTCGGTTCGTTTACATCCGTATTGATAATCTCAAAAAAAGTATTTCTCTCGTATGCCAAAAGATAACACTTTCCGTCAATTTCGACATCTACACTGGTCATCATCGTCCACCTTTTTTACCATTCAAACATAAGATGCCTATCTAAAAATAGTTTCGTAAACTAGATCAATAATGCTTGAGGTATAGGAGTCTACAAATCATGATAACTTGGCTCAACAAAAAAGAAAGAATGCAGAAAACAAACTCCATTCAAGAACCTAAATGTCTTCTTTTGCAAAAATTGATTGTACTCCACTCGACGACCCATCTTGAATATCCAAATCACATACCCCGATGCTTGAAATGTCACTAGCCGCTACAATGCAACACCAACTTTGTTTCTATCCTCGTGGTTAATGCAACAACCAAAAACTTGAACAAGATTTGTATGCTAGAGTTTGGTTCATCTTTGAATTCCCAGAGGTTTCCCTGAAGTCCCTTTTGTTGATTGAATTTCTAGAGAGTACCACACATCTATAATTTATTAAAGCTTCATGAAAAATTCATTCATGCTTTGATTTGTCCCTCCCTTTTTGAGATGATTGATAAAATCGTTGTTTCTTACTGTGTTTTGGTGTTCATGATTATGTCTAACTACTCTTTCATCGGTGGAGTTTGTGGGAAAATCTAATCATGGGTTGTAATCCGATTAGAGTTTGCAACCTTTATGACCGTTGCTTGATGATCAACAGTCAATCTCCCCAATTGCCACATTCCTTGTTGTCCACTATTGATATGTCCTTTTTAACATACACTGCACATGTAACACTCTAAAAATTCGACGAATAAAAATTCAAAAGTTCGGTAATAAGACATCCAAAAATACAAAGGCCCAAAATACCTTGTAAATATAAATTTCCAAAAGAATGAGACCCAATAATTCAAGACAACTAAAACAATCAGGTTAGTTTGCACCATAGAGTTTGCATCAAAGAATGGGACATCAATATTACAACAACATACTTAATCTAGGATTGATTCAAATCTAGATTAAAATGGGTGTTGTGAATTCACTATATACTCTCTTCACGAAAATCCCCCAAGAGACCGGCACTTCGAGAACTCCTACATGCCCGGTTGACAAGCCCGACATCCTAGTTTCCTCCACGAGCAGAATCTGTGAGGAAACAACCACAACAAGTGTTAGGACGAAGCCTAGTGAGATTTCAAAAGCCGTATAATCCATAGGCAATAATATCATATTTTAATTAAAACAAGATTTGGGTTACCGAACTCCATCGTCTCACTATTACCGTTTCCCCCGCAACCATAAGCTCGTACCTGAACGTAAATATACAAGAGATAACCCTTGAAATACGGGGGAGACCCGTTTCCATCGGGGTGACGTTTACACGGGAGTCGAGTCACCCATTATGTTAATGGATTACACCTCATGCCCCAGTCTTAGTTTACATGCCATAACGACATCACAACCTCAGATCGTATTTACTGCCTTTATTGCCTACTCCGTCGAGTTACACCTCAAGGTCTTACGGGACATTATTGCCTATCCATATCTAGACGAGTTACACCTCAAGGGTCCAAGACCCCTTATTGCCTACTCGTTAGTATCCCACAATGGTTGTCACAATGTCCATATAATATACAACTACCTCCTCGTGCACAAGGAGTAGTGTTCACATTCTTATCAAGTGATTAACATTTACTAAGCATTTATAACCACTTATACACCTCTTTTCTACATGTAATTAACAGCTCATCTTTACTTCTCAAGGTACCACGTTCTCCATGATCTCATACATGTAGTCACAAAGGTTTAATTTACTCATACTATATCCTCATAAAGTTATCAGTAGTTAGATCAAACCATAACATCAAGGGTTTCCTCATGAACTTATCATACAAAAGTGAAATCAAAGATGCATATTCATTTAGTTATCATAAAAAGGGAATATAAGGGTTTACTAGACATGCTCACCCTTTTAGGGTTCATAAAGTTGAGAACCCTACAAGTTAGGTCACAAATCCCAATCAAGCAACACATATGCATAATGTAGGTTTAATACAAGTAGCAAATAAGTACTAGAGCATTTAAGGAGTAATAAACTCACAATCTAGGGTTTGTAAGTAAAACCCTAAAAATGGAGATGAAGTCTTGAGGTTGAAGATGAAGATGAGGAGATGGTAGATCCTTGAACCCTAGCCTTCCAAGCCCCAAATGATAGCCCCAAATGATAGCCCCAAACTTGACGAATTGAAGAGGAGTGAGTAATAAATGAACCTAGGTCGGAATTAATGAAGAGGGAGGAGAAAAAAGTGTTTTAGGGAAATGATTTTGGTGTTTTTGAGACTTGGGGCCGATTTCCTCTTATTTAATCGACCAGTGGTTGCGTGCGGGTGCCCGCGTGACTAGACCCGCTCGGGGAGTCACGCCAAGGACTGTAGTCGTGAGTTGGTTGTGCCCTGCGCGGTTGGTGGCGCGGTTCAAGTTGTGCGGAGAACCGTGCGGAACACTGTTGTTCCTCTTTCCCATTTCTTCAGCTTAAATGAATAATCCTCACATAAGACCAGTTTTCAAGGCACGTTAAATACAACTACTAAACAACATGCGAAGCATAGATTTAGGGTTATATTTTCTTACTCCGAAATCGGGGTGTTACAATCCTCCCCCACTAAGAATAGATTTCGTCCCCGAAATCTCACACTACCCAAAAAGATGATGATACCGACTCTTCATATCCTCCTTCACTTCCCATGTCATGTTCGCAACTCGATGATGTTTTTATTGAACCTTCACCATCACAACGTCTTTATGGCGAAGCTTCTTCGTCTCTCTCTCTAGGATGGTTTCTGGCTCTTCAATGCAGTGATTATTATCCACGCGAATTTCGGATAACGGTATGACGTTTTCTTCCTCCGCTAAACACTTCCGTAGGTAGCAAATGTGGAATGTAGGGTGAATTCCACTCATTTTGGGCGGTAAATCAAGCTTGTAGGCTTGGAGTCCCATACGTTCAATGATAGGAAAAGGCACGAGGAAACGCGGACTGAGCTTTCCTCGCTTTCCGAACCTTATAATCCCTTTCCAAGGCGACACTTTCAACATGACCCAGTCGCCCACTGGGAATTCCATCAGCCGTCGCTTTGTCCGCATAACTTATTTGGCGATCTTGAGCCGCCTTCAAACGCTCTCGTATCCCCTTGACCTTGTCCGCCTTCTCTTGTATTATCTCCGGTCTAGGGAATTGTTTCTCGCCCGCTTCAAGCCAACAAGTTGGTGTTCTACATTTTTGCCCATATAATGCTTCGAACGGTGCCAAACCCAAACTCGAGTGATAACTATTGTTGTAGGCGAATTCCACCAATGGAAGGTGAGAGTCACAATTTCCCCCAAAATTAATGACACACGATCGTAACATGTCTTCTAACGTTTGAATTATCCGTTCGCTCTGTCCGTCCATTTGAGGATGGTACGTCGTGCTCAACTTTACCTTTGCTCGCAATTCTCTTTGGAACTCACTCCATAAATGGGAGGTGAAGAGACTATTCGATCGGGCACGATGGATAGTTGCACTACATGCCTCGAGACCACTTCGTTAATGTAGAGTCTTGCTAGTTTGTCCAACGATAGTGTCTATTTCATGGCCAAAAAGAGTGCGTTTTTCGTCAATCGATCCACTACTACCCAAATGGTGTCGTGGCCCTTCAACGTCCTTGGTAACTTTGTCACGAAATCTATTGTGATGTGATCCCACTTTCACTCCGGTATTTCCAAGGATTGCAAACTCCCATACGGTCGTTGGTTCTCGACCTTTACCAACGAATAAGTAAGGCATTTCTCCACGTAGTTTCCACATCGAGTTTCATCACCGATCACCAATAATTCAATTACAGATCCCTATACATTTTTGTGCTCCCGGGGTGAATAAAGTACTTTGATTTGTGCGCCTCCTCCAATAATAACTTCCGACATCCTCCCAACTTGGGTACCTAAACTCGTCCTTGGAAGAGTTTCAACCCTCTATTATCTTCCGTCAAACTAAGGTGTTGTTTCGTCATCGCTTCATCTTTGAGATTCGCTTCAAGAATCGCTACGGCTTGAGCGGTCTTTATCATGTCCATAAGGTTTGAGATGATCTCGATCCTCGCTAAAGAGGTTTTCACCGCTCCACTATACTCTTTTTAGCTTAGCGCGTCCGCCACAACAATAGCCTTGCCTGGATGATATTGAAGTTCGCAGTCGTGATCTTTCAATAGCTCTAACCATCTCCTTTGTCGCATATTCAACTCTTTCTGATCAAAGACATACTTCAAACTTTTGTGGTCGGTGAAGAGTGTGCACTTGTGCCATACAAGTAGTGTTGTCACAACTTTAAAGCAAATACAACCGCCGCTAATTCGAGGTCATGCGTTGGTAATTCCTCTTGTGCTCCTTCAACTGTCTTGACGCATACACTATCACCTTACCTCTTTGCATGAGGACACAACCCAATCCCATCTTGGATGCATCGCTATATACGACAAAATCTTCCGTTCCCTCGGGTAGGGATAAAATTGGAGCTTCACATAATTTTCGTTGCAAGGTATGGAAAGCCTTCTCTTGAGTCTCGGTCCAAGCAAACTTCACATTCTTTCTATTCAATGCGGTCAGCGATGAGGCGATCTTGGAGAAGTCTTGAATGAACCTTCGGTAATAACCGGTGAGTCCCAAAAAACTTCGGATCTCGGTGGGCTTTTCGAAGGCTCACAGTTCATCATTGCTTCTATCTTCGCGGGATCTACCTTCACTCCTTCACGAGTCA
The DNA here is from genome assembly GCA_023525745.1 of Arctium lappa. NCBI lineage: Eukaryota > Viridiplantae > Streptophyta > Magnoliopsida > Asterales > Asteraceae > Arctium > Arctium lappa. The sequence goes on from CM042050.1 coordinate 20,553,584, forward strand.
CTACATGGCCGAGAAATTGAACTTCTCATAACCAAAACTCACATTTGGAGAATTTGGCATAAAACGTTTCCCTTCTACGAACTTCTAGAACTTCTCTCAAATGTTGTTCGTGCTCTCCTTCATCCTTGGAGTACACTAAAAAGTCGTCGATGAACACGATGACCGACCGGTCCAAAAATGGTCAACACACACGGTTCATCAAGTCCATGAATATTTCAGGATCGTTCGTCAATCCGAAAGGCATGACTAGGAAATCGTAATGCCCATACCGAGTCCTAAACTCCGTCTTCGGGACATCCTCTTCTCGAACCTTCACTTGATGGTACCCCGAACGAAGGTCAATCTTGGAAAAACATCCGACCCCTTGTAGTTGGTCGAAAAGATCGTCTATCCGGGGTAGCGGATATTTATTCTTTATGGTCACCTTGTTTAATTCCCGGTATTCGATGCACATCCACATCGACCCGTCCTTCTTCACAAAAGGTATCGGAACTCCCCAAGGAGACGAGCTCGGCCTCACAAACCCCTTCTCTAGCAACTCTTGGAGTTGGGAAATCATTTCTTGCATTTCCGTTGGCGCGAGACGGTACGGTGCACGAGCTATCGGTGCCGCCCCTGGAACTAAATCAATTCGGAACTCCATTTGTAGGTCGGGTGGCAAGCCTGGTAGATCATCTGGAAACACGTCGGGAAATTCGTTGACAATCCTCACGTCTTCTACCCTTTTCTTTACTACCTTGGCATCCAACACGAAAGCTAGATACGAAGTGTACTTCTTCGCCATATATTTCCTTCCTTTGATGGTTGAGATGATGCCCACTTTGCCTTTTCGCTTTTCTCCATACACGAAGATGAAGTCACCATCCCTAACGGGAATCCATATGAGTTTCTTGGAACACAAGATTTCTGCTTGATGTCGCGCCAACCAGTCCATTCCGACCACTACATCGAAGCTTCCGATGGTCATAGGAAGCAAGTCCACCATAAAAGTATCGCCACTAATTTCGAGTTGACAATCCCTTAGAACATCCCTTAGAACATCCCTTAGAACCACCCATTCCCCATTAGCTACTTCTATGACTAAAGCATCACTTAGGGCACTAGCCGATAAGCTCAAAGATTTGCAAAACACTTTGGACACAAAAGAGAAGCTTGCACCAGAATCAAACAATACTCTAGTAGGTATGGAGTTGAGAACGTACCCGACACCACGTCAGCGGTTTCCTTCGCCTCCTCCTTCGTCATCTGAAAAGCCCTTCCCTGAGCCTTGGGGATGGCCTCCCTTTTTTGTTGGTTTCCTGAACTTCCTCCTCTCGCCGCACCCCTTAGCTTGGGGCACTCCCTTCGAACATGCCCCATTTCCTTGCATTCAAAGAAAAGTATCCCCCGAATAGGATACGCAACACTGAGGTGATCCTGTTAGCCGCACTTGAAGCATGAGACTGGGTTCGGGTTTGGGTTGGAGTTGGTCTTGCAAAAACCAAAGTGCATACTTTTGCACTTAGGGAACCACTTTGCCTCCCGTCGATTGTCGAGACCCTTACTTGGCGGTTGGAACCTCGACTTCTTGTACGAACTTGGCGGGCTTTCCCACCTCCTCTTCTCCACGGTCTTTGTCTTTTCGGCTTTATCTTGCCCAAAGAGTCTTTCCGTCACTTTATCTTCTTCAATTGTTTCTCATAGGTTAGAGGCTTTGGAGTTGCGGACCACGGTGATCATGTCCGCGGGTAGGCCCTTCAAGTACGCCTTTACCTTATCTTTCTCAGTCGGAGCCACGTGCCCCACTAAATCAAGCTTCTCCATAAAAAGTCGGGTATACTCCTTCACCGACAAGTCACCCTTCTTGATCGACCGGAACTCTTCCTCTATTGCGTCCAACTCTTCTTAAGTATAGTATTCTTCTAGAATCTTTTTCTTGAACTCGACCCACGACATCCTGGCCAACACTGATTCTTCAATGGTTGAAGTGAAGACATTCCACCAAGTCAAAGCCGCACCTCGGAGTAGTTGAGATCCGTACTTCACCTTTTGGCGCTCTTCACAATCACTAGATCTGAAAGCTTGATCGATCTCTATGAGCCAACTCATACACTTTGCGGGCTCATCGGATCCGGCGAACTCCGGCGGTTTGCAGCAAAGAAAGGACTTGTAAGAACATCCTTTCTCCGGTTGTCTTGTTTCCAAGGTCGCTACTCCATCGTTGCGGATGTCACCCCCTGTGCCCCCGGAACCTGCTATGATAACGTTCTCTTAAATTGTCTCGTGACGACGGTGGTTCACATCTTGGTCCTCAAGTAGCTTCATGAACAACTCTTGTTGTTTTGCCATGGTTTCATTCATGACTCTCATCATGTCCATCCTTTGAGTTTGATGGGTTACCTCAGTCATGATCGGCTCAGCAGTGACGATATTGGTCCTCGGAATCTGTTCCACCCTTCCGGCAAGCGTAGGTGGAATTGGAGGTCCATCCGTCACAGTTGCATTTGGCCTATCGGCCGTGGATTCATTTACCGCTTGACCCTCCGGTGATGACTGAAGATGACTCCGAGTATTTACCATTTTCGTCTGTCATCAAATCAAAGGAGGGTGAGAGATGAGATACACAAGATTACACACAAGAAACGTACTAATACAGTTCATCGATTATTATAATCATAGTAATTCAAGCATGCTCACATAGAAATACATTCATAATAGCAGTAGCTAGTTGGAATTATGAACGCACACTACATAAAGAATCTCGTTACCACTTTCATAATTCTCAACGAAGTGGTTTTCCGTTGACTCTAAGACCGTCCCATCTTAATATTTCTACCCAATTCTCACACTTTATTGCCTAAAAGTCTCAGCTTAAGTCTAGGCATCTAGATCACATACCATGTTCGTTTAAACTAGAGCTCTAATACCAACTTGTAACACTCTAAAAATTTTACGAATAAAAATTCGAAAGTTCGGCAATAAGACGTCCAAAAATACAAAGGCCCAAAATACCCTGTAAATATAAATTTCCAAAAAGAATGAGACCCAATAATTCAAGACAACTAAAACCCATAATAATCAGGTTAGTTTGCACCATAAAGTTTGCATCAAAGAATGGGACATCAATATTACAACAACCTACTTAATCTGGGATTGATTCAAATATAGATTAAAATGGGTGTTGCAAATTCACTATATACTCTCTTCACAAAAATCCCCCGAAAGACCAGCACTTCGAGAACTCCTACGTGCCCGATTGACAAGCCCGACATCCTAGTTTCCTCTACGAGTAGAATCTGTGAGGAAACAACAACCACAACAAGTGTTAGGATGAAGCTTAGTGAGATTTAAAAAGCCGTATAATCCATAGGCAATAATATCATATTTTAATTAAAACAAGATTTGGGTTACCGAACTCCATCGTCTCACTATTACCGTTTCCCCCACAACCATAAGCTCGTACCTGAACGCAAATATACAAGAGATAACCCTTGAAATACGGGGGAGACCCGTTTCCATCGGGGGTGACGTTTACACGGGAATGGAGTCACCCATGATGTTAATGGATTACAGCTCATGCCCCGGTCTTAGTTTCCATGCCATAACGACATCACAACCTCAGATCGTATTTACTGCCTTTATTGCCTACTCCGTCGAGTTACACCTCAAGGTCTTATGAGACATTATTTCCTATCCATATCTAGACGAGTTACACCTCAAGGGTCCAAGACCCCTTATTGCCTACTCTCTAGTATCCCACAATGGTTGTCACAATGTCCATATAATATACAACTACCTCCTCGTGTACAAGGAGTAGTGTTCACATTCTTATCAGGTGATTAACATTTACTAAGCATTTATAACCACTTATACACCTCTTTTCTACATGTAATTAACAGTTCATCTTTACTTCTCAAGGTACCACATTCCTCATAATCTCATACATGTAGTCACAAAGGTTTATTTTACTCATACTATATCCTCATAAAGTTATCAGCAGTTAGATCAAAACCATAACATTAAGGGTTTCTTCATGAACTTATCATACAAGCGTGAAATCAAAGATCCATATTCATTTAGTTATCATAAAAAGGGAATATAAGGGTTTACTAGACATGCTCACCCTTTTACGGTTCATAAAGTTGAAAACCCTACAAGTTAGGTCACAAATCACAATCAAGCAACACATATGCATAAGGTAGGTTTAATACAAGTAGCAAATAAGTACTAGAGCATTTAAGGAGTAATAAACTCACAATCTAGGGTTTGTAAGTAAAACCCTAAAAATGAAGATGAAGTCTTGAGGTTGAAGATGAAGATGAAGATGAGGAGATGGTATATCCTTGAACCCTAGCCTTCCAAGCCATAAATGATATCCCCAAAATTGAAGAATTGAAGAGGAGTGAGTAATAAATGAACCTAGGTCGGAATTAATGAAGAGAGAGGAGAAGACAGTGTTTTAGGGAAATGATTTTGGTGTTTTTGAGACTTGGGTCCAATTTCCCCTTATTTAATCGACCTGTGGTTGCGCGCGGGTGCCTGTGTGACTAGACCCACACGGGGAGTCGCACCAAGGACAGGAGTCGTGAGTTGTGTAACACCCCGATTTTGAAAAGTATCGTTAAAGTTAATACATAAATCGGTAATTGTGAGGGAAAAATAAGATATAGGATTTTGGACTTAAATCCTAGATTTTATAGTCTTTTTGGATGAAGGATTCAATTACGAGTCCAACGGTTCTTTCCGGAGCAAAATCAGAGCTATAACAAAGAAGTTATGGCTAAAACAGTGAACGAGAAGAAAACCGGGCGAACAGTGTATCTTGCGAATTATGCCGTAACTTAGGAATTATGCCGCAACTTAGGGAAGCGGGCGACTTATTCCGCGACTTAAGGTAGCAAGGTAAGTCTCGAAATCCCCTGGTCGAGCATAAAACCCGATTTTCAGGTCTAAAACTTCATTTCTTCATATCTTCTTCATCCCAACTCCGATTTCAGTGATTCAAGTTGCCATGGTTTTGTTTTTGAGAGATCTTCAAGGATTTAGCAAGATATTGGAAGTCAATTGGAGTATACAAGAGTATTTTGTGGTGGTAAGGTCCTCATCTCTCTCAATATTAAGCTATGGTTTGATGATTTCATCCTCTTCCTCTTGGGTGTGATTTTGTTGACTTGTGTGGTAAATGTGACCTTTTAGATGTGTTGGATCTAAGATCTAGGGAGATTTCTTGGAGATTTCAAACCTTCATCAATGGTGGTTCAAGTTTTGGGGGTAAAACCTAGATTTAACCTAAATCTAGCAAGGTGAGTTCAAGTTGCTTTGTGAAAACTATGTACATGCCAAAATGAGTATTTTGAAGTAAAAATATGCTTTACTTAGTAATTGTTAATGTGTTGGGTATTTTGATAAGTTTTCATATTTGATAAACTTGAGTTGTTTTAATCTCATAAAATGCCCATATTTGGGATTTTGATATCTTGACATGTAATAGTTTGATTTATGCATGTTTGGTGATTTTGTACAAATAAAGTTTATTTTATGATTTATACCTCTTTAGTGGTTTTGTACAAATGAGGCCTAATTCATGATATATGCATCTTTAGCGTACTTGATTTCGTAAACCCCTTTGGAAATGATATGTCCTAATCCGCGTAGATTTTTGGGTTAAACACATCTTTGAAGTATGTGTCTGCATAAACGTTGTTTAAATACGTTGTATTATTTGGGGAAAAGTTATTTGTTGGTCAAATGGGTTTTGAGCATTTAAACTCGGTTTTGACTTAAAAGAGTAGCGTGGACATTTGTCCCAGTTTTAATGGCTCTTTGAAGAGCCCATGCTCGATATACATCTTAATGCATCTTATTGCACATTCATGATAATTACAGGATCGAGTGCTTTAGTCATTCATGTGTAGTCGTGTAATCTTAGACTGTGTTGCATTGGATCCATAGGCACGTAAGTCAGTCTTAATTGATGGTCGAGTAGGTGGTAACGGGTTGGACTCCGGGACTCATGTCTTATGACCTTGTCCTTTCAAGTGTACACTAGGAGGGCTGAGTCCGGTTGTGCTATTGTGACAATGGGTAGGTCATGATGGGCGTTTGGGGCCTCCGCCACGTCGGGGCAATGCCATGGTTGTATCCCCCTGCCGAGCCTTTGATGATATTCTTGATAATATTCGCTAAGGTCAGTTGTCTCTTTTGGTGTAGCTTGAAAGGAGTCGTAGGGACACTTAGGCTTGTGCGTCGTGAAGTGTCATACGATTAACCTTGTATCAGTGGCATACTTTTGTGTTCCTCCACTCTCAACGGATACGGGTATCCCCCGCTGTCGACCCGTGGTATTTTGGATATTTAATTGTCCTTACCTAAATGTTTGGGATTTCATTCCATTTTATGGTCGCGTGAGTTTTAAGTTTCAGTTTCATGCTTTCGATGACGTATCATATTTATATGGTTTGTTTTTTCGTTATTTATGGGTCGAGTATTATGCCCTTTTTGGGTGTTTTGGGATAGGAAGTGTCGAGCACGTTTGTACGAATTGGATGTCGAATTATAATCCCGTTTGGGTGAGTTATGGGAGCATCGTTTTCTAAAGAATGTTTGTTTTGGGGTGTTGTCTTTAAAGATGCATATTATGGAAAAAATGAGTCGTTTCTATTCTAAAGTAAACCATTCTTTCAAAGATATATTTATTCATGTTAAAACTCTTGAGCTCACTAGGCGTTAAGCCTAACCTTTTTATTTGTCGGCATGTGCATCAGGTTCCAGTTGGGGTTTAGTTCTAGAAGTACTATGAAGAGTTGAGCCTTAGCCTTATACAAGAGTAAGTAGTTGGTAAAGTCTTTCGTAGGTTGGAGATAGTAACTGTTATTGGGTTTTAGTAGCACCCGTCCTTATCATAGACTGTATGTATAGAATGAATGTGTGCATTGAAGTTAAATCTTAATTTGTGATTGTAGATGAAGCATTTATCGATGTGTTTAGAAAATTTTAAGTTAGTTGCTATTATCAGAATTGAGGGTGTTACAAGTTTGTATCAGAGCTTAAGTTTGAGAGAATTAGGTATTGATTTTTGATTCCTAGACTCAAGGTAGCGTACTTTTGAATGATTGAAAGCGAAATTGCTCCAATAAGCACTATAAGATTGGATGTTTTGAGGATATTGGAGTCACTAGGAGCGGGAATCACGTCAAGAGTAACAAGGATGATCATGTACATTATGTTCATAATTGCACATTGCCAGTGTTATGGTGAACCTACGAGCTACATGTGTATTCTTGGACTACTTTGATGTGATGACCGTTGGGGTAATGAAGAAGTTCTAAGTGAGTAACCGTTATGAGAGGTTGATGAATTTAGTTTTCATCACTTGGAGTGACGGTAGGCATGGTGATTGCATTGAGCGGATCGTTTCTGGTCGGATCGATTAGTTAGATTAGAACCATAGACTCTTGGAACCGATGTTATTTCGAGGAGAAATTGTGAGGTGAACCTATGAAATCCTTGATCTTCGCCTTAAGATGTTGAGCATCTGGATGACGATAGTGTAACTAAGAAATCGAGGAACGTGGTTTCGAGGTGTTGAGTGCCGATCAAATCCATGCACGAAATGTATTTCTGAAATAAATTGCATCGATTATTTCTCATGTTTCCAAAAATCACCATGTGGATCACATCATGAAATCTTGAAATGTTTAGCACACTCAAGATTTTAGACCATGAACTTAAACATGCATAAAGTTATTTATGAACTTAAACATGCATAAAGTTATTTTATTGCATATGGTTGCAAGCTTTGTTGAGACTTTGTTTATTCTCATTGCTGCCAAACGCTATTTTCGATTATTGTGATGTTCGTATTTTCACGTTGCGTAGAGTCTTGGACAAGTAACTACGACTTATGACCTTAACATTGGACCTCCTCCACATATGTTAAGTCCTTGGACGAAGAGTTGTCTTCCACTATTTTAGTGTTTGAGTTTTCTGGTGAATTATATTCCGTGTGAGTTTTGTTAAGTTTTATGGAGTATTGTTTTACGACGTTCACGATGTTTGGGTGAACCTTGAAATGCACAGTCTAAGTTCTTTACGTGCGTTGTTTTACGGGTTGTTAGGAAATTCATTTCATAAGAATTTTGTTGGTGGGTGTCACCCCATATGTTATTTTGGTAGTTTCAAGGTCGTGCGGGTTCATTTTTGAGTTTTATGTAAATGTAGCTCGTTGTGCACAACTTAGTGGGTGAGTTGATTTAAACTTTTAATGTGAGTAAACTTACGAAAAACCTAGAATGGGTTTGTGTTGAACTGAGACTTTGAGCATTCTTTGATTGTCGTTTTATCATTGTTGTATCACGCAATCCGTTATATTGATTTACTCGCATGCATGACATAATAGTCACTATTTTGGGCCAAATAACGTTTTATCCGAGCAACTAAAGTTGGAGTCTATTTAAATTTTTTTGATGTTTGACCAAATCGCAAGCACTTCTTGTTTTACTAAATTTGAGAAATAAATTGGTGTATGTGAGTCGTGTAGGAGATTTGACTCCACGTCATTTTGTGGACAAATGAGGAATTTTGGAACTTGATCCTTCTGGAGCTTATAAAAACATTTGTTGCTCTCCGCTTTAGTACGTGAATTTATTTTACGTACATAACATAAAGTAATGCATACCCGGACCATAGTGGTCCATTTGAAAAGGTTGTTGTGCATATTTTATTATTTCCGTTATTAGCGTGAGTAATGATCAAATGATTTCGAAATATTTTCTTATATGTGGGTCGTTGTGACCCTTTTTGTGCACCTACCGAGTAAACGGTAGTGGATTTTACTCGGATGGTTAATTGTTATAAAGCTTATGAACTTGGAAGTTTTATAAAATGTTAGATTGGCATAGTAGCTTGAAAAACCCTTGAACTCATTAAAACCATAACTTTAAACCCTCTTTGTGAAAGGACTCGTTAATAAGGTCTAGAAGCGTCCTTGGGATTTGAAGCGTCGGATAAGACGACCTGTGGTCAGTCCGAATTTTAGGATTTTGGTTCTTGGATTAGATCACACCGAAGTAATGGAGGTGTTAGGCTTGTGCCTTCTCCTAGTTAATTAGGTGATAATCTTCCCATTTCGATAAGTCTTTTGGTTAAAACCATGTGTGGTTGCTTATGTGTGTTTGGGTTTTGAATTTGTGGGTTGGTGGTACGTCAGCATGCTATGTGTCTATGGTGTATCACCCTAATGAGTATCTGTGACTAATGATGATGTTATGGTTGTCTAGTAAGGACGTTTGATTTAGGCAATTATTTTCCAATAGTAGGTGTCAACTTCGTATCGACATTGCTAAATGGGAATGGAATATTTGTTAGTATATCCGCATTGCGGATAGTTGTGTTGAGGATAGGTGTTGACACTCGGTTTTGGGAAAATAATCGTTAGTATGCCTCAGTGCACATCTGTTGAACCTGGTGTTGCAAGTTAAGTGATAACATTAAGGAATGTAGGTATTGATACCTAGGAATCAATCATTGATAATTTTGTAATCAACGAAGTTTTCGCTGATTCGGCAATTGATGTTAGAATACATTATGAGAGTTGTGTAAACGCGGATTTTGGGGTAACCCGCTATCTACATATGTTGTGTTTGGGTGGTCAGCTTGAGGAATTGATTTATTGTTGTGCTAAATCGGATCAAACTTGTTGATGGGAAATTTCATTGAGGAAAGGACGATAAGCCTTTTTGGGTGTTGCTTATGGGGGATATTTAGTGAGGATATCGTTATGGACCTTAAGTAGGATTCACTTATTGAAAATGCCTTGATTTGTTGAGATTATATGAATCGTTTTGTAACAGCAGCGGATGATCAACTCATCACTTATATATATGGATTCAGTCGCCACTCGGGTAAAGTCGTCATGGTTGTGACTACGTGCAATTGAAAGGGATATGATTAATCAATAGTTGGATCATTTCTACAGAATTTGTTATGTTCGTAAAAGGCAAGAAAAAAGTGTAATATGATTCAATGAAGGGCGATAAGAGGTGTGTAAGGTCAAGTTCACTCTGGGGTACCATTGGTGAGAGTGGTTAGCTCAGAGCCGTAAGCTATCTTGAGGTGATATGTTTAATCTAAGGTTGGGAGACGAACCGAAAATTTATTGATGGGGAAATGAATTGAAAAGGACTCGATGCTCTTTCCGTCATCGGTAAGGTGCATTGAACCTTAGAAGTTGAGTTTATGGCGGCTTGTTTTGTGGAATTCAGTGACAACGTCAACCGGGATGTAATTGGGTTCGAATATGAGGTGAAGTTTCGTGAAAGCATTCCTTTTGGATAGGGAATCAATTAATCTTGCCAATTGCGATGTTGGGTGATTGGTTGGTGCCAAATTTCGAGGACGAAATCTCTTTTAAGGTTGGGAGGATTGTAACACCCCGATTTTGAAAAGTATCGTTTCAAGTTAATATAGAAATCGGTAATTGTAAGGGAAAAATGAGATATAGAATTTTGGACTTGATCCTAGATTTTATACTCTTGTTGGATGAATGATTCAATTACGAGTCCAACGGTTCTATCCGGAGCAAAATCGGAGCTATAACAAAGAAGTTATGGCCAAAACAGTGAACGAGAAGAAAACCGGGCGAACAGTGCATCTCGCGAATTATGCCGCAACTTAGGGAAGCAGGCGACTTATGCCGCGACTTAAGGTCGCGTGGTAAGTCGCGAAATCCCCTGGTCGAGCATAAAACCCGATTTTCAGCTCTAGAACTTCATTTCTTCATATCTTCTTCATCCCAACTCCGATTTCAGTGATTCAAGTTGCCATGATTTTGTTTTTGAGAGATCTTCAAGGATTTATCAAGAGATTGGAAGTCAATTGGAGTATACAAGAGTATTTTGTGGTGGTAAGGTTCTCATCTCTCTCAATATTAAGCTATGGTTTGATGATTTCATCATCTTCCCTTTCATCCTTCCTCTTGGGTGTGATTTTGTTGGCTTATGTGGTGAAGGTGACCTTGTAGATGTGTTGGAGCTAAGATCAAGGGAGATTTCTTGGAGATTTCAAACCTTCATCAATGGTGGTTCAAGTTTTGGGGGTAAAACCTAGATTTAACCTAAATCTAGCAAGGTGAGTTCAAGTTGCTTTGTGAAAACTATGTACATGCCAAAATGAGTATTTTGAAGTAAAAGTATGCTTTACTTAGTAATTTTCAATGTGTTGGGTATTTTGATAAGTTTTCATATTTGATAAACTTGAGTTGTTTTAATCTCATAAAATGCCCATATTTGGGATTTTGATATCTTGAAAAGTAATAGTTTGATTTATGCATGTTTGGTGATTTTGTACAAATAAAGTTTATTTTATGATTTATACCTCTTTAGTGGTTTTGTACAAATGAAGCCTAATTCATGATATATGCATCTTTAGCGTACTTATTTCGTAAACCCCTTTGGAAATGATATGTCCTAATCCGCGTAGATTTTTGGGTTAAACACATCTTTGAAGTATGTGTCTGCATAAACGTTGTTTAGATACGTAGTATTATTTGGGGAAAAGTTATTTGTTGGTCAAATGGGTTTTGAGCATTTAAACTCGGTTTTGACTTAAAAGAGTAGCGTGGACATTTGTCCCAGTTTTAATGGCTCTTTGAAGAGCCCATGCTTGATATACATCTTAATGCATCTTATTGCATATTCATGATAATTACAGGCTCGAGTGCTTTAGTCATTCATGTGTAGTCGTGTAATCTTAGACTGTGTTGCATTGGATCCATAGGCACGTAAGTCAGTCTTATTTGATGGTCAAGTGGGTGGTAACGGGTTGGACTCCGGGACTCATGTCTTATGACCTTGTCCTTTCAAGTGTACACTAGGAGGGTTGAGTCCGGTTGTGCTATTGTGACAATGGGTAGGTCATGATGGGCGTTTGGGGCCTCCGCCACGTCGGGGCAATGCCATGGTTGTATCCCTTGCCGAGCCTTTGATGATATTCTTGATAATATTCGCTAAGGTCAGCTGTCTCTTTTGGTATAGCTTGAAAGGAGTCGTAGGGACACTTGGGCTTGTGCGTCGTGAAGTGTCATACGATTAACGTTGTATCAGTGGCATACTTTTGTGTTCCTCCACTCTCAACGGATACGGGTATCCCCCGCTGTCGACCCGTGGTATTTTGGATATTTAATTGTCCTTACCTAAATGTTTGGGATTTCATTCCATTTTATGCTCTAATTCAAAATTCTCTCGATTCATCCCCTCATGAGGAATTGCCAAACCATTTGACTCTTCAACCATTCCAATATAAAGGATTAGTCAATGCGCGAGTTTTAAGTTTCAATTTCATGCTTTCGATGACGTATCATATTTATATGGTTTGTTTTTTCGTTATTTATGGGTCGAGTATTATGCCCGTTTTGGGTGTTTGGGATATGAAGTGTCGAGCACGTTTGTACGAATTGGGTGTCGAATTATAATCCCGTTTGGGTGAGTTATGGGAGCATCGTTTTATAAATAATGTTTGTTTTGGGGTGTTCTCTTTAAAGATTCATATTATGGAAAAAATGAGTCGTTTCCATTCTAAAGTAAACCATTCTGGAAAGATCTTGTTTCAAACTGAATTCCCTTCTTTCAAAGATATATTTATTCATGTTAAAACTCTTGAGCTCACTAGGCGTTAAGCCTAACCTTTTTATTTGTCGGCATGTGCATCAGGTTCCAGTTGGGGTTCGGTTCTAGAAGTACTATGAAGAGTTGAGCCTTAGCCTTATACAAGAGTAAGTAGTTGGTAAAGTCTTCCGCAGGTTGGAGATAGTAATTGTTATTGGGTTTTAGCAGCACCCGTCCTTATCATAGACTGTATGTATAGAATGAATGCGTGCATTGAAGTTAAATCTTAATTTGTGATTGTAGATGAAACATTTATCGATGTGTTTAGAAAATTTTAAGTTAGTTGCTATTATCAGAATTGAGGGTGTTACAAGTTGGCAGTGCCCCGCGCGGTTGTTGGCACGGTTCAAGTCGCCCGGAGAACCGTGTGGAACACTGTTGTTCCTCTTTCCCATTTCTTCAGCTTAAACGAATAATCCTCAGATAAGACCAGTTTTCAAGGCACGGTTAAATACAACTACTAAACAACATGCGAAGCATAGATTTAGGGTAATATTTGCTTACTCTGAAATCGGGGTGTTACAACACATAATACTCTTTGTTCACTTGTACCTTCATTTGTGAAAGTATGTAGAGACAAACTTACTCAACAAGGAATGTCCCTATCAGATACAAGGGTCGCAAAGATATGGTCCGCGTGTAGGTAGATCTTCCAATCGGCTAATAACTTCAAATCAATTTCAAGCGATAAATCAACTACTTGGAGTCTTGATGTAAGTTTAAATAGTTGATCCACATAATAACCATCGGGGATCTTCTTTCTCCACTTCGACTTAGGGGTGCTCGTGACCTCAAACCGCACCACATATGCCGTTTGGGCATTTTTCTAAACCGCAAATCACACCGCATATACCTCAAACCGCACCGCGAAATACGGTACGGTGCGGTTTATGCGGTTTGTACCTAAACACATTTTACACCTAAAATCCAATAATTAGAAGGTTACAACTTCATTTATAAAAACGATAACATGACCTCGGTCCAAAAAATAAAAATATTCAAACACGTCGGATTCCTAAATACATATTACATAAATATTGCAATTATTCTATATATACATATATATATATGTGTGTGTGTGTGTGTAATATATAAAATTAAAAAAAAATATATATATATATATATATATATATATATATATATATATAAAATGTGCGGTGCGGTTTGAACCGCGGTTTAATAACTCAAAACCGCAAGCCGCACCGTATAATGCGGTTTGATAAAAAATGAAAACCGCACCACATAAGTTCTAAACCGCGCTTTGCGGTGCGGTGTGAGCGGTTTAGATGAACACCTCTACTTCGACTAATCTTCGATTTTGTCACAAACATTCAATTTGTACCAAGAAACCAATATACAAAGAAACCAGTCTTTCAACATCGGGGATCTTCTATCTTTTTATTATTTAGTAAACTTTATAATCTTATTGATTATATTATATGTTCTTTGGAATTTTTTTAATATATAGTTAACATTTTTTTAATAACAATTAATCAATACAAGTCTTCTTTGTTTATATGCATCTTTTGTGATTATCAATAATGATTGATTATTTCTATATAAAATAGGATGTTTTCAACTAGAATATTTGAATGAGGTTATTCTAAACGTCAAAAGAAGGACCAATAATTTGTTAAAAATCAAAGAGAAATCATCAACCAATTTGTTATCAAACGGCTATGAATGTTCAGGTAATGGTGAATCAGTTCAAGGTAGAGCAAAATGAGCAAATCTTGATTGTGAATGTATAATACATTATTTTTGCCTCTTGAAATATTAGAAGATCTAAATTCTGAAATAATAATACCTACGTGTATATCTTCTTTTGAAAAAATGTAAATAACACTACCAATTGCACACTAAAGATGAAAAATCACTCTTGTTCACTACTAACGTATTAAATTATTTAAGGTTTATTTATTGTACATTGTATTTACTATGTGATTAGTTTTGCTTTGTCATTGATTAACTTTTTATTCTTTTCAACAAATTAATCATGGAAATTTATGAGCATTAATACAAATTTTTATTTGAAATGTGTTTATAACTATTTTATACTTCATACATTAAGGAGTTACTTTTTAATTTAATTATAAAAAATGTATAAATACTTTAATTGAAGGAAAAAAGTTATGAAGCTACTTTTACTCATTTATACAGGACCCCTAATATTGTTAGGATCGTTTCGGCCATACAACTCATGGAAGAGGCGAGAGGCCTCAATCTCAAAGTCGGCCACAATGAAGAAAAGAGGCACGAGGCCTCAGAACGAAGCAACACTATGCAACAATCCAAGAATTAGGATGTTAGAGTGAAGAACCTAAGCGAAGGCGAAGGAACAGAGGTAGAGGACACATCACGACAGAGGAACTAAGAGAGCAAGGGAGATCGAAAACACCTGCACAACAAAGATCCGACAAAGACGTCGCGAGATTAGGTTCACCAACTCAAGGCTTCCCCTCTGAACAATTGGGATGCGAACTTGACTCTCTGGGAGTCGTCGCATTCACTTGATTCAAATGCCATTTCCACTTCCCTTATCCAGTTCACTGGATTTGTTGTCCCGAAAAATTCTAGGGGTTTTGTAGCACCCCGAAATCCTTGGGCGAAAAGAGGGCAAAAAAAGGGGTCAACAGTGTCCCGCACGTCTCTCCGTGTGAATTAATCCGCACAATGAACCGCGCGAGGCTCTATACTTTCGTAACTCCAGAGGTCGGCACGCCTCTCCGTGCGGGCCGATCTGCGCAACTGCACTCGCACAAATCCTGTACGTATTTAAAAGGGGGATGTAACACCCTAAATTCTGGAAATAGCAACTAATTTAAAATTTTCAAAATACATCGATAATTGATTCATCAACAATTGCAATTTAAGATTTAACCTTAATACACACATTCCACTCCATACATTCAGACTATAATAAGGACAGGTGCTACTAAAACCCAATAACAGTCATTATCTCCAAACCGCGGAAGACTTCACCAACTACTTACACTTGCACAAAGCTAAGGCTCCATTTTTCATAGTTGCTAGAACCAAACCCCAACCTGAACCCGATGCACATGCCGACAAATAAAGAGGTTAGGCTTAACGCCTAATGAGCTCAAAAGTTTTCAACATTTATAAATGAATTCGTAAAAAAAAGGAAGTATGCAATTAGAATCATAATCTTTCAAAATGATATGCTTCAATCACGAAGACGACTCGTTTCCAATAATATACAATTTAGGCGAAAGAAACTCCAATATAAACGTTTCCCAATCCAAACTATTTTAAGGGCGGAGATCCCAAAATAAAACGATCTTTTGTAAATTAAATTCAACCCAAAACTCACTCCAAACGGGAGTAGAAATCAAACTCCTAAGTTATGAAAGACGGATAAAACTTTATATCCCGAAACACCCAACACGGGTGGGGCATACTACTCAACCCATAAATCATATGTATAATCCGCAATTGTAAAACGTCACCGAAAACATGGATACTAAACACGATACCCAAAACAACACTTTTCAGTGACGGTGGAGACCAGATTCCATAAAATGTGACGGTACACAAAGTAAGCCCATTTTATGTTGTTAAGACTAGTCATATAAACAGAAGTACACGCAAGGGATGTTAGGCTCAGTGGCTTTAAACGTACACCCACGGGATATCAACTTCAACCGCGAACGGTCCTTACGTTGAGTCCCTCATTCAATATCGTAATACTTAGCACGTAGGACTTATAGCCCAATCTGATGCCTAAACGTGCCTCAATGTGGAAAACTATCGTTCCATCATTGGACGTAATGATTCCAAGTGCAAGGGATGTTAGACTCAGTGGCTTTAAACGTACACCCACGAGATATCAACTTCAACCGCGAACGGTCCTTACATTGAGTCCCTCATCTAGCATCGCAACCAAAGCTCGAAGTCGAGCTATCAAAACTGGACAAATGTCCTAAAACCCAATGAAAGTAAAATACCAAGCCACAGGCTATATTAACCAAATGACTCATCGTCAAAAGAAATACAATGCGATAAAACACACACGACCAAACTCCAACACAACTTAAGTTGAAACCGATCATTTTCCCAAAAACAAGTTTATACCATTAACCTCTTTCAAAACGTCTCATAACGCAAGGTTAAACATTTCTCCCAAAACACACTAAAAGAGCATTTACACCAAATGATTTATACCCGTAAAATAACTCATTAAAATTTTCGATGCTTAAGATTTGCCCATAAAAATACTTGGAAAACGTCTTTTCCCCAAAACCAAAAGATGTACAATGACCGAAATATTCCCGAGGTCGGGAATGACCATAACCCAAATGACTCACACGTTGATACTTTCATAACATCTCATGACACGAACTATGCATATTTCCAACAACACAAAAGTGCATTTTTACCAAATAATCCCCATTTATGCAATGCATTATTAAAACATTTTCCTTAATGGCTTATTTATCGAAATGCCTCAAAAGTTCCAAAATGGGTGTTTCACCATATTTATAAAACTAAACATTTCAAAATAACCAAAACTTATCACCAGTTAACAATTTCATGCAAGATGCAATACACTTTAAAATAAATATTTTTGTATGTACACCGTTTCCACAAATCAACTTGAACTCACCTTGTTAGGTTAAGTTAAACCTAGGTTTCAATCCCTAATCATTGGCCTCCAAAAGCATAGATCCCACCATTTCCAAGACATCACCAACAATAAGGCTAGGGTTTCCAAATAACCCATTTCTGCAAGACTAGAACAACCAACAACAAGAAAGACTCTTAGATCTACAAGGATCCTTATACTAACTCTTATTTTACTCAAGGAAACTTACCATTTTTAATGATGAGACTTTCCACCCAAAGCTTTCCGAGGACACCCATTCTAACTCTTCAACCCGAGCTTCCAAACATCAAACCTTTATGTGACTTTAGGATAGAACCACTATGGATGTTCCAAGTCAATAACTTCAATCTCCCAAAATCGTCCAAGGATCAAAGTGAGGAGAAGGAGAAATGGATATGGAGATGGTGAATAAATGCTCAACTTGAACCCTTTGATGAAGCCCCCAACAACAAGAAATAAATGAGGTGGTTGATGAGTTCAAGAACCCTAGGTTCGGTTTTTATGAAAGGGAGAGGTTGAGAGAGAATAACAAAAGAAAAGGTTTAGAATGAGAAATGAGGCTAAAATCTTATTTTAACTCGGTCAGACCCCGCACGCGGCAGTGCCTGGCGATAGTGACATTGTCACTATCGCGTGGCACAATTGCGCGGAATGTATCGCTGCTAAAACCCGCCCTGCGATAGTGACACTGTCACTATCGCGTGGCACAATCGCGCCAAGTGTACCGAAGCCCAAAAAGTCCAAAAACCCGCGATTCTCGCATGGGTCGATTTAAGGATCGAAAGAACAACATAATTCACCCGAAGAGATAAACAGAAGACGGAGCAACTACCAACGAAAGACGGAAACTTACTTTGCGAAAAACAGGGTGTTACACAGGAAACCGGCCCCAAACATCATTTATTCACATTTTGCAAAACTTGGGCTTTGAGGAGGCATTTTTTCCGAGGCAAAAAGGTAAGGTTACTACTCTCTTCATACATTACTCTTGGTGGAGATCATTAAGTCTTGGTATGGTTGATCTAGGGTCGGTGAATATTGATTCTAGTGATTAAAGTGATCCTGATGTTAAAAAGGGTATACCTCTAGCTTCATCGGTTCAGTATATGAAACTAATGCCAGATGGGCATCCGAATGTGTTTGAATGGAAGGATGAATAAAAGCTTTAGCTGCTTCGTTTCTTGAAGGTCCAGAATATAAGATCACCTACTTTGTCTACATCCCAAACTCCACGTTCGATACCAAAGAAAAAAAAATCGAGTTGCCATAGTTCTAGGTTCCACGATTGGAGGTATTCTGCTTCTGTTTGGTGTGGTTACAGGTTTTATTATGTTTGTTGTTCACAATAGAAAGAAGAATGATGAAATGGATGAAGAGTATTTAATCAAGTATCAAGAATGTCTGCTCGGTTTTCCTATGAAGAATTGAAAACCGCGAAAGATAATTTTTGCAAAAAGCTTGGTGAAGGAGGATTTGGATCCGTTTTAGAAGGGACTCTCGAAGACGGCTCGAATATTGCAGTACAATGTGTTGAGGGTCGTGTGCAGGTTAAGAAATCATTTGTACCTAAGGTTGAATCCATTAGCAACATTCACCATGTGAATTTGGTTAGACTGAGAGGATTTTGTGCTTTGAAATCACAACAATTTCTCGTGTATGAGTTCATGAGTAAAGGGTCATTGTATCGATGGATCTACCATGGAGATCGAGAGCACATACTTAAATGGGAATGCAGAAAGAAAATTGTTCTTGATATAGCGAAAGGTCTAACATATCTTCATGAAGATTGTAGGCAAAAAATCATCCACCTCAATATTAAACCTTAAAACATACTTCTAGCTTGTGGTTTCAATGCCAAAATAGCTGATTTTGGGTTGTCTAAGCTTGTCGACAGAAATCAAACCCAAGTGATGACTAACATGAGAGGAACCCCGGGCTATCTAGCTCCGGAGTGGTTAAGTTCTGTTATCACTGAAAAGGTGGATGTTTACAGTTTTGGGATCGTTCTCTTAGACATCTTGTATGGGAGGAAGAATTTCGACAGATCTCTGCGAGAAGAAAGTTGGCACCTACATGTTGTATTTCAGAAAATGTTGGGAAGAAGGGAAGTTATTAGATATAGTTGATAGGTACAGTGCAAGTATGCAGGCAAACAGTACAGAAGTGGTGGAGGTGATGAACGTAGTTTCATGGTGTCTACAAATTGATTTTACAAGGCCCTCAATGTCATTGGTTATTGAGGTGTTGGAGGGATCAACTTGTACTACAACTTCACTAATCCAAGACTAGAGAAAAAAACAGTTAGACATGAGATAGTTTTGACACAATTGCCACCGTCTTTTCTCTCAGGGCCAAGGAAAGTTGCCACTATGCTTTTTATACATCTCTTGTATGCAACCTTATGATGTTTGTTTTTTTCTATATTTGTTGCTTCTAGTTCTTAATAAACTTCGTTTTCTAATCATTTGGTATGATCATTATTTACAAAATGTATCAAGCATGGGTGTTAATTAATATATGTTTGCATCGATTGACTACATCTCGAACATAATGGAATCCGGCTCAATCTACTATCGGATCAACCATAGCTTTATGCTCTAGATGATCGAGAGGCATATAATTGTTTCTTTGTTTACAAGAGAAATACCCGATTAATGCAGAAGTCGGAGACTTCATCCCAATTAATTAGCATCACTTGAGTATTAATTAGCAACAATCAGTCATTCACAATGATTAAATATAACATGGTTTCATAAAATTATCATCAATTTTTCGTTATGTTAAATCATTAATATTTTGTAAGCTTTTTTATTTCATAAACTTCATTTCACAATCATAAAATTCTTATAAAAACTAAAATATTTATAAAAAATATATTTTTGAATTATAAATATTTAAATAAGTGGAGCCACCAAGATCATTCATGAACCTAAAAACATCCAGAGTCATGAAGCATTTTATTAACATTGTTTTCTTTTGCGATCACAGTAGTTGATCATTTTCTCACCGTTAATATATAAGTTTTAGATGTGCAATCATTCGTTCTTTCTACGATAACATCAACTATTGCAATTATTTATTGGTCATGAAAAAATAACTATATAGTTCTGAATTCAACTTTCAATTCCCCCAAAAAAAGGTACATGCAATTGATTATTTGAAAATAACTGAAAACAAAAATAAGTTATATTTTTCCAAAGAAAGAGGGGGTTGGTAAAGAAAAAGTAAAAGTTGGTCTATGTTAGAAAAAGTAAAAGTTGGCAATCACTGACATATTACCAACGGATTTTCGGTCGGTGATTGAAAATCCGCCCGTAATCACAATCACCTCCACCCTTTCTCCAATGATGAGATACACTGGTAATCCGCCAATGATGTTTTTTTCCAGTATTCTACTGACGATGTTTTCGTCGGTGAAGTCTCTTTGTTTTGTAGTGTGGTAGGACTTGGAAGTGGTTAAGAAACCTGAGAATGTCATTTTTTTAATCGTATGAGATACAATTATGCAATGAACAGAAAATAAAATGGGTCATGTTAGAAAGTAATGCTAAATGAAGACCAAGTAAATCACGTCCATGCACCAAATTATCTTTCTTCATAAACCCGAATCTAAAGTGGATTTGGGTAGAAAATACATTCACCTATGATGTGTTTCATCTTCTTCTCAAAGGACCAAAGACAACCTGATTACGCCTAAATAAACCAAATTAGGGGGCATAATTAAATAATGTTGCCAGTTACATCTCTCCTCTCCTAACTTAATTGAATATGATATGTATCTTTTACAACCATGACCATGATATATAATATATACGGGACTTCATTTAAGAAACTATAAAATTGTGATAATCTTGAGAATCAGTGCATCATGTGTAATTTCACATGATTATTTTTCCATCTGCGTCTTGGATTTAGTGTATTGATTGATATATATTAATTTGTTTCACCATTTGTTTCACAATGTGATCATTTTTTATATGTTTGTAAAACAAAAAAAAACACAAACCTTCAAATTGTGAACCAAATTAATACATATGAAACAAACGTGGTTGAAATGTATGCATACATTTAAACAACAACGATTTATAACACACTTGAAAACATTTCATAGATATCATGCCATCATAAATAAATCAAAGTTTAAAAAAAAAATAAATTTCACATGCTTTTGTTACCAAAGAGGTTTAGTTCAGAAAAAACTCACCTATCGTCCTTTGCTTAAAGCTTTATGTCTACCTTTATAATCCGAACTGAAACCTATAAAACAAGGCATTGCTCGATGAATTCTCGATAGTTCCTATTTTAATAAGTTGATCTTAATCCCATAATCTCAACATACTTATTTTCCAAAAACACTTGGCCCACTAGAAATACCATCTTGAATATGATATATTGAAATAAAGAAGGTGGGCCAATCATCTAAATTAATACAACCCAACACTACCAAGTCTAAAATTCTAAATCGGGCTTTGGCCCACAGAAGCATAAGGCTTCGGCCCACCAAAGCATAAGCCGGGGACTCGATGGTCGACCGGTATGCTGTGACCGGGGTCTAACCCCCCCTGACGGATGTCTAGTAAAACTACAATCGACCGATGCTCATGGACAACAACCATCGATCGGTGCTTACCTCAGGACCGGGGCGCTCAATGACCGATACCCCTACTCAACTAAATCGCCGAACACCCACTCACCCAAAACACAGATTTCAACTAGAATCAGAAAAGAATTCAACCCAAAACCCAATTTTAACTGCAGAAATCAATTACCACAAAATCTCTTTAACCAAAAAGATAAACCCATTGAAATCTTCAACCTTAACCCAGAAAAATCCATAGATCAAACAATGCCTAAAAGAACGAAAATCCCACTAAAAGATTTTGAGAAAACCAAGGCTAAACTCATAACAATAAAGAGAACGGGATTAGACTTACCTTGGAAAAAGAAGAGCACCAAGAACTCAACCCCTTTGATCTCCTCCGATCGACTTCTCCCAGTCCTCTTTCTCTCCCTTTTTCCAAAATGCCAGTCGCCAACACTACCATACAAGATTCTAGGGTTACTTCTTATTATTTTCCCATTTTCACTCTAGCCCCTTTACTATGGACCCTTTTTACTCTTTTACCCAAACTTTAAATTCTCTAATTTTTAATCTGGTTATTACAATATCCCCCCCCCCCTCGAAAGAATTCCGTCCCCAGAATTCCTTCGTCGAACAACTGGGGTATTGGTTCCTCATAGCCGACTCTAACTCCCAAGTCGCTTCTTTACCATTGTGGAATTGCCACGAAATTTTCACCAATTGAATTTCCTTGCTCCTTAATTTCTTCACTTTACGATCTAAAATGGTCACCGATTCTCCAACGTAGCTTAATTTCTCGTCTATTCGAATATTGCCTAAAGGCACCACCACATCTGCTTTCACAACACCTCTTCAGATTAGACACCTGGTATGAGAGATGATTCCCACTCAGTTCCTTGGATAGATTTTGTTTGTGGCTACTTCTCCCAACTCGTTCAATGATAACGAATATCCCCACGAATCTTAGTCTTAACTTCCAATCCTTTCTGAATCAATCACACCCTTCCCATACGAGACTGGTAACTTTACATTTGTCACCGCTTAGGACTAAAGACTCATAATTCTCAGTCTAACCAAGATAGTACCATTCGATTAATCAATCCATTCCGATCAATACATAGCCGTACGTAACCATCAGATCTACCCCTCGAACTCAACAACTTTCTTAACTAATAGAATTTTACCGCAGTCAATACCCCGACGACTTGCATCACTGATTACACAATCACTCCACTCACCAACATAACACATCGTCAACTGTAGACATCACCTACATCTCCCAGTCATGAGTTTCTTCATCATGCAACTTGCCATTGCAAGCAACCACTCTTAGTACAACATAAGCCTAACGCAGAAGCACCTTTTTCCGAATATCTCAACTCCTCGACATTATCCGAATATCACCCGCTAATATACCTCGCTCCGATGTCATCACTTTAACATCTTACATATTGGTAGAAACTTCCAAAATTCCAAAACCTTCGCAACTATCAGTCCCAACTGGCCAAAAATGCGACACATACTTCCATTTCTCATTGCGTCCACAATCACCCGACCTAATGCGCAATACAAACCCAACTTCACCCGCTCAACACGGAGTGACCAAGCTCATACAAAATTTTCCAAATGGCTTAACACGGAACAACGGACTCACTTGGAGTCCCCTTTTCACATATTGCCAAAACTGATACTATGGTCCTTCGCTCCGCACGCTATGTCCCAACACCGCTATCTTCTTCCTTGAGGATTTCAAACCAACTTCTAACAACCGATTCACTGATTAGAGGCGTGAACCTTTGAGTCAACCGCACAATTTATTTAACAACACTCACACCGCACCGAAACGCCATCTTCTCTCTCTCATACCCACGCTAAGGATTTACAAGCTCGCTAACAGCAACATCTGGAAACGTACCTCCACCTGATATCTTCACTCTCTTCTCGCTGCAAGATACACTGCTCGCCCATCATTGATTACTCTATTCCTTGACGATTCCTAAATATCCAATCCCATTTACATTACTTTGCTTGGTCAACCGACTTTCCACAATTATTACGCGAGATAATCAACCCCACTCTTCCAAAGCATTGCCCATTACTCGAAATCGCTACACAATGCTCTCTAAACAGGATTTACCCAAACTGCTAGAATCCTTTCACCCTGAAGAAATACCTTAACATACCCACTGATTTCCTATCTACCACAAAACCCCTGAGCTAAGCAGTTCGAAACTTTCAACAATCATTTTAGGGATATAAGATAATCCCGCCCCAAAACTTGTCGAAAACCAGAACACACAGTTCCTCTTTTTGGATAGCCGCCAACCATCATTTGTAATTTATTCTTAACTTAGCAATACTCCAATAATCAAACATTCACACATCCCAACCGCATACACACTACTTACCAATCATTCCCCATAGATCTTCAGACAAAGACGCTCATCCGATAACAATGACACCAGTCTTCTGCACATCCTCCCGAAAACTCCTTACCACTTTAATGATTTATACTCCCAGATATGCCATAAAGGCAGCACCAACCCATGGTTGCAACCACCACCCTCCTACCTCAACCAGAACAACTGCAAATCTCCACGACCACTTGACACGCATACCATTACCGTCATTTTCTCACTGGTCATAATATTAAAGATCGGACTTCAAGGCATTTCACGATCTTGTCTTTCTCGAACCTGAATAATTAGCAAAACTAAGATCTTCAAAACCACCCAACAAGATATCGCTTCTGTCGGCTCAACGCGACTTGCTAGAATAAAACCCCAGTAGCCTGAAAGATCAAGTGTACTACCTCGAAGACTTAAATGATCAAAGCGCGACCCCTCCCAGCCGAGCCTTATATAAACTTCACTCCCACCTAACCATCAAAACCTCATCGGTAAAGAACCACCTGACCGAACTAAAGATCTTCCCTTTTTGTAAGATCCACACAATGTTGTCCAACATCGCATTAGGTACCCATCTTTTCTGAACAACTCTTCGCTTCTTCGCAAGACTCCCCAAAACTATCCATAACCACTACCTCATTTTCAGCGTCCCGCTATTAACCACAAAATTTGTTTCTGACTTCCACAACAATAGTCGGCATTTAGATACTTCCACTATGCCTCTAACCAACAAAGATCCCCAATGAAACTTACATTTCCCACTGAAGCAGCTAGTTGCCAAAGATATCCTTACGACTTCAATTTCCACTCCAGACACCACCATTTGCTGACATCCATATTCCAAGTCACGGAGCAAACGGTAAGCCATTATAGTACAATCATCCTTAACGCCATAGGTCAAAGCCTACCTTAACCACCTCCGCTATTCACCACCCTTACTTAGAAGAATACCAAAAATCAAATATTTACTACCCTCTGATCGAGCGACACACTTCCACTCTCAAAACGTTCGCCATCCTTAATTGCAACCCTTCCCCACGACCTAGAGAGTTCATAGCCTTCATGCATGACACACAAATATTTACTCTCTTGGCACTTTTGAAAATTTTAGAATGGACTACATTATGAAACAAACTCGAGTGTACACTACACAACACCGACTAGCCATGCGCAACGATTTCAAGAATTGCTCCACCCCAATCTCCACAACAAAATACTCTTCACCACACCCCAAAATCAGTGTTGGCACAATTGAAATTATTTTCGTTGAACTTCACCCACCAGATTTATAAAATTCTACAAAATTGCTTACATTGAGTGTGTCAAACAACTCTCACCCTCATTGATATGACAACACATGCCTGAACCAAACTCACTTGTAAAATCATGCGATCAAATGTTGTTTTGGATTTTTTTTCATAATAAAGTTAACTCATTTTCAAAGAGATATAAAATAATTCTCCCACACCGAAAATTTAAATTTTATCATTCAACACAGTAAACTTGTATATTCAATACTGACACACGTTTGCACGCGTCGATACGTTTTCAAATTAAACACCTCGTAAGGCACCCACTCCCCAAAAATATCTGTTATGAATGATTTGAAAAGGCTTCATCAAATTGTTCGAAACACAATGCATGGGACTCAATGACACTGAAGGCTATATACTCTAACATGGATAACTGTAAGTTATCCCAGACCCTTACTTCTGACCAACCAGTCAGGGTCCTCTCCTGTGCCATAACCTCCGATACCCTCGTCTTCTAACCACCTTGAAAACCCAACAACTAGTCACCACCGTGACTATTGATTCGCAAATCAAGCGTCTCCACTCTGGCCCCAAACAAACTCATCAACAACAGCTCATTTCCATCCGATCCCCACTACATATTATCAGTGAACACTGATATCGTCTCTCACCCACCCTTCAAATAACTACAGTTTTAGAAGCCTCATCTCTATCATTCGATTCTTGGATTAACACTCTCCTGCTTCTCACTAATCGACATACCACTCTACCGAACCGAAGACTCCCTTGGAGTGAAAGAAAATCACCTCCTACCATCATTCTCTTCCTTATGGACTCAGGAGGTCCTTTCTCAACGAAATATCTACATCCCGCCCGATAATCATCCTAAACGATATTAACCGTACTACCAAAAACGAACTTTCACCATACGCTAAACTAACACTATCAATCTATGGATAGAACTCTCTACCCTAAACCACACTCAACAATAGCAATTGAGTATGCCCATGCACCTGTAAATTCATAATGGCATTGGTCAGATGCGATTCTGAATTTACCTTACATGAGGGTACTCACTATTGTTATCAAACCTCACAATGATCAAGGTCTTTCTTAAAGGCTTCCTATATCTCAGTTGTGTCCATCTACCCCACAGTTTAAGTTTAGGCCCATCCGGTCACCTAAATCCCTTAAACTATAGCTCTGATACCAACTGTAACAACCCAGCCAGAAGCGACTAACTAGCAACTTAAATCTTAATAATATAAATAAAAATTCATGCCAAAACGGCCCCAAAATTACAATCGAAAATTTAAATGTTCTCAAAGCCAACCTACACAACTGAGATAATAACAAGGAATATCTAAAATGACAGTCTCCCAACTCTTTTCGCTACATCTTCTCCTTGCCTTTATCTGATTTCAATAATTTCACGCTTGCCTGAAAAGATTTTTAGTTTTGAAAGAGCGAGGGTTAGACCATAGGTCTAGTGAGTCCCCTCAAACAATTAAGCAATAAATTACTTTCCAGAATTAAACAACATTTAATAATGGCACATAAGTAAAACACGCTACGGACCACACGATCGTCAAAGTTTGACGATGTGTCTAACTCGCGTTGCCTTAATGTTGGGACACGCCCCCAACGACATAAACGGGTCACACTCCCCGGCACAAGTAGGCGGGCCACACTCCCCGACTTAGGTCACATAGCCCACAAATAATGTATGCATACATTTAAACAACAACGATTTATAACACACTTGAAAACATTTCATAGATATCATGCCATCGTAAATAAATCAAAGTTTAAAAAAAATTAAACTTCACATGCTTTTGTTACCAAAGAGGTTTAGTTCAGAAAAACTCATCTGTCGTCCTTTGCTTAAAGCTTTATGTCTACCTTTATAATCCGAACCGAAACCTATAAAACAAGGCATTGCTCGATGAATTCTCGATACTTCCTATTTTAATAAGTTGATCTTAATCCCATAATCTCAACGTACTTATTTTCCAAAAACACTTGGCCCACTAGAAATACCATCTTGAATATGATATATTGAAATAAAGAAGGTAGGCCAATCATCTAAATTAATACAGCCCAACACTACCAAGTCTAAAATTCTAAATCGGGCTTCGGCCCACAGAAGCATAAGGCTTCGGCCCACCAAAGCATAAGTCGAGGACTCGATGGTCGACCGGTATGCTGTGACCGGGGTCTAACCCCCCCTGACGGATGTCTAGTAAAACCACAATCGACCGATGCTCATGGACAACAACCATCGATCGGTGCTTACCTCAGGACCGGGGCGCTCAATGACCGATACCCCTACTCAACTAAATCGCCGAACACCCACTCACCCAAAACACAGATTTCAACTAGAATCAGAAAAGAATTCAACCCAAAACCCAATTTTAACTGCAAAAATCAATTACCACAAAATCTCTTTAACCAAAAAGATAAACCCATTGAAATCTTCAACCTTAACCCAGAAAAATCCATAGAACAAACAATGCCTAAAAGAACGAAAATCCCACTAAAAGATTTTGAGAAAACCAAGGCTAAACTCATAACAATAAAGAGAACGGGATTAGACTTACCTTGGAAAAAGAAGCGCACCAAGAACTCAACCCCTTTGATCTCCTCCGATCGACTTCTCCCAGTCTTCTTTCTCTCCCTTTTTCCAAAATGCCAGCCTCCAACACTACCATACAAGATTCTAGGGTTAATTCTTATTATTTTCCCATTTTCACTCTAGCCCCTTTATTATGGCCCCTTTTTACTCTTTTACCCAAACTTTAAATTCTCTAATTTTTAATCTGGTTATTACAATTCTACTTTATTTTTCGATAACCTGATATTACTACTTGACTCGTTTAAAACACCTCCATCATGTAGATCACATAAACTCTTGGCTACCGAACTATTTGTGTAATTGAATAAGCGGATATTAAAAACAATACAAGCCCAAAAAAAGATTTAAAGATTAAAACTGATCTTTGATCATGGCAACATTATTTAACTATTTATATAATTGCTTTGTTACATCAAATTAAATAATAAAAATGTTTTTTTTTCTAGATTAATCATGTAATATTTTCTAATATCTTGAATTGGAATCTTGTTACCAAAAGAAAAGTTAGATTTTTTTAAAGAAATCTAGAATAAAAGAATAAATAAAATTAAAACATTAGTTTTTGTGTAACGAGTCATTTGTTGTTTCTATACTAACTTTATACAACATTTCTCACGATTTTGAGGATATTCGGAAGATTCTAATAAATATTTCAATTGTTGATCAAATCTAATCTTTGACATTTTCTTTTATGATCACAGTTGTTAATCATTTTTCTATGTGTTGGATGAGCAATCATTCATTATTTGATACGTATAACATCCATTATTACAACTAAGAGTCCGTTTACTAAACACTTATCGAGTAAGCGTTTATCAATATCATTTACGTTATTTTTTTTAGAACGGCGGAATTTTATAAAACTAGCAAGAAGCTAGAGAAACAAAAATTATACAGAAAGAGTAGCAAGGGTAGGATTGATAACCCAACCAACCCAATTAATAGACAAATTGGTACTTCGATAATTAATCCAAAAGTAAGCACGGGTTATAATGTTCTCCAAGATCGCCGCCTTCCTTGGCTTCTTGTTGCCAAAGAGAGTTCCATTGCGGAAAACCCAAATGGACCATAGAGTGATAAGCACAACGGCCTCGAAACACCAAGAAACCTCTTTTTTCAGCCGAATTGAATCAATCCAAGAAACCATATCTGAATAACCGCGTAGAGTAGGAATATTAATTTTCCACCATCGTCCAATAAGAGCCCATAAATCTTTAGCAACAGGACACGAGAAGAAAAGGTGCTGGCAATCATCTACCCCCGTATCACAATTAGGACAAAGAAGAGACGCAACGTCGAAACCTCTTTTATACAAATTAAGCCTAGTAGGTAGTCGATTAAGACGCAACCGCCACGCAAACACGTTGACTTTGATGGGAACTAGTCTATTCCATCTACTAGGAAGAGGCTCAACCTCCAACAATTGAGCATCAATAAACCGTCTAGCCGACGCCACCGAATAATCGCCCGACCCATGTAACATCCACATCCATCTGTCCTTTTGATTCGAGCGCACAAATGAAGACAAAAGTTGTTAATTGAGCATTGAAAGGATCGAGAAGCTTACCCGGTAAGAGATAAGGCAACTAGGATCGATAAGCTTACCCGGTAAGAGATAAGGCAACTAGGCAAGGACCAAAAGTCGTACCCGGTAAGTGTGGGAAATGACTCTTACCCTGTAAGAAATTACCGGGTTTAAGATGTTTACCAACAATCAATTTTCACGGCCAAAGTGTTACACGATAAAGTAAATGAAGGTAAATTTCCTGCTGGTAAACGCTTACCGGATAAAATTTTGGTAAATGGATCCTAACTATGACTTAAATTTTCCAAAATAAGCATTTTTTTTATTTAAAAACTATTTAATATAAAAAAGTATTATATTTTTTCAAATAAAGGAAGGGGGACTAAACTCTAAAGACAAAGTAATGTGGCTCATCTTAAAATAATGCATGATGAGTGGTAGCGTGGTACATGGTCGGGGGCACGATTTTCTCCGATACACGAGGAGACTCGGGGTCAATGGGTTAACTATACAAAAAAGACAATAAAATGGACCTCACTTCCTTAGAGCAACTCCAATTATAACACTTAAAAAAATACTAACGAGTCGTTTACCTAAATGCTTATTCCGTAAGTGCTTACCGGTGAGAATCAACACTATTGTTTAACTTATTGGGTAAAATTATAGTCAATTGGAACAACATCATGTGCAATAATTAATCCGGTAAGCGCTAAACGGGTAAGAGTTCTCTCCCTCACTTACCGGGTAAGACCCTGGGTCTTTGTCATGGCTCTCTTACTGGGTAAGATTCTACGTCCTTGCCACGTACATGCGACAAGGTAATTGATACGGTAAAATTTACCAGGTAAGCCTTTGGTAAACGGCCCCTAATTAAGGCTATGTTTGGCAAACTAGCTAGATGGTAGCTGATGAGCTAACTGATGATTGATAAACTAGCTGGTAGCTGATAAACTAACTGATGAATAAGTCACGTTTAACAAAAACTAACTTATAAACATGTGAAACGACAAAAATAGATATCTTGAAGACTTGAAAAATATAATCAATTACAATATTTAATAATATAATTAAAACAAGTTTATAGTAATATAATATGTTAACTAATATAAACAAAGTAATAATAAATAATTAAATAATATAATTTGTTAACTAAAAGAATTTAAAAGTTATTATTATATATAGGTATATCAAAAAATTTGAATTTGGTAAAACAAATTTAAAAAAAAAAAAATTCATTGACTTATGATTTTAAATAACCATTATGTATAATATGACAAAAATAATCGAATAATAGTAATAAAAAATAAAAGTAATTGATAACCAAAATATATTGACTAACATTACAAAAATATATAAAAATAATTGATATGATTAACAATAATTCTAAATAATTAAAAATTAATATCAATGTATAATTGTGTTTTTTATGTAAGAATTTTTAGGCATGGGAATTAGACCTGCCCCATTAGGAACCCGGTGTACCCGCCCCGACAGGGACGAGGATTCCCCGCATAACCGGGATCGGGGATGGGGACGGGTAACGTGATCCCTGTCTCGCCCCGTCCTCGTATGTTAAATATATTATATAATTATTACTAAATATTATGTATATTTATTACTAAATATAGTATATCTATTTTTAAATATATTATTTATAGAGATTTAGACGTAGTATCTTTTAGATTTAAATATGGTATTTTGATATTTCTTGTTACATTTTTTTACTTGTCTTACTTTTTTAGATAAAACTATGGAGAGCCGAAAGTGTTTGATCAAACAAATACGTATGATGTTTTTATTTTGTTCACACGAATATTTGATAGCCCGTAAAAACAAATTTTGGAAATATGTGAGATTTAGATATGGACCATTATCGATCAAGTATATATAGTGCTCAACACATTTCATTTAATCCCCGATTGCCCGTTGGGGATGAGTGTCGGGGATAGGGATGTGATCATATTCCCCAGCAGGGATGGGAATGGGGATGGAAATTGGGATCGGGGATGGGATGGGGATTAGGGTCCCCGCCCCATACCCGACCCATTTACATGTCTAATTTTTTTTTTGATGAAATTGTTTCATATATATGTGTTTTTATGTAAAAATAAAGTTTGTTTCATGTATTTTCTCATTCCGATAAAACTTTTTTATTTTTATATAAAAAACACAAATATATGAAACAATATGATCAAGAAAAGAATTATATGAAACAATTTCAACAAATTAAACAATTTCATTAACTTAACCAATGAAATCGACGGTTTAGACGATTTGTAAAATTATGGTGGTTTGCAAATGAAACTATATATATATATATATATATATATATATATATATATATATATATATAGGATTGGATTCAAATGTAAACTCATCTTTCATTGTGCACATGAGGACAAATCTTAACCATTAATCAAAACTTAGAAAACTAATCAATGGTTAATATATAATAAGGTTAATTGGGAAGTGATTAAGAACAAAATTGTAATTTTGAATCAACGCCTACTTTCTTTGACTTTTTATTTTTATTTTTAATTAAAAAAAATTTACCCCCTTAAACTTTAAAATAATTTATCTTAAAAATTACTAATATTTTAATCAAACAAATTACATAAAAAAAATGAGAATTTCGTGCTCTTCGATATGACATCCATCTCGATATAATTTTTTTTTTTCGTTTTAACCGTTTTTTACGTGAAATTCTATATACGTGTTATATTCATTATGAATATGTATGCACGTCTTCGGGTGTCCACATTCAGTATGAATAACAAAGGTGAACGTTCATTCACTATTCATGATGAATAATACCGTATGCAGGATGAATAATACAATATTCAGAATTTTTTCGTTTTAACCGTTTTTTACATGAAATTCTATATATGTGTTATATTCATTATGAATATGCATGCACGTCCTCGGGTGTCCACATTCAGTATGAATAACAAAGGTGAACGTTCATTCATTATTCATGATGAATAATACAGTGTTCAGGATAAATAATACAATATTCATGCTAAATAATACACGAATCCATGATTCATGTATTATTTATCATGAATCGTGTATTAATAACCCTGAATGTTCTATTATTCATCCTGAATGATACATTATTCATGATGAATAATATATGAATGACCCGTGAAGATGTAGACACATGGCGCACTCTCTTTTGTTTTCTAATTCACAACCGAAATTTGGTTTAATTCATTATGAATATGTATGTGCATCCCCGGATGTCCCACATTCAGTATGAATAACAAATGTGAACGTTCATTAATTATTCATGATGAATAATATAGTATTCAGGATGAATTACACAACATTCATGACGAATAATACACGAATTCATGAATCGTGAATTATTCACCCAGAATGTTGTATTATTCATCCTGAATGATACATTATTCATGATGAATAACACATGAATGACCTGTGAAGATGTGGAGACGTCTTTTGTTCCCCGATTCACAACAGAATTAATCGACAGGTTCTCGATTCGTCTTGATGGGTGTTGGGTTACGGTGCTGAAGAAACGTGATGCCTTACGACGTTGAAAAAGTGTTGAAGAAGGTGATATCGAGTTACATACTTACGGTGTTGAGGTGTTGTACAAACTTGAACGTACATAAATATTCATAATGAATATAACACATATATAGCATTTCACGTAAAAATGGTTAAAACGACAAAAAAAAAACTATATCGAGATGGATATCATATCGAAGAGCACAAAATTCTCGTTTTTTTGATGTAATTTGTTTGATTAAAATATTATTAATTTTTAAGATAATTTATTTTAAACTTTAATTGGGTAAAAAAATTTAATTAAAAAAGAAAATAAAAAGTCAAATATGGTAGACGTGTGTTTAAATTTTCTTCCATTTTTACCCATAAGCATTTTAAAATTAAAAACTCTATTTAATATGAGTTGTTGGATCAAAAGAGATCGAGTGACTGAGATTTGTCCTCATGTGCACAATGAAAAATGAATTTTCATTTGAACTTTCCTCTCTCTCTCTCTCTCTCTATATATATATAGAGAGAGAGAGAGAGGCCCATTCATTTGCTAACCGTGACATTGGTGCTAACTGTGCTAACCAATTTCAACCGTAAATTGATGAGATCAATGGTCCACAATTAATTGATTTTTTATTAAAATAAAATATTAAAAAAGGTAGATAAAAATACAATGCATGTATGCACAGGGGTATTTCGGTCAAAATACAATTCCTTTTAGTTTGGGGAATATACACCTACCAAATTAAAATCCCAAATAATTAGGGATTTGATCCCCAAAATCGTGGGCATCATGGGCATTGCTTTCATCTTTTCTTCATCTCAATCCCCACAACCCTTTCTCAATCTCCCACCTGCAACGAAATCTCCATTTCCTACATTTACATCTCCGACTTCCAAATTCCACCGACCACTCTTCCCGCCGACCAACCCTACAACTTCCAATCCACCCTCACTCTCACTAACGCCGTCGAAGACCGCCTCAATTCATGGCGGCTCTTTGTCGCCTTCTAACACCGCGAGTTCTTAGTCTCTACCTCCAACGTCGTGCTTGCTGACGGCACATCTCTCCCTGCCAACGTTACCGGCGGTGCTACCTTTGTTGGGTTTCCGTCACTGACCTCAAGACCGCAGTTGAGACCGCCGGTGATTTCAACCAAATGCAGGATCAGGTCAATTTTTTTTTTGTGAAAAATTCACTTGTTTTTTGTTAGTTTTTGGTGGATAAAAGATGAGATGCATAGAGAGGGTTTTGTATGTAAATGACATCTTTTTGATGATTGATGATATTGCTGATAATACTAATTTCACCATAGTTTCTGATGATTCAAGAAATCTGTTGTTTTCTGATGATAGTGCACACTTGCATACAGTGCATATATGCATATGTGCACATTTGGGGAAATTCATACATGTACTATAATCATATATGCATATGTGTAGAACTATCGGATATGGATATGGACATATTTCCCAAATGCATATATGCATAGTTCTGTCTATTACCAAGTTAATAAGATGCAAATCAAAATAAAATTTTAAATTAATATATTTAATATAAGGATAACCAACAAATTAAAAAACTCTTTTAAATATGGAAATAGATTAAATGGGACGATATATTTAACATCAGGATAACTACCAAATTAAAAAACTCCTTTAAATATGGAAATATTTTTGCTGAAATATTACATGCATATGTGCACTGTAATTGAAAATGGATATGTGCATATTTGGGGAAATTCATACATGTACTATAATCATACATGCATATGTGCACAACTATCGGATATGGACATATTTTCCAAACATATATATGCATAGTTCTGTCTATTACCAAATTAATAAGATGCAAATCAAAATAAAATTTTAAATTAATATATTTAATATCAGGATAACTACCAAATTAAAAAACTCATTTAAATATGGAAACATATTACATGGGGCGATATATTTAATATCATGATAACTACTAAATTAAAAAAACTCCTTTAAATATGGAAACAAATTAAATGGGGCGATTTTTAGCAAATTCCCATATTACCCTTTCAGATTTGATAGCATTAATGACATAACAAAAATTCTAGGAAGCTTCTGATTGGTCGAAATTTGGTTAGCACAGTTAGCACCAATGTCACGGTTAGCAAATGAAGGGGACCCTATATATATATATATATATATATATATGTATATATATATATATATATGTATATGTGTATATATATATATATATATGTATATATGGTTCCCTTCATTTGCTAACCACGGCATTGGTGCTAACCAATTTTCAACCAATCAGAATCATCCTAGAGTTTATGTCCTCAAAGGGTAATATGGACATTTTATAATTCACACCTATTTAATGTATTTCCATATTTCAAGGAGTTATTAATATGGTAGTTAACTAAATATTAAATATAATATTTAATATTTAATGTATTTCCGTTTTTCGAGTGTGCATATATGCATGTCTAGATGTCAGTGTGTATCTCAACCAATGCAGAATAGATCAGTTGATATGCACATATACAACATGTGCATATTCACAATACTCACTATGCACATATGCATATTAGATACTATATGCATATACTCAATATACACATATGCATATTGTTTACCAGTGTGTACATATGTATATAATATTTCAACAAACATATGCATATATGCACTGTATGCAAGTGTGCACATATGCACTATCAAATAGATCATTAGGTGAGTAACAATTTCTTCAAATCGATTTCTTCAAATCGAAAACAACAGATTTCTTGAATCATCATAAACTATGGTGAAATTAGCATTATCAGCAATATCATCAATCATAAAAAAGATGTCATTTACATACAAAAACCCTCTCTATGCATCTCATCTTTTATCCACCAAAAACTAACAAAAAACAAGTGAATTTTTCAGGAAAAAATTGAACTAATCAAAAACTACAACTAATACTAGCTATCAAGAGTCACCGGAAATGCCTTGTCGCCGCCACCACCGTCTCATTCTCCGGCGGTGGTTTAACGTACTTTCCGATCACTTTCTGGTGAGTCCGCTTCTTGATCATATGAATCTTGGCTCGTGTTTTTTGCTTCTTCATTTCTCTCTCTTTTCGCCATTGAATCCTTTATTTCTCGTAGATCCCTTGCCAGGACACCTCTCGGGTTGACGACCATAACCACCGCCTTCCCTCCGCATCCGAGTCCGCCTCCTTCGCCAGATCTTCGTCCATCGCCTTCAGGGTGTTCGTGCGTGTTGGAGTTGGATAAAACGATTTTGGGGGATCAAATCACTAATTATTTGGGTTTTTAATTTGGTAGGAATTGTATTTTGACCGAAATACCCCTGTGCATACATGCATTGTATTTTTTACAACCGTTTTTAATATTTTAATTTAATAAAAAATCAATTAATTGTGGACCATTGATCTCATCAATCTACGGTTGAGATTGGTTAGCACGATTAACACCAATGTCGTGGTTAGCAAATGAATGGGCCTTGAGTTAATGGTGAGAAGTGGTTATCGATCGTTGGATGAGAAATGGACGCATATTAGTATGAGATGCACTGAGATGCATTAGATCAATTTCCTTCTAAGACGCAATTCATGGGAGGACTTGAGATTAAAAGAGATCAACGGTTCAGATGCACATCTCACGCTTCTCACCGTTAACTCAACTTCTCACACGATCCTATGCTTATATATATATATACACACAGAGAGAGAGAGAGAGAGAGAGAGAGAGAGAGAGAGAGAGAGAGAGAGAGAGAGAGGAGGGAGGTTCAAGGGAAAATATCGAATATTTTGTTGTCTATTTGATTGATTGACCGTATGTTTAGGAAGAATAGTAGAAGTTTCCGAAAACTCTGTTTTTAATATTTAAAAAAGAAGAAAATAGGAATTTATTAAAAATTAAAAAACTTTGTATGTATTAATAATTTATGCCTTCATGTTTTTTAGGAGTTATTAAAAAGATAAAGCTAAATGTAAAGATAGATGGAAAATGATGATGGATTAATTCCACTAAGTTTTGATATTAAAATCATGTATTCTATCCCTACCCAATATAATCTATCATGAATGATTCACTATTAGGAATTATTAGACTCGGTTTTTGGGTCATAATCATAATGTTAATAGACTTGACTTCTTTCATACTCATAATTTAGATTGGGTATTTAATAGATCATGCATGTTTCATCTTAAGCTTTTGGGTGTTCATTATGAGGACACCATGGATCTCTAATTTCTGCTGCTTTCTCATCTTGCTTTGTTACTCAGCCATTGCCCAACGCTTTGTTTATCCTTCTGCAAATCTTTCCAACACATGGATCAGCAATAAATATGGTTCCAACTCTATCGTTTTCTCAGATGGCTCAAGGATCATACCCATCCTCCTTAAAGAAACTGATGAAAGCACCCAATTCACTGCTCAAAGCTCCAAATTCTTATGCGGCCTCTTCTGTAATGGGACCTGCACATCTTTCATATTTTCCATCTTCATTGTGCACAGGAGCGTCCTTATGACTCATATGGTTCCATCTCATGCCATTTGGTCAGCCAACCAAGACAATCCGATCAGGGAAGGTGCAACGCTAAATCTCACTGTAGCCGGAGAATTGGTCTTACATGATGTTGATGGAACCAAAGTTTGGACTACCAACACTACCGGGAAATCTGTTGTTGGCATGAATTTAACCAGTAGCGGAAACCTGGTGTTGTTTAATGTCCATAACTTGGTGGTTTGGCAATCTTTTGATCACCCGAAAGATTGTTTGTTACCTGGGCAAAATTTGTTTCAAGGACAAAAGCTGATATCGAGTGTTTCGTCAACCAATTGGACGAAAGGTCAGTATTCCCTTCAAGTCACCGATGAAGGTTTGTTTGCTTACGTTGAATCAAACCCACCTCAAGTCTACGCTAGTATCGGTGTCCAAGACCCAAGTACACATAAAGAAAGAAGTTACATTAGGTTCTTGAATGGGAGTTTGTCTTTTTTTGGTGAGCCAACTCATCCTACTATACTGTTTCCTTTATCTACATCACCATTACCTCAATATTTGAAACTAATGCCAGATGGGCATTTTCAAGTATTCCAATGGCAAGATGGTTGGACTGTGGTGCGTGATCTACTAACCTCTGGAGACTGTTTGTATCCTTTGGCTTGTGGACGAAATGCTATTTGCTCGGCAAATCAACAATGTAGTTGCCCAAGATCAAGCTCTCCCGGGATAGACTATTTTAAACCTATCAACAATCAGCAACCCAACCTTGGATGTTCTGAAATTACTCCGCTCACGTGTAGCGCTACACAAGATCAAGTTTTTATTGTACTTAAGAACATCAAGTACTCCACTTTTACCACAAACTTGGAGAAGGTGAGTATGGAAGCTTGCAAACAGGCATGCTTAAACAATTGCTCGTGCAAAGCAGCTCTATTTCGCTATGGTATGGATGGTATATCTGGGGATTGTTTTTTACCTTCTGACCTTTTTACAATTATTAGTCTTGATATTGATGAGGTTTATTACAAGGCTTCAGCTTTCATAAAGGTCCAGAATGTAAAATCACCCCAAACTCCTAGTAGAAAAAATCGAGTTGCAACCATTCTACGTCCTACCATTGCAAGTATTGTGGTTTTAGTGATTGTGGTCTCGGGTTTTATTATGTTCATAGTTCACAAGCAAAAACGAAATGTTGAAATGGAGGAAGAGTATTTAGATCAAGTGCCAGGAATGCCCACTCGGTTTTCCTATGAAGAATTGAAAATTGCTACAAAGTGTTTTAGTAAAAAGCTTGGTAAAGGGGGATTCGGATCAGTTTTTGAGGGGACCCTTGAAGACGGCTCGAATATTGCAGTAAAATGTCTTGAGGGTCCTGCACACGCTAAGAAATCATTTCTAGCAGAGGTTGAATCCATTGGCAGCATTCACCATGTGAATCTAGTTACACTTAAAGGATTTTGTGCTCTGAAATCACAACCACTTCTCGTGTACGAGTTCATGAGTAATGGGTCATTAGATCGGTGGATCTACCATGGAAATCGAGAGCACGTACTCGAATGGGAATGCAGAAAGAAAATTGTTCTTGATATAGCTAAAGGTTTAGCATATCTCCATGAAGATTGTAGGCAAAAAGTCATCCACCTCGATATTAAACCTCAAAACATACTCCTAGACAATGATTTCAATGCCAAAATAGCTGATTTTGGGTTATCTAAGCTTGTCGACAGAAATCAAACCCAAGTGATGACAAACATGAGAGGAACCCCTGGCTATCTAGCTCCAGAGTGGTTGAGTTATGTTATCACTGAAAAGGTGGATGTATACAGTTTTGGGATCGTTCTCTTAGAGATCATGTGTGGGAGGAAGAATTTCGACAGATCTCTGCCAGAAGAAAGTTGGCACTTACTAGCCGTCTTTCAGAAATGTTGGGAAGAAGGAAAGTTGTTAGATATAGTTGATAGGTACAGTGAAGATATGCAGGCAAACGGTACAGAAGTGGTTGAGATGATGAAAGTAGCTTCATGGTGTCTACAGACTGATTTTAAAAGAAGGCCCTCAATGTCATTGGTTATTAAGGTGTTGGAGGGTGTAATGCAAGTTGAATCTAACTTGGACTACAACTTCACTGATCCAAGGCTAGAGAAGACAACCATTAGACATGAGACAGTTTTGACACAATTGCCACCTTCTTTTCTCTCAGGGCCAAGGTAAGTTGGCATTATTTCTTTTTATGCATCTCTTGTATGCAACCTTATGATGTTTGTTTTTTCTATGTTTGTTGAACTTCTAGTTCTTAATGAATTTCATTTTCTAATCATTTGATATGATTATTTGCAAAATGTATGGATGCTAATTAATCTATGTTTGTATCGACTGACTTCATCTCGAACATAATGGGATCCGTCTCAATCTATTATCGGATCAACCATAGCTTTATGCTCTAGATGATCGAGAGACATATAATATATTGTTTCTTTGATTACAAGAGAAATACCCGATTAATGGTTTCATAAAATTATCATCAATTTTTCATTATGTTAAATCATTAATATTTTGTGAACTCTTTTATTTTATAAACTTCATTTCGCAACCATAAAATTCTTGTAATTTCGTAAATGGATCCCAACTTAATCTTTTAATAAAATATAAATTCAAAACTAAAATATTTATAAAAAATATATTTTTGAATTATAAATACTTAAATAAGTGAAGCCACCAAGATCATTCAACCTAAAAACATCCATAGTCACGAAACATTTTAGTAATATCGTTTTGCGATCACAATCGTTTGATCATTTCCTCATTGTTGATATATATAAGTTTTAGATGTGCTATCATTCGTTCTTTCTATGATAGCATCAATTATTTATTGATCATGAACAAATAACTTCAGTTTTTCCCAAAAATAGGAACATGTATTTGATTATTTGAAAATAACTGAAAACAAAAAAAGTTATATTTTTCCAAAGAGAGAGAGGGGGTTGGTAAAGAAAAAGTAAAAGGTGGTCATGTTAGAAAATAAAAAACGACTCGTATGGGACAAATAAGAATTCGTTGTCCCAAATTTTATTGTTCTTTCCTTGTTCACTGATCACATAAAGTTACATCGTCTATTTATTGAAGTGAAAGATTGAGAAGATGAATGAACTATATTAATATTAAATGAAATAATGGTTTGTCTTAAAAAATTGGAACTACAAAACAAAAAAGTTTTACCGACGGATTTGTGGCGGATCACCGGCACATTGACAATCATCGACGGATTTTCCTGTCGGTGATTAAAATTATGCCGGTAATCACAATCATCGGCCACCCTTTCTCCGGCGATGAGATCCGCTCGTAATCCACCGGTGATGGTGGGCTTTAAAGTGGTTAAGAAAACTAGGACAACAGATTTTTAATCGTATGAGACACGATTATGCAATGCATAAAAAATAAAATGGGTCGTGTTAGAAAGTAATGCTAAATGAAGACTCAAGTCCATGCACCAAATTTATGTTGGATTTGGGTAGAAAATACATTCACTCATGATATGTTTCATCTTCTTCTCAAAGTATCAAAAATAACCTGAATACACGTAAATAAACCAAATAAGGGAGCATAATCAAATAATGTTGCCAGTTACATATCTCCTACCTTAATTGAATATGGTATGTGTATCTTTTACAACCATGATCACGATATATAATATATAAGGGGTTTCATTTGAGAAGCTATAACATAGTGATAATCTTGAGAATCGGTGTATCATGTGTAATTTCACATGATTATTTTTCCATCTATGTCTTAGATTTAGTGTATTGATTAACATATATTAATTTGTTTTACAATGTGTTTGTTTCACATATATTTTTTTTATGTGTTTGTGAAACAAAAAGCACAACTAAAAAATTTCACATTGTGAACCGGATACATATAACACAAACATGGTTCATGAAATATATGTTAATTATATTAAATTTTAGCCTTAGATGAAAAAAATCGTGTAAAACAAGACTTTCTGAAAATAGTTCACACTGTTATTATAACATATGCGTTCTCATTTCATTATAACCCTAAAAAGTATATGTTTGTTTGTTATATGCTACATTGTAAAGGGAGCGTGACACAAAAAAATAAATTGAAAATTATGTTGTTAGTGTATTATACAAACCCGTTTAAATAAAACTATACTTTTATGGGTAAAGCCTATAGGTACACAAAAAAACTCCTAAACATCATTATATAACCGATACTTGTTATACTAACCGGTTTATCAACTGAACGGATAAAGGGTAGGCTCGTTGCCATTCTGCTTTATTTTTCGATAACATGATATTACTACTTGACCCGTGTAAAACATTTCCATCATGTAGATCGCATAAACTCTTTGGCTACCAAATTATTTGTGTAACTGAATAAGCAGACACAATATTATTAAATACAATAAGATCCCAAAAATATATTTAAAGATCATAAAATGATATTTGATTTGGATAAATGTAAAATTATTTAATTGTTTATATGTTTAAATACTTTCTTACATCAAATTAAAATAATAAAATGTTCTTTAGAATCTTGTTACAACCATGTACCCGTTGTCCATTCATCATGTATTTATTCTAATCTTTATATATATAAAAAGAAAACCCAAGAGTGATGAGGTGACATCATGAGAGGTCTTCATATCTATTTATCTAAATTCTTATAATTTTGATTTTTTTTTACATAAAAAAGTTGACATTGGTGAAGAGATGAAAGATTATGTTGTTAAGATTGTCCCACATTGGTTGAAAGATAGAAAAGTGAAAGATAAAGATGTGTATATAAGGGGGTAGAGTAATGTTGAAATAATATGAAATGGTGTTTAGCTAAATATAGCTAAACCCAAGTTTAATGATTGAGTTAAGTTCATATTAATCATTTTCATTTATTTTAAAATGATTTTGACAAAGTTTAATGATTTTAACATCAATATATAAATTGAACAATTAAAAAATTAATAATAAACCTAACAATCATTTTTTTTTGTAAGATAACAACGCTCATATCAAAAGTTTTGTTAAATGATAATATTTTTTAGTAAGGTAACAAATGTTTATAAATCAATACTTTTTTATTTTTATTTAGTTTTACTTTATTATAATGAATAACTTAAATCAATGGTTTCAAATATTTAAATTGTTAAATGTAAGATAACAATCTTTATATATATAAAAAGAAAACCCAAGAGTGATGAGGTGGCACCATGAGAGGTCTTTATTTCTATTTATCTAAATTCTTATAATTTTGTTTTACATAAAAAAGTTGGCATTGGTGAATAGATGAAAGATTATGTTGTTAAGATTGTCCCACATTGGTTGAAAGATAGAAAAGTGAAAGATGAAGATGTGTATATAAGGGGTAGAGTAATGTTGAAATAATGTGAAATGGTGTTTAGCTAAATATAGCTAAACCCAAGTTTAATGATTGAGTTAAGTTCATATTAATCATTTTCATTTATTTTAAAATGATTTTGACAAAGTTTAATGATTTTAACATCAACATATAAATTGAACAATTAAAAAATTAATAATAAACCTAACAATCATTTTTTTTTGTAAGATAACAATGCTCATATCAAAAGTTTTGTTAAATGATAATATTTTTTAGTAAGGTAACAAATGTTTATAAATCAATACTTTTTTATTTTTATTTAGTTTTACTTTATTATAATGAATAACTTAAATCAATGGTTTCAAATATTTAAATTGTTAAATGTAAGATAACAATCTTTATATATATAAAAAGAAAACCCAAGAGTGATGAGGTGGCACCATGAGAGGTCTTCATTTCTATTTATCTAAATTCTTATAATTTTGTTTTACATAAAAAAGTTGGCATTGGTGAATAGATGAAAGATTATGTTGTTAAGATTGTCCCACATTGGTTGAAAGATAGAAAAGTGAAAGATGAAGATGTGTATATAAGGGGTAGAGTAATGTTGAAATAATGTGAAATGGTGTTTAGCTAAATATAGCTAAACCCAAGTTTAATGATTGAGTTAAGTTCATATTAATCATTTTCATTTATTTTAAAATGATTTTGACAAAGTTTAATGATTTTAACATCAATATATAAATTGAACAATTAAAAAATTAATAATAAACCTAACAATCAATTTTTTTTTTTGTAAGATAACAATGCTCATATCAAAAGTTTTGTTAAATAAGTATATTTTTTAGTAAAGTAACAAATGTTTATAAATCAATACTTTTTATTTTTATTTAGTTTTACTTTATTATATAAAAAAGTTGTCATTGGTGAATAGATGAAAGATTATGTTGTTAAGATTGTCCCAC
This sequence comes from Arctium lappa, assembly GCA_023525745.1. Taxonomy (NCBI): domain Eukaryota; kingdom Viridiplantae; phylum Streptophyta; class Magnoliopsida; order Asterales; family Asteraceae; genus Arctium; species Arctium lappa. The sequence goes on from CM042050.1 coordinate 20,597,597, forward strand.
ATTGGTTGAAAGATAGAAAAGTGAAAGATGAAGATGTGTATATAAGAGGTAGAGTAATGTTGAAATAATGTGAAATGGTGTTTAGCTAAATATAGCTAAACCCAAGTTTAATGATTGAGTTAAGTTCATATTAATCATTTTCATTTATTTTAAAATGATTTTGACAAAGTTTAATGATTTTAACATCAATATATAAATTGAACAATTAAAAAATTAATAATAAACCTAACAATCATTTTTTTTTTGTAAGATAACAATGCTCATATCAAAAGTTTTGTTAAATAAGTATATTTTTTAGTAAAGTAACAAATGTTTATAAATCAATACTTTTTATTTTTATTTAGTTTTACTTTATTATAATGAATAACTTAAATCAATGGTTTCAAATATTTAAATTGTTAAATGTAAGATAACAATCTTTATATATATAAAAAGAAAACCCAAGAGTGATGAGGTGGCACCATGAGAGGTCTTCATTTCTATTTATCTAAATTCTTATAATTTTGATTTTTTTTTACATAAAAAAGTTGACATTGGTGAAGAGATGAAAGATTATGTTGTTAAGATTGTCCCACATTGGTTGAAAGATAGAAAAGTGAAAGATGAAGATGTGTATATAAGGGGTAGAGTAATGTTGAAATAATATGAAATGGTGTTTAGCTAAATATAGCTAAACCCAAGTTTAATGATTGAGTTAAGTTCATATTAATCATTTTCATTTATTTTAAAATGATTTTGACAAAATTTAATGATTTTAACATCAATATATAAATTGAACAATTAAAAAATTAATAATAAACCTAACAATCATTTTTTTTTGTAAGATAACAATGCTCATATCAAAAGTTTTGTTAAATGATAATATTTTTTAGTAAGGTAACAAATGTTTATAAATCAATACTTTTTTATTTTTATTTAGTTTTACTTTATTATAATGAATAACTTAAATCAATGGTTTCAAATATTTAAATTGTTAAATGTAAGATAACAATCTTTATATATATAAAAAGAAAACCCAAGAGTGATGAGGTGGCACCATGAGAGGTTTTTATTTCTATTTATCTAAATTCTTATAATTTTGTTTACATAAAAAAGTTGCATTGGTGAATAGATGAAAGATTATGTTGTTAAGATTGTCCCACATTGGTTGAAAGATAGAAAAGTGAAAGATGAAGATGTGTATATAAGGGGTAGAGTAATGTTGAAATAATGTGAAATGGTGTTTAGCTAAATATAGCTAAACCCAAGTTTAATGATTGAGTTAAGTTCATATTAATCATTTTCATTTATTTTAAAATGATTTTGACAAAGTTTAATGATTTTAACATCAATATATAAATTGAACAATTAAAAAATTAATAATAAACCTAACAATAATTTTTTTTTTGTAAGATAACAATGCTCATATCAAAAGTTTTGTTAAATAAGTATATTTTTTAGTAAAGTAACAAATGTTTATAAATCAATACTTTTTATTTTTATTTAGTTTACTTTATTATAATGAATAACTTAAATCAATGGTTTCAAATATTTAAATTGTTAAATGTAAGATAACAATCTTTATATATATATAAAATGTCTTGAGGGTCCTGCACACGTTAAGAAATCATTTCTAGCTAAGGTTGCATCCATTGGCAGCATTCACCATGTGAATCTCGTTACACTTAAAGGATTTTGTGCTCTGAAATCACAACCACTTCTCGTGTATGAGTTCATGAGTAATGGGTCATTAGATCGGTGGATCTACCATGGAAATCGAGAGCACGTACTCGAATGGGAATGCAGAAAGAAAATTGTTCTTGATATAGCTAAAGGTTTAGCATATCTCCATGAAGATTGTAGGCAAAAAATCATCCACCTCGATATTAAACCTCAAAACATACTCATAGACTGTGATTTCAATGCCAAAATAGCTGATTTTGGGTTATCTAAGCTTTTCGACAGAAATCAAACCCAGGTGATGACGAACATGAGAGGAACCCCCGGCTATCTAGCTCCTGAGTGGTTGAGTTCTGTCATCACAAAAAAGGTGGATGTATATAGTTTTGGGATCGTTCTCTTGGAGATCATTTGTGGGAGGAAGAATTTCGACATATCTCAGCCAGAAGAAAGTCGACACTTACTGACCGTCTTTCAGAAACACTGGGAACAAGGAAAGTTGTTAGATATAATTGATAAGTACAGCGAAGATATGCAAGCACATGGTCCAGAAGTGGTGGAAATGATGAAGGTAGCTTCATGGTGTTTACAAACCGATTTTACAAGAACACCTTCAATGTCATATGTTGTTAAGGTGTTAGAAGGTGTAATACAAGTTGAATCTAACTTGGACTACAACTTCACTGATCCAAGAACTACAATGAGGCACACACACAATATTCCCTCTCCTATGGTCCGACCAGAACCGGCAGGACCTGCCCAGGGAGCAAGACCTGAGAGGCGTGAGGGTCCGCGTACACGCACGAGAGGTGGTAGCGTCCGGATAGCTGGGGCTTCCGGATGGGGTGTGACGAGAGAACATACAGTGAGGGGAACTGGAGTGGGCAGTGCCGTTGGACCGAGCCAAGCCAGTACTTCACAACGATCGCCTTCACCGACGACGCCAGTCTCTCAGATGGCAGGAGAGGCCACAGCTACTGAAACCGTTCACGTTCAGTCCTCTTATGTCGCAGTTTCTGCGGAAACATCAGAACAAACCGACTCTGAGGAAACCGCCACAGCAGCATCGGCATCATATGAGTCTTCTGACTCTGATGGTGATGATGATGAGACCTCTTCTGGAGAGATAAGGATAGCGGAGGGAGTTATAGACGAAGATGATAGTCAAGTGAGCCGAGAGAGGGAAAGAAAGAGAAAATATGAAACCGAGCGTACACGAGTGACGTCGTAACCACCTCTGGTTGTAGACCCCCAAGCCGCATCTAGCCAGGTAGCCACATCTGCTACCCAGTCTCATGTGTTGAGACAGGGTATTGAAGAAGACGCCGTGGACCTAGCGGCGCAACTGCACCCCCCCTAAGCCACTCCACCGTCTCTCAACAGATGGTGGTTTCAGTTTTGCACGGGGATATAGCACATACGCTACCGGTCTCTCACTTGGAGAGTTCCGATATTGAAACAAGAGAACATCTGCCCCCGTTCTCGACTTCTTTCGGTGTGCAGTGTCTAGAGCCCTTTGATGTAATATATCACATTCCTAGGACACAAATTCCATTCTCGGCTACTGCTGAAGGCCTTCGTGGCCCAACCGGAACACCTATAGTAATTCCAACTTCGGTTGGTTTACGAGGATTGGGTGAAAGTCCTACCACAGCTATCATCACGCCAGCTGTGAATGTAGGCGGCTCGACTTCTACAGTCGTAGCTACAACTGGAAGTCTAAGTGACCCAGGAGTTACCCAAACTGAGTTCGTCTCAAGGGAATATATGGACGGCGCCCTAAAGGTTGTCCAAACCATGATGAGGGAGGAAGTAGATTCACTGAAGCGTATGATCAAAAGCAAAGGTCCAGCAACTGAGCCTGAACCACTACCTCCTACACCACCACCCTCCATTCCTGCTACTGGTATGTTAATTGAGGACCTGAAATCCATACTACTTGCCAAGCTTCTTGCCCAATCTCAAACAGAACCCTCCCGGGATGCTGATCTTCTATCGTTTTTACGTATCCAAGCATCCACCCCTACACCACCACCCCCCAACCTATTATATCTCCCGAAGCCTTCCAGCTACAGCAAGCCATGCTTCAGTCTTTGCAGTAAACCGTAGTTGTATTGACTGAACGCCTATCAGCCGTGAAGGACACCTGCCATAGCCAGGCAGACAGGCTCAAGCGCCGGCATGATGATCAGGATGATCCTGATCACCATGAGGGGGAGAAGCGCCAACGCCTAACAGAGCCGGAGACACAGTCTGTGGAAACAGTTCAAGTGGGAACGGAACAGGGTTTGGGTTCTGGTACTCGACCAAAAGGGCAGGGATAGGAATGGGAACAGTGTATGGATTTAGTGTTGTATGATATTGCAAGGGTTGAAAAGCCTGAGGAGTTTGATGAAGGTTCTCCGATAGTTCCTGAAGACTGGGCGTTAACTCTTGATCCTTATGAAGTTTCTGACCCGATTGAAGAATGTGCCAACACTGAACGAGCGCTGGTAGTCATGCAAGCCGAAATAGATGAGATTCTTCATCCGGATTATCAGCCAGACGATCAGACTTCTGTCGCGGTTCCACTTTTGACTTATTCTGTTGATAACCCTGATCTTCCTGATTCAGATATTCCCGTCAGATCTCCTCCAGCGTCACCAGTTATGGAAACAAAAAGTACTCCACCAGTTCGTCCGTCCAAGTGGGAAAGAGTCAGAATCAAAGTTCCTTTCCTTGAAGAAAGCCAAAAGAAGTTCTTTGCCCACTGGATTCGTTCATATGATGAAGTTGTACTTCATGGTCTACAGTCTGTGAAAAACAAGGAAAAGCAGCGTGAGCTTGTATTCGTGTATAAGAAGTTTCAAGGCAAGCACTCCAAGACAAAGCTCAGGATTACATCTGTTGACCGGATTCAATCTGCTTTCTTCATGAAAGTAAAGTATTCAGACTTCATGGTAACGAGAGAAGATGGTCAGAAGTATTGTTTTTCTGAAGCTGACTTTCCGTGTCTTGAACCACAAGATCTGATGTTCATTCTTCGAGACTTAAAGACCATAACCATCAGACCCGGGGAAGTCATTGATGCACTCGAGACTGTAAAGAGGTATATGAAGTGTGCGATGAAACTTGCTCGGTGGAAGATTTTCAGATTGGGTTAGAAAGTGACCAGCCGAAGATAAACCTGCTCAAGCCTGATTTGAAGATTTCGTCTAGTGCCCAGAGTGTACCTGCATTTACTGTGATAAAGATTCCAGAATTCGGCATGACCTACTTGAACAACAAAGGTATTATGCGGTTCATTCGTTTTAATCAGATTGCCAGATTCTACGACGGTACATTGATGCTGCTGAAAGACAAGTTGAAGCTTGCAATTGATCAAGATGAAAAAGGGGTTCAGCCTTTGGATCCTAAATACAAGCCACTTGTTCTTGAAGTACTGGTGTTATTGAAGAGCGACTGGCGTACAGAACACAGATACGATACTTCGAGATCAGTTTTGGTTTTCGAAAGATATATGTTCCAAACTGGTGCAATTTTCAACTTCTATTTAAAGGGAGAGATTGTTAGGGCAATTTATATGTTAAATAGAAGTTTAGGGTATATTTTGTAGTTCTTTGATAGTTTAATAGCTGGTTGGGCCTAAAAGCCCATAAGCCCATCTTTGTAAAGCCTGGGTATATAAAGGCTGTTTTAGTTTCATTTGTCAAGTTTAGAGTCTCATAATTCAGATTGCTAGTCAATAGGTTTACTCGCTCTGATCAGAAATCCTTTCTGTAAACCTGTAACCCTTTGATTGCTTATTAATCATATGACTAGTAGTTGTGACTCAAATACTGTTCATCTTTGATATTGTTTGATGTGATTGCACTGTACTGGGATCTACATTGTTTTACTCAAGAGAAAAGAGAGATTCAAATATTGTGAAAGGAGAATCAACGCCTCTGATATCTGTTGTGGTTGTATTCGGAGCCCTAACTTGAGTTACCTTTCAAGTCGTGGCTCGATAAAGCTCGAGCCTCCATGGATAAGTCGGATCCTACTCATGATCCTGATGACGTCGATGTCAAAGTCGGTGCTAAGAAGACGTCGGACGAACTCGAATCCGCAGCTTCCTCCTTCTCCTCTTCCTCCGTCTCCGCCGACGATGACACTCCCTGATTATTCCTTTGATCAGCACCAATCGGTTAGATCTGATATAGTTTCTATCGCTTAATATCATTGAACTAGTTTAGGTTTAAAATTTGATGAATCAATTTTCTGTCGTATGAAATGGAAGACTTTGTGGGGATGAAGAGGACAAAGAAGATGACTGGTTTAGGATAAATGTATATCGTTGAACTGGTTTAGGTTTAAATAAAAGGAATGTATTTAAAAGAAATTAAAAAAAAGGATTATTTAAATGACAGAAATGCCCCTCACGTGGGGAGCACGTGAAGGGTTTAACGAACCTTAGTTAAACGGAGTTAGGTGGAGGGACCTGATTCGAAACAAAATTGAAACCATGATGATCTAATCTGTAATTAATTCATTTAAGGGACCTAATCCAAAATTACAGAGAACCACAGGGACCAAATCCATAATTTATTCTTTTTTTTAAGAAATCTAGAATAAAAATTCTTCTACATGTGTAAAAGAATAAATAAAATTAAAACATGAAATTTAATTAATTTTTATGTAATGAGATTATCGTAATCAAATAATATATTCTTTCTCTACTATGTATAAAAGTTCTCACTATTTTAAGAATGAGGGAGGCTAAACTATGAATAATGTAATGTGGGTCATGTTCCAAAAAATTAATGCAATGATGAATAGCACATGATAGGGACCAATATTTTAAAACTCGGTTTTTTGTTGACTCGGTGGGGAGACCAAGTCACGGTTCATCTGGTTCAATCATCGAGTCAATCAAATACATTAAAAAACACATATAAACATAAGTTTTTCATAAATACATTAAAAAAACTAAATACATCTAAAAAAACCAGTTCAACCAACCGGGTCAACCATCCGGTTCAACCGATTTTTTGATAAAACCGATCAGTTCACTCCGGACCATAAATTACCATAAACCCGGTTGTAATTGACATGCCCTCTTTCTCGGGTTCCGGTTCAACCGGTCAAGTCGACCCAGTTTTTAAATCATTGGTAGGGACCGAGGACATGGTTTTCTCCGATACACGAGGAGACTTGGGGTCAATAAGTCAACTATACAAAAAATAATCCAATCGTAGCATTAAAAAAATATAAAATATAAAATATGATGGGCCAATTAACATTAAAAAAATAAAAGTTAACTTCAACTATAATTTAAAAAACACTAAATTTGTGAATCTTATTAAAATACCATACTTTATTTATTATAAAATCATTTTTAATACAATAATTTATAATTTATATATAGATAGTACAATAATAAATAATTAGTAATCAATTTATTTAATATAGATTTGTTAAAATAAAAAATACAATATTTTCATTAACAATTTTTCTTGGGGAAGGATGTATTATGTTATGACTAGACTAATACATTGTAAATTATGACTGTTAGACATAAGTTCTGATTAAATCTCAGTGACCACAATTGTTATGTACGCCTGAATTCAAACCTTGAGCAGATGAGATATTCTATCACATCTCCTAGGGGGCTCTAACCAGTACGCCACAATTCTTGTGGTTTTCATTAACAAATTTTACATTACAATAAAAAAAAATTGGCCAAATTGCATAAAAAGGTAACATAATTTACTTTAATTTCTGTTTTGGGGAATCTACTTTTAAAATACATATTTAAGGGTCTATGGCAAAAATTTACAACAAAAAAAGGGTCTCACTTACCTGTTGTACCGGTTCCACTTGACATGTCATTAATCATATTATTTTAAAAATACAAATCAACATTAATATTGACATGTCATTTAAATTATTTTCATGTAATCAAAAGAAATTCCATATCAGTAATTAATACCTACTCTCAAAATCTAATTCATTTCCCTTCTCCTTCTTATAATTCCTTTTGAAGTCAGATACAAAGATGCAATCTCAAAAAATTAAAAAAAAATTAATAGTCAATCTTTTCAGAAAAAAAAATGTTAATCAAGCCAATCTTTTAAAAAAAACACCAAAATAGTTAATAGAGCCAATGTTTTCAAAAATTAAGAAACCTAATCCTAGTAAGCATTTGTATGTAAACTAGGTACTCAAAAGTTTGAGATTTCACATCTCAGGTACAAAAATAAAAGTTTTAAAAGTACGTTACCAAAACAAGAATCAGACTAAAGTACGTTATATTTTCATGCAATTTGCCCTAAAAGATTATATACATTCAAGTAACACAAATTAAAAAAATATTAATTATTATTATTGTATATTAATTTAGTGTATATATAATTATTAATTATTATTATTGTATATTAATTTAGTGTATATTAACTATTTTGAACCTGTCAACAATCAGCAACCCAACCTCGGATGTTTTGAAATTACTCATCTCACATGTAATGCTACACAATATCAAGTTTTTATTGTACTTGAGAACATCAAGTAGTCCACTTTTACCAAAGACTTGGAGACGGTGAGTATGGAAGCTTGCAAACAAGCATGCTTAAACAATTGCTCGTGCAAAGCAGCTCTATTTCGCTATGGTTTGAATGCTTCATCTGGGGATTGTTCTTTACCTTCTGACCTTTTTACAGTTACGAGTCTTGATATTGATGAGCTTTATTACAAGGCTTCAGCTTTCAGAAAGGTCCAGAATGTAAGATCACCCCGTAGAAAAAATCGAGTTGCAACCATTCTACGTCCTACCATTGCAAGTATTGTGGTTTTAGTGATTGTGGTCTCGGGTTTTATTATGTTCATAGTTGTAATAACCGGGTTAAAAGTTTAAATATTAAAGTTTAGGGTGAGTTATTTGAAATGACCTTTTTGAGGGGCCAAATTGTAAAAGGGGGAAAATGGGAATTAAAAACCCTAGAGATTTGGGTTTTTTTGAAGCGGCTGATAATTTTGGTATAGGGAGCTATTGAAGGTTGTGGACGAGAGGGAGAGGATAAGGAGCCCAGTGTTCTTCAATCTACAAGGTAAAATCCTAATCCCAATCTCTTAATTGTAAAGGTTTAGTGGTTATCTCTAAGCCTGTAAGAGGAGTGTTGGACTTGAAGAGTCTGTCGTCCCTAGGTTCCCTGGGGTGAGTTTTAATAGTAGAAAACTAATCAGACCTGGGTAGAAATTGAAGTAGTTAATGGATGGTTTATTGATTTGGAATTGTTGCATCAATTAATGTTTGAGCGAATCAGCTAAGTGGGACTTTTAGAGCTTCCATTTTCGATCTGCGTAAAGGTAGTCAGACTGGGGATTTCGTTCGACAGTCCGGTCGCCCGATAAAGGTTACTCCGTTCGAGACAAATCAATCGGCCACGGTCGATTTGTGAGGGGGAGACCCGGTCGCCCGAGGTAGTGAATTCCGGTCGCCCGAGGTAGGGAATTCCGGTCGCCCGATGTAAGGGATCCCGGTCGCCTGATGTAAGGGATACCGGTCGAGCATTAGGGAGACCCCGGTTGCTGGATGTGAAGAAGATGGGCCGAAGCCCACTGGAGAGGTTGGCAGTCTATGGCCCAAGTTGATTAAATTTTAAGTATAGTGCTGGACCCATTTAGCGGCCCAAATTCTTTTATTTAATTAAGTTGCTAAGCTACCTAAGGAACTAGGTATTTCGTTCCAAGTTAGATTTAATGGGTTATTATCGGTTAAAGAATAGATGGTTATGGGTTGAGGGTGTTAAAGTTAACTTTGATTAAATTGGAAATTGTTGTAATCCTTCGAGCGATGTCTCGTTTTATAGGTTCGAATCGGATTATTCGTTAGGCGAAAGCTTTTAACGGTGGACGACAGGTGAGTTTTCTGAAATAAACCTTTTGGTAATGAAAGCATGTGAGGTTTAAAATTTTAAACTGCTATTAAATTATGATGGCATGATTTATTAAATTGTTCAAGTGTGTTTTTATGTTGTTGAAATGTTAAATGTATGCATACATTCTATGTAGAGCTTTTGACCTAAGTCGGGGAGTGTGGCCCGCCTACTCGTGCCGGGGAGTGTGGCCCGTTTATGTCGTTGGGGGTGTGTCCCAACACTAAGGCAGTGCGAGTTAGACACACCGTCTTTGACGGTCGTGTGGTCAGTAGCTTGTTTGTTTCTGTGGATTTATAGCATGTTATTTTAAAATTTGAAAAGTTAATTTATTGCTAACTGTAGAGGGAACTCACTGGACCTTCGGTCTAACCCTCGCTCCTTTAAAACTAAAAATCTTTTCAGGCAAGCGTGAAATTATTGAAATCAGATAAGGGCAAGGAGAAGATGTAGCGGAAAGAGTTGGGAGACTGTCATCTTATATATTCCTTGTTATTATCTCAGTTGTGTAGGTTCGCTTTGAAATCCCTGAAATTTTATTGTTAGTTTGGGGCCGTTTTGGCATGAACTTTTATTTATATTATTAAGATTTAAGTTGCTAGTTAGTTGCTTCTGGTTGGGTTATTACAGTTGGTATCAGAGCCATAGTTTAAGGGATTTAGGTGACCGGATGGGCCTAAACTTAAACTGTGGAATAGATGGACACAACTGAGATATAGGAAGCCTTTAAGAAAGACATTGATCATTGTGAGGCGTGATAACAATAGTGAGTACTCTCATGTAAGGTAAATTCAGAATCGCATCTGGCCAATGCCATTATGAATTTACAGGTACATGGACATGCTCAATTACTATTGTTGAGTGTGGTTCAGGGTAGAGAGTTCTATCCATAGATTGATAGTTTTAGTCTAGCAGGTGGTGGAAGTTCGTTTTTGGTAGTAAGGTTAATACCGTTGAGGATGCATATCGTGCAGGATGTAGATATTTCGTTGAGAAAGGACCTCCTGAGTCCATAAGGAAGAGAATGATGATAAGAGGTGAACTTGTCGCTCCAAGGGAGTCTTTGGTTGGTAAAGGGGTATGTTGTTTAGTGAGAAGCAGGAAAGTGTTAATCCAAGAATCGAATGATCGATTTGAGGTTTCTAAAGTTGTAGTTAATTGAAGGGTGGTTGAGAGACGATATCAGTGTTGACTGATAATATGTAGTGAGGATCAGGTGGGAATGAATTACCGTTTGGGTTGTGAGTCAAAAGTCACGGTGATGACTAGTTTTGGGCTTTCAAGGCTGTTAGAGGTCGATGGTGTCGGAGGATGTGGCACAGTTGAGAACCCTGACTGGTTGGTCGAAAGCGAGGAGTCTGGGATAAATTATAATGAATGTAAACAGTTGATCTTATGAGAGTAAATAACCTTCAATGTCATTGAGTCTCATGCATTGTGTGTCAAATAAATTGCTGAAGCTTTTATATCTTTCACATCAGACGTTTTGGCAAGTGTGTGTCTTACGAAGTAGATGTTTTGAAAACGTGTCGACACATGCGGATATGTGTTTGAATTGAAAGGACAAGTTTTTGGACTTTGGGTGACAAAATTTGAAAATAATTATATATTTCTTTACAAATGAGTCGATCTTTGGATAAGAAAATCAAAACATCATTTGATCGCATGAATTTATAAGTGAGTTGGGTATAAACATGTGTTGTCATATCAACAAGGGTGAGAGTCGTTGGCACGCTCAATGTAAGCACTTTCTCGGGTATTTTTATAAATTGTGTGTGTAGAGTTCATCGAAAACATTTACACTTGTGCCAACCCCGGCAATGGGGTATGGTGAGGAGAAATTGTTGTGGAGTTGAGGTAAAACGATTATTGAAACCGTTGTACGTGGTTAAGTCAGTAGTGTGTCGTGTACATGTGAGTTTGTTTTCTAATGTAGGTATTTTCTAAATTTTCAAACGTTTCAAACGTTTAAATGTTTGTGCATCATGCATGAAGGCTATGAACTCTCTAGGTCGTGAGGAAGGTTTCAATTAGGAATGATGAAAGTTTTAAGAGTGGAAGTGTGTCGCTCAATCAGCGGGTAGTAAATGTGCGATTTTGGTATTCTTCTAAGTAAGGGGGGTGAATAGCGGAGGTGGTTAATGGATGCATTGACCTATGATGTTAAGGATGATGGTATTATAATGGTTCACCATAGGTTTCATGTGGATGTCGGTAAATGGTTGTGTCTGGAGTGGAGTTTGGAGTTGTAATATATATATATATATATATATTGGCAATTAGCTGTTGCGGTGGAAGATGAAGGTTTCACTGGAGATCCATGTAGGATGGTAACAGAGTGGAAGTACATCAATGTCAATTGTTGCTGTGGAAATCAGAAACCATTAGTGGTAAATGTCGGAGTGTGGAAAAAAATTAAGTAGTTGTTACGGATAGTTTCGAGGAATTTTGTGATGAAGCGAAGAGTTATTCAGAAAAGGTGTGTACCTAGTGTGATGTTGGGCAACCTTGGGTGGATAATACAAAAAAGGGAAGATCACTAGTTCAGTAAAGTGGTTCTTTATCGACGAGGTTTTGATGGTTATGTGGGAGTGACGTTTTTATATAGCACAACTGGAATGGGTTGCGCTTTGTGCATTTAAGACTTCGAGGTAGTACGTTTAATTATTCAGGCTACTGGAGTTTGATTCCAGCAGGTCGCGATGAGCCGACAAGGAGCGATATCTGGTTGAGTGGTTTTGAAAGTCATAGTTTTGTGATTTAACCAGATTTGAGAAAGACAAGGCCGTGAAATGCCTTGAGGTCCGATTTCAGTATTATGGCCAGTGAGAAGTGAACGGTATTTGTAGGTGTTCCAAGTGGTCGTAGAGACTTGCAGTTGTTCTGGGAGGAGGTAGTAGAGTGTTGGTAGTAACCAGTAGTCGATGACGTCTTTATGACATAGCTGGGAGTGTAAATCATTAAAGTGGTAAGGAGTTTCCTTAAGGATATCTAGAAGGCGGGTGTTAGCGTCATAGGATGAACGTCTTCGTCCGAAGATCTAGGGGGAATGAGTTGTAAGTGGTAAGATTGTGGTTGGAATGCTAAGTTGAAAATAATGTTGTCAAATGATGGGTGGTGGTTATCTAAGAGAGGAGCTATATATTCTTTTACAGCATGTTTTGGGCGGGATTATTTTATATCTCTAAAAGGAATGTTGAGAGTGTCGAGCTGTTTAATTCTGGAGGTTGTGCAGTAGTTAGGAAATCCGTGGGCATGAGGAATTATGCTTGAGGGTGAAGGGATTATAGCAGATTGGGCAATCTTGTTTGGCGAGAGAGAGTGGTGCGGCGTGTTCGAAAAGTGGGTAACATTTTTGAAGAGCTGGGTTGATAATCTTGCGTGTGAATTGTGGATAGTCGGTGGAGCTAGCAAGTAGTGTGGTTGTGCTTCGATACATTTGGGATTCATCGAGGAATAAAGTCATCAATGTTGGGTAAGCGGTGTTTCTTGTAACGAGAAGAAAGTGAAGATATCATGTCGGAAAGGTGGGAAATCAGAGAGTAAGAAGTTAGCAAGTGACACAAAATGTGGAGGTATGTTTTAGATTCTGTTGTCAGCAAAGTTATAAATCCCTAGCGTGGGTATGAGAAAGAGAGCATGTCGTTGGTGCGGTGCGTGTATGATTAATCAAAGTCGTGTAGCTGACTAAAAGTTCACGTTGCTAATCAGTGAGTCGGTCGTTAGAAGTGGGTATGAAATCCTCAAGGAGGAAGGCAATACGTGAAAAAAAATCATAATCTTTCAAAATGATATGCATCACTTATGAAAACGACTCGTTTATCAATAACTATGCATTTTGTACGAAAGAGACACCGAGTTAATTGTTAACCAGACCAAACTGTTTAAAAAGCGAGACCCTCAATGTTATGAAATGCGGATAACACGTTATAACTAGAAATACCCAACACGGGTGGAACATAATACCCAATCCATAAATTGTAGATGAAAATTTACACAATTAAAAGTTGCCGTAAACACGGCATTAGACCCAAAACTCACACGACCATGAAATGGACTAAAATAAATACCGACACGTGGAAACGACACATTCCATTCAAACTTTAATATAGTTGGGAAGAGCCCCATATTGAAGCCATCATTTACCATCGACCACTTAAAAGCCCAATTTGGTCAAATACAACATTACCCTTTAAAAATACCACGAATCAACGATGAAGAGATTCGTATACACTGAGAATAGAGTAACACGCAAGTAGGCCGTTCACACGACTTCCTTGCATGTCATCTAAACGTTTCCATCTTGGGTGGCGAGAACACGTGAATGGGGCCACCCGCGATGTTATTGGATTTCACCACACATCCCGACATCCTAGTTCCCATGCCACCACCGACATCACAATCCTCGGACCGTTTAATGCCTCTGGCCCTACTCCGTCGAGTTCCACCTCAAGGACTTACAGACGTGGGTGCCTATCCAATCTAGACGAGTTTCCCCCTCCGCAGCTCGTGCCACTCGTTGTCCACTCGCTAGCAAACCCGAGCGGTCACTAAAAGTAATCCAAAACCTCAGGCCTTACATAACCGATAGACTTACGTGCCTATGGATCCATTACGACACTGTCTAACATTACATGATTCCAAAAGAATGACCAAAGCACCCAAAGCATGTAACTCACCAATGACACAAATTAAGCGTCATCATACTCAAAACCATGATGGTTAAAAATCCGGACAATGTCCACACGACTCATTTAGTCAAAACCGAGCCAAAGGCCCAACACTTTACGTAAATACCCAAATAAAAACCGATATAAATATTGGAACCCGTTTTCCCAAATGAACCCATACCCTTATGTTTTCAAAATGGCTCATAACACAATAATATGCATTTTCTGAAAAGGTTTATAAGATCAAATACACCAAATGACACTTACGTCAATTAAACTCAAATTATATATGTAAAGTCATCAAATCAACATTTCAACATGATTTATTTACCAAAATATCCAAAGATCCCAAAAGGGGTGTCTCGACATGCTTATAAAACTAAACATTTCAAAATAACTAAAACTTATCAGCAGTTAACAATTTGAGGTAAAACACAAACATTTTAAAATAAACATTTTGGCATGTACACCGTTTTCACAAATCAACTTGAACTCACCTTGCTAGATTTAGGCTAAATCTAGATTTCACCCAACGAGCTCTTTTGAAGACCGCTTGAATCCTCAAGCCGGAAACTTCCAAAACCTAGATCCAAACATTTCAAACCATAAATACCCATACTCAACCATCTAGAAGCATTTCCCCCAAACAATATGCCAAAAACCCCAAACGAGATCAAAACCCTAGTTTTCTCCCAAAACTTACCAAATCCGAGATTTGAGAAACCAAACACTAAGAAACCATCAATGGAGCATTTATAACCTTAATTCAAGAAAACTTACCTTTGAAGACGATGAGACTTCCGAGAACACCCAATCCAACACTTCAACCCGAACTCCCAACCGTTGAACTTGATGAGGAAGATGAAGATGGAGCTTCTAATCTTTGTTGGGTAGAGGAGAACACTTGGAACATGATAGGTTTGGTGTCTTAGATGCATAGAAACCAATTTTAGGGTTTGGGTTCGGTTTCTAGAGAGAAAAGGGTGAAATGGTTGAAAAATAATAGGGAAGGCTGCTCAAAATGGATTTTAAAACGACCAGGGGTCGCCGACGATTGTGTCCGGCGATTGTGCCCAGGGCACTCTCGCCAGGGCACTATCGCCCAGAGTGTACCTCGCCCCGATTTCCTCCCTTTTTCACCCGGAGTGCCCACGATGCAATAAGGCTAAAAGATAAGGCGTAGGGGATGAAATTATGAGATCCGAACTCAAGGATTCCTCAAAGGATTGGCTTACACAGATAGAAATTTGCGGGTGTTACAATCCTCCCAACCTTAGAATGATTTCGTCCTCGAAATCTAGCTTCCCAATAATCCTTACCCGTAGAAGGACTGCCCTTAACCCATCTGCTAGCACCACATACATGAATCTTGCACTGATACCCATGTCCACCGCCCCTCATGGACACATTACACTAATAACCGAGCGACCACTTAACTCTCCAAAGTAACTTTTACCCACAAAATTACGGTCGTCTCCCAACCTTAGAATGACAATTACTACCTCTAGGGTAGTTTGTGACCTCAATATTTCACCAATCAAATCCCTTCGGATCATCACGGTTCCGAACCCAAAGCCAAAGATCGCCACCACACTCCCATGAGTCCTCTGATTCTTACCGATCCATTCCTAATATCGATAAAGGCATCCTTCAATGGCGCACCAATGTGTCCTTTGGGTAACTGGTTAACCCAGATTCGGTCAACGCTCAACTCTGTTCCAACACCAACCTTACAACATCCTTTTAACAAAATCTTACCACCACGGAAATGCTTAAACACATCGATGCTTACTCATCAACACCTAATCTTCTTTCAAATTTCATCGTTGGGAGTTCAATATTTTTCAATAATCCAACCGGGTTGCCTCCAAACATTTCCAGATCCCATGACTTCACGAAAATAAGTCGACACCTAGGACTAAACGATGACCCCGAAAACGTGGGCATCCCGTCCAAAATTCCATCCCAGACGGATTGTCGTACTAAGGTTGACACTTAACTGAGAGCTAAGATTCCAAGTCTTACGTTTCTAACAGACAGATCACCAAAATTTCCTTTAATCGCGGAACCCACTAAAACGGTACACCATCAACATAGACCATGATGTCACACTGACGAGCAATTCACCAAAACTACCCCAATCTAATTATAGTTTAACACATTAAATCTTATCCCGCATGATTACCGAAGTATAAAATCACTCCTTAATTAACTGGGAAGGCTTAAATCTACTACTTCCATAATACAAATGCGCACAAATTCAAAACTAAAACCCAAAAATCCAGACTGACCACAAGTCGGATCATCCGACGCTTCCAATCTCAAGGACTCCCTTAGTCCCTAATTACAACTTCTCTTACGCCAGGGGTTTTAATCTATAGGCCTAATGAGTTCAAGGTTTTTCAACCAGTATGCCAATTGAAGGTTATAAAACTTTCGAATACAAAAGCTTCTTAACGATTAAACGTGCGGTAAAAATACACTACCGTTCATTCGATAGGTTTCAAAATTGATCATTAACACAGCGCATATGAAATCATTTCCAAAATTCATTTGTTCAATAATTTCGCTAATAAGGGCAGTAATAAAACATGTGCAATAATTTACACTATACGTGGAAAGAGGTTCCTATATTGCAACGCGTGCAAATACTGTTTGTACAACTCCTAAAAGAGAGAATCGCAATTTTAACTTTAACATTTTTCCTCTTTAGCCAAAAGACGTTGTGGCATAAAAGTATCAACAATCCCATATGCAACAGTCTATTTCTCCAAAGCCAGTTAAAATGATGGGATACAAACAAGTTTCAAATCGAGTTTAAAACTTTGTGCCATATAGATAAACACATTTGACCAAATAGTAACTACAATGATATGCAATCCGAAAATTCCTTTCATGTTTTGCAGAAAATTTATAATAGCATGGTCCACAATCGAAACATGTTTAGAATAAAAGTTTAATATGAGATAACATAAAATTTCACATATTTACTCACGTGAGTGAAAATCATATTCAACCTAAATGTATGCACATATACTTGCGTGAAACTCAAGATGCAATCATGCAACATGAAGATTTTCAAGGTGCCTCTTACGGTTGCAAAAATGTAGGTGTAGGACTCTCATGAGACAAAGTATTAAACAAAACTCGTAAGTTAACGCACACAATAATGCAAGTCTACACGTTCCAACATTCCTTTTTATTACACGGTTCGAATGGTCATAAAATAAAATGCCATAAACCCAACTAAACTTTCATGAACCCATTGACGGTAAAATCAAGCGGTGTCGAACTCTATGTTTCTCAACATAAAAAGCGTAACACGACAATAAGTATAAAAATGTCAAAACTCTAAAACCACCACGTAAAATAAAGTGACCCTTTTTCCACAATATTCTCATTAGATACGTCACCCAAAAGCTCGTAATGTTATACATCATAAAATTAAAACTCACGCATCTCAAAATATACTCACGAACTCAAAAGGTTGTAGAACTATACCCCGTAAAATTAAACACGACTCGTACAGATTAAAGTCCTCCAGAAAATTCCGACTCGAGAACAGTGGGTCAACTCTTCCTTCAAAACCTTAACATACGTGGAGGAGATCCAATGTCAAGGTTAAAAATTCTACAGTCATTTACCCAATACCACATGTGGCATTAAAACACGGCTCTTAAGATGTCCAAAAATATCGTTAAACACCAAACAAGGACGGGGAGATTTTTTTTCCCATATAAATTGTAATAACTAGCAACAAACAATTCCATGCATGCTTAAGCTCACCGTTTTAAAAAAATCTGGTGGATGCTAAATGTTTTACCAAGACTTCAAAGTATAGCACAATTTATGCTTCGAATACATGAGAAACAATTGATGCAAACTTATTTTAGAAATAAATTTCATGCATGAACTTAGTCGGCACTCAGCATCTCAGGACTACACTCCCCCATTTTTCCCGACATACTATTGCCACCCAGACACATCAAACATCTTAGAGCCACGAACCCACTAATTGGGTTGACTTACAATTTCTCCTCGAAATAAAATTGGCCTAACGAACTTATAGTTCTAATCCAACCAAAAATTCTTACTCAAGATGATCAACTTAATGCATTCAATGCATTTAACTATCACTTCAACGTCACATCGCTACAAACATCAACATTTCATTAGATTACTCGCTTAGAAACTTTCTCACTACCCCAACGGTCACCATATTAAGGTAGTTCAAGTATACACATGTGATATGTAGGTTCACCATAACACTGGCCAAGTGTCATTATGAACGTACCATACATGATCATCCTTTCGACCCTTGACAAGTTCCCGTTTCTAGCGACCCGATCAACTCCAAGATATCTTATCTTAAGGCGCCTAATGTGCAACTTCACTTACAATCACTTATACGGACTCTAGTTTGAGTCTAGGCATCAAAAATCAATACCTAATTCTCTCAAACTTAAGCTCTGATACCAACTTGTAACACCCTAAAACCTGGAAATAGCAACTTATTTAAAATTTTCTAAATACATCAATAATTGAATCATCTACAACCACAAATTAGATTCAACTTCAATACACAAACATTCAATCTTTACATACAATCTATAAAAGGACGGGTGCTACTAAAACCCAAAAATAGTCACTATCCCCAACTTGCAGAAGACTTCACCAATTACTTAATTTGGTGTCTAGTTAAGGCTCTACGCTTCATAGAACTGCTAGAACCCAACTCCCAACTGGAACCTGATGCACATGCCGACAAATAAAAAGGGTTAGGCTTAACGCCTAGTGAGTTCAAGAGTTTTCAACACATATAATTTAATCATTTAGAAAAGAAGGATGCGAATAAAATCATAATCTTTCAAAATGATATGCATCACTTATGAAAACGACTCGTTTATCAATAACTATGCATTTTGTACGAAAGAGACACCGAGTTAATTGTTAACCAGACCAAACTGTTTAAAAGGCGAGACCCTCAATTTTATAAAATGCGGATAACACGTTATAACTAGAAATACCCAACACGGGTGGAACATGATACCCAATCCATAAATTGTAGATGAAAATTTACACAATTAAAAGTTGTCGTAAACATGGCATTAGACCCAAAACTCACATGACCATGAAATGGACTAAAATAAATACCGACACGTGGAAACAACACATTCCATTCAAACTTTAATATACTTGGGAAGAACCCCATATTAAAGCCATCATTTACCGTCGACCACTTAAAATCCAAATTTGGTCAAATACAACATTACCCTTTAAAAATACCACGAATCAACGATGAAGAGATTCGTATACACTGAGAATAGAGTAACACGCAAGTAGGCCGTTCATGCGACTTCCTTGCATGTCATCTAAACGTTTCCATCTTGGGTGGCGAGAACACGTGAATGGGGCCACCCGCGATGTTATTGGATTTCACCACACATCCCGACATCCTAGTTCCCATGCCACCACCGACATCACAATCCTCGGACCGTTTAATGCCTCTGGCCCTACTCGGTCGAGTTCCACCTCAAGGACTTACAGACGTGGGTGCCTATCCAATCTAGACGAGTTTCCCCCTCCGCAGCTCGTGCCACTCGTTGTCCACTAGATAGCAAACCCGAGCGGTCACTAAAAGTAACCCAAAACCTCAGGCCTTACATAACCGACAGACTTACGTGCCTATGGATCCATTACGACACTGTCTAACATTACATGACTCCAAAAGAATGACCAAAGCACCCAAAGCATGTAACTCACCAATGACACAAATTAAGCGTCATCATACTCAAAACCATGATGGTTATAAATCCGGACAATGTCCACACGACTCATTTAGTCAAAACCGAGCCAAAGGCCCAACACTTTACGTAAATACCCAAATAAAAACCGATATAAATATTGGAACCCGTTTGACCATCTAATATGCAAACACGACCAAACGTATAAATAAATAAAATCTCATCGTTGGTTGAGACGAACCATTTTCCCAAATGAACCCATACCCTTATTCTAGAGAAGTAGAATTCGTATTGGTGAGCCTGTTCATCAATATTGAGGTTGTGTGTTGAATCTTGTAACTTTATAATCATTCAATAAAGTTTGCAAGTTCTTATTCTGATTTACTGTGTTCCATTAATTATTGAATATCAAAGTGTTATTCTGCAAACTCCTTTGATATTGTTTCTGAGTGTTTATTCTTGTTTAGAATTAAGATCTTGACAAGTGGTATCAGAGCTAGTATTCTCAGAAATCTCATTCATCATGGAAAACACAGCGGAATCAAACAGTACTCTGGTCTCAAAGGTTCCAATGCTCAGACCCAATGAATTTGACATGTGGAAGATCAGAATCAAGCAATACATTCTCCTCACAGATTACTCTATGTGGGACATCATTGAGAATGGCCCATCTGATGTAGGAAAGATTGGTGAAGATGGCAAAAGAACCCCTCCAAAGACGGATGCAGACAGAAAGACAAGGCAGACAGAGATGAAAGCCTTGAGCACACTGCTCTTGGCCATTCCAAATGAATATCAGCACCAATTCTGCAATTGTACTGATGCACAGATGCTCTGGAATGCTCTAGAGAATAGATTCTCTGGTACCAAAAGTACCAAAAGAAATCAAAAGGAAATCTTGAAGCAACAGTATGAAAACTTCATGTCAACTAAGAATGAGTCCATGACTCAAACTTTTGACAGGTTTAACAAACTGATTGGTGAACTAGCTACTATGGGACTACAGATTGATCAAGATGATGTAAACAGAAAGTTCTTAAGGTCCCTTGGAGATGAATGGACCATGTATACTGTTTCATTCAGACAGAATGATCAGTTGGAAGAGAAAGAACTTGATGATTTGTACAATGATCTTAGAGTATTTGAAGCTGAGGTGGAGGCAAAGAAGAAGCCTTCTGGATATATTCATAATGCTGCACTCCTATCAGCATCAATTGATTCTACTGCTAACCCTGAATCAGTTAATGCTGTTAATGGAGCAAATCAAGATAAAGGCACTGATTCTGTGTTTGAAGCCTTTCTTGCCAGTCATGGAAATTCCTCTTTGATTAATGATGACTTGGAACAACTTCATCCTGATGATTTGGAAGAGATGGATATTAAATGGCAGATGGCCATGCTTTCCATGAAGGTGAAGAAGTTCATAAAGAGGACTGGGAGGAACAACTTCTCCCAAAGAAGAGAAGATGGAGCAGGGTTTGATAAATCAAAGGTGGAGTGCTACAAATGCCATCTGAAGGGACATTTTGCCAGGGAATGCAGAAGTGGAGTGTCTCACAACAACAACCACAAACAAGCTCAATCTGGAAGCTTCAATAACAACAGAAACTCTGCTCAAGCCCTTGTTTCTCAATAAGGAATGGGGTTTGATTGGAGTGATCAAGCAGAAGAGGCTATCCAGAATCAAGCTCTTATGGCTGAAGTATCTGATCTCCCATCTGAGGTAAATTCTAATCTCTGTTCTAAAACTTGCATAGACACTGTTAAAAGGTACAAGGATCACAATCAGAAGATGAGTGATGACCTTAAGAGATTAGAAAAGGATATCAAAGATTATGTGAGAATTGTTGAGAGGTTTGAGGAACAGATTAAAGGTTTTCAAGCCAATGAACTCCAACACTCATATGACACCAATTACTAGAAGTGGGAGAAAAAGGATCTAGAGCTTAAATTGACCAAATCTAAAGAGGAGAGTGAGAAATTGAGAGATGAACTAACCAAGGTCAAGCTTGATGTAGAAAAGTTTTCCAATGCTTCTAAAGCAATGGACTCTTTACTACGAACTCAGTTTCATGATAAGCTGAGAAGAGGAATTGGGTACAATGCCACACCTCCACCATATAACAACAATTACATTCCTCCTACTTCAGACCTGTTAGAAACCAAAGATAGGAAGGACTTACCTGAGGGAGCCACTGAGATAGATCCCTTAGATGAGGTTATTGTTGTGGATAAGACTGAAAAAGAGGTTGGCAAGAGTAAGGAAAACAAGGTGAGTGGTGAGATTCCTCTAGAGAATAACATTATCACCAATGAGGACTGTGGAAGGACTTGGATCAAATTTAAGGACATAGAGAAGACAGAGGGAAAGTCTAGTAAGGTCCATTACAAACAGACCACAGTTGTGAATCCAGGTCCTTGTAAACAGTGTGCATGTAAGAAGAATGAGCCCCTAAAACATGATAAAAAGAGGGAAATCAAAGAAACTGGAATAATCAGTGGGCACAGAAACAAGGGATTGATCTGAGTAAAATCAATAGACCAAAGCCTTGTTTTATCTATGGCAAATTGAATCATCTTGCCAAATACTGTTATTTCAATCCTATAAACCAAAGGATGAACTTTCAAAGACCTATGCAAAAACCCTTGGGTTATAGGAAGGTTGAAAAGAACCATGTGGATAAGAAAACTGTTAAATCTAAAAGCCACATGAAGAAAAAGTCTGTTAAAGAAAGTGTCAATATATGGGTTCCTAAAAGCACTAAAACTGTTAGTACTACTACCGCAAATAGTGCTGCTGACAATGATAGTGTTGCTAGAAGTAATAATACTGCTAACAATGTTAGTGTTGCTGACATTGTTAGTACTTCTTCAAAAGTTAATACTGCTAACTCTGTCAGTGCTGCTAACAAAGTTAGTACTGCTAAACCTGTTAGTACTGCTAACTCAGTTAGTACTTCCAAAGTTAGTATTGCTTCTAGTGCTAGTGCTGCTAAGCCAATCGTATTGACAAAGTACTCCAATAAAGAGTGCTCTGAGTTTAAAAACCTCATCAAAAAGGAATGTAACTACTTTGATGTGAAAGGAGACCCAAGACCACTTTGGCTTGGGTCCCCAATCAATACTAATTGCTTAATCTTATGTGCAGGGCAACCAACAGCTCAAGGGGAAGAGCATCTGGCATGTTGATAGTGGTTGCTCTAGGCACATGACAGGGAACATGTCATGCCTCAAGAATTTCAAGAAAATTGATGGTGGACATGTTGCCTTTAGTAATACTCCAGATGGAGGTAAGATAAGTGGTAAGGGGGATGTAACCAAAGGTAAAATGACCTTTGAAGATGTATTCTATGTTGAGCAGTTAAGGTACAACCTGTTAAGTGTATCACAGGTTTGTGACAAACAACATAGTATATTATTTACAGATTCTGAATGTATTATCCTTGCTCCTGGATTCAAGGTAGTTGATGAAAAGATGATACTACTAAGAACTCCCAGAAAGGATAATGTTTATTGCTTAGATATGGAAAGTGTTTCAACTGATTCATCCCTAAACTGTCTTGTTTCAAAAGCTTCTTTGGATGAATCATCACTTTGGCACAGAAGGATGTGTCACATGAATTTTAAAACAATGAATAAACTTGTTAAAAACAACCTTGTAAGAGGTTTACCTTCCAAAGTCTTTTCATGTGATGATCATTGTGTTGCCTGTCTCAAAGGCAAACAACACAAAATTTCTCATAAGACCAAAGAGTTGAACACAATCTCTAATTCTCTTCAGTTGTTGCATATGGATCTGTTTGGTCCTACAAATGTTATGAGTATTGGTAAGAAATCATACTGCCTAATTATTGTTGATGATTACTCTAGATTTACTTGGGTATATTTTCTAAGGACTAAGGATGAGACAAGTGGACTGATCAAATCATTTATTCTAAGAATTGAAAACCAAACTAATCAAAAGGTAAAAGTCATTAGGTCAGACAATGGTACTGAATTTAAAAATCATGACCTAAACACCTTTTGTGAGGAAAAAGGAATTGAGAGGCAATATAGTGCTCCTAGGACTCCACAACAAAATGGTGTTGCTGAGAGAAGGAATAGGACACTGAATGAGGCTGCTAGATCTCTGTTGGCAGATTCAAAACTTCCAATTACTTTCTGGGTTGAAGCAGTTAATACTGCTTGCTATGTCCAAAACAAAGTTTTAGTAGTCAAGCCTAAAAACAAGACACCTTATGAGCTTTTAAATAATAGAAAACCTTTTATAGGATTTTTCAAACCTTTTGGGTGTCCTTGTACCATTCTCAATACCAAAACTCACTTAGGAAAGTTTGATAGCAAGGTTGATGATGGTTTTCTTGTTGGTTACTCATCTCAGAGTAAGGCTTACAGAGTTTTTAATACTTCTTCTAGAATAATTGAGCAAAGTGACAATGTCAAGTGCAATGAGAACACACCAAATCCTATTGGGTCTGGTCCTCAGTGGTTGTTTGACATTGATTCACTAACTAACTCCTTGGGTTTCAGTAGTGATGACAATTGTTGGGAACTGAAGATGTGAACAAGTCTTTAATGCTGCTAGTTCAGAATTACTACTGCCATAGGACTTCAATAGTTAATACTGCTGAGTATTACTACTGCTAGTAGAATTAATACTGCTAGTCAAAGTTAGTGCTGCTTGAACAAAGTTAGTACTGCTTAGCTAGTTAGTACTGCTAGAGGTTAGTGTTGCTTAGTAGTTAATACTGCCAAGACTAAGTTAATGCTGGTTCTGAGATAATGTGAAGATAATGCTGAAGAGATCGTGATTAAAGATAAACATGGAAAGCTGAAGATATTCATGGAAGATATACTGAAGATATTTTATTTATTGTAATTATCTTTTATTCAGTATATGTATAGAGCTGATAGAATAGTTTAGAATAATTCAATTAATTCAAAAGTTTTGTTTCTAGAGAGAATCAACCTCAAGACATAGTTCCTAATTCTAGAGAAGTAGAATTCGTCTTGAAAGAGCTTGTTCTTCAAGATTGAGGTTGTGTGTGTAATCTTGTGATTTTAATCATTCAATACAAGGTTGCAAGTTATTCATCAAAATTATACTGTTTGTTTACTGTTCTATTGAATATCAAAGTGTTATTCCGCAACTTCTTTGATATTGTTTCTGAGTATTCATAATTCTTGTTGAGAATTCGATCCTGACAAGTGGTATCAGAGCCTGTTCTCTCAGAAACATCTATCTATTCATCATGGAAAACCTTGCAGAATCAAACAGTACTCTGGTCTCTAAGGTTCCAATGCTCAAACCCAGTGAGTTTGACATGTGGAAGATCAGAATTAGGCAATACATTCTTCTCACTGACTACTCAATATGGGATATCATTGAGAATGGTCCTTCTGAAGCAGGAAAGATTGGACCAGATGGGAAAAGACCTCCATCAAAGACAGATGGTGAGAGGAAGATCAGACAGACAGAGATGAAGGCCTTGAGCACTCTGCTCTTGGCCATCCCCAATGAATATCAGCATCAATTTTGCAACTGCACTGATGCTCAGATTCTCTGGAATGCTCTAGAGAAAAGATTTGCTGGAACTAAAAGCATCAAAAGAAATCAAAGAGATGTTCTAAAGCAACAGTATGAGAACTTCACTTCTTCAAAGAATGAGTCTATGACTCAAACTTTTGATAGGTTCAACAAGATCATTGGTGAACTGGCTACTATAGGAGTGAAGATGGAGCAAGATGATATCAAAAGAAAGTTCCTCAAATCTCTTGGGGATGAATGGACTATGTACACTGTCTCATATAGACAGAGTGACAATCTAGAAGAGAAGGAACATGATGATCTATATAATGATCTAAGAGTTTTTGAAACTGAGGTAGAAACCAAGAAGAAGCCCACTGGGTATATCCACAATGCTGCACTTCTCTCAGCATCTACTGATACTACTGCCAACCCTGAAGCAGTTAGTGCTGCCAGTGGAGTGAATTCAGAAAAAGGCATTGAAACTATCTTTGAAGCCTTTTTGTCCAGCCACAGCAACAATTCATTGATTAATGATGATCTGGATCAACTTCACCCTGATGACCTGGAGGAGATGGACATTAAATGGCAGATGGCCATGTTATCTATGAGGGTGAAGAAGTTTATCAAGGGTGCGTTTGGTTTGCAGACTGGGTGGGACAGGACGGGACAAAAATTCACTGTCCCATGTTTGGTGTGACATGGGACAGGACAAAAGTTCACTGTCCCATGTTTGGCGCGACATGGGACAGAGACAAAGACTGGACAGGGTGGGACAAGATGGGACAAAAAAGGGTATTTTCTTGTTCCACCAAAATAGGTGGAACAACATGGGACAGAAATGAGACAGAAACTAAAAATCACCGATTTACCGTCATTTGATATATAATCCTAATATGGTATTAGTCTTAAGGGTCACCACTACCCATCGTCGCTACTACCACCATTGGCGGCCACTAGTAGCCACCGCCAACCACCGTCGGCCACCTCTACCTCTTTCTCCACCATAACAACCTCCTCCACCACCTCCACAACTATCGGTCATCGCCACCACCACTACCATCGTCGACCACCTCCACTAACACCGATCACCACTACCTATTGTCGCCACCACCATCGACGGCCATCGGTAGCTACCACCAACCATCGTCGACCACTTCCACCTCTTCCTTCACTACTACAACAACTTCCTCCACCACCTCCACAACCATCGCCCATCGCCACCTCCACCACCACCCATTGTCGCCGCCGTCACCGACGCTCACCGCCAACCATCGTCGCTGGCTGCCACCACTGTTGCTCGCCGCCAACCATCGTTGGTAACCTCCGTCTCTTCCTCCACTACAATAACCTCTAATACCACTTTGCACCGCCACCACCACTACCTCTATTACTATCTTTCACCGGTCACCCATCGTCTTTTATCTTTACTCGTCATTGCAACTATGCATCCGCCAATTTATTAAGATCTTCCAAATTGAATCAACTATTATATTTTTTTATATGAATCGTATTTTTTCGAACTACCATCAATTATTTTAGATTCTTCATTCAAATTTCCTACTATTGTTTTTGTATGTATTTATATGTATGAAAATTGTGTAAAAAAATTAATAATGTTTTTAATTAAATTATTTAAAGATATACTTTATTTGTGTTATTTATAACTATTATATGACATATAAAATTATCAAACAACTTTTAGGGAAACTTGTCCAGTCCTGTCTTATCCAGTCCTAGTCGTACCAAACACAAGATAGCCATTTGTCTTATTCAGTCCTGTCCTGTCCAGTCCTGTCCTAGCCTCTTGTCCTGTCCTGTCCAGTCCTGTCCAGTTCTGTCCTGTCCAGTCCCGTCCAATCTGGTCTGCGTACCAAACGCTACCCAAAAGAACAGGGAGGAACAACTTCTCTCAAAGAAGAGAATATGGAGCTGGTTTTGACAAGACAAAGGTGGAATGTTATAAGTGCCACATGAAGGGACACTTTGCTAGAGAGTGCAGAAGTAGTGTTCCAAACAACAACCACCAACAAGCTCAGAATGGAGGCTACAATCAAAATAAGAATCCTGCTCAAGCCCTTGTTTCTCAACAAGGAATGGGGTTTGACTGGAGTGACCAAGCTGAGGAAGCCATTCAGAATCAAGCTCTTATGGCAGAAGTGTCTGATCTCCCCTCTGAGGTAACTTCTAATCTTTGCACTCAATCTTGCACATACACTGTCAAAAGGTATAGGGATCACAACCAAAGCATGTGTGATGACCTCAAAAGATTAGAAAAGGACAGAAGAGACTATGTGTTGATAGTAGAGAGATTTGAAGAACAAATCAAAGGCTTTCAAGCTAATGAACTTCAACACTCTTATGACACAAACTACTGGAAGTGGGAAAAGAATGAGTTAGAGACCAAACTGTCTAAGTCCTTAGAAGAGAATGATAGGCTGAAAGAGGAACTATCTAAGGTTAAGCTTGACATAGAAAAGTTTTCATATGCTTCAAAAGCAATGGATTTTCTTCTAAAGGCTCAGATTCATGATAAGATGAAGCCTGGTATTGGATACAACAATACACCCCCTCCTTACAACAACAACTATATCTCTCCTACTTCAGACTTGTTAGAGACCAAGGAGAAAAAGGACTTGACTGAGAAAGCTTTTAAGATAGATCCTTTGGATGAGATAGTAGTTAAGGATTTGACTGAGAAAGAAGTCAGTGAGAATAGGAATAATGCTGTGAGTAAAGAGATACCATTAGAAAACAACATTATCACCAATGAGGGATGTGGAAAAATCTGGGTAAAGTCTAAGGAGATAGAGAAGACCAAAGGAAAGGATAACAAGGTCCATTACAAACAAACCACTGTTGTGAATCCTGGACCTTGTAAACAGTGTGCTTGCAATAAATCTAAGAGCCTAAATTCTGGTATAAAAAGAGGTAACCAAAGAAACTGGAATAATCAATGGGCTCAGAAACAAGGAGTTGATCTGAATAAAATCAATAGACCAAAACCTTGTTTCATATGTGGCAAGCTGAATCATTTGGCTAAGTATTGTTTCTTCAATCCTATTAACCAACAGATGAACTTTCAAAGATTTGTGCAAAAACCTGTTGGTTATAGGAAGGCTGAAAAGAAACATGTGGGGAAGAAATCTGTTGAAACCAAAGGCCCCATTAAGAAAAAGATTTTAAAAGAAAGTATCAAAATATGGGTGCGTAGAAGCACTAAAACTGTTAGTACTGCTGACAGAGATAGTGTTGCTAGAAGCATTACTACTGCTACCAGTGTTAGTACTGCTGAAAATTTTAATACTGCTAACACAGTTACTGCTGCTAACACAGTTACTACTTCTAACAAGGTTAGTACTGCTAAGCATGCAAGTGCTGCAAATGCAATTAGTACTTCTAAAATCAGTATTGTTCCTAGCAAATGTGTTTCTAAACCCATCATTGCGACAAAGTACTCCAGAAATGAGGAGTCAAAGTTTAAAAATCTTGTCAAGAAAGAATGTAAGTATTTTGATAAGAAAGGGGTACCCAAGACCACTGTGGCTTGGGTTCCTAATTCATACTAACTGATTTATCTTATGTGCAGGGCAACCAACAGCTCAAGGGAAAGAGCATATGGCATGTTGATAGTGGTTGCTCTAGGCACATGACAGGCAACATGTCATGCCTTCAGGATTTCAAGCATATCAATAGAGGACATGTTGCATTTGGAGATAATCTTACTGGTGGTAAAATAAGTGGAAAAGGTAATGTTACAAAAGGTAAGATGACATTTGAGGATGTCTACTATGTTGATCAATTGAAGTACAACCTGTTAAGTGTATCACAGGTGTGTGACAAACAACATAGCATATTATTTACTAATACAGAGTGTATGATCCTTGCTCCAGGGTTCAAAGTAGTTGATGAAAGCATGATACTACTTAGAACTCCAAAAAAGGACAATGTTTACCGTCTAGATATGGACAATGTTTCTAGTGATTCATCCCTGAACTGTCTTGTTTCAAAAGCTTCTGTGGATGAATCCTCCCTATGGCACAAAAGGATGTGTCACATGAACTTCAAGACTATGAACAAACTTGTTAAAAACAACCTTGTAAGAGGTTTACCTTCAAAAGTCTTCTCATGTGATGATCATTGTGTTGCTTGTCTTAAAGGCAAACAGCACAAAACTTCTCATAAGACCAAAGAGCTAAATACAATTTCTTCTTGTCTCCAGTTATTACATATGGATCTGTTTGGTCCTACAAATGTTATGAGTATGGGCAAGAAATCTTACTGCTTGATTATTGTTGATGAATACTCCAGATTTACTTGGGTATATTTTCTAAGGACTAAGGATGAGACAAGTGAACTGATCAAATCCTTTACCCTAAGAATTGAAAACCAAACTAATCAAAGAGTAAAAGTCATTAGATCAGACAATGGGACTGAATTTAAAAATCTTGATCTAAACACCTTTTGTGAAGAAAAAGGAATTGAGAGACAATATAGTGCCCCTAGGACTCCTCAACAGAATGGAGTTGCTGAGAGGAGGAATAGGACACTAATAGAGGCTGCTAGATCTCTGTTGGCTGATTCAAAACTGCCAATTACCTTCTGGGCTGAAGCAGTTAATACTGCCTGTTATGTCCAAAACAGAGTTCTAGTGGTCAAGCCAAAGAACAAGACCCCTTATGAGCTTTTAAATAAAAGAAAACCTTTCATTGGATTTTTCAAACCTTTTGGGTGTCCTTGTACAATTCTCAATACCAAATCTCACTTAGGTAAGTTTGATAGCAAAGCAGATGATGGATTTTGTCGGTCCAACAATACTACTTAACAAGTTCTTAGAAACAACACAATAAGATTACCAACCTGTTTGATATATAAAATAACGATTACAAGGTTGATCGATTAAGCTTTGCTTTGTGTTCTCAATGTTTTCTCTCTTTTACACCTTTTTGTGTGTGTTTGTATATGTGATCTCTATCTAATTGAGAGAGACTAGAGACACAATTTCTAATCCACTAAGTGTGTCTAACACACTATCTAGATAATATCTAGATATTAATTCTAGATATTATATCTAATAAAGCTAACTAACTTATACTAGAAACTAACTAAACTAGGTAAGATACCTTTATCTAACTATTACAATACTATAACTTAGATATTAAATCTAAGTAAACTAATACAATTACATTGAATTACATTGACATTTATTACAAACGACATAGACTTTAACATTGAGAGTCGACGTTCCAGCTTTAGCTTCAGATTGCGATCTTCAGTTTGGATGATCTTGAATCCAATGAGACTGTGGTCTAACAATCTCCCCCTTTGGATCAAGATCATTTAATAAAAAGATTTATCCAATTCAATCTTCTTTTTCAGCTCAGAAGATGCAATCTCTTTCTCTGAAATGAACATGTCTTCAATCTAACAATCTTCCCTTTTGAAGAGTATACGTGATTCTTGAAACATGTGATCTTTGCCATTTCTTGTGTAGTCATTCTCCCCCTTTTTGATGTTAAGTGCAATGACTTCATCAAAATTTGTTGTAAGAAATGTCAATCTGACGGTTAGAGCCCCTGATTCGTCAATTCATAAGAGATTCATCTAGATTTTTGCAAATCCAGACAAATGTGTCGTGTAACACCTGAAATCAACTAATGAATCAGTTATCATGCCTGTCAGTAACACTAAGTCACTGAGTGTAACGAATACACATTGGAAATGAGCTGTTTTGATGTTGACTCCCCCAGGGCTTCCATTTAATCATCGAAACACCACAAAGGTAATTTCTATAAACGTTATGACAAAGAAACTAATTCCTTGTGTGTTCGTGCTTGTGTTTGAAAGAATTAAGCACAGATGATTGCTTATTGGCTCAAAATTGTGTAAACCACTAAGACAACAGTAAGTTAAACACAGACTCAATGTGCATGATTGAAGTGCGAAGGTAGGGCAGACTTCCTTCTTTTCAATATCTAGATTTTCCGAATGAAAATCAGATAGCAAATGTGCTGCATCCCCTTTTGAAAATGTGAAACACTTTCTTGTTGAGAAGAAAATGAGTAGATGGTGAGGTTTGATCAAGAGTTGGCATGGGTTAGTTGCCTGTTTCAATAATGATCACCAAAGAATTGTGAATCACTAGAATGGTGGCTACCCGGCTCAGAAAAAGTTGGTGCAGAGTTTTGATATTCTTTTAACTCTGTTCTCACACGCTCTTTCTTTTAAACTTTTTGCTTTCTCTAATCACACTCATTCCTTTTCTATTTGCACACTCAATCACTAAGGATTAACTTCTTGGGTAGAAATCTCTGGTTAAGGTGATTCCATAAAAGTTGTGTTAATACCTAGCATAATGATTCTTTGTTTTCCTAGATGCACGTGATGCTCAGATGGGTTTAACTATTTCAGTTAAAGCACAATTTAGATCATGAAAACATTTAAAATACACTCCCAAAATATAAAATGTGATGAAAAATCGGGAAGTGTTTTGAACATTAAAAACAATGTTTTCTTATGATTGAAAGTTGTCCTTCTTTCAACCATATGTGAGATGAAGATATAGAATTATACCTTTACGTACGATATTCCATCTCATGAAGCTAAGCTTTAAGTCATAAACATATGAACTTGTAAGCTTCTCTCAAAAATTCTGCAAAAGTCTAATGTCAAGTCAAAGTAATAATTATTCACTTATATTGAAAAGACAAAAAGCAGTAAAACTTTTTAAAGTATGAGTCCTGATCTGAAATAATCAGAAGTCATATCCGTACTCCCTTTTTGACTTGAAGAGCTCCCCCTAAAATCTTGCATTACAAAAAAAATTTGACATTAAAAGGTACATGCACAAATTTTATGAGCTCCCCCTCAAAATAATATTGACCAGATGTCAATTTCTTCTCATACTCCCCTTTGGATCATGAACATATGA
Source organism: Arctium lappa (assembly GCA_023525745.1). Taxonomy (NCBI): domain Eukaryota; kingdom Viridiplantae; phylum Streptophyta; class Magnoliopsida; order Asterales; family Asteraceae; genus Arctium; species Arctium lappa. The sequence continues at coordinate 20,630,023 of CM042050.1, forward strand.
TAGAATGACAGATATCAATCAGAGTTAAGAATGAAGAAATGATGAAAAAGTATACAATAGAAAACTTTGTTAGGTAATTACCGATTATATCTTAAGATTTAGCATACCAAGCTTAGAGATAAGAAAGTTGAACCTCTTTTCATCTAAGGGTTTGGTGAACAAATCGGCAAGTTGATAATCAGTCTTTACAAAGAAAAGTTCAATTGTTCCTTTTTCAACATGATCTTTAATAAAGTGATACCTGACGTCTATGTGTTTTGTCTTTGTGTGTTGAACAGGATTCGCTGTGATTGCGATGGCGCTCTTGGAGTCACAGTAGATCGGGATCTTATTGAAGTGGAAACCGTAGTCGCGTAATTGAGTTCGCATCCATAAGACCTGAGAACAGCAGCTAGCAGCAGCTACATACTCTGCTTCGGTCGTAGAAGTTGAAACGCAAAGTTGCTTCTTTGATCCCCAACTTACTAATTTGTCACCGAGGAACTGCACATGTCCTGACGTGCTCTTCCTGTCTAACATACAACCTGCATGATCTGCATCTGTGTAGGCTGTTAGTTCAAAACTAGTATCTTTAGGATACCACAGACCGAGATCTGCAGTGCCCTTTAGATACCTGAAAATGCGCTTTACGGCAGTCAAATGGATTTCTTTAGGATTGGCCTGATATCTTGCACATAAGCATGTTGAGAACATTATATCTGGCCTACTCGACGTAAGATACATTAAAGAACCTATCATCCCTCGATAAGTCCTAATATCAACAGCCTTTCCCGAAGGATCGGTGCCAATTTTAGTACCTGGTGCCATTGGGGTACCAATCGGTTTTGAATTTTCCATTTGGAACTTCTGAAGAATATCCCTAATGTACTTTGATTGATTGATAAAGATACCCGTAGAAAATTGTTTTACTTGAAGCCCCAGAAAGAAGTTCATCTCTCCCATCAAGTTCATTTGAAATCTAGACACCATAAGGTTTGCAAAATTCTTACAGTACTTAGTATTAGTTGAACCAAAGATAATATCATCTACATAGATTTGAATTAGAATGATATCGCCTTTTTCCTTTTTAATAAACAAAGTGGTATCCACCGTACCTTTGGAAAACCCAGACTTAACTAAAAAAGTGGAAAGGACATCATACCAGGCTCGAGGTGCTTGTTTCAGACCGTAGAGTGCTTTGTCAAGAATGTAGACGTGATTCGGCTTCTCTTGATTGACAAAACCCTCTGGCTGAGAGACGTAGACGTCCTCCTTCAGAATTCCATTGAGGAATGCTGTCTTCACGTCCATTTGAAAGACCGTGAAGTTCTTGTGGGCTGCGTAGGCTAGAAACATTCTGATTGCCTCTAATCGCGCCACAGGAGCATATGTTTCGTCATAGTCTATTCCTTCCTCTTGTCTGTATCCTTTGGCTACTAGTCTTGCCTTGTTCCGGATGACGGTACCAGCTTCGTCTTTCTTAATTTTGAAGATCCACTTCGTACCTATAATAGTTTTACCTTGAGGTTTCGGTACGAGTCTCCAAACTTTAAGTGCATCGAACTGATTCAGCTCTTCTTGCATTGAGACCACCCATTCTGGATCAGCAAGAGCTTCTGATACTCTTGTTGGCTCAATCTTGCTTAGAAAGGAGTCATGCATGCACATGTTCATTGATGCTGACCTAGTTTGCACCGGTTTTGATGGATCGCCTATGATCTGGCTTATCGGATGCTCTTTGGTCCATTTATGTTCATGAGGCAATGGATTATATGAATGTATGTCAATTGTGTTATCTATAAATCCACTTGTACCTTCTTCGGTTTGTTCATGAGGAGTGATTTCAGTTGAAGTGGCAGGTGCAGAAGGCTCAGCAGGTACAACTTGTTCTGGCTGTAGATTGATCTGTACAGAACATCCTACTGTTTCAGCTACTTCTGTCTCGTTCTGATTTGTCACTTCTTCAACTGTTGGAGTCGGCATTTGAATTGTTATCTCTTGTTGAATCGAGGCATTTGATTCAATTGGAACATCTAAACTGGTTGGATGAGTAGGCGTTAAGACTTCCATCCTGTCAACCACAACAGATTTCTTTACATTAGATCCGAGATATTCATCATAAAACAATTCAAATAATAAATCTAAATCAGATAAATGGTTAGTAGAAGTTGATGCTTCATCTGATTTGTTCTGTTGAGACATAGGTCCTGGACTGAGTTGCCCAGAAGCTAGTATTCCTGTTATTGCAGGTTCTGAACGTTGTTGTTCGGAAGCCATTTCTTCATCAAAGGAGACGTTGACGCTTTCAATCACCGTCTTTGTCTTCTTTAGATAGATACGATATGCAGTTGCTGTTGAGGAATATCCAATGAAGATTCCTTCATCTGCCTTAGCACTGAATTTGTTGAGATTTTCCCTATCGTTTAATACGAAACACTTACATCCAAATATATGGAAATATTTGATTGTAGGTGTTCTGTTGTTGATTAACGCGTAAGGAGTCTTCTTGAACCTTCGATGTATCATGGATCGATTCTGTGTGTAGCACGCGGTCGAAACAGCTTCTGCCCACAAAAATAGAGGTAAGTTGGAATGACTTAGCATAGTACGAGCAGCCTCAACTAGCGTTCGATTTCTTCTTTCAACTACTCCATTTTGTTGAGGCGTTCGAGCAGCAGAGTATTGATGTGAAATCCCGACAGATTCGAGATATTCTTCAACTTTGTTGTTCTTGAACTCTGTGCCGTTATCTGTTCTTAGAAACTTGACCGGTTTCTGCAGATTCACCTGGGTCGTCTTCAGGAATGTAATGATAACATCTGGTGTCTCATCCTTTGAACGAAGAAACTTGACCCATGTGTATCGCGAATAGTCGTCCACGATCACGAGTATGTACTTCTTGCCACCTAAGCTTTGAGTGCGCATTGGACCGCATAGATCCATATGCAATAACTCTAAAGGAGCTTTTGTACTTGGTTCAGGCTTCGGTTTATGAGGTGCTCTCTTCATCTTTCCTTTTTCACAAGCTGCGCAAAGATGTTCTCTTTCGTATTTCAGCTCTGGAAGTCCTTTGACGAGCTTTCCACTGACCAGATCGTTGATGTACCTGAAGTTAAGGTGAGAAAGATGTCGATGCCATAACCAACTTTGTTGCATCGAAGCTTTCGATAGTAGACAAACTTGTTTGTCAGTCTGGACATTTGATAAGTTGATTGTGTAGAGGTCTGATTCTCGTGTACCGACCAAGAGTTCTTCGCCTTCTTCATTGCGAACAGAACAACTCTTGGCTTTGAAGTTGACCTCTAAGTCTTTGTCACAGAACTGGCCTATACTGAACAAGTTGTGTCCTAAGCCTTCTACGTAGCTCACCTTCTTGATAGTGACATTGTTATGTTGTACATCACCGTATCCCATGATTGGAGAAAACTGGTCGTTGCCAAATCTTACTGTTCCACAATATTTGTCTTTAAAGTTGGACAGTATCTCTTTTTGCCCTGTCATGTGCTTTGAACATCCGCTGTCCAAGAACCATGTATGACAAGTCTGCATAAGAGAAATTAGAAATTTAGATTTGTATATGACAATATTGGAATATACACTTTGGTCATCGAAGTGCAGGTCTTGAACTGATTTGTTCAAAAGCCTATTTCGACTTTGATGTTCGGGTTTTGAACTGCATTATCCAAAAACCTATTTTTGACATTGAAGAACGAGTCCTGATCTGTACATAATCAGAAGTCGCTTTCTCTCTAAGCTTTGTGTGCCTGCAACACAGATTTCACTTTAGGTACCCATTGGAATTTGGGTCCTACTGTGTTAGCACAAGATTTTGGTATCCATTTCAAATTGGATCCTATTTTCTTTTGAAATGCATGAGAAGAATTGGTATGAGATGAATGCACATGGTAATTTCCAAACCAATCTTCAGAATCTTGACAAGATATAGATATATGTTTATCATAAAAAGAAGACTTTCCAGCAGATAAAGATAACTGAAATAATTGCTTCATTGTATATTGTTTACGAGAAACAACAAGTTTTGGGTTCAAAACAGCAATATCAGCAATTACAACATCTTTAGTAAGCGAAGTCTTATTACAATTAACACTACTAGACGTTAAGACGGTCTTGTCAAGGTTCCGTTTGGGTTGCCACAGAGAATTTGCTTCTGGCCTTTGATTTCTCAGATCTGAAACATGTAAAGCTGGTGAGTTAGACCTTGGAGCAACAAACAAATGATTCTTCTTGGAATTACCAGTAGTGGTCGGTTTCTGTGAATGCTGAGATATTTTCTTTCCTTTAGCACTCTTAGCGTTCACAGAGACTGATTTATCAACGAAAGCTTTCGTTGATTTTGCACTGTTCACAGGCTTACTGGTTTTTCTTAAAGTTTTCTTCACAAATGATGAATGGTTGGGTAGTTTTGTATTAAAGTCAAAGAGATTGGAACTATCATCTGAACTACCGTCAAAGTTCAAAAAATCAAGACTTTTATTTGATGAACCAGACAAATCATTAGAGTTTGAAGCTTTTGAAAGAACAGAATTTGAAAACACGGTTGTAAAAATGCTTTGTTCAATATTTATCATAAGTCTTACATCTGATAAGGAAGTCTCGAGTTTAGAAATTTTACGTTCTAAAACGAGAGGAGGGACATATAATTTACCTTTGATAGGCTTCGCCTCCATTTCCTTTACAGAATAACTTGGAAAGAAATCACTTGAAAGTGGTTCCTTCTTTTTATATATTGGGTTTTCATCATAACTATTATTCAACTTCGCATAATAAAATGGAAGATGAACTTTAGCTGATTTCATCCGTTTTTCCGTTTCATTGGCTTCATCCTCTTTTGACAGTTTAGTCCAAAAGGTTTTAAACGCGGGGAGTCTGCGGGCTAATTGCATATTAAGATGATCATAAAGTCCTGGAACTTCAGACATCCCCTTTTGTAGACAGTGAGGATTCTTATAACCGATTCCCCATCTCTCTGTTTCCTCTTTGGGTTTGTTCAGAAAAAAAGTCTGTTCAGTTTGACCCATTTTATACAACTTCTCTTCCAAACTTTTTAGTTTTCCTAACAAAGAAAAGTTCTCTTTTGTACAATAAGTATGCAACTTTTTAAGCTCAAAAATATCTACCGCACCTTTTAGCAGTTGAGATTTAAGATCAGAATTCTCTTTTAGAATTATTGTCTTTTCCTTAGCATTGGTGTCATTTTCTTTATGTAAAACCTCAATTAATACTTTCTTCTCAGCAATTTCATTGCTAAGTTTCTGTTTTAACTGGTTTTTGTCTGTCATGACACCATTATCATGTTTAGGATTAGATTCTAACTCTCTTTGTTTCATACTCATGGCATGCATTTTATTCATGAATTCTAAATCAGAAAGATTACATACCTCATCTTCTTCATTGTCAGAATCAGCTTCAGCATCTGATTCTATCTTGCCCATCAAGCACATGTTGACGGCTTCTTCTCTATCTTCATCATCTTATTCTTCATCATCTGAGTGATCGAGCCAGTATTCGTCCTCAGCCATCAATGCCTTGCCTGCCTCTTGTTGTTTTGCAAGAAGCATCTTGTTCTTGTAGTAGTCTGAATTTCTGACTTTAGATCTGCGGCAGTCTTTGGCATAGTGACCTGGTTTACCACAGTTGTAGCATGTAGGCGGTTCTGGCTGACTTGATCCTTCAGCTTTGAATTTCCTTTCTTCCGGTCTCCTCTCCTCTATCCTCTTTCCTTCCGACTGAAACCTTCTTTCTTCAGGTTTCCTCTCCTCTGATCTTCTCCCCTCAAATCTTTTCCCTTCATATCTGCTACCTTCAATCCTTTCTTTGTGAATGTAGTTGTTTGGACTAGATGAATATCTCTGATTATTTGATGTTGGCTTTGTGTAGAACCTTTTCTGAAAGGCACTAGTCAGCATCATCATTGCTTGCTTCAGCTGATCATTTTCATCTGATTCTGAGTTTGCACAACCTTCATCTTCTTCATCTGATTCATATACAGTCGCCTTGTTCTTCTTCTTTCTGACTACAAGGGCGACTGTGTCTTCAATTACCTTTCCTCTTTGTCTCTTCTCATCCAGAATTTCATCCACCTCTTCTTCATTTTGACGGAGGGTTTCATACACCTCGTGAAGTGGAATCTCATTCAAGTCTTTAATCTGCTTCATCTGACAAGCAAATCTTTTCCATTCAGGTTGAAGAATACTAAGGAATTTGATATTCAGCTCATTTTGAGATTTGTGAACTTTGTTCTTGCTAAGTTCATTTAGCAATGTCACAAACCTGTCATAGGTTTCTTCTAAGGTTTCTCCCACCCTGCCTCTAAATTCTTCATAGTTATTTAGGCAGTTGGAGATCTTTAGCTGATTTCCAATTTTTGAACCCAGCATCATTTTCTCGAGCTGATCCCACATTTCTTTACCTGAAGCCTTGTAACTGTCAATCTTGACGTATATTTCATTTGGGATCCCCTATAAGATGTATGACTTTGATAATTTGTCGCCTTTGGCTCTTCTGAGGTTATCATCTTGTAGCTCGTGATACTTTAGTTCAACCTGAGTAGGCACGTTATCAATTACACGAGTCATCATTGGTGGTGTCATAATCCCTTCTTCTATAGATGTTCTGATATAATCACCCAGCTCGTGTCTGTCAATGAAGTTTAGAAACCTATCCTTCCACTGTTCGTATTCTCCTTTGAAGAGAACTGGTGGCTTGGTGTCAGTTCCTATTGCAAGGGCTTCTCTGGATGTCATCTCTAAGTATGGAATAAAGAGAAATGCGGGTCTTTGAGGAATGAACCGAGAAGTTGAGGAATGCGGGTGCTTTGGGACCCGAGTTGTAAGGAATGCGGGTGCTTGAGGAATGAACCGAGTTTGAAGGAATGCGGGTCCGAGGTTTGCGGGTCTGAGCTATGCGGGTCTCTTGGGAACCGAGAAGTTGAGCTTTTCGGGTCACTTGGGAACCGAGAAGTTGAGCTTTTCGGGTTATTCAACCTCTGGAATGCGGGTGTTCGACCTGTTCTTCTGTAAATCGTATGAATCTTGTTCCTGTAACGATTTAGCAATAACAAACACTACCCTTATGTCTAGAAACACTTCTAGAACAGATTGTAGGTACTCGATCTCACTAAAACACTCTTTTTAGAAAATAATCTGATCGCACAGTGACTTACTCTTCTCAACTCTTTTCTCACAAAAACCAGAAATTAGAACTCGATTTAAGCTTTAACGTGAAATTAAACACATACAACTCGATCTAGCATGTATTTCGATCACACTCTGATCGATTCTAACACCTAAAACACTCTTACACTCGAAATTAATTTTTCTTGAAGAACACAGAGACTATTTTTCTGAAAAACTTGTTTGATCTTAACCTGGCTTTGATACCAATTGTCGGTCCAACAATACTACTTAACAAGTTCTTAGAAACAACACAATAAGATTACCAACCTGTTTGATATATAAAATAACGATTACAAGGTTGATCGATTAAGCTTTGCTTTGTGTTCTCAATGTTTTCTCTCTTTTACACCTTTTTGTGTGTGTTTGTATATGTGATCTCTATCTAATTGAGAGAGACTAGAGACACAATTTCTAATCCACTAAGTGTGTCTAACACACTATCTAGATAATATCTAGATATTAATTCTAGATATTATATCTAATAAAGCTAACTAACTTATACTAGAAACTAACTAAACTAGGTAAGATACCTTTATCTAACTATTACAATACTATAACTTAGATATTAAATCTAAGTAAACTAATACAATTACATTGAATTACATTGACATTTATTACAAACGACATAGACTTTAACATTGAGAGTCGACGTTCCGGCTTTAGCTTCAGATTGCGATCTTCAGTTTGGATGATCTTGAATCCAATGAGACTGTGGTCTAACAGATTTCTTGTTGGGTATTCATCTCAGAGTAAGGCTTACAGAGTTTTTAACTCTTCTTCTAGAATAATTGAAGAAAGTGACAATGTCAAATGCAATGAGAACACACCAAATCCTATTGGATCTGGTCCTCAGTGGCTGTTTGACATTGATTCACTAACTAACTCTTTTGGTTTCAGTAGTGATGATTATGTAGGTTCAGGGAGTGGAGGATCAGGCACTACACAAGTTCAAGATAGTATATCTCAATCTGTGATCTTTCCCATACCAACAGTGGATTTGTGTGAAAAGGAACCATCTACTGGACCAAATCAGAGTGAAGAAGAAAGTAGAGATGAAGAGAATCAAGAAAATCAAGAACCACAAGTAGATGCTGAAAGCACCTTAGTGGAGTTGAATGACTCAAATCTAGAGGTGGGACTTAATGAAGAACCTAGTCATCACACCAGAATTCATAAGGATCACCCTCCACAGCTGGTAATAGGAGATATATCTTCTCCTATGATGACTAGAAATCAAAGCAGGCTGCAAGAAATGCAAGAACAACAACATACAGTGCTCTCTTGCTTTTTATCCCAGCTTGAGCCTAAGAAAGCACATGATGTTATGAAAGAGTCCAGTTGGATAGAAGCCATGCAAGAAGAGCTACTGCAATTCAAGCTGCAAGATGTTTGCGATCTGGTAGACCTTCCTAAAGGCCAAAGAGCAATAGGAACAAAATGGGTCTTCAGGAATAAGAGAGATGAAAGAGGCATAGTAATAAGAAACAAAGAAAGGTTGGTGGCTCAAGGGTATACACAAGAAGAAGGAATAGATTATGAAGAAGTCTTTGCACCTGTAGCCAGGATAGAAGCAATTAGATTATTCCTGGCTTATGCTTCTTATATGAAATTCAAAGTCTATCAAATGGATGTCAAAAGTGCATTTCTATATGGCTCAATTGAAGAAGAAGTATATGTCTGTCAACCACCAGGGTTTGAAAACCCAAGCTATCTAGACAGGGTATACAAATTGAAGAAAGCACTTTATGGACTGCATCAAGCTCCAAGAGCATGGTATGACACTCTGTCATCCTATCTCTTGGGAAATGGCTTTGAAAGAGGAGTCATTGATAAGACTCTATTCATCAAGAGAAAGAAGAAGGATATCTTGCTGGTCCAAATCTATGTTGATGATATTATCTTTGGATCCACAAGAGACAACATGTGCAAGGAGTTTGAGGAACTAATGCATCAAAGGTTCAAGATGAGTTCCATGGGAGAACTTACTTTCTTCCTTGGACTCCAAGTTCAACAGAAATCAGATGGAATCTTTATCTGTCAGTCCAAGTATGTGCAGGACATTCTAACCAAGTTTGGTTTCTCAGATTCAAAACCTGCCAGCACACCTATGGAGACACACAAGCAGATAACAGCAGATCTTGAGGGGGAGGATATGGAAGTTCATCATTATAGGTCCATGATTGGCTCTCTCATGTATCTTACAGCCTCTAGGCCAGATATTATGTTTCCAGTATGTGTATGTGCAAGATTTCAAGTAAGGCCAAAACAATCTCACTATCAAGCTGTTAAGAGGATATTCAGATATCTCAAAGGGCAACCCAGATTGGGACTTTGGTATCCTCATGACTCACCATTTGACCTACTTGCATACTCAGACAGTGATCTAGGTGGAGCAAACTTGGACAAAAAATCTACTTCTGGAGGATGTCAGTTTTTGTCAGGATCGAATTCTTAACAAGAATTAATTCTCAGAAACAATATCAAAGAAGTTTGCGGAATAACACTTTGATATTCAATGGAACAGTAAATCAACACACAGTAAAGTATCAAACTATAAACTTGTATTGAATGCTTTGAAGTTACAAGATTACACACTCAACCTCAATATTGATGAACAGGCTCACCAATACGAATTCTACTTCTCTAGAATTAGGATCTATGCCTTGAGGTTGATTTCTCTCTAAAACTTGGAATTGATCTCCTCTAAAACTATTATGTATCATCTATACATATACTAAACAAAAAGATAATTACAAAAAAATAAACATATCTTCAGTATATCTTTCATGTATATCTCTAAGCTTCCATGTATATCTTCAGTCCATCCAGCTGTTATTCTTTCCATTCGGATCTCTTAAGCAACACTAACTATGCTCAGCAGCATTAACTTCTTCTAGCAGTATTAACTACTAAGCAGCACTAACTACTAGCAGTACTAACTAGCTAAGCAGTACTAACTTTGTTCAAGCAGCACTAACTTTGACTAGCAGTATTAATTACTAGCAGTAGTAATACTCAGCAGTATTAACCTTGAAGTCTTCTAGCAGTATTAACTCTGAACCAGCAGCATTAACCATACTTAGGCTTTTCTTCAGTTCCCAACAATCTCCCCCTAACTTGACTTTTGGGGAAAGAAGTCAAGTTCTTCAGATGCTTCCAAAATCTTCAATGATTTACTCCAATATTAGGATCCAGTCCCATACTCTGATTGATAGTCCTCTGAATTAGATACTTGGCCATTTCTGAATTTGGTGCACAACCCAACTTCTTATTCAACATGGCATAAAGCTTTAGATTTGTATGATTGTAGACCCTATCCACCAAGTAGTACTCCATGTGAAAAGTATCCAATGCTAGTTCATAGACTCCACTCCTTTCATAGAGAGTCCATCCTCTAACAGTTTTGAACACATCTCTGATTAAGTGCTTCACTGCTTCTGGATTGAATAACATGCACAAGTATTCCATGACCAGCTTCACAATAGGTAACCCTGGAGCTGTCAACTGATCTGCATAAATTTTCATCCCCACTTCAAACATCTCTTCCAAATCAGATCTTGAACACTCTCTGACAATTTTGTTCCAGGTGCTGTATACTTCATACTTCTCAACATTTCTTTTCAATCTGATGTATTCTTTGCCATCCACCTCCATAGTATCCCAGTGGATAACTTCAGGAGGTTTAAATCCAACAGGTTCAACTGAAATAGGCTTTGGAATTTTATCCATTACCACCATGTACATGTTTACAGGTTAAAATTTTTGAATTTTAACTCCTCATTCTTGGAGTACTTTGTCACAATAATAGGCTTGGAAACATTTGTGCTAGAAACAGTACTGGTTTTAGAGGTACTAACTGCCTTAGCAGCACTTGCATGCTTAGCAGTACTAACCTTGTTAGCAGTAGTAACTGTGTTAGCAGCAGTAACTGTGTTGGCAGTATTAACCTTTGAAGAGGTACTAACTGTATTAGCAGCATTAATGTTTTCAGCAGTACTAACACAGGAAGCAGCAGTAATACTTCCAGCAGCACTAACCCTGTCAGCAGTACTAACAGTTTTAGTGCTTTTGGGCACCCACATTTTAATACTTTCTTTTAAAATCTTTTTCTTCATGGGGCCTTTCTTTTCACCATGTTTCTTTCCAGCCTTCCTATTACCAACAGGTTTTTGCACACATCTTTGAAAGGTCATCTGTTGATTAATAGGGTTAAAGAAGCAATATTTAGCCAAATGATTTAACTTGCCACATATGAAGCAAGGTTTTGGTCTATTGATTTTACTCAGATCAACTCCTTGCTTCTGAGCCCATTGATTATTCCAGTTTCTTTGATTTCCTCTTTTTAAACCAGAATTTAGGCTCTTGGCTTTACTGCAATCACACTGTTTACAAGATCCAGGATTCACAACCGTGGTTTGTTTGTAATGAACCTTGTTATCTTTTCCTTTGGTCTTCTCTATCTCCTTGGACTTGATCCAGATTTTCCCACATCCCTCATTGGTGATAATGTTGTTTTCCACTGGGATCTCTTTACTCACATCATTATCTCTATTCTCACTGGCTTCTTTTTCAGTTAAATCCTTAATTACTACTTCATCCAAAGGATCTATCATAAAGGTTTTCTCAGATGAGTCCTTTTTCTCCTTGGTTTCTAACAAGTCAGAAGTAGGAGAGATATAATTGTTGTTGTAAGGAGGAGGTGTACTGTTGTATCCAATACCAGGCTTCATCTTATCATGAATCTGAGCCTTTAGAAGAGAATCCATTGCTTTTGAAGCATATGAAAACTTTTCTATGTCAAGTTTAACTTTAGACAGTTCCTCCTTCAGCCTATCACTCTCTTCTAAGGATTTAGACAGTTTGGTCTCTAACTCATTCTTTTCCCACTTCCAATAGTTAGTGTCATAAGAGTGTTGAAGTTCATTAGCTTGAAAGCCTTTGATTTGCTTTTCAAATCTCTCTACTATTAACACATAATCTCTTCTATCCTTTTCTAATCTTTTGAGGTCATCACACATACTTTGATTGTGATCCCTGTATCTTTTGACAGTGTCAATGCAAGATTTAGTGCAAAGATTAGAAATTACCTCAGAAGGGAGATCAGACACTTCTGCCATAAGAGCTTGATTATGAATGGCTTCCTCAGCTTGATCACTCCAATCAAATCCCATTCCTTGTTGAGAAACAAGGGCTTGAGCAGGATTTTTGTTCTGAGTGTAGCCTCCATTCTGAGCTTGTTGGTGGTTGTTGTTTGAAACAACACTCCTACATTCTCTAGCAAAGTGTCCTTTCATGTGACACTTATAACATTCCACCTTGGTCTTGTCAAAACCAGCTCCATCTTCTCTTCTTTGAGAGAAGTTATTCCTTCCTGTTCTTTTAATGAACTTCTTCACCCTCATGGATAACATGGCCATCTGCCATTTGATATCCATCTCCTCCAGGTCATCAGGGTGAAGTTGATCCAGATCATCATTAATCAATGAATTGTTACTATGACTGGACAAAAAGGCTTCAAAGATTGTTTCAGTTCCTTTTTCTGAACTTGCTCTTTTTCATCCCCACTTCAAACATCTCTTCCAAATCAGATCTTGAACACTCTCTGACAATTTTGTTCCAGGTGCTGTATACTTCATACTTCTCATCATTTCTTTTCAATCTGATGTATTCTTTGCCATCCACCTCCATAGTATCCCAGTGGATAACTTCAGGAGGTTTAAATCCAACAGGTTCAACTGAAATAGGCTTTGGAATTTTATCCATTACCACCATGTACATGTTTACATTTGAACTCTGTGGTACTTCCTGAGATTTAGCTTCATTCTGAGGTGCCTCTTCTTCTTCAGGTACCTTTTGCTCTTCTTCTACTCTGGGCTTCTTTACACTCTTCTTTCTTTTAGCCATCATTTTGGTTCTTTTCAGAGTCTTTTGAACTTGCCCTAAAGTAGCTTCCTTCTTCTTTTCTTCCTTGTTCTCTGTCTTTTCTTTGATAGGAGTTCCCTCTTCACTTTCAGGGAATGGTTGATTGATATTCACATCATTACTCTCCTTGGCCTTCTTTTCAAACTCCATTCTATCCTTTTCATTGCCCTTCAGCTTCCCCATTTCTTTTTCATAAAGATCCTGGATTTGATCAAAATTCATCTTCACAAACATTTCTTTCTTTACCCCAATTGCACTTCTCAAGAAAGTTATCATTTTGTTTCTTTCCTGAGTGGCAAGGTAAGTTTGTGAAGGTCTTCTCTTCTTAACACTTGTTCTGGTCATCATAGCCTTTCTTAAAACCAATGCTCTTTGTTTTGCCTTTTCTGTTTCCAACCCTTTCTGGAATGCTTGATTTAACTCATTTGCAAGTGCTCTGGCCATTTCTCTGTCTTTTTCAACCTGCTCCTTTTCTGCTTGTTCTAACTCTTCTTGCATTTTCTTTGCTAATGCTTCATCTGACTCAATCATCTTTTGCTTTTTAGATGATTGATCAGATTCTATCATTTTTGCTTTTCCCTTATTCTTTGCTTCTACAGCCATTTCTTTCTTTTCTCTTTTCTTTGCTCCCCCTTCATTTATGACCACTCCCTTTGCTTTGGGAGTGTCATTCTTTGCTTTGATCAGCATTTCAGCTACTTCAATTTCTGTTGGAGATAACTCTGTTACTACTGCTTGTGAAGTTTCAGCAGCACTAACAGTTTCTGCTTCTACCTCCCTTTCAGTACTGTTCTTCTCCCCATCATGCTCCCCCTCAACTTTTTCTTTTTCCTCATCAAGCTCCCCCTCTCTTGTGGCTTCTTCCATGTTGATCTCCCCCTTTTTGGGAGCATCTTTCTCAGATTTCCTTCTCCTTAGTTGGAATTGCTTTCTCTTCTTCCTCTGTACCAGACTGATCACCATCTTCTTCAGCTTAGCAATCTGTATTTGTTGTGACAGAATGACCAGCTTCATTTCTTCTATTTCTTTTCCTTGTTTGATGACATCTTGGTTGATGTTTCCCATGGTATCCATCAATTCCTAGTAGTTATATCTGTCCTCACCTTCTCTAGAAGTGTTACCCTCATTTGAAGGATCATTGGATCTTTTAGTAGTGGAAGTCTTCTGCCTAGCAGAAGCACTATCCACCCCCGTGGTTTCTTGGCACCAGGGACCTTCAAATGATTGCTCATTCAAAGTTGCCATGGGGGAGGTCTTATTGATGCTACCACTTTCCTCCTCTGTGCTAGCAGGAGTAGTGGCAGCCTCATCACCCATATGCTCTTCCTCCTCCTCAGAGAGCACCTCCTTGGGGTTGGGAGACACCCCTTTGGTTTCCCTATGGATATTCCCTAAAGGAGAATTCTCTTTTAGAGGGATTAAAGGCTTGGGGGATGATGGTACAAGAAGGGAAGGAGCCTTCTTTACCTGTTTCCTCTTGTAAGTTTGGGTGATAGGAGAGGTTGGTTTTTCAGGAAGGGACTGGGGAATAGATTTTGAGTGGGAAGGTTGGGATTGGCTAGCAGTAGGAAGGTCTAATGGGGGCCTTGACCCTGCTGCCATACCTTCAGTGGTTTGGGACACCACCATCATTGTAGAGAACAATGGGGTGTCAACTCCTTCAGAGTCCCTAGCAGATCTTCTCATATTTGAGAAAACCTTGCCTTTGGGGGGTTTAGGTACATATACCCCAACAGGTTGAGGTATATCCGTCAATTCATGAGTAATAACTTCTTGAACAAACCTGGGGTACATAAAGAAACTCTTTTTGTTTCCCATGTTTGATACAAGATCACTGAAAATCATTTGTGAAAAATTGTACCTTCTGGCAGTGGCCAAACAGACCAAAGCATAAGCAATGGGACTGCTGAACTCACTCCATCCAGTAGTCTTTTTAGAGATGCAATGCATCAAGGTATGAACAAAAAACCGCCATTGGGGTGAGAATTTAGCTTTTGAGAACTTAAACACACCCAACGGGCCTCCATACCCCATTCTTGCAAGGGAAGAGAACAGTTCATCATTTGGAATAGAAGTTATACCAGAGGCATCGTCTAGACGTAGACTGATGCGAATAACTTCTTCAGTGACTTTTAAGGGTTGATCACACACCCTTGTCTTGATCATCTGCACACCATTCTCAGCAACAATGATGGCATTGGCCCAGAACTGCCTTTGATGCTCGATATAGATTGTAGGAGCAACAGTAAGAGCATGAGCTATATGGCTTGACTTGAGGAAATCCACAATCTGGTGGAACCCAGCGGCCTGTTTGGGCTTCTGTAGCATCGCGATTTCATTGTGTTCATCTATGAATGCCATTGATGCCATTAATCCTTGCAAAGAGTTTGCCTGAAAACTTTGAACTTGAGAGAGAAAGGGTTTAGAGCGCAAGTGAACAGTATACAAAGAGTCGTTATGAACGTTTAGGCGGGCAAAGAGTATTTATAGTATTCGGGACATAAGCAGTATTAACCTAGAGCAGTATTAACTAACTAGCAGTATTAACTGCGAGCAGTATTAACTAACTAGCAGTATTAACTAACTAGCAGTATTAACTGCGAGCAGTATTAACTGCGAGCAGTATTAACTGCGAGCAGTATTAACTGACTAGCAGTATTAACCACTAGCAGTATTAACTAACTAGCAGTATTAACTGCGAGCAGTATTAACTAACTAGCAGTATTAACTGCGAGCAGTATTAACCACTAGCAGTATTAACTGTGAGCAGTATTAACCACTAGCAGTACTAACAGCTTCAGGGATGGCAGTAGTATCAGTGGATGCTGAAAGAAGTGCAGCATTGTGGACATAACCAGTGGGCTTCTTCTTGATCTCTACCTCAGTTTCAAAAACTCTTAGATCATTGTATAGATCATCAAGTTCTTTCTCTTCCAGATTGTCACTCTGTCTATATGAGACAGTGTACATAGTCCATTCATCCCCAAGAGATCTGAGGAACTTTCTGTTGATGTCATCTTGATCCATCTTCACTCCTACAGTAGCTAGTTCACCAATGAGCTTGTTGAACCTATCAAAAGTTTGAGTCATAGACTCATTCTTTGAGGAAGTAAAGTTCTCATACTGCTGCTTTAGAACATCTCTTTGATTTCTTTTGATGCTCTTAGTTCCAGCAAATCTTTTCTCTAGAGCATTCCAGAGAATCTGAGCATCAGTGCAGTTGCAAAATTGATGCTGATATTCATTGGGGATGGCCAAGAGCAGAGTGCTCAAGGCCTTCATCTCTGTCTGTCTGATCTTCCTTTCACCATCTGTCTTTGGTGGAGGTCTTTTCCCATCTGGTCCTATCCTTCCAGCTTCAGAAGGACCATTCTCAATGATATCCCACATTGAGTAGTCAGTGAGAAGAATATATTGTCTGATTCTGATCTTCCACATGTCAAACTCACTGGGTTTGAGCATTGGAACCTTGGAGACCAAAGTACTGCTTGATTCTGTAAGATTTTCCATGATAAAAAGATGTTTCTGAGAGAGTTTGGCTCTGATACCACTTGTCAGGATCGAATTCTTAACAAGAATTAATTCTCAGAAACAATATCAAAGAAGTTTGCGGAATAACACTTTGATATTCAATGGAACAGTAAATCAACACACAGTAAAGTATCAAACTATAAACTTGTATTGAATGCTTTGAAGCTACAAGATTACACACTCAACCTCAATATTGATGAACAGACTTACCAATACGAATTCTACTTCTCTAGAATTAGGATCTATGCCTTGAGGTTGATTTCTCTCTAAAACTTGGAATTGATCTCCTCTAAAACTATTCTGTATCATCTATACATATACTAAACAAAAAGATAATTACAAAAAAATAAACATATCTTCAGTATATCTTTCATGTATATCTCTAAGCTTCCATGTATATCTTCAGTCCATCCAGCTGTTATTCTTTCCATTCGGATCTCTTAAGCAGCACTAACTATGCTCAGCAGCATTAACTTCTTCTAGCAGTATTAACTACTAAGCAGCACTAACTACTAGCAGTACTAACTAGCTAAGCAGTACTAACTTTGTTCAAGCAGCACTAACTTTGACTAGCAGTAGTAATACTCAGCAGTATTAACCTTGAAGTTTTCTAGCAGTATTAACTCTGAACCAGCAGCATTAACCATACTTAGGCTTTTCTTCAGTTCCCAACAGTTTTTGGGTGCAAGACTAGTTTCATGGCAGTGCAAGAAACAAACCACAGTGTCCACATCTACAACAGAGGCAGAGTACATAGCAGCTGCAAGTTGCTGTTCTCAAGTCTTATGGATTCAGAATCAAATGCTGGACTATGGGGTAACCTTTCTACACACTCCAATTTTTATTGATAATAGTAGTGCTATTAGCATTGTGAATAATCCTGTCAAGCACTCAAAGACAAAGCACATTGAGATCAGGTATCACTTCATAAGAGACTGTAATGAAAAGAAACTTATTCAAGTTGTAAAAGTTCATACTGATAACCAGTTTGCTGATCTATTCACCAAAGCCTTTGATGTGGGTAGATTCACTTTCTTGGTAACAAGTGTGGGAATGATCAACTCTGAATAAGTCCCTTCTCAAAAAGTGGTTAAATACCTGTATATTGTTTTTGTTTGGTGTTCTAATCTTCTTTTTCAGGATATATATATAGCAGTACTCAGTGTATCACAAGCTTAAAAGAGTAAGTATGCTTAATACTGCCAGTACAGTTTATTACTGCCAGTGCACAGTTAATACTGCTAGTGGTTAATACTGCTCTCAGTTAATACTGCTAGTTAGTTAATACTGCTCGTGGTTAATACTGCTCTCAGTTAATACTGCTCTCAGTTAATACTGCTCTCAGTTAATACTGCTAGTTAGTTAATACTGCTAGTAGTTAATACTGTTCGCCGTTAATACTGCTTGTTAGTTAATACTGCTAGTAGTTAATACTGCTCACCGTTCATACTGCTAGTTAGTTAATACTGCTAGTAGTTAATACTGCTCGCCGTTAATACTGCTAGTAGTTAATATTGCTCGCCGTTAATACTGCTCTAGGTTAATACTGCTTATGTCCCGAATACTATAAATACCCTTTGCCCGCCTAAAAAGTTCATAACGACTCTTTGCATACTGTTCACTCGCGCTCTAAACCCTTTCTCTCTCAAGTATCAAGTTTTCAGGCAAGAACTTTCAAAGACCAATGGCATCAATGGCATTCATCGACGAGCATAATGAAATCGCGATGCTACAGAAGCCCAAACAGCCGCTGGTTTCCACCAGATTGTGGATTTCCTGAAGACAACCTATATTGCCCATGCTCTCACTGTATCGCCATCAATCTATATCGAGCATCAAAGGCAATTCTGGGCAAATGCCACCATTGTTACTGAGAATGGTGTGCAAATGATCAAGACAAAGGTGTGTGGCAAACCTTTGACAGTTACTGAAGAGGTAATTCGCATCAGTCTACGTCTAGACGATGCCTCTGGTATAACTTCTATCTCTAATGATGAACTGTTTTCTACTCTTACAAGAATGGGGTATGGAGGCCCATTAGGTGTGTTCAAGTTCTCAAAAGCCAAATTTTCACCCCAATGGCGTTTCTTTGTCCATACCCTTATGCACTGTATCTCTAAAAAGACTATTGGATGGAGTGAGTTCAGTAGCACCATTGCTTATGCTTTGGTGTGCTTGGCCACTGCCAGAAAGTACAATTTTTCTAAAATGATTTTCAGTGATCTTGTCTCAAACTTGGGAAGCAAAAGGAGCTTTTTTATGTACCCCAGGTTTGTCCAAGAAGTTATCACCCACGAATTGACGGATATGCCTCATTTTGATGGGGTATATATACCTAAACCCCCTAAAGGCAAGGTTTTCTCAAATATGAGAAGATCTGCTGGGGACTCGGAAGGAGTAGACACCCCATTGTTCTCTACAATGATGGCGGTGTCCCACACTGATGAAGGTATGGCAGCAGGGTCAAGGCCCCCATTAGACCATCCCACTGCTAGCCAATCCCAACCTTCCCACTCTAAATCAATTCCTCAGTCTCTTCTTGATAAACCAACCTCACCAATCACCCAAACATACAAAAGAAAACAGGTAAAGAAGGCTCCTTCCCTTCTTGTACCTTCACCTACTCAACCTTTAAGCCCTCTAAGGGAGAATTCTCCTTTAGAGAATATCAATAGGGAAACCAAAGGGGTGTCTCCCAACCCCAAGGAGGTGCTCTCTGAGGAGGAGGAAGAGCATATGGGTGAGCAGGCTGCCACTACTTCTGCTAGCACAGAGAAGGACAGTGGCAACATAAATAAGACCTCCCCCATGGCAACTTTGAATGAGCAATCATTCAAAGGTCCCAGGTGCCAAGAAACCACGGGGGTGGATAGTGCTTCTGCCAGGCAAAAGACTTCCACTACTAAAAGATCCCATGATCCTTCAATAGGGGGTAACACTCCTGGAGAAGGTGAGGACAGATATGACTATCTTGAATTGATGGACACAATTGCAAACATCAACAGGGATGTGATCAACCAAGGAAAAGATATCGAAGAGCTGAAACTAATAGTTCTATCCCAACAAGCTCAGATTTCCAAACTGAAGAATATGGTAAAGAGATTGCTATAGAAAAAGAAGAGGAGGCAGTTTGTGCTAAAGAGAAGGGAATCAGTATCTGATGCTCCCAAAAAGGGGGAGTCAGAGGCTGAAGATAACTTGGAAGAGGAAAAAGAGAAAGTTGTGGTTGAGGGGAAGCATAATGGGGAGAAACACAGTGTTGAGGGGGAGCTAGTAACAGAAACTGAAAGAAATTCAGAACAAGCAGCAGTAAGTGAGCAAGCAGCAGAAACCATTAATGCTGCTAGTTCAAGTGGAGCAGCAGAAATGGTTACCACTGCTAACATGAACAAAGCAGCAGAAATAGTGAAGGAAGTACTAACAGAGCTGGAAATTGCAGAAACTCTAATCAAAGCAAAACATGATACTCCCAAGGTCACTTCAAAGGCCAAAGGAGTTATCATAAAAGAAAGAGGTGATGTTGCAATGAAATCCAGGTCTGAGAAGGTGATAAGCAAAGAAAAGGGTAAAGCAAAATTAGTTGATTCAGAATCTGACCAACCAATGAAAAGGCAAAAGTTGATTGAGTTAGATGAAGCTTTGGCAAGAAAGATACAAGTTGAATTGGAACAAGCAGAAAATGTCCAAGTGGAAAAAGACAGAGAGATAGCAAAAGCAATGGCTGCAGAGCTGAATAAAGCCTATCAACAGAGTTTGGCAACTGAAATGGCTAAAAAGAAAGTCACATCTCTAAGGAAGATTGGAGAATTCAAAATGGGTGCAAAGAAGAAGAAACAACCCTCAAAGACATTCCTTGGTACCCAAGAGAGAAACAAGATGATCACTTTCCTCAAGGGTGCTGTAGGAGTTAAAAAGGAAATGTTTTCAAAGATGTCTTTTGAGAAAATCAAAGGACTATATGATGCAGAGATGAAAAAGCTTCAAGAGAATGACACTGCCAGGGTGGAAATGGAGAAAAGGATGAAGGAAAGCAATGACTTTGTAATACAAAAGCCTTTTCCAGATGAGCAAGAAACTCCAAAGAAAGAGGCTACTCTTGGTGAAAGTCTAAGAACTTTAAAAAGAACCAAGATGATGGCAAGGAGAAAGCCTACAAAGAAGCCTAGATTAGTGGAAGAAGAGGCTGAAAAGGCTGCTGAAGAAGAAGAGGCACCTGAGTCATCTACGATGCAAGAACCTGCAAGTACTGAGGATGTCAAAATGTACATGGTAGTGATGGATAAAGTGCCTGAACCAATTTCAGCAGAACCTGTAGGGGTTAAACCTCCTGAAGTCATTCACTGGGATGTCATGGAGGTCGATGGCAAGGAGTACATCAGACTGAAGAGAAAAGATGAGAAATATGAAGTGTACAACACTTGGAATAAGATTGTCAGAACCTGTTCAAGGTCTGATATTGAAGAAATGTTTGAAATAGGGATGAAGTTATATGCAGATGAACTGAAAGCCCCAGTGATTTCAATTGAAAAGCTGGTAATGGAGTATCTGTGTATGATGTTCAAGCCTGATGAAGTAGAGGAGGTAATAAGGAATGTTTTTCAAACAGTGAATAATTGGACTCTATATGAAACTAGTGGAGTATATGCAGTGACTTTGGATTTAAATCATACTTAGTACTTCCTAGTGGATAGGGTGTACAACCATAGAAGATTGAAGCTTCATGCCATGCTGAAGAAGAAGCTAAGGTGTATTCCAGATTCAGAAATGGCTAAATATTTGATCCAAAGAACAATTAATCAGAATTTGGGGTTGGATGCAAATACTGGAATTTAGGCCATGATGGAGTTTTGGGAGCATCTTGAAGAAGATTTGAAGAACTTGACTTCTCTTTCTAAAAGTCAAGTTAGGGGGAGATTGTTGGGAACTGAAGATGTGAACAAGTCTTTAATGCTGCTAGTTCAGAATTACTACTGCCAGAGGACTTCAATAGTTAATACTGCTGAGTATTACTACTGCTAGTAGAATTAATACTGCTAGTCAAAGTTAGTGCTGCTTGAACAAAGTTAGTACTGCTTAGCTAGTTAGTACTGCTAGAGGTTAGTGCTGCTTAGTAGTTAATACTGCCAGGACTAAGTTAATGCTGCTTCTGAGATAATGTGAAGATAATGCTGAAGAGATCGTGATTAAAGATAAACATGGAAAGCTGAAGATATTCATGGAAGATATACTGAAGATATTTTATTTATTGTAATTATCTTTTATTCAGTATATGTATAGAACTGATAGAATAGTTTAGAATAATTCAATTAATTCAAAAGTTTTGTTTCTAGAGAGAATCAACCTCAAGACATAGTTCCTAATTCTAGAGAAGTAGAATTCGTCTTGAAAGAGCTTGTTCTTCAAGATTGAGGTTGTGTGTGTAATCTTGTGATTTTAATCATTCAATACAAGGTTGCAAGTTATTCATCAAAATTATACTGTTTGTTTACTGTTCTATTGAATATCAAAGTGTTATTCCGCAACTTCTTTGATATTGTTTCTGAGTATTCATAATTCTTGTTGAGAATTCGATCCTGACAAGTGGTATCAGAGCCTGTTCTCTCAGAAACATCTATCTATTCATCATGGAAAACCTTGCAGAATCAAACAAGTTGTTAAAAGGATTTTCAGATACTTAAGAGGGCAACCTATATTAGGTCTTTGGTATCCTTATGAATCCAACTTTGACTTGATTGCCTATTCAGATAGTGACTTGGGAGGTTCTAACATGGACAGAAAGTATACTTCAGGTGGATGTCAACTTTGGGTGCAAGACTAGTATCTTGGCAGTGTAAGAAACAAACCACAGTGTCATTATCAACAACAGAAGCTGAGTATATTTTTGCTGCAAGTTGCTGCTCTCAGGTTCTATGGATTCAGAATCAGATGTTGGACTATGGGGTAACCTTTCTTCACACTCCACTCTTCATTGACAATAGCAGTGCTATAAGCATTGTTAACAATCCTGTCAAGCACTCCAAAACCAAGCACATTGAGATCAGGTATCACTTTATCAGAGATTGTAATGAAAAGAAGCTAATTCAAGTTGCTAAGGTTCATACTGACAACCAGTTTGCTGATATATTCACTAAAGCTTTTGATGTGGGTCGATTCACTTTCTTGGTCACAAGTGTGGGCATGATCAACTCTGAATAAGCTCATTTGTTTTAAAAAGTGTTTTCATACCTGTTATTGGTTTATTATTTGGTGTTACTAACATCTTTTTCAGGAAGTTATTGCCTTGCTCAGAGTACCTCAAGCTTCAAAAAGTGTAAGTATGGTTAATGCTGCCAGTACAGTTTTAATACTGCCAGTGCAGTTTTAATACTGCCAGTGCAGTTTTAATACTGCCAGTGCACAGTTAATACTGCTAGTTAGTTAATACTGCTAGTGGTTAATATTGCTCTTAGTTAATACTGCTAGTGGTTAATAGTGCTCTTAGTTAATACTGCTAGTTAGTTAATACTGCTAGTGGTTAATACTGCTCTCAGTTAATACTGCTAGTTAGTTAATACTGCTAGTGGTTAATACTGCTCTCAGTTAATACTGCTAGT
The DNA here is from genome assembly GCA_023525745.1 of Arctium lappa. Classification (NCBI taxonomy): domain Eukaryota; kingdom Viridiplantae; phylum Streptophyta; class Magnoliopsida; order Asterales; family Asteraceae; genus Arctium; species Arctium lappa. The sequence continues at coordinate 20,653,244 of CM042050.1, forward strand.
TAGTTAATACTGCTAGTGGTTAATACTGCTTATGTCCCGAACCGTATAAATACCCTGTTTGCTCGCCCAAACGTTCATAACGACTCTTTGATTTCTATTCATCTGCTCTCTAACCCTTTTCTCTCAAGAACAAGTGTTTCAGTCCAGAATACTCAAGCTTCAATGGCATCCATGGCTTTCATTGATGAGCACAACGAGATTGCGATGCTACAGAAGCCGAAACAAGCTGCTGGATTCCACCAGATTGTGGATTTTCTCAAGTCCAGCCACATTGCCCATGCTCTCACTGTGTCGCCAACAATATACATAGAACATCAAAGACAGTTCTGGGCAAATGCCACCATAGTGACAGAGAATGGTGTGCAGATAATCAAAACAAGGGTGTGTGACAAACCCTTGTCAGTTTCTGAAGAGGTGATACGCATCGGTCTACGTCTAGACGATGCTACAGGTATTACTTCTATTCCAAATGAGGACTTGTTCTCAAACCTTTCAAGAATGGGGTATGGAGGCCAATTGGGTGGTTTCAAATTTTCAAAAGCCAAATTTTATACCCAATGGCGGTTTCTTGTCCATACCCTGATGCACTGCATTTCCAAAAAGACTACTGGATGGAGTGAGTTTAGCAGTACCATTGCTTATGCTTTGGTCTGCTTGGCCACTGCCAGAAAGTACAATTTCTCTAGAATGATTTTCAGTGATCTTGTATCAAACTTGGGAAGCAAAAAGAGTTTTTATATGTACCCCAGGTTTGTACAGGAAGTTATAACCCATGAATTGACGGATATGCCTCACTTTGATGAGGTATATGTACCAAAAATCCCCAAAGGTAAGGTCTTTTCAAACATGAAAAGATCTCCATTGGACTCGGAAGGAGTTGACACCCCATTGTTCTCTACAATGATGGTGGTGTCCCACAATGAAGAAGGTATGGCAGCAGGGTCAAGGCCCTCATTAGACCATCCCACTGCTAGCCAATCCCAACCTTCACCCTCCATATCAATCCCTCAGTCTCTTGTTCAAAAGCCAACTTCTACAATAACCCAAACTTACATAAGGAAAAAGGTAAAGAAGGCTCCTTCCCTTCTTGTACCTTCACCCTCTGAGCCTTTAAACCCCCTAATCGAGAATTATCCATTAGAGAATATCTACAGGGAAACCACAGGGGTGTCTCCCAACCCCAATGAGGTGCTCAACAAGGAGATGTTTGAGCATATGGGTGCTAAGGCTGCCATTACTCCTGCTAACACAAAGGAGGTCAGTGGTAACATAAATAAGACCTTCCCCATGGCAACTTTGGGTGAGCAATCATCCAAAGGTCCCAGGTGCCAAGAAACCATGGGGGTAGCACGTGCTTCTGCTAGGCAGAAGACCTCTACTACAAAAAGATCCAATGATTCTTCAAAATAGGGTAACACTTCTGGAGAAGGTGAGGACAAATATAACTATTTTGAATTGATGGAAACCATGGGAAACATCAACATGGATGTGATCAAACAGGGCAAAGATATAGAAGAACTGAAACTGATAGTTCTGTCTCAACAAGAACAGATTGTCTACTTAAAGCAAATGGTGAAGAAATTGATTCTACAAAAGAAGAAGAAACAGTTTGTGCTAAGAAGGAGGAAACCAGTGACTGATGCTCCCAAAAAGGGGGAGTCAGAAGCTGATGGAAACATGGAAGATGTCAAAGCTAAGGGGGAGCAAGAGAAAGTTGAGTTTAAGGGGGAGCAACAAGCAGGGGAAACTGAGTTGGTACAAGAAGCAGAAATAGTACAAGAAGCAGAGAAAGAGAAATAAGCAGTAATACTTAATACTCCTGAGTCAAGCCAAGAAGCAGAAACTGTTACTACTGCTGACCTGAAAGAAGCAGGAGAAACAGTGCAAGAAGTACTAACAGATCTTGAAATTGTTGAGACCTTAATCAAAGCCAAACATGATACTCCCAAGGTCACCTCAAAGGCCAAAGGAGTTGTCATTAAAGAACAAGGTAAAGTGATCAAGAAAGCAAATGTAGAGAAGAAGGTGAGCAAAGACAAAGGCAAAGCTAAAATGGTGGAATCTGATCAACCAGTCAAAAAGCAAAGGTTGGTTGAATCAGATGAAGCTTTGGCCAGGAAGATGCAGGCTGATATTGAAAAAGAAGAAAGGGTTCAGGTTGAAAAGGACAGAAAGATGGCTAAGGCTCTAGCTGCTGAACTGAATGAAGCCTATCAACAAAGCCTGGCAACTGAACTTGCACAGAAGAAAGCAACATCTCTGAAGAAATCTGTGGTGATAAAAACAGCTGCAAAGAAGAGACAACCCTCAAAGAAATTCCTTGGTACTCAAGAGAGAAACAAGATGATTACATTTCTCAAGGGTGCTGTAGGAGTCAGAAAGGAGATGTTCTCAAAGATGTCTTTTGAGAAGATTAAAGAGCTATATGATTCAGAGATGCTAAAGCTTCAAGGGAATGAAACTGCAAGAGTGGAAATGGAGAAGAGAATGAAAGAAAGCAATGACTTCATGATAGAAAAACCTTTTCCAGATGAGCAAGAAACACCACCAAAGAAAGAAGCAACTCTTGGTGAAAGTCTAAGGACTTTAAAAAGAACCAAGATGATGGCAAGGAAAAAGTCAATCAAGAAGCCTAGAAGAGCTACAGAAGAAGCTGAGAAGGTTGCTGAAGAAGAAGGGGCACCTAAGTCATCTGAACAGAAAGAGTCATCAAGAATTGATGATGTAAATCTATACATGGTAGTGATGGACAAAGTGCCTGAACCAATTTCAGCTGAACCTGTTGGTGTGAAGCCTCCTGAAGTCATCTTCTGGGATACACTGAAGGTTGATGGCAAAGAGTACATCAGGCTCAAGAGGAAGGATGAAAAGTATGAAGTACACAATACTTGGGCAAAGATTGTAAGAACATGCTCCAGGTCAGATCTAGAAGAAATGTTTGAGATAGGAATGAAGTTGTATGCAGATCAACTGAAAGCTCCAGAGATTTCAATTACAAAATTAGTGATGGAGTATCTGTGTATGATGTTCAAGCCTGAAGAAGTGGAGCATGTCATCAGAAATGTGTTCAAAACTGTCAACAATTGGACTCTATACGAAACTAGTGGAGTATATGCACTGACTATGGACTTAAATCACATAGAGTACTTCCTAGTGGATAGAGTATACAATCACAGCAGACTGAAGCTTCATGCAATGTTGAAGAAGAAGCTAGGATGTGTTCCAAATTCAGAAATGGCTAAGTATCTGATCCAAAGAACTATAAATCAGAGTTTGGGGTTGGATGCAAATACAGGAGTATAAGACATGATGAAGTTTTGGGAGCATCTTGAAGATTATCTGAAGAACTTGACTTCTCTTCCTAAAAGTCAAGTTAGGGGAAGATTGTTGGGAAATTCATAATTTCACAAGTACAGTTAAAAATGCTAGAAGAACTTGATTACTACTTCTGAAGTTAATGCTGCTGAACAAGATTAATGCTGCTAAGTCAAAATTAATACTGCTAGAGGAGATTACTACTGCTAAGCAATTTTAGTACTGCTAGTAGTTAGTACTGTTGAATGTTAATATTGCTCAAAGTATTAATACTGCTGAAGACTTAGTGCTGCTTATGAGATAATCAAGATTCGTGCAGATCAAGTTTGAAGATTATGGAAAGCTGGAAGATAAAGATAGAAGATTATTTTGAAGATCTTTTATTATTTGTAATTATCTTTTATCTTCGGTATATATAGAATTAGTCAGAATAGTTTAGAGTTAACTTTAGAATTCTGAATTTTTGTTTTTATAGAGAGAATCAACCTCAAGGTTTGTAATCCTAATTCTAGAGAAGTAGAATTCGTATTGGTGAGCCTGTTCATCAATATTGAGGTTGTGTGTTGAATCTTGTAACTTTATAATCATTCAATAAAGTTTGCAAGTTCTTATTCTGATTTACTGTGTTCCATTAATTATTGAATATCAAAGTGTTATTCCGCAAACTCCTTTGATATTGTTTCTGAGTGTTTATTCTTGTTTAGAATTAAGATCCTGACAGATTTATTTACCAAAATATCCAAAGATCCCAAAAGGGGTGTCTCGACATGCTTATAAAACTAAACATTTCAAAATAACTAAAACTTATCAGCAGTTAACAATTTGAGGTAAAACACAAACATTTTAAAATAAACATTTTGGCATGTACACCGTTTTCACAAATCAACTTGAACTCACCTTGCTAGATTTAGGCTAAATCTAGATTTCACCCAACGAGCTCTTTTGAAGACCGCTTGAATCCTCAAGCCGAAAACTTCCAAAACCTAGATCCAAACATTTCAAACCATAAATACCCATACTCAACCATCTAGAAGCATTTCCCCCAAACAATTTGCCAAAAACCCCAAACGAGATCAAAACCCTAGTTTTCTCCCAAAACTTACCAAATCTGAGATTTGAGAAACCAAACACTAAGAAACCATCAATGGAGCATTTATAACCTTAATACAAGAAAACTTACCTTTGAAGACGATGAGACTTCCGAGAACACCCAATCCAACACTTCAACCCGAACTCCCAACCGTTGAACTTGATGAGGAAGATGAAGATGGAGCTTCTAATCTTTGTTGGGTGGAGGAGAACACTTGGAACATGATAGGTTTGGTGTCTTAGATGCATAGAAACCGATTTTAGGGTTTGGGTTCGGTTTCTAGACAGAAAAGGGTGAAATGGTTAAAAAATAATGGGGAAGGCTGCTCAAAATCGATTTTAAAAATGACCAGGGGTCGCCGGCGATTGTGCCCGGTGATTGTGCTCAGAGCACTCTCGCCAGGGCACTATCGCCCAATCTGTACCGCGGGCACCACACCGCTGGCGATTATGCCCGGCGATTGTGCCCAGGGCACTCTCGCCAGGGCACTATCGCCCAGAGTGTACCTCGCCCCGATTTCCTCCATTTTTCACCCGGAGTGCCCACGATGCAATTAGGCTAAAAGATAAGGATTCCTCAAAGGATTGGCTTACACAGATAGAACCTTACGGGTGTTACACATTCACATAAGGCCTGTGCATCGGGGGAGTCGGGTTGGGCCCAATACTCTCTTGGGTGATGGGTAAGATCCCCGAAATCCGACCGAATGTTTTTCGGGTGGTCAGGGCGCGGGTTAGTCTGGGGGATTCGGGTGGATCGGGTATTAGGAACTTACTGTCCAAACCAAAAACTCACAATCAACTTGACCAGTTTTTGTTATAAATCGAATTCAGGAATAGAATGATCCACATAAACCAAATCAATCTATCGATTACCACAAACTTACGATCAATTTGATCAGTTTTTGTTATTCGTTATCGATCGAATATTAAATGAAATAATGGTTTGTCTTAAAAAATTGAAACTACAAAACAAAAAAGTTTTACCGACGGATTTGTGGCGGATCACCGGCAGATTGACAATCACCGACGGATTTTCCGGTCGATGATTGAAATTCTGCTGGTAATCACAATCACCGGCCACCCTTTCTCCGGCGATGAGATCTGCTAGTAATCCACCGGTGATCGATGGTTTTTTCCGGTCGATTTTTTTGTCGATGAAACCTCTTTGTCTTGTAGTATGGTGGGCTTTAAAATGGTTAAGAAAACTAGGACTACATATTTTTAATCATGTAAGACACGATTATGCAATGCATAAAAAATAAAATGGGTCGTGTTAGAAAGTAATGCTAAATGAAGACTTAAGTCCATGCACCAAATTTATGTTGGATTTGGGTAGAAGATACATTCACTCATGATATGTTTCATCTTCTTCTCAAAGTATCAAAAATAACCTGAATACACGTAAATAAACCAAATAAGGGAGCATAATCAAATAATGTTGCCAGTTACATATCTCCTAACTTAATTGAATATGATATGTGTATCTTTTACAACCATTATCACGATATATAATATATAAGGGGTTTCATTTGAGAAGCTATAAAATAGTGATAATATTGAGAATCGGTGTATCATATGTAATTTCACATGATTATTTTTCCATCTACGTCTTAGATTTAGTGTATTGATTGGCATATATTAATTTGTTTTACAATGTGTTTGTTTCACATATATTTTTTTATATGTTTGTGAAACAAAAAACACAGCTAAAAAAATTTCACATTGTGAACCGAATACATATAACACTGTAACACCCTCAAATCTGGAAATAGCAACTTATTAAAATTTTATAGATACATCAATAAATGAATCATCTACAACCCAAAATTTAGATTCAACTGCAATACATATAAACAATCTATACAAACGGACCATAAAGGGTGGGTGCTACTCATACTTATGCATAGTCACTATCTCCAACGTGCGGAAGACTTCACCCAATACTTACTTTCGCGTCTAGTTAAGGCCCTACTCTTCATAGGACTGCTAGAACCCATCTCTCAACTGGAACCTGATGCACATGCCGGCAAATAAAAAGGGTTAGGCTTAACGCCTAGTGAGCTTAAAAGTTTTCAACATATAAATTAATCATTTAGAAAGGAAGAATGCGAATAAAACCATAATCTTTCAAAATGATATGCTTCTCTTATGAAAACGACTCGTTTATCAACAACGATGCGCTTTGTACGAAATAGACACCGAGTTAACTGTTAACCAAACCAAACTGCTTTAAAAACGAGGATCTCACTATGAGACGTAATTATGTAAAGTAAACCGGAACTTGCTAAAGTAAAATAAAGGGCGGATTCCCGATTTTATAAAACACAGTTAACACATTACAACTTGAAATACCCAACATGGGTGAAACGTGACACACAACTCATAAATCATCGATGAAGATCTATATAATTAAATATTGCCATGAACACGGCTTTAAACCCAAAACTCACACGACCGTAAAATGGACGAGAATGAATACCGACACGTGGAAATGACGCGGTCCATGCGAACCTTAATATACGTGGGAAGAACCCAATATTATAGTCACCATTTGCCGTCAACCACTTAAAAACTCCTTTTGGTAAAAATACCACATTACCAAATAAAATACCACGAATCAACGATGAGGAGATCCGTAAACACCGAGAATAGAGAACACGTAAGTAGGCCGTTCACGCGACTTCCTTACATGTCCTCTAAACGTTTCCATCTTGGGTGGCGAGAACACGTGAATGGGGCCACCCTTGATGTTGTTGGATTTCACCACGGATCCCGGACTTAGTTCCCATGCCATAACAGACATCACAACCTCAATCCGTATTACTGCCTCTAGCCCTACTCCGTCGAGTTCCACCCCAAGGACTTACGGACGCGGGTGCCTATCCAACCTAGACGAGTTACACCTCAACGGCTCGTGTCGCTTATTGCCTACTCGCTAGCAAACCCGAGCGGTCACTAAAAGTAACCCAAAACCTCCGGCCTTACAAGACCAACAGAACTTATGTGCCTATGGATCCATTACAACACTGTCCAACGTTACATGACTCCAAATGGATGACCACACACACAAAACATGTAACTCACCAACGATACGAACTTAATCGTCATCTCAGTCAAAACCCCCGCTGGTTATGACTCCGGACAAACGTCCACATGACTCGTTTAAATCAAAAACCCCGCTGGTTATAACTCCGGACAAATGTCCACACGACTCGTTTAAATCAAAACCCCCGCTGGTTATAACTCCGGACAAATGTCCACACGACTCAAAAACCGAGCCAAAGGCCCAACGCCTTACGTAAATTTCCAACGAAAGCCTTTGTACATTAAAAACACGTTTAGTCGACTGACCAAGACACAACGGTCCCAAAAATGTAAAAATAACACAAACTCAACATTGATTGCGGCGAACCATTTCCCAAATAAACTCTTTACTCTTATTTCCCAAAATACCTCGTGACACAGTCATGCACATTTTCCAAATAGACGTAAGTACCAAATCATGTAAATGACATTTACATCAAATGGGCTCCATTTATATAATATACGTCAAAGAAACATATCAAAATGCTTTATTTGTCAACAAGCCCAAAATCACCAAAAATGCATGTTTCATGAGTTTATAAAGATGGATATAACCAAATACTCAAACTTATCAGTAGTTAACAATTTGGTGTAAAACATCAACATTTTAAAATAACATTTTGGCATGTACACCGTTTTCATAAATCATCTTGAACTCACCTTGCTAGATTTAGGCTAAATCTAGATTTCCCCCAACGAGCTCTTTTGAAGGTCATTTGAATCCTCAAGCCGAGAACCTCCAAAACCTAGATCCATACATTTCCAACCATAAATACCCATAACTAAACATTTAGAAACATTCCTCAAACATTACATACCAAAATCCCTAAACAAGATCAAAACCCTAGTTTCTCCAAAACTAACAAATCCGATATTTGAGATACCAACACTAAGAACCATCAATGAAGCATTTATAACATTAATTCAAGAAAGCTTACCATTAAAGATAACGAGACTTTCCGAGAACACCCAATCCAACTCTTCAACCCGAGCTCCCAACCGAACTTGACGAAGAAGATGCAGATGGTGGTTTTGTGGTTCAAGATCTCACAAGCTAGATGATGGAGAATCGTTTGGTTTAAGGAGAAAACCCTTCAAAATGGGTTAGGGTTCGACATTTGGGTTTGGGAGAGAAAAGGGAAGAAGGTTTTAGGGTTTGGGTTAAGAGAATGAGGTTTGGTGGCTGAAAAATCGGTTTTAATCTCACCAGGCAATTACGCGGGTTATGCCGCGACCTCCACTCGTGGCATAAGTCGCCCGTTTCTCTGAGACTCACATCCAGTGAGTTTCGTGACTTGTGCCGCGACCCCAAGCCACGTCACAACTCGCGATGGCCCAAAATTCCCGTTTCTCGCCTGATTCAATCCTCGATAATCCAATAGTAAAATTTATCGAAAATCACGGGTGTTACAAACACAAACATGGTTCATGAAATATATGTTAATTATATTAAATTTTAGCCTTAGATGAAGGTTCTCCGATAGTTCCTGAAGACTGGGCGTTAATTCTTGATCCTTATGAAGTTTCTGACCCGATAGAAGAATGTGCCAACATTGAACGAGCGCTGGTAGTCATGCAAGCCGAAATAGATGAGATTCTTCATCCGGATTATCAGCCAGACGATCAGACTTCTGTCACGGTTCCACTTTTGACTTATTCTGTTGATAACCCTGATCTTCCTGATTCAGATATTTCCGTCAGATTTCCTCCAGCGTCACCAGTTATGGAAACAAAAAGTACTCCACCAGTTCGTCCGTCCAAGTGGGAAAGATTCAGAATCAAAGTTCCTTTCCTTGAATATATCCAAAAGAAGATCTTTGCCCACTGGATTCGTTCATATGATGAAGTTGTACTTCATGGTCTACAGTCTGTGAAAAACAAGGAAAAGCAGCGTGAGCTTGTATTCGTGTATAAGAAGTTTCAAGGCAAGCACTCCAAGACAAAGCTCATGATTACATCTGTTGACCGGATTCAATCTGCCTTCTTCATGAAAGTAAAGTATTCAGACTTCATGGTAACGAGAGAAGATGGTCAGAAGTATTGTTTTTCTGAAGCTGATTTTCCGTGTCTTGAACCACAAGATCTGTTGTTCATTCTTCGAGACTTAAAGACCAGAACCATCAGACCCGGGGAAGTCATTGATGCACTCGAGACTGTAAAGAGGTATATGAAGTGTGCGATGAAACTTGCCTCGGTGGAAGATTTTCATATTGGGTTAGAAAGCGACCAGCCAAAGATAAACCTGCTCAAGCCTGATTTGAAGATTCCGTCTGATGCCCAGAGTGTACCTGCATTTACTGTGATAAAGATTCCAAAATTTGGCATGACCTACTTGAACAACAAAGGTATTATGCGGTTCATTCGTTTTAATCAGATTGCCAGATTCTGCGACGGTACATTGATGCTGCTGAAAGACAAGTTGAAGCTTGCAATTGATCAAGATGAAAAAGGGGTTTAGCCTTTGGATCCTAAATACAAGCCACTTGTTCTTGAAGCACTGGGTGTTATTGAAGAGCAACTGGAGTACAGAACACAGATACGATACTTCGAGATCAGTTTTGGTTTTCGGAAGATATATGTTCCAAACTGGTGCGATTTTCAACTTCTATTTAAAGGGAGAGATTGTTAGGGCAATTTATATGTTAAATAGAAGTTCAGGGTATATTTTGTAGTTCTTTGATAGTTTAATAGCTGGTTGGGCCTAAAAGCCCATAAGCCCATCTTTGTAAAGCCTGAGTATATAAAGGTTGTTTTAGTTTCATTTGTCAAGTTTAGAGTCTCATAATTCAGATTGCTAGTCAATAGGTTTACTCGCTCTAATCAGAAATCCTTTCTGTAAACCTGTAATCCTTTGATTGCTTATTAATCATATGACTAGTAGTTACGACTCAAATACTGTTCATCTTTGATATTGTTTGCTGTGATTGCACTGTACTAGGATCTACATTGTTTTACTCAAGAGAAAAGAGAGATTCAAATATTGTGAAAGGAGAATCAACGCCTCTGATATCTGTTGTGGTTGTATTCGGAGCCCTAACTTAAGTTACCTTTCAAGTCGTGGCTCGATAAAGCTCGAGCCTCCATGGATAAGCCGAATCCTACTCGTGATCCTGATGACGTCGATGTCAAAGCCGGTGCTAAGAAGACGTCGGACGAACCCGAATCCGCAGCTTCCTCCTTCTCCTCTTCCTCCGTCGCCGCCGACGATGACACTCCCTGATTATTCCTTTGATCAGCACCAATCGGTTAGATCTGATATAGTTTCTATCGCTTAAAATCATTGAACTGGTTTAGGTTTGAAATTTGATGAATCAATTTTCTGTCGTATGAAATGGAAGACTTTGTGGGGATGAAGAGGACAAAGAAGATGACTGGTTTAGGATAAATGTATATCGTTGAACTGGTTTAGGTTTAAATAAAAGGAATGTATTTAAAAGAAATTAAAAAAAAGGATTATTTAAATGACAGAAATGCCCCTCACGTGGGGCGCACGTGAAGGGTTTAACGGACCTTAGTTAAACGGAGTTAGGTGGAGGGACCTGATCCGAAACAAAATTGAAACCATGATGATCTAATCTGTAATTAATTCATTTGAGGGACCTAATCCAAAATTACAGAGAACCACAGGGACCAAATCCATAATGTATTTTTTTTTAAGAAATCTAGAATAAAAATTCTTGTACATGTGTAAAAGAATAAATAAAATTAAAACATGAAATTTAATTAATTTTTATGTAATGAGATTATCGTAATCAAATAAGTTATTCTTTCTCTACTATGTATAAAAGTTCTCACTATTTTAAGAATGGGGGAGGCTAAACTCTGAAGAATGTAATATGGGTCATGTTAAAAAAAAATTAATGCAATGATGAATAGCACATGATAGGGACCAATATTTTAAAACTCGGTTTTTTGTTGACTCGGTGGGGAGACTAGGTCACGGTTCATCTGGTTCAACCATCGAGTCAATCAAATACATTAAAAAAACACATATAAACATAAGTTTTTCATAAATACATTAAAAAAACTAAATACATCTAAAAAAACCAGTTCAACCAACCGGGTCAACCATCCGGTTCAACCGATTTTTTGATAAAACCGATCAGTTCACTCTGAAGCATAAATTACCATAAACCCGGTTGCAATTCACATGCCCTCTTTCTTGGGTTCCGGTTCAACCGGTCAAGTCGACCCAGTTTTTAAATCATTGGTAGGGACCGAGGACATGGTTTTCTCCGATACACGAGGAGACTTGGGGTCAATAAGTCAACTATACAAAAAATACTCCAATCGTAGCATTAAAAAGAAATCAAAAATATAAAATATGATGGGCCAATTAACATTAAAAAAATAAAAGTTAACTTCAACTATAATTTAAAAAACACTAAATATGTTTGGCAAAAATAAGCTAAGCTAGCTTATAAGCTAGCTTTTCAAAACGCTACTTTGAGTAGCGTTTCAATAAGCTAGCTTATGGTCATCCAAACATGTGCACTAGCTGATAAGCTAGCTTATTTTTGTCAAACATAGCCTAAAATTTGTGAATCTTATTAAAATACCATACTTTATTTATTATAAAATCATTTTTTAATACAATAATTTATAATTTATATATAGATAGTACAATAATAAATAATTAGTAATCAATTTATTTAATATAGATTTGTTAAAATAAAAAATACAATCTTTTCATTAACAATTTTTCTTGGGGAAGGATGTCCTATGTTATGACTAGACTAATACATTGTAAATTATGACTGTAAGATATAAGTTCTGATTAAATATCAGTGACCACAATTGTTGTGTACGCCTGAATTCAAACCTTGAGCAGATGAGATATTCTATCACATCTCCTAGGGGGCTCTAACCAGTACGCCACAATTCTTGTGGTTTTCATTAACAAATTCTACATTACAATAAAAAAAAATGGCCAAATTGCATAAAAAGGTAACATAATTTACTTTAATTTCTGTTTTGGAGAATCTACTTTTAAAATACATATTTAAGGGTCTATGGCAAAAATTTACAGCCAAAAAAGGGGTCTCACTTACCTGTTGTACCGGTTCCACTTGACATGTCATTAATCATATTATTATAAAATACAAATCAACATTAATATTGACATGTCATTTAAATTATTTTCATGTAATCAAAAGAAATTCCATATCACTAATTAATACCTACTCTCAAAATGTAATTCATTTCCCCTCTCTCGTTCTTATAGTTCCTTTTGGAGTCAGATACAAAGATGCAATCTCAAAAAATTAAAAATAATTAAAAATAATTAAATAACATAAATTAAAAAAAACAAAAATAAAGAATTAGTTTATTTATAATTTGATATATACATAAATATATATTAATTTATATAATTATTAAATCAAATTTATATTGAATATTAGAGTAAATTACAGATTTGGTCACTGTGGTTATATTAAAATTTTGGATTGGGTCCCTCAAACAAATTAATTACATATACCTTCATTATAGTTTTCATTTTGTTGCGAATTAGGTCCCTTCTTTAACACCATTAACCTTAACCCTGTTAACTCAAGGATACTATGGTCTTTTTCAGATATTTTTATAAAAATAATATATATATATATATATATATATATATATATATATATATATTAAGATAACGTGTATTTCTTATAATCATATATTACCGCTTCCGTTTCCTTCCCCATAATCTCACCGGCGGCAGCCGGCACCCCACTCTCTTCTCCGGCACCATCCATCCCGACATCACCGACCACTCATTACCTCCCCTCTTCCTTCCCATTGAGCACCATCTTCTCATTCCGATCACTGCCACCAACAGAGGAGAACTCCATCGACCGTTTTCCCTCCCGTTGACTAACTCCGTCGACCACTCTGTCAATCGCTCTTCCTCACCAACTCTATTCTACGGCAGCCATTCACCCTTACCCAAAGAACCATATTGGTATTTTCCCACTTAACGAGTTGTTACCCAACCTCAATCTAAACAAAGTTCTTGAGACATTGGAAGGAATAGAATCCTCTAAGTTATTAGCAGACAAATCAACAGTCTGTAAATTCGGTTGAAACAAAAGATTACTTGGAATCGACCCATTTAACCGATTATAACTCAGGTCTAAGTTCCTGAGATATCTCGTGGTTCCCAGTGGGATTGCACTAGTAAAATGATTCTGATTCGCAGCAAATCGCTTTAGAGTAGTAATCTGGGGAATTTCGCCAAACAGTTGGTTGGCAGTGTTAATGTATATGTGTAGAGGGCCCAGGCCCATGTTAGTATAAGGCCCAAGCCCATATAGTCCATGTATAAATTCTTTGTATCTTGTAGTCTAGGTTAGATTACTCATTATTTACTTTTCATATTGTACGTTTTCTCTCAATAAATATATCGAGGTTTCAAACCTTCAGCATATTCATCGTCTCCTTCAATCATATTCATCTTCTATCATGGTATAAGAGCTGTAGGTTTATTCTTTGATTTCACTGTTCATCGGTTTACTGTTCACCGTCGTCACTGTTCATCCGAACCATAGTCGACTCGTCGCCGCCGCCGCTGTTTCTTTGCTTGCCATCGCCTTTGAATCGATTTACTTTTGAATCGATTTATTTTTTTTGTTTGAATCGATCTGTTTCTTCAAGACATCGATCGATCTGTTTGTTTTGAGTCGACAAGCCGCCGCTGTTTTTGCTTTCTGAAACCCTTGCCGCAGAACCGGAAGTTTACCGGTCAATACCTTTTATCGTTCGAGACATTCTACCGGTCGAAACATTCTACCGGTCGGAACTTTTACCGGTCGAAACATTCTACCGGTCGAATCAATCTACCAGTCGCAACTTGACTTTTACCGATCGAAACATTTTACCGGTCGAAGCACTCTACCGGTCGCAACTTTTACCGGTTTATACCGGTCGCACTTCTTTACCGGTCTATACCGGTCGCACCTCCCGGTTCATACCGGACAACTCTCTACCGGTCCATACCGTTTCTCACTCCCATGGCTGCCAATCTCAGTCACTCAAATCCCATCTCGGTTATTTTCAATGTTAGCAACTACATTCTCTGGCATCATCATATGAAAATTCTGCTAAAATCCCATGGCCTTTACACCTATGTTATTGGTGCATCCAAAGTTCCAGTTCAGGAAGCAACTGAGAATGCTGTTGACTTTGCAAAACGCATGAATGAGTGGGACATCAATAATGCTCGTATTCTGGGCTTTATTAATGCCTCCACTACTCCTGAGATCAACCAACAGTTTCTTGGTTATCTTACCGCCAAAAGTCTCTGGGATTTCCTTGCCAAGCGGTACACGTCATCAGGCCTATCTCATCAGTATCAACTATGGACCACCTTTTAGAGCAAACGTCAACTTCCTGATCAATCCATAAACTCTTATATCTCTAAAATGCAGTCTCTCAGAGATCATATAAGTCTTGGAGCACCACAGATTTTTGATGAAACAGCTCAACAATTCACCGCCTACTTCAACCAGCTACATTTGATCACTATTCTGATGGGTCTGACTGATAAATTTGAGAATGTTCGTGCTTCTCTTCTACATAGGCAGCCATTACCTACTCTTAAAGAAGCAATATCAGAATTGATAAGTGAATAAACCCGTCTTCACATGCGCTCTCCGATGCCTGCTACTGATAGTGTTCTCTACACGTCTCATCCCAAGTCCAAAGGCAAATGGACCAACAACAATCATTCCAAATATGTGGGAAAGACGAACACATCTGAGTGTGCCTTTTGCCATTCTACTATTCATCTTCTCCTTGATTGTCCTATCCGTAAGTGTCGTAGGTGTGGCATCACTCATCCGCATTATTATGAGTCTGACTGCCCGAAGAACTCAAAGCACACTGGTTCTCAGAACCGGACTCACGCTGTTGTTGGGTACCGAGGTTTCTTCAGCCTCCTCACCTGACCTAATGGAACTGATGCGTCGCAATCAGGAACTCATGGAGCAGATCATGTCTGGTGCTATGGGTATGAATTATCCACACTCAGCTACAACAGGTAACGTATGGATTTTTGACTCCGGGTGTTGCAATCATATGACACCTTGCCCTGATGGTTTCGTTTCTAAGAAACCACCTCAGCAATTTACGTCAGTAAGAACTGCTGACAACACTGGCCTACCGGTATCCTTTAGCGGAAACGTTTCCACTCCTCATATACAATTACTAGATGTTCTAAATGTTCCGAAACTATCTCTGAGCTTAGTTTCGATTACGCAGCTTCTTGAATCTAATTTGATCATTTTATTTCATTCTTCTGGTTGTGTTGTACAGGATCCAAAGACCAAGCAGATTCTTGGACTCGGCCGTAAAGTTGGACGGATGATTGAACCTTCTGATAGTGCTTGGAATACACCTATAGACGTGTGCTAATTAAACCTCAAAGCAAGTATACAATGATATCTAATATCGTCTTTCAAGTAATAAAATGGTAAGAACCAAGTATCGTCCCACAGAGATTGGAGTAAAAGTAGATTAAAAAGTAAGAGAAAGAAATGACTTCAGATGGCGATTTTGAAGACTTGATCTGGTTTGGTTTGTCACTTGATTAGATTAACAAAATATTAAAGCAAGCACGGGTGTAAGACAATTAGGTGAGATTTAAACACAAATTCCAACAAACTTATGCTACAGACATGCTGCAGCATGAGTTGGCCATAACTAGATCCATCATCTATTTTGAGGGTATTCCTCTCGGACTTCAATATTCACACTACTGTTTAGATTCGACTAAACACATCTCTGTGCAACCTCCATCTATTTATAGTGTAGAATAAAGTCCTCAAAATATATGGACGATCAAATCTCTTTGTATCTAAAACCGCTCTCTTGAGCCGATTCCCATATCATTCAAGTTGACGTGTTCGAAGGGGATTATCTCTAAGTCCTCTACACTTTAACACTAATGACTAGCGATCAACTTGTCGAGAATAAATCAGTTTATAAATAAAAAGCAACTCTCTCAAGTCTACTTCTTATATCATTCAAACTGACGTGCTTTTGGTAGCTTATCTCTAAGTCAACCGCACTTTAACACTTTAGCAAGTGATCAGTTCGTCAAGAAGTGTCATTGAACTTTATAAAACTTGAAATGAAATGATGGAACATTGTTATTGCGAAACAATGTCCACCTTTCTTTGGTTTAAAATCTCACCCTTTTATCTCACACCCGAGCTAAATAAAATTAGCTACTCATATTTAAAGACATAAAGCGATAAATGACAGAAAGTAAATACATAAATTAAATGACGGAAAATAAATGACGGAATGTAAATTGCGTAATATAAATAAAGCGAAGTAAAGGAAAGTAAAATTACAAGAAATAAAATGACGAAAATGTAAGGTGCAATAATATAAAGAACTAATTAAAGAAAGCTAAGAATAATAAAGCATAAACTAAAGAACAAGAGAAGGTAACCAAAAGATTACTTGCAATTATAAAATGAGAGTACAAACTCCCAAGGTTAATGGTTCCAACCTTGGATTTCTTTTTGCTTATATGAGATAATGGATGATGAAACTAAACCCCAAGCTCCCTTTATATACAAAAAGGGAGTGGCAAAAAGAGTAATAAACCACTAACAAAGTACTTAAAGTACAAAAGTAGTTTTAACCAAGAGTTAATAACCAAAAGCTAAAATAACCAAAAGGTAAAGACCAAAGGCTAATTATCCAGCTTTTTCTGCATCTAGAAGCTTCCCATGACAGTCCAAAATCCAGCTCATGTCCTCCCACAATAAGTCCCTACGTCTTAATCCAAAAAGCTCCATCAAGTGCGTATGCTGCAGGAATGCTGCAGCATGAGTCTGCACTAATCCAAATCTGCCCAAAAATACCAAAATTAGCCATTCAAAGAAATAAAACGGGTCA
The DNA here is from genome assembly GCA_023525745.1 of Arctium lappa. Taxonomy (NCBI): domain Eukaryota; kingdom Viridiplantae; phylum Streptophyta; class Magnoliopsida; order Asterales; family Asteraceae; genus Arctium; species Arctium lappa. Next base: position 20,670,629 of record CM042050.1, read on the forward strand.
ATCACTAACTCTAGCTCCAAGAAACAAGAAAAGTGAAAATAATGAAATAAAATGACTCAAAGGTTGGGATTAGAATGTAAAATCTATCTTAAAAGTAAGAGAAAAAAACATAATGACACTAAATAATTAGTGTCATCACAACCCTAAACTTGAAATATTGCTTGTCTCCAAGCAATTAAGACACAAAAAGAGAGTAAAAGAAAAGAAAAAAATGACTCAAGTTGGTAAGATTTGCAAGATGGATGCATTAAGTGCACACATGTAGATGATCAATCCTAGATGATCAATCCAAGAATGCATGGCATAGCCCTTCATAAATCCGAAGTGTCCATGATTTATATCTACCACGAGTATGAACCATATGCTAGCAATATTTTCTTTTTGTTATGGTACCCACATCTCAAAATTAAGATCAAAATGACTTTTTAAAGAACTAGATAACTCTTTATGGCTTTTTCTTTCTCAATTTGCCTCTTATTTTCACCCTTTGCATTATTTCAAAAAAATTTCAGATTTGGCACTTTTTTTGCTCTTTTCTTTGGTGAATGCAATGCACTTAACCCCTATGGGACTTTTGTAGTGCCTAAGTCCAATCATGGCAGATTTGGAAGAGTTATGCTCTTTTTCTGTGTTTTTTTTTGCCATGGTGGACTTCCCCAACCCCAAATGTTAGATCACATATCTATTGGATTCAAGATCATCCAATCTAAAGATCCAATCTGAAGCTAAAGCCGGAAAGTCAACTCTCAATATAAAGTCTAATGTCGTTTGTAATAAAATAGTCAAAGTTAATTATTGTTTATTGTATTTTATGTTTAATCTAAATATCTTATAAATAGATATTTAGATATTATATACTAGTTATTATATTATAGTTTAGATATTAAGTTAGTTTTATTAGTTTAATATTGCAAGTTGTATTGCAAGTGGTTGAGTTTGTGTGTGATAGAAGTTAGAGAGATCAGATCAGATATTATCGACACACACAAAAACACACACCAAAAAGGTGTAAAAGAGAGAAAAACAGAGAACACAATCTAGAGCTTGAATCGATCAACCTTGTAACCATTGTTATTAATCAATACAGGTTGGTAATCGTTATTGTGTTGCTGTTATAAAACTTGATATAGTATTGTGGACCCACACCAAACTTTGAAATTTACAATGTCCTCATTGTAATAGTGTGAAAGTGTATGGATATTATGGAGTGGGTGCAAGTGGCTAATTTTGAGTATCGAAAGATGGCCTAAATCATTTCTTATGTGAGATGTGGACCAAATTGCGTCCCAAGTAAAACAATCCTAGTTCTAGAAAGAACTACATAGTGAGATATAGACCATGATTGTATGAATTTATTATGGACATGTATGCATGCTCAAACTGATCACCAATGCCCATTTGCAAGAAAATAAATCCTAAAAATCAGTAAAAACACATCCCAGACTCAAAAATAAAAAATGAACAAAGAACATGGAGCTAAAAAGTAATGAATAGAACCTGTCCTACTCCATTGGAGTAGGCTGTGGATCCTGTGGTGGTGGTGTAGCAGCATAAGTAGTCATCTGCTCTTTGAGAGCCTTCAATTCTTCTTCGGCCTCCCATTTTTCTTTTGCCAATTGGATGTTCTTTTTCTTCAGAACTTTCAGCTTCCTCCCCACTTTTCTGATCTTGAACTCATACCTCTCCACCAACACAACCTTGATTTTCTTCACATTTGTTTTGACTTTCTTTTGCCCTTTGTCCACCAATTCAGTCTTCATTATCTCTACTTTGTCCCTGAGCTCTCCTTTTTGACCAAGCAACCTATTCATGTACCTGATATTTTATGCAAACAAATCTTGCATCATGGTCATCACACCTTGGTTAGTGGTGGTCCCTCCTAAGGCTTTTATGTGCAACATCAATTTATCCACCAATTTCTTTTCTTGATGAAAATCTAGTGTAGATGATATGATGACAGGAAATTTTCCTTCTTGTTTTAGAAAAACATATTTCAAATGAGAGGGGAGTTGTTTTAACTCCATGTCATGTAATGAAACAATGGATGATGTGAAAGGTTTTTGTTCAGTATTTTCCAACAGCTCAAATGTTGTAGCATGAAGTAGGACAATCTCCTTTGTTCTTAAGGCAAAATCCTCAACCTCATCTTTTTCTCCTAAGGCTAATTCCTCATCATCCTCATCCTCCAACTTACAGGCTTTTTTAACTCCCTCCTCATGACACAATGATTTAATCACACTTAAGTTTGAACAATCCTCAACATCATCAGGGTATTTTAAGGAATTGAAAACATTAAATGTGACTTTTTGGTCTTGGAGTCTCATGGTCAACTCTCCTTTTTGAACATCTATCAAAGTTCTTCTGGTGGCTAAGAATGGTCTTCCTAAAATGATAGGAATATCATTATCAGCCTCAAAGTCTAAAATGATGAAATCTGCCGGAAAGATGAACTTATCAACCTTAACTAAGACATCCTCAATTTTTCCTTTTGGGTAGGCAATGGTCTTGTCAGCCAATTGGAGTGTAACAGTGGTGGGTCTAGCCTGTCCTATTCCTAAGTTGTTGAAGACGGATAAAGGCATGAGATTGATGCTAGCTCCCAAATCACACAAGGCCTTCCCAATATCCTTCCCACCTATTGAACAAGGAATGGTAAAACTCCCTAGATCTTTCAGCTTAGGGGGTATTCTATTGGTCAAGAGAGCACTACATCCTTCAGTAAGAGAAACAGTTTCATATTCATTCAACTTCTTCTTCTTGCTTAGGATGTCTTTAAGGAATTTGGCATAACTAGGCATTTGCTCGATTACTTCAACAAGAGGTATGTTGATGTGCAATTCTTTGAACACATCCAAGAATTTTTAAATTGCAGTTCTTCTTTTTGATTCCTTAACCTTTGAGGGTAAGGAACATAAGGAGGAACTGGTTTTATGAAAGCTTTACTTGAATGTGTGGAGCAAGATGTGTCTTTTGTGCCCTTGGTCTCACTCTCTTTGGGGATGGTTGGAACACTACTCTCTACTGTCTTTTTCTTCAAAGTTTCTTTTGGGAATAACACAGGGTAGTCAGACCTTTGAGGTACAGGACTGGCTTTATCTGACTCTTGGTTTCCTAGTGGCTTGGGTGGTATTTCATCAACAGGAAGCAATGTTGTAGCATCAGATTCTGACAAAATTGTTTTTTCAAATTCAGCTTTGGTTATAGGTCCAGATTCTTTTTGCACAACCTCTGTCAGTTTCTTACCACTTCTAAGGGTCACTGCTTTCACATGTTCCTTTCCTAAGGCTCTTGGGACTTCCGTGTTACTAGGCAAAGTGCCCATGGCCCTATTGGTCTGGTTGAGTGCGAGTTGACTGATTTGGGTTCCAAGTTCCTGAGAATCGCACTGTGTTGATTAAACATAGATTGAGTTTGTAGTTGTTGAGCTTGATTTTGGGATTGTTGTTGGGTTAAGAAAGCTTGTGTTTGGGTCAAAACTCTTTCATCATTGCTTCCAAAGAAGATGATGAATCAACTTGTGAAGGCGGGTTGTTTTGAAAAGATGGTTGAGTAGTTTGAAAACCTTGGTGATGATTCTGAGAGCTACTTTCTTGCTGTTGTGGTTGAAAATTTGAAATTCCTTGTTGTTTTTGTGCGGGTGGACTTAAACATGGACTGTTCCAAGAAAAGTTCGGGTGTTGTTTCCAACTGGCATTGTAAGTGTTGTTGTAAGGACCAGATCTGTTATGAACATAGTTTATAGATTCAGAATTATGAGGACAATGTTCATAAGAGTGTTCCCCACCACAACAAACACATTGCACCGAGAGTACTGCTGGAATAGGTGTAGTGGCAGCTGATTGTGCTCCTTGGCCTGAAGTTATGTTTTTAAGCATAGTGGCCATAGAAGTGAGTTGAGCTGTTAAAACAGTATATGCGTCTACATCATGAATTCCAGTAGTCCTCTTTTGCGTTTGGGCACGTGGATCAGCCCAATGTCCATGGTTTGCTGAAATCTTTTCAAGAATTTCATACCCGTCATTATAGGTAATAGCTGTAAAGGCCCCTCCTGATGTCGCATCGAGCATTTGTTTAGCCATGGGGTTTAACCCATTGTAAAACGTCTCGAGTTGAATACGGTAGGGAATGCCATGGTGAGGGCATTTCCTTAACAACTCTTTAAACCTTTCCCAAGCATCGGGAATTGCTTCATCGTCCAATTGTCTAAACATACAAATTTCGTTTCTAGACTTAGCATTACGGGTAGGTGGAAAATATTTTCGCAAAAAAATTTCAGCCATGTTGCTCCATGATGGTACAGAACTAGGAGCCAAAGAATTAAACCATGATTTTGCCCGATCCCTTAGAGAAAATGGAAATAAAGTGAGCCTTGGAGCATCGTTAGACACCCCAGGGATCAAGAAAGCATCGGTGATCTCCATAAAAGATTTTAAATGAGAATGAGGATCCTCCGATGGCATTCCGGCAAATTGTCCATTTGTTTGCAACATTTGGAACATGATGGGTTTAAGTTCAAAATGGAGGGCGTTAATATGGGGTCTAATTATCCCTGAATTTAATTGCTCAAAATCGGGGATAACGTAGTCCATAATTTTTCCCTCCTTGGAGTTTGCAAGATTTATTATGTTTGGAACTTCATTTCTTGGTTCATTTGTGCCTTGATATTCTACATCATCATCAACACGGTTATGATTATGATTATTCCCTTGATTTGGTGGATTTTGGTGAAAATGGTGCTCAGGTGGGTTTCCAAAAATTGGAGGTCCATCATGAAATATTGGTGGTGGTCTCTGATTTTCTAAAAGTGGTGGTGGTCTAGGTCCTCTATTTTCAAATCCGGGTGGTGGTTCGTGTTGGGAACTGAAGATGTGATCAAGTCTTTAATGCTGCTAGTTCAGAATTAGTATTGCCAGAGGATTTCAAAGATAATACTTCTAAGTATTACTACTTCTAGTAGAATTAATACTGCTAGTCAAAGTTAGTGTTGCTTGAACAAAGTTAGTACTGCTTAGCTAGTTAGTACTGCTAGAGGTTAGTGCTGCTTAGTAGTTAATGCTGCCAAGACTTAGTTAATGCTTCTAAGGTGATCAAGGTGATTAATGCTGCTTCTGAGATAAACTGAAGATAATGTTGAAAGAGATCACGTTTGAAGATAAACATGGAAAGCTGAAGATAATTATGAAGATTATTCTGAAGATTATTCTGAAGATCTTTTTATGTTTAGTAATTATCTTTTGTTCAGTATATGTATAGAATTGATAGAGTAGTTTTAAAATTATTATTCGTTCTGTGTTTTTGAAAAAGAGAGAGAATCAACCTCAAGACATAGTTCCTAATTCTAGAGAAGTAGAATTCGTCTTCAAAGAGCTTGTTCTTCAAGATTGAGGTTGTGTGTGTAATCTTGTAACTTCAATCATTCAATACAAGTTTACAAGTTGTTCATCATATTTACTGTTTGGTTTACTGTTTCATTAAATATCAAAGTGCTATTCCGCAAACTTCTTTGATATTGTTTCTGAGTATTCATAATTCTTGTTAAGAATTCGATCCTGACAGTTCGTCCATGATTGGAGGTTCTAAAAGTAATGCAATTCTTTGGGCTCTCCTTCTAATTCGAAATGTCCTTTCAATGTTCGGGTCAAGTTCTAACAACTCCCCACGTGGTACTCTTGGCATACACCAAACAAAATGTGATTCAAACGGTGTTAGAAAAATCAAATCTTTTTAAAACTTTTAGCTTGCCAATCCCCGGCAACGGCGCCAAAAACTTGATAGTGCTTGGAATACACCTATAGACGTGTGCTAATTAAACCTCAAAGCAAGTATACAATGAGATCTAATATCGTCTTTCAAGTAATAAAATGGTAAGAACCAAGTATCGTCCCACATAGATTGGAGTAAAAGTAGATTAAAAAGTAAGAGAAAGAAATGACTTCAGATGGCGATTTTGAAAACTTGATCTGGTTTGGTTTGTCACTTGATTAGATTAACAAAATATTAAAGCAAGCACGGGTGTAAGACCATTAGGTGAGATTTAAACACAAATTCCAGCAGACTTATGCTACAGACATGCTGCAGCATGAGTTAGCCATAACTAGATCCATCATCTATTTTGAGGGTATTCCTCTCGGACTTCAATATTCACACTACTGTTTAGATTCGACTAAACACATCTCTGTGCAGCCTCCAGCTATTTATAGTGTAGAATAAAGTCCTCAAAATATATAGACGATCAAATCTCTTTGTATCTAAAACCGCTCTCTTGAGCCGATTCCCATATCATTCAAGTTGACGTGTTCGAAGGGGATTATCTCTAAGTCCTCTACACTTTAACACTAATGACTAACGATCAACTTGTCGAGAATAAATCAGTTTATAAATAAAAAGCAACTCTCTCAAGTCTACTTCTTATATCATTCAAACTGACGTGCTTTTGGTAGCTTATCTCTAAGTCAACCGCACTTTAACACTTTAGCAAGTGATCAGTTCGTCAAGAAGTGTCATTGAACTTTATAAAACTTGAAATGAAATGATGGAACATTGTTATTGCGAAACAATGTCCACCTTTCTTTGGTTTAAAATCTCACCCTTTTATCTCACACCCGAGCTAAATAAAATTAGCTACTCATATTTAAAGACATAAAGCAATAAATGACAGAAAGTAAATACATAAATTAAATGACGGAATGTAAATTGCGTAATATAAATAAAGCGAAGTAAAGAAAAGTAAAATTACAAGAAATAAAATAACGAAAATGTAAAGTGCAATAATATAAAGAACTAATAGAAAGCTAAGAATAATAAAGCATAAACTAAAGAACAAGAGAAGGTAACCAAAAGATTACTTGCAATTATAAAATGAGAGTACAAACTCCCAAGGTTAATGGTTCCAACCTTGGATTTTTTTTTGCTTATATGAGATAATGGATGATGAAACTAAACCCCAAGCTCCCTTTATATACAAAAAGGGAGTGGCAAAAAGAGTAATAAACCACTAACAAAGTACTTAAAGTACAAAAATAGTTTTAACCAAGAGTTAATAACCAAAAGCTAAAATAACCAAAAGGTAAAGACCAAAGGCTAATTATCCAGCTTTTTCTGCATCTAGAAGCTTCCCATGACAGTCCAAAATCCAGCTCATGTCCTCCCACAATAAGTCCCTACGTCTTAATCCAAAAAGCTCCATCAGGTGCGTATGCTGCAGGAATGCTGCAGCATGAGTCTGCACTAATCCAAATCTGCCCAAAAATACCAAAATTAGCCATTCAAAAAATAAAACAGGTCAATCACTAACTCTAGCTCTAAGAAACAAGAAAAGTGAAAATAATGAAATAAAATGACTCAAAGGTTGGGATTAGAATGTAAAATCTATCTTAAAAGTAAGAGAAAAAAAAAACATAATGACACTAAATAATTAGTGCCATCACCTTCGCCTTCCATTACCCTCTTCAAGTCTTGTTGCCTCAATTTCCAGCACTTCTTCTTTTAAGTTGTGGCATGCCCGGCTAGGTCACTTATCTCTAGCCAGAATAAAATCATTAGCTCATTTAGGAGTGTTAGGAAATTGTGTATCAACTGATAATATTTCTTGTTTATCATGCAAACTTGGCAAACATCATGCTTTACCTTTTGAAATGAATGAGTTTAGTTCTACTTCTTATTTTGATCTTATTCATTCTGATGTATGGGGACCAGCACCTCATCCATCCATGGGGGGTGCTCGATATTTTGTTATTTTTATTGATGACCATACACGTTTCACATGGATATATCTCATGAAACATCGTTCGGAACTACCCAATATTTATATTATGTTTTCCCGGATGATTCACACCCAATTCTCAAAATCTATAAAGATTCTTAGAGCTGACAATGTTATGGAATACAAAGAGTCATCTCTTCTCTCCTTTCTTCAATCTAAGGGGACTCTCTCTCAGTACTCCTGTCCCGGCACATCTCCTCAAAATGGTCGTGTCGAACGCAAACACCGTCATATTCTTGATACGGTTCGCACTCTTCTCATATCTACTAAATGTCCAGAATGTTTTTGGGGTGAAGCTGCTTTCACTGCAGTTTATACTATCAATCGTCATCCTACTCCCATCCTTAATAATAAGTCTCCTTATGAGGCTCTTTATGAAGTCACCCCTGTCTATGAACTTCTAAAAGTTTGGGGTAGTGCTTGTTTTGTTCAACTACAACCTCATGAACATACCAAAATTGAACCTCGCTCCAGACTTTGCTGCTTTCTTGGATATGGTATTGAGCACAAGGGTTATCGTTGCTGGGATCCTATCTCCCAGCGTCTTCGTATATCTCGTCATGTTACCTTCTGGGAACATGTTTTTTTTTCTTTTATATCCAAGTTTCGTGAGTCTCCTAACTTCACCACTCCGTTCTTCATTGATGCTTCCGTCTCATTGGACTCACTCAAATCTGATTAAAGGAAATTTTGGTGATTTGTCTGCTAGAGTTGTAAGATTTGAAATTTTAGCTCTCGGATTAGGCGTCAACCTTAGTGCGACAACCCTTCGGGAATGGGATTTTGGGCGAGATGTCCACATTTTCGAGGTCACCGTCTAGTCCTAGGTGTTGACTTGTTTGCTTGAGGTTAATGAATCAGTTGAAATCTGAGCGTTTTGGAAGTTTGGTTATGATCTTTGATGCTGGGTTCGGGACCGTGTAGATTCGAAGGAAATCGATCGGTGGAAAGTTGGGATCATAAATTACCTGGAGGTGGTAATTGTCATTCTAAGGTTGGGAGACTACCGTAATTTTGTGGATAAAAGTTACTTTGGAGAGTTAAGTGGTCGCTCGGTTATTAGCGTAATGTGTCCATGAGGGGCGATGGACATGGGTATCAGTGCAAGATTCATGCCTGTGGTGCTGGCAGATGGGTTAAGGGCAGTTCTTTTACGGGTAAGGATTATTGGGAAGCTAGATTTCGAGGACGAAATCATTCTAAGGTTGGGAGGATTGTAACACCCGCAAATTTCTATCTGTATAAGCCAAACCTTTGAGGAATCCTTGAGTTCCGATCTCAGAATTTCATCCCCTACGCCTTATCTTCTAGACTTATTGCATCGTGGGCACTCCGGGTAAAAAATGGAGGAAATCGGGGCGAGGTACACTCTGGGCGATAGTGCCCTGGGCACAATCACCGGGCATAATCGCCAGAGGTGTGGTGCCCGCGGTACAGATTGGGCGATAGTGCCCTGGCGAGAGTGCCCTGGGCACAATCGCCGGCGACCCCTGGTCGTTTTAAATTGATTTTTGAGCAACCTTCCCCATTATTTTTCAACCATTTCACCCTTTTCTCTCTAGAAACCGAACCCAAACCCTAAAATCGGTTTCTATGCATCCAAGACACCAAACCTATCATGTTCCAAGTGTTCTCCTCCACCCAACAAAGATTAGAAGCTCCATCTTCATCTTCCTCATCAATTTCCACGGTTGGGAGTTCAGGTTGAAGTGTTGGATTGGGGGTTCTCGGAAGTCTCATCGTCTTCAAGGGTAAGTTTTCTTGTATTAAGGTTATAAATTCTCCATTGATGGTTTCTTAGTGTTTGGTTTCTCAAATCTCGGGTTTGGTAAGTTTTGGAGAAAACTAGGGTTTCGATCTCGTTTGGGGTTTTTGGCATATTGTTTGGGGGAAATGCTTCTAGATGGTTGAGTATGGGTATTTATGGTTTGAAATGTATGGATCTAGGTTTTTGGATGCTTGAGTTGAAGAGTTGGAATGGATGTCTTCGAAAAGCTTTGGGTGGGAGCTATGCTTGGAAGGCCAAAGGTGGTGGATTGAAAACTAGGTTTAACTTAGGGGTTGTTTAGCAGTTGCTGAATGGTTTAGTGCAGAATGATTAAGTGGTCTGAATGATTAAGATGTTTTTATAATATAGTGTAAAATGAAATATGGTTGTTTGCTAATTGTTCATAATGAAATCAGGGCTCTTAATGGTTAAGGGAGGGCCAGGATACAAAATCATTAAGAGGATTTTGGAACCATTAAGAGGTAGCACTTTTTTTTTGCCAAACAAGAATTACCTCTTAGCGATTCAGAGGTTGCCTCTTAATGTAACCATTAAGAGGTAAACAAACAACCCCTTAACCTAGCAAGGTGAGTTCAAGATGATTTATGAAAACGGTGTACATGCCAAAATGGTTATTTTAAAGTGTTTTATACGAAATGGTTAACTGCTGATAAGTTTGGAATATTTTGAAGTAAATTATGTTTTACTTGGTTTTTGTCAAAGGGTGAGTATTTTGATAAGTTTTCATATTTGGTGAACTTGGGTTGTGTTAACCTCATAAAATGCTCATATTTGGGTTTTGAATGTTCTAACGAGTAAATAGCATGGTTTTCACATACATGGTGATTTTGTACAAATGAAGTCTATTTCATGTTATACGTATTTCGGGTACATTTGCATTCATAAACCCTTTGGAAAATCTTGGGTCCCAATACGTGTTGAGTTTTGGGTTAACCACATCTTTGGGGTATGTGTCTTCATAAACGTTGTTTAAAGGCATTTCATTTTTGGAGGACGTTAATAGTTGGTCAAAAGGCATTTCATTTTTTGAGCACTTTAGCTCGGTACTGGCATAAATGAGTATTGAGGACACTTGTCCGGTTTTAATGGCTTGATTTAGAGTCCAAAAATATGGGTTACATCTCAATGCATTTTATTGCAAATTCATTATAAGAACAGGCTCGAGGGTTATAGTCATTCATGAGTAGTCGTGTATTTTTAGACTGTGTTGCATTGGATCCATAGGCACGCAAGTCAGTCTTATTTGATGGTCAATTGGGTGGTACGGGGTTGGACTCCGGGACTCATGTTTTATGACTGAAAATTGACAAGGAGGGACTAGGAGGGTTGAGTCTGGATAATGCTGCTTGGGCGGTGAGTACTGTGACCCCCGTCATTTCATTATTGGGGAATTTCCTCTGTTGTAGTCCCCGGGGCCTTTTGGGGTGGAGTTCTTTGTAACGGCCACCAAGGTCAACGTCCTCTCATGGTGAACTTGTCAAGAGGTCGTAGGGGCACTTGGGCCGCGGGTCGTGAAGTGTCATGCGATCAACGTTGTTGAGTGGCAAACTTTGTGTTCCTCCGCTCTCAACGGATACGGGTACCCCCCGTTGTCGGCCCGTTGCATTTTGGGTATTTAATTGTCCATACTTTAATAATTGGATTTCATTCTATTTTATGGTCATGTGAGTATTAATTCGAGTACAGGTTTTTAATGACGTACCATATCTTTTTGAATTGCTTTCCTCTATTCAAGGGTCGAGTATTATGTCCCGCCCGTGTTTGGGTGTTTTGGGATACGAAGTGTTATTCACATTTTCGCAAACTGAGTGTCAAACTATGATCCCGTTTGGATGAGTTATGCGTTGTACCGTGTTATAAGAATGAGTGTCTAGGGGCATCGACTTTAAAAGTGCATAATATGGGAAAATGTGTCATTTCCATTTTAAAGTATATTATTTCGAAAGATCTTGCTTTAGACTAAATTCCTTTCTCTTAAATATATATTCTTCTATGTTAAAACTCTTGAGCTCACTAGGCGTTAAGCCTAACCTTTTTTATTTTTTTTGTCGGCATGTGCATCAGGTTCCAGTTGAGAGTTGGGTTCTAGCAGTTCTATGAAGAGTAAAGCCTTAGCTAGACACAAAAGTAAGTAATTGGTGAAGTCTTCCGCGAGTTGGAGATAGTGACATGTTTTGGGTTTTAGTAGCACCCGTCCTCATTGTTTACTGTATGTATAGATTGACGGTGTGTATTGAGGTTAAATCTGAATTTATGATTGTAGATGATTAAATTATTGATGTATTTAGAAAATTTTAAATTGGTTGCTATTTCCATATTTTAGGGTGTTACATTGCAACTACAAAACAATGGCCTCTCTTTCAGATGGATGTTAAGAATGTCTTCTTGAACGGTGACTTATCTGAGGAAGTCTACATGACACCTCCTCCAGGCGTTCGACTTCCACAAGGTCATGTTTGTCGTCTTCGGAAGGCTCTTTATGGACTCAAGCAAGCTCCGCGAGCTTGGTTTGAGAAATTCAGTTCCACAGTCACCTCTCTGGGCTTCTCACCTAGCAACTATGATTCAGGATTGTTTACTCGGACCACTGAGACTGGCACAATCTTACTTCTCCTGTATGTGGATGATATGATTATTACTGGCAGTGACTCTACAGGCATAGCTAATCTCAAGACATCTCTCAGCTCCTGTTTTGAGATGAAGGATCTTGGCTCTTTACACAATTTCCTTGGCCTTGAGGTTCTCTCAGATCCATCGGGAATTTATCTTTGTCAAGCCAAATACACCTCAGATCTTTTGTCCAAAGATGGGATTACTGACAACAAAACTACATCCACTCCTCTTGAGCACAACCTTCATTTGGCTCCGAATGCTGGACCTCCTCTGCGTGATCCTACTTTATATCGCCAGTTAGTGGGGTCACTTGTCTACCTGACAGTGACTCGACCTGACATTGCCTATGTTGTTCATACTGTCAGTCAGTTCATGTCTGCACCCTGTTCTGATCACTATGCTGCTGTCCTGCGCATTCTTCGATATTTAAAAGGAACCATGTTTCATGGTCTTCATTTTCCATCCACATCCTCATTGACTTTGCGAGGTTTTTGTGATGCTGATTGGGACAGTGACATGACTGATCGTCGCTCCACTACAGGTTACTGTTTCTTTCTTGGCGACTCTCTTATATCTTGGCGGAGCAAGAAACAATCTCTCACAGCTCGATCCAGTACTGAAGCTGAGTATCGAGCACTAGCTGACACGGCTCAAGAACTTGTGTGGTTACGCTGGCTACTCTCTCACATGAGGGCTCCTCAACAGTCTCCAACTCCATTGTGGTGTGACAACAACAGTGCGATTCAAATTGCTCACAATGATGTCTTTCACGAGCGAACGAAGCATATTGAAATTGACTGTCACTTTGTTCGTCAACATGTGACTCGTAAGACTATCCAGCTTCTTCCTATTTCAACTCTTGATCAACCGACCGACATTTTCACTAAAGCTCATCTACCGGGACGGTTTCATGATCTAGTTTCCAAACTCCATCTGGATCATTCTTCTCCCGATTGAGTTTGAGGGGGGATGTTAATGTATATGTGTAAAGGGCACAGGCCCATGTTAGTATAAGGCCCAAGCCCATATAGTACATGTATAAATTCTTTGTATCTTGTAGTCTAGGTTAGATTACTCATTATTTACTTTTCATATTGCACGTTTTCTCTCAATCAATATATCGAGGTTTCAAACCTTCAGCATATTCATCGTCTCCTTCAATCATATTCATCTTCTAACAGGCAGAGAGAACTAACAATTGCAAATTGGACAGTTCACCAATTGTAGAAGGAATCACCTAGCTTAGTGGGAATAAACCCTATGAACTGGTTGTAGTTAATGTTCAAACTCTTAAGCTCATTCAAGCAATCAAATTGCAAATCAATTAATGCATCGTCAAACAAATTATGAGATGAGTCTAAAACCTCTAAAGAGCTAAAACCCTGAAAAGCAGGTAATGGGGTGGAGAATGAGAAGGTTTGAGACGGAGGCAGATCTAGAAACTCAAATAGAATTGGAAAACCACCTTCACCCTCCATTGATGAACTACGAGAAGAAAAACGATTTACAGAAACGAAAAAAAACTGAAAACGAGTTGGTAAATCGAAATGGTATGATGTCGGAGATGGTGGTGGATGTTCAACGGAAATGGAGATGTTCAATGCTGGTGGAGAGGAAGTAGAAGAGGGGAGAGGGAGAAGATCGGCGTTCGTTTTTTTTCTTGGAGACGATAGTAAGTGACCAGAACAGCGGCGATGAATGGTCGTAAAGAATGGAGATGGCCGACGGTTTTATTTGGGGGTGGATGTTGTAGGGTTTATTTATATATTCATATACACTGGTTTGATATATAAATGAATATATAAAATGTTTTAATTTAATATTTTAAAAATTAATAAAAATTGAAAAGACCTTCTTACCCTTGATATAACAGATCCTAGGTTAACATCGTTAGGAATGAGGGACCCAACTCGTAACAAACTTGAAACCACAATGATGATATACGTAATTAATTTTCTTGGGGGACCCGATCCAAATTTTCATGAAACCATAGTGACCAAATCTATAATTTACTCTAAATATTAATAAGAAAATGCATAGTGGTGGGTCCCCCATAGTTTTGTCGTGTCTGAAAGGCATATATTCCGGCAAATATTTTTTTGCATGTACCGGTCGGTTGGGAGTTCCACCCACGGTAAATCTTCTGATTTACCATGCGGTTTGGAGATGCTTTTAATGTCGTTCAAAATCAAAGGCTGACATTTTCTTCTTCCTTTTGATAGTTTATTCAAAATAATAATAAAATGTTTTAGAAAAAGACCGGGCTAAAGCAAATGTAAAGTGGTTGGTAAGGCTGTAAACGAACAGAACGTTCAGCGGATCGTTTGTGAACCGTTCGACGGGAAGTTCGTTATTTAATAAATGAACGAACATGAACACATTTTTTTGTTCGTTTAGTTAAATGAACGAGCATGAACAATGGTCTCGTTCGTTCATTTATGTTCGTTTACGTTCATTTATGTTCGTTTACGTTCATTTATGTTCGTTTATATATATAAATATACTTATATATATTATGGCATTAATGTGTAAAATTATTTTTTTTAAATTCCTTTTATACCTCCTAAGGTTACCCGTTTTTCATTTTGTTATGTTACTTTTTACGAACGAAATAATGATTAACGTGGTTGTTTTTTTATTCATTATGTTCGTTCGTTTAGCTCTTAACGAGCGAACATAAACGAACACGAACAAACATATTTTCTTAACGAACGAACATGAACACAAAAAATTTCGTTCGTTGACCGTTCGTGTTCGTTCGGTTTATTTACAGCTCTAGTGGTTGTGATAGAAAATAATAATGAGTGGTGCAATAACTGAGATGGAGACTTGGAGTTGATGAATCGACTATTGCAAGGACTAGACTTCCTTACAACTCGTTTTTATTGTAGGTTTTTTCGGTTGAGTAGCAAGATATATAAGAAGAAAAAAGGAAAAAAAAAACTAGAGATCCATGGTAATTAAGTTTCTTTAGGAACACCAAATCTAACTTGGATTGGGGTAGAAAATCAAATTACTGGTTGGGATTTATGTAGGAAATAATTAATTTGAAGGGTTTTGGAACCTAATCTGAGTTTCATCCCTTTCTCAAAGTACCGTGTATTTGAATATAATTAGAGAAAAAATAGATTTGTATTCAATTAAAGGGTGTCTGGTTGTGTTTTTCAAATAACCATTGTGATATTGAAAAACCGAAATAAGTAAATTAGTTGTGACAAAGTAGTTAAAAACATGTTTTTTCGATCGAGTAGATTGTGTTGCGGGGACGATCGTGGGCAGAGTTCATAACACTGTGCAGGCAAGTTAATTTGGAGGCTGCGTGTGGGGAAGTCTTGGGTTCGCAGGTAAGGCAGCTTGGCTCGGGATGGCGTCTTTGGTTATGTTAACTTTGGATCAGCGTGGTGGGGCTGTGAAGGGTTCGGCGATACAGGTTCGGAAGTTGCTTGGGTTGTGGTTCAGTAAGTGTGGATCATGGGTTTTCGAGTATGGGTTGCTGGTTTGTTTGCCGGTTTTTCGGGTTACAAAAAGGGGACGTGTGGAGACATGTGTTGCTGCCGAAAGGGGGTCCAAGGACTGCAGATTTTAACAAGGGCTGCTGGTTTTTCGGCTTGTTCGAGTACTTTGTTTCGGCCTCAGTTTGCGCGTTAAACTAACCTTTTAAAATCCTTTTGTCGGTTGGTTTGGTTGAGTTTGCGGCTCGCAAACTCCCCTTTCTAACTGGTGCTTTCTTGTGGCTTTTGTTTTGGTCAATTGTACTGCTCTCCGTTTTATATGCGGATCTTCGATCTCGGTGTAAATATTTGGTTTTCGGTGGTATTCAAAAAAAAAGTAGTTAAAAATATTATTTAGTCAATTGATTTAACATTTACCCTCAGAATATTACAATTGCTCAAACCCTTTTTTGGTTTCTTTGTTGTGACCAACTTTTTTGAGTAATTGTGGCTTTTTGGGTTAGTTTATTGGCATCGATTAATCCTCCAAGCAACCATGGAGTAGTCAAAGGAAGTACGGCGGGTCCGAGTAGGAAAAAATGAACTAAGAAGTAGGGCATAGAACAATGGATCAAGATTGACATCTTGATACACTGATTTACCATAATAATAAATAGAGTCAATGTGGAACGCTAGCTATATGCTTAACACATGCAAGTCGAACGTTGTTTTCGGGGAGCTGGGCAGAAGGAAAAGAGGCTCCTAGCTAAAGGTAGCTTGTCTCGCCGAGGAGGTGAGAAGAGTTGAGAACAATGACCAATCATTGCATGTGAACCTCCATAACTGACTTTGGTAGCGCTTGAATTCAAACTCGGAGAAGATGAGACTTTCACTACATCCCCTAAAATCTTAATTAAATTAATATTTAGCATGTAATTAAATTTTGGATGAGCAACCATATATATTCATTTTTTTACCATAACATCCAAAATTCTCAAATATTTTATCCCTAATTGTCAGGGATTAGTCTGGGCCATAGGCCCAATATATCCTTTCCCAAAAAAAAAAAAAACCTTATTTAAATATTTAAAAAAAAGGAATATTGTAAAAAGTAAAAGACTTTCATGTATCCATTAATAACTTAAGACGTTGTTTGACAATTGTTAAATGGTTTGGTTCAGAATGATTAAAAAACTCTTATGATATAGTGTAAAATGAAATATAGTTGGTTGGTAATTGTTTAGAATGAAATCGAGGCTTTGAATGGTTAAGAGATGCCCAAGATACAAAATCATTCAGAGGGTTTTGGAACCATTAATATTTTTTTTTGTCAAACAAGTTTTACCTCTTAACGGTTCAAATGTTAAAACTATTAAGAGGTAAACAAACAACCCTTATTCTTAATCTTGAACAAATATAGTACATTTTTTCTTTATTTTTTAAAATTTGGTGATTTTTTTTTCTTCTTCTATTTTTCTCTAATTTAGAGTAGAGTTTAATCTATACTATATAATGAAAATTCTAAAACGGTTATTGTACAAACTATTGTACAATTACATTTATCACCCTTAATCTTTTATACAATAACATTTACTACCCTTATAATGTTACATTTATCACCCTTACAATTATTTATTTAATTTATTTTGTATCCTTTACTTTTTCATTTTACATTTTACACCGTTATCATATTAACACAAATAATCGTATATGAACAAAAATGCAATGAAAAAATACGTTCATTTTTTTTACAAATTATACCATTATAATCGTCTCGTCAATACCTTCAAAACGAGCCCAATATTGAATATTTTTTAATTTAACCATACTATTAAATATCAGAATATATACGAATTATCTATACTACTAAAACGGTTATTGTACAAACGGTTATTGTACAAACTTTTGTACAATTACATTTACCACCCTTACATTGTTACATTTATCACCCTTATAATTACTTATTTAATTTACTTTATATCCCTTATTTTTTTCATTTTTCATTTTACACATATTAACACAAATAATTATATATTAACAAAAATGCAATGAAAAAATACGTTCATTTTTCTACAAATTATATCATTATAAGTGTCTCCTCAATATCTTCAAAACGAGCCAAATATTAAATATTTTTTAATTTAACCGTACTATTAAATATCATGAATATCTACGAAATAATTTGTTTTTCTGTCCATACGTTTTATTTTTTTTTCCACCGTTAGCACGTTAAAAATACATAATCGTAAAATACGTTTTATTCTTATTATAAATAATATCATTATAATTTTTTTCGTCAATAATTGTAATATAAACTAATTATTGAATATCTTTATGGGTTTAGGTTTCATAAGTTGTGATTTTTAGGTCATGGTTGATTATTGATGAAATGTATATAAGGAAATAGCATTAATTGTTCGTTCTTTACTTACATTTCGCTGCATCGCACGGGTATATGACTAGTATTCTAAAATAAGTTTTGGAGATGCTCTAATATACTATATACATAACATACGTTGGAAAAGGATGATGACTTCCGGTCAAAGTTTTGATATTTAAATCATGTTTATAAGCTAATAGAGTTGACGACTTCTTTGAGACTCGTAATTTAGAATATTGGGTATTTAATAGATCATGTATTCATCTTAGGTTTTTGGGTGTTCATTATGAGGACACCATGGATCGCTAGTTTTTGCTTTGCCTACCATCTCATCTTGCTCTGCTACTCAGCCATTGCCCAACCCTTAGCTTATTATCCTACTGCTAATCTTTCCACCACATGGATCAACCATAATAATAGTTACAACTCTATCGATTTCTCCGATGGGTCGAGGATCATACTGGTCCTCCTTAAAGAAACCGAAGGAACCCAATTCGTATGCGGCTTCTTCTGTAATGGAAACTGCACCTCTTTCATATTTTCCATCTTCATTTTAAAAATGAACGATTACGGCGGTATGGTTCTGTCTCATGCCATTTGGTATGCCAACCAAGACAATCCGATCAGGCAAGGTGCAACGCTAAATCTCACAGCAGCCGGAGAATTGGTCTTACAAGATGTTGATGGAACCAAAGTTTGGACTACCAACACTACCGGGAAATCTGTTGTTGGCATGAATTTAACAGACGTCGGAAACTTGTTGTTGTTTGATGTCCATAACTCGGTGGTTTGGCAATCTTTCGATCACCCAACAGATTGTTTGTTACCTGGGCAAAAGTTGTTTCAAGGACAGAAGCTGATATCCAGTGTTTCGTCAACCAATTGGACCAAAGGTCAGTATTCCCTTCAGGTCACCGATGAAGGTTTGTTTGCTTACGTTGAATCAAACTCACCTCAACTCTATAGAAAATTTGGGGTCACTGTCAACGATACAAATAAAGGAAAAACTTACATTAGGTTCTTGAATGGGAATTTTTCTCTCTTCATTCGTTCAGCAGAGCCAAATTATACTTATGGTCCTGACATGATGTTTTCTTTACCTAAAACATCATCAGCTCAATATTTGAAACTAATGCCAGATGGGCATTTGCAATTATTCCAATGGCAAGATGATTGGACGATGGTGCATGATCTACTAACCGACCCTTCTGGAGATTGTTTCTATCCTTTGGCTTGTGGGAGAAATGCTGTTTGCTCGGCAAATCAACAATGTAGTTGTCCAAGATCAAGCTCCCCCAGGATAGACTATTTTGAACCTGTCAACAATCAGCAACCCAACCTCGGATGTTTTGAAATTACTCATCTCACATGTAATGCTACACAAGATCAAGTTTTTATTGTACTTGAGAACATCAAGTACTCCACTTTTACCAAAGACTTGGAGACGGTGAGTATGGAAGCTTGCAAACAAGCATGCTTAAACAATTGCTCGTGCAAAGCAGCTCTATTTCGCTATGGTTTGAATGCTTCATCTGGGGATTGTTCTTTACCTTCTGACCTTTTTACAATTACGAGTCTTGATATTGATGAGCTTTATTACAAGGCTTCAGCTTTCATAAAGGTCCAGAATGTAAGATCACCCCGTAGAAAAAATCGAGTTGCAACCATTCTACGTCCTACCATTGCAAGTATTGTGGTTTTAGTGATTGTGGTCTCGGGTTTTATTATGTTCATAGTTCACAAGCAAAAACAAAATGTTGAAATGGAGGAAGAGTATTTAGATCAAGTGCCAGGAATGCCCACTCGGTTTTCCTATGAAGAATTGAAAGTCGCCACAAAGTGTTTTAGTAAAAAGCTTGGTGAAGGGGGATTCGGATCAGTTTTTGAGGGGACCCTTGAAGACGGCTCGAATATTGCAGTAAAATGTCTTCAGGGTCCTGCACACGTTAAGAAATCATTTCTAGCTGAGGTTGCATCCATTGGCAGCATTCACCATGTGAATCTCGTTACACTTAAAGGATTTTGTGCTCTAAAATCACAACCACTTCTCGTGTATGAGTTCATGAGTAATGGGTCATTAGATCGGTGGATCTACCATGGAAATCGAGAGCACGTACTCGAATGGGAATGCAGAAAGAAAATTGTTCTTGATATAGCTAAAGGTTTAGCATATCTCCATGAAGAATGTAGGCAAAAAATCATCCACCTCGATATTAAACCTCAAAACATACTCCTAGACTGTGATTTCAATGCCAAAATAGCTGATTTTGGGTTATCTAAGCTTGTCGAGAGAAATCAAACCCAGGTGATGACGAACATGAGAGGAACCCCCGGCTATCTAGCTCCTGAGTGGTTGAGTTCTGTCATCACAGAAAAGGTGGATGTATATAGTTTCGGGATCGTTCTCTTGGAGATCATTTGTGGGAGGAAGAATTTCGACATATCTCAGCCAGAAGAAAGTCGGCACTTACTGACCGTCTTTCAGAAACACTGGGAACAAGGAAAGTTGTTAGATATAATTGATAAGTACAGTGAAGATATGCAAGCACATGGTCCAGAAGTGGTGGAAATGATGAAGGTGGCTTCATGGTGTTTACAAACCGATTTTACAAGAAGACCTTCAATGTCATATGTTGTTAAGGTGTTAGAAGGTGTAATACAAGTTGAATCTAACTTGGACTACAGCTTCACTGATCCAAGAACTACAATGAGGCATGAGACAGTTTTGACACAATTGCCGCCTTCTTTTCTCTCCGGGCCAAGGTAAGTTGCCACTATATATGCTTTTAATGCTATGCAACCTTATAATGTTTGTTTTTCTTTTTTTGTTGAACTTGTAGTTCTTAATGAACTTCCTTTTTCGAATCATTTGGTATATGTATTTGCAAAATGTATAAAGTATATATGGATTGGATGTTAATTAATTTTTATGTTTGCATCGATAAATTTCATTCTCAATCTACCATAGGATCATCCATGGCTCTATCTTCTAGATGGTTTAGAGCCATATAATCGTTTATTTGCTAACAAAAGAAGTGCCTAATTAATGTATAAGTCAATTGATGCACATTCACCCCAATTACCATCACTTGGGCACTAACAACATTCACTCATTCACACAAGGCTTGAGCATCAGACGGGTCGGGTCAGGGCCCAAAACCCGATCGGGTGATGGGTTAGTCCGGGGGATTCAGGTGGATCGGGTATTGGGAACTTACTGTCCAAACCACAAACTCACAATCAATTTGATCAGTTTTTGTTATAGATCGAATTCAGGAATAGAATGATCCACATAAACCAAATCAATCTATCGATTACCACAAACTTACGATCAATTTGATCGGTTTTTGTTATTCGTTATCGATCGAATTCAGGAATAGAAAAATCTATGAAATCACCTTCGACACCGTATCGGTCAGAATTCTGGCGACGAGGCCGATTACCGGCAAGGCGCCGATAACTCGATTGGCGAAGCCGGAGATTGTGTTTGAATCCTCCATGTAAGATTTAACAACCGCGACGCCATTGTAGGATCTGCAAACGTTGGATGGTTTGTGGAAATGGCCAAAGTAAAGAAGAGAGGTTGTTGAAGGTTTGCAGGTGAGTGTGTAGATGTGGTGACGGATCGGATGGGGGATTTGGATACCTACCCCGATCCGTAGTATCCGGGAAAAATTTCGGGTTCGGAGGTTTGGGGGGTCGGGTGGAGGATTTTCGGGTTATTCGGGTGATCGGGTTGGGCGAGGTTTTCGGATACTTTTGAATTAATGATATTACTCCAAGATCATTCATGAGCCTAAGAGCTATTTGAAAGATTTGAATTTTATTAAGGGTGATGCTTTTCCTACCCCTACTAAGAGCATCTCCAATGCATAACTTTTATATAGGTTTTTACTATTACAAAAAGTTTTTCAAAAGCTTTTTATGCATTGGAATCAAAGACTTATTAAGGAAAGGGTTGGAGTACTCCAACCAAGTGATGGCAAAAAATCGGGCCCGGGTCGGGCCAAAACGGGCTTCGGGCCCAAATAGTAAACCCAAAAACCGGGCCAATCGGGCTTCGGGCCGGGCTTCGCTCGAATATGTGTGGCTCGTTTAATGTTGGAAAAAACCGGTTATAGGAAAACCGGGCCGGGCCGGGCCCAAACCGGGTCGTGATCGGGCCGAGCATTTTTCCGTATTTTTAAAAAAAATTAATTTCTTTATATAATAATTAATTACTAAGCTTTAAAAAATAAAAATTGAATTTGATCACTAAAATACACTTTAAAAATTCGTTTTATTTATAATAAATCACTAAAATACACTTTAAAAATACGTTTTATATATAATTTTAAGTTACAAACTTACAATACAAGTATTTATAGGGGTTTGGGGAGGTAAAAAATACAAAAAAAGTCAAAAAAACGTATATAAATGGTAACATAACGGCTCTTTTTTTTTTAAATACGAATCGGGCCGGGCCGGGCCAAAAACCGGGCCGTGAACCGGGCTCGGGCCGAGCCGGGCCGGGCCGCCAAATCCGCTAAAAACATGAACCGGTTCATGTTTTCGGGCTCCAAACCGGTTTTCCACCGGGCCGGGCCGGGCCGGGCTTTCGAGCGGGTCGGGCTCGGTTAACCGACCGGGTCGGGCTGAGATGGCCATCACTACTCCAACCCTTTGGAGAAAAGCTTTTTCCAATAATTTTTTCATTTTACACCCTCCATAATCATATTTTCATTTTATATCTTATCACATTTTAATTAATTAATAAAACTAATTTACTAAATATTTATAACAAAACCAATATATTTATAACAAAATGCATTTTTATAAGTTTTCGTCAAGACGATCAAAATGACACAAATATCGAATACTAGAAAAAAAATATATAAATGATATAATATAATTATTGCCTTTTATTTTTTAACGAATTCATTTTTTTAAGTCATTTTTGTTTTCGAAAAATACGATGCAGACTATAAAATGACAAATTAAATAAGGGTCTTTTATGAACCATTTTAAATAGATGAGGATAAATTATTATAATGTAATTGTGGAAAAAGCTTTTGAAAAAGTTTTTGCATTGGAGATGGTTTTTAAGAATAGGTTTTTTTTTTAAAGTTAGTGGAAAGCTGATGTGGAGAAAACAATAAGTTGTTGTATAGGTTATGCATTGGGGATGCTCTAAGGCCATCCACTAAGGTATTGCAATTCCAATTGCAAAGCTGAGTTGTCAGAAATCATAGTGCCACATAGGAAAATGAATTGCAAAACTTGCAATTCCCTTTGCAAGCCACCTGGCCACTAACCCATATTTCTTATTCCCTTTTTTTTAATTATTTACATAAACTAACTATTATACAAAGTAATGAATTTTATAAATTAATAATACTAATTTATTTTTTAATTAACTAATTTATTCTTTTTTAAAAGATAATCTATGTATATATATATATATGTTATTTTTAAATAAAATATAGTAAAATAAATTTAAATATTAAATTTATATTTACATTAAATTAAATTAAAACAAAGAATTAAAAAGGTAATTATAAAAGCTGATGTGGCACAATTGAAAGTGTAAATAAATTGCAGGGTTGTGGGTACTAATTGCAAAAGTTGATGTGACACAATTGAAAGTGTAAATGAATTGCAGGTGGATGGTCTAACCCCATACCATCCTAGAAGCTACCCCCTCCTAGAAGCTACGTTCCCTCACATGCTCGACAACAAATCGATAAAATTGTAAATTTTAATTTATAGTTACAGTTTATACCCTTATAATTATTTGATTAGTTTACTTTATATCTTTTACTTTTTTAATTTTAATTTTACACCATCACCATATTAATACATATAATTGTATATTAACTAAACCATCACCATATTAATACATATAATTGTATATTAACTAAAATACGTTAAAAAATACGTTTTAATTTTAACAAGTTACACCATTACAATCGTCTCTTCGATACCTTCGAAATGAGCCCAATATTGAATATTTTTGGATTTAATTATTTTATTATATGTTAAAAAATACGTTTTAAAATACGTTAAGGAAATCGATATATATATATATATATATAGGGTCAAGTTCATTTGTTAACCATATTTTTTGTGTTAACTCTATGAACCATTATAAGCCCTTGATCATGGAAATCAATGGTTGAGATTGAATATCTTTTAAAAACCTTAATAATTGCACAATTAATGAAAAATTAGGAGTGAACTATAGTGATAAGGGTATTTTGGGAAAACAAATAAATGAAACATTATGTCTTTATTCTCTATTAATTAATGTTCCTTTCAAAAGAATTGTAACCCCCAGTTCATTAGTGTTCATGAATCTGCATGTATTTGAACATTATTCTTCCAAAAGAATCGTAACCGCCGGTTCAAGCATGTTCATATGAAGAAATATAAACATTATTACTTTTAAATATCATATTCATATGAACAAATATAAACAATATTACTTTTAAATATCATATTCATATGAAGAAATATGAACAATATTAATTTCAAATATCGTATTCATATGAAGAAATATGAACATGAATGAACCACCACCTTACTGTTCATGTGTCTCGTTAACAAGTTTTTGTTCATATGCCCAATGGTGAAGTAAGGAACAAACATGAACATTATTTCTTTTAAAAGTTGAATTTTTGACAAAAACACGATGTTTTATGATTTTATATTCACATAGTTTCGTCTGAGTGGTTTAAATGGACAATCATACTTGGATTTGCAGAAATCATCATCTTTAATCGGTGGACAAAAGATTTGAATTGAAACAACTAGCTACTAGACTTCATGTGATGTTCATACGATTTTAGCAATTGATTATAGAAAATATTTTGAAATCAAAGAATTAGCAAGGATTGGATCATATTGTTGGATGACTTTGATGATATTCATATGATTTCAAAATTATGTTGAAAATGGAAAAAATTATGAAATTGTAACCTCCACTATAATTATGGATGATTTATTTGTGTAACCCCCATGAAGATAAATGAAATATTAATTAATTACTAAATAGCGTTTCTACCCTTTTGCATTAAATAAATAAACAAATTAAACAACAAAAAATCTTGCATTTCTATTGGTTGAGCAAGGTTCATAAAGTTAACAAGAATTGTGTGGTTAACAAATGATCCTTGCTCTCTCTCTCTCTCTCTCTCTCTCTCTCTCTCTCTCTCTCTCTCTATATATATATATATATATATATATATATATATATAGGGAAAGGTTCATTTGAGAAACACTAAATATATGAGAAATAGAGAAGTGATCTTAAACCATTAATTCGGTCAAGATCGGCGGCTTTGACCGAGAATTAGGGGATAATTGCTCTCATGGTCCACTCCCGTGTTCCTCACATTGTTTATTATTCGAAGGGTATTTTTGTAAATTATCCAAACACATTCATATATGAACGCAGATATGAATATCACTTTTTTTTTCTTTTTTTCTAGTCGTGTATTCATATATGAATGCATGCAAAAAACAGAAGTTCATATATGAATGTTAGTAGACGTTCATATATGAATGTTAGTAGAATGTCACTATTTTTTTTTGTACGTATTCATATATGAACGCATGCATTCATATATGAAGGCATGCAAAAAACAGGCGTTCATATATGAATGTCACTCTTTTTTTTGCATGCATTCATATATGAACGCATTCATTCATATATGAAGGCATGCAGTCAGTGTTTATGTAAAAATTATGAACATTCATATATGAACGCATGCATTCATATATGAAGGCATGCAAAAAACAGGCGTTCATATATGAATGTCACTCTTTTTTTTTACATGCATTCATATATGAACGCATGCATTCATATATGAAGGCATGCAGTCAGTGTTTATTTAAAATTACGAACATTCATATATGAACGCATGCATTCATATATGACTGCATGCCTTCATATATATGAACACGCGCATTCATATATGAACGCATGCATTCATATATATGAACACGCGTGTGTTTTTGTCAAAGTTACGTAAATACCCTTATATTTTTGGAAGAGCCGTAATTTTTGACCAGTCAAAGCAGCAATCTTTGACCAGTCAAAGTCGTAACTTTTGACCAATTAAATCCAATCTTGACCATATGAATGGCTAAGATCACTTCTCTATTTCTCATATATTTACCATTTCTCAAATGAACCAAACACTATATATATATATATATATATATATATATATATATATATATATATAATGAAATCCATATCTTGATCAAATCCCGGGTTTATTTCATCCATACATCATACAAATACAAGATGTATTGGGCGATGGAAATTGTGGATTTCGAGTCATATCTACTTGTTTGGGTCGTCATGAAGATGCATGAGACACTATTCGCACAGAGTTAATGGGTGAACAAACTGAGAATTATGCTTATTATTTTGATGTGATTGGCAGCAACGAGTGCCAAAGAATTTACGCCGCGTTGAATTGGTTCGAGAAGGGCGCCTTTGCACCACATATGCATTGGATCGTTATGCCTGAAATGGGAATTCTAACTGCTTCAAGGTTCAATGTCATATTACATGTTCTCAGTATGGAAGGCAGTGCGACATACTTACCATTCAGGACACAATCGTCGTCATCATCCCATGACAAGTCAATTGTAATAGTGCATGTTAATGGTAATCATTACATAAAGGTGGTACTAAAAGGAGATTACCCAATGTCCACACTCATACACCATTGGACACATCATGCACTTCCAGATGCAATGTCGTGGATTATCTCATACCAACGTAGATTAGATATGTATGAAGAACATATAGAGCGTACTCGTACTCGTGTCTATGTTGATTTAAATGAATAATCAAAGTTGGAATTTGTTGGAATAAAAAAAAATACGCAATATAGTTATTATGTTTATTACCTTTATGTTAAAAACTTATGTTCGATGTGATGCGTTTTCTCTTTTTTCAAAAAAAAAATCGATTAACGAAGGTACAATATATTACATATAATAATATAATTAAATCAAAAAATATTCAATATTGGGCTCATTTCGAAGGTATTGATGAGACGATTATAATGGTGTAAATTGTTAAAATTAAAAGTTACTTTTTTAACGTATTTTAGTTAATATACGCTTATATGTGTTAATATAATAAAAATGTAAAATGTAAATTATAAAACCAAAGGGT
Source organism: Arctium lappa (assembly GCA_023525745.1). Taxonomy (NCBI): domain Eukaryota; kingdom Viridiplantae; phylum Streptophyta; class Magnoliopsida; order Asterales; family Asteraceae; genus Arctium; species Arctium lappa. The sequence continues at coordinate 20,697,779 of CM042050.1, forward strand.
ATAAAGTAAATCAATGAAAAGAGTTCACGGACCAAAATTATAACTATTAATAAAAAAAATCCAATTGTGAGGGAGGGGGTGTGGCATATTTGCACGGGGTGGGAAAAGAATTTCCTTTTATAAAAGGACTTGAAATTGTAGGGATTTGAATTTAAAATCTTTGGTATATATTGTTTATAGGATTTGGAGTGTAATTAAATTCTTTATAAAAATAAATTATAATAGTTATATAAATTAATTAAAGGGGAGTGCTATTTACACCAAAATTATGTCAAAATCAGGTCAATTCATGCGTTGGGAATGTAATTAATGCATTGGGAATGTAAAAAACAGATGTTGATGTTGATATGTGTGAGAAGAAAATTAATTATGATGGTGCACTTAGTAAAGTTATGGGTGCAATTAGCCTCCCCCTTAATTAAATTGTTATTTTATTAATTAAATTATTATAAAACAAATGTTTTTAACATATTTTAAAACATTACTATATATAAATACTACAAAATCCCGTGAAATATCAACCATCCCGTGGGATTTTAAAATCATATGTTTGTGGGATCTCAAATCATGTTTAAAAATATGTTAAAAACATTTGTTTTATAATAATCAATTGATTATAATTTTTTTTATAAACAATGAAATTCAATTCCATTCCAATTCCTACAAACTAAACATACCAAAAATTTCAAATTCTTTCAAATCCAAATCTCACCAATTCCAAATCCTTCCACAAAATCCAAATCCCTCAAAATCATTCATCAAACCAAATGCCCACTTGTGTGTAGGATTTGGAATCTTTTGTGGGTATAAGATTTGTAATATAATTGAAATTCATTGTTTATAGATAATTTACAAAAAACAAACTATAGATATAAATAATTATAAAATAATTAAATTACCAATCTTTCTAGCATATTTTAAAACGTTGTTACAAACAAATCCTGTAAAATGAACGAAAATACCAACTAACAGCAAAAGAACAACTAACACTAGGATTTCTAAACACAATGTGTGTGGGATTTCATTAAAATCCAGAAATCTAATCTGAAATCCCACTAACCAAACGGGGCCTTAATGGAAATCGAGGATGAGGTTGTTGGAATCATTCTATAGTATACATATGTGAAATCGAGTTTAAAATTACAGATCACTAAACAATGTTAGCAGGAATAGAAGATTACTGAACCGCTAAATTTAACCTATCGGCTATGTTGGCAAACCTTGAACTTAATTTCGTTTTGCTTAGGTCGTTGGAGATGGCGTTCGTTTTTCTTAGGTGGTTGGAGATGGCATTGACTTGTTGTGTAGAAGCCTAAACCGCAAGAAAACATAGCTCCGGTGACGATTTGTTGCATTTGTTTTCGTCGAAGTTTGATCGAAGGGACGAGAGAGAAGGAATTTAGGGTTTGGATCAATTGAGGGGAAAGGATCAAAGTGATTCGGATGGTAAGAAATAGGTCAGGTTTGGGAGTTTTATACCCGTATCGGTTGGTGCGGAGCGGATCCAAAGAGGGTCCGCGTTTTTTTTCGTAAAGTGAAGTTTTGGGGTTGGCAGCTCCGACCCTGAACTCTGGCGTTTGGTTTCTAAAATGTTTTTGGATAGAATTGGATCTGTCAAATGAATTTGATTTTGAGAAAATTGAAATGAAATTTTGTCAGGTTTAACTACGTTGTTGGTTGGAAGAATTGGAATGAAATCTGTTAAAAGAATTGTAATCTGTCTGTTTGGTTTACAGAATGTAAATTTGGAATTGGAATGAAATATTGGTAAATGACCAAAAATACCTTTTTTTATACTTATAATTTTTTAAGCTAAAAATATTTTGATAAAATAATCATTGTGTAAAACAATATAAAATACACAACCAAATATGGATAAACCAAATGACGTTACTAAATCGATATTAAAAATGTTCCAAAAGCCATTAAACATGTTCAAAATACCTACATGACAAACAATCCTACATGCCACCAAAATACCAAAGCATGTTCAAATACATGTTCAAAAGGCCATTAAACATCATAGCAAAAGAGATTCGTAGAACAAAACATATTTGTAAACAAAAATCAAATAGCAAAATTTCTGCTACTTTTGAGTAGACATATTTGTAAACAGAGAAGAAACCTTAACCAGAAATCGAGCGGAAACATACTTATAAACAAAAATCGAGCAGAAAACTTAACCAGAAAGTTGTTTTCGAGTAGAAACCAAGTAGAAATTGAGTAGAAACTTAGGTGTCATTTGTTTTTTAAGAGGTCTAAAGTCTTATTTTAGTTATGATTAATAAGAGGTAGAGTGTTGAACGATTCAGACTTAAGAGTCATTAAGAGTTTTTTTTTTTAAAACAAACAACCCCTTAATAGAGAAGACAATAAATCGATGCAGAAACAATGAAGAAATCGAACCTATGAGTTGGTGTAGCAATGGAGAAGACAAGAGAGGAGGCTGCAGAAACCGATTGCAATGGAGAAAACGAGAAAATGATTGTGTCATTAGGGCATATTTAGGTTAAAGGTATATTTGTAATTATGAAAATATTACATTTCATTCCAGTAAAATACCATCTAATTGTCATGGAATGTTTAAATCCTATATTCGTAAAAATTTGTTGGAATTTGGATTGGATTTGGAGGGATTTGAAATTAAATTTCATTTCAATTCCATGTTTGGTTGAAGGAATCCATGAATTTGAAATCCCACAAACACGGGATTTTTAAATTCCACATCGTGGTTGGTATTTCATAGAATTTCGTAGGATTTGTATGTAATAATATTTTAAAATATGTTAAAAATATTTGTTTTGTATTAATCAATTGATAAAAAATAATTTAATTACTTTTAAAAAACTTATAATTTGTTTTATAAATTATTTATAAAAAATGGAATTCAATTACATTTCAAATCCTACAAACCAAACGCAACAAAAATTCCAAATCATTCCAAATCAAAACCCCTCCAACTCAAACTCCTTTCACGAAATCCAAATACCTCAAAATCATTTCATCAAACCAAACGCTTATTTAAAAGACACCAATATTAAAAAAAATAACCCCTAATCAAAGTGATTCAGATGCAGGGTTGTGCCAAAGGGTGTTTCAATCTGAGATATGGAACAATGCCCCAAAATTACATATGTTTTATTTTTTAGTCATTTTAGCTCAAGATGTTTGTGTCCAACTTTAATGTTTTTAGGCTCTTGTTCTTTCAGTTGATTTGATGATTCTTGATTCCTACTTTTGTAAAATGTTAGATGAGTGATTTTATTTAAATGAATTGCACACGTTACTTTGTCATTTTACGACATTTTTATTGTTTCAATTTGTAAGACTTTTAATGTAATATATGGTATGAGTTTTTATATTTTGTTTTATTATTACTGGTTTAGCCGATCTATGGTTTAAGTACAAATGTAACATGGCCTCCTAAAAGATTGGAACAACCCTGTTCGGTTGCTTTTCTTTTTGAAGTTAGTTGTTGCTTGTTGTTGGCTTTTGTTCCTCCTGATGTTTCATATCAATGCCTCAATGCCTGTGTATATGTTAAAAATTGCATTAAACCAAACGTATCAAAATCCTTTTATCAGGTAAGCATTTTATAACGATTGAAAGCATAATGTTTTACAACACAATCAACAGTCGAGTTTTTACTTAGCAAAAGAATGTCTATTAGAGATGGAGGTTCGGAGCAAGCGCCTCTCACTCCTCTGATGATTTATCAATTTAAGGTGGTAAGTGTTACTTAACAAGATGAAGATATTGGTTCATCATTTGATGAATTGTTTACAATGAATCTATGTGTAATTCAGCAGAAAATTTATAGAGGAAATGTAACTCTATTATCAATCTTGATAATAGACGTTTATGTAGTAGATCATTGATAGTTTGAGGGGTCATTTACCAAAATACTTACCAAGGTAAGCGCTTACCGACAAGGACATTACCTTCACTTACCTTATCGTATAACATTCTAGATCATCAAAATTGATTGTTGGTAAGCGTCTTAAACCCAGTAAGCGCTTACCGGGTAAGAGCACGTCATTTTTCTCACTTACCAGGTATGACTCTAGGTCCTTGTTATGACTCATACCGGGTAAGATTGCAGGTAGTTTTCATGCTCAATAGGTAAAGACCATATGGTAAGTGATACCAGTAAGCGCTTACTCGAGTAGGTATTTATTAAACGGCCCCTGAGTCTCACATCACCCTGTCCTGATTTGTCCATCGGTTCGCAACAAAAGTCAAGTTCGCAACCAACCTGTATATGAACCAACGTCTATTATTTTAAAAGGCTCAAATTGATAGCAAAATGATCCGACGACTAAGGGAATATATTGACATGTCTCTCATGCACCATCAATAATACATATTTATAATGAAAAATACAAGTGCTCCATCATGTCGTCCATAATAATCAGAAACCAAAAGTAGACCTCAAAAGATGAAATCGATTATTTTGTCTAAAATTATAGTTATTGTTAGTTGACAAAAAACTAACTTTGTGTTATAATCTTCCAAATAAGAAATAATTTTTAATTTTTTAAACCAATTTACAAAAAAAATGTTGGCAGTTTTGTTTTTGTTTGGGAAACTTTATATTTGAGTAAAAAGTTGATTACCGTCAACCCCAACCGTTCCCATATGGAACCCGTCTTCAAAGTTACTAAAGTGATGGGACATTTTTTGGCTCACTCAACAACTGATGCTAACGAGAGGGGCCCGGGATCGAACCCGAGACCTGTTTTGTATTTAGACAAAGACGTCCACCCTTTTACCAACTCGGCTACACGTGCTAGAGGGAGAAAGACTTCATATTTCTACTAGAAGTGGGTGGCCTAAAGAAAATGTGTAGTGGGAAGTGTGAACGTTGGAAAATGATGATGAATACCACATGCGAAGTATACTTGTGATAAGTTAGTCAACGATAGCATCAAGTTGACTTGTTCAAACCTCATAGTCATATCCATGATATATTTAATTTAAATCATGTATTTATCTCTTCTTAGGCTCTTTATGTTTTCATGAATGGCGATGAGGATGCCATGGAGTTCTTGTTTATTCTTTGCCTTTTTTGTCATCTTATTTTGCTACTCATCCACTGCCCAGCCTTTTGACTACCCTACTGCAAATCTTTCCACCACATGGACCAACGATGAATCCGCACCCCACTCGATAAATTTCACCGATGGCTCAAGGGTTAGATCCATCCTCCTTAGAGGAACCTTTGGACACAAATTCGCATGTGGATTCTTCTGTAATGGAACCTGCACCTCTTACCTTTTTGCAATCTTCATTGTTCAAACCAACAGTGTGTCCAATATCGTTGCACCCGCTATAGCGTTTCCTCAAGTCGTTTGGTCAGCCAACCGAGACTATCCGGTTGGGATTGGTGCAATACTAAACCTCACAGCATCCGGAGAATTGGTCTTACAGGATGCCGATGGGAACACAGTTTGGACTACCAACACTACCGGGAAATCTGTTGTTGGCATGAATTTAACAGACGTCGGAAACTTGTTATTGTTTGATGTTGATGGTAAGGTGGTTTGGCAATCTTTTGATCACCCAACAGATTGTTTGGTACTAGGGCAAAAGTTGTTTCAAGGACAGAAGTTGATACCTAGTGTTTCGTCAACCAATTGGACTACTCAAAAAGGTATGTACTCTCTTCAAGTCACCAATCAAGGTTTGTTCGCTTCTATTGAATCAAACCCGCCTCAAATCTATGATAGCGGCTTGGTCACTCGTGCAAATCCAAATAAAGAAAGAAGTTATGTTAGGTTCTTGAATGGGAGTTTGTCGTACTTCATTGTTTCTACCGAGCCAAGTGATCCTGACATGTGGATTCCTATACCTCAAGCATCATCGGTGCAGTATATGAAACTAATGTCAGATGGGCATTTAAAAGTGTTTGAATGGCAAGACAGGTGGATCGTGTTGGCCGATCTACTTGCTGGTCCTCTTGGAGAGTGTGGCTATCCTTTGGCTTGTGGAAGGAATGCCCTTTGTTCGGGAAATCAACAATGTAGTTGTCCGGTATCAACCTCACCCAGAAAAGAATACTTTAGACCCATGAACGATCTGCAACCCAACTTGGGTTGCTCAGAAATTACTCCTCTCTCGTGTAATTCTACCCAAGATCAAGATTTTATTGCACTCACGAACGTCGAATACGTCACTTTTGCTGCAGACATTGAGACAGTCAATATAGAGGCTTGCAAACAAGCGTGTATGAAGAATTGTTCGTGCAAAGCAGCTATATTTCATTATGGTTCGAATTCTTCAAGTGGGGACTGTTATTTACCTTCTGAGCTCTTTACAGTGACAAGTGTTGATCCAGATGTAATTCATTACAATACTTCAACTTTCTTAAAAGTCCAGAATATAAGACCACCTCCTTCATCCACATCCCAAAGTCCCGGTCCATTACCAAAGAGAAAAAATCAAGTTGCAACAGTTCTAGGTTCCACAATTGGAAGTATTGTGCTTCTGCTTATTGTGGTTATAGGATTTGCTATTTTTGTAGTTCACAAGCGAAAAAAGAAAGCTGAAATGGAGGAGGAGTATTTAGATCAAGTACCAGGAATGCCTACTCGGTTTTCCTATGAAGAATTGAAAACCGCCACAGAGAGTTTTTGTAAAAAACTTGGTCAAGGAGGATTCGGATCAGTTTTCGAAGGGACACTCAAAGACGGCTCCAAGATTGCAGTCAAATGTCTTGAGGGTCTTACGCAGGTTAAGAAATCTTTCCTAGCTGAGGTCGAGTCTATTGGTAGCATTCACCATGTAAATCTAGTTAGACTTAGAGGATTTTGTGCTTGGAAATCACAACGACTTCTTGTTTATGAGTTCATGAGTAACGGATCATTAGATCAGTGGATCTACCAAGGAGATCGAAAGCACGTACTCAAATGGGAATGCAGAAAGAAAGTTGTTCTTGATATAGCCAAAGGGCTAGCATATCTCCATGAAGATTGTAGGCAAAAAATCATCCACCTTGATATTAAACCTCAAAACATACTCCTAGACAGTGATTTCAATGCCAAAGTATCTGATTTCGGGTTGTCTAAACTCATTGATAGAAATCAAACCCAAGTGATAACTACCATGAGAGGGACTCCCGGCTATTTGGCTCCAGAGTGGTTGAGTTCAATTATCACTGAAAAGGTGGATGTATATAGCTTTGGGATCGTTCTCTTGGAGATTTTGTGTGGGAGGAAGAATTTTGATAGATCTCAACCGGAAGAAAGTTGGCACTTGCTTGGTGTCTTTCAGAAAGGATGGGAACAAGGGAATTTGTTAGATATAGTTGATAAACATAGTGATGATATGCAAGCACACGGTGCAGAGGTGGTGGAGATGATGAAAGTGGCTTCATGGTGCTTACAGAATGATTTCACAAAAAGGCCTTCAATGTCAACTGTTGTTAAGGTGTTAGAGGGAGTAATGAATGTTGAACCGAACTTAGATTACAACTTCTCACATCCAAGTATGCAAAAAACAACGGTTGGACATGAGAAAGATTTGACACCATTGTTGCCTTCTATTCTATCAGGGCCAAGGTGAGTTACAACAATGAGGTAGTTGTAGATCACTTATATGTGCCCTTTTAATACTAGTACATTTCCTTTTTTTCAAGATCAATCTTTTTGGATGAATTTTTTTAACCATGACACACACTAACCTAACCTAACCTAGCCATGACACACGACTAACCTAACCAACCTAACCATGTTTAATACTACGGTGCTTACTTACAATTGACATCAAGGAAAACGCCAGATTTCTTGTTAATAACATGATTATAGATCAAACTAGTCTAGAAAATCATACGCTATTCTGTTTAGCAATAGTCGAAAGATTCCATCCATTATTTGATTTCAAAATGTTACTCCAAATCCTACAGAAAATCTTCCTACAGACATACTATACACACACATGTATATGTGTATATCTTTATGTATGCATAATTATTATGTATATATAATAATGTGTATGTGTATTTATGTACGTCCCTATATAGATATATGTATGTATGTATATGTGTACTCTTTATATACAAAATATGTGTGTCAGTGTGTGTCAAGGTTCAAACTAGAACATCTTCATTTTATGAAACAAATGAAAACGCTAGCACACCCTTATCACATGTGATAATGCACGCGAGGGGACGTGTGCAGGTGACTTGGCCCACGACCCACATGTGATGGACTCTAGTAAAAGGGTGTTCTCTCCTCGTAAATTGAAGATTTTCTCGTTTGAACCCTTCGCTTTATATATATAGTTGTATTAAGATTATAAAAGAATAGCAAATTTTAAATAACCTTACTTGATCAACTAACACTTGGATATCAACATGTGAGGAAAAGTTCTCTATTTGAGCTTCAATCATTTTCGAGCATCTGGACATCAGCAAAGATCAAATTTCAAAAATATGCCTGCCTAAAATATAGATCTTTTCTGTGTGATTGATGGAAATTTACAAGTTACATTAAAAACAAAATAAATAAAATTGAAGATGTATCTAGCTTTTGGTAGATTTGATCTTGAGTCTCATCTTAATAGGTATGATATAGGTGCACCATAAGAAACCTGGCCTTAAGCTTATTAGGACTTGTGTAGTTTGCACTAGTGAGTAACAGATTCCTAGTAGACAGTAGTCTAAATATTTTAGCAGGATTTTTAAAGATAAATAGATGTTCAATTTAGGAGATTAAGGAGTAGTTTATCAAACGCTTACATGGTATCACTTACCTTACCAAGTATGCATCACAAAGACCGAAAATCTTACCCGATAAAAGGCATAAGGAAGGACCGAGAATCTTAAGGAAAAAGACTCTTACCTGGTAAGCGTTTACCGGGTAAAAGACGCTTACCAACAATTCATTTTGATGGCTGAGAATTTTACTCGATAAGGTAAGTGAGAGACTGAGGGTCTCGTAATGATAAGCATTTACCTGGTAAACGTTTGGTAAAGGGCCCTTAAGATTCAATAGCAGAAGGAACTACAAGTTCTTATTCATTTGTCTTGATCTTTTGATTGATTGATTGTCTTATTACATAATGCGCTAATTACGGGTTGAGTAAAAAGCCTAACATGTGGTGGGAACAAAGCAGTTTCAGTTACAAAAATAAAAAAGTAATAAACAAGCAAACGGTCCATCTAGAGGAAGAAAATGGCTCATACTTTCAACTTGATATGAGATATAAAGAAGTGATATCTACAGAAACTCACATACTACTTCAACCGAAAGCATCACCATCTTCCCATAAAGAACTCCTTTCAAACAGCTCGTCCAGTAGATTTTGTATAAACACGTCACAAGCTCAAAATGTAAAAAAAAAAAGGGGGGGGGGGGGGGGGGGGCCTAGACGTCGATGAACAGTTTACTAATCTATATCTATATCTATATCTATACTATATTATAAAGATGGCATAAAAAACTCTTAAAAACAACTGTTAAAGCTTAATGTACCGTTATTTAATGCTAATTACTTAAAACTTAAATAAAGAATGAAAAGTAAATCTCTTACTATTCAATCATTATCTCTAACAATTTTAACTCCCTAAAATCACTCATCATTTCAACTTCCTAAAAAATCAAATTTTAAATATAGAATATTAACTAACTGATAAACATAATCAAAACGGGATAAACATCTAATTTAAAATATATAAGATAATCATTTAATTATAACAAAATACTTATTTTTTTATATATAAAACATTTTAATCATTATCTCTAACAATTTTAACTCTCTAAAATCACTCATCATTTCAACTTCCCAAAAAATCAAATTTTAAATATAGAATTTAACTAACTGATAAACATAATCAAAACGGGATAAATATCTTAATTTAAATATAAATAAATTTAAGATATACAAGATAATCATTTAATTCTATCTATATTTATATATATACTATATTATAAAGATGACATAAAAAACTCTTTTAAAACTTAAATAAAAAATGAAAACTAAATCTCTTACTATTTAATCATTATCTCTAACAATTTTAACTCCCTAAAATCACTCATCATTTCAACTTCCTAAAAAATCAAAATTTAAATATAGAATATTAACTAACTGATAAACATAATCAAAACGGGATAAACATCTAATTTAAAATATATAAGATAATCATTTAATTCTAACAAAATACTTATTTTTTTATATATAAAACATTATATTATTAAACCTAAATTAAACAAATTTATAAAAAAAACGTTATCACTTTCTCAAAACCATCCAAAACCGTACTGTAAATCGACAAAAAAACAAAAAATAAAATAAAACATTAAAATCGTGATGTATCTCGCTGCATTGCGCGAGTACGCTTCTAGTTATATTATAAAGCACGGATAAAAAACTCTTAAATACAAATTATTAGGCATAATGTACCATCATTTTATGCAAGATTTTAAAAATCTCTTAATTTACAAGTATCAAAGCACAAGATACATATTACTATTGCAGGCTTCTAACACCCACCAATTTGGTATGTGTAGAGTCTTCCTTTTATGCAGACATTTCCATGTATCACTATTAATTAATATATTATATTACTATAAATTTGTTTTAATTATATTATTAAATATGTTATTGGTTATTTTTTCTAGATGTCATTAAAACATATAAGATAATCATTGAATCTTAACAAAATACTTGTTTTTTTATATAAAAAACATTATATTATTAAGCTTAAATTAAACAAATTTATAAAAAAAAACATTATCACTTTCTCAAAACCATCCAAAATCGTACTGTAAATCGACAAAAAAACAAAAAATAAAATGAAACATTAAAATCATGATGTATCTCGCTGCATTGCGCGAGTACGCTTCTAGTTGTTAAACAAAAGACACAATCATGTCAAGGCTAATAACAGATAATCTGTTGACTTAAATGGAACATAATAAATATGTTAATTTTAACAACATGCAATCATAATTCTAATTTGAACATAAAACTGATCTTTTGGTAATAAGATTCAAATTCATAAATGAAGCATTGATGAATTCCGATAGAAAAGATCTCAAAATTTCAAAAGTAATGATGTCAAATTATGTGCATTGCCAAGTGCTTTTCCAATTCAGCAATATCATCATCTTCCTTTCTTGCGGGTTTCCTAGTATTCCTACCATCCTCACTCCTCAGGTGCCTTGCCCTGGGCTTTTCTTTCTTTCATGTTGGGATCTCTTATTCCTTATTACACACACACACACACAATGTTTTTAGAGTCCTATAATGACAAAATCATGAAATAAAAACATAAATGCTTCTTCGAATCAAGATAAATTCGATGATGCATGTCAAAAAGACCCAAAAGATAATTGAGAAACGATGCTTGTAAGAAATTCCTGTCTTGGCAATATGATTACTAGATTGACAAAAACAACAAATATAAACCAAACTCGTTTTTGTCAATCTAATCATAGTGCCAATACAAGCATCTCTTACAAGCATCATTTCTCAAATCTCAATAATCTTGTGTCTTCTTGTCATGCAGCCTTGTACCTATCTAGATTCAAAGGCAAAGGATATTTGATATCATGACGTTTTTTACAAAAAAATTGTCACCTTTCAGTAACTCATCTTCAAAGATCAGACCCATATGAATGGACTAAAACCAAGTCAGAGAAATGTACTGTTTTGTGCTCTTGAAAAGAACATTTTCGATGAAGTAAAGATGATCCATTCAATGGTGCATAAAGTACTTTTCTGATCATTCCGGTTATCGTCATGGTGAGCGAAGTCCTATGGCTATTGAAAATATACCGTTGCAAGTTTCTTTTTCAAAAGATCAGAATTGGCCACTGCATCATCAAGGCCGCCTAAACAAAATAATAACTCAATTCCAGCAATGACAATAAATGCATCTGCATACATTTCAGAAATTTATTAAATAAAAACAATATACAAAATATTTTTAAAAAAGAGGGGCAATATGAGTCAATTGCAGGGAAGCAGTAACAAAACACAGTTCATATCGATTAGCACTCAACGTCACAAATTACACCAACATCAGGTAACGCAGAATCATTAAAACAGCACCGTACAATTACTAGTCACATATTCATATCAATTAGCACTCAACGTTACAAATTACACCAAGAACATACAAGATAAAAGAATTGAAGCTGTGGTGATTGCAGCCGGAGAATTTGTGTTTTCTTTCTACGACAAAGGATTGAGTCAAGGTATCTTATTCAAGCATCTATACACCTCATATATGTGGTTAACATGCTAATGGCAGTTGATTAAAATGAATGAGAAACACATTGTGATCAGACTGCGAATAAGGGCCAGTATATAGAAGATTAGCAACCAATGTAATAGGAGAGAAACTGTGACCTCAATCAAAGCAAGAAATTAAAGAAATCAAGAAATCGAACACTACCATTTTTTAGTATATTTTAGAACATTAGTAATTACAAATCCTAAAATCAAGAAAATACCAAGACTAGGGTTTTTAAATGCAATGTCTGTGATTTTACTTCCGGATTTTTTTTTTTTTGGAATCAAGGCCACCTTGAACTCGAATTCGTTTTGCTAACTTTGTATGTCGTGACTGTGGTGGATTAGGTGGTTGGATATGGATCTGACTTGTTGTGTAGAAGCATAAATCGTAAAAATACATAACTCCGGCGACGATTTTCTGCAACTTGTTTTCGCCGGAGTTTGATCGAAGGGACGAGAGAGCAGGAATTTAAGGGTTTGGATCGGTTGAGGGAAAAGGATCAAAGTGATTCGTATGGTAAGAAACGGGCCGGGTTTGGGATTTCTATACTCGTATGGAGCGGTCCGCGAGTTTTTGGTAAAGTGAAATTTCGGGGTTGGCAGCTCCAGCCCCTGAAGTCTTTGATTTTATTTAAAAGCCACTTGTATTTGAGAAATAACCTGTAATCAAAGTGATTCGGATGCAAGGGTGTTCCCGCTCCAGTTTGGGTAGTTTAATCCCCCAAACCACAAACCAAACCATAATGGTGGTTTAATTTTTTTTCAAACCAAGCGATTTGGCAGTATATGACCAAATCGGTCAAACTGAACCACAAAAAGACAGTATGGTCTGACCGATTTAAAGTGTTTAGACGGTTTGAGCCTATTATAGGCTTTAAACTAAAAGAAATATAAAATCTATATCCAGATTAAAATTTCCACCAACATAACATTATTAAAAAAATACAATACCGAATTATAAAATATAAAAAAAACATATATCTTCAAAATAAAAATAAAAAAAAAACATTGAGCAAGTTGAAAGAAAGTTAAGCAAATCCACGGAGAAACATTTAGCAAACAGAAAGACGATATGAAATTTTAGATTTTAATTTTTGGCGGATTTTGGAATTTTGGCAATATTTGGAACGCGAACAATTGAAAAGTGAAAATTAAAAACTTAGGTGCCGTTTATTTTTTAAGAGGTCTAAAGTCTGAAGTCTTATTTTAGTTATGATTAATAAAAGATTGTGTGTAAAAAGGTCTGAACGATTCAGACTTAAGAGCCATTAATAAGTTTAAAAAAAAAAAACACCACCTTAATGTCCTGGATGGACTTTTTCTTAATTGGACCATATTAGTTGAGCATACAACATGAAAACTAAATATAACTGTAGCGGTCGGTTCGGTCTAGACCGCTCAAAAAAAGTTCAAACTGTATACCAGACCAGACCGAGCGGTTTGGCTATTTTCAGACAAAATCGGACTGCCAGACTGCTTAACCCTCCAAAAACAATATGGTTTGACTTGTCCGATAGTTTTTTTTTTTAACACCCCATCGGATGTATGGTTGTCCAAAAGGGTGTTCCAACATGAGATATGAAATAGGTTCCCAAAATTATATATGGTCTATTCTTTAGTCTTTTTATACATGTTTTAGCTCAGTTATAACGTTTTAGTCCCAACTTTAATGTTTTAGGCCTTTGTTCTTTTAGTTGGCTTGGCAATTATTGGATCCAACTTTTGTAGAATGTTGGAAGAGTTATTTTATTTAAGTGGATTTCGTATAATACTTTGTCATTTTTTGTTGTTTTAGTTTGTAAAAATTTTAATGTAACTAGAAACGTACTCGCGCAATGCAGTGAGATAAATCAAGGTTTTAATGTTGTTGTTTTTTTTTTGTTTTTTGTCGATTTACAGTACGATTTTGGATGGTTTTAAGAAAGTGATAATTTTTTTTATAAATTTTTTAATTTAGGCTTAATAATATAATATACTTTATGTAATAAAAACTAAGTATTTTGTTAAAATTCAATTATTATCATATATAATTTAAATTTTTTATATTTAAATTAGGAATTTTTTTTTAAAGACAAATTTTATTACCAAATATAACAACCAAAGGCGCAAAAAGTTACAAACAGAAAGAACCACAGAGATACCCGAAACGAAACAAAGTCAAACAAACTAAACAATAATTTGATTAAGATGTTTATTTTGTTTTGATTATTTTTATTAGTTAGTTATGAATTCAAACATATAGCTTTAAAAATTTGTACCCATGCATCATGACTTGTAATCTTAAATTTTAAGTAATATGTATCAATAAACAGTACTTAATACATAAAAGTTTGTTTTTAAGAGCTTTTCTTCGATGGTTTAATAATAATGTAATTTATTTTAGGTTTTATAAATTAACATTAAATATTCTGTTAGATTTTTTTAATTATAATTTAGATTTTTTATATTTAAAATTTGATTTTTATCTTGTATTTAGTTATGTGAGAAGTGATTTTAGGGGAGTTGAATTGAGGAATGAATTTAGGAGTTAAAGTTGTTAGAGATAAGGATTAAATAGGAAAAGATTTTAAATTTTCATTCTTTATTTAAGTTTTAAGTAATTAGCATTAAATAGTGGTACATTAAGCTTTTAACAATTGTTTTTAAGAGATTTTTATAGATGTTTTATAATATAGTATACTAGTATAGATATATAGTATAAATTTTTATATATTGTTTTATTATTACTCGTATAGATGATCTATGGTTTTGGTACAAGTGTAACATGGCCTCCAAAAAGATTGGAACGACTGTTCGGATGCTTTTCTTTTTTATGTTAGTTGTTGCTTGTTGTCGTTGTTTGGCTCGTGTTCATGTTGTTGCTACATCCAACCCCGGTAACTCATTCGTTCATGTTGTTGTCTCATATCAATGCCTCAAGCCCTCAATGCATGTGTATATGTTAAAAGTGCATTAAACCAACATGTTAAAATCCTTTAATATATCCTGTAATTGCATATTTTATATCAATTGAAAGTATGATGTTTTAAAACACAATCAACGGTCGAGTTTTTTTTCTTACAAATGAATGTCTATTGGAGATGGAGGATCCGAGCAAGCGCCTCTCATTCCCAAGAGGAGTCATCAATTTAAGGTGGTAAGTTTTACTAAACAAGATGAAGATATTGGTTCATCATTTGATGAATTTTTTATGATGAATCTCTCTTTAATTCAACAAAAATCTATAGAGGAAATGCAAAACGTTATAGGTCAACTCTAGTATCTATCTTGATAATTGACATTTATGTAATAGATTATCGAAATATGCTTGAGTCTTACATCGGTTGTACACATATCAGTATGTAAGAAACTCTCAACTTTTTATAAAATATTATTTTAAAGAAAGATTCAAAAGAGTCTCACATTTGCTAATATAATGAGAGCCAAGGTGGCAGGGTCTAGCCCTACCTAGGGCCTCAACACACTCTTTTCCCTTCATTTTAGAATGCAACGTCGCATTCGTTTGATGTGGCATGTTTGAGTCTCACATTGCCTAGAAACGAACCATCTAACCTCTAGATAAATATTAAAAAGGACACCACATCTCTTAACGTATAACACATCTATATACTGGGTTGGGTTCACGTGAGACCCGTAAAACCACGATTTTACATTTGAAACTTCACAGCAAAACACTGTGAAGGTAAAAAAAAAATCTGAATCTTCACAGTGTTTTGTTGTGAAGTTTTAAAGGTAAAAACGTGGTTTCACGGGTTTCACGAACAGAAGTTGGTCTCACGGGATCCAAAGTCTCTATATACTTCCTAAAAATAAAAATAAAAATTGAAATAAGCTAGAAGATATCATTGGTAAAGAAACAATGAACCTAGCACCTATAATAAAAATAGAAATACTATCTTGAGTTAATATACGTATCATTTTGCAGCACGTCACGCCAACCATTTTTGCAACAAAAATACCATCTTGAGTTAATATACGTATCATTTTGCAGCAACTCACACCAACCATTTTTGCAACAAAAATACCATCTTGAGTTAATATACATATCATTTTGCAGCAACTCACACCAACCATTTTTGCAACAAAAATACCATCTTGAGTTAATATACATATCATTTTGCAGCAACTCACACCAACCATTTTTGCAACAAAAATACCATTTTGAGTTAATATACGTATAGTTTTGTAGCACGTCACGCCAACCGTTTTGTAGCACGTCAAAAACTAAAAATAGTACTATATTAAGTATTGACTATCTTTAGCCTTTAGAGATAGTAAAAAAAAGACAATAAAAAGTACAAGGACCATTATTGTAATTAATCTAACAATAAGGGGCTATACGATAAAATTTACATCAATAAAATATTGTCGTTCTTCTGGGTATCATCAGTAGATTCACGGGTGCCTGTCAGCTCCGTAAAATGGAGGTCAACGCAGGAGTTGTAGCCGCTGCGATATTGGTGTTATGTACATGGAGATTTTTGAATCTGATGTGGTTCCAACCAAAGAAGATGGAGAAATTGCTAAGAGCTCAAGGCCTCAATGGTAATTCCTACAGGTTCATGTATGGAGACATGAAAGAGATGGCTCAAATGACGATCCAAGCTAAATCTAAACCCATCGGGCTCAAAGATGATATCGTGCCTCGAGTTTTGCCCTTTGTTCATAAATCCGTCGCTACTTACGGTACGCATATGTGAGAATGTGTGGAATTTCATTAGATTACTCTCCAAAATATCTCTTAAGGAGAAATCAGATTTCAACACACACACACACACACATATATATATATATATATATATATATATATATATATATATATATACATACATGGGATTACGTGAGACCAGTCTATTTTTATGAGACCACTTTTTTTTATCTTCACGGTGTTTACTATGAAGTTTGATCAAGTGTAAAAATGTGGTCTCACGAAAACATACTTGTAAGATCCCACATTGGTTGGGGAGGGGACCGAATGTTACCTTCTAAGGGACTTGATATCTCCTCTATCAAACGCGTTTTAAAACCAAGAGTCCAGATGTATAAACAAACCGGACAATATCTGGTAAGCCTGAGATGTTATAGGTTGTATCAAAGCCGGGAGCCGTACTAGCTAGTATGCCAGCGTCCTCGTAGGACTCCTAAGGGGGTGGATTGTAAGGTCCCACATTGGTTGAGAGGGGAACGAAAGTTGTCTTATAAGGGACCGGATACCTCCTCTACCAACCGTATTTTAAAACCGTAAGTCCAAATATATAGACAAAACGAATAATATCTGGTACGATTGGCCTGGATGTTACATACCGGTCTCATATGAACCCAATCCATTGAATCGATGGTATTGTTTTTATCCATGAATGTATTAGTTAGAATTAATTAAGTGGATCTGATCAACTATCTACGTGTTGTCACTCTCACACCCTCGTCTTTGTATCGGGAGTTTCTTCAAGGCAATTAATTCCTGGCCATCTTCCCAATTAATTTATGAGCTACTTGCCTTTTGATATCGATCCATGTGCAAAATTTACAAGTCAAATATAATATAATATACTTTTTTTTTATTGTTTTAAGTTATCAATAATTGTAACAACAGTGATATATGAATTAAAAAAAATGTAGATTTACAGTTGTTTATAATTTTAAAGTCGTTGGCTATCAATAATTTCTATTATGGTTAAAAATTGATTTAAAGATTATTAGGTCCATAGTGTTACAAAGAGTATCTGTGATGATCCTTCTATCATCAGAATTGTCGTTAAAACCTCATTTGGCAATTGGCATGACGAGTCCTCAAAGGGAGTGTTCGTAACATCTTAGGCAAATCTACATCACTTATTATAGGGAGAGGATTATAAATTCCACCACCGAATAATTAGAATAATTACATCACCGAATAATTAGAGTTCAAAAATTGTACTTTTTTTTTTTTTTACTTTGAAAAACCAACTTCGTTGCAATAGTTTTCTAACATGCTTCTCTAAAATCTAACTGTTTTTGTTTTAAAGAAAACAAAAACAGAGTTGATATAAACATTGTGAAACTAATTATTACAATTTTTACATGCATATAGAACGTAAGGAAAATTATAAAAATTAATTCCAAATTAAATTATAGTTTTTTGTTTAATCGTATATAGGTAAGATTTGCTTTACATGGATGGGGCGAAAACCTATGGTGCATATAGCCGAACCTACCATGATAAAAGAGATCTTGGCTAATTATTATCAATTTCGAAGGTTGAGGGGAGGAAACCCCTTAATAAAGATGTTAACAAAAGGGCTAGTAGATGTTGAAGGCGATCAATGGGTCAAACACAGAAAAATCATTAATCCTGCTTTTCATATCGAAAAGCTTAAGGTTTTTACTCTTATGCTATTATATTCTCTTTTCATTACAATATGAAAGATTAATTTTACACTTCCAAATTATTATACGCCTTTTTTTGTAGCATATGGTACCCGCGTTTTATGTGAGTTGCAACGAGATGATAAACAAATGGGAAAATTTGCTTGTGGGAGAAAGCTCGTGTGAAGTCGATGTATGGCCCTATCTGCAGACAATGTCTAGTGATGTGATTTCACGTACAGCGTTTGGTAGCAGTTCTGAAGAAGGAAGAAAGATATTTGAACTTCAACACGAAATGATAGGGTTGATTATGAAGTCTATGCGATCGACTTACATTCCAGGATCAATGTAAGTACGTTTTCAAGCAATTGGCATAATTTTGTTTTTCTAGTTATTACGAATAATGTTTTTTTAAGGTTTTTGCCAACAAAACGCAACAAGAGGATGAAAGAGATAGAGCAAAAAGTGAAAGCTACGATAAGGAGTATTATCGATAGACGAGTTGCTGCAATGAAAGCAGGGGAAAGTAATCACAACGACCTTTTGGGAATTCTTTTAAATTCCAATTACGAAGAAACTAAACAAGGCATGAATAAGAAGTCTGGGTTAAGCATTGAGGAAATTATCGAAGAATGCAAGCTTTTCTATTTTACAGGACAAGAGACTACAAGAGATTTGTTAGTTTGGACTATGGTTTTATTGGGTCAATACACGAATTGGCAAGCAAGTGCTAGAGATGAAGTTTTACAAGTCTTCGGGGATAAAAAACCGGATTTTGAGGGGTTAAGTCGTCTGAAAGTTGTAAGTTTTTTTTTTCTTCCATATTTTACCAAAATATATTTACTATTTAGAGCGAACATTGTTCATTTACTATTTGTTGCACGTGACAGGTTAACATGATTTTCAACGAAGTTCTTAGGCTATTCCCGCCAGGACCCTATTTAGGACGAGTAGTGCATAAAGAAACCAAATTAGGAAACATAATGTTACCGGCCGGTACGTTTCTCCAAATGAATATAATCCTCTTACATTATGATTGTGATATATGGGGTGACGACGCGAAGGAGTTCAATCCTCAGAGATTTTCTGAAGGTGTGTTACACGTGACCAAAGGACAAGCCTCTTACCTCCCGTTTGGAGGTGGCCCACGTATATGTATCGGGCAAAGTTTTGCTATGTTAGAAGCAAAAATGGCGCTCGTTATGATTCTACAACGTTTCTCTTTTGAGATCTCCCCATCATACTCACATGCGCCACATATTGTCTTCACGCTTCAGCCTCAATTTGGTGCTCAATTGATTTTGCACAGGCTTTAAATGTTTTACATATATGTTGTGGCTTATTTCATATGATGCTAAATCCGTGTTATAGAAATAAATAATGTTTTAGAATCAAATGCTTTACGAATTTGATACAAAAATTTATAGACATGGAAACAATTATCAAGGCCGGCGAAAATCATATTAGCTACACAATAATATATTGTATTTAGTGCTAGACTTTTTTTTTTTTTTTTTTTTTTTTTTTTTTTAATGATTCTTGATCTGGTTTATGATCAAAACCAAACTAGTTCTTTAGAACTTGAAACAACGTCATTTTAGGTTAAAAGAATAAGACAAAGTTTATTTTAATTTCTATTCAGTGTGACAATGAATTTTTTTCCCGATCGGTACAACAAACTTTCAAATTTTCTTATTTTGATATCAATCTATACTATATTATAAAGATGGCATAAAAAAAACTCTTAATTACAACTCACTAAGGTTTATGTACTATCATTTAAAGTTATCTACTTAAAATCTCTTAAAAATAACTACTAAAGCCTAATGTACTACCTGTAAAACTTTTAACCCTAATTAATATATTTCATTCTTATCCCCCAAAATCCTTATCTCTAATCCCCAAACCCTAAAATTATGAAATTTGAATTCTGATAAACATAATCAAAACAAGATAAACATCTCAATTTAAATATAAAAAATTTAAAATATAAAAGATAATTAATTAATTTTAACAAACTACTTAATTTTTTTTATATAAAAAACATTATATTGTTAAGCCTAAATTAAACAAATTTATATATAAAAAACCATTATCACTCAATAAAAACCATCCAAAATCGTACTGTAAATCAATAAAAATAAAAAAAATAAAAATAAACATTAAAATCGTGATGTATTAAGCATTATATACTATTATTTAATGTTAATCTACTTAAAATCTCTTAAAAAACAATTAATGAAGCAATATGTACTACTTTTAAATGCTTTTAATCATAATTAATAAATTTCATCCTTATCCCCCAAAATCCTTATCTCTAATCCCCAAATCTTAAGATTATGAAATTTGAATTCTGATAAACATAATCAAAACAGGATAAACATCTCAATTTAAATATAAAAAATTTAAAAAATATAAGATATTTAATGAATTTTAACAAACTACTTAATTTTTTTATATAAAAAACATTATATTGTTAAGACTAAATTAAACAAATTTATATATAAAAAAATCATTATCACTCAATAAAAATCATCCAAAATCGTACTGTAAATCAATAAAAAACAAAAAATAAAAATAAACATTAAAATCGTGATGTATCTCGCTGCATTGCGCGAGTACGCTTCTAGTTATATTATAAAGATGGCATAAAAAACTCTTAATTACAACTCACTAAGCTTTATGTACTATCATTTAAAGTTATCTACTTAAAATCTTCTAAAAATAACTACTAAAGCCTAATGTACTACCTGTAAAGCTTTTAACCCTAATTAATAAATTTCATCTTTATCCCCCAAAATCTTTATCTCTAATCCGCAAAACCTAAAATTATGAAATTTGAATTCTGATAAACATAATCAAAACATGATAAACATCTCAATTTAAATATAAAAAATTTAAAATATATAAGATAATTAATGAATTTTAACAAACTACTTAATTTTTTTTATATAAAAAACATTATATTGTTAAGCCTAAATTAAACAAATTTATATATAAAATGTAACACCCTAAAAATTGGGGGTCAATTTAAAATTTTGAAATTTGGCCATATAACGTCTGAAAATGGTAATAACCAATCTACCCAAAGCGGGAGATCCAATAACCTGTAATAAAGTATACAACCAAACGGACTAATGTATGTCAACCCAACACGGAGACTATAATACGGTAATTACAACCCATGGCAAAATAGAGAATAAACTCGACAACCTAATAATCTAACTTGAGTGAGCAAGATTAAGGTCGGGTGTCGCTATTCTCCCAAAAGTAACAATCTATACTTCCAAAATATCGGTCACTAAATCATCAAAAAGACCGCTCTCGAACCCAAAGTCGTCCACTCAATCCCGACGCATCTCATCGCTAGAGTGACCTGCCACACATGACAACCAAATAACAAGTGTTAGGCTAAAGCCTAGTGAGAATAAATAAACGAAAGCTAAAATGAACGATAAACCCGTTTGAAGTCATGTAGCCGATCTAGCCGTGAACTAAATCAAGGTAAAGCCAATAAATCATTAGTATTCAACACATACTGTCAATAGTTCAAAACCACATAGCGAGCTCAACTACTCCAAGTCTTTTGCTCGAAAACATCAAGTCAACCACTCCAGGTCTATTCTTGAGAGTTCCCAAAACAGGGTAACTCAAGCACAATGGGATTACACCTTACTGTCCATGGGACGCTGCCCGACTGTATAGGACCACACCCTACTTACCATGGAGCCCGATGCCTATCCCGTGCCAAGGGTAACCAAATGTCCGGACAAGACATTGGGTTACCGTGCCTATGGATCCATTGCACTAAACCAAAAACCCAACTTACCAATTATAATCATATACAATCATGCATATACTTCAAGAGACCAATTTCCAAAACATATAAGCTACTAACATGGCTCATCTCACACTTGTTAGGAAACTTCATAAACGTACTCCCACCAATGACAATGCCATAGTTTCTTTTCAAGAGCCATTGTGCCCAATAATTAATCTAATATACCAATTAATCCCAAAACCCTAGTTTTCTCTTCATGTGATATCAATACCCCAAATAACAAATATTAGTTAACAAATGATTGAGTAAATGTGAACACCATTACTTTCTTTAACATATCATCCCATAAAACTTGTTTAGTCAAATAACCATAGTATCTTCAAAATTTCTAGTTAGGTCAAGACCCAACAAAATCCAACTATGATTAGGAGACAAGGAAAGATTATAGATACAACAACTAAAGCATATATGAGGGAGAAGTGCCCAAGAAAACTCACCTTGCAAGAGTTACACACCAAACCCTAGATGATACTTGAGAGAAGAAAGAAATGACACTTGATCTTCTTAACCACAAGCAAGAACCTTTTTGTTCTCCAAAATCGCCCCAAGTCAGCTCCCAAATCAGATAATAAATTTTAGGTCGTGAAAATGAGTTTTAAAGGACTGCACCCCGATCGTGACCTTGCCTCGCGATTGTGACATTTGTCACAATCGCTTGTCACAATCGCGCGCTTCTCCCCAACTCACGGTACCACTCTCGCGATAGTGCCTCGCGAGAGTGACTCTTGTCACAATCGCGGGCACTGTCGCCACCGCACCCCGAGTCTCGGTACAATCCTCGCGATAGTGCCTCGCGAGAGTGACCCTTGTCATAATCGCGGGCACAATCGCTCCACTGGTACCGAGGCCCAACTTTTTCAAACTTTAACCCGGGAAGCCCACGATCTCGACACTAAGTCCAATAATAACGGTAAAACATGATGGCATCAAAATAAATACATACCGAAATCAAGGATGTTACAATCCTCCCCAACTTGGAGGAGATTTCGCCCTCGAAATCTTGACTAGGTGAAGAGGTGAGGGTATCTCCGCTTTAAATCTTCCTCGGCCTCCCATGTCACATTAGCACCACGGTGGTGCTTCCATTGGACTTTTACCATCGTGACTTCCTTGTGGCGAAGCTTCTTCGTCTTCTTCTCCAATATTGCTTCCGGCTCTTCTATGCAACGATTTCCTTCATCAACTCTAATTTCGGAAAGTGGAATGACACTCTCCTCTTCCGCTAGACATTTACGGAGATAACACACATGAAAGGTGTTATGGATTCCACTCATTTCCGGAGGGAGTTCCAACTGATAAGCTTGTAGTCCCACACGCTTAAGCACCACAAAGGGCCTAAGGAAACGGGGACTTAACTTTCTGCGTTTTCCAAAACGTATAATCCCCTTCCAAGGAGACACCTTCAACATAACACGATCACCCACTTGGAATTCTATCGGTCGACGCTTCTTGTCAGCATAACTTTTCTGCCGATCTTGTGCCGCCTTCAAACGCTCACGAATATCCCTCGCCTTATCCGCCGTCTCTTGCACAATTTCAGGTCTGGCAAACTGTTTCTCCCCCGCCTCTAGCCAACATACGAGAGTTCGGCATTTGCGACCGTATAGAGCTTCAAACGGTGTCATTCCAATGCTTGAGTGGTAGCTATTGTTGTACGCGAACTCCACCAAAGATAAGTGCGAGTCCCAACTACCCCCAAAGTCGATTACACACGATCTCAACATATCTTCTAACGTCTTGATTGTTCTCTCGCTCTGTCCGTCGGTTTGAGGATGATAGGTCGTGATCAACTTCACTCGCGTGCCCAATTCCTTTTGCAACCCATCCCAAAAATGCGACGTGAACCGACTGTCCCGATCAGAGACAATAGATAACGGTACACCATGACGAGATATTACTTCGTCGATATACAATTTTGCCAACTTATCCATGGGCAAAGTCTCTCGCATAGCCAAGAAATGAGCACTCTTGGTCAAACGATCCACGATCACCCAAATGGTGTCGTGGTCGCGCAATGTCTTCGGCAATCTTACTTGGCATCAATTGAAGTTAAGTTCATAATTGTTTAAAAAAAATTACCACATAACATTTTAACTCCGGTATTATTTGATGACATGTTAATTTTATTTATTACACTCCTTCCTTTAGTTTTTAGGTGTTTTCCTCTTGATCATTCCTCTCTTATTTGATATTAAGAGCATCTTTAATATATTTTTCAAAATTTCTTTAAAATGAAGAACTAAAAGTTAAAATCTTAAAAAAAAATTACATTCATCTCAAACAGATTCCTCATTTTGAAAAATCGAATATTGATTATAATATTAAAATATTTCATTCATTTATTAAAATATTATTTATTTCTCCAAATATTTATTTTCAAAGTTTCTCATTGGTACACTCACTTGGTAATCATTTTTGGGGCATTCACCATATTTGGAGAAAAACTCTTATCTCTCCTATTTTTTCCATTTTGGAGGTAGTTATGAGGAAATTGTTGGAGTAAAATCTCATTTTTCTCCATTTTGGAGTATCTTTTGGAGATGCTCTAAGGGGTCATTACTAAACACTTGCCTTGGTAAACAGTTACCGGTTCAATTACCTTACCAAGTGAACATAACAAAAAATCGAGTATCTTACTTGGTAAGAGGGAAGACAAGAATCGAGAATCTTACCCGGTAAGTACTTACCGAGTTATAAACATTTACCATAAATCTATTTTGATGGCCGAGAATATATTACCTCATAAGGTAAACGATCTCTACAACCCCTCAACATTTACAAAGTTGTTGTTTTTTCCTATCACTCACCTCTTCAATAATACAAAATGTAGGTTTTTTAATCGCTTACCGACTAAAAAAGTTTGTTATACTAATCAGGAAATATCTAAAAGTTTGGAACTAAGACAAAATTTGTTTCATTTTGGCGGATTTTATTTTTCCAGGTCATTGTCACATCACCTATAACATAAAAATTAAGGGTCGTTTATTAAGCAATTATTAGGTAAGTGTTCATCCATATTATTTAGCATAACAAAGACTGAGAATTTTACCCAGTAAGAAACATAACAAAAAACGAGAATCTTACTCGGTAAGTGAGAGAAAAACCTCTTACCCGGTTTTAAGACACTTACCAATAATTCATTTTGATGGCTAAAAATGTTACACGATAATGTAAGTGAGAGTGAATTATTTTGCCGGTAAGCGTTTACCCAATAAACATTTGGTAAACGATCTTTAGTTTCCACATTAACAATATTTAACTTGCTTAGCCAATTGTCGATCAAAAATTTATACGAAATAGAAAGAATTAAATATTCCTTACACCAATTGAGAATAAAAATAGCGTTTCTAAATAAGAATTAAAACACAATTCATTACATTTTGGGTACAATTTATAATCAACTTTAAAACAACCTTTGGACAAATTAGGTTTACAGTGTCTAAAAATCTACCTACGCATGTATTTAAAACAAGAGTAAATTACATTTTTAGTCCATGTGGTTTGTTTAAAATTGTGGATTTCATTTATGTGGTTTCAAAATTTTAGTTTTCATCCTTATGTTTTGTAATTCATTTGTATTTTCATCCTTGAGGGTTGATGCTAAAATATTATTTTTAAGTATTAAGGACTAAAATAAAATATAAATGAACCGTAAAGCATAGAGATTTAAAAAAAAAAAAAAGAGTAAACTACGATTTTCGTTCCTGTGCTTTGATGTTTCTAATGATTTTCGTCCTTGGTCTTTAAAAACTGTTTTTTTCATCCCTGTAGTTTCCATTTTCCTTCCTCCATCCAATTCCTTTAAATATGAACGTTAACTCATCCAAAAAAATTACATATTTGATTCTTGTAGTATTCCAACTTTTACATTTTTATCCTCAAATTACATAGTTTACATTTTTTACTTTTTTTTCTACTTTTTACTCTTCTTTCTTTATTATATTTCATGAATACATTTATTTTTCTATTAACTATATTATATATTTTCAAAATAATTATAAGTTTAATTATTAAAATAATCAAATAATTATTAAAATTATTGACAAGTACATGACATTTTTTTCCAAAGGTTAGGTTGAAATCTCGTAAAATTAATATTTTTTATCTATTGGTTTATTAAAACTTTTAATTCATTTTAAATTACCATTATTGGAAGAAGTTTAATAAAATTCGATAAAAAATTAGTTTTATGTTATAACAACCGGCTGTTGATTTTATTAATTGCACTTTACTCTCATTATTCCAAATTTTTATTTAAACTTTATTTTTTATTAATTAATCAAAATTAAACACTCTCTCTCTCACACACACACACACATATATATATATATAGAGAGAGAGGAATGATCAAACGAGAACAGTAACTATTTAAAAGAACACGAAAACTAATAAATTCATTAATGATTTACATTAACGTGCAAAAAAACAACGCGAACCTGAAGCCAGTGACGGAGGTACCTTTGCACCAGAAGGTGCATTGGCACCTCCTCACTTTTTTAAATTTTTTTTTTAATATTGATAAACAAGATAATTAATTGCATTGACATATGATAATTAGTTTTTGTTGAGTTGGGCTCCACCTCCCCATAATCAGACTTCAGGTAATCAGGCCCATTAAATACTAATCCATTAAAATATCTTATTACCGTGAAGTGTGAACAGAGAACTCCTGCCTCTAACTCGTATCGAACACGGAATCAAAATTCACCCTCCCCTCTTTGTCGCCTCACCAGTCGTCTGGACCGCTGCTATCCGCTATTCCGCTGGACGTCTGGACGGAACGAACCTGTGGCCTGCGTGTTTGCCGGAGCCAGACTGCCGGCCAGCGCCGGCTAAGTGAAGTTTGAACCAGCGATCTGCTTCTGGTTTGCCGCCACTGCCTGTTGCCCTGTTCTGGTTAGGTTTTTTATTTTTTTTTATTTTAAAAAATTATGATTTGTGTTGTGAAGTTAGTGTCTTACAATCTTACTCTTAGTGATCTGAATTATGAATATACAAATGCTTTGTTGAATTGTTGTTGTTAGCCTCCAGCCTCCTTTGTTGCTGTCACAAAACCATTGGAGCATCTTTTGTATAGATTCTTGGCTTTTATTAGCATTTGCCACGTATTGACACTTGAAAGTAAAAAAATGTTATTTATTAGAGTATATTACATTTTTATTTTATCCATGTGGTTTGCTACTTTGCTGATAATTGTTATCTTTTAAATGTATTTTTTAAATTATGATTTTTATACTTATGTTTGTTCCATAGAACTACTAGCTTAGCATTCAAATTATATTTGGTTGAAGTATTGATTAGTGTAATTTTTAACAGTCAATCATGGATAAGTATTTAATAAAGAGAAAAACAATCGGTGATTCGTCATCAATGCCAGATAAGAATAATGTTGATAGTTGTAAACAAAGTCGTGTGGAAATCAATTTATCGGATCTTCCAACTGACCCTGGATTGCGGATTAGGATTTTGGATTACAATCCTAATATTCGTGATGAAGTTCGCAGAGCATATCTACTGAAAGGGCCTTGCCAACCTCGAAGCCATGATTTTCCTTACACCGCATTTGGGAAAATATCACGAAGATTCAACCCTTCTTGGTTTGATGAATTTTCTACTTGGCTTAAGTACAGTGTCAGTAAAGATGCGGCTTACTGCTTATGTTGCTATCTTTTCAAACCAAGTGTCGGAGATCAAGCAGGCGGTGACACTTTTGTTGGTGTAGGCTTTACAAATTGGGCAAAGAAAGAAAAACTAACAATTCATATTGGAGGCGTTAACAGTGTTCACAACCAAGCTTGGGGCAAGTGTGAAGCTTTGTTGAACAAAAAGCAACATATTGAATCTCTTATCATCAAACAGTCAGACCAAGCTAAGAGGGATTATAAGTTACGTTTGATCGCATCGATTGACTGCATTCGATTTCTCTTAAGACAAGGACTTTCTTTCGGAGGCCATGATGAATGTGAAGATTCAAATAATAGAGGGAACTTTCTTGAGCTATTGAAGTTTTTGGGTGATCATAATGAAAGCATCAAAGCAGTTACTCTTAATAATGCTCCCGAGAATTTGAAGTTAACTTCACCGGATATCCAAAAGGACATTGTTAATGTTGTTGCAACAGAAACACCATAACTTATTGTACGTGATCTTGGTGATGATTTTTTCGCGGTGCTCGTCGATGAATCTCGTGACGTTTCAATCAAAGAACAAATGAGCGTTGTGTTGCGCTATGTGGATATGAGCGGGTGTATAATTGAGCGTTTTTTAAGCATCGAGCATGTCCCAAACACTACATCTATCTCGCTTAAGGCGACACTTGATAAATTGTTTTCACGACATGGATTAAGCATCTCTAAATTGCGTGGGCAAGGTTATGATGGCGCAAGTAATATGCAAGGAGACATTAGTGGGCTCAAGACACTAATTTTGAACGAAAATAAAAGTGCGCATTATGTTCATTGTTTTGCTCATCAACTTCAACTTACTCTTGTAGCTGTCGCGAAAAAGCACACAAAGATCGTTGATTTCTTTTTCTTAGTAAACAATGTTGTGAATGTTGTTGGAGGTTCTTGTAAACGTCGTGATATGCTTCGAGAACAACAAACTGCCAAAGTTTTTGAAGCACTTAATTCTGGTGAAATCTCAAGTGGTCGAGGCCTAAATCAAGAAACTTCTCTGATTAGAGCAGGTGACACTCGTTGGGGTTCACATTATGGTACTTTAGTCAGTTTGATTGCATTGTTTTCATCCGTAATAGATGTGCTTCAGATGATAGGAGAAGATGGATTAACCTACGAACAAAAGTCAGAAGCTCGTCTGTTATCCAACTCCTTGCACTCATTTGATTTTGTGTTTTGCTTACACTTTATGAAAATGATATTGGGGATCACCAACGAATTATCCCAAGCATTGCAAAAGAAAGAACAAGATATTGTAAATGCAATGAAATTGGTTGGAGTTTGCAAGCAACGACTAATGGATTTGAGGGTTGAAAATGACAAGTGGGATTCTCTACTCAATCAAGTTACATTGGTTTGTGAGAAACATGACATTGATGTTTGTAACATGGATGAAATGTTCTTACTTCCTGGAAGATCGCGTTGAAAAGCTCCACTAATGACAAACTTGCACTACTATCGTGTTGAGTTATTTTACACTGTCATCGATTTGCAGCTTACGGAATTGGAGAATCGATTTTCTGAGACCAGCACCGAGTTGCTTATTTCCATGGCATGCCTAAATCCAAGTGATTCCTTTTCAGCTTTTGACAAGAGCAAATTGATCCATCTTGCTCGTTTCTATCCCGATGATTTCTCTGACATGGAACTTTTGATACTTGATGATCAACTAGAGACTTATATTATTGATATGCGGACTACCGAAAAGTTTTCTAATCTGAAAGGGATCAGTGATCTTGCACATAAAATGGTTGAAACAAAAAGGGATAAAGTGTTCACTCTCGTGTTTTTGCTTATAAAACTAGCAATGATATTACCTGTTGCGACTGCAACCGTTGAGAGGACGTTTTCAGCTATGAGCATCGTGAAAAACAGGTTGCGCAATAGAATGGGAGATCAATGGATGAATGATTGCTTGGTTGCTTATATCAAAAAAGATCTTTTGGCCGAGATTGATAATGAAAATATCATAGATAAGTTCCAGAAAATGAAAACTCGTCGAGGTCATTGTTAAATATGTAAATGTCGAATATAATCAATATAATATCGATACTTTTGCCACTTTTAAAATGTCAACTTATTTTATATGATGCACCCCCTTGTATAAATTCCTGGCTCCGCCACTGCCTGAAGCCACGACCAAAGTCCTTTTTTTGTGCGTTAATGTAAATTACTAATGATTTTGTTAGTTCTCGTATTATTTTAAATAAGTATTGTTCTCGTTTGAATCCGACTATATATATATATATATATAGGGGTGTTTCAATTGAAAACCAAATTTCATTGGAAACTTTGGAAACCAAATTTCAACCATTGGTCTTTTTAATCAATTGTCAAGATTCATTTGAATTATATATGGTAATAAATTAATTAATTTATTAATAAAAGATAATAATAATAATAATATGTCAAAATGGTAAATGTGTCTTTTTCTTTTGTGTTTCAAATTTGCCAACAAAGATGAAATATGCTTAAATATAGAAAAACGTTATTTAAAAAAAAAAACATATCAAGACTACATTTTTATTACTTGTTCATCAATATGCAGTATGTAAAAAGCCAAATAAGTTTCATTAAGTTTCATTATTGTTTCATTATATTTCCATTATGTTTCACTATATCAAATATGTTTCATCAGGTTTCACTATATTAATATTTTGTTTCACTATATCAATATTTTATTTCATTACCTTTCCATTATGTTTCACTATATCAAATCTGTTTCATCAGGTTTCACTATGTTAACATTTTATGTTTCATCAAGTTTCACTATATTAATATTTTGTTTCATTATATCAAATTCATTATGTTTTACTATATTAATATTTTGTGTCTGGAGGTAATATTGAAGATTTCATATGAATATCAACTTTCATACATTGGATGAATCAATCACTTATTCATATGAATCAAAAATAATAATTTGATTTGTAGCTTACGTATGAATCAATCTGTGTTTACCTAAATTAAATGTTTCATGTTTAAATTAATAAAGGTTATATATTACCATATATAAAATACATTAAAATTAGATAATTAATATTATAATAAT
This sequence comes from Arctium lappa, assembly GCA_023525745.1. Lineage (NCBI taxonomy): Eukaryota > Viridiplantae > Streptophyta > Magnoliopsida > Asterales > Asteraceae > Arctium > Arctium lappa. The sequence goes on from CM042050.1 coordinate 20,728,935, forward strand.
AATAACACTTACCATATATATTATGAAATTATGTAAAAGACTAAAATAATCTTATCAATTAAAAATAAAAATAAAAAAAGGAAATTCAATGATTGGTTAATTTCGGTTTACAAAGTTTATAATTTAACATTGGTTTCCAATTGATACCTCCCATATATATATATATATATATAGAGAGAGAGAGAGAGAGAGAGAGAAAGAGAAAGACGGAGGTTCAGGGGAAAACCTAAAAAAACGAAAAACTGAAGAACACCCTGGTAGCCTTCCATTTGGACGGTATGCACTTGTGCATACAAGTAAATTATGTTGTTTTTTGGTTTTTATGCACAAGTGCACTTGTGCATGTTACAAATTACTTGTATGCACAAGTGCATACCGTCCAGATGAAGGGCTACCAGGGTGTTCTTCAGTTTTTCGTTTTTTTTGAGGTTTTCCCCTGAAACTAACTCTCTCTCTCTCTCTCTCTCTATATATATATATATATAGTGTTTGGTTCATTTGAGAGTAAATATATGAGAAATAGATAAGTAATTCTAGTCATTCATATGGTCAAGATCGGATTTGACTAGTCAAATATTGCGGCTTTGACTGGTCAAAAGTTGCGGATATCCAAAAAATAGAAGAACAATTTCGTAAATTTTACAAAACACACGGGCTGTGCTCATATATGAACATGTATAATTCACATATGAACTATATATTCATATATGAACTAGTGCAATTCACAACTGAACTCTTTTAACTGATTCATATATGAATCAGTTGAGCTAACTAACAGATTCATATATGAACTTTTGTGATTCATATATGAATCAGTTGAACTAATTAACAGATTCATATATGAATCTTTGTGATTCATACAGATTCATATATGAACCCATCCTGTGTATTTTACGAAATTACCCCTCTACCTTTTATAGACCACACACGGAATTATTCGGTGTTTCGCGGTCAAAGCCGCAAATGTTGACCAGATGAATGGTTAAGATTACTTCTCTATTTCTCATATATTTACCATTTCTCAAATGAACCTCTCCCTATATATATATATATATATATCAAGGTTCTAAATAGCGTGAGACATGATTTGTGGCGACAAATTTATATATCGTTTATAATGTTATACATATAAACCTTTGTTTTCTATAATTAATCAATGAGTTAATATACTGAACATTTCATATTAGGTTATATATTAAAAAAAAGACAATAAAAGGATAAGAAAATTTCAATATGGTGTTACAAAAAACACGTATTATCAATAATTTTAATGAAATTATTTGATTATTTTTATAATTAAAGTTATAACAATTTTGAAAATATATAATATATTTAATAGAAAAATAAATGTCTTCATTAAATATAACAAAGAAAGAAAAAGTAAAAAGTAAAAAAATGTAACCGGTGTAATTTAAGGATAAAAATGTAAAAATTGGAATACTACAAGGACCAAATATGTAATTTTTTTGAATGAGTTAACGTTGATATTTAAAAAATTGGATGGAGGGACGAAAATAGAAGCAAAATGGAAATCATAAGGACGAAAAAAGCAGTTTTTAAAGATCAGGGACGAAAATCGTTAGAAATATCAAAATACAGGGACGAAAATCGTAGTTTACTCTAAAAAAAATAACAAAATTTCAATCATAAGGCCTAAAAAGGTATAACTTATAAACCATAGGAATAAAAATCATAATTTTAAAAATCACAAGGACGAAAATAGAAATTTTCAACAAACCATAGGAACTAAAAACGTTATTTACTCTTAAACACAAAGCTGTTTTCGATGAAAAAATTAATCCGACCCGTTTCGCTTCGCCACCCCTGGGAACTCACCATCGGCAGCTCGTGCTGCACAAATCGAAGCGAAATCGAATTCGAATCCACTCTCATTGACCGCCCCAAAACGGTGTTTCAACAGCCTTTCGAAGTTCTTCCGGATCCGAGTCTCACCGATCCACCAAAACCCCCCTTTTTCGCCTCGCGAAAACCTCATTTCTTAAATACACAGGTACGCTCTAATGTCTGTAATCGCGAAAACCCCCTTTTTCTTCGAAATGTATAGACATTCATCACGGTTCAATTGCTACATCCATTAATCCAAATCCAACCACAATTACCATTTTTACAAGGGTTTTACTTTCAAATATTGATACCACCACCATTCAATTACAGGTATGTATAACAAGGGTGTTAACAAATGGCAAAAGCGATTGACTAAATTACGGACTATTCAATTGCCCTTACTGATTACTGTTATCGCTCTAGTTTTTGTAATCGCGATTCTTGGAATCGATAGAAAGAAACCCACATCTCAATTCACAGTATTAAATCAAAAAAAGAGTAATTTAGATGAATCCATGGTTCAATTTAACCCAACAGTTGATTTCTTGAATGGAACTGATATAATTTGGCAAATACCCAATTCTCCAAAATCTGTCCTCTTTTTGGCTCATGGGTGTAGTGGTAGAGCTGCTAACTTTTGGGATAAATCCCCAAATTGCCCCCATTGTATTGGTTTGCCTGAGGAAAGACTCATTGTCCATAATGCCCTTGCTCGAAATTTCGCCGTTGTTACGGTTTCAAGTAGAGGCAAATGTTGGTCATTAGGAAAGGAAACATTAGTTGTGGAAGGTATTATTAAATTGTGGGTTGCGAAACAAAATCTCGAAAAACTGCCTCTAGTAGCGTTAGGGGCTTCATCGGGTGGTTATTTTGTTTCGATGCTTGCAAGTAAGATAAAGTTTAGTAGTATCGCGATTATGATTGCCGAAGGTGTTTATGATCGGATCGACATTAATAAGGACTACCCACCTACGATTTTTGTCCACATGCCAAAAGATAAAGCAAGAAAGAAGGCTATTGATGTAAATCTTGCAGTTTTGAAAAGTGAAGGTGTGGATGTTGCTGCAATTGAGTGTATGGAGTTGCCGTTATCGCCAAATTTTCTTGCTGATAGAATCCCGGGTCTTGATTTGAAGATTTCGGTGGAATTGTTTGATTTGTTTAAGGAGAAGGGGTTTGTTAACGAAGAAGGTTACTTGATAAACGATGGGCGGGTGATACCTTGGAAGGAAGCCATGGATGAGTGGAAGATACAGTTACCTAATAAGGTTATGGTCAAGTATATTCACGAAGAACTGAATCTTGCATATGCATATCATGAAATGACTAGCTTGCAGTGTGATCAAATCTTCGATTGGTTTGAATCTCATTTCAGATGATCATTATAAAATCTTGAGGAGTGTTGTGGATTTTGTATAGACTGCAAAGTGCAAAGCTCCCAAGTGTTCTTGTTATTCATAGCTGTTTTTAGGGAGTTATGTAAATTTGATGATGGCAGGGTTAGTCTTTGGTGTGTTACATGAATAAATGTTGTGTTTTCTTAGCAGGGTGCATGCCCCGGATGGTAGATCTTGGCTTCGATATCATTTGTAAATACAGAGGTGAATCTTTATCTCTTTTGGTTATTTCATTAGTCTATTGCATGATATAATTGCATAACCTTTTTTTTTTTAATTTATCAAACCTACTAGTTAGTTCTTAAGGTAGAATTAGAAATCTGGGTAGTGCTTGGACCTGTATGTTTGGTGGAGTTTTAGAATGAACTTTTATTGTTTATAGTAGGTTCTTTTAAGAATCTGATTTTCATTGAGAATCAGGGAACACTGAGAGCGTATCACTTGTCCATATTCATGAACGTGAAATTTTTATGACATTCATGATGAATGTTATGCCAATACAATATTCATGATGAATGCCACATCATGTTATGGACACGTGACACGTTCTTCAAGGTTCCCCGGTTCTCAATGAAAATGAGGTTCCTAAGAGAACATGCTCCAACATAACAAAATGCAGATCACTTTTGAGTGTGGTTTATAGTACTTCTGATTTTAGGCCAGGCTGTTTCTATGTTGTCATGTATTGTTTAATTTTAATTATTTAATAATTTAAATACTGGATTTGGTTATGTGGTATGGGTTTGTTATGAATTTAGTGTCTCAATTTTATTTATTAGGGAAAACCCTTGTGGTTTGCAATTTTGTTTTAGAATTGGTCTCTCTACCCAATTCATTTATACTAACTAGTTGTATACAACCACAAGGGTTGTCACGTACTGGTTAAGGTCCTGAGAGATGTGGTGGAAGATCCAATTGTCCAGGGTTCGAATCCAGGCGTACACAACAATTGTGGCCACTGAGGTTTAATCAGGGCTGATGTCTTACGGTCATAATTTGACAAGAGATTAGTCTAGCATAGTCTAGTACACCCTTCCAAAAAAAACTAGTTGTATACTCACATGATGCAACACGATTCAGATAATATTATTCTAACAACTATAATGCGTATATAAAATAGGTGCAAGGCTGGCTCAAAGCTATTACCATGCATTTATAGACCAAAACCTCAACAAAAATAACTAGAGACCTATAATGTGCTCGCAATTCGGTCAAATTTGTCAATATATACTACACAATAAATTACAAATGATCAAAGTACTATGAACAAAGACACAATAAATTACGTTTTTATTGTCAATATATACTACACAATAAATTACAAATAACTAGAGACCTATAGGTTGTTTTTAAGAGTAAATTATGTTTTTAGTCCCTATGGTTTGTTGAAAATTTCTAGTTTTGTCCTTATGATTTTGAAATTATAATTTTCATCCCTATGGTTTATAATCTTTACCTTTTTCGCCCTTATGATTTAAAATTTATTGCTTTTTTCATCCCTATGGTTTAAAATTCTTTTCCATTTTAGTCCTTCATACTTAAAACTAGTGTTTTGGCTTCAGGGCCGAAAATAGAAATGAACTGCAAACCATAGAGACGAAAACCGAAATTTGAAACCACAGGGACGAAATCTAAAATTTTTAACAAACCACAGGGACGAAAAACGTAATTTACTCAATTCAAAATATAAAACTAATCTAGAAACATAAATTAAGGACAACTAAACAATAAAAGCATCCTTATTCTCCATATGTACAAGGAGATCAAGAAGTAAGGAAAGAGAGGAAAAAAAACCTAACTATGTGGCTGGAGAAGGAAAAATATATGTAAAAGACCCTAGAAACATTATATTTAAACTAGTGTGCGAAATTCCCAAAATGCCCACGATGTGGCAGTTAACCTATTCAAGCTCCTAAATAAGTTTGTTAATTGAAGATCTTGAAGGACTTGATGCAACCTCAATGAAATGATCTAGGCATGGTCATTTCCCCGCCGCGTTGGGAACCCGGTTTACCCGCTCTGTTTGGGGCTGGGGATTCCCCGTAAAACCGGGTACTAGGGCCAGGGATCCCCAAGATGTTGAAAACCAGGGCCGGGTAATGTATTCTCCAACCCGCCCCGTCCCCGTATGTATATATATATCAATTATAATTATATTTTTTTAATATACGTTATATATATATATTATATTTTTCAACTAATTTTGAATAATTTTTTGTTGAACTGGGGATAGGCCCAACAAAAACAGGGGAGGGGATTCGATTCCCCATACCCGCCGGGGATCGGGGCCGGGGATAGGGTAGTGAAACCAGGGCCGGGGATTGCATTCTCTGCCTCATCCCCGCCCCGTTGCCATGCCTAAAATGATCACTTAGAAGTGATGATAAAGAAAGCAAACCATGATAAAACTAACTAAAAGTATATAATTTATAAACAAGCAAGTAAAACACATTCGGAGATAGGATTTGCACCAACAAGGCAACAACACCATCATCGGTAATTGATCCTCTGTTCATGGTATGGGAATCTTTCAAGAATAAACATAAGTTTTTTTTTAGTTAACTGTGGACATTCAGACCAGCTTATGTGCACTTTGATTAATCACAGGGCATGTCATGAAGAAAAGTCGGGAAAATCCCCAATGGTATGTTAATCGTGCAGAAGAAACTAGTTTCATACATTATCGACCCAACATAATAGTGATGGTCATGTTATTTACAAAATAATCTCTCAATTTGCTTTCACATGAGGTTGACTTTGTCTCCAATTTACCCATGGCGAATGATGGTTTGTTTGGAGTGGGTAACAATATGGTGTTGTTGAGAAGTATGGAGATTATATCACTTCAAAGTTTTAGATGAAGGTGGTTTTGGGAAGGTTTATAAAGGTTGGCTAAAAGACAAGTCCAATTCAAAACATAATGTAATTAAGGTCACGAAATTGAATTCTGAGAGCATGCAAGGACTTGAAGAACGATGTGTAAGCCTTCTAGTCTAACTTGTGTTTCGTCATCATGAGTTATATTTCAAAGCTCTAATAATCAAGGATTTCTATATTCATTCGAATACACTGAAGTAGGTACTTCTAGAAGTAGACGAAAGCCTTCCTAAAAAATCCACTAGGAATAAGATCTGGGCAGCGTGTATCATGAATGGTGCCTTTTTGGGAAGCCTTTTCATTTGTATTCTTGGAATTGAACTTAAAATATGATCTAGAAAACGTAACCGTGAAGGTCAGCAACTTAGCAAGAGTGCCTTGATCGTTAGGGTCTATGAATTTTACATCAATATTAGGCATATTAGTCATCGTAGCTTGCTCTTTAAAGCTACAGTGACTTGTTTGCCCAATGTTCTAAAATTCATAGACCCTACGACGAAGGCATCCTCACCAAGTTGCTGTCTTTCGCCGTTTACATTTTTCAGTTCATATTTCAAGTAAAATCCCAAGAACACCAATGGAAAGGTCTTTAGAAAACGCACCATTCATGACACACATTTTCCAAATCATATTTCTAGTGGATTTTATATGAAGGCCTTCAATCTATCGATAGATGTATCCACTACCGCATGTTTGAATGAATCAGGAAAATTCGGGATTATTAGAGCTCAGAAATATAGTTCTTGATGATGAAGCACAAGTTAGACTAGAAGGCTTACCAGTCATTTTTCAAATCCTTGCATGCTCTCAGAATTCAATTTCTTGACGGTAATTACATCATGTTTTGAATTGGACCTGTCTTGGAGCCAACCTTTATAAACCTTCCCAAAGCCACCTTCACCTAAACCTTTTGATGAGATATGATCTCCATGCTTCTCAACGACGCCATATTGTTACCCACTCCAAACAGACCAACATTCATCATGGGTAGACCGGAGACAAGCTCAACTTCAAGTGAAAGCAAACCGAAAGAATGCTTTGTAAACAATATGACCATCACCGTTAATGTTATGATGGGTCGATAAGGTATGAAAGTAGCTGCTGCGAGGAGAGCCATTGAGAGAAAAAGATGAAGATTATAACGCTCACAACTATGGTGTGCGTATAGTATGTTAGATAATGATACATGTTGAGCTCTTGAGAATTTATCTAGAAGCCACTTCTATTTTAATGAAGAAACCAAAAGGTTGGAGAATACGAATCAAATTACTAATTTGGTGAAAGAAGTCATTAGACAAAAATGCAAGGCTCACGTGAAGCAATGGCATACGGATTTCGTCTCTATTTTGAATAGTTGGGTTTTTGTGGTTGCATTTTTTTAACGAGCTGGGTTTTTAATGCAGTCGTAGGGACCTAGTTCCTTGATTTATTTACGGAATCGGCTTATTAAAAAACTGCATGCACAAGGACTAGCTTGTTGAAAAAATGTAGCTGTAGGGACCCAACTTGTTAAAAAATGCAATCACAAAGAAGCATTCCGTTTGATTTTTAAAAAACACAGAGGTCCATGGTGCCCTCATCACCGATGAGCACTAAAGTCATATGAAGATTAACACGTTATTTAATCTAAGTATATGAATTTTCCGTAAGTCAAGTGTCTTTAACGAGCTTTTTTATTATGTATCATTTCTCTCTCGGTGTCACACTTTGCACGATCTGAGGGTCTTCAACAAAACAGTCGTTTTACTTTTAGTGAGAGGTCAAGACTGTGTACATCTTAACCGACTAGCTTTTTAAATCTTTATCATTTTTCTCTTTGTCACACTTTGCACGAATTTGGGGTTCTTACAAAAACAGTTGTTTTACCTTTATGGTAGAGATCAAGTCTGCATTCATTTTATCCCGCCCAAACTCTACCTTGACACCTTAAAATAAGATATATTAGATTCATTTGGTTGGTTTGGTTTTAAGTATGTGATTAAGTTGATTTGTTTAATCGTTTCGGTCCAACTTTTCTTTTCATTTAATGGAGAATGATGGTGCATTTTGTTTACGCCACTTTCTCTAGAAGAAAAAAAAAGAGTATGAAAATAGTATCGATTACCAAAAATATAAAGATTTCTAAATTTGTGGACCAATTGAAAAAGAGGGAAACGTGTAAAAATATAAAGATTTCTAAATACATGGATTAATAATTAAAGAAAAGGCAGGATAGAAAGTAACATGCAATGGAATCCATCTCAACAAGATAACTAGGGTGTGTTTAGTATCTAGAACAGAGTGGAATAGGATAGAACAGACTTGTCTCATGTTTGGCGTGATCATATGTGGGACACGCAAGAATTAAGTGGAACAAGCATGAGACACACTTGTCTTACTCCAACCCCTGAAACTAAGTAGAACAACAATACTTTGACTAATATACCCTTTGTTAAAAACATAAAACATGTCTTCTCATCATCCACGCCTCCAAGCTAGGGGTGTGTAAAACCCGAATAGTCCGAAATCTGAATCCGCATTCGAACTGAAAATAAGGTGTTTTTGCAAAACCCGAATACCCCGAAATCCGATAATCCGAAACCCGACATTTCGGAGGATATCCGGGTTCGGATTGGGTTTGATCGTTGGCCACCCAACCCATCCGAAAACCCGAACCGAAATAACATAAATCTATATTTTAAATACTATATATATATATATATATATATATATATATATATATATATATCTAATTATTTTTTGAAAATCGTAAATTATAGTCTGTTGAAATATTTTCTAAATTTTAAACTTGCTATATCGATTTCATCAATCTTTCAATCGATTGTATTCATCCTAAAAAACGATTGAATTTATATATAACTTTTGCATTATATAATACCCGAACCCGACCGACATCAATCCGAAACCCGACCAACCCAAACCCGAAACAACCTAAAATCCGAAACTTAAAATTTGGGTTTTGATTTCCATATCCAAAATCCGATCGTGATAAATTAGTTTTATGTTTTTGATAATCCATTGCACTATGTATTAACTATGTAAATTAGTTTTATGTGATGTAATCTATGATTTTTCATCAGGGGTAAATTCGTTACTTAACCGGTCATGTTCTGTCCAGTTCTGTCATGTCTTGCCAAACGTTGGACAGTTGTCATCAGGGTTAGTGCTACCATATGCATTAGTGTGGGTCCGCCCTGCCCTCAACTGAGTCATTTTCATTACCAAAGTATTTATATCTATTTGTAGAGTGAAAATCGTTAATCTATACTATATTATAAAGCACAGATAAAAAACTCTTAAATACAAATTATTAGGTACATGATACCATCATTTTATGTAAAATTTTAAAAATCTCTTAATTTACAAGTTTCAAAACACAAGATAAATATTACTACTGCAGACTTCTAACACCCATCAATTTGGTATGTGCAGAACTTTACTTTTATGTAGGTCTTTTCATGTATTACTATTAATTAATATATTATATTACTATAAATTTGTTTTAATTATATTATTAAATATGTAATTAAAATATATAAGATAATCATTGAATGCTAACAAAATACTTAATTTTTTTATATAAAAAATATTATATTATTAAGCCTGAATTAAACAAATTTATTAAAAAAATTATTATCACTTTCTCAAAACTATCCAAGATCGTACTGTAAATCAACAAAAAATAAAATGAAACATTAAAATCGTGATGTATCCCGCTGCATTACGCGAATACGATTCTAGTATGATATACATCCATGAAAATTAATTTCAACTATTAAATGAGTTTTGATTTGATATCATAGTTCATATTATTTTACGTGTTCAATCTCTCGTGTGTATGTGTACATGTGCTTCATATTTAAAATGCATTTTCATGTTTTTTCACACACAACAATTTTGAATGTTTTATTTATATATATATATATATATATATATATCAAATAACATTTATACAAAAAACACTGCGAATTTGCATTGGTAAATGATATTGTTAGCAAACTCTTCATTTTTATTCTCCAACAATTACCACAATAAAATTGTGTTATTCCCCGTCGTAGTTTTGGGTCCGCTACAAATTGGCGAAAGAGCCTAGTTCATATAAACCAAATACGATGTGGATTTATCTTAGTGGGTAAGGAGGTGGACATCGTTACAGAATTAACCTACCTGGTGACTCCAATAATCAGCAGGTAACCTTGGTGCAATGCAAGTAGTTACACAAACAAAGCATATAGTTTCATTTATGAAATAATAATGTAACAAAAAGAATCATGGGCGGGTTGCGCCACATAAAACGACATCGTTTTTCTCCTAAATTAATTCCTTACACAGGCGGTAACTCTTTCACGCAATCCGAAGCAACGGATAGAAGCCTCTCGTTGGCTGGCTTTAATCCCTTCTTCAACCACCGATTTACAAGAGCCAGTTCGATTTTTCGCACCTGTAAACAATCGGGCACAACATCATTTTTGCAGCTATAGACAAAACAATTACCAATTTAGGGATGTATGAAATGAATTCTAAATAGAAAGATTAATAAGCCTCATATGATCTCATTACAATTTAAAAAGATGACAAGTTGCATTAGTTTTAGTACAACCATGACAGGTGTTACACCTACTGCTTAAATCCAAATGAAACCAGTAAATCCCACAGAGCAAGGTCTGGGAGGGTAAAATGTAGACAAATATTTCTTCAACCCCAAGGGCTCGAGAGGCAGTTCACACCTACAGCTTCATTAAATGTAAATTTCGTGTGAAATGTTGACACGGAACAGGAGCAAGTACACTAACACAGTGTATTCACACGCTACGAGAGAAAAATCGTAATCATTCAAGACCTTCACAGAGTAAGGATATGGCAAGATAGAGCTACTCATAGGCTGACTGGGAAGGTCCATGGTCTACCATCGCTAACCATCAGATCTTTGTAGATGACTATAAGATCATTTCCGCCACATGTACTAAGCTGTGTTTTCTATTCTTTTGAGTGTACTTGCATCATTTATGATTTGCATTGAATTGTGGTTATGTTCTCGTACTTTTGGATGATTTTTGGGTCATTTCGGGTGCTCGAGAGGCAAGTTTTAAAAGAGAAACAAAATGGAGGGATAGCATCTTTTGATTTGATAAAAATAACAAGAGTCAGAGTGAAAACAGGCCAAAAACGACGATTCTCGAGCACTTGTGAAAGCATCAAGCATAGCCAGGTGTGTACGAGGGACGATCATGTGGCATTAGCAGACAACCTTCTGGCCCTTCTACATCACCATACACTTGCAGTATAAATTACCAAAAAGAACCTTATGTGGAGATGTCTTTAACTCAAGCTCACATACTATGGTCAACCATCAAGGATAGAAAAGTTTTGCCTTCCACTGTAGATATAATTATTAAAGAAGAAATTGATTTTCCTTCAACTATAGTCCTCAGCTTAAGTCACAATTTACAGAGTAATGGCTATCGTGGTTTGCATATATATATATATATATATATATATATATATCACCAACACAAGCATCTTCATAGACTTATAGGTATAACAAGGATCACTGTTTTTAACTATGCAAATTGTTTAAGTAAATGGATCAGCTAGTTTTTTTTGGTAACCATGGGTGTCCAAAGCCAACTTGGGCACACCTTAACTAATCCCATGGGGACCTAAAGATGACAGGCAGGAAAATCTGCAGTGGCCTGAGGAGACTCAAGCTGCCGCGACCTATGGATCAGCTAGTTTGGAGACCTGCAAATTGATTGTTAGCTCAGCTTTAGATTTTGAGTTCTGGTACAGGGATTAGGCTTCATAGGTAAAAGGGTTGTGAGAGGAAGAAGAGTTTTCAGGGCGTATGTGAATCCTAGAGGAAAGGAGGTGAGTGTTTGTATACCAAAGTCTACTTTTACGAGTTATCAACAAAAAGATTATTTTACCATATATATCAGCCATTGTGGGACACATCAACTTAAGAACGGTTTCAGAGGTAGAACGTATGCCGACTTTTCCCGTGAAGACCCCCGACTTGCAAGACAAAAACTAAAAGAAACAAGAGAGCAAACAACAAGTGACAGTGTGTGCAAACAAGCAACGGGTGCAGAGTTGGACTGTGATTTCGTGTCTAATCAAGTTGTGGATGGTGCTAGCCTCCACATATTCAGCATATTCAAATTCAGGACAACCACCAACTTACAAAAATAAAGGTCAACTTGAATTTATATAAGTGATGAATTAAGCACAATTACTACTTGTACTCTTGAGGAGCATTATATATAGTTAGTTTGAGCACCATTGTTCCACTTTTTTAGTCCATCTAAGCTCATGGGCTATTTCACAAATCGAGATGCTCCTCCCTTAATAAGACGTATGATGTTTAACCCTAAACATTCACACAAAGAAGTTTCCTAACCTAATGCATGGCGAACCATAACTACTCAAAGAACCCCAATATGATCTATGAAGAATCACCACAAGCAACAGCTATAAAGATATCTTACAGGGTTTTAATGGGCCCAAATTTAGCCCCCAAAACGAGAATTAACATGGATAAAGAAACCCATTTAATTGCAGTGACCAACTTTAGATCAATAAGAAATTTGTGACAGAAGTGCCATCACCGACACAGTTTTCAACCGGACAGCTTTCTCCTCTCATCGTATATTTTCTTTCTTTTTTTCATTGAACAGCTTCTTTTTTTTTAAACAGCTTGCTCTTCTCTTCTTCTTTCACCTGGAATAGCTTATTTTACTTTCTTTAATTTTTAATTTGTTCTTTCCTCGTTATCATTTACTTTTTACCGGCTTACAGCAGTAATCAACTGAAAGTTTATACAATTATTTATGGTTGATTTATAAATTTACAGCAGCCACCTGCAACAACTCCTGCCACTAGAACCAAGTCAATAGACTATAGTACTTAGTTTTTACTAATTCTTTTTATTTATATATTATGCATTAATTTGAGTTTGGTTTTGAAAGTTAATCTTTTATTTGTTTTCCAGTCTGGTTCAAAAGAAACATGGCATATTAGTAAGCAATTCAGCATTCACATAGTAATTTATACATGATGCACAAAGTCATTGATGCAATCTTGTTTCATATTTTGACTTATTTATCAGATATACTAATATACTATTATATATGTGAAGACTTAACCTTTTTTTACTATGGACCTCTCTAATGGTATTCAATTATTATAATACCAAATTTTGGTATTTGATGTTTTAAGTACAGACCTGTCTAATGGTATTGGTATCCAATTTTCACAACAAAATTTTATATTTGACATTGAAATGATATTATAAAATTCAACAAAAAGAGATATGGACAATGAAATAACACATGGTGAACAATAATCATAGAGGGGGGCCATGTTGCCATGGCATCCTGACGGTTGGCTATAGTCATGATTCACCATGGCACCATGACAACTATGTTTCTTATGAAACAAAATCCAAAGGATGTTCAAAATCCATATGCAAGAAATAACCCACATAATACAGTTTCTTACTTAATAGACTCCAACTTTGCCTCTTAAACCTCGTTTCACAATATGAAGACCTAGACAAAAAGAGTTGCTATACAACCAAGTAAAAAGATGCTCATATTTTATAAAAACAATCGTGTTTTTGGGGTCAAAATAAAATTTCATAAAGATGATAAATGGAAAACAAACCTGCTTAACAATGAAAGGCTCCTCTGCAAGACTCAATGGTGCAGTTAATATAGTAAGAAAACCGTTTCTGTTTCCGTAAACGATGTCTGTAAAGGGACGATCACCCACCTGAAACAAGCAGTATTGTTTTACTGTTTTATTCAAATTTGATACACACCATATTGTAACTTTTCAAGAAGTTTACTTAGTACCATTATGAGTTTTGACGAATCACATCCAAAGTGTCTTTCAATTTCTTCAGCTGAACCAGCTGGCTTCTTCACCTCTAGGATAAACAAACAAAAGCACAAAGAGCAAAATACATTATGCCAAGACAAGATACTACTACAATGATAAGTGCTACAAGTAGCACATACATCCGCAGGGTGGGGGGTGGGGGGTGGGGGGGGGCGGGCATAGCATCTATAAGAACTAAGAATGGAGTCTTATGTGTTGATGTTTCTATCAATTAACACAAGCAAACCCTAGTGAATAAGAACCCAAAGATTATGATGCCAAAAAGCCTACTAACTTCTTCAGTGTTTATTTATCATAATCCACAGATTGAATGGCCACCTGCTGACGTATCTTATTCTTCCAGAGAGAGTGTCTTTTCTCTTAGCAAACAATAAAGACATTGGGCCTTGCTTTCCTTCTCAACACTTTATTCCAACATTTTCTGTATTTAATAACTCCTTTTCCTTCTTCTTCTTGCTGCATATCTCGTTTGTACACATCTTCTCTTTGTTTTCAGGGCCTCTTAGCTTCAAACTTCTATAGTTCACAACTTTGTATAGAAATATATTAATTGCCTCAGTTTGGACCACCCTCTTAGACATAGGTTCTATTACACCCTAATCACACACTTGAAATGGCTATATGTAAGTGGGAAAAATTTACCGAAAGTGAGGACTGTGATCAAGTTCTTCATGATTAACGCAAATTACAAACTTATACAATAGTAATGTCTTACAAGAAAATAACTTTACATCATATAAGTTACTTAAAATATTTATTAACTAAATTCTTTTTTTTTTCTATGGTCCATGGATATTGTGTATGGTACAAGTACAACTCATGTTTAAGATGAATTAACTAAAAGAAATAGAATTTTAGAAAACTTTAAAGTATTGTTCAAGACACTACAGTGATCTCAGTTCAACCACTAGTTTCACTAAATATCTTACAATTAAAATCCCTCTTTTTCAGATCTAGTCCCTTATACATGTAGTAGGTGCAATTTTAATATCACCTGTTTTCATTTGCTATGTAAGTTCTTCAAAGTGAGTTATACATTATAATATGAAATTTTATTTTAAATGAAAATAACAATTTAGCTTATTATTAAATAAATGTGCTAAGCAACTTATACACTATATATTTTAGTTGTACAAGTTCAAAAGATATAAATTCAATATATATTAAACAATTTGTTGTAGAAGTGAGTCATACACTACACTATACATGTGCTTCAGATAAAATGATATTTTTGTTCTTCATGAAATTTATATTTACAGATATCTTGCACAACATGAAATTGTAGTCTTACTGTTAAAACACACATACATTCAATTCTATGAAAGTTTTTTAAATTTACTTCCGCAGTTGAAGTTCAACTACTCATGTTTCATCGCTTCTGTGTTTTTATAAAACACAAATAAATTCATTTTCACGCCATCTATGTTTTTATATAAACCACTAAATCATTTACAAAACTAATGAAATTCCATCACTTGCCATGGGCGAGTGGGGCTTGTTTTCTGAAGTTGGCCATTTTCAATGTCCAAAGTTTTAGTTTGATGGCCTGACAGGCTGCATACTGGAAGTTCGTTAGCATTTTCATCGTTTCTCAATTGCAAAATCCCCTTGAGCTTTTTGCAAAGAGCCCCCATTGTTGGGGGGAGGCAGATCAAGGTAGTACACTGTACAATCTGATATGAGATAAATCAAACGAGGCATATCCTCGCCCCCTCATACTTTGAGTAGCCGAAAGTAGCAAGCCCAAGTACATCCTGCCGGAGGCCATCTATATTCGAATAAGACCTAAGAAGTTCTAATGTTGCGTAAACTCTTAAAAAAGGCTCCAATTGACTATGGCTACAGTGTAAAGAATCCAGTCTTACCCAGATTGGGGATCCATCAGCCAGAACTATGACAAACATGTTACTCATCCAAACAGTTCATTTTATACACTTCAAGCAGTTACATACTTTCTCCAGATTTCTCTTCTCCAAAATACTAATTCGACCGTTGCAGCCCATTAACCGCTTTGGGTCAAGTTCAGGTAGTGCTTACATATTCCAACCGTCAATCTCCATTAGATTTCACTGACATAATAATCAAAATGAAATAAGTTGAATCTGATTCAATGCTCACCAAACCATAGTTAATGAAGATCAGAAAATGCTCTCAACAAGGTGCAGGAGGAAGCATGTGATAATACCTCGTATGAGGCCAAACAGCCGCCCATAATATGTGTTCTAGATTTTGAAATAAGTGCTTATAAGATCACAAAATTGCGAAGGGCAGATTGAGATCCAAATAAGTTCAAAAAAGGTTGGAACAATGTGGGGCAGTGAAATTTACATTACATCAGGTCAGAATTGATACAATCATACAAAGCATAACAGAGGTCGCCACTGCCCTTTTGGGTGGTCGAACAACTTCTGAACTTTGTATCCATCTAATTGTCCAAGTAGATCAGAAAAGATCTAGTAACCTTGTCTTCAGCTACAAAAGCTATGCTAAACTCTGACAAAGGCCATAATAGAATTTGGAAGGTATGAGGAGATGATAAGACGGCCGGGGTATGTAGCAGGCTTTTACTACACTATGATGTCCGCTGATAACAAGCTGCCATCATTGGCAAAAGAAAAACTTGCATGCTGTTTTTCCAAGCCACAACAACTTAAAGATCTAAGTCACCAAAGCAAAGGTCATATTGTACTGTTATTGAGATTGACATACATGTATCTAGGATCCTAATAGGCTAAGACTGTCTAAAACACCATACTAAGTTTGTATCAATGGTCCCACTACATAATAAACCTCTTTCTTAACACAACCAATTGTCAAGAGCAATTATCAAATTGAGAATACAAGAGACACAAGCATTTATATGCCATACACCATTAGAATTAAACTTCACTTTTTCTAAACCAGATGCTTTTTTATGTTGCTTCTACATTTAGATGTTAGTTTACTAAAGTACCATATGCAGATTCAAAGGATGCTACTTCAGAGAAATCAACGAATCCACGAATCCCATAGCATATATTTATCAATTCTTTGACCCTTTGAGGAATGTATCTGGTATCCCAGAGAAAGAGAGTTCTCATGGCATGTATCTCAATTCTCTGAGGTAAAAGCCCTCTTCAACCATGGCCAGTAATATTTTTCATTTGATCTAGAATACTGATGAAACATACATCAATTAGTTTGTGAGGCTCTCCAAGAATGTTGTACAATCTCTTTCAAAAGAGCATTGGTTTGTAGCTTACAAGTAATTTCCAAATTCTGATATAAGTATTCGTCTTGAAAGCTATAATATTTTCAGTATAAATATTTAGCTCTTCTTGTTAATAACTTAATATTGTACAAGTGACAGAAGGCTGGATGCATGTGGTATTCATCAAATTATGACCAACCAATATAAATACAATCTAAATTTTCTTACAAATGAATCATAAAACGAACATAAACTTAGTCACTTACTATGTCTAATTACTCGAATCCCAATCACATACTCAAGTGCTCTAGCTTTCCTGCCATCAGGGTCATACTCCTGAAGTCCTGATCACCCAAAAAGACATATCAAACACATCACACAACAATACAAAAACAAAATAAATAAAACACATATCAGCTTCAAACAATTAGATATTACCAGCAGAGTTGCTGAAAACCGCAATGTTGTTCCCAAAAACAGATTTACAAGATTCCACAGACCCCGAAAGCGGCCCCCATAAAGCCAAAGAGTAAGGAACAGTAAGAGTATTGTCCTTATCAAATACAACACCTTCAAACCCTTTTCTCCTTAAAGCAGCCCAATCAATGTACCTTATATCAGGAACTGATACATGAGGCATCACCCAATTCTTGTGTCTAGTAATCACGGAAACCGAAAAAAGCAATCCCTCCACATTAATCCTCTGCCCTAATGCCGCTTTAAAGTCTGCCCACCACATGTTTGCGAAAATTACTCTACTCAATCCACCCTTATCTCTATCTAAACTTTCCTTAATTTCGTCTCCAATAATCTGTCTTCTATCGTTCTTCCCTCGTCTGTCGTTCAAATAGATTGGAGACGACTCGTAAAATCGATTAAAGAAAGCGCTATCGTCATCGTCGTCGTCATGGTGGGAATTTCGATGATTTTCTTCCTTGTTGTCTATGGCAGATAGTGAGTAAACGATGGCGGTGGTGCAATGGGGAATTCGTTTGTGAGAAGGGCGAAGAAGGCGAAGGTGGAGGTGATGATGAAGATCTGAGTGGAGAATTTTGATGGGGTTTGTGAGGAAACAAGAATGGGAGATGTGGTGTGGAGATGCAAATGTATAGAGCATTTTCTAAAGGTTTTATGAGCCCCAATTGGAGGGGTATACTGGTGCTACAATGAGAAACCCATTTTTCTAATGTAAAAGGTGACATTGTTGAGTGAAGGAGCCTTGTTGTGTGTGGGTTCTTGTTTCCCATTGAGGACCGACCTTATCGACGTTTCTGGCCACTAGTTATCCCGTTATATCCCTTTGTCTTGCTTTACTATTCAAAATTAGTATAAACTTCAAGTTTGGTCCCTATGGTTTATCGAAAATAACGTTTTTTTGTCTCTGTGAAGTCTTAACATTGTAAGGTGGACATCGTGGTTTGCAAAAATGTTTGGATTTGATCTCTTTTTTTAACAGTCGTTAAAGGATGAGTATTTTTGTTCTTTTATCGATCTTTTTGTTTTTTATACCAAATCAAATACCACATGGACCAAAATTGTAAAATTGATTTTGATTGTGAAAAGACGAAATTTTTTTTGATAAAATGATAAAAATACCTTTTGTTTAATGAAGTTATTTAATAGTAGTTAGAGTGAGGACCAAATTCGGATGTTTTTATCAAACTATGGGGTCGTTTACTAAACGTTTACACGGGTAAGTGCTTATCAAGCTTACGAAGTTATATATTGCATTAACCGATGAATATGGCAATGGTCAATAACATTACCCGGTAAGAGTAAAAGCAATGGTCGAGAGTCTTACTCGGTAAGTGAGAGCAATGGCTCTTACCCGGATAGCGCTTACCGGGTAAGTTTTTACCTACGATACCGTTTTAATGGACTAAAATCTTACCCGATAAGGTAAGTCATAGCATTGAATTTAATCGGTAAGTGCTTACTGGGTAAGTGTTTGGGTAAACAACCTCTACGATGGTTTGATTTTTGACAAACCACAAGGACCAAACTTATTTTTAGTGATTTGAGTCCTCTTTTAATAAAATAAATCCTTGAACTTCTTTTTTTAAGTAAAATTCTTGAATTTTTTAATGTAATTTCTTTGAACTTTTTAAAACTATAGAATATTAAACTTTTATATTTTCCCTAAATAACTTTTTGAACCAAATTCTTATGCTTATAGACTACAGAAATATATCATTTTTCAATTAATGTATTAATAGATCGGTAATAGATACAATAAACCAATAAAAATAAATAATTAAATACTATTTCCATTATTCATTATTTATTTTTCAGACTCAAAATGTGATAGTTGGGTTTTCCTTTTGAACTTTTCCTAACTATAAACTAAATAACATTTATTTATTTTATAAAAAAATAAATTCCTTTCTTCTTTTATGAATTTTCTGACTCCATTACGGACCACAGTATAACTGAATTACATAACCATAATCACTTATGCCATTAGGTATATACAAAACACTTAACAAAGTCATGTAATGCCTAATCAAGTTGTAAATTTTTTAAACTATAGATATTGGGTCTGACTTGTTTGGAAACAACTCGTCATGATGAACCCGATACTCCTCTTCTATGTTATATACATATGTTGTTAGACATGTTAGTGTTGGCTTTTATAGTCGTGAATCGTAATAGACAATTTGTTTGCTCTTTTTCAATTGGTTAGCTCTTTTCATAAGTGTATCACATCACTTTATATTTATAAGAATCATCAACTTTCTTCTTGGTGCTGATATGGTTTTTTATTTATTCATCATGGAGCGTAAAAGAATAAATTGATACTACAACTGTACTAGTGACTGATGATTATTTAATTATGATGTTGCAATATAATTGTTGTGTCATAACCTAGCCAATCCAGCTAGCACAGGTCAAATCGAGTTGTTATGCTTTAAGTATTTTTTAAATTGAATTTTTTAGCCTCACTAGTTCGATTGCAATCAATCTAACCAATTATATGTATCCCTAAAAGCCACAGTAATAAAAAGAATACAATGTACTTCTTTCATCTATGTTGGTCCATATAGCATTTTAACTTGATGTGTATCTTAATTGTAACACCCTAAAATAAGAAAGAATTTGAACCATGAAAAAAGCTTGGTATAAATATCAAGATACGAGTCTTTTACCCTCAAAGGGCATAGTGCCAAGTAATTACAAATGCAAATAGTGGTTTGTAACACCCATATTTTTGCCTTCACAAGTGTTATGTAATCTAAGACGTTTCTCCAAAATATTCCAAAATTACGGTTGAATTAAAAATGTTTACATCGAAAGACTTTAAAATAATAAATATGTAACTTAAATGTTAACCCGTCCCATACCGAGTTGCTTTACAATATTTATTCATAATAGATGTCTGAACACTCTCTCTCTAAAACCCTCTGTGGTCTGAATATTTTCCTAAGGGTTTCTCCCCTCCGGCGACTCTCCGCCTCTTTTTTGCTCTCTGACTCGCTCTCTCAGACTCGCTGGTAGTTGGTTTCTTGTCCTCGTGGATACGAAAGAAGACAACATTGAGGCGCTGTCAGCTCTCACGACAAAACTCCACGTTTCCCCGACCCAAACTTCTCTCGAGGTTAAAGATGCTACGGATACCACCGATGTTCAGACGGTGGAGGAACTCCATCTTGATGTGTTCGCCGATTCTTCAATGGTCACCCGGGTGTTCTCCAGGAAAGGATGCAACACTTCTTTTCTTAAAACCATTTTCAACAGGATGTGGAAATTCAAAGAAACATGGCAGGTACGTTTTCCGGGTAACGATGGTTCGAGTTCTTTTTTCGGGTTCTCTTTCTCCTCTCCTTCGGACCAAACTTGGGTGATTCATCGGATGTCGTGGTGTTTCTCCGATGGTTTCTCCTTGGGACCCCATGGCCTACCTCAGGTAACTGGAGGGATGCCATCCTCACCACTATTCCGCTTCAGCTAACCATCGACAATATCTCGTTACGACTTTTCACGAAAAACAACCTCTCATCTTGGGTTAAAAAGGAAGACCCCAACGCTTAAATCAAATGGAAGGGTACCAACCTGGACATGATCCGAGCTAGAACCACAACTCGGGTAAACCTTCCGGTGGATAAACGACCATGTGTGGGACTCTTCATACCTTTTGAGGGGAGGATGAAATGGCTACGATTTAATTTCGAGAGACTCCCGATTATTTGCTATAAATGCGGGATTTGGGGCCATGAAATTCCTGATTGCACCAACAAAGTGGTGGCGATTCGTGACCCGGATGACCCGGACAGGAAACTCACCCAACTCTATGGACCATGGCTTTTCAGTGGATGTGTGGGGGATTGCTTCACCCCGTTTTATGCCAAGAAAGAATGGATGGTGGATGACCTCAAGAGCTCCCAAGTAAACAAAAAAAACGCTACTCAAATGGACGTCACCGCCATCGACGCCAACGCCGACAGCAGCTCTAAGTCGTCGGAAAAATCCCCACCGGAGGTAACCTCTATCCCTTTGGTTGACCATGACAAAAGCAAAATAACCTTTTACTTTGGAAAGGACAACCAACCCAGAAATGGCAATCACCACTCTAGTCCTATGACCAACTTGGCTCTAGAGAAAAGTACATTGGAACCTTCCTATTTTACCAAGGAAAAAACCAATCCCATTACAAAAGAAAAAGATGATAAGCCTTTTGAGGATTTGATCTTACCTGTCAACCTTGTGGGAGACAAAAATAAAAAAGATTTAGGTGAGGTGAACGTTGGAAACCACTCTCATTCTCTGGAGCATAGAGTCGTTCACTACCCTAGTGGAGGCTATAAACCCACAAAAAGCCAAAACCCAACAATTACCACATCTCTTGTTCCTAGCACTAGTGGGACCCCCTCACCCCCTATGCATAAGGACCCTCACCCACCTATCCTTACTAATCCCATGCAAACTACTATCCATCTCCATGCAAAACCAAACAGTACCCCCCACACCCATACAACACCTTGAAACAACGTTTCCTTCATTCTTCAATACCGGTCTGTCCATACCCGACGCCCCCATCCCAAGCATAAAGCGCTTTTCTGTCAAAGACAAAGCTCAGAAGCTACATGGTAAGAAGTTGAAAGCGGGTTCTAATGATCCGGAAGGAACGGAAACTCACATAGATGAAAATTTCCCTTCTCCAACAACCAACATCTCGAACCAAGACTTACCAGAGGCGGGACCCGTTGCACGGGCCTGCCTACACCAATGAATATTTTATCTTGGAACTGTCGAGGCCTTGGCAACCCCTGGGCGGTTCCGGTTCTTAGAGAGTTAGTGAGGGGCTCTCGAGCAGATGTTATCTTTTTTATTTGAAACGCTTGTCTCGCAATCAAAAGTAGATTACCTTAGAAATTGGTTGGGGTTTAACTCTTGTATCGCTGTCAACTGTAACGGCCGCAGTGGCGGCCTTTGTGTTCTTTGGAAAAATAAAGTGCAATGTTCTCTTTTGTCGTATTCTCAGAATTATATTGATCTTGAAATTATCGCTTCTAATCATGGATCTTAGCGTCTTACTGGTTTCTACGGTTACCCGAAAAGAGGGCGACGTCGAGATTCCTGGAATCTTCTCCGCTCGCTTGCTACACGGTCGAATAAACCGTGGATTGTCATAGGAGATTTTAATGATCTTATTTCCCAACAGGAAAAGCAAGGTCTCCTCGAACACCCAGACTGGTGCATTTATGGTTTTCGTGAGGCGCTCTCTGACTGTCACTTATTAGACCTCCCCATGCATGGATTCCCTTTTACTTGGTGCAGACACAAAAGGAAACCTAACGAGGTTTATGAGCGACTGGATCGAGCCGTCGGCTCTCAATCCTGGATCAACCTTTTCCCCCACCACTGGGTTGAAAATTTGATCAGCCTTATCTCTGACCACTTGTAACATCCCGCCTGCCTCGACAACAATATTGTCCGCTTTGCCCCTGGATTTAACCAACGTGTAGCGCACGGATTTGTTTCTGGCGACCTGGTGAGAAACTTCCCAGGGGGTCACTCATCCTGGGACTACTCCCACCCAAGCACGCTTAACCTCAGAGTTCCCAGAACCTGACGTGCTTGTGGCCCCAAAACGCGTTGTTGTTAGGAAGGCCAAGATATTACTTATAACACCCAGCATCACTCCTGTCCACGGCCGATATGGGATATGCCTAAGGTGTTACAAACACCTTGTTGTCGAGGCAGGCGGGATGTTACAGATGGTATCAGAGCCACTCCTGTGCCGTTCGGGATATGGGGCAAACCTCATCGAGGACGATGAGTCCCAAGGGGGGTGTTTGTAACACCTTAGGCATATCCCATATCGGCCGTGGACAGGAGTGATGTTGGGTGTTATAAGTAATATCTTGGCCTTCCTAACAACAACGCGTTTTGGGGCCACAAGCACGCCAGGTTCTGGGAACTCTGAGGTTAAGCGTGCTTGGGTGGGAGTAGTCCCAGGATGGGTGACCCCCTGGGAAGTTTCTCACCAGGTCGCCAGAAACAAATCCGTGCGCTACACGTTGGTTAAATCCAGGGGCAAAGCGGACAATATTGTTGTCGAGGCAGGCGGGATGTTACACCACTCCCCAATTCTGTTGCATACGCAGAATGCCAAGAATTCCACATTCATGGCTAATAGAATCTTCCGTTTCGAAAACCAATGGTTTCAGGAAGAGGCGTTGACCGAGCTTGTCTTGGGAAGTTGGGATTTCTCGACGACTCATAGCCTCCCGGATAGTTTATCGACAATGGCCGACAAACTTAGTTATTGGGGCCGAAATCTCAATGCAACCCAAAAGGCATAAATCAAGGATTGTACTTACAAGCTTACGTATTTAAGAGAAAGTTCTTCGGTCACTGACGCTAAGATTTTTGAAGAAACTTAGACTAAAATGGTCTCCCTCCTCCTCAAGGAAGAGGAGCATTGGAAACAAAGAGCAAAGATGTTTTGGCTCAAAGACGGTGATGCTAATACCAGAGCTTTTCACTCTTTTGCTAATGGAAGACAAAAACGCAATTGGATTCGACGGCTCAAAAATGATGATGGGATCTGGATTACGGATAAGAATGGTATTCGAAACCTTGCCACTGATTACTTTCACAGACTTTATTCCTCTAGTAATGGCTTGGTTATGGAGATGGTTACCAAAGTTCCGGAATCCATTAACGAGAGTGACAACGTGTTACTTACGGCTCCGTTCACAAAAGATGAATTTAAGGATGCTTTATTCCAAATGCATCCTGATAAAGCCCCAGACCCCGATGGTTTTAACCCACGGTTCTTTCAACATTTTTGGGCAACCATAGGCAGCGACATCTTCGAAGCCGGTACCAACTGGCTACAAAACCGACGACTTCCTTTAGGCGTGAACGACTCAATTATTACTCTCATTCCTAAATGTGACGAACCGAAGTCTATGAAAGACCTCCGTCCGATAGCCCTTTGCAACGTGGTGCTCAAAATTATTACAAAGGTTTTTGCAAACCGACTCAAAAAAGTCCTCCCCAAAGTCATCCGAGATAATCAATCGGCTTTTTTAAAAGGAAGACTTATCACGGATAATGTTCTACTTGCGTTCGAAATCCTGCATAGCATGAAGAGAAATACCCGAAAAAAATGGGGTGATGTTGCCCTCAAGATTGATATAAGCAAAGCCTACGATAGGCTTGATTGGGGTTTCTTACGACTCATTATGTTGAAAATGGGGTTTTCAAAACGTTGGGTGGACATGATCATGATGTGTGTGGAATCGGTTAGATACTTTGTGCGGATAAATAATGAGATTGTGGGTCCCATTACTCCTAAAAGAGGGCTTCGACAAGGTGACCCGCTATCTCCTTACTTGTTTATCATTTGCATGGAAGGTCTCTCTTCGCTTATTGATGATGTTGTTATTGATGTCCGACTTCACGGGTGTCGTGTTACTAGACGTGCACCGGCCATTTCTGACCTTTTATTCGCAGATGATGCGTTTCTTTTTTGCAGGGCCACCATTGAGGAGTGCAACACGCTCAAACATATTCTTGCCACCTTTGAAAAAGCCTCCGGTCAAGCGATCAATTTTGACAAATCCGGAATCATGTGTAGTAGCAACATCGCCCCAAAGCTTAAAGAGACGATTTCACATGTTTTGGGAGTGTCAAACCCTCTTGATACGGTAAGATATTTGGGGCTTCCCTCCATGATCATCAAGAATAAAAGGTCTATTTTTAGACATATTAAGGACAAAATTTGGCAAAGACTAGTCGGGTGGCGACAAAAACCTATTTCTAAAGCGAGGCGTATAACTATCATCAAAGTCGCGGCCCAGGCTATCCCGGTTCATGCCATGAGTGTTTTCTTACTCCCAAAAACCATTATCGAGGAGATGCATCGGATGATGAATTCGTTTTGGTGGAGCTCAAAACGTGATGGCTCGAGAGCTATCAATTGGCTCACTTGGGATCGTCTCTACCCCACAAAAGTTTGGGGGTCTCGGGTTCCGCGACCTTGCGGCCTTCAATTTAGCTATGTTGGGAAAACAAGGTTGTCACCTTTTAGCCAACCCAAATACTTTGACTAGCCGAGTTTTCAAAGCCAAATATTACCCAAAAGGGGATTTTCTAAACGCGAGGTTGGGTCACGCACCGAGAGTTACGTGGCGAAGTATTTGGAGTTCTCAAAATTTCCTAAAGGAAGGGTGTAGGTGGAAGGTGGGATCCGGGACAACAATCAACGTTTGGAAAGACCCATGGTTACGTGATGATCACAATTTTAGAGTGGCAACGACGACCCCCACTAACTTAGGGGACCTCCGGGTTTATGATCTCTTTCTACCGAACTCGTTTGAATGGGACCAGCACCGAATCTGTCAGATTTTTTCCCCGCGGGATCAAACGGAAATTCTCAATCTCCCTCCCCGTGGAAATAATTTTCCCGATAAGCTAATCTGGCATTGGTCTACAAATGGGTATTATTCAGTCAAAAGCGGGTATCGTCTGATTATGGAGAGATTTTCTAATAACCCCATCTCTTTGTGAATGGTAAGTGGAACAAAGTTTGGAATAGCAATACCCATCATAAAATTCGTAATTTCATTTGGAGAATGAGTAGAGACGTTCTTCCTCATCGAGTCAATCTCCAAAAAAGGGGTGTCAATATCCCTTGCACTTGTGTTCTTTGTGGTGTCAATCCGGAGAACAACTAGCATCTGTTTATCGACTGTCCGATCACTAAAAAGATCTGGACGGAGGATGGGATTTCGAACTTTATTGACATAAAGGCGAACCTGCCCAACGACTTTGCCATTCTTGACGAATGCTCCCCATCTTTTATTGACAACTTCTTCACCCTGCTGTGGAGTATTTGAAATCACAGGAACGATGCCTTATGGAACAAACGGCTACAGCCTAGCTCGGTGGTTCACCGCAACGCTCAGATTCTCTTACTTGATTGGCAGCTGGCGATGGGCTTACAGACTCAAAATGTGACGGTTGGGAGGGCCGATCAATGCAACCGCTGGCACAAACCGCCGCTGGGATTCTGGAAATGCAACATGGACGCTTCTACGAACGATGATCAGGCCCGATCGAGTTGGGGTGTTGTTATCAGAGACGACAATGGTACATTTGTGGTTGCTCGTACGATGACCAGACTCGGAATCCCGCTTGTGAAAGAATGCGAGACGCTAGCCTTAGAAGATGCTTTGCGGTGGGCTTCCGAGTTGGGGTTGCAACGTATCATCTTCGAAGTGGATGCGAAACAAGTGGTCGATGCCATTCGTTCTGATCAGGATGATGCTACGGAATTTGGTGACATAATCTCTCGATGCCGGGAGATTTTACGCAACAACAACTCTTATGCTATCATGTGTGTTGGACGTCTTGCTAACGGGGTTGCACACGATCTTGCAAAAAGAGCCCAGTTCCTACCGTGTCCCACTATGTTTTTCGAATTACCAAATTTCCTTGTTGATTCCTTGAACAATTTATGTAACAATTTTGATCATTAATCTACTCGTGGCTTTTATTCAAAAAAAAAAAAAAAAGATGTCTGAACATAAATATTGAACTTAAATGGTAGTGGCAAGTCTCTAGGTGTGCCATTTTCCTTTATCCAACCTGAAACCTTTTGTTCCTGAGATGCATATTATAGTCAACTTATAAAGCTCAATGAGCTCATGGTTTGCGTGAATAAAATAATTTCCCATAATACATATCAACTTCAAAACATTATATCAAATAGTATGCATTTTCTGAAAACATGCAACGCTGAAAGAAAAGATATCTCATAAACTGTCTCGCCGGGTATGGGTCATTTTGTCACTGACGCGCCCTGGGTTGAACTTTCTATTCTATTCGATCAACCACTTGACTGGGTCGTGCCACTTGTCTGTGACTTACTGGTCAAATGCCCACCCGTTAAAACCGATCATAAAGTTTTCATATGAAATAACATGCTAGAGTTATTTGAAAACAAAATAAACACATAGCTTGCAATCGATCATAAATAACATATGTGCAAAATAATCATATCATGTATGTAAGCTGAAACATCATGCATACGTACACATCACCATATAAATCATATAATGTTGAAAGTAAATTTGTACATAGGTATGCATCCCATTGTAAGTCTCATGAAGACTCACCTGGTCGCGTGTAGATCGGCTACTCATAGCTCTTGAATGAAAAACCTACACATTTCATACCACCATGTCCAATTAATGGCTTATTTTCTCCAAAAGTCAACTATGATCAACCCGACTTGACCTAAAGTCAAACTCCAAAATCGGATCTCTTAATAACTCAATACCACCATTTGATCTCATCGTCAAAATACTTGTAGGTCAAACGAGATAAAAGTCAACTGTTGGTCAACGTAGTCAACCTCGACTAACTTTAGTCAAAACCCAAGTCTTAAAACTCGACGACGTCCTAAAACGTCAAAATAATCATTTTATAACCGTATACACATATCTCTCCAAATTAAAGTGTTCCAATAATTATTAAATACAATTACGACGCTTTAATCTCATTATTAAATTATCGAAATAACTTAATAAAACTCTAGTACCACACTTAATAATGATTCTTAACATCGATTTGTCCTTTTAATAACTATAAGGATCATATGCCATTTATTAAGGTGTCCTAAACAAATGCTAATATCAAATTACGACACCTTTAAAATACTTTAATAAGCCACTTAGAAAAAGATTTATTAATTAATGTTAATTTTCTAAACTAAATTAATATATTAAATAAAATAAAGAATCTTATATAATATCTATACTATATTATAAAGATAGACATAAAAAACTCTTAAAAACACGTTTTAAAACTTAATGTACATCTATTTAATGCTAATTAATTAAAAAACAACCATTAAAGCAGTATGTACTACACTTAATGTTATTTATTAATTTCCAATCATTATCTCTAACTATTTTAACTCTCCTAAAACCATTTCCCACTTTAACACCCCTAAAATAACTCTCAGCATAATTAAATATAGAATAAAAATCAAATTTTAAATATAAAAATATAAAATATAATTAAAAAAATCTAACAGAATATTTTATAAAAAAATTATATTTTTAAACCAAAATAAATTACATTATATTATTAAGTCTAAATTAAACAAATTTATATAAAAAAATCATTATCAATTTCTCACAACCAATCAAAATCGTAATGTAAATCGACAAAAAATTGAAAATAAAACGAAACATCAAAATCGTGATGTATTTAGCGGCATTGCGCGAGTACACTTCTAATATTAGTTAGATTAGAAAAGAAAAGAAACCGATTAATTAATAAACATAAATCATAAATTTAGTTACTCTAAATTTAACTAATTTCAATATTTCTTAAAAAGAAACGGGTCTCTTAAGTTGATGAAATAAAATCCAACATTTATTAAAAATTTAACTAAGCCCAAGATGCTCAGCAACTAAATTAGCCCAATAGATGTACGCTGAATGTCGGCAACACCCTACTCGCCGGCAACGACTTCACATGGTCGTTTGGCCTTATTTTTCAACCGTTTTCGACAATTTCTCTTGCAAACACTCTAGAAAATTATTTTCTTCAACCATAGGAACAAAAATCAACGAAAACCATCAAGTATTGAGTCTCATTTGCTCATTTAAAATCTGGGTTAAAAACCCACTAAAAAATCAGCTTAAAACGTAAAATCGGACACTTTAAACCAAAATCTGAGACATAAGGCTACTAAGGTTCGATAAAAGACTTAAAAACGAAAATAACCATATAAATAACTTGAAATTTGGTTGAGTATTTTACCTCCAATCGTCGATAAACGGAGTTTTTCGACACCGAACTTCAACCTCCGATTTCTCCTTCTAAACTCGACCAAATCACGATTTTCTTGAACCAAAATGATCATTAACCGGTTACCTTCACTTATCTATGATTTTTTTTGTCCTAATAGTTGACAAAACGAACAAATAAGATGCTCCAAATGAGTGGTCGTTTTCCATTTTCTAAAAAATCAGATCTGTCTTTTTTTCATAACAGTTTCTTTGACTTGTTAAAGTCTTACTTTCGGCTCCCTTAACTTTCTGAAAAATACATTCGGCCCCCTGCCCTCACCATTTTAGTCAACATTTCATTTTTCACCCATAATTTGATATTTTCTTTCCTTTTTAGTCCCATTGAACATAAATTCATTTATTCACTTCTCATTTTCCTTAAAATGGAATAAATGGCCACCTTTACATTTTTCTTCACATTTTTGGTCCGATAAAATAAAACTCATTTTATTCTATTTTCCATTTTTTTTCTTTTTATATTCATATATTTACTCCATTTTAAGGTGTCACATGGTTGATAACTAACAACCTCCTAACTAAATCACTATAGAATTAGATTATATACGGATGTTGTTACAACCACCAAAAGGCTCGACCGACCAAGCTTGCAATGAACTCCAATAATGCTACACAACTAGTGCCTTTACCGGCACACAACGCTCAATTTAAGTGTCCTTAGCCCTATCACTTAAAGATCATGATATACATGTCGATAAAAAATGTTACACTTAAAACCTAGTGAGTTCATACAGTTTATAAACAAGGTTATAAAATCATAAACTTGGAAACATAAACCTTGCAAAAATGAATATTATTCAATAACCGATTCTCATATACCATAAATACCAACACTGTTTGCAATGACGGGGGAAACCCAATTTTCATTGATAGTAATGGAACACAAATTAGTAATTAAGCCTCATATCTTTGTCCATGAGGCACACTATGGATCAATGGTCATCTATTTTAACTTTGCACGTTCTATGGCCTAAGGCCCCCGATAATCCTATATATGCTCGTTCATTATAAAGTTACACCCTAAAGGTTAATGACCGATGTTCGTCTCCATATGGGTCCGCACCATAATCCCCCCGATGACCCAATGTCATTCTTTCTAGTTACAATGCGGGAATATTATCCCTACAAAGCCAATAAACCAACTCACGTGTCTATGGATCCAATGCGACAAAGTCGAACACACGGTATGACTTTAAAACGTTCAACCACATCTCAGCATATAGTCTTCCAACAATATGCCATTTAAACAACAATAACCATTTCTCAAAATGAAGCACAATGATCTAAATCTCAGAATTTCACTTGAAACATTATAATCTTTCGAACCCACATGGCATGTCAATTATTTCACAGAAAGTCCATATAAAGCAAAATTGACATTTTTTCAAATGTTAGGTTCTTTATGTTCAACAAAGTGGGCAAATCAGCAAAAATTCATATATGTCCAATCCAATATAACCAACGCCCCTTGAGATTTACACTTCAAGATATTATATAAACTTAGGTAATCCTACCTTTTTATCAAAGTGACTAAAATCCCAAAAATGTCTAAAAGCCACTAAAATGGTTCAAATCACCAAAATACAAGAGGTAAATCATAAGGAATGTCTATATGACCAAAACATAACATTTTGACATGTATATGTTTTTAGAAAAAATAGAACGAACTTATAAAGCTAGATTTTGGCTAAAAATTAGAAACCAATCAAAATCATGGAAATGAAGAGGATATATTGAAGCTTTAAACACCAAACTTGAGCCCTTAGCTTAGATGCTCTTAAAATGCCTTGAAAGATCCCAAAATCTGACCTTGAATGTTGCCGAATCAAAATTAATGAAGAGATAGTGACATGATAAGAGTAAATGAGGTCAGACCTAGGCTAGAACCAATTTAAAGGCGCCTGGACACTTGTCACCATCTAAAGTTGCCCGACCCTGCCTAACCTCGCGGTATCGCACAATTAGTAGCTAGGACGCCTTCCCATGTGGCTTATGTCTCCCGATTGGTAGCCCGACTTTATGACTCACCCGTTCGACCCCTCATTTGCGTCGCTCGACATCTGGTATCTGTTGAAAAAAAGAAAAAAGGAAATGATTTGTCAATTATCACCTTCCAAATTCAAGGATCAATCAGCCCCAAATTCAAGGATCAATCAGCCATTCTCCAGCCTAGAATCTTGCTCAACCTTTCCTTGTATATGTTTTTTGTGTCCTATAAATGTTTGCTTCCAATGTATTGTAATTCATACAAAAAACCCAATCAATAAAAGAATTTCTGCCTCTGATCGACAATATGGTATCAGACCGGTGAGACGTTCCAGACCCAAACATTCCCAACTCATCTCCTACCCAAAATCAAGCCGCCATGTCCGAAGACGGTAGCTCGAATAATAGCAACAATGATCTTACCGCACAACTTACAAATCTTTTCAAAGCAACCCTCAATAACCAGAATCAAACCACAAAATAGAGTTTATTCGATAGCTTGAAGATCAGTCTCAAGCTTAACAGCCAGAATTATGCCCTTTGGGCTCAGATGATTCGAGTTGCGATTGGGGGAAAATCCAAAAGTTTGTTAAGTCATCTTTTGGGTGATCCCGCACCGCCAGATCCATTAGACAACCGGTACGAGCAATGGGAACAAGATGATTTATTCGTGTTCTCATGGCTAATACAAAACATTGAACCTGCACTCGCTAGCAATCTCACCGAGTTTCCCACGGCGAAAACCCTATGGGATGCCTTGGTAGTTACGTACAGTAGCGTGAAGGATGAGTTACAGACCTTCGATCTACACGTCAAAGCAAATGAAATCAAGCAGAATGGGGCTCCTCTCGAAGAATTTTGGATAGCCCTACAAGGCATATGGGGTGAAATCGAGAGAAGAGATCCGAATCCAATGAAGTGTGCCATCGATATAGCCACATACAATAGTATCAGGTCTGAACAAAAACTCTTCCAATTTTTGAATGCCTTGGATCGAAGATTTGATCCTATCAAACGGGAAATCCTTCGATGGGATCCGCTTCCCTCGGCAGAGGGGGCCTACGCGGCTGTTCGAAAAGAGATGGCTCACCAAGGAATCCTTGGAGCCACCACTGAAAACCCACTGCCTGGCGTGGCAGCTGGTCTTGTTGCCGGCGGGTCATATGATTCCGGTGGGATAGGGCTTGTCACGAAGAGGCAACACCACAGAACCGACTCCTCTGGGAAACCTCCATCTCGGTTGGATAAATCAAAACTAAAGTGCAGCCACTGTGGTATGTTGAAGCACACTAAAGATCAGTGTTTTAAACTGGTCGGTTACCCCGAATGGTGGAATGATGGCCACAAGAAAACTAGTGTTCCGGCTGAGAAAGGGAAGGCGGCTGCCGGCACCGACGACAATCAGATGCAAGGGGGCTTTGGTGGTATCGCCACCTCTGGTGTGAAAAACGACGAAGGAAATGTAGGTAAAGGGTTTGGGGCTCAAAGTTCCCATAAGGCACAAAATAATGCTTGGATTCTTGATAGTGGGGCCACTGAGACTATGACTTTTGAGTCTTCTGATATTATCCTTAACTCGTAACCTAGAATATCTCAAATACAAACTGCAAATGGGGGAAGTATGCATGTTAAAAGGGGAGGGATAATTGAGATATCTCCAAAACTAAAACTTCATAATTGCCTTTATGTCCCTTCCCTATCTCATAAATTGTTGTCTATTAGCCACGTCACAAAAGAGCTAAACTGTTCTGTTTTAATGCACCCGACCTTCTGTATTTTACAGGACATCAGGACTGGGATGATCATTGGGCGTGGCACTGAACGACAGGGGTTATACTATGTGGATGAGGTGACTCAACACGGTACTGTGATGCTTGCTCATGGAACACCAAGTAGGGAAACATGGCTATGGCATAGGAGGTTGGGGCATCCGTCCACAGGCTACTTGCATTTATTATTTCCTAAACTTTTCCCTTCTAGTAATGTCTTAAGTTGTGAAACTTGTGTTCTTGCCAAAAGTCATAGACAAACTTTTAAACCAAATAACACTCGTGTGAATTTACCTTTTTCCTTGATTCATTCTGATGTTTGGGGGCCGACAGAAGTTAACGGGGGGCAAGGTTTCCGTTTTTTCCTATTGTTTGTGGACGATTGCACACGAATGACTTGGGTATATTTCCTAAAACACAAATCCGAAGTTTTTAAAGTTTTTACCATGTTCCATGCTATGGTTCAAACCCAATACAAAACCAACATTCAAATTCTTCGGTCTGATAATGGAGGCGAATTCGTGAACAATTCTATGAAAGAATTCGTTCAGTCTAAAGGAATGATTCACCAAACCACCTGCCCGAGGCATTCTGAACAAAATGGAGTTGCCGAACGGAAAAATCGGATTTTACTAGAGATGACTCGGGCTCTTATGCTTGAATCTAATGTACCAAAATATTTCTGGCCTGAAGCCCTTGCTACCGTTGCTTACCTTATTAACCGACTACCCACCAAAGCACTCAACCTTAAAACCCCGTTGCAAACCCTATCAGAATTCACAAAAATACCGCCCAGCCTTACCCTTGAACCACGAATTTTTGGATGTTCTGTGTTTGCCCATATTCCTAAAGTTGACCGAACCAAACTTAGTGCATGTGCGGAAAAATGTGTGTTTGTTGGCTATGGAATGAACCAGAAGGGGTACAGATGTTACAATCCAAAGCGAGGCAATGTGATCACCACCATGAATTGTGACTGGCTTGAAACCGAGTACTTCTACCGCTCCCAACACAGTGGTCAGGGGGAGGGAAATATTGAGGACCCACTGAGTTGGTTGAAATGGATCCCTTCTTCTAACAACGTTGATCACAGTAATGGAAATGGGTCACCTCACACTATCACTGAACCGTCAATCAGTGCCATCCAAGATCCGCCCAACCTGGAGTCCGAGGTAAGTACTTCTCAGAACCCTGAAACTATTCCCGACCCTCCTTTATCAAGTAACCGTGATGATCATGAAATGTCAACAGAACAGGAAGAATTTCCTGAACAGGTAGAGATTGCAGAGCCAGAAGAAGAAGTAGAAGTTCAGCAAGAAGACAACAATTCTACTCAAGAAACCGTGACAGATAAGTATGTGCTACCCCAAAGAGCAAATAGAGGAGTTCCTCCCAAAAGATACTCACCGGAAAAGAAGACTACAAGATCAAAATTTCCTATGGCAAACATCGCTAAAGGAAACTTGTCCAAAGAAGCCAAAGCGTTTGTCACTGCTTTGTGCTCTGAACAAACACCTTCTACAACTCAAGAAGCCTTGGAATCGAGAGAGTGGAGATAAGCCATGGAGACTGAAATGGAAGCACTCAAGAAGAACGACACATGGGAAAAGTGTGCACTCCCACCGGGCAAAAAACCAGTGGGATGCAGGTGGGTCTTCTCTATTAAACATAAGCCGGATGGAACTATTGAGAGATACAAAGCTCGATTGGTAGCCAAGGGCTACACCCAGACATATGGGATTGACTACTCTGAAACATTTTCTCCGGTTTCCAAGATCGATACGATTAGGGTACTCTTCTCTATCGCTGCCAATAAAGGGTGGCCTCTCCACCAATTTGATGTGAAAAATGCGTTCCTGCATGGGGAACTGAAAGAAGAAGTCTATATGGAAGCACCACCTGGATTCGCCAAAGATTTTAAAGAAAAGGAAGTATGTCGTCTAAAAAAATCTCTCTATGGGCTAAAACAATCCCCTCGAGCGTGGTTTGGCAGATTCACTCTTGCAATGAGAAAATATGGGTACAAACAGAGCAACTCTAATCACACTCTATTTCTAAAACAAAGAAATGGCCTTATAACGTGTTTGATCATATACGTTGATGATATGATCATTACCGGAAATGATAAGGGAGAAATGGAGCAGCTAAGACATAACTTATTTGCAGAATTCGAGATGAAAGACTTAGGAAGATTGAAGTATTTCCTTGGAATTGAAGTTTTAAGATCAGAACGGGGAATATTCATTTGCCAGAAGAAGTATATTCTTGATCTCCTTGCAAAAACTGGAATGGTGGACTGCAAACCCATGGAAACTCCGATGATGACAAATCACAAGCTCCATATGGAACTTAAGGCTAAATTAGCTGATAAAGAAAGGTATCAACGGCTAGTGGGGAAACTAATATATCTATCACACACTAGACCCGACATAGCGTACGCTGTTGGAGTTGTCAGCCAGTTCATGCATGAACCTCAGGCAACTCACATTGAAGCAATTATTAGAATCATAAGGTACCTTAAAGGAACACCTAACCACGGGGTGTTATTCAAATCAAACGGGCACTTAGAGATACAAGCATACACTGATGCTGACTGGGCAGGTGATAAAGGGAACCGGAGATCAACCTCAGGTTATTTCACGTTGGTTGGCGGGAATCTAGTGACGTGGAGGAGCAAGAAACAGAAAGTTGTTGCACTCTCAAGTGCAGAAGCTGAATTCAGGGGCATAGATCGGGGACTGGCAAAAATTCTATGGATCAAGAAACTTTTAACCGAACTTGGTTTTCCTCCAAAGGGCACAAGTAGAATGATGTGTGATAATGAGGCTACAATTCAAATCTCCGAAAATCCAGTTCAACATGATCGAACAAAACACGTGGAGATTGATCGACACTTCATTAAAGAAAAACTGGAAGCTGGAATTATCGAACTTCCGTTCGTCCGATCAGAAGACCAGTTGGCAGACATTCTAACAAAGACTGTCAATGGAAGAATCTTTAACCTCTGTCTTGGCAAGTTGAGTTTTGGGGATCCCACTACTCAACTTGAGGGGGAGTGTTGAAAAAAAGAAAAAAGGAAATGATTTGTCAATTATCACCTTCCAAATTCAAGGATCAATCAGCCCCAAATTCAAGGATCAATCTGCCATTCTCCAGCCTAGAATCTTGCTCAACCTTTCCTTGTATATGTTTTTTGTGTCCTATAAATGTTTGCTTCCAATGTATTGTAATTCATACAAAAAAATCCAATCAATAAAAGAATTTCTGCCTCTGATCGACAATAGTATCTTAGGCGGCCTACCGCACGGTTTAAGTTGCCCGGTAAGTCGCTAGATCTCCAATGAGCCTCAAATCTACCATTTTGACCTCGCAATGCACCAAGGTTAAAACCCGCAACTAAGCATCAAATATTACCAATTGGGCATCGAAATCAGTTCAATAAATTCCTAAATTTCATTTAATATGTATAACAAAAATACATGTGTTACATTAATAAACATGCACAAATGAGATTGTTTATAGGGTTTGTAGCATTTACATGGTTTGTAATTGAAACTATCTTTATATCTATACTATATTATAAAGATGACATAAAAAACTCTTAATTACAACTCACTAAACTTTATGTACTATCATTTAAAGCTATCTGCTTAAAATCTCTTAAAAATAACTACAAAAGCGTAATGTACTACCTGTAAAGCTTTTAACCCTAATTAATATATTTCATCCTTATCCCCCAAAATCCTTATCTCTAATTCCCAAACCCTAAAATTATGAAATTTGAATTCTGATAAACATAATCAAAACAGGATAAACATCTCAATTTAAATATAAAAAATTTAAAATATATAAGATAATTAATGAATTTTAACAAACTACTTAATTTTTTTTATATAAAAAACATTATATTGTTAAGCCTAAATTAAACAAATTTATATATAAAAAAACCATTATCACTCAATAAAAACAATCCAAAATCGTACTGTAAATCAATAAAAAAAACAAAAAATAAAAATAAACATTAAAATCGTGATGTATCCCGCTGCATTGCGCGAGTACACTTCTAGTATAGTATAAAGATATCATGTAAGAAATTAGATTTTGTATAAGAAGAAAATTTCCAAATTCTCTGGTGTGGATGAGGATCGGGATAGTTACTTATTCATCGATGAGAATGGGGATGAGGATTGGTGTCCCCCAAACCCCTCCGACTAAGTATATCCAATAACACCATCAACGAATGATCGTGTGAGAAGTTGATTTAATGGTGAGAAACATGAGAAGTGGATCTGAACCGTTGACCTCTTTTAATCTCAATTCCTCCCATGAATTGCGGCTTAGAAGAGAATTGATCCGATACATCTCGGTGCATCTCATCTTAACGTACGTCCATTTATCATCCAACGGTTGATAACCACTTATCACGTTTTTCACCGTTAACACAACCTCTCACCGGAACCCAACTCTAACACCATTGTTGTTTTCCATAAACAAGATTAATAGAAGCTTATTATTATTATTATTATTATCCATTGACCGTACCTTCGTTTTATCCCGAAATAAAAGTTGGAGTCTCCCAAAAATACTCATTATATTATATAAAACAACACAACTTTTTTTATTTTTAATTCAATTAACTACTACTTTAACAGTCTAATTAATCACACTTTTTCATTCATATAGCCTTGTTGTAATATCCCATATTTTTTAAA
Organism: Arctium lappa; assembly: GCA_023525745.1. Classification (NCBI taxonomy): domain Eukaryota; kingdom Viridiplantae; phylum Streptophyta; class Magnoliopsida; order Asterales; family Asteraceae; genus Arctium; species Arctium lappa. The sequence continues at coordinate 20,766,945 of CM042050.1, forward strand.
AGAAATTTAATAAGCAAAGTGTTTTGATCCAAATTTAGAAGAAATTTAATAAGCAAAATGTTTTGATCCAAATTTAGAAGCCTTATGGAATTAAAGGGGCCAGTTTTGTCACTAAGTAACAAGTTTAAAGATTTTGGATAACCTCCAAGTAAACTTGTGGTTTTAGTTTCTTAAACAAATTAGGACTCTAAATTGTATCAATCATTTTTCTTTTATTCCATTAAGTCGCCTACATTTTAGCAAAAGAAAAAAAAAAGAATTATTTAAAACCTTTGGAGTTTCGAGCACCAATATTAGAGTTTCAGGTTGGATTCGTATCTGAAGCTTTGGTCGTGATTTTAAGAGTCGTTGAAGAAATCAGATGGAGTTTTTATTAGCGTTTTAGACGTTAATTAAGGTACAAATTCTTTATGTTCTCTCCTTGGTGATTATTTTGATTCGTTTGTATATGTGTACGGGTTCTTAATGTTCCCACTTTCGTGTTTGTTCTACCCGTTGTTTATGTGTTAATTCCATTTACGTTTATTCAATTCGTTACATCTATGTATGAATTCCTTGCTTTTCGTTTCGACTCTTTCTGTTCGATTTGGTTAATGTGTTCGTTCTTCCATCAAGTCGGTTGTTTTCCCATCCAATTAGTTGATCTTTAGTTCTCTTTTGGTTTTGCGTACGATAAATCAAGGTTTGAATATGTTAAAAACGTCAACTTCAATTTATAAATCTGCTGAATTTCCTTTCGAATTTTTCGTGTTATTTGTAAAAATCATAACAAATCGCTCGTTTATCGGATTGAGGCATACAATATGTTTTTGAAAACCACGAGATGTCGTTTACAAACTGTCGTCACACGAAAAAACTGTGATTTTCGATCTAAGTTGGTTAAAATCGGTACTTTTGAGAACTGGTCTCGTTTTAGACCACAACAACGCAATGTTTTTCAAAAATTCGTGTAAAATCCATTTTAAATCCGATTCAGTCTATTCTTGATTCGTTGGAATCCTAAGACGTTTATTTAAAACTTCTGTTTAGATATTGTTTTCTAAAGCTTAATGTAATTATTATAAAATGTTGGAATTGTAAACGTGTAAAGTTCTTAAATTAGTACGACACAATTTCGAAAAGTTGTGAGTGGGAAATTCTTAGTCTATGTTCGGATTTGATTCGCCATACGTTTTTGGTTTCAGTAAAGGTTCGTACATGAAGTTACGCCATGGTTTACTAAACTTTTCTCATTTAATTTCCTTTTCGATTTGTAAGTCTCTTAGTTTTAGAGTGTTCGAAAAATAAAGCTTTCAAGTGGAGTGATCAATATTTTTGTACGTTAAAATACCCTTTTTATTCGTTTTGTAGTTAGTATGATTTGATATTTATTTAGGGGGTGTTTGGGATGGCTTATTTGAGGGGCTTTTTAACTTATTGCGATTTGGCACCGGAGATAAGCCCTTTTGAGTGTTTGAATGGAAAGAAAAGAAAAGAGCTTATAGCGGTGCCAAACCGCTGAAAAGACATTTTTGATAAGTCATTTTGTTCTAACTTATCAACTTATTTCAAAAGTGCTTATGACTTTTTTGGTTCTTTTATATGTATAAGCAATCCCAAACACCTTTAAATAACAACTTATTAGCTTATTACGTTTTGGTACCACAATAAGCTAATTCAAACACTTTTTAGAAACTCCGATTTAACACCACATAAGTTGATAAACACTTTTCAAAATAAGCATAAGTTGTTTTAAATAAGCAATCCCAAACACCCCATTAGTGTGATCACATGTGTTGTGACATACTTTTGAAGTTTATACGTTAAGGTGTACCGAGCTACTAACCACCTATGGGGGTACCATAGGCACATCATTGTTGCACCAATGACGTGACACCATCGGTGGCGGTGTGATCAGTTCACGACGTCTCCTTTCGATTTATTTTGTGCTCTGATGAGAGCTGACCATGGTGTGATGGGTGATTTTGTTCAGGAGGCGTATGGGTCGACCATAACATATGTTATTTGTTGTAGGGTGAGTGTCGGTGTAGTGCCCAACACTGTATCTCACATTAGTACGTGAGAATCTGCAGTCCAACGTACGGGCCTGTGTGGTCATATGTCTGACACTTGTCACGTCGGTTGATATGCAAGTGTATGCGTTTTTCGAGCTCGATATACAATCTCAGTTATGATTTTGAGTTGAGTTTCTCTGATTCGTTTGGTACTAGTGATCAATTTGTGTTCTAATTTGACGATTTTGATTTTTGACAAGAGTTAATATTGTGATATAATGAATTTGGATATAATTTTGTTATGACTTTTGATTAAGTAATTAAATTGAGTTATTTGATCTAACTTCTTTTGTTTTTTTCTTTGTTTTGGGTTATTTCGATCTGTTGTTGAGGTTAAATGTGGAATAAATTATACTCAATCTAACTTTCATGAACACTCAAAAATTCGAGTATCATGTCCAAAAAAAAGTTAATATTTTTATTTATATTTGGTATTGGGTTCGATTATTCTTTTGTTATCTATTGTATATGTGCACTGAGCGTTTGGCTCAACCACATTTCTTTCTTCGCGACAGGTATTCAAAAGGAATCTAAAGAATTTAAATGATCCAGAGCTTTATCCTATATAAGAGGTTTGTTGATAAGAATTTTTAGGCTTTATTAATGGTTTGATGCAAGTATTGGAAGAAAGAAAAATGTATCGTTCGAGACAATTGTTATTTTGATGGTGCTTATTTTAATTAAGGTTTAATAATAGTCTGTATGCTTCTGTTAATAGTTGGTTTTAAGTTAAGGGGCTCTTTGGCAATTGCTGAATGGTTTAGTGCAAAATGATTAAGTGGTCTGAATGATTAAGAGGTTTTTAAGATATAATGTAAAATGAAATATGATTGTTTGCTAATTGTTCATGATGAAATCAAGACTCTTAATGGTTAAAGGAGGGTCATGATACAAAATCATTAAGAGGAATTTGGAACCATTAAAAGACAACACTTTTTTTGCCAAACAAGATTTACCTCTTAGCGATTCAGAGATTGCTTTTAATGGAACCATTAAGAGGTAAACAAACAACCCTAATGCTGTGTTCTCTAATCTGGAGAGAAGAGAAAAGAAAAGAAATGAATGGAAAAGAAAAGGAGAGAAAAGAAAGGAAAGGAAAATAATTTTTTCATTTGTGTTATCGAAACGAAAGGAAAACGAAGGAAAGGAAAGAAAATAGTTTTTCATGTTCTTGAACATGAGAGAAAGAAAAGGAAAGATGTCAATTTTACAAATATACCCTTATAAAAATATATTCTTTATAATGAAAGATTGAGTAGTTTTGTAATTTTAATAATTTCAGTAATTTTTTTAAAGTAAGTTTTAATTTCTTTCCTTTCCTCCCACGTTTGGGAGGAAAGGTAGCAATTATTTCCTTCCGTTTTCTTTTCTTTCTCTTCTAAAAAAGTTTCGAAAACACGAGTTTTTTTTAATTTCCTCCCCTTTTCTTCGCTTTCCTTTCCTTCTTTCGAGAACACAGCGTAAATGTAATCTCCTTTCCCGAGAAGGGGGTGTTACACTTGTAATTGGTTTATAAGCAATGATAAAAAATAAAAATAAAATAACGATAATGATGGAAAAGGGGGCCGGAAGCCTTTAGGGTGAAGTGAAAAAGCATCTCAATCTATGTGACCGCAGAAACCAACATTTTTTTTTGGAGGAGAGCTTCGATTATGCCATCTATGGCTACTCAAAATTCAGACGTCTCAGAGGCCGAACAAATTAAACTCCAAGCGAATGAAGCTTTTAAAGGTAATCTTATTTTGATTTCTAACTCTTTTCTTCCTTCCTTCAATCAATCAATTTCTTGTTGTACTAAATGCCAGCGACATGCGTATTCGTATATGTGTAATGCGTGGCGATTATTTCTCCATTTTATGGTTCAGTGAAATTTTAAAGGAATGTTTATGGTCAGTTTTACCATTAGAAACGTTAAATTGGCAAGTATTTGAAGTCTGTTTTGTTGTAAAATGCTTAGTTTCAATAGTATCAGTCCGTTTTCTAGGTTTTAATAGTTTGGTGTTCTCTGGTTCCCATGTACATTTTCTGATTTGAGAAGGATTGTTTTGGCAGCACATAAATATTCACAGGCAATTGATTTATATACACAAGCAATCGAACTAAATAGTGAAAATGCGGTGTATCTGGCGAATCGAGCTCTAGCTCATACTAAGTTGGAGGAATATGGTAGTGCAATACAGGATGCATCCAAGGCTGTTGAGATTGACCCCAAGTATTCAAAGGCATGGTTTTTTTTTTGATGTCTCCTTTCCTAGAAATCTAAGTTGTGAATATACTTGTTTTTTTGTTGATAAAATATCAATAATTATAGGGTTATTATCGGCGTGGTGCTGCATATCTTGCAATGGGAAAGTTTAAAGAAGCACTCAAGGATTTCCAACAGGTTTGTGATGTTTTCAATCATTTCAACAAGATGGCGAATGGTTTAATTTCTTACTTTTAGTTATAGTTTTTGTGAATGCAAACGGATGATTTTTGTGATTGCAAACGGATGTTTTTTGTGATATATGAGATGGACTTAACTGCATGCCTCCTATGAAAAGTCATTTTGGTGCATTACATCTGTATTTGGAGTTACGAAGTAGTAAAATGTTCCCATAACAGTGTATGTGAATGGTTCTTCTTATATTAGTCAGATCATGTGTTGATTTATTCTTTGTATGTTTAGGTTATTAATGTGATTATTTACATAATTGACATCAAGAGTCCAATTTAGGGTTGATTAAGTTTGCCCCAATTAAATTTCGCAAGCCGGGGTCTTCATCGAATCAGCCTCTCTACCCTTAGAGGTAGAGGGTAAGGTCTACGTACATCATGCTCTCCCTAGACCCTACTTCCAGGTTTAGAGTTTGGTTTTTTAATATGCCCAAATTTGGTTTGAGGTTCTCTTTTCCGGTACTAATCACTAAATTCAATGAAGATGCAAAATGCAATATTATTTGGTTTGGAACTGAGTAAGTGCGAGTTATATCTATCATATATGTTTAAATCTTTAGCATCTTTTAGTTCAATCTTAAGTATATGTTGATAGTGTTGAAGTATATGTTGATAGTGTTATTTCTTTATCATAAATGCATATAACTACCTTTAAATTGTACATTCTCTGCAGAAATTATTCTTTCTTGACCGTTAACGCTTGTGGTTTTTCTTACACTGACATCGAATTAGGTGAAAAGAATATGTCCTAATGATCCGGATGCTTCTAAGAAACTGAAGGAATGTGAGAAAGCTGTTATGAGGCTCAAGTTTGAAGAAGCAATTGCTATACCTACTACTGAACGGCGTTCAGTATCTGAATCTATTGATTTCCATACTATAGGTATTGGTCTTTGAATGATATTATTTATTAATAATTCAGTTGTTATGACGGTTTTAAGTTTCCTTTATTTATGTTGTACTTTTTCTAAAATCAAATAATAATCGAGTAGAGAGGATACATGGTATAGTGTAATATGGCTTTTACAGCGTGGATTTATTTGGCACTGCTTTACTTCTAAATTTTTATATTTCGATGGCTGCTTATTTTCCTACAATATAGCATATTGGGCATTCACAGAGTTCTAAAATTTATTTGTTGCATGATTATGTCTTGATTTTCAAGTGAGATGATGCTAATGAGGATTCAAAGGCTGAGTGGCTATATCATTTTTAACAACGTGGGTCCCACATTCTATTTTCCTAATCTTTATCTTCTCCATGAGTCAATTTGTTACAATACCTCTTGCTATGAATGGAGTGAGATTAAAATTATCCATCTTGCTTTAGCTTTACTTAAATATTAAAGGTTATTCTTATTTAGATGTTCCACAAATAAGGTTTGGATCCCTTTGTAGTTTCGTCAATTCCCTTCTACAGTTTTGTTTTCTTACTAAACCACTTGTGCAAATGTTTTCTTGATGGTATGCGTACATATTTTATTCTTGTTATTAAGTTTGAAGACATAACAAATACATAAACAGAATCAATAACTCATACCAACAAGTGTTTGTAGAGAGGTACATTCTTATAAGTTTTTTCTTGACCTGTTTAATATTAGAATGAACATTAGATCTTGACTTTTTCTTTGTGGTTTGTGTCTTCTGTATACATGTATCAAGTTTGATTAATTTTTGGACACCATATTGAAATGCAAGACATTGAGTAGCCTTCCATGCTTCATATACTTCTGAAAACTTCAACTTGCATCTCCTCCACAAGTTTCAAGCAGTTATAATTAAACAACGAGACTTTGAAATTTGTTCTAATGAGGCTTTCTAAACCATCTTTCTCTGTGAACTTAAGAGGTGGAGCCACAATATGCTGGTGCGAGAATAGAAGGAGATGTAGTAACTCTAGAATTTATGAAGAAAATGATGGATGACTTCAAGAATCAGAAATGCTTACATAAGCGGTATGTTTATGAAGTTCTTATCATATTGTGTTGTTTTGCATTAGTATCATACTCTAGCTTCCCTCTTAGTCTTTGATGTTCATGTTGTAGGTATGCCTTCCAGATTGTTTTAAAGACCAGGGAAATTCTAATGGCCTTGCCATCTCTTGTTGACGTAAAGGTTTCAAATGGCAAGCATTTCACAGTTTGCGGTGATGTACATGGTCAGGTAATTTGAGTCTTCTGTTTCCTTTGCAGAATGCTCTGTTTGAGCTCTTAGTATGGTATACGTGGAATAGAAGGGTAGAAATAAGTACACTTGGAACAGAACAAGGATAGGGAATAAATTTGACAGTATTTTAGAATATTTGGAATTTTGTTGAACTTATTTTTCCAGGTTGTTGCAATAGAAACCTTCCTTGAATGGCCTGCTATAAATTGTGACATTTTTTTTGTGGGTAACTGTGGGTGTCTGGACCAGCTTGCGCGCACCTCGACTATTCCCATAGGGCCTTGAAGAAACAGCCAGGAAAATCCCTTTAGGAGACTCGAACTGGCCACCCATGGGGAGAAACCTGGCCTAGCCTTTATTTGCTAGTTGAGCTGGCCCTCAAGGTTTATAGATTATGACATTGGAGATAGTTAAAAGAACAAGTTTATGGTTCTTCTTTGGTTGCAAGTTTTTCTTGGGCCACAGTTATAAGGGATGTTCCTTTCTTATGTTGTCCTCTCCATGTTTGAATTGTTAGCATCAGGGATGAACAGAGTCATGTAGATTCTTGTTATTACCAATTTATCATTAAATAGGTTTCTATTTCCAAATTAAAATCAAGCTGGTGTTAACTTTCTAATTTGATTTTCAAAGCTTGCTGGTGGCGGAGTTGACTGTATAGTACAAGTAATTTATTTTGTAAGACTGTCAAGGCTTTTTGGGTACTTCCAAAAACTTGTTATCTTGAGTAAGCATTTGCAATTCAGCAAAAGTTATTTCTTGAGGTTAGTTTGGCAGTAGTCCTATTTAATAGGTATATCTCGTTGATTCATTTTGTCTCACAGACAAAGTATACACGGATATACACTGGGTAATTGCCTGCTGCCTATATTTGTCTCTATTTAGTTTGTTTATGCAACTTTTTATTATCATGTATTCATGTACTCGTTTCTTTAATTATTTGGTTTTATCTTTTTTTCTCTTCTGAGGACCCACCTTCTATGAATGCAGTTCTTTGATCTGTTAAACATTTTTGAGCTCAATGGCCTCCCCTCCGATGAAAATCCCTATTTGTTTAATGGCGATTTTGTTGACCGGGGTTCCTTCTCTGTGGAGGTTATTCTCACGCTTTTTGCGTTCAAGTGTATGTCTCCATCAGGTATGCCCATTTTTGATCATGTACCTTTATTGCTATTATATATTTATTAGAGTTTCCAAACGAATCTTAGAGTCCTCGATATTTAACTGTTTGAGGCTTTATACTTCCATTGGAGTTGATATAGTAATAACATCTTATTTATTCATGTGTCAGCAATTTATCTTTCTCGTGGAAATCATGAAAGCAAGAGCATGAACAAGATTTATGGCTTTGAGGGCGAGGTCAAATCTAAGTTGAGTGATAAATTTGTGGAACTCTTCGCGGAAGTTTTCTGCTATTTACCATTAGCTCATGTTATAAATGAGAAGATATTTGTGGTTCATGGAGGACTTTTTAGCACCGATGGGGTGAAGCTCTCCCAAATCAAAGCAATTGATCGTTTTTGTGAGCCCCCAGAAGAAGGTATGATGTAAATATGGGTTAGTGTTTTAAAAACTCATTGGTTATGTTATATTATCTGATATGTTATGGATATTAGTATGTTACAGTTCAAAAGGATATATGATTAATTAAACAACTCTTATGCTCTTGAGCTTATAGTTTAGATATATTTGGATCTCAAATCTCTCTTTCTTTCTCTCTCTCTCTCTCTCTCTCTCTATATATATATATATATATATGTTTTTTGGCTGTTGAAACTGTGAGACTGCATATCAAATCTATTGTTAAGTTGAAAATTGTTAGACATATATACCTTTCTTAGTCTATCCATTTATGTTCTGGCTTTTCTGAAGAATGCAATATACCTTTTTTGTTGCGCTCCGAGAAATCCCAGTCCCACCATACACTACTACCAGGCAGCTAGTTGCAACATCTCTCTGTCTACTGATTTTATGTGAAGACAAGTTCCTCGTCTCCTTTAAAAATCCCTGTATGTACAAGCCCTATATTCTATATATATATATATATATATATATATACGAACCTGCAATTACTTCCCTGATATTGAGGGAATAGAAAAACAATAAAGAAAAAAAAAACTAGATACTACTCTTTCTACAGATTTTATTTTCTTTTTTGGCAGAAGGAAATTTATTACTTAGCATCTTCAGAACAGCTGAAGAAGTAGTACATAGACATCCTGATTAAGATTCGAACCCAAGTTGTGTTGCAACCATTGTGATGGGATCTAACCAAGATAACCATACGATAGATAAGGCAAGAACCCAGCCTAAACTACCCTAGTCCCTAATAAAGGAAAAAAGAACAAAAACCTCCTTTCACATTCTAAACCACCCTAGTTTCTAATTCTTAGTTACAAAATCAGATCAGTTCCTACCCAATTAAACATTGAATTGAACGACATAACATTATTATATGATGCTGTTTTGCCCTGTTCATATATCATCATCATGGCATGCATTTGTTTTTGGAAGCTGTGTGATGTTAAGATTTCCTTTTCGGGATCTTCCTGGATGCTGCTGTCACTACACCTCGTCAAAGTTACGAGGTTGTGCATGTGGCTTCTTTTGGGTATGGAATTTTTTTGTTGGTAGCCGTGGCACCTCAACTAATCCCACGGGGACCTGAAGATAACGGTCAGGTGAATCCCTGTTGACCCTGAGGAGACTCGAATTGGCGACCTATAGGGAGGAGCTTCAAGGCTTGGCCTTTATGTGCCAGTTTTGCTGGCCCTCAAGGATTTGGGTATGAAACATTGTTGTTTAGTGGGTTGGAATTGCATTAGTTGGCAAAGGAGAGACCTTGTTGGGTATTCCCTTTTAGATTTTTGTTATGTTCTTTTGTTAGTCTTTTCAACTGTTCTTCGAGAGTTGTCCTGTTCTGTGAGTTCTTCCCCTTCTACCAATAAGATTTCCTTTTCAGTGACAAAAAAGTTTGAAAAAGGAAAAAAGTGCAAGTTACAACTTCTCTATTTTGGTCTAGCTGAAGGCCTAAGTTGAGCCGATTACATCTTTTGTAATGACCCCTCATTTCTTTCCTGCAGGTGGTAATCTTATCTTTCCATTTCCTTTATTCTTTTTTCTTAAGTTCAACAATCAGTGACCTTCGTAACTTTACCTTTTACCACATTTAACTTTCTTAAATGTAAACCTTAATTCATTTTTTGGAGATCAAAACTGGAGAATCTATGATCCTTGAGCTCGTTTGATGCCTTTTTGATTATATCTGTTCTGGTGCCCTTTGACAAACTGGATGGCTGTGTTTGATGTGTCATGTGTACTCCCATTTTTCACACAGAATTTATGTAGAGCGTTGACCTTTCTGATGGCATGACCTCAGTTAGGAGTTCTTGGAGGCATAGGGTAGTTGATTGCTTGTAGGACTGCAGTTTTGGGGAGGGGGTTGGGAGGGTAGATGGTGGGTTGGGTGGAGGGTTGAGCATCTTCACATAGGTCTGTTGTATCTTTTGATGGAAATAGGAAGTTTCTTTGGGTAGGGAGATGGTTATAAGTTTTTTTATGACTTCGATTCTAGGTTTCTTGTATTTGATACAACTCTTTTCGTTGGATTCAAATTAGAGTTCCTGTTTTGATCAACTTTTTAAAAATTGTATCGAATCTATTTAATATTTTAGAGTCTGCTAATAGTTTTAATGAAAAAGAATTGATCTTCATAATTTTATCTGAGATAGTTTTTTTTTGTAGAGGCTCTCATGTTTTACAAATCTGCTCATTATCAGGCTTGATGTGTGAACTACTATGGAGTGATCCACAATCCAGTCCTGGAAGAGGACCTAGCAAGCGTGGTGTAGGTCTCTCGTTTGGTGGAGATGTCACAAAAAGATTCTTGAATGATAACAATCTTGGTAATTACAATGGTTAATTTATATTACAGTTTCATTTTCTAACCCCCAGTTTTCATCAAAATATTAATTTGTTTTGCAGATTTGGTTGTGCGATCTCATGAGGTCAAAGACGATGGCTATGAAATTGAGCACGATGGAAAACTCATCACCGTTTTTTCCGCTCCAAACTACTGTGACCAGGTAATTTAATTTATTTTACTCCTTTTAGCACTCGATACTTGTGTTTTCACTAAATGCTCCATGAGGATAATTGCCGATGGTGCTTGTATAGGAAAAAAAGATCAGTTAAATGAAAATTATGTTTTCTAGCAATTTATGCTCATTGATTTTCCTCCTCCGTGATGGTTGTGGGACCGGTGCGGTGGGGGCGCTCCAGAGTGTGACGTATAGACTTTATGCTGTAGTTGTACAACTTTTTTTGACATTTGTATATTTTGCATGTTGTAGATGGGCAACAAAGGTGCCTTCATTCGTTTTGAATCCCCCAGTATGGAGCCGAAGATTGTAACGTTTTCCGCCGTGGTCAGTATCTCCTACCTTCCTCCATGTGTTTTTCGTGTTTTTTCCTTTATACCTTTTCATTTTTGACGTGGGAGAAGCCTACGAGCAAGAAACTCATATATCCAAACGAAACACACCCGTATATCCCACCTGGAGGTAGGGTCTAGGAGGTAAGATGTATGCGGACCTTACATCTATTTCTTGAGACAGAGAGGCTCAAGTATAACTTAGATGTTCAAGTAACAGAAATCACCTGTTTGCAAAATGCAAAAAGAAAGGTTGCTTACAAGACTTCTCACCCTAGTGAGATAACCAAATCAAACCAACTCAGTATATCCATTGGAGAATGGGGTCCGGTAAGATGTATACCGATCTGTCATATACCCCAAATGGTAGAGTACTTGTTTTTATTTGAGATATATGTTATAATTCTCATTTATATTGTAAATTTGTGAACTATACAGCCACATCCGGATGTGAAGCCGATGGCCTACGCCAGCAACTTTCTTCGTATGTTCTCTTAGTATTGTGCTCGTGCTATCTTTTCGACACACGAAGTAGGTTGCTTCTCTCATCTATAACTGCACATATCGGGTTGCGGAACTTCGGACACACATTTTGTGTTAACGTTTTTTTTTTTTTACTGTGGTAACTTTACATCATGGGGGTATTTTACCATTTTCTTGAACTTCAATCTCAGTGTAAGATCGTTAAAATGAAATTTTGAGCACTTTTTGTTGTAGCCTTGTTGAAGAAAAATGTAGGGAGAGTTATGGTTTTTTATGGTGTACCATTTCCACCACCATGAATAAAACAACAAACAAGCTAGTTTGTAATACAAATGCAATTAAAAATGAACCACCACAATGAATAAAAAGTTTTTTTTATTATACATGCATCAACCATCTCTAAACACACCGATCAATGTCATTGTATACTATCGACATAACAATACCTTTTAGGATGTAAGGTCCGAACACTGCAATCATTATCTATCAAGATTTTGAATCTCGTCACCAAAATTATAGTTTGACCTAAACGATCATAAAAACAGTCGTATCAAAACTACAAAAGTAGATCATTTGATGTAAATAGTTATGTAGAGATGCATATTTTAAAGCATGCATACCACCTCCATGGATGAAGAAAATGTTACATGGTTCTTTAAGCAAATTCCTGAGTTCAACTTGAAGCTTCATAAGGTCACCACTTGGATTCAACAATCAATAATGGTAGACTAGACAAGTCTGTTCCTAATATTTTATAGGCCCTGGGGCTGGGTGTATATAAAAACAAGGGCCCTCAATAAGTACGAAAAAATATTCAATAAATGTTTTTTATTATAAAAAATGGATACAATAAATGCTAATAATTGATGGAGGAAATAAATCCTCATTCTTGTTTATTAGGGGTATGAGAGTACTTAAGATTTATATACTCCTTGTGAGGTAATTAACGGACATATATGTAAAAAAAAACATTAGTTTTGAGATCAAAATATATAGATATAGTTTGACATCCACTATGGTTGATAATATCCTAAAAGTAAGAACAATAAATGAATCATTAAATAACATGAGAATATCAACTATAGAAGTAAAAATAGCCATAAAAATATAAGCAAAAGTAGATAAAAATAGCCAACAACATAACAATAAAAACAGTTCGGCAAACAATATAAACAAATAACAATAGCTAATAAAAACAGAAGTAGATAAAAATAGCCAAGAAAAACATATAGCTAGAGATAGAATTATTTCGCCTCGTTAATTAATATTTTTTTGTTTGTAATTCTTAATTTGTTTACTAGTATCTTTTTAATAAGTATGAGTATACTAGAAGTGTACTCGCACAATGCCGCTAGATACATCACGATTTTAACGTTTCATTTTATTTTCTATTTTTTGTCGATTTACATTACGATTTTGGTTGGTTGTGAGAGATTGATAATGATTTTTTTATATAAATTTGTTTAATTTAGACTTAATAATACAATGTAATTTATTTTGGTTTAATAATATAATTTTTCTTATAAAATATTCTGTTAGATTTTTTTAATTATATTTTATATTTTTATATTTAAAATTTGATTTTTATTCTATATTTAAATATGCTGAGAGTTATTTTAGGAGAGTTAAAGTGGGAAATGATTTTAGGAGAGTTAAAATTGTTAGAGATAATGATTGAAAATTAATAAATAACATTAAGTGTAATACATACAGCTTTAATAGTTGTTTTTTTAAGTAATTAACATTAAATAGCTGTACATTAAGCTTTAAGACTTGTTTTTAAGAGTTTTTTATGCCATCTTTATAATATAGTATAGATTATTATTATTATTATTAATTATATAGACAAAGGATAATGTAAGAAAAAGAGTTAAAATAAGAAGGTAAGAAAATATTTGGGCCCTTAATCACTTTTAATCTCACTCCATCCATGAATTATGTTTTTCACGAGAATTGATCAGGTACATCTTGATACATCTTATGCTAATGTGCACCAAAAGGTGGAGATTCCTTATTACCATTCTCACCGAAGCTAACCCTATTAAACTAATACTATTATTTGTTATTAGTAGTAAAAATATGTTTTATTATTTTTAAAACAATCACCCATATTCTTAGAATAAAATAAAAGAAAAAAGGAAAAAAAGAAAAAACAATGTGAATGATTCGACCGTTGAATATTTATAGATTTAAAATTCTGAAAAGGAAATCATAAGAGTTCATTAAATATCAAATATATTCTCATTCATGTGGGACCTACAACGGGTATTTATATCTCATCGGACATCCATAATCAATCAAATCGCTTCTTCCAAGTTGCCGTTACGTTCTTCATCGGCACGATGAAGTCTCTGTCTGATGGTTCTTTTGCCAGGTATTACAAGCTGTTACTCAGATTTTGGTTGGTTTAAACCCCAGGCATTACCTCCAGGTACTTCTAGGGTTTAATTTCGTATACGATTTGTATTTGTTTCTTATCTATAATTTTAATCTTTTACCTGATCCGTTCAATTTGTTCCTTATGTGATGATTTTGGTTCATTCATTGATGTTTCAGATTAATATTGAATCGTTGTTCTTGAGTCCTGGAAACCCAAACGTCCAACCAGTAACTTCTTCTCTGTGATCAACACGATGATGGAACATTTCGTTTCTGGGAGTTTGAAACTGATAGATGTATCAAGATTTGGAAACTAGGTGAACTTGTGCTCCGTATATTGACAGTCTCCATGTAAGATCAATGCATCGATTGACTGATGTTTTTGTTTGTTTCTTTATGTATTTTTTAAAGGCTCAATGACAGTATGCATAAACTATTTGCAGGGACAAGATGTTTTTCTTCTGAATACAAGGATTGAGAAAGAAGAACATAAGACTATTGCAGATCTTTTGCCTGGACGATTTTCTTGGGTTAAATTAAAATTAAAATTTTATCCCATTTCTTTCAAGAATTTTAAATACGAGATTCTGAAAATGGGGAATGTACATGACAGAAAAGTCAAAAGAGGATGGCTACTCAATAAAATGGGTAACGTACATGGCAGAAAAGAGGATGATTCAGACTTCAACGGTTTGTAATTCCTGCCCAGTTCGCATGTTCTTGGTTTTAGGGGCAATCCTATTTATGATCCTTGGCAAGGCCCATCATCCAGGTTAATATATCCTCATTTTTAATTTGTATTCCAGTTCCTTTAATTTCATTCAAATTCTTCTAATTTTATACACCAATGGTTGAATGTTAGCCAAACCAAGTTTGTGAATGCAGAAAATAAAACCTCCATTTCTTTAAATTTGTTTTCTATCATTCTTGCTCTCATACATCTACTGTTTCTAGCAATTTGATGATGCTTTTGCTTTTGGTGTATGAGATGAGATGGCTTTCATTTTGTCCAGTTTTTCCTTTTGCTCAATTTTGTTCTGTTTTTTTTGTTCTGTTTTTTTTGTTTTGGGGTTCAAGCACGGATGATTGCAAACGAATGAACTTTTGGGTTTTAATCAGATTAGCGTATGTAATTTTACTTTCTCTTCTTCAACCTTTTCCTTTCTCTTGGTTTTGGACTTACAGGTAAAAGATTACATGCCAACTCCATGTGCTGGAACCTTGGAAGACAGTACCACATAGCTTCCTCTAATGACACGGGCAAAAGATTATCGACAGGATTTGTAGAAACTAGATTATCGAGTATAAAGAGGATGCGACCACCTTTTTTTTCTTTATCAATGCTAATGATATTACCTTTTTTCATACCCTAGACACCTAACTGCTGTTTAAACAACTCTACCCTTTCTTATTTTATCTTGTCTCAGTCAAATATTAGGTGTTAAACCCCTGATCATATACAAAGAGGAAGAGTCTCTCTTAGCTGCTTTACAACAAAATGGTAATCTCACAATACCCTTGTATTCTTATGCACCGTGAGCTTGTAGATTCTATATTTACTATCAACGGTGATACAGATGGTGCAAGTGTTGTGCTTACTGTGAAGCTTATGAAGTGTTTGATATTTAGCTATAAAACAAGCATGGCACAGGTGTAGTAAACGTTGAAAGTGAACCACAAGGGTTGTGGCATACTGGTTAAGGCCTTGGGGGATGTGGTGGAATATCCTCCAGGGTTCGAATCCAGGCGTACACAACAATTGTGCCACTGAGGTTTAATTAGGGCTGATGTCTTACTGTCATAATTTGCAAAGGGATTAGTCTAGGCATAGCCTAGGACACCCTTTCAAAAAAAAAAAAAAGCGTTGAAAGTGTCTTCAATTTGCAATTTCACCTAATCTTTACTTGCATCTGAACAGCCAAGTTAATGATGACTGCTTTTGGAGGGCCATTGGATGTATATGCACGGGACAAGTAAATGGCTAGTAGTTCTATCTCCACAATATACTCTCTCCCTTATTCTTTTCTGTATGCTGATTCTTTGTTATATCTGTAGGTAATTGGTGTTATAGATGTAAAAGGAAGTCTGAAAGACAATTTATGAGATATCGGTGAAAGATGCTTTTCGTGATGAGGTTAAGGACATTATCAAGTGGATTTCTTTAAACTCACATCATATGCCCTATGTTTCTGTCCATTTACTTCTTGATGCATATGGTCCTTTCTCTTGACAAATCTTTGTTTTATACTCGAATGCAGTTGGATGAGCTGAGGCAAATATATGAAGAATTGCCACAATTTTTGGAGGAGGTGCTATTAGTTCCCTTTATGAACATTGTCCATCAAGTGTTTGTGGAGTATCCATCATGCTAATCTGATAATATAACTGTTTAGTGGAATTTCATTGGAACTTGAAACAAAAATATAAATCGAGGAAGGTTTGTGTATCTATTGTGCTAATCTGATTATACACTGCTTTGCTTTAACAGGTATAGGCATTGGAACTTGCACGTCTTACTTACATGTCTAGAGACAAATTGCTTCTATAAATTGTTTATCTATACTATATTATAAATCTTTTAGGGCAAAAGTCTTGAAACCAATCTACAAAGCATGAGGTACTACTTTTTTAATGTATGAAATCTTGAAATCTCTTGATTACAACTCAACAAGCATTACATAAAAGTTGAACTGTTAGGCCGTCTCAAAGTATTCAGCATTCCGAGAAGCGGTGATTCCCACTCCCACGTGTGTCTATTCCCAAACCCAAGAACAGCGATTCCGCTGATGCTCTGCCTTATATTCCATTTTTAAGGCCTGCTTTCTTCCATCTCCAAGGCTCGCTTTCTTCAATCTGGCTCTTGTAAGGTAGTCTCCAGATACTTGCATGAAATCCTAATTTTTATGTTTATATGTCATAGTTTGAATTATAGGAATCGATTTCGTTTAACTCCCTTTTGTTTCGTTTGCTGGTTATAGATACTATTTGTTCCATGTAATGACATTATTGGCACCACCATTTTGATGTTTTTCGGTAACCATTTCTTATTTAAGTTGTTAACGTCTGATTTTTTTTTTCTTTCAAATAATGGATAATACCAATTTGATGTTTTTCGATGTCTCCCTCTGCTTCTTTAATGTTACACATGGTTCTGGATGTAACAAATTTCAATCTCTTGGCAAACTAATTAAGAGATTGTGACGTTTCCTGAGCAAGAACAACATGGAGACTGTTGTCTCTCTTAAATACTCGATTTTTAATGCGATTATTTACATGATTGACCTCAAGATTCAATTTTAGGGTAAATGTGCCCATATTAAATTTCGCAAGTTGGGTACCCTTAGGGGGTAGAGGGGGTCTATGTACATATGTACATCCTGCCCTCCCCAAAGCCTACTTTAGGGTTTCATTTCATTTGGCGTTTTAAATGTGCCCAAATTTGGTTTGAGGTTCTCTTTTTCGGTACTAATCACTAAATTCAATGAATATGTTTGGAACTGAGTAACTGCGAGTTATAATCTATCATATATGTTTGAATCTTTAGCATTTTTTAGTTCAATCTGAAGTATAAGTTGATAGTGTTGCTTCTTTATTATAAATGCGTACAACTGCCTCTAAATTGTACATTCTCTGCATAAATTATTCTTGCTTGACTACTAACACTTGTGGTTTTCCTTACACTTACATCGAATTAGGTGAAAAGAATATCTCCTAATGATCCGTATGCTTCTAAGAAACTGATGGAATGTGAGAAAGCTGTTATTAAGCTCAAGTTCAAAGAAGCAATTGCTATACCTACCACTGAACGATGTTCAATTTCAGAATCTATTGATTTCCATACTATAGGTATTGCTCTTTGAATGATATTATTTATTAATATTCAGTTGTTCTGATGGTTTTAAGTTTCCTTTATTTATGTTTTACTTTTTCCTAAATCAAATACTAATCAAGTAGAGAGGATACATGGTATAGTACAATATGGCTTTTACAACGTGGGATGATTTGGCACTGCTCTACTAAATCTTTATATTTTGATGGTTGCTTATTTTCCTAGGATAATCATACTGGGCAATCACAGAGTTCTAAAATTTATTTGTTTCAGGATTATGTCCTGATTTTTCAAGTGATATGGTGCTAATGAGGATTCGAAGGATGAGTGACTATATCATCTCTAACAACGTGGGTCCCACAGATGCATTTTTTCTATTTTCCTAATCTTTATCTTCTCCATGAATCAATTCCTCACAATACCTCTTGCTAATGACTAGAGTGAGACAAGATTATCCATCTTGCTTTAGCTTTACTTGAATATTAAAGGCTATTCTTATTTAGATGCTCTACAAATAAGGGTTGGATTCCTTTTGTAGTTTCGTTAATTCCGTTCTATAGATTTATTTTCTTACTAAACCTGTAATATCCCGTAATTTTTTTAAGAATTAATATATATATATATTTATTCAAGTTGGAAATCTTATAAATTAGAAGGACTAGTTTTGTCAATAGTAAAAACTTTTTTTTTGAAGGGATAACCTCTCTTTTGCATGTGATAACGGCGGCAGTACCTTCATCAAATTAGGATATTCTTAGTTTGGTGTTTTCCAATAGGTTTGAACTTGAGAAATCAAAAGAAAAAAAAATGATAGAAAGCCTCATCTTTTAAGCATCAATATTAGGATGAGGTTGGATTTGTGTTGGAAGTTTTGATCGTGACTCTAAAGATTCGTTGAAGATGCCAATGGAGTTTTCGTTAGCGTTTTTGGATGTTAGCTAAGGTACAAATTCCTTATCTTCTTTCCATTGTGTTTACTGGATCCCTTTTTTTTATGTGTACGGATTCCTTATTTTCCCCCTCATTAATCTGCGTTTATTTGAGTCGTTATATATATGTGTACGGATTCTTTATGTTCCCATCTTTTGTGCTTATTTGATACGTTATATATGTGTACGAATTCCTAATTCCAATTATGTTTATTCGATTCGTTGAATACGTGTACGGTTCATTGTTTTTCTTTCGAGTCATTCCATTCGGTTCGGTGAATAATGTGTTTTTACTTCAAATCAAAATTATTTTGTGTTTCTATTCATTTAGTTGATCGCTTGATCGTGTGTATTCTTTCGGTTTTACATATGATAAATCGAGATTCAAATACTCTAGAAATATCAAACTCAATAAATAACCGCTGAATTTTATTCTGAAAATTTTGTGTTATTTGTAAAAATCATAACAAATTGCTCGTTTATCGGATTGAGGCATACAATATGGTTTTGAAAAGCTGGAGATGTGTACTACGAATCGTTGTCACACGAGCAAACTGTGATTCTTATTCTAAAGTGTCTAAAATCGCTGTTTTTCGAAACTGGTCTCGCTTTAGACGAGAACAGCGCATCTATTTTCAGAAATTCGTGAAAAATCTATTTTAAATCCGATTAAGTCCATTCTTGATTCATTGGAATCTTAAGACATTTATTTAAAATTTGTGTTTAGATATAGTTTTCTAAAACCTACGGGAAATATGATAAATTGTTGGATTTGTAAACATATAAAGTGCTGAAATTGATATGACTCGATTTTGAAAAGTTGTCGGTGTGAAATTCGTGGTCTTTGTTTGGATGTGATTCACCATACGTTTTTTTTTTCAAATATTTTTTTATGGTTCGTATACGCTCATGCCATTCAAACTCTCTTCCGATTCCTAAGTCTTTCAATTTAGTTTGTTCGTAAAATAAAGCTCTTAAAAAGAGCGGTCAATATTTTTATATAGTCAAATACCTTTTTGATTTGTTTTGTAATTAGTATGATTTGATATTCATTTAGTGTGATCACGTGTGTTGTGACATACTTTTGAAGTTTATACGTTAAGGTGTACCGAGCTACTAACCACCTATGGGGGTACCATAGGCACGTCATTGTGGCACCGATGGCGTGACACCACCCGTGGCGGTGTGATCAGTCCACGGCGTCTCCTTTTGTATGAGAATGTCCAACGTACGTACCTATGTGGCTTATGTCTGACACTTGTTGTATCTGTTTATGTGTGACATGAAACTCAAGTGTATGCGATTATTTGTTCGAGCTCAGTATGCAATCTTATGATATGATTTTGATTTAAGCTTCTCAGATTAGTTTGATATTTAGTTGACAATATTTGTTTTGATTTGACAGTCTTGAACTTTGACAAAATTACTGTCTCGATATATGAATTTGGATTTATTCATTTTGTTATGACTTTTGATTCAGCAATTAAATTTGAGTCTTTTGGTCTAATTTCTTTTGGTTTCGTTTTCTTTGTTTTAGGGTATTAAAGTTTGTAGCTGAAGTTAGATGTGGAATGATTATACTCAATTTAGCTTTCGTAAACACTCAAAAATTCAAGGCTCTTGTCCATAAATCTAGATTTTTATTATATTCGGTATTGGGTTCGATTAGTCGTTTGTTATCTATTGTATCTGTGCACTGAGCGTTTGGCTCAACCGCATTTCTTTGTTCGCGGCAGGTATTCGAAGGGAATCTAAAGAGTTTAAGGGATTCAGAGCTTCATCTTATATAAGAGGTTTGTTGGTAAGAAGTTTTAGGTTTTATTAATGTTTTGATGTAAGTATTGGAAGAAAGAAAGTGTATCGTTCGAGACAATTATTATTTTTGATGGTGCTTATTTTAATCAAGGTTTAATAACGCTCTGTATGCTCTTGTTAGTAGTTTGTGTTAGGTTCAGACGTAACCTCCTTTTCCTTCTCGGGAAGGGGGTGTTACAAAACCACTCGTGCATATGTTTTCTTGAAGGTATCCGTACATATTTTGTTTATGTTATTAAGTGTGAAGACATAACAAATACATAAACAAAATCATTAGCTCATTCTAACAAAAGTATGTAGAGACGTACATTCTTATAAGTTTTTTCTTGCCGTTTGATATTAAAACGAACATTAGATCTTGACTTTCTCTTTGTGGTTTGCGTCTTCTGTATACATGTATATTGATATTTTTGGACACAGTATCAAAATGCAAGACTGAGGAACCTTCCTTGCTTTATGTACTTGCATCATATCTCTCCTCCACAAGTTTCAAGCAGTTATAATTGAACAACAAGACTTTGAAATTTGTTCTAATGAGGCTTTCTAAACCTTCTTTCTTTGTGAACTTAAGATGTGAAGCCACAATATGCTAATGCAAGAATAGAGGGAGATGTAGTAACTCTAGAATTTATGAAGAAAATGATGAATGACTTCAAGAATCAAAATTGCTTACATAAGCGGTATGTTTATGAAGTTCTTATCATATTGTGTTGTTTTGCATTAGTATCATACTCTAGCTTCCCTCTTAGTCTTTGTTGTTCATGTTGTAGGTATGCCTTCCAGATTGTTTTAAAGACCAGGGAAATTCTAATGGCCTTGCCATCTCTTGTTGATGTAAAGGTTCCAAATGGAAAGCATTTCGCGGTGATGTACATGGTCAGGTAATTTACATCTTCTGTTTCCTTGCAGAATGCTCTGTTTGAGCTTTTAGTATGGTGTTCTTTGAATTGAAGAGTGGAAAGTAGTACACTTGGAACAGAATATTCAGAATATTTGGAATTTTGTTGAACTTATTTTCCCAGGTTGTTACAATAGAAACCTTCCTTGACTGGCCTGCTATAAATTATGACATTTTTCTGTGGGTAACCATGGGTGTCTGGGCCAGCTTGCGCACACCTCGACTAATCCCATAGGGCCTTGAGGAGACTCGAACCGGCGACCTTTGGGGAGAAGCCCCAAAGCCTGGCCTTTATTTGCCAGTTGAGCTATCCCTCAAGGTTTGTAAATTATGACATTGGAGATAGTCCAAAGAACTAGTTTATGGTTCTTCTGTGGTTGCAAGTTCTTCTTGGGCTTCGGTTACAAGTAACATCCCTTTCTTGAGTTTTCCTCTCCATGTTTGATTTCTTAGCATAAGGGATGAACAGAGTCATGTTGTTTGTTGTTATTACCATTTAATAGGTTTCTATTACCAAATTAAAATCAAGCTGGTGTTAACTCTCTAATTTGATTTTCATAGCTTGCTGGTGGCGGAATTGACCATGATTGTTTGGATTCTAGAGACAATTAACACATAGTACAAACAATTTATTTTGTAACACTATCGTGTCTTTTTGGTTACTTCCAAAAACTTGTTATCTTGAGTAAGCATTTACAATTCAGCGCAAGTAATTTTCCGAGGTTGTGGTTGGGCAGTAGTCCTATATATTAGGTAAATCTCGTTGTTTCATTCTGTCTCACGGACAAAATATACACACATTTACACTGCGTAACGGCTTGCTGCCTATATTTTGTCTCTTTAGATTGTTTATGCAACCTTTTTTCTTCTTCTGAGGACCCACCTTCTATGAATGCAGTTCTTTGATCTGTTAAACATCTTTCAACTCAATGGCCTCCCCTTCGATGAAAATCCTTGTTTGTTTAATGGTGATTTTGTTGATCGGGGTTCCTTCTCTGTGGAGGTTATTCTCACGCTTATTTGCGCTCAAGTGTATGTCTCCATCAGGTAAGCCCACTTTTGATTGTGTACCTTTATTGGTATTATATGTTTCCAAACGAATCTTAGAGTCCTCAATATTTAACTCTTTGAGGCTTTTTTATACTTACATTGGAGTTGAAATTGTAATAACATTATATGTATTCATGTGTTCAGCAATTTATCTTTGTCGTGGAAATTATGAAAGCAAGAGCATGAACAAGATTTATGGCTTTGAGGGAGAGGTCAATC
This sequence comes from Arctium lappa, assembly GCA_023525745.1. Classification (NCBI taxonomy): domain Eukaryota; kingdom Viridiplantae; phylum Streptophyta; class Magnoliopsida; order Asterales; family Asteraceae; genus Arctium; species Arctium lappa. The sequence goes on from CM042050.1 coordinate 20,789,634, forward strand.
TATGTTGAGTGATAAATTTGTGGAACTCTTTGCTGAAGTTTTCTGCTATTTACCTTTAGCTCATGTTGTAAATGAGAAGATATTTGTCGTTCATGGAGGACTTTTTAGCACCAATGGGATGAAGCTCTCCCAAATCAAAGCAATTGATCATTTTTGTGAGCCCCCAGAAGAAGGTATGCTGTACATATGGGATAATGTTTTAAAAACTCATTGGTTATGTTATATTACTCATTGGTTATGTTATATTACCTGATATGGTGTGGGTATTAATGTTACAGTTTGAAAGGATATATGTTTAATCAAATAACTCTTATGCACTTTAGCTTATAGTTTAGATATATTTGGACCTTAAATCTCTCTCTCTCTCTCTCTATATATATATATATATATATCTATCTATATCTACATACATATATATATATATATTTATATATATATATATATATATATATATGTTTTTTTTGGCTGTTGAAACAGTGAGACTACATATCAAGCCTATTGTTAAGTGAAAATTTTTAGACTTATATGCTTTTCTTTTTTACTCTATTCATTTATGTTCTGGATTTTGTGAAGAATACAATTGAACTTTTTTGTTGCCGTCCGAGAAATCCCAGTCCCACCATACACCTCTACAACACCAGTATTAGCTAGTTGCAACTTCTCTATGTCCACTGATTTTATGTGAAGACAACCTCCTCATTTTTTTTGAAAATCACTGTATTGTACAAGCCCTATATTTTTGTATGTATATGAAACTACGGGGCTGTTTGGCAGTTGCTGAATGGTTTAGTGCAGAATGATTAAGTGGTCTGAATGATTAAGAGGTTTTTATGATAGTGTAAAATGAAACATGGTTGTTTGCTAATTGTTCATAATGAAATCAGGGCACTTAATGGTTAAGGGAGGGTCGGGATACAAAACCATTCAGAGGATTTTGGAACCATTAAGAGGCAGCCCATTTTTTTGCCAAACAAGATTTACCTCTTAGCGATTCAGATGTTGCCTCTTAATGGAACCATTAAGAGGTAAACAAACAGCTTCCATGACATTTGAATGAAAAACAATAAAGAAAATAAAATAAAGAATAAAAGAAAGGAAAAATAAAAAAAACTAGATACTACTCTTTCTATTGATTTTATTTTCTTTTTTAGCAGAAGGAAAATTATCACTTAGCATCTTAATAACAGTTGAAGTAGTACATATACATCCTGATTCAGATTTGAACCCAAGTATTGTTGCAACCATTGTGATGGGATATAATCCTAGTCCCTAATAAAGGAAAAAAGAACAAAAATGTCCTTCACATTCTAAACCACCCTAGTGTCTAATTCTTAGTTATAAAATCAGATCAGCTCCTACCCAATTAAACATTGAATTGAACGCACATAACATTATTATATGATGCTGTTTTGCCCTGTTCATATGATCATCATCATGGAATGCATTTGTTTTTTTGGAAGCTGTGATGTTTAAGACTTCCTTTTCGGGATCTTTCTGGATGCTGCAGTCACTACACCTTGTCAAAACTATGAGGCTGTGCATGCGGCTTCTTTTGGGTATGGAAATTTTTTGTTGGTAAATGTGGCACCTCAACTAATCCCATTGGGACCTGAAGATAATGGCCAGGTAAATCCCTAGTGACCATGAGGAGACTCGAATTGGCGACCTATAGGAAGGAGCTTCAAGGCCTAGCCTTTATTTGCCATTTAGTTGGCCCTCAAGGATTTGGGTATGGAACATTGTTGTTTAGTGGGTTGGCATTGCACTTAGTTGGCAAAGAAGAGAATTTGTTGGGGTATTCCCTTTTAGATTTTTGTTTTGTTCTTTTGTTAGTCTTTTCAACTGTTCTTCGAAGATGACCTGTCCTGTTTTGTGTGAGTTCTTCCCCCTCTACCAATAAGATTTTCTTTTCAGTGACGAAAAAATAGAAAAAGGAAAAAAAGTTCAAGTTACAACTTCTCTATTTTGGTATATCTGAAGGCCTAAGTTGAGTCGATTACTTCTTTTGGAATGGCTCCTCATTTCTTTTAAGTTGTTAACTTGTCTGATTTTTGATTTCAAATAATGGATATACCTTTGATGTTTTTCGATGTCCCCGTCTGCTTCTTTAATGTTACACATGGTTCTGGATGTAACAAATTTCAATTTCTTGGCAAACTAATTAAGAGATTGTGATGTAAACCTGAGCAAGAACAACATGGAGACTGATGTCTCTCTTAACTACTTGATTATTAGCCATGGAGAAACTGATGTCTCTTTTCACTACTTCATCACGGACAACAGGGTAGCCTCCTCTCTCACTATCTCCAAATGTGATGTTTGCCAATTCCCCTTACTTTTATTTTTACTTTGTCAAGACGTATGTATATCAATACTTCCTATACTACATTTACTACAAAAGACTTGGCTGATTCATGGACAGGATCTCCAATATCTTGTGTCATGACTTCTGATTGATCAAGGTTCAGATATGCAGACGTTCATTTAAAAATTTTGAAAAACATTTTATGAGAAGGTTTGTTGTGAACTTCAATGATTGAAGTCCATAAAAGCTTAATAGGCAACTAGATAAGAAGCACAATTAAGACTAATAACTTTTTGTTGCTTGAATCTGCGGAACAGAATTTTCCACATGTACAAAGATGTAATGGCATCAAGGAATCTTGCATCATGTGGAGATAAAGCTTCACTAGAATGTTTTTCAAGGTATTTAGCTACATATTTTAACATTTATAGACCATATATAAATGACCCCTTGTTTTTAGATATTTAGTTGCATATTTGTACAGTGCTATTCCATTTTTATTATGAACAATCCAATCTTTAGGATGATGTTAGCTGCATATTTATACAATGCTATTCCATTTTTATTGTGAACAATCCCATCTTTAGGCTGATGTGTATGCGGATTTATACAATGCTATCCCATCATGTTGAGAGACAGAGAAGCGAGAAATTTATGTACAACTTAACTTTCCTGTTGTAGAATGAGGTATTCATTTGGATTCTTTTCTTCGATGTTCCTGTTTCTATTTAACTAATTGTTACTAATTAGGTATTTGGATATTCTAATCTTAGCCTGCCATGATTGTTATATATGACAATGTAAAATGACATGTTGAAAAATCTGTATAATAGTTGTACTTTTTTTCTTTGTGTTTTGCATTCCGAACATCTGTATTTCAAATCCCATGCACATTGTTCTTAAAAAGAACTTGCTGAATATTTTTTCTCTAAACAGCTTCTACATCAGCACTTATGGATTCTTTTTTGTCGTTGAAACTTATTATTGCACGTTGAATTCGGGTAGAAGAGGTGCAGATAAAGCAGATATCTACAACCTTGCATTCTCTACACGTTTCTACATGTTACAATGGACCTGTTTATGTATCCCCATTCCATATATCCCACTAGGCCAAGCACCAAGAAGACATTAGTGTTTCTCAATCTTTTGTTCCAGCCTTCAGTTAAGACATTCAGAGGTAAATAGTTTAATTTCGTTGGATATATATACACACACACACACACCAGTTGGGTTTGTAAACTAGATGCTCGTATTCTTTTGTCCCATTTCCTCAGGACCATTGCTACCGATAGCAGAAACTTAGCATATATGGTGTGTATGGGAAGTTCACCGGACCAAATGACTTGATATCATAAAAATGGGATTGTTTATTTTTCATAATTTTTTATTGGGGATGACAAACATGGGTATGGTGGGTTTGATGATTTTCTCTGTTGTAACTAAAAGGTGAAGAATAAAGAAGTGTTCATTGTAATGTTTCAAAATAAAATGTAGTTTCGCAGGGTATCTTTATCTTTGGGTCTTGATTGTTTTTTATTTAACGCTCTACTGTATAGCTTTAAAAAGATATTTGTTTTTAACTTATTATTAATCTCTATCTCTATTATATATCGACCGTTTCTATCAAAATTGAAGTTGGTTTTGTACCTGTACTGTAAAGTTATTGCTTTTCAAGACATTATCTAAACCTACCTTGGTCTTGAGGATTTTCCAGCACACTTTGATTCCAATTGTAGAAGGTTTTCTTTGTTATTGTGGCACTTAGAGGTTTTGAGTTTAAACTTAGAGTTCTACTTATTTTGTTAGGTTGGTTTGGTGGTCGATTCATGCATTTTGGCTTGATCTGCCTCCCGGAGTGCAACAAGCATATCCCTCAATTGAATTTTGCTACGCTCTTAGTTTAGACTCTGCTTTTTTATTTTAAATTTACCTTTTTTATTTGTAATAAGATTGTTTATGCACACGTTATCAAGTTTCTTGTTCATTACTTCTTCTACTTATTTGATTTTGACTTTTTTTTAAGTAATGTGTTGTTTGTTTTCTTGTCGTTTTTCATTCTTGTTTAATCTCTTTGATGCTTATTTCATTTTGTTTCTTTCATGTAATGGGATTGTTTTTGGATCAATGCACCCAACTTTGATTCTGTTTTTACGCTAGCAAGCCTCTACTTTCTTCATTTAATCAGATTTCCTTTTACAAAGGTCCCAAATGATTCCGGAACTGCCTTGACCGTGAGGTTTTTCCGGCAGACTTAGAGGTTTCTACCCAACTTTGAATTTTGCTACTTTCTTTTTTAGGATTTTATGTTTTTCTTCTATATTACCTTTTTCTTTTGAATTGGATCGTTTTTGCATAGTTTACCAAGTTTTTTTTTCTCGACTTTCTTTACTTCTTTGATTTTGACATTTTTACAAGTAATGGTTGTTTTATTTCTTGGCCTTTTGCATTTATGTTGATTTTCTTTTCCAAGTTTTTGTGATTTTCTTTTTCAATTAACTAGATTGCTTTTGGGCTAAAAGCAATCAACTTTGATTCAATTTTTGTTCTAGCAAGCCTCTACTTCTATTAACTCGAATTTCTTCTACAAAGGTCCGAAAGGATTCCGGTAAACCTGCCTTGACCTTGAGATTTTTCCGGCGCACTTTGGTTCCAATTGTAGAAGGTTTTCTTTGTGTTTGTGGCACTTAGAGGTTTTCAGTTTAAACTAGGACTTCTACTTATTTTGTTTGGTCGGTTAGGTGGTAGGGTGTTCATGCATTATGGCTTCATCATCTGCCTTCTGAAGTGCAACTAGTATTCCCATATTTGTTTTTTGCTTTGCTTTTAGCTTAGACTTTGTGTTTTTTGTTTTAATTTGTCTTTTTCTTTGCAAAAGGATTGTTTATGCACACACTATCAAGTTTATGATCCTCGGCAAAGCCCATCATCCATGTTAAGAGACCCTCTTTAACAATATTTTTTTTAATTTTTTTGGGCAATTACTTGATTTTTAATCTGTATTTTAGTTCCTTTAATTTCATTCAAATTTTTTAATGGTTGATTGTTAGCCAAACCAATTTTGTGAATGCATAAAGTAATACCTCTTTTTCTGTAAGTTTTTGTAGCTGAGGCAAATATATGAAGAATTGCCACAATTTTTGGAGGAGGTGTTCCCTTTATGAACCTTGTCCATTAAGTGTTTGTGAAGTATCCAGCATCTAATCTGATAATACAACTGTTTAATGGAATTTCATTGGAACTTGAAACAAAAATATAAATCGAGGAAGATTTGTGTATCTATTGTGCTAATCTGATTATACACTGCTTTGCTTTAACAGGTATAGGCATTGGAATTTGCACGTCTTCCTTACATGTCTAGAGACAAATTGCTTCTACAACTTGTTTATCTATACCATCTTATAAAGCTTTTAGGGCAAAAGTCTTACAAACAATCTACAAAGCATGAGGTGCTACTTTTTAATGCATGAAATCTTGAAATCTCTTAATTTTAACTCAACTAGCATTACATACAAGTTGAACTTTTAGGCTGTCTCAAAGTGTTCGGCATTCCAAGAAGTGTGACGATTCCCACTCCAAAAGCGTCTATTCCTAAAACCAAGAACAACGATTCCGCTGATGCTCTGCCCCATATTCCATCTCTAAGGCCTGCTATCTTCCATCTCCTAGTTCGCTTTCTTCAATCTTGCTCTTCGTAAGGTATTCTTCAAAACCTTACATGAAACCCTAATTTTATATGTTTATATGCCACAATTTGAATTACAGAAATCGATTTTTCGTTTAATTCCCTTTTGTTCCGTTTGTTGGTTTTATATACTACTTGTTCCATGTAATAAGATTATTGGAACCGCCATTTGATGTTTTTCAGTAACCGTTTCTTATTAAGTTGTTAACTTGTCTGATCTTTTTGATTTCAAATAATGGATATATCAAAATGATGTTTTTTGATGTCTCCCTCTGCTTCTTTTAATTGTTACACATGGTTCTCGATGTAACAAATTTCAACTTCTTGGCAAACTAATTAAGAGATTGTGACGTTTTCTGAGCAAGAACAACATGGAGGCTTATGTCTCTCTTAACTACTTGATTATTAGCCATGGAGAGACTGATGTTACTTTTCACTACTTCATCACGGACAACATGCTTGTAGCCCTATCAAGCTAGCCTCTCTCTCTCTCTCACTCTCTCTCTCCAAATGTGATGTTTGCAAATTCCCATTCCTGTTTTTTTGCTTTGTCATGACGTATGTATATTAATACTTCATATACTACATTTACTACAAAAGACTTGGCTGATTCATGTACACTTTGACAGGATCCCCAATATTTTGTGGATTGAATACAATTGATCAAGGTTCAGATATGCAGATGTGCATTTAAATATTTTGAATAACATTTTATGACAGGGTTTGTTGTGAACTTTTGTGCTTGAAGTCAATAAAGCGTATAGGCAACTAGCTAAGAAGCATAACTAAGACTGATAATTCTTTTGTTGCTTGAATCTACATAACAAGATTTTCCACATGTACAAAGATGTAGTGGCAACAAGGAATCATGCATCATGTGGGGATACAGATTCACTTAGTTGTTTGTTCACTCACTAATCAGGTTGGTGACCTTATTTTCTTTCTAATATCTGGTTGGTAAGTGTATTTTCTTGGTTTTATTTGTTAATTTATTTGTTTTTGTTTTGGGTTTTTGATCTTTTTAGGGATTTTGAAGGTTGTTTTTATGCTCCAGTTAATCCTCTCTGCAGTGAAACTTTTGGTTATCTATATTATATTGCTTAGAATGCTGTTGTAAGTGTCTACTATTGCAAGGCTTATAAACTGCCACGATGTATCATTTAGGTCATTTGAGTGTATAAGTGACACTAATTTGTTCTCTTTGAAGTGTGTAACACTCACATAAGCAGACAAAATAAAACAAGTTGTTTGTTAGCAATCCTAATTATTTTGTTGCAAAGTGGAATGATTAATTAGCTAAAATGGAACTTGCTTTCAGTTAGACTGAATGTATCAGCAACATTAGATATTATTAATTAGGCTTGTTATCTGTTACATTCAAGGATTTGACATTCATTTTTGTTAAACCAAACCCCTTGCTCTATGACTTGGCAATTCTAGGTGCAACTATTGTTCATTTCACTAACACATTCTTTTCTCGTTAGTTGCATCTGATGTATACAGGATGCTTTGTGGAGTGAATGTGCTTTAGGTGCGGATGTATAAACTCTCCTTGCTTAAGAACTCTATCTAATGGGTGATTCATTTGTTACCTTGAAAATGTGTTAGTTTTTAGATTTTTACATTTTAATAGAAGGCAGGCTTTACTTTCTTTGAGACCGTCTTCAGTTCATTATCATATGTTGTTGCTTCTGTAATGCAACTACGGGACTTTGTGGCAGTAGCCAAGGCAAGAAGAGCTGTTACCAAGATTAAGATTGAGCTCCGCAAAGAATTGGTATTTTCTTATTTTTGGCTGTCTTACAGTTTTATGCTCTTTGGTTTGTTATATGGTCTATTCAGGAAGTAACATTGTACTAAAGCTAGAGGGAGGTAGTTAAATCAAACTTCAAGCAAACAATGAACAGCAGCTACGACTTCTAATTCAGTTGCCATACAAATTGAAAACAAAATGTTTTAGTGAAGTAGTGGTTACATGTTTGATTACCATCGATAGAAGTTCAACCAAATCAGTAGCTACATGTTTAATTAAAGAGTATTATCTCACATTTTTGGCTGAAAACAGGGGGGGTGCGGTTGATGGAAAGGAGTTGTTGCTGAAATTTGAGCCAAATACACGATATACAACATTTAACTACGACAAAGAAATCAGGGATGTTAGGGAAGATGAATCGCTGCTGAAAAAAACATGGTACACACAAACAACATTTAATAATGAAACGTGGAACACACTAAGACTATGATCCAGAGATATAAATATGTTGTGCTTTCTTCCTGATTTTCAGATTGTGAAATGTTTCATTTTAAAGTAAATAAGATGTTATCTCTCGGTTAATTTGTTCTTTGTCACAGACTTGTATGAACTTGACTGACATGATGATATTCCCAGGTCTATTTAATATGTAAAATGCTTTCAGCCATGAGATCTGGCAGGAAGCCAACTCAGCACTTTCAGAGTACCTTCAGACCGACTTCAGGTCTATTTAGTATGTTTACTTTACAACCTATAAAGTTACCTCATATGCAATATTTTGTTTTGCAGATGAGCTATATGTCAATTGGATGCTCTGTATAACAAGTATACATGTTTTGAAGACATTGCTCATGTTCATCAAGTCTGTAGAGGTGAACCGATACTTATTTTCTTTCTTGACCAATTCAATTGAACCTCTAGATCATATACACAACATAAGTGACTGCAGGTGCACAGATTATATCAAATTGAAAAGATTTTAAACATGATTGTAAGCCTTGTGACTCAAATATAAAGCCATGTCCCTCCAAAGCTCACTAGAACGTGTTTCAAGGTATTTAGCTACGTACTTAAACAGTTAGATATTTAGCTTCATATTTATACAGTGCTATTCCATTTTTATTATGAACTAGAAGCGTACTCGCGAAATGCAGCGAGATACATCATGATTTTAATGTTTCATTTTATTTTTTTGTCGATTTACAGTACGATTTTGGATGGTTTTGAGAAAGTGATAATGTTTTTTTTTTTATAAATTTGTTTAATTTAGGCTTAATAATATAATGTTTTTTATATAAAAAAATTAAGTATTTTGTTAGAATTCAATGATCATCTTGTATATTTTAATGACATCTAGAAAAAATAACCAATTACATATTTAATAATATAATTAAAACAAATTTATAGTAGTATAATATATTAATTGATAGTGATACATGAAAAGGTCTGCATAAAAGGAAGGTCCTGCACATACCAAATTGGTGGGTGTTAGAAGCCTGCAGTAGTAATATGTATCTTGTGCTTTGATACTTGTAAATTAAGAGATTTTTAAAATCTTGCATAAAATGATGGTACCTTGTGCCTAATAATTTGTAATTAAGAGTTTTTTATCCGTGTTTTATAATATATAACTAGCAGTGTACCCGTGCAATGCATCGGGGTGAGCAATTGTAAATGAAAATAAAAAATTAATGTAATAGCTTATCAGGAAAAAAAAAGATATAGATGGAGTAAATCATATATTTATAATTTATGTAGCATTAGTAGTGATAAACGCATAACTTGAGTTTTTTCAATCATGAACCATTAAGAAATTATATTAAAGTAATCGTTAAATGTATATTTGAATTTTAAAAACATGTATTAATCAGCGATATTTAACGAATGATAATATTTTTTCAAAATATTGAAATATAGAATAGGTAAAAATAACAAATATAATGTTGGATAGTATTATTTTGTATCTAAACGTATATATATAGGTTCATTATTAGTTAGTTTTATAGAATTCAAAAGGCTTTAAAAACTTGTATACATGAAGAAAATACATGTACCATCATAATTAAAGAAATATGTTAATTTGAGCAAGTATCGAAGGGGGAGAATTCTCAATCGATCTATTGCCGATGTTAATCGGGGGTTTCGATGTTGTGGTCGGCATGGATTGGTTGTCAAACAATCATGCCGAGATCGTATGTTCCAAGAAGTTGATTCGACTTCCCAACCCCTCTGGTGAAGTCGTTGTCATCTATGGCGAAAAGAGAAAGGGTGAAGTGGCAATAATCACAATGGCAAAGGCACGCAAGTGCTTAGTAAAAGGATGTTCGTCTTTCCTAGCCTATGTGATCGATGCCAAGTTAAAGAAATCAAAGCTGGAAGATGTGAGGATCGTGCGTGAGTTTCCAGACGTTTTTCCGGACGACTTGCCCGGGTTACCACCCGATCGACAGGTAGAGTTTCGGATTGATCTTGTGCCTGGAGCAGCACCAATTGCTAAAGCTTCTTACCGTTTAGCACCGTCGGAGATGCAAGAGATGATGACACAACTCCAAGAGCTATTGGGGAAAGGCTTCATAAGACTGAGTTCGTCACCTTGGGGAGCTCCGGTCTTATTCGTCAAAAATAAGGATGGCACAATGAGAATGTGCATCGACTATCGTGAGTTGAATAAAGCTGTAGTAAAGAACAGATATCCGCTTCCGAGAATAGACGACTTGTTCGATCAACTTCAAGGAGCGGGTTGTTTTTCTAAAATCGACTTACGTTCGGGTTATCACCAAGTGAAGGTGAGAGAAGAAGATGTTCCGAAGACAGCTTTCAGAACGCGTTACGGCCATTACGAGTTCCTTGTAATGCCTTTTGGCCTGACAAACGCACCAGCAGTGTTTATGGACTTGATGAATAGAGTGTGCCGACCATTCCTCGACAAGTCGGTCATTGTATTCATTGATGACATACTCGTGTACTCCAAGAGTGAGTCAGAGCACGAGCAACATTTGCGTGAAGTTCTGGAGGTGTTGAGAAAAGAAAGGTTGTACGCCAAGTTTTCCAAGTGCGACTTTTGGCTTAAAGAAGTACAATTTCTGGGTCACGTAGTCACTCGGGTTGGAGTGAAAGTAGACCCCTCCAAGATTGAAGCTATGATGAATTGGGAGCCTCCTAAGAGTCCGTCCGAGGTCCGCAGTTTCTTGGGTCTGGCGGGATACTACAGGAGATTTATCCAAGACTTTTCGAAGATCGCTTCTTTCTTGACAGTTCTGACTCGGAAGAATGTGAAGTTTGAATGGACTGAAGCCCAAGAGAAGGCGTTCCGGATCCTTCAAAAGAAGTTGTGTGAAGCTCCGATCTTGACGTTACCTGAAGGGTCGGAAGATTTCGTTGTTTACAGTGACGCTTCAAAGATGGGACTGGGATGTGTGTTGATGCAACGAGGCAAGGTGATCGCTTATGCCTCGCGGCAACTTAAGATACACGAGCAGAATTATCCAACCCATGATCTGGAGTTAGCGGCGGTGGTATTCGCTTTGAAACTTTGGCGACATTACCTTTACGACACGAAATGCACACTATACACGGATCACAAGAGCCTGAAATATGTCTTTGATCAGAAAGAGCTGAATATGAGGCAAAGGCGGTGGCTCGAGTTGCTCAAAGATTACGACTGTGAATTGCTTTACCATCCCGGTAAGACGAACGTGGTGGCCGATGCGTTAAGTCGGAAGGACTATAGCGGAAGTATTCGAGCTACCCATTCGAGAATCGAGCTAGTGTCTACTCTTGTTGAGAAGATCAAGGCATCACAGGTGGAAGCACTGTTAGAAGATAATCTAAAAGATGAAGTCATGACGAAGCAACGTTTACTCTTAACGGAGGATAGCCGTGGAGTAAAACTGTTCAGCGGTCGTGTGTGGGTACCCAAGCTTGGGGGTAACCGTGATCTGTTGCCAGAGGATGCTCACAAGTCCAAGTATTCCATTCATCCGGGAAGTACAAAGATGTACATGGACTTGAAGCTTCACTATTGGTGGCCGGTAATGAAACTTGATGTAGCGCGTTACGTTGAGCGTTGTGTGACGTGTTCGCAAGTTAAGGTCGAACATCAGCGACCATACGGGAGTCTACAGTCTTTAGAGATTCCCGAATGGAAGTGGGAGCATATCACCATGGATTCGTGACGAAGTTGCCTAAAACCTTTCGAGGTCACGATACCATTTGGGTGATAGTTGACAGATTGACAAAGAGCGCTCACTTCTTGGCTATGCGCGAGACTCTACCGATGGATAAGTTAGCAAAGCTTTATATCGATGAGGTGGTCTCGAGGCACGGCATACCATTGTCGATCGTGTCGGATCGCGACAGTCGGTTCACTTCGAACTTCTGGGATGGGTTTCAGAAAGAACTTGGTACTCGAGTGAAGTTGAGTACGACTTACCATCCGCAAACCGACGGGCAGAGCGAGCGAACGATCCAAACTTTGGAAGACATGTTGAGGTCTTGTGTCATCGATTTCGGGGGTAGCTGGGACTCTCACCTGCCTTTGGTGGAGTTTGCTTACAACAATAGCTACCACTCGAGTATCGGAATGGCACCCTTTGAGGCTTTGTATGGGCGAAAGTGTCGGACTCCCGTGTGCTGGCTTGAAGCAGGAGAAAAGCAGTTTGCCGGACTTGAGATCGTGCAAGAGACTGCCGATAAGTTCAAGTGCATTCGTGAAAGAATGAAAGCGGCTCAGGATCGTCAGAAAAACTATGCCGATAAGAAGAGGCGACCGATGGAATTCCAAGTGGGCGACCGCGTTATGCTTAAGGTGTCGCCGTGGAAAGGAATTATACGGTTCGGAAAACGTGGGAAGTTGAGTCCCCGTTTCCTCGGACCTTTCAAAGTGCTTAAACGGGTGGGTTTGCAAGCCTACCCGTTGGAACTGCCACCGGAGTTGAGCAGAATACACAACACGTTTCATGTTTGCTACCTCCGGAAATGTTTGGCGGTAGAAGACAACGTCATTCCCTTTCAGAGTTAAGGGTAGACGAAGGTAATCGTTGTGTGGAAGAACCCGACGCCATCTTAGAGAGAAAGTCTAAGAAGTTGCGTCATAAAGAAGTCACTTTGGTCAAGGTGCAGTTGAAGCATCACCGGGGAGCAAATGTGACGTGGGAAGCCGAGGAGGATATGAAGCGAAGATATCCTCACCTTTTTGCGTAGTTGGGATTTCGGGGACGAAATCATTCCCATGTTGGGGAGGATTGTAACACCCCGAATTTCGTTTGGTTTTGCAAAGTGGTGTTTAAGAATGAAGTTCCTGTTTCTGTCTACAGGGCGCACGGGCCGTGCGCCTTCCTTCAGGAAAAACGCACGGGTCGTGCGTAAGGGTCAGAGAGCCGGCAGTGATAAACGCACGGGTCGTGCGCCCTCCCCCTTTGAAAACGCACGGGCCGTGCGCTGTGTTGGGATGTGTGCAAAGCCTTGGCTAAATATCTCTTTTGGCTGAATCTTTTGATTTAATCAAAAGATCTCAGTTTTCTTCTCTCTCTCTCATCCTTTTCTCTCTTTTCTCTTTCGATCTTCAAGGTCTTGTTTGGTTGCTAGTTTTCGGTGTTTCTAGCAAGGGGTCGGTGTTTTAAGCTTCACCTCTACGTCGTGATCGTTATCTGGTTTTCCGGGTTTTATTCTGAAAACCTATCGGTGAGTTCCTACTATCATTTTACAAACTTTATACATGTCAAAACTCTTATTTGCGAAATCTGAAGTATTTCTACGGTATGATTTTATGTTCTCTACATTTTGATGTAAATGAAGTTTTTGGTGATTTTCGGGGTTCCCGATCAGTTTTGACTAAAATGACGGGTTCCGCCTTATCAAAAGTAAAGTGATGTTTTACTTGCCCAGGTTGGTGGCTTATCGAAAGATTGTATATAAACTGATTTTATGATTATCTTTCTTACCAGCAGTTGGTCTGGAAAATAGCATTTTGAAATATAAATGTGTTGATAGCTATATATCTAGCTTTGTTGGTCACATGAAATATTGTGACAAGTCCTGACTGTACTAGTGGATCCCTAGGTATCGAGTCGACTTATGGCTGGGAAGGATATGCCCCTTCCGTTGTTATGGCTGGGAAGGATATGCCCCTTCCGTTGTAGTTAGCTACATTTGATCCTCGGGGGCAACTTAGGTACGGTTATGTGAGACCCGATCCTAGCCATGGTTCAGATGTAGTCTAATGAACGAGTATGACATGGTTCCTTGGGGGGCCTCCCTCACATCGTAGTACGGACTGAAGTGTTCGTGGCCATGGTTCCATGTATTTAGCTCATAACTCGGATTTGGTGGTCTACTTTGTGTTACACCACAATCCTTGGTAAAATGGTCCTTTTGTCATCGTTTAATGAATTTTGGACCGAAAAGGCCCGGTTGTGGCGAAATGTTATCTTTATGAACTAAACCATTATGAAAAGATTTCCTTATGATACTGATGCTAATATCTTTTGAGCTTTATAAACTGTATGTTCTCACCAGACTTTAAAGTCTGACACTTTTTCTCAAATGATGTGTATAACAGGTTTCCCTTAGCGGTGGGTTGCCGGGGTTTTGAGAGACGGGTTTGGTCTCGAGGCATTTTGAGATGACTAGTATTGTTTCAGGGCATTTGTTAAGTCCCATTCTTTTGGTACATTATGGATCGTCAACTGATGTAATCTTGATATAGGTGTCTAGATTAGTTCGTTGACAAACTCCATATCGATGCAGGTTTTTGTAAAGTCTTAAGGACTGATCCCCTTCTTGGGAGTTTATTGTCAATACGAATGTCATGTTGTCAAGTTTTGCAGGTTTAATTTACTCTGATTTTTAGGGTGTTACACTTTTAATCTCACTCCATCCATGAATTGTGTTTTTCACGAGAATTGATCAGGTACATCTTAATACATCTCATGCTAATGTGCCCCAAAGGGTGGAGATTCCTTATTACCATTCTCACCATAACTTCTATTCTCACCGAAGCCAACCCTATTGAACTAATACTATTATTTGTTATTAGTAGTAAAAATATGTTTTATTATTTTTAAATAGGGCAAAATGCATGAAAAAGTAATATACTTTGTTTTAATTCCTATTTTGGGTAACGTACTTTTAAAACATTCATTTTGGTACTTGAAAAGTAAAATCTCAAACATTTAGGTACCTAAGTTACCGGTTTAGCCATTAACAGGTTACCAATGCTGATGTGTCAAATGATATGGCATATATTTCGATATTACTTGTTGACATGGCTGATGATGTAGACCTGTTTATATATAACACTATTTTTTATTATATCTTTTATGATTTAATAAATTTATAGATAATATATTTTGTAAATTCAAGTTTAACAAAAAAAAAAGGCATAAAATTATAAATATTGGACAACTTCTTTTATATACATTCAAAGAACATGAACATGAAGAACATAAACATGAACCATATCTTTGACCTAAAACAATCATCTTATAAATTCTTCAAAAAATCAAACAATGAAAAATCCAGAAAAATGACTCCTGCCATACACAAAGCATGAACATCAACAAAGATCACATTAACAACTTAGCAATTCATGTTTCATACAAAAAGAAACAACAATCAACGAAATCAAACAATGGTTTTCTCAATACTGTCAAAAAACAGAAAAAAAGAAGTTGAAAACCCCAAATTTACGATTCCGATATGGGTACTTCAAGAATATCGATGATGTTAGCTTAGATTGGAAAATCGACAACAGAAGGTGTTTAGAAGAGTCCGTCATGGACATCTTATGATAACATTGGTTTGATTGGCGTTGGTCGTTGAAAGGCAAAGCGCATTCCCGATCTTGAAAGAGCATAAGGGAATATGAATCTGAGACGACAGAAAATAGAGGACGAGCTTGTGGGTAGTTTGGCCATGGATTGCATCTCTTTCGTTCCTTTGAATCTGAAGCAACTAGGAGCAGATGGTGATGGTGGATTGAGGCAGATGAAGATGAAGAAGAAGGAGATGAGAAATAAGGTGAAAGGGTAAAAGGGGTGGCGGCTGAAGTTGGATTAGTTTAGGGTTCTTTTACCATTTACTTTTTTTAAATCATGATATGGTATTTTTTTTACTTAATTAAAAATATTACATTTCTTTTTGAGAAAAAAGTGACCTAGACTTTTTTTTTCTTAGATGGAATTTCAAAAAAAAAAAAAAATCCATGTCAGTAAAAACCTGATCTTAATCAACATTTTCAAGTCATTAGATGAAATAGGTACCTAAATGTTTGAGATTTTATTTTTCAAGTATCAAAACGAATATTTTAAAAGTATGTTACCCAAAATAGAAATTAAAACAAAGTACATTACTTTTTCATGCAATTTGCCCTTTTAAAAACAATCACCCATATTCTTAGAATAAAATAAAAGAAAAAAGGAAAAAAAGAAAAAATAATGTGAATGATTCGACCGTTGAATTGAATATTTATAGATTTAAAATTCTGAAAAGGAAATTATAAGAGTTCATTAAATATCAAATATATTCTCATTCATGTGGGACCTACAACGGGTATTTATATCTCATCGGACATCCATAATCAATCAAATCGCTTCTTCCAAGTTGCCGTTACGTTCTTCATCGGCACGATGAAGTCTCTGTCTGATGGTTCTTTTGCCAGGTATTACAAGCTGTTACTCAGATTTTGGTTGGTTTAAACCCCAGGCATTACCTCCAGGTACTTCTAGGGTTTAATTTCGTATACGATTTGTATTTGTTTCTTATCTATAATTTTAATCTTTTACCTGATCCGTTCAATTTGTTCCTTATGTGATGATTTTGGTTCATTCATTGATGTTTCAGATTAATATTGAATCGTTGTTCTTGAGTCCTGGAAACCCAAACGTCCAACCAGTAACTTCTTCTCTGTGATCAACACGATGGAACATTTCGTTTCTGGGAGTTTGAAACTGATAGATGTATCAAGATTTGGAAACTAGGTGAACTTGTGCTCCGTATATTGACAGTCTCCATGTAAGATCAATGCATCGATTGACTGATGTTTTTGTTTGTTTCTTTATGTATTTTTTAAAGGCTCAATGACAGTATGCATAAACTATTTGCAGGGACACGATGTTTTTTCTTCTGAATACAAGGATTGAGAAAGAATAACATAAGACTTTTGCAGATCTTTTGCCTGGACGATTTTCTTGGGTTAAATTAAAATTAAAATTTTATCCCATTTCTTTCAAGAATTTTATATACGAGATTCTGAAAATGGGGAATGTACATGACAGAAAAGTCAAAAGAGGATGGCTACTCAATAAAATGGGTAACGTACATGGCAGAAAAGAGGATGGTTCAGACTTCAACGGTTTGTAATTCCTGCCCAGTTCGCATGTTCTTGGTTTTAGGGGCAATCCTATTTATGATCCTTGGCAAAGCCCATCATCCAGGTTAATATATCCTCATTTTTAATTTGTATTCCAGTTCCTTTAATTTCATTCAAATTCTTCTAATTTTATACACCAATGGTTGAATGTTAGCCAAATCAAGTTTGTGAATGCAGAAAATAAAACCTCCATTTCTTTAAATTTGTTTTCTATCATTCTTGCTCTCATACATCTACTGTTTCTAGCAATTTGATGATGCTTTTGCTTTTGGTGTATGAGATGAGATGGCTTTCATTTTGTCCAGTTTTTCCTTTTGCTCAATTTTGTTCTGTTTTTTTTTTTGGGGGTTCAAGCACGGATGATTGCAAACGAATGAACTTTTGGGTTTTAATCAGATTAGCGTATGTAATTTTACTTTCTCTTCTTCAACCTTTTCCTTTCTCTTGGTTTTGGACGTACAGGTAAAAGATTACATGCCAACTCCATGTGCTGGAACCTTGGAAGACAGTACCACATAGCTTCCTCTAATGACACGGGCAAAAGATTATCGATAGGATTTGTAGAAACTAGATTATCGAGTATAAAGAGGATGCGGCCACCTTTTTTTTCTTTATCAATGTTAATGATATTACCTTTTTTCATACCTTAGACACCTAACTGCTGTTTAAACAACTCTACCCTTTCTTATTTTATCATGTCTCAGTCAAATATTAGGTGTTAAACCCCTGATCATATACAAAGAGGAAGAGTCTCTCTTAGCTGCTTTACAACAAAATGGTAATCTCACAATACCCTTGTATTCTTATGCACCGTGAGCTTGTAGATTCTATATTTACTATCAACGGTGATACAGATGGTGCAAGTGTTGTGCTTACTGTGAAGCTTATGAAGTGTTTGATATTTAGCTATAAAACAAGCATGGCACAGGTGTAGTAAACGTTGAAAGTGAACCACAAGGGTTGTGGCGTACTGGTTAAGGCCTTGGGGGATGTGGTGGAATATCCCCCAGGGTTCGAATCCAGGCGTACACAACAATTGTGGCCACTGAGGTTTAATTAGGGCTGATGTCTTACTGTCATAATTTGCAAAGGGATTAGTCTAGGCATAGCCTAGGACACCCTTTAAAAAAAACGTTGAAAGTGTCTTCAATTTGCAATTTCACCTAATCTTTACTTGCATCTGAACAGCCAAGTTAATGATGACTGCTTTTGGAGGGCCATTGGATGTATATGCACGGGACAAGTAAATGGCTAGTAGTTCTATCTCCACAATATACTCTCTCCCTTATTCTTTTCTGTATGCTGATTCTTTGTTATATCTGTAGGTAATTGGTGTCATAGATGTAAAAGGAAGTCTGAAAGACAATTTATGAGATAACGGTGAAAGATGCTTTTCGTGATGAGGTTAAGGACATTTTCAAGTGGATTTCTTTAAACTCACATCATATGCCCTATGTTTCTGTCCATTTACTTCTTGATGCATATGGTCCTTTCTCTTGACAAATCTTTGTTTTATACTCGAATGCAGTTGGATGAGCTGAGGCAAATAT
This sequence comes from Arctium lappa, assembly GCA_023525745.1. Taxonomy (NCBI): domain Eukaryota; kingdom Viridiplantae; phylum Streptophyta; class Magnoliopsida; order Asterales; family Asteraceae; genus Arctium; species Arctium lappa. Next base: position 20,808,294 of record CM042050.1, read on the forward strand.
ATGAAGAATTGCCACAATTTTTGGAGGAGGTGCTATTAGTTCCCTTTATGAACATTATCCATCAAGTGTTTGTGGAGTATCCATCATGCTAATCCGATAATACAACTGTTTAATGGAATTTCGTTGGAACTTGAAACAAAAATATAAATCGAGGAAGATTTGTGTATCTATTGGGCTAATCTGATTATACACTGCTTTGCTTTAACAGGTATAGGCATTGGAACTTGCACGTCTTCCTTACATGTCTAGAGACAAATTTGCTTCTACAACTTGTTTATCTATACTATCTTATAAAGCTTTTAGGGCAAAAGTCTTAAAACCAATCTACAAAGCATGAGGCACTACATGTATGAAATCTTGAAATCTTTTAATTACAACTCAACAAGCATTACATTAAAGTTGAACTTTTAGGCCATCTCAAAGTATTCAGCATTCCGAGAAGCGATGATTGCCACTCCCACATGCGTCTATTCCTAAACCCAAGAACAGCGATTCCGCTGATGCTCTGCCTTATATTCCATTTTTAAGGCCTGCTTTCTTCCATCTCCATGGCTCGCTTTCTTCAATCTTGCTCTTGTAAGGTAGTCTCCAGATACTTGCATGAAATCCTAATTTTTTATGTTTATATGTCACAATTTGAATTATAAGAATCGATTTTGTTTAACTCCCTTTTGTTCCGTTTGTTGGTTATAGATTTCTTCCATGTAATGACATTATTGGAATCACCATTTTGATGTTTTCGGTAACCATTTCTTATTAAGTTGTTATATCTTATTTTTTTGATATCAAATAATGGAAAATACCAATTTGATGTTTTCCGATGTCCCCGTCTGCTTCTTTAATGTTACACATGCTTCTGGATGTAACAAATTTCAATTTCCTGGCAAACTAATTAAGAGATTGTGACGTTTCCTGAGCAAGAACAACATGGAGATTGGAGACTGCTGTCTCTCTTAACTACTTGATTATTAATGTGATTATTTACATGATTGACATCAAGATTTAATTTTAGGGTAAATGTGCCCAATTAAATTTCGCAAGCTGGGTACCCTTAGAGGTAGAGGGGGTCTATGTACATCCTGCCCTCCCCAAAGCCTACTTTAGGGTTTCATTTCATTTGTTTTTTCAATGTGCCCAAATTTGGTTTGAGGTTCTCTTTTTCGGTACTAATCACTAAATTCAATGAATATGCAAAATGCAATATTATTTGGTTTGTAACTGAGTAAGTGCAAGTTATAATCTATCATATATGTTTGAATCTTTAACATCTTTTAGTTCAATCTGAAGTATAAGTTGATAGTGTTGCTTCTTTATCATAAATGTGCACAACTACCTCTAAATTGTACATTCTCAGCAGAAATTATTCTTGCTTGACCACTAACACCTGTGATTTGCTTACACTTGCATTGAATTAGGTGAAAAGAATATGTTCTAATGATCCGGATGCTTCTAAGAAACTGAAGGAATGTGACAAAGCTGTTATGAAGCTCAAGTTCGAAGAAGCAATTGCTATACCTACCACCGAATGACGTTCAATATCTGAATCTATTGATTTCCATACTATAGGTATTGGTCTTTGAATGATATTATTTATTAATAATTCAGTTGTTCTGATGGTTTTAAGTTTCCTTTATTTATGTTGTACGTTCTCCAAAATCAAATAATAATCGAGTAGAGAGGATACATGGTATAGTATAATACGGCTTTTATGACGTGGGATGATTTGGCACTGCTATACTAAATCTTTATATTTTGATGGTTGCTTATTTTCCTACGATTAGCCTAGTGGGCATTCACAGAGTTCTAAAATTTATTTGTTATATGATTATGTCCTGATTTTTCAAGTGAGATGATGCTAATGAGGATTCGAAGGATGAGTGACTATATCATCTTTAACAACGTGGGTCCCACAGATGGCATTTTTCTGTTTTCCTAATTTTTATCTTCTCCATGAACCACTTCCTCACAATACCTCTTGCTATGACTGGAGTGAGATTAAGATTATCCATCTTGCTTAGCTTTACTTGAATATTGAAGGCTATTCTTATTTAGATGCTCTACAAATAAGGGTTGGATTCCTTTGTAGTTTTCTCAATTCCCTTCTACAGATTTATTTCCTTATTAAACCACTTGTGCATAAGTTTTCATGAACGTATGCGTACATATTTTGTTTATGTTCTTCTGAGGACCCACCTTCTATGAATGCAGTTCTTTCATCTGTTATACATCTTTGAGCTCAACGGCCTCCCCTCAGATGAAAATCCCTATTTGTTGTTTAATGGTGATTTTGTTGATTGGGGTTCCTTCACTGTGGAGGCTATTCTCACGCTTTTTCGCGCTCAAGTGTATGTCTCCATCAGGGAAGCCCACTTTTGATTGTGTACCTTTATTAGTATTATATCTCTAGAGTTTCCAAACGAATCTTAGAGTCCTCAATATTAAACTCTTTGAGGCTTTATTATACTTCCATTGGAGTTGAAATTCTAATAACATTTTATTTATTCATGTGTTCAGCAATCTATCTTTATCATGGAAATTATGAAAGCAAGAGCATGAACAAGATTTATGGCTTTGAGTGATAAATTTGTTGAACTCTCTGCAGAAGGTTTCTGCTATTTACCTTTAGCTCATGTTGTAAATGAGAAGATATTTGTGGTTCATGGAGGGCTTTTTAGCACCGATGGGGTGAAACTCTCCCAAACCAAAGTAATTGATCGTTTTTGTGGGCCCTCAAAAACAGGCATGCTATAAATATGGGTTAATGTTCTAAAAACTCATTGGTTATGTTATATTACCTGATATGCTATGGATATTAATATGTTACAGTTCAAAAGGATATATGATTAATTAAACAACTCTTATGCTCTTTAGCTTATAGTTTAGATATATTTGGATTTAAAATCTCTCTCTCTCTCTCTCTGTATATGTTTTTGGCTGTTGAAACAGTGAGGTTACCTCCAAATATCTCATCACCTTTTTCTTTTTTTTTTCTTTCTGTCTACTTCTAGGGTTTAATTTCGTATACTTTGATATGATCTGTATTTGTTTCTTATCTATAATTTTAATCTTTTACCTGATTCGTTCAATTTGTTCCTTATGTGATGATTTTAGTTCATTGATGTTTCAGATTAATATTGATCTTGAAACCCAAACGTCCAACCAGTAACTTCTTCTCTGTGATCAACACGATGGAACATTTCGTTTCTGGGAGTTTGAAACTGATAGATGTATCAAGATTTGGAAACTAGGTGAACTTGTGCTCCGTATATTGACAGTCTCCATGTAAGATCAATGCATCGATTGACTGATGTTTTTGTTTGTTTCTTTATGTATTTTTTAAAGGCTCAATGACAGTATGCATAAACTATTTGCAGGGACACGATGTTTTTTCTTCTGAATACAAGGATTGAGAAAGAAGAACATAAGACTTTTGCAGATCTTTTGCATGTTGATCCCTCATGGACGATTTTCTTGGGTTAAATTAAAATTAAAATTTTATCCCATTTCTTTCAAGAATTTTATATACGAGATTCTGAAAATGGGGGATGTACATGACAGAAAAGTCAAAAGAGGATGGCTACTCAATAAAATGGGTAACGTACATGGCAGAAAAGAGGATGGTTCAGACTTCAGCGGTTTGTAATTCCTGCCCAGTTCGCATGGTCTTGGTTTTAGGGGCAATCCTATTTATGCTCCTTGGCAAAGCCCATCATCCAGGTTAATATATCCTCATTTTTAATTTGTATTCCAGTTCCTTTAATTTCATTTCAAATTCTTCTAATTTTATACACCAATGGTTGAATGTTAGCCAAACCAAGTTTGTGAATGCAGAAAATAAAACCTCCTTTTCTTTAAATTTGTTTTCTATCATTCTTGCTCTCATACATCTACAATTTCTAATCAAAATTGATGTTGGTTTTACTTTTAGTGTATGAGATGAGATGGCTTTCGTTTTGTACAGTTTTTCCTTTTGCTCAATTTTGTTCTGTTTTTATTTTGGTTCAAGCATGGATGATTGCAAACGAATAAACTTTTGGGTTTTAATTAGGTTAGCATCTTTGTTGCTATCCCTTCTTATAAGTTTGCCAGATTTTAGATATTATCAGTTTAATTAATTCTGCAAAGGCTAAATTTGAAAATTCATTGGTGGTGGATGCATATGTAATTTTGCTTTCTCTTCTTCAACCTTTTCCTTTCTCTTTGTTTTGGACGTATAGGTAAAAGATTACATGCGAACTCCATGTGCTGGAACTTTGGAAGACAGTACCAAATAGCTTCCTCTATTGACATGTGCAAAAGATTGTTTTGATGTTACATACGATATTTAATCCAAGTTGAAGCCTGTTTCATTAACTCGTCCATAGGATTTGCAGATACTTCGGGTATAAAGAGGATGCGGCCACCTTTTTTTTTTCTTTATCAATGTTAATGATATTACCTTTTTTCATACCCTAGACACCTAACTGCTGTTTAAACAACTCTACCCTTTCTTATTTTATCATGTCTCAGTCAAATATTAGGTGTTAAACCCCTGATCATATACAAAGAGGAAGAATCTCTCTTAGCTGCTTTACAACAAAATGGTTTAGGGTTTAGGGTCCCACAGATGCATTTTTCTATTTTCCTAACCTTTATCTTCTCCATGAATCAATTCCTCACAATACCTCTTGCTAATGACTGGAGTGAGTGAGACTAAGATTATCCATCTTGCTTTAGCTTTACTTGAATATTAAAGGCTATTCTTATTTAGATGCTTTGTATTCGTTAATTCCCTTCTACAGATTTATTTCTTTACTAAAACTTGTGCATATGTTTTCATGAACGTATGCGTACATATTTTGTTTATGTTATTTAAGTTTGAAGACATAGCAAATACATAAACTGAATCAATAACTCATTCTAACAAGTGTTTGTAGAGAGGTACATTCTTATAATTTTTTCTTGATCAGTTTGATATTAAAATGAACATTAGATATTTGACTTTCTCTTTGTGGTTTGCGCCTTCTGTATACATGTACCAAGTTTGATATTTTGGACATTATATCAAAATGCAAGACATTGAGTAACCTTCCATGCTTCATGTACTTGCATGATATCCTCCACAAGTTTCAAGCGGATGTAATTGAACAGCGAGACTTTGAAATTTGTTCTAATGAGGCTTTCTAAACCTTCTTTCTCTGTGAACTTAAGATGTGACACCACAATATGCTGGTGCAAGAATAGAGGGAGATGTAGTAACTCTAGAATTTATGAAGAATCAGAAATGCTTACATAAGTGGAATCTTTGTGAAGTTCTTCTCATAATATTTGGTTTTGCATTACTGTGATACGCTAGCTTCCCTCTTCTTAGTCTTGATGTTCATATTGTAGGTATGCCTTCCAGATTGTTTTAAAGACCAGGGAAATTCTTATGGCCTTGCCATCTCTTGTTGATGTAAACGTTCCAAATGGAAAGCATTTCACAGTTTGTGGTGATGCACATGGTCAGGTAATTTACGTCTTCTGTTTCCTTTGCAGAATGCTGTGTTTGAGCCCTTAGTATGGTATTGGAAAGAAGTACACTTGGAACAGAACAAGGATAGGGAAAAAATTTGATAGTATTTTAGAATATTTGGAATTTTGTTGAACTTATTTTCCCAGGTTGTTGCAATAGAAACCTTCCTTGACTGGCCTGCTATAAGTTATGACATTTTTTTGTGTGTAACCGTGGGTGTCTGGGCCAGCTTGCACACATCTCACCTAATCCCATAGGGCCTTGAAGATGACAACCATGAAAATCCCCAGTGGCCCTGAGGAGACTCGAACCGGCGACCTTTGGGGAGAAGCCCCAAGGCCTGGCCTTTATTTGACAGTTGAGCTGTCCCTCAAATTATGATATTGGAGATTAAAAGAAATAGTTTATGGTTCTTCTTTGGTTTCAAGTTCTTCTTGGGCTTCGGTTACAAGTAACATCCCTTTCTTGAGGTGTCCTCTCCATGTTTGATTTGTTAGCATCAGGGATGAACAGAGTCACATTGTTTCTTGTTATTACCATTAAATAGGTTTTTATTTCCAAATTAAATCAAGCTGAAGTTAACTCTCTCATTTGATTTTCGTAGCTTGCTGGTGGCAGAATTGACCATGATTGTTTGGATTCTAGACACAATTAACATATAGTACAAGCAATTTATTTTGTAACATTATCATGGCTTTTTGGGTACTTCCAAAAACTTGTTATCTTGAGTAAGCATTTACAATTCAGCGCAAGTAATTTTTTGAGGTTGTGGTTGGGCAGTAGTCCTATATAATACGTAAATCTCGTTGTTTCATTCTGTCTCACGGGCAAAATATACACACATTTACACTGCGTAATGGCTTGCTGCCTATATTTTGTCTCTATTTTGTTTGTTTATTACTTTTTTTTCTTCGGAGGACCCACCTTCTATGAATGCAGTTCTTTGATCTGTTATACATCTTTGAGCTCAACGGCCTCCCCTCCGATGAAAATCCCTATTTGTTTAATGGTGATTTTGTTGATTGGGGCTCCTTCTCTGTAGAGGTTATTCTCACGCTTTTTTGCGTTCAGGTGTATGTCTCCATCAGGTAGGCCCACTTTTGGTTGTGTACCTTTATTGGTATTATATCTCTAGAGTTTCCAAATGAATCTTAGAGTGAAATTCTAATAACATTTTATTTAACTCTTTGAGGATTTATTATACTTCCATTGGAGTTGAAATTCTAATAACATTTTATTTATTCATGTGTTTAGCAAGAGCATGAACAAGATTTATGGCTTTGACAAGGTCAAATGTATGTTGAGTGATAAATTTGTTGAACTCTTTGCAGAAGGTTTCTGCTATTTACCTTTAGCTCATGTTGTAAGTGAGAAGATATTTGTGGTTCATGGAGGGCTATTTAGCACCGATGGGGTGAAGCTCTCCCAAACCAAAGTAATTGATCGTTTTTGTGAGCCCCCAGAAGGTATGCTATAAATATGGGTTAATGTTTTAAAACTCATTGGTTATGTTATATTACCTGATATGCTATGGATATTAATATGTTAAAGTTCAAAAGGATATATGATTAATTAAACAACTCTTATGCTCTTTAGCTTATAGTTTAGATATTTTTGGATCTCAAATCTGTGTGTGTGTGTGTGTGTATATATGTTTTTGGCTGTTGAAACAGTGAGACTACATATCAAGCCTATTGTTAAGTGAAAATTGTTAGACATATATGCCTTTCTTTCTTAGTCTATTCATTTATGTTTTGGCATTATACTTTTTTGTTGCCCTCCGAAAAATCCCAGTCCCACCATACACCTCTACCAGTATTAGCTAGTTGAAACTTCTCTGTCTACTGATTTTATGTGAAGACAACTTTCTCGTTTCTTTTAAAAATCACTACATGTACAAGCCCTATATTTTTTTTATCTATACGAACCTACAGCTACTTCCATGATATTAAGGGAATGAAAAACAATAAAGAAAATAAAAGAAAAGAAAAGAAAAGAAAAATGAAAAAACTAGATACTACTCTTTCTACAGATTTTATTTTATTTTCTAGCAGAAGGAAAATTATCAGTTAGCATCTTGAGAACAGTTGAAGAAGTTACTACATATACATCCTGATTCAGATTTGAACCCAAGTTGTGTTGCAACCATTGTGATGGTATCTAATGAAGATAACCATACGATATAAAAGGCAAGAACCCAGCCTAAACTACCCTAAGTCCCTAATAAAGGAAAAAAGAACAAAAATGCCCTATTTCAATTTGGTATCAGAGCCAAGTCCTAAACCCTACGGCAGCCAACCTGCGCCGCCAACAGCGCCAATCTGCGCCACCCTCCTGCCTCACCATCAGCGCCGATCATCACCACCACCCTAACTTCCCAGCGCCGCCTAAACCCTAAACCGACAGCCGCACCATCGCCTAAACCCTAAAACCGGCAGCCGTCATCCTCTCACCAACAACGCCGACCATTACCATCCTAATCCCTAATCGCCCTCAACCCAAATCACCCCACACCCTAATCATGGCAGCCATCATCCCCTTCTCTCCTCAAGAGAACCATACACAACTCTCACAAATTTTCCTTCTCTCTCAAACCTACCAACTATGGCTATTGGCGATCCATGATAGAAGCCTTTCTTACATCTCACAACCTTTTTGGTTATGTTGATGGAACTGTCCCATGCCCTGACCAAAAAGTCACCACTGATACAGCCGTCACCGACAACCCTAGCTACATCCCGTGGATATCCAACGATGCCCATATTCGGATGCTTATCATCGCCACTGTATCCGAAAACTCTTATCAACATATCCAGGGCAAAACATCACGTGACGTGTGGCTATCGCTTGAACGCGCCTATGCCCCTGTTACAGCCTCTCATGAATTTACCCTCAAAAACCAACTCTTTCGAATCACCATGAAAGGTGATGAGAAACCAGCCGACTGCCTGAGCAGGGTTCACGAATATGCTACTGCCCTTGCTAATATTGGAGAACCGATGAAGGACAAAGACCTGGTTATGCTCACTATTGCCGGTCTTCGCGACGAATACAATGTCATCAAGGGCAATCTTCTAACTCGCTTACCGCCTGTTCGCTTCAATGAACTGCATGGTCTTCTGTGTGATCATGATTATGTCTTCACAAAGAATCTACCTCCACAGGCTTTTCTGGCTCCTACTGCTCCAACTTCCCAGCCCCAAACGGCTGCTTCAACTTCACAACCAACTCTTGACCAACTTCAACAACAACTTCAAAGCATTCAACTTACTGCTTCTCAGCTTGGTTATCAATTGAATCCTCTTCCTGCCCCACGGGCTCAAGCTTACTATGGCTCTCGGTCTTCCAACAACAGCCGCGGTGGATGGGGATCTCGTGGTTCCTCTCGCGGTCCCTCGCGTAATGGTCCCAATAATCGCCCTCGAGACAACCATGGCTCCCGACAGTTCTCTTGGGCTTCAGCCCAAAACACCGTTTATGGCCACTGTAACAGGTGTGGGATAGGTCATCTACCCTCCCAATGTCCGAATCAGCCGAACCAGCATGCTTCCGCACCACAAGCCAACTTTACGGCCCACTATGATGCTGCCTCATCTTCCGGCTCCACTTGGAAACCAGACACTGGTGCAACCCATCATGCCACACCAGACCTATCTAGCATGGACAACTCGGAAGCTTACTATGGTAACGATTCTTTATTTGTTGGTAACGGTAATTCTATACCCATCGTTCACATTGGTTCATCCAAAATACACTCGCCGAACAAAACCTTTTCCCTAACCAACATTCTTCATGTTCCGCAATTAAAACAAAATCTTTTATCTGTTCAAAAATTTTGCCATGATAACCATGTTTTCTTTGAATTTCACTCTTCTTATTTTGTTGTCAAGGACGAGTCTACACGCACTACCCTCCTTTCGGGTCCCAGTGAACAGGGCTTATACTCCATCCGTCTTCCTCAACTCAAGTCACTACCCAAAGTCGCCTTCACTGCCGTCAAAGCTTCTTCAACCATTTGGCATCAACGTCTAGGACATCCGCATGCTCAAGTTTTCCGTTCAATTGTTTCTTCTTGTTCCTTACCAGTTTTAGATAAACTATCAAATAATTTATGTTCCTCTTGTCAATTAGGGAAGTCATCAAAGTTGTCTTTACCAAACTCCAATTTTCGCAGTAATAAAATATTAGATCTTATTTATTGTGATGTTTGGGGTCCTTCTCCACAACCCTCTCTCGATGGTTATCGTTATTTCCTTTTGTGTGTTGACCACTTTACACGTTATATGTGGATTTATCCTTTAATTCACAAATCCGATGTGCTTCCTGTGCTCACACAATTTATCAACATGGTCGAACGTCAATTCACCACCAAATTAAAAAGCCTTCAATCTGCCTGGGGGGCGAATTTCGACCCCTCACCACTCTCTGTCACAACCGTGGCATTATTTATCGACGTTCTTGCCCTCACACCAGTGAGCAGAATGGCTTTGTTGAACGCCGTCATCGTCACGTTGTAGAAACTGGACTGACTCTCCTCGCCCAGTCCAGCCTTCCTCAACGTTTTTGGTTCTCGGCTTTTGACACCGCCGTATATCTCATCAATCGTCTCCCCTCTCGTGTATCCTCAAACAAATCTCCCTATGAACAAGTCTTCAACCGCAAACCCGATTACTCCTTTCTACGAGTCTTTGGTTGTCAGTGCTTCCCTTACCTCCGACCATACAATCATCACAAAATCGAGTTCCGGTCCACTCCGTGTGTTTTCCTTGGTTACAGCCCTGTTCACCACGGCTATCGTTGCTTTGACTCGTCCAATGATCGACTTTACATTGCCAGACATGTCCGTTTCAACGAACATGTGTTTCCCTACCAACCCTTACCACCCCCACCACCCCGTCTCACTCCTCCTTACAACTCTATCTTTCCTGACCCACCCCTCTTCTTTCCACCCAAACCTTCCCCTACACCTCCGCCCACACCCCCGTCACCTCTTCCTCAAAACTCACCTATCCCACCAACCTCTTCCGCTCCACCACCCGCCCCTACTTCCAATCCACCACCTGTCCCTCGACCTCGACCTTCAAACCTACGTCCCAATCCCAAGCAACCTGACCGTTTTAAACCGTTTTAACCCAGCCGCTTATTCCACCACCACCTCCTCATCCTTACCTCTTGAACCCACTAGCTTTACCGTTGCTAACAAATGTTTAGAATGGCGCCAAGCAATGGCTGATGAGTTGTCTGCACTTCATAGGAATGGCACGTGGACTCTTGTGCCCCCTGTTCCTAACGCTAATGTTGTTAATTGCAAATGGATTTACAGGTTAAAAACTGATGAAAATGGACAGGTTACCAGGTACAAAGCTCGCCTTGTGGCCAAAGGCTTTCATCAACAGCATGGTGTCGACTATCATGAGACCTTCAGCCCGGTCATCAAGCCCGTCACTATCCGCACTGTTTTGTCTCTTGCTGTCACTAACAAATGGCCTCTCCGACAGTTGGACATTCAGACTGTTTTTTCTGCATGGTGACCTCAAGGAAACTGTTTACATGAGACAACCCCCTGGCTTCATTGATCCAACCAAACCTGATCATGTTTGCTTGTTACACAAGTCGTTATACGGGCTCAAACAAGCTACCCGTGCCTGGTTCATCAAACTATCCACCGCTCTCCATCAGTTGGGGTTCTCTGGTTCCAAAACCGATCCTTCACTCTTCATCCTTAATTCTCCAGGTTCGCTTATCTACCTGCTGGTTTATGTTGACGACATCATCATCACTAACAACTCTGTTGTCATTACCTCGATCGTTAATCAGCTCAACGCTCTCTTTAAACTTAAGGATTTGGGCCAACTGCACTATTTTTTGGGGGTTGAAGTTGTTCACAAGTGTGCTGACTTAATTCTCTCACAACGCAAATACATTCGTGAGATCTTACATCGTGCCGGTCTTGTAGACTGCAAACCGATTGCTACTCCAATAAGCACCTCCATTGTATTGTTACCGGACGATAGCCCATTGCTTGATGACCCTTCTCGATATCGGCAAACCGTTGGGGCTCTTCAATATGCCACTCTTTCTCGTCCTGACATTGCCTTTGCCGTTAATAAAGTTTGCCGGTTTATGCATGCTCCCACTAAGAATCATTGGAGCGCTGTCAAACGGATCTTGCGTTACCTACAGGGCACCGTAAACTTGGGTCTGTGGATCCGTCATGATACGGGATATCAGCTTCATGCCTTCTCCGATTCTCATTAGAGCCCCAATCTTCAGGCTTATTCCGACTCCGATTGGGCTGGTTGTCCAATTGATCGTCGATCCACGGGGGGATTTGCCATATACTTGGGGTCGAATCTCATCTCTTGGTCTGCCCGCAAGCAGAAAACTCTCTCGTTCCTCAACGGAGTCCGAGTATAAGGCCATTGCTGACACTGTTGCTGAGTTTATTTGGCTGAAGTCTCTCCTACGAGAACTTGGTTTAAATAGCCAGGCACCCACACTTTGGTGTGATAATCTTGGTGCAACATACCTCACTGCTAACCCTGTTTTCCATGCACGAACCAAGCATGTTGAAGTCGATTATAACTTTGTTCGTGAGCAGGTGACTCAAGGGAGGTTGAATGTCAAAGTTCATTTCCACCGATGACCAAATTGTTGATATATTCACCAAGCCCTTATCTTGTCAGAAGTTTGAGTTTCTACGGTCCAAGTTACAGATCGCTAACTGCGCTGAACTTGCGGGGGAATATCAGACTAAATAGCTTAGCCTAATTTTATAATTCCTTTATTATTCAAGGGTGCTAAGTGTAATTATGTTTTCTATATATTTGGGTGTATTCCTCCTCTTTTAATCAATCAATAATAAAACCTATTTCAATTTCCATTAAATGTTTGTGAAGTATCCAGCATGCTAATCTGATAATATAACTGTTTAGTGAAATTTCATTGGAACTTGAAACAAAAATATAAATCGAGGAAGGTTTGTGTATCTATTGTGCTAATCTGATTATACACTGCTTTGCTTTAACAGGTATAGGCATTGGAACTTGCACGTCTTACTTACATGTCTAGAGACAAATTGCTTCTATAAATTGTTTATCTATACTATATTATAAATCTTTTAGGGCAAGTCTTGAAACCAATCTACAAAGCATGAGGTACTACTTTTTTAATGTATGAAATCTTGAAATCTCTTGATTACAACTCAACAAGCATTACATAAAGTTGAACTGTTAGGCCGTCTCAAAGTATTCAGCATTCCGAGAAGCGGTGATTCCCACTCCCACGTGTGTCTATTCCCAAACCCAAGAACAGCGATTCCGCTGATGCTCTGCCTTATATTCCATTTTTAAGGCCTGCTTTCTTCCATCTCCAAGGCTCGCTTTCTTCAATCTGGCTCTTGTAAGGTAGTCTCAGATACTTGCATGAAATCCTAATTTTTATGTTTATATGTCACAATTTGAATTATAGGAATCGATTTCGTTTAACTCCCTTTTGTTTCGTTTGCTGGTTATAGATACTATTTGTTCCATGTAATGACATTATTGGCACCACCATTTTGATGTTTTTCGGTAACCATTTCTTATTTAAGTTGTTAACGTCTGATTTTTTTTTCTTTCAAATAATGGATAATACCAATTTGATGTTTTACGATGTCTCCCTCTGCTTCTTTAATGTTACACATGGTTCTGGATGTAACAAATTTCAATCTCTTGGCAAACTAATCAAGAGATTGTGACGTTTCCTGAGCAAGAACAACATGGAGACTGTTGTCTCTCTTAACTACTCGATTTTTAATGCGATTATTTACATGATTGACCTCAAGATTCAATTTTGAGGTTCTCTTTTTCGGTACTAATCACTAAATTCAATGAATATGTTTGGAACTGAGTAACTGCGAGTTATAATCTATCATATATGTTTGAATCTTTAGCATTTTTTAGTTCAATCTGAAGTATAAGTTGATAGTGTTGCTTCTTTATTATAAATGCGTACAACTGCCTCTAAATTGTACATTCTCTGCATAAATTATTCTTGCTTGACTACTAACACTTGTGGTTTTCCTTACACTTACATCGAATTAGGTGAAAAGAATATCTCCTAATGATCCGTATGCTTCTAAGAAACTGATGGAATGTGAGAAAGCTGTTATTAAGCACAAGTTCAAAGAAGCAAATGCTATACCTACCACTGAACGATGTTCAATTTCAGAATCTATTGATTTACATACTATAGGTATTGCTCTTTGAATGATATTATTCAGTTGTTCTGATGGTTTTAAGTTTCCTTTATTTATGTTTTACTTTTTCCTAAATCAAATACTAATCAAGTAGAGAGGATACATGGTATAGTACAATATGGCTTTTACAACGTGGGATGATTTGGCACTGCTCTACTAAATCTTTATATTTTGATGGTTGCTTATTTTCCTAGGATAATCATACTGGGCATTCACAGAGTTCTAAAATTTATTTGTTTCAGGATTATGTCCTGATTTTTCAAGTGACATGGTGCTAATGAGGATTCGAAGGATGAGTGACTATATCATCTCTAACAACGTGGGTCCCACAGATGCATTTTTTCTATTTTCCTAATCTTTATCTTCTCCATGAATCAATTCCTCACAATACCTCTTGCTAATGACTAGAGTGAGACAAGATTATCCATCTTGCTTTAGCATTACTTGAATATTAAAGGCTATTCTTATTTAGATGCTCTACAAATAAGGGTTGGATTCCTTTTGTAGTTTCGTCAATTCCGTTCTATAGATTTATTTTCTTACTAAACCTGTAATATCCCGTAATTTTTTTAAGAATTAATATATATATATATATATATATATATTTATTCAAGATGGAAATCCTATAAATTAGAAGGACTAGTTTTGTCAATAGTAAAAACTTTTTTTTGAAGGGATAACCTCTCTTTTGCATGTGATAGCGGCGGCAGTACCTTCATCAAATTAGGATATTCTTAGTTTGGTGTTTTCCAATAGGTTTGAAATTGAGAAATCAAAAGAAAAATAAAATAAAAGAAAGCCTCATCTTTTAAGCATCAATATTAGGATGAGGTTGGATTTGTGTTGGAAGTTTTGATCGTGACTCTAAAGATTCGTTGAAGATGCCAATGGAGTTTTCGTTAGCGTTTTTGGATGTTAGCTAAGGTACAGATTCCTTATCTTTTTTCCATTGTGTTTACTGGATCCGTTTTTTTATGTGTACGGATTCCTTATTTTTCCCCTCATTAATCTGCGTTTATTTGAGTCGTTATATATATGTGTACGGATTCTTTATGTTCCCATCTTTTGTGCTTATTTGATACGTTATATATGTGTACGAATTCCTAATTCCAATTATGTTTATTCGATTCGTTGAATACGTGTACGGTTCATTGTTTTTCTTTCGAGTCATTCCATTCGGTTCGGTGAATAATGTGTTTTTACTTCAAATCAAAATTATTTTGTGTTTCTATTCATTTAGTTGATCGCTTGATCGTGTGTATTCTTTCGGTTTTACATATGATAAATCGAGATTCAAATACTCTAGAAATATCAAACTCAATAAATAACCGCTGAATTTTATTCTGAAAATTTTGTGTTATTTGTAAAAATCATAACAAATTGCTCGTTTATCGGATTAAGGCATACAATATGGTTTTGAAAAGCTGGAGATGTGTACTACGAATCGTTGTCACACGAGCAAACTGTGATTCTTATTCTAAAGTGTCTAAAATCGCTGTTTTTCGAAACTGGTCTCGTTTTAGACGAGAACAGCACATCTGTTTTCAGAAATTCGTGAAAAATCTATTTTAAATCCGATTAAGTCCATTCTTGATTCATTGGAATCTGAAGACATTTATTTAAAATTTGTGTTTAGATATAGTTTTCTAAAACCTACGGGAAATATGATAAATTGTTGGATTTGTAAACATATAAAGTGCTGAAATTGATATGACTCGATTTTGAAAAGTTGTCAGTGTGAAATTCGTGGTCTTTGTTTGGATGTGATTCACCATACGTTTTTTTTTCAAATATTTTTTTATGGTTCGTATACGCTCATGCCATTCAAACTCTTTTCCGATTCCTAAGTCTTTCAATTTAGTTTGTTCGTAAAATAAAGCTTTTAAAAAGAGCGGTCAATATTTTTATATAGTCAAATACCTTTTTGATTTGTTTTGTAATTAGTATGATTTGATATTCATTTAGTGTGATCACATGTGTTGTGACATACTTTTGAAGTTTATACGTTAAGGTGTACCGAGCTACTAACCACCTATGGGGATACCATAGGCACGTCATTGTGGCACCGATGGCGTGACACCACCCGTGGCGGTGTGATCAGTCCACGGCGTCTCCTTTTGATTTTGTGTGCTCTGATGAGAGCTGGTGTGGTGTGATGGGAGGCGTATGGGTCGACCCTAGTTTGTAGGGTGGATGACGATGTAGTGCCTAACACCGCATCTCACATTATTTAGTACAGTTGGAGGAGACTGTCCAACGTACGTGCCTATGTGGCTTATGTCTGACACTTGTTGTATCTGTTTATGTGTGACATGAAACTCAAGTGTATGCGATTATTTGTTCGAGCTCAGTATGCAATCTTATGACATGATTTTGATTTAAGCTTCTCAGATTAGTTTGGTATTTAGTTGACAATATTTGTTTTGATTTGACAGTCTTGAACTTTGACAAAATTACTGTCTCGATATATGAATTTGGATTTATTCATTTTGTTATGACTTTTGATTAAGCAATTAAATTTGAGTCTTTTGGTCTAATTTCTTTTGGTTTCGTTTTCTTTGTTTTGGGGAATTAAAGTTTGTAGCTGAAGTTAGATGTGGAATGATTATACTCAATTTAGCTTTCGTAAACACTCAAAAATTCAAGGCTCTTGTCCATAAATCTAGATTTTTATTATATTCGGTATTGGGTTCGATTAGTCGTTTGTTATCTATTGTATCTGTGCACTGAGCGTTTGGCTCAGCCGCATTTCTTTGTTCGCGGCAGGTATTTGAAGGGAATCTAAAGAGTTTAAGGGATTCAGGGCTTCATCTTATATAAGAGGTTTGTTGGTAAGAAGTTTTAGGTTTTATTAATGTTTTGATGTAAGTATTGGAAGAAAGAAAGTGTATCGTTCAAGACAATTATTATTTTTGATGGTGCTTATTTTAATCAAGGTTTAATAACGCTCTGTATGCTCTTGTTAGCAGTTTGTGTTAGGTTCAGACGTAACCTCCTTTTCCATCTCGGGAAGGGGGTGTTACAAAACCACTCGTGCATATGTTTTCTTGAAGGTATCCGTACATATTTTGTTTATGTTATTAAGTGTGAAGACATAACAAATACATAAACAGAATCATTAGCTCATTCTAACAAGTGTATGTAGAGACGTACATTCTTATTAGTTTTTTCTTGCCGTTTGATATTAAAACGAACATTAGATCTTGACTTTCTCTTTGTGGTTTGCGTCTTCTGTATACATGTATATTGATATTTTTGGACACAGTATCAAAATGCAAGACTGAGGAACCTTCCTTGCTTTATGTACTTTGTAACACCCTGAATTTTGGGATTGGGTGAGAAGTTGACCTTTACCCAAAGTTCAAGGGGGCAAAGTGTAACTTGGGTAATATATATACAAAGTTAAATCTAGATATTTTGTAAAATATCAGATTTGAGTTCTTGAGATCTTTGAAGTCAGAGAAGAAGGAGAAGGCAGGAGAGAAGCTTTGTTTTGGGTCGATCGTTTCAGGCAAATCGAGGTATGAATCTAGCTTAATGCTTTGATCTAAGTGCTTTTAGCCGCGTAGAATCTTGTTGTGAAGGTTTTGAACCGTTCCATGTTGAGATCTGAGTATTTCTCATTTGGATCTGGGTTCTGCATCGTGTTGTTCATCATCTGCATCGAACTGTTCTTGAGGAACAAGGAGATGGTCGTTCGACCGAATGGTTGATTCGACCGGATGGTCCTTCGACCGGATGGTTGACTCGACCGCATGGTCCTTCGACCGGATGCCTGTTCGACCGGATGCCTGTTCGACCGATGTTGCCTGTTCGACCGGAGTAGCGTTCGACCGGGGTAGTGTTGGACCGGGGAGGTGTTCGACCGGTGTGGTTTAGACCGGAGTTGTCCTTTGACCGGATTAGGTTCTGTTAAGTTGTTAGCTTCTGTGTCTTTGAGTCCTATTCAAATAACGAGAGGTTTATCTGTATTTCGACTTACCGATTCTTTCGGTGTTATCATAGGTAGCGCTCGTTAAGAAGAAGGAAACAGAGGTGAGTTCCTACTATCATTTTAAACGGTATACATATCAAAAGTTACCTTTTTGATCTCATCTTATTTTTAAACGTAAAATGATGTTTTACCTGTGCGTTTATGCGAAAGAAATATTCAAAGGATCTTCTTTTAAATGATTTTCATTCTTACAGGAAATTGAACTGGGAATAGCATTTTGTTTATAAAAATGTGTTTGTAACCATATGTTTATTTATGGTTGGTCACATACGTTGTTGTGACGAGTCCTTACCATTACTAGTGGATCCATAGGTTTTGGAGTAGACTGTATTATTGGGATGTTACATTCCCCAGAATTGTAGCTATGGATCACTTGTTCCTCGGGGGCAACTTGGTACGGTTATGTGAGGCCGGATACTAGCCATGGTTCATAGTGATCCTAGCGAAGGAGTATACCTTGGTTTTGCGCTTGGGGCTTGATCTCACGTTGAAGCACGGACTTTGTGATTCGTATCCGCGGACTCCAATTGGTTTAGCTCGTAACTCGGTTTGTTGGCCTAACTTTGTGTTTCGCCACAATCCTTGGTAAAATGTTTTGCTTCGGTCCTTTTATGGCATGTTTATAACGAAAAAGCCCGTTTGTGGCAAGGACCTATTGTGTAAACTTAATCTCTTTGGAAATGTTATCTTGATGCAAATGTTTTATCTTTTGAGCTTCATAAACTGTATGTTCTCACCAGGCTTTAAGTCTGACACTTTTTCTCAAATGATATGTGTATCAGGTTTCCATTAGCGGTGGGTTGCCGGGGTTTTTGGAGAGACGAGTTTTGAGTCTCGAGGTTTTTGGGATTGATTAGTATTATTGTTGGGCATTGTTAAGTCCCATTCTTTTGATGAAATCCTTGTATAGGATTGTATAGTCTTAAGGACTAATCCCATTTATGGGAAGTTAATGGAATTGCTTGCGTCATATTGTCAGATTTCCAGGTTTTAATTTACTCTGATTTTCGAGGTGTTACAAGTTGGTATCAGATCTCTAGTTTAAGCGAACTAGGCATGAATGTAAGATGTCTAGACTTAGACTGCGTATGCTAAGAATCGATCTGCGAGATTTGGGTAGAGCTCCTAAGATGGGTTAGTTTTAGAGTCAACGGAAAGTACGTTTATCAAGCGTTGTAGTAGTGGTGACAAGAATCATTATGTGTTGTATGTTCATAATTTCACTTAGCTAATGTTATTATGAGGATATTGTACGTAAGAGTCCTTGAATTGCTATTAATATGGCATTTGGTAATGCGGTAGTACGTTTTCTTTCGTGTTTTTCTATCTTTTCTTATCTCTTCCACTGCTCTGTGTAGCAGTTCAGAATGGTAGGTACGCGTGGGAGACCGCGTGCTCGTGTTGATGGTCAGGAAGCGACAGCCTCTACAGCGGGTCAGCCGGAAGGAGTTGAGGTTATCGTTCGACCACCCGTTCAGCAAGTACTAGGTGGGGGGCCAGAGGTCATTCCGAGAGTAGACCTGGCTTCGTCCCACCCAGTAATCGGGGATGCTAATCCCCAGTCAGAGTTGCTGGCCAGCGTGATGTTGGCAATGAGGGAAGAGATGGCGAAGCAGCAAGAGTTTCTGCTAAAAGCAATGGAGGACCGCGACGTAAACCATCGGAGAAGCGAGACGGTGGTAGAGAACGTCGTATTAGGTTCTGGAGATGATGGTATAAGGGTCACGTCTGTTGAGCGCGGGATTTCTGGTGCTCAGGGGAATAGGAAGGGTTGTTCCTATAAGTCCTTTCTGGGCTGCGGACCGCCAGAATTCTTCGGTTCTGACGACCCGGTGGTGTGCGTTAAGTGGATCCGAGCGGTTGAGCAAGCTTTCGGCTCTTCCGAATGTGGTGATGATCAGAGGGTGCGGTTTGGTACCCAATTGCTGAGGGACACTGCACTCATCTGGTGGAATATCATCCAATCCACTCTATCTCCGGAAGTACTGGCTCAGTTGTCGTGGGCCGAGTTCAAGAAAAAGCTGTTAGAGGAGTTTTGCAACGAGAGGACCATGGACCGAATTGAGAAAGAATTCCGGTCTTTGGTGAAGGGGAGCCTGACGGTGAGGGAGTACACCCGTCAGTTTATGGAGAAACTTGGTCTGGTGGGGCACGCTGCCCCAACAGAGAAAGACAAGATGAAAGCTTATCTCAACGGCCTGCCTGCGGACATGCAATCTATGGTCCATAATTTCAAGGCTTCTAACCTCCGAGAGATGGTAGAGGAAGCTCAATTTATGGAAGAGATGTTCGCGAAGGGCAAATCTGAGAAGGCAGTGGTGGTGCCTGAAAAGAGAAAGTGGGAGAACAGTTCAGTACCTCCCAAGCGGACCCGACCTTTTGTCGGAAACCGCAACTTCAGCAGTTATCAGGAAGCTAAGTGGTGCCCGAGGTGTCGAACCAAGCATCACGGTAACTGTTACAACAATTCTCAAGTTTGCTATAAGTGTGGGAAGCCCGGTCACACTGTCAGAGATTGCACGGTCAGTGGAATCGTCTGTTACGAGTGTAAGGCACCGGGGCATGTAAAGAGAGATTGCCCGAAGCTTGTGTCGGGTAGCGCGCCAGCAAGGAAGGAGAACCCTCCGAAGGTTCAGGGCCGAGCTTTTCAGATGACGGCCGAAGAGGCTAGGGCATCCGCTGATGTGGTATCGGGTACTTTTCTTATAAACTCTGTACCTGCTCGTATTTTATTCGATACGGGTGCTAGTTTCTCTTTCGTATCTGAATTGTTCCGTCAGAAAATTTCTATGCCCACTACTAGTCTTGAGGATGCATTAGTGGTAGAAATAGCAGATGGTAGGCAAGTTCTGATCCATGAAGTTCTGAAGCAGTGTGCTCTTAGCATCGAAGGGAGGGAATTCCCGATCGATCTGCTACCAATGTCAATCGGGGGTTTTGACGTTGTAATCGGTATGGATTGGTTGTCAAACAATCAGGCCGAGTTCGTGTGTTCCAAAAAGATGATTCGACTTCCCAACCCCTCTGGTGAGGTAGTGGTCATCTATGGCGAAAAGAGAAAGGGTGATGTGGCAATAATCACCATGGCAAAAGCACGTAAGTGTTTAGTAAAAGGATGTTCGTCCTTCCTAGCCTATGGGATCGATGCCAAGTTAGAGAAGTCCAAGCTGGAAGATGTGAAGATCGTGCGGGAGTATTCAGATGTCTTTCCGGACGACTTGCCCGGGTTGCCTCCCGATCGTCAGGTAGAGTTTCGGATTGACCTTGTGCCAGGCGCTGCACCGATCGCTAAAGCACCTTATCGTTTAGCGCCATCGGAGATGCAAGAGATGGTAGCACAACTCCAAGAGCTTTTTGAGAAGGGATTCATAAGACCGAGTTCGTCACCTTGGGGAGCTCCGGTCTTATTTGTCAAGAAGGATGGCACAATGAGAATGTGCATCGACTATCGTGAGTTGAACAAAGCTACAGTGAAGAACAGGTATCCGCTTCCGAGAATAGACGACTTGTTCGATCAACTTCAAGGAGCGGGTTGTTTCTCCAAAGTCGACTTACGATCAGGCTATCACCAAGTGAAGGTGAGAGAAGAAGATGTTCCGAAGACGGCATTCAGAACGCGTTACGGCCATTACGAATTCCTTGTAATGCCTTTTGGCCTGACGAACGCACCAGCGGTGTTTATGGACTTGATGAATAGAGTGTGCCGACCATTCCTCGACAAGTCGGTCATTGTATTCATTGACGACATACTCGTGTACTCCAAGAGTGAGACAGAGCACGAGCAGCACTTGCGTGAAGTTCTGGAAGTGTTGAGAAAAGAGAGGTTGTACGCCAAGTTTTCCAAGTGTGACTTTTGGCTTAAAGAAGTACAATTTCTGGGGCACGTAGTCACTCGAGGCGGAGTGAAAGTAGATCCCTCCAAGATTGAAGCAATGATGAATTGGGAGCCTCCTAAGAGTCCGTCCGAGATCCGAAGTTTCTTGGGTCTGGCGGGATACTACAGGAGATTCATTCAAGACTTTTCCAAGATCGCTTCTTCCTTGACAGTTCTGACTCGGAAGAATGTGAAGTTTGAATGGACCGAAACCCAAGAGAAGGCGTTCCGGATCCTTCAAAAGAAGTTGTGTGAAGCTCCGATCTTGACGTTACCTGAAGGGTCGGAAGATTTCGTGGTGTACAGCGACGCTTCAAAGATGGGATTGGGTTGCGTGTTGATGCAACGAGGCAAGGTAATCGCTTATGCCTCGAGGCAGCTTAAGATACATGAGCAGAATTATCCAACCCATGATCTGGAGTTAGCAGCGGTGGTGTTCGCTTTGAAGCTTTGGCGGCATTACCTCTACGGCACGAAGTGTACTCTTTACACGGATCACAAGAGCCTGAAGTATGTCTTTGGTCAGAAAGAGCTGAATATGAGGCAAAGGCGGTGGCTCGAGTTGTTGAAAGACTACGACTGTGAATTGCTTTACCATCCCGGTAAGGCGAACGTGGTGGCCGATGCGCTAAGTCGGAAGGACTATAGCGGGAGTATTCAGGCTACCCATTCAAGAATCGAGCTAGTGTCTAGTCTTGTTGAGAAGATCAAGACATCTCAGATGGAAGCATTGTTGAAAGAGAATCTCAAAGAGGAAGTCATGACAAAACAGCGTTTACTCTTAACGGAAGATAGCCGTGGGGTAAAACTGTTCAGCGGTCGTGTGTGGGTGCCCAAGGTTGGGGGAAACCGTGAGCTGTTGCTAGAAGATGCACACAAGTCCAAGTATTCCATTCACCCGGGAAGTACGAAGATGTACAGGAACTTGAAGTTGCACTATTGGTGGCCGGTGATGAAGCTTGATGTGGCACGTTACGTTGAGCGTTGTGTGACGTGTTCGCAAGTTAAGGCCGAACATCAGAGACCGTATGGGAGTCTTCAGTCCTTAGAGATTCCCGAGTGGAAGTGGGAGCATATCACCATGGACTTCGTGACGAAGTTGCCTAAAACTCTTCGGGGACACGATACCATCTGGGTGATAGTGGATAGATTGACGAAGAGCGCTCACTTTCTGCCTATGCGCGAGACTTTACCGATGGATAAGTTAGCGAAGCTTTATATCGATGAGGTGGTCTCGAGGCATGGAATACCATTGTCGATCGTGTCGGATCGCGACAGTCGGTTCACTTCGAACTTCTGGGATGGATTTCAGAAAGAGCTTGGTACGCGAGTTAAGTTGAGTACGGCTTACCATCCGCAGACCGATGGGCAGAGCGAACGAACAATCCAAACCTTGGAAGACATGTTGAGGTCTTGTGTCATCGATTTCGGGGGTAGTTGGGACTCTCACCTGCCTTTGGTGGAGTTCGCTTACAACAATAGCTACCACTCGAGTATTGGGATGGCACCTTTTGAAGCACTGTATGGGCGAAAGTGTCGGACTCCCGTGTGTTGGCTAGAAGCGGGAGAGAAGCAGTTCGCCGGACCTGAAATCGTGCAAGAGACTGCCGATAAGGTCAAGTGTATTAGAGAGAGGATGAAAGCGGCTCAAGATCGTCAGAAGAGCTATGCCGATAAGAAGAGGCGACCGATGGAATTCCAAGTAGGCGACCGCGTTATGCTTAAGGTATCGCCATGGAAGGGCATCATACGGTTCGGAAAACGTGGGAAGCTGAGTCCTCGTTTCCTCGGACCGTTTCAAAGTACTTTCAAAGTACTTAAGCGCTAGAAGCGGGAGAGAAGCAGTTCGCCGGACCTGAAATCGTGCAAGAGACTGCCGATAAGGTCAAGTGTATTAGAGAGAGGATGAAAGCGGCTCAAGATCGTCAGAAGAGCTATGCCGATAAGAAGAGGCGACCGATGGAATTCCAAGTAGGCGACCGCGTTATGCTTAAGGTATCGCCATGGAAGGGCATCATACGGTTCGGAAAACGTGGGAAGCTGAGTCCTCGTTTCCTCGGACCTTTCAAAGTACTTAAGCGTGTAGGGTTGCAGGCCTACCAGTTGGAACTGCCACCGGAGTTGAGTAGAATACACAACACGTTTCATGTCTGCTACCTCCGGAAGTGTTTGGCGGTAGAAGACAGCGTCATTCCCCTCTCAGAGCTAAGGGTTGACGAAGGTAACCGTTGTGTGGAAGAACCCGACGCCATCTTAGAGAGAAAGACTAAGAAGTTGCGTCATAAGGA
Source organism: Arctium lappa (assembly GCA_023525745.1). NCBI lineage: Eukaryota > Viridiplantae > Streptophyta > Magnoliopsida > Asterales > Asteraceae > Arctium > Arctium lappa. Next base: position 20,832,183 of record CM042050.1, read on the forward strand.
AGTCACCTTGGTCAAGGTGCAGTGGAAGCATCACCGAGGAGCAAATGTGACTTGGGAATCCGAGGAGGATATGAAGCGTAGATATCCTCATCTCTTTGTATAGTTGGATTTCGGGGACGAAATCATTCCCAAGTTGGGGAGGATTGTAACACCCTGAATTTTGGGATTGGGTGAGAAGTTGACCTTTACCCAAAGTTCAAGGGGGCAAAGTGTAACTTGGGTAATATATATACAAAGTTAAATCTAGATATTTTGTAAAATATCAGATTTGAGTTCTTGAGATCTTTGAAGTCAGAGAAGAAGGAGAAGGCAGGAGAGAAGCTTTGTTTTGGGTCGATCGTTTCAGGCAAATCGAGGTATGAATCTAGCTTAATGCTTTGATCTAAGTGCTTTTAGCCGCGTAGAATCTTGTTGTGAAGGTTTTGAACCGTTCCATGTTGAGATCTGAGTATTTCTCATTTGGATCTGGGTTCTGCATCGTGTTGTTCATCATCTGCATCGAACTGTTCTTGAGGAACAAGGAGATGGTCGTTCGACCGAATGGTTGATTCGACCGGATGGTCCTTCGACCGGATGGTTGACTCGACCGCATGGTCCTTCGACCGGATGCCTGTTCGACCGGATGCCTGTTCGACCGATGTTGCCTGTTTGACCGGAGTAGCGTTCGACCGGGGTAGTGTTGGACCGGGGAGGTGTTCGACCGGTGTGGTTTAGACCGGAGTTGTCCTTTGACCGGATTAGGTTCTGTTAAGTTGTTAGCTTCTGTGTCTTTGAGTCCTATTCAAATAACGAGAGGTTTATCTGTATTTCGACTTACCGATTCTTTCGGTGTTATCATAGGTAGCGCTCGTTAAGAAGAAGGAAACAGAGGTGAGTTCCTACTATCATTTTAAACGGTATACATATCAAAAGTTACCTTTTTGATCTCATCTTATTTTTAAACGTAAAATGATGTTTTACCTGTGCGTTTATGCGAAAGAAATATTCAAAGGATCTTCTTTTAAATGATTTTCATTCTTACAGGAAATTGAACTGGGAATAGCATTTTGTTTATAAAAATGTGTTTGTAACCATATGTTTATTTATGGTTGGTCACATACGTTGTTGTGACGAGTCCTTACCATTACTAGTGGATCCATAGGTTTTGGAGTAGACTGTATTATTGGGATGTTACATTCCCCAGAATTGTAGCTATGGATCACTTGTTCCTCGGGGGCAACTTGGTACGGTTATGTGAGGCCGGATACTAGCCATGGTTCATAGTGATCCTAGCGAAGGAGTATACCTTGGTTTTGCGCTTGGGGCTTGATCTCACGTTGAAGCACGGACTTTGTGATTCGTATCCGCGGACTCCAATTGGTTTAGCTCGTAACTCGGTTTGTTGGCCTAACTTTGTGTTTCGCCACAATCCTTGGTAAAATGTTTTGCTTCGGTCCTTTTATGGCATGTTTATAACGAAAAAGCCCGTTTGTGGCAAGGACCTATTGTGTAAACTTAATCTCTTTGGAAATGTTATCTTGATGCAAATGTTTTATCTTTTGAGCTTCATAAACTGTATGTTCTCACCAGGCTTTAAGTCTGACACTTTTTCTCAAATGATATGTGTATCAGGTTTCCATTAGCGGTGGGTTGCCGGGGTTTTTGGAGAGACGAGTTTTGAGTCTCGAGGTTTTTGGGATTGATTAGTATTATTGTTGGGCATTGTTAAGTCCCATTCTTTTGATGAAATCCTTGTATAGGATTGTATAGTCTTAAGGACTAATCCCATTTATGGGAAGTTAATGGAATTGCTTGCGTCATATTGTCAGATTTCCAGGTTTTAATTTACTCTGATTTTCGAGGTGTTACATACTTGCATCATATCTCTCCTCCACAAGTTTCAAGCAGTTATAATTGAACAACAAGACTTTGAAATTTGTTCTAATGAGGCTTTCTAAACCTTCTTTCTTTGTGAACTTAAGATGTGAATCCACAATATGCTAATGCAAGAATAGAGGGAGATGTAGTAACTCTAGAATTTATGAAGAAAATGATGGATGACTTCAAGAATAAAAAATGCTTACATAAGCGGTATGTTTATGAAGTTCTTATGATATTGTGTTGTTTTGCATTAGTATCATACTCTAGCTTCCCTCTTAGTCTTTGCTGTTCATGTTGTAGGTATGCCTTCCAGATTGTTTTAAAGACCAGGGAAATTCTAATGGCCTTGCCATCTCTTGTTGACGTAAAGGTTCCAAATGGAAAGCATTTCACAGTTTGCGGTGATGTACATGGTCAGGTAATTTACATCTTCTGTTTCCTTTGCAGAATGCTCTGTTTGAGCTTTTAGTATGGTGTTCTTTGAATTGAAGAGTGGAAAGTAGTACACTTGGAACAGAATATTCAGAATATTTGGAATTTTGTTGAACTTATTTTCCCAGGTTGTTACAATAGAAACCTTCCTTGACTGGCCTGCTATAAATTATGACATTTTTCTGTGGGTAACCATGGGTGTCTGGGCCAGCTTGCGCACACCTCGACTAATCCCATAGGGCCTTGAGGAGACTCGAACCGGCGACCTTTGGGGAGAAGCCCCAAAGCCTGGCCTTTATTTGCCAGTTGAGCTATCCCTCAAGGTTTATAAATTATGACATTGGAGATAGTTCAAAGAACTAGTTTATGGTTCTTCAGTCGTTGCAAGTTCTTCTTGGGCTTCGGTTACAAGTAACATCCCTTTCTTGAGTTTTCCTCTCCATGTTTGATTTCTTAGCATAAGGGATGAACAGAGTCATGTTGTTTGTTGTTATTACCATTAAATAGGTTTCTATTTCCAAATTAAAATCAAGCTGGTGTTAACTCTCTAATTTGATTTTCATAGCTTGCTGGTGGCGGAATTGACCATGATTGTTTGGATTCTAGAGACAATTAACACATAGTACAAGCAATTAATTTTGTAACACTATCGTGGCTTTTTGGTTACTTCCAAAAACTTGTTATCTTGAGTAAGCATTTACAATTCAGCGCAAGTAATTTTTCGAGGTTGTGGTTGGGCAGTAGTCCTATATATATGTAAATCTCGTTGTTTCATTCTGTCTCACGGACAAAATATACACACATTTACACTGCGTAACGGCTTTCTGCCTATATTTTGTCTCTTTAGATTGTTTATGCAACCTTTTTTCTTCTTCTGAGGACCCATCTTCTATGAATGCAGTTCTTTGATCTGTTAAACATCTTTCAACTCAACGGCCTCCCCTTCGATGAAAATCCTTGTTTGCTTAATGGTGATTTTGTTGATCGGGGTTCCTTCTCTGTGGAGGTTATTCTCACGCTTATTTGCGCTCAAGTGTATGTCTCCATCAGGTAAGCCCACTTTTGATTGTGTACCTTTATTGGTATTATATGTTTCCAAACGAATCTTAGAGTCCTCAATATTTAACTCTTTGAGGCTTTTTTATACTTACATTGGAGTTGAAATTGTAATAACATTATATGTATTCATGTGTTCAGCAATTTATCTTTGTCGTGGAAATTATGAAAGCAAGAGCATGTACAAGATTTATGGCTTTGAGGGAGAGGTCAATCTAAGTTGAGTGATAAATTTGTGGAACTCTTTGCTGAAGTTTTCTGCTATTTACCTTTAGCTCATGTTGTAAATGAGAAGATATTTGTCGTTCATGGAGGACTTTTTAGCACCAATGGGATGAAGCTCTCCCAAATCAAAGCAATTGATCATTTTTGTGAGCCCCCAGAAGAAGGTATGCTGTACATATGGGATAATGTTTTAAAAACTCATTGGTTATGTTATATTACCTGATATGGTGTGGGTATTAATGTTACAGTTTGAAAGGATATATGTTTAATCAAATAACTCTTATGCACTTTAGCTTATAGTTTAGATATATTTGGACCTTAAACCTCTCTCTCTCTCTCTCTCTCTCTCTCTATATATATATATATATATATATATATATATATATATAGAGGAGGGATCATGCGAGGAGAGGAGCAAAATAAGAAAACAAAGGGAGTAATCTCAACCACACATCTTCGGTTACGGTGGACGCGATCACGGAGGATTGACGCAATTCATGGGAGGGTTGAGATTATTAAAGAGGGGGGACCGGTCAAAGCCGACATTATTGACCGGATGAGTGGCTGAGATTCATCCTCGCATTCTCTTAAATAGTTATTATTCTCGTTTGATCCTTTCTCTCTCTCTCTCTCTCTCTCTATATATATATATATATATATATATGTTTTTGGCTGTTGAAACAGTGAGACTACATATCAAGCCTATTGTTAAGTGAAAATTTTTAGACTTATATGCTTTTCTTTTTTACTCTATTCATTTATGTTCTGGATTTTGTGAAGAATACAATTGAACTTTTTTGTTGCCGTCCGAGAAATCCCAGTCCCACCATACACCTCTACAACACCAGTATTAGCTAGTTGCAACTTCTCTATGTCCACTGATTTTATGTGAAGACAACCTCCTCATTTCTTTTGAAAATCACTGTATTGTACAAGCCCTATATTTTTGTATGTATATGAAACTACGGGTCTGTTTGGCAGTTGCTGAATGGTTTAATGCAGAATGATTAAGTGGTCTAAATGATTAAGAGGTTTTTATGATAGTGTAAAATGAAACATGGTTGTTTGCTAATTGTTCATAATGAAATCAGGGCACTTAATGGTTAAGGGAGGGTCAGGATACAAAACCATTCAGAGGATTTTGGAACCATTAAGAGGCAGCCCATTTTTTTGCCAAACAAGATTTACCTCTTAGCGATTCAGATGTTGCCTCTTAATGGAACCATTAAGAGGTAAACAAACAGCTTCCATGACATTTGAATGAAAAACAATAAAGAATAAAAGAAAGGAAAAATAAAAAAAAACTAGATACTACTCTTTCTATTGTTTTTTTTTTTTTTTGGAGAGGGTATCCCAGACCACATTGGGATTTATTTTCTTTTTTAGCAGAAGGAAAATTATCACTTAGCATCTTAATAACAGTTGAAGTAGTACATATACATCCTGATTCAGATTTGAACCCAAGTATTGTTGCAACCATTGTGATGGGATATAATCCTAGTCCCTAATAAAGGAAAAAAGAACAAAAATGTCCTTCACATTCTAAACCACCCTAGTGTCTAATTCTTAGTTATAAAATCAGATCAGCTCCTACCCAATTAAACATTGAATTGAACGCACATAACATTATTATATGATGCTGTTTTGCCCTGTTCATATGATCATCATCATGGAATGCATTTGTTTTTTTGGAAGCTGTGTGATGTTTAAGACTTCCTTTTCGGGATCTTTCTGGATGCTGCAGTCACTACACCTTGTCAAAACTATGAGGCTGTGCATGCGGCTTCTTTTGGGTATGGAAATTTTTTGTTGGTAAATGTGGCACCTCAACTAATCCCATTGGGACCTGAAGATAATGGCCAGGTAAATCCCTAGTGACCATGAGGAGACTCGAATTGGCGACCTATAGGAAGGAGCTTCAAGGCCTAGCCTTTATTTTCCATTTAGTTGGCCCTCAAGGATTTGGGTATGGAACATTGTTGTTTAGTGGGTTGGCATTGCACTTAGTTGGCAAAGAAGAGAATTTGTTGGGGTATTCCCTTTTAGATTTTTGTTTTGTTCTTTTGTTAGTCTTTTCAACTGTTCTTCGAAGATGACCTGTCCTGTTTTGTGTGAGTTCTTCCCCTTCTACCAATAAGATTTTCTTTTCAGTGACGAAAAAATAGAAAAAGGAAAAAAAGTGCAAGTTACAACTTCTCTATTTTGGTATATCTGAAGGCCTAAGTTGAGTCGATTACTTCTTTTGGAATGGCTCCTCATTTCTTTTAAGTTGTTAACTTGTCTGATTTTTTGATTTCAAATAATGGATATACCTTTGATGTTTTTCGATGTCCCCGTCTGCTTCTTTAATGTTACACATGGTTCTGGATGTAACAAATTTCAATTTCTTGGCAAACTAATTAAGAGATTGTGATGTAAACCTGAGCAAGAACAACATGGAGACTGATGTCTCTCTTAACTACTTGATTATTAGCCATGGAGAAACTGATGTCTCTTTTCACTACTTCATCACGGACAACAGGGTAGCCTCCTCTCTCACTATCTCCAAATGTGATGTTTGCCAATTCCCCTTACTTTTATTTTTACTTTGTCAAGACGTATGTATATCAATACTTCCTATACTACATTTACTACAAAAGACTTGGCTGATTCATGGACAGGATCTCCAATATCTTGTGTCATGACTTCTGATTGATCAAGGTTCAGATATGCAGACGTTCATTTAAAAATTTTGAAAAACATTTTATGAGAAGGTTTGTTGTGAACTTCAATGATTGAAGTCCATAAAAGCTTAATAGGCAACTAGATAAGAAGCACAATTAAGACTAATAACTTTTTGTTGCTTGAATCTGTGGAACAGAATTTTCCACATGTACAAAGATGTAATGGCATCAAGGAATCTTGCATCATGTGGAGATAAAGCTTCACTAGAATGTTTTTCAAGGTATTTAGCTACATATTTTAACATTTATAGACCATATATAAATGACCCCTTGTTTTTAGATATTTAGTTGCATATTTGTACAGTGCTATTCCATTTTTATTATGAACAATCCAATCTTTAGGATGATGTTAGCTGCATATTTATACAATGCTATTCCATTTTTATTGTGAACAATCCCATCTTTAGGCTGATGTGTATGCGGATTTATACAATGCTATCCCATCATGTTGAGAGACAGAGAAGCGAGAAATTTATGTACAACTTAACTTTCCTGTTGTAGAATGAGGTATTCATTTGGATTCTTTTCTTCGATGTTCCTGTTTCTATTTAACTAATTGTTACTAATTAGGTATTTGGATATTCTAATCTTAGCCTGCCATGATTGTTATATATGACAATGTAAAATGACATGTTGAAAAATCTGTATAATAGTTGTACTTTTTTTCTTTGTGTTTTGCATTCCGAACATCTGTATTTCAAATCCCATGCACATTGTTCTTAAAAAGAACTTGCTGAATATTTTTTCTCTAAACAGCTTCTACATCAGCACTTATGGATTCTTTTTTGTCGTTGAAACTTATTATTGCACGTTGAATTCGGGTAGAAGAGGTGCAGATAAAGCAGATATCTACAACCTTGCATTCTCTACACGTTTCTACATGTTACAATGGACCTGTTTATGTATCCCCATTCCATATATCCCACTAGGCCAAGCACCAAGAAGACATTAGTGTTTCTCAATCTTTTGTTCCAGCCTTCAGTTAAGACATTCAGAGGTAAATAGTTTAATTTCGTTGGATATATATATATACACACACACACCAGTTGGGTTTGTAAACTAGATGCTCGTATTCTTTTGTCCCATTTCCTCAGGACCATTGCTACCGATAGCAGAAACTTAGCATATATGGTGTGTTTGGGAAGTTCACCGGACCAAATGACTTGATATCATAAAAATGGGATTGTTTATTTTTCATAATTTTTTATTAGGGATGACAAACATGGGTATGGTGGGTTGATGATTTTCTCTGTTGTAACTAAAAGGTGAAGAATAAAGAAGTGTTCATTGTAATGTTTCAAAATAAAATGTAGTTTCGTAGGGTATCTTTATCTTTGGGTCTTGATTGTTTTTTATTTAACGCTCTACTGTATAGCTTTAAAAAGATATTTGTTTTTAACTTATTATTAATCTCTATCTCTATTATATATCGACCGTTTCTATCAAAATTGAAGTTGGTTTTGTACCTGTACTGTAAAGTTATTGCTTTTCAAGACATTATCTAAACCTACCTTGGTCTTGAGGATTTTCCAGCACACTTTGATTCCAATTGTAGAAGGTTTTCTTTGTTATTGTGGCACTTAGAGGTTTTGAGTTTAAACTTAGAGTTCTACTTATTTTGTTAGGTTGGTTTGGTGGTCGATTCATGCATTTTGGCTTGATCTGCCTCCCGGAGTGCAACAAGCATATCCCTCAATTGAATTTTGCTACGCTCTTAGTTTAGACTCTGCTTTTTTTATTTTAAATTTACCTTTTTTATTTGTAATAAGATTGTTTATGCACACGTTATCAAGTTTCTTGTTCATTACTTCTTCTACTTATTTGATTTTGACTTTTTTTTTAAGTAATGTGTTGTTTGTTTTCTTGTCGTTTTTCATTCTTGTTTATTCTCTTTGATGCTTATTTCATTTTGTTTCTTTCATGTAATGGGATTGTTTTTGGATCAATGCACCCAACTTTGATTCTGTTTTTACGCTAGCAAGCCTCTACTTTCTTCATTTAATCAGATTTCCTTTTACAAAGGTCCCAAATGATTCCGGAGCTGCCTTGACCGTGAGGTTTTTCCGGCAGACTTAGAGGTTTCTACCCAACTTTGAATTTTGCTACTTTCTTTTTTAGGATTTTATGTTTTTCTTCTATATTACCTTTTTCTTTTGAATTGGATCGTTTTTGCATAGTTTACCAAGTTTTTTTTTCTCGACTTTCTTTACTTCTTTGATTTTGACATTTTTACAAGTAATGGTTGTTTGATTTCTTGACCTTTTGCATTTATGTTGATTTTCTTTTCCAAGTTTTTGTGATTTCCTTTTTCAATTAACTAGATTGCTTTGCCCAAAAGCAATCAACTTTGATTCAATTTTTGTTCTAGCAAGCCTCTACTTCTATTAACTCGAATTTCTTCTACAAAGGTCCGAAAGGATTCCGGTAAACCTGCCTTGACCTTGAGATTTTTCCGGCGCACTTTGGTTCCAATTGTAGAAAGTTTTCTTTGTGTTTGTGGCACTTAGAGGTTTTCAGTTTAAACTAGGACTTCTACTTATTTTGTTTGGTCGGTTAGGTGGTAGGGTGTTCATGCATTTTGGCTTCATCATCTGCCTTCCGAAGTGCAACTAGTATTCCCATATTTGTTTTTTGCTTTGCTTTTAGCTTAGACTTTGTGTTTTTTGTTTTAATTTGTCTTTTTCTTTGCAATAGGATTGTTTATGAACACACTATCAAGTTTATGATCCTCGGCAAAGCCCATCATCCATGTTAAGAGACCCTCTTTAACAATATTTTTTTTAATTTTTTTGGGCAATTACTTAATTTTTAATCTGTATTTTAGTTCCTTTAATTTCATTAAAATTTTTTAATGGTTGATTGTTAGCCAAACCAATTTTGTGAATGCATAAAGTAATACCTCTTTTTCTTTAAATTTGTTCTCTATACTCTTGCTCTTATTTATCGACTGTTTCTATCAAAATTGATGTTGGTTTTGCTTTTGGTGTATGAGGTGAGATGGCTTTCGTTTTGTCCAGTTTTCATTTTGCTCAATTTTGTTCTATCCTATTTTTCTTTTGTTTAAGCATGGAAGATTGCAGACCAATAAACTTTGAAATTTAATTAGATTAGCATCTCAGGACTCAAAGGTACATTTTCTATTACTTCTTTTAGTTCACCACTTGGCTTGTTACGTTCTTGAGATGTAACTTCTTTGTTGCTATGCCGTATAATAAGTTTGTCCAAACACTTGCCAGATTTTAGAATTTATCAGTCTAATTAGTGTTGCAAAGGCTAAATCTGAAAATTCATCGGTGGTGAATGCGTATGTAATTTTACTTTCTTTTCTTCAACCTTTTTCTTTCTCTTGGTTTTGGACGTATAGGTAAAAGATTACACATGAAATCCATGTGCTGGAACTTTGGAAGACGGTACCACATAGCTTCCTCTAATTGATACAATATTAAGGGGCCGTTTACCTAACACTTACCCGGTAAGTTCTTACCAAGTCATGTTACCTTATCGATGAACATGGCAAGGACAATGAATCTTACCCGGTAAGAACAATGGCAAGGTCCAAGAGTCTTACCCGGTAAGTGATTGTTACGACTCTTACCCGGTTAGCGCTTACCGGATGAATTATTTGCGTACGATGCCGTTTTTAATGCACTAAAATCTTAACGAGTAAGATAAGTGATAGTGTTTAATTTACCGGTAAGCGCTTACCGGGTAAGTGATTGGGTAAACGGCCCCTTAATCCAAGTTGAAGACTGTTTCATTAACTCATCCATAGGATTTGTAGAAACTAAATTATCGAGTATAGAGAGGAAGCGCCCAACTTTTTTTTTTCCTCAATGATGCTATTACCTTTTGTCCATACCGTGTCAACTTCTAAGCATAGTTAGTGGACAGCTAACTGCTGTTAAACAACTCTACCCTTTCTTATTTAGTTATTTTATCATGTCTTAGTCAAGTATCATGTTAATCCCTTCATCATATACAAAGAGGGAAGAACTTAGCTGCTTTACAACAAAATGGTATTCTCATAATACCCTTGTATTCTTATGCATCCTGAGATGGTGATACAAATGGTGCAAGTGGGGCGCTTGCTTTGAAGCTTATGAAGTGTTCAATATTTAGCTATAAAACAAGCATCGCACAGGTGTAGTATACATTGAATGCGTCTTCAATTTGCAATTTCACCTAATTTTTACTTGCAGCTGAAAAGCCAATTTAATGATTACTGCTTTTGGAGAGCCATTGGATGTATATGCACGAGACAAGTAAATGGCTAGTAATTCTATCTCCACAACATACACTCTCCCTTATTCTTTTCTGTATGCTGATTTATTGTTATATCTGTAGGTAATTGGTGTTATAGATGTAAATAGAAGTCAAGACAATTTATGAGACTGGTGAAAGATGCTTTTTGTGATGAGGTTAAGGACATTATCAAGTGGATTTCTTTAAACTCACATCATATGCCCTATGTTTCTGTCCAATTTACTTCTTGATGCATATGGTCCTTTCTCTTGACAAATCTTTGTAGCTGAGGCAAATATATGAAGAATTGCCACGATTTTTGGAGGAGGTGTTCCCTTTATGAACCTTGTCCATTAAGTGTTTGTGAAGTATCCAGCATCAAGAATTTCATTGGAACTTGAAACAAAAATATAAATCGAGGAAGATTTGTGTATCTATTGTGCTAATCTGATTATACACTGCTTTGCTTTAACAGGTATAGGCATTGGAACTTGCACGTCTTCCTTACATGTCTAGAGACAAATTGCTTCTACAACTTGTTTATCTATACCATCTTATAAAGCTTTTAGGGCAAAAGTCTTACAAACAATCTACAAAGCATGAGGTGCTACTTTTTAATGCATGAAATCTTGAAATCTCTTAATTTTAACTCAACTAGCATTACATACAAGTTGAACTTTTAGGCTGTCTCAAAGTGTTCGGCATTCCAAGAAGTGTGACGATTCCTACTCCAAAAGCGTCTATTCCCAAAACCAAGAACAACGATTCCGCTGATGCTCTGCCCCATATTCCATCTCTAAGGCCTGCTATCTTCCATCTCCTAGTTCGCTTTCTTCAATCTTGCTCTTCGTAAGGTATTCTTCAAAACCTTACATGAAACCCTAATTTTATATGTTTATATGCCACAATTTGAATTACAGAAATCGATTTTTCGTTTAATTCCCTTTTGTTCCGTTTGTTGGTTTTATATACTACTTGTTCCATGTAATAAGATTATTGGAACCGCCATTTGAAGTTTTTCAGTAACCGTTTCTTATTAAGTTGTTAACTTGTCTGATCTTTTTTTTTTCAAATAATGGATATATCAAAATGATGTTTTTTGATGTCTCCCTCTGCTTCTTTTAATTGTTACACATGGTTCTCGATGTAACAAATTTCAACTTCTTGGCAAACTAATTAAGAGATTGTGACGTTTTCTGAGCAAGAACAACATGGAGGCTTATGTCTCTCTTAACTACTTGATTATTAGCCATGGAGAGACTGATGTTACTTTTCACTACTTCATCACGGACAACATGCTTGTAGCCCTATCAAGCTAGCCTCTCTCTCTCTCACTCTCTCTCTCTCCAAATGTGATGTTTGCAAATTCCCATTCCTGTTCTTTTGCTTTGTCATGACGTATGTATATTAATGTTGGAAATCAGATATCTATGGATCGACAAAACACACCCAAATACAAAGCAAAATGAAAAGAAGACACTGACTTTTTGGGAACTTCTCTGGTGCTATATTGCTCTCATTAATTGAAAAGTACATAAAAGGAAATGCTTAAATAAGCTTCAAACAAACTGCTGGAAGAAAGGAAAAAAATAACTACTAGAAAACGTGGGTTGTTCACCCTTTAAAATCTACCCATGACTTCCTAACTAAAAGACTAAAATTATTCCCTTCTGACTTGGTCAACATTTTGCCAAATCAGAATTACATCAACACTTTCCCCCCTAATTCTGATCTTTGACTTCAAGATTCTTCACTCCCAACAGGTTTCTCATCTCGATATACTTGACCCGTGGTAACGCCTTGGTCAATATATCAGCTAGTTGCTCCTCTCCACTAATACGCTCCACGCTAATTATCTCCTTCTCAACGCATTCCCGTATGAAATGGTACCTCGTATCGATGTGTTTGCTTCGACCGTGGAACACCGGGTTCTTCATTAGATCTATCGCTGATTTATTGTCAACGTACAGCTTCACCCTTGAGCTTTCCCAGTTGGTTAAATCCTTCAGCAGGTTCCTTAACCACGCCGCTTCCTTAACCACGGTGTGCTGCTTCTGTGATGACCACGTAATTAGGTTATTAGAGAAGTAGAATACCGTCCCGGTGGTGCCCTTTCGATCATCTAAATCCATTCCATGGCTGCTGTCACTATAACCTACTAGCTTTCCATCACCTCCTCTTGGATATATCAAACCAAATTGCACAGTACCTTTCAAGTATCGGAGTATTTGCTTCACTGCCTTCAAGTGACTTTCCTTTGGTGAGTTCATGTACCGGCTAACAACCCCAACCGAGTAAGCGAGGTCCGGTCTCGTATGGATCAAGTACCGCAGACAACCAACGAGTCGACGATAGTCGGTGGCGTTCACAGGTGTCCCTTCATCATCCTTGGATAGACTGAACTTTGAATCCATCGGCCACTTTGTTGGATTACAATCCCACATCCCAGCTGATTGTAGTATCCGCTTTGCATACCCGGCTTGAGATATCTCGATTCCTTTCTCACTTTGTCGCACTTCTATTCCCAAATAGTAAGTCAGCTGCCCCAAGTCACTCATCTCGAACACCTGTTGCATTTTCTTTTTGAACCGAGTTACTTGGTCGTCACTTGAACCGATCACAATCAAGTCATCCACATACACACCAACAGTTAAAATATTTTTTGGGCAGTGAAGTTTGTACACCGCTTGCTCTTGTGAACACCTTGTAAAGCCCAAATCTTTAAGTGCTTTGTCGAGACGCATGTCCCATGCTCGTGGTGCTTGACGTAACCCGTAAAGGGCCTTGCTCAGTCGGTAGACCATGTGTTCCTTTCCTTTAATGACAAAACCGTCGGGCTGGGACACATACACTTCTTCTTGCAACTCCCCGTTCAAGAATGCCGATTTGACATCAAGATGATGAACAATCCAGCCTTTCATCGCAGCCAAGGCTAGCAACAATCGAATGGTTTCTAACCATGCCACCGGAGCAAATACTTCTTCAAAATCCACCCCTTTTCGCTGGACGTATCCCTTCGCTACCAACCGGGCCTTATGCTTCACCACATTTCCACCAGCATCTCTCTTCACTTTAAACACCCATTTAAGTCCGATTGGATTATGTCCTGAAGGCAGATTGGTGAGTCTCCAAGTCTGATTCCTTTCAATCGAACTTAGTTCAGCTTTCATTGCTTCCTGCCACGAGTGAAAATTAGCAGCCTCTGTGTATGTTGTAGGTTCATCACCTACAAACATTAATTCTTCTGGATCGAGCTCTATTGGTTCTGCTCTAGCATAAATATCAGATAACGATCGAAAACCTCGAACGGGTGTGTGATCATACGTAGAGGAATCTACACTTTGCCCGGTTTCAGTTGTGGAGTGCGATGCCCCTGTTGTTGAATAATCGGTGCTCAAAGACTCACGACCTTCACTCGAGGAACCAAGTGTTGGAGTTATCGGTGAGTTACCAGCATGGTGAGCAGGAGAATCAAATTGATTTTCGATGGTGGTGTCTGCTGGCACTTCTTCCCCCATGGCATGATTAAAAGAGCCGATAACCCACATTCTGTTTGTCTCGACCTCTCCAGTGTGGGCTTGGACCCAGTCCCATTTTCTTTTTTCATCAAAAATGACGTCACGAGCGACCACCACCTTCTGCTCTCCTGGATTTAACATTTGGTAGGCTTTAGAACCCGATTCAACACCTAAGTATACCATTGGAATACTACGGTCGCTTAGCTTCGAGATTTGATTCGACGGCTTCTTTGCATACCCAACGCAACCAAACACCTTTAGGTGTTCGAGTGTTGGTTTGGTTCCTCTTAGGCCTTCGTATGGAGTCATGCCCTTCACCCCTTTGGTCGGAATTCGATTGAGTATATACACAGCGTGTCTGACAGCTTCACCCCACATTATATCCGGCACTTCCATCGTTTTTAATAATGACCTGGTTGCTTCAAGAACACTTCTATTACGACGTTCTGCCACGCCGTTTTGTTGTGGAGAGTAAGGGGCCGTTAGCTGTCTTCGAATACCCTCCTGTTCACAAAACTCAGTAAAATCTTTAGAGGTAAACTCCCCTCCACGATCAGACCGTAACCCTTTCAGTTTCATCGAGGTTTCTTTCTCGATTTTAACTTTGAACTTTACAAAGTTGGCAAAGGCTTCATCCTTCGATTTCAACATAAAAACCCACATGTAACGACTGAAATCGTCTACTATTAACATAAAGTAACGATTACCTGACACGGTTGAGGGGGTTATTGGACCACACAGGTCAGTATGCACCAGCTCGAGTGGCTGCTTTGCCTGCCATTTAGCTTCCTTTGGGAACGGATGTCTCGATTGTTTCGCAACCATACATCCCCCACAAACCTGTGTAGGATGTTGTATTCTGGGAACACCTCGAACCAACTCCTTCCGAACCATCCACTCGATAGTACGAAAGCTCACATGACCCAATCGGGCATGCCATATCCATGCTTCATTATCGAGGTTCGCCATTAGACAAACGGGTTGAGTAGTTTGGAGTGCAACCTTATACAAACGATTTCTCGACCGTTCCACCCTCATGATTAGACGACCAACCTCATCATGAATCTTTAAAATATTGTTCAACATCTCGACTTTGTATCCCAATTCAGTCATCTGTCCAAGACTCAAAATATTACTATGTAATGCTGGGATAAAATATACCTCCGAGATGAGTTGTTGTTCTCCATTTTTGCACTCCAACAGAACAGACCCTTTGCCTGCGATCTGGACCTTTGAACCATCCCCAAAACGAACCGCACCGGTGACTTTTTCATCCAACTCTGCAAAGAATCTCCGTGTTCCGGTCATATGATTGCTTGCCCCGTTATCAAGGTACCAAACATTTTCTCCTGTCTCACCAACAGGACATACATTCTTCTCATTCAACAGCACCAACGTATCTGTTTTCTCACCACAGACGCTAAGCAGCAAAGCTGGTTCCTCCTCTTGCGTTTGAGTCAGATTTGCTTCGTCTCCTATCTCTTTCGGGGCCTTGCATTCAGATGCATAATGGCCGTAATTTTCACAGTTGAAACACTTGATGTGTTTCTTATCTCTAGGCTTGTGATAGTTATTCCCGCCATCTCGGTGCCCGTTGAAACCGCCTCGACCCCCTCTGCCTCGGCCTCTACCACGGCCTCCACGACCTCCTCTGTCGCTCGATGCACGTCCTCGTCCTCCTGACGATAAGCTTCTTTCTGCAGCTTTCTGACCTTGCTGGCCTTCGGTTTTGGTGAGCAACAGACTGGTTTCAGCACTTCCACTGCCAGTACGGAGTCGTAACCTGTCTTCATAAGCTTTCAGTCTACCGATAGCCTCATCAAACGGCATGGAGTCAACGTCTGAATACTGTTCAATCGAAGCTACCAGTTGTAGGTACTTGTCGGGGACTGAGTCGAGCAACTTTCTCACCAGAACACTATCCTCAAGCGTTGCCCCAAGGCTGTTATATTTGGAAACCATTCCACTCAATTTTCCGGTGAAATCATCGATAGTCTCCCCGTCCTTCATTCGAAGAGCCTCAAACTCGCTTTTCAATGTATGTAACCGAGCCTTCTGGACTCGTTCTGCCCCGAGATACCGGGTCTTCAAGGACTCCCAAACCTCCTGTGCCTTCTTCTTCTTGGCGACTTGTAAGAGGATGTCCTCCGGCAATGCTTGAAAGATGAAGGCCCTCGCCGACTTGTTCTTCTTCTCGTCCACCGCCACACCGGTCGGTGGCTCAATGGATTCCCATAACCCCTGGGCATCCAATACAGCCTCCATCCTTATCGCCCAAGTTGTGTAGTTCGTTGATGTTAACAACGGACATTGAAACGGTACACCACCGCCTTCCCTTCCCTGTGTCACGATCGACATATTCTCTAACCGGAGGTATTTGGGCATGAACAAAGCTCTGATACCAAGTGTTGGAAATCAGATATCTATGGATTGACAAAACACACCCAAATACAAAGCAAAATGAAAAGAAGACACTGACTTTTTGGGAACTTCTCTGGTGCTATATTGCTCTCATTAATTGAAAAGTACATAAAAGGAAATGCTTAAATAAGCTTCAAACAAACTGCTGGAAGAAAGGGAAAAAATAACTACTAGAAAACGTGGGTTGTTCACCCTTTAAAATCTACCCATGACTTCCTAACTAAAAGACTAAAATTATTCCCTTCTGACTTGGTCAACATTTTGCCAAATCAGAATTACATCAACAATTAATACTTCATATACTACATTTACTACAAAAGACTTGGCTGATTCATGTACACTTTGACAGGATCCCCAATATTTTGTGGATTGAATACAATTGATCAAGGTTCAGATATGCAGATGTGCATTTAAATATTTTGAATAACATTTTATGACAGGGTTTGTTGTGAACTTTTGTGCTTGAAGTCAATAAAGCGTATAGGCAACTAGCTAAGAAGCATAACTAAGACTGATAATTCTTTTGTTGCTTGAATCTACATAACAAGATTTTCCACATGTACAAAGATGTAGTGGCAACAAGGAATCATGCATCATGTGGGGATACAGATTCACTTAGTTGTTTGTTCACTCACTAATCAGGTTGGTGACCTTATTTTCTTTCTAATATTTGGTTGGTAAGTGTATTTTCTTGGTTTTATTTGTTAATTTATTTGTTTTTGTTTTGGGTTTTTGATCTTTTTAGGGATTTTGAAGGTTGTTTTTATGCTCCAGTTAATCCTCTCTGCAGTGAAACTTTTGGTTATCTATATTATATTGCTTAGAATGCTGTTGTAAGTGTCTACTATTGCAAGGCTTATAAACTGCCACGATGTATCATTTAGGTCATTTGAGTGTATATGTGACACTAATTTGTCCTCTCTGCAGTGAAACTTTTGGTTATCTATATTATATTGCTTAGAATGTTGTTGTAAGTGTCTACTATTGCAAGGCTTATAAACTGCCACGATGTATCATTTAGGTCATTTGAGTGTATATGTGACACTAATTTGTTCTCTTTGAAGTGTGTAACACTCACATAAGCAGACAAAATAAAACAAGTTGTTTGTTAGCAATATTAATTATTTTGTTGCAAAGTGGAATGATTAATTAGCTAAAATGGAACTTGCTTTCAGTTAGACTGAATGTATCAGCAACATTAGATATTATTAATTAGGCTTGTTATCTGTTACATTCAAGGATTTGACATTCATTTTTGTTAAACCAAACCCCTTGCTCTATGACTTGGCAATTCTAGGTGCAACTATTGTTCATTTCACTAACACATTCTTTTCTCGTTAGTTGCATCTGATGTATACAGGATGCTTTGTGGAGTGAATGTGCTTTAGGTGCGGATGTATAAACTCTCCTTGCTTAAGAACTCTATCTAATGGGTGATTCATTTGTTACCTTGAAAATGTGTTAGTTTTTAGAGTTTTACATTTTAATAGAAGGCAGGCTTTACTTTCTTTGAGACCGTCTTTAGTTCATTATCATATGTTGTTGCTTCTGTAATGCAACTACGGGACTTTGTGGCAGTAGCCAAGGCAAGAAGAGCTGTTACCAAGATTAAGATTGAGCTCCGCAAAGAATTGGTATTTTCTTATTTTTGGCTGTCTTACAGTTTTATGCTCTTTGGTTTGTTATATGGTCTATTCAGGAAGTAACATTGTACTAAAGCTAGAGGGAGGTAGTTAAATCAAACTTCAAGCAAACAATGAACAGCAGCTACGACTTCTAATTCAGTTGCCATACAAATTGAAAACAAAATGTTTTAGTGAAGTAGTGGTTACATGTTTGATTACCATCGATAGAAGTTCAACCAAATCAGTAGCTACATGTTTAATTAAAGAGTATTATCTCACATTTTTGGCTGAAAACAGGGGGGGTGCGGTTGATGGAAAGGAGTTGTTGCTGAAATTTGAGCCAAATACACGATATACAACATTTAACTACGACAAAGAAATCAGGGATGTTAGGGAAGATGAATCGCTGCTGAAAAAAACATGGTACACACAAACAACATTTAATAATGAAACGTGGAACACACTAAGACTATGATCCAGAGATATAAATATGTTGTTGTGCTTTCTTCCTGATTTTCAGATTGTGAAATGTTTCATTTTAAAGTAAATAAGATGTTATCTCTCGGTTAATTTGTTCTTTGTCACAGACTTGTATGAACTTGACTGACATGATGATATTCCCAGGTCTATTTAATATGTAAAATGCTTTCAGCCATGAGATCTGGCAGGAAGCCAACTCAGCACTTTTAGAGTACCTTCAGACCGACTCCAGGTCTATTTAGTATGTTTACTTTACAACCTATAAAGTTACCTCATATGCAATATTTTGTTTTGCAGATGAGCTATATGTCAATTGGATGCTCTGTATAACAAGTATACATGTTTTGAAGACATTGCTCATGTTCATCAAGTCTGTAGAGGTGAACCGATACTTATTTTCTTTCTTGACCAATTCAATTGAACCTCTAGATCATATACACAACATAAGTGACTGCAGGTGCACAGATTACATCAAATTGAAAAGATTTTAAACATGATTGTAAGCCTTGTGACTCAAATATAAAGCCATGTCCCTCCAAAGCTCACTAGAACGTGTTTCAAGGTATTTAGCTACGTACTTAAACAGTTAGATATTTAGCTTCATATTTATACAGTGCTATTCCATTTTTATTATGAACTAGAATCGTACTCGTGAAATGCAGCGAGATACATCATGATTTTAATGTTTCATTTTATTTTTTTGTCGATTTACAGTACGATTTTGGATGGTTTTGAGAAAGTGATAATGTTTTTTTTTATAAATTTGTTTAATTTAGGCTTAATAATATAATGTTTTTTATATAAAAAAATTAAGTATTTTGTTAGAATTCAATGATCATCTTGTATATTTTAATGACATCTAGAAAAAATAACCAATTACATATTTAATAATATAATTAAAACAAATTTATAGTAGTATAATATATTAATTGATAGTGATACATGAAAATGTATGCATAAAAGGAAGGTCCTGCACATACCAAATTGGTGGGTGTTAGAAGCCTGCAGTAGTAATATGTATCTTGTGCTTTGATACTTGTAAATTAAGAGATTTTTAAAATCTTGCATAAAATGATGGTACCTTGTGCCTAATAATTTGTAATTAAGAGTTTTTTATCCGTGTTTTATAATATAACTAGCAGTGTACCCGTGCAATGCATCGGGGTGAGCAATTGTAAATGGAAATAAAAAATCAATGTAATAGCTTATCAGAAAAGAAAAAAAAAAAAGATATAGATGGAGTAAATCATAAATTTATAATTTATGTAGCATTAGTAGTGATAAACGCATAACTTGAGTTTTTTTAATCATGAACCATTAAGAAATTATATTAAAGTAATCGTTAAATGTATATTTGAATTTTAAAAACATGTATTAATCAACGATATTTAACGAATGATAATATTTTTTCAAAATATTGAAATATAGAATAGGTAAAAATAACAAATATAATGTTGGATAGTATTATTTTGTATCTAAACGTATATATATAGGTTCATTATTAGTTAGTTTTATAGAATTCAAAAGGCTTTAAAAACTTGTATACATGAAGAAAATACATGTACCATCATAATTAAAGAAATATGTTAATTTGAGCAAGTAAATAACTTTTCTTCTTTTGGAGAAACCCCAAATGGAAGGGAAAAAACTTGAATATGGAAGGTAGTGAAAAAGTAAAGTTTGAATTTTTTTTTCAAATGAATTGTACCTTATGCATACTAAATTGTGATTAAGAGCTTTTTGAAATGTATGCATAAAATGGTAGTACCTTATGTTTTATAAGTAGTAATTAAGAGTTTTTTATTCCGTCTTTATAATATAGTATAAATATAGATTTAGATGATGTGTATGCAGATTATGACTCATGTTGAGAGACAAAGAGAAGCTAGAAATTTATGTACAACTTAACTTTCTTGTTGTAGAATGAGGTATTCATTTGGATTCTTTTCTTTGATGTTCGTGTTTCTATTTAAATAATTGTTACTAGTTAGGTATTTGGAAATTCTAATCTTAGCCTGCCATGATTGCTATGTATGACAATGTAAAATGACATGTTGAAAAATCTGTATAATAGTTGTACTTTTTTTCTTCGTGTTTTGCATTCCTAACATTAGTACTTCAAATCCCACACACAATGTTCTTAAAAAGAACTTGCTGGATATTTTTATTCTAAACAACTCCTATATCAGTGTCAGGATCGAATTCTCAACAAGAATTATGAATACTCAGAAACAATATTAAAGAAGTTGCGGAAAAACACTTTAATATTCAATAAACAGAAAAACAGTATGAATCACAACTTGTAAACTTTACTTAATGATTCAAATTACAAGCTTTTCACTCACAACCTCAATCTTGAAGAACAGGCTCTTTCAAGACGAATTCTACTTCTCTAGAATTAGGAACTATGCCTTGAGGTTGATTCTCTCTCTAGAACAAAAACTCAGAATGAATAATTATTCTAACTATTCTAAACAATTCTATACATATACTAAAGATAAAGATAATTACAAAAAATAAAAAGATCTTCAAAATAATCTTCATAATTATCTTCAAGCTTTCCATGTTTATCTTCAGACCCGATCTCTTCAATATTATCTTCACATTATCTTAGAAGCAACATTAATCACCTTGCTCACCTTGGAAGCATTAACTACTAAGCAGCACTAACCGCTAGCAGTACTAACTAGCTAAGCAGTACTAACTTTGTTCAAGCAACACTAACTTTGACTAGCAGTATTAATTCTACTAGAAGTAGTAATACCTAGCAGTATTAACTTTGAGATCCTCTGCAGTACTAACTCTGAACTAGCAGCATTAATGACTTGGTCACATCTTCACTTCCCAACAATCTCCCCCTAACTTGACTTTTAGAAAGATAAGTCAAGTTCTTCATATGCTTCCAAAACTTTCATTGATCCAGTCCAATGTTAGGATCCAGTCCCATGCTCTGATTGATAGTTCTCTGAATTAGATACTTTGCCATTTCTGAATTTGGTGCACAACCCAGCTTCTTCTTTAACATGGCATGAAGCTTCAGACGTGTGTGATTGTAGACCCTATCCACCAAGTAATACTCCATGTGAAAAGTATCCATAGCCAATTCATAGACTCCAATCCTTTCATACAAAGTCCATCCTCTAACAGTTTCAAACACATCTCTGATTAAATGTTTTACTGCTTCTGGATTGAATAACATGCACAAATACTCCATAACCAGCTTCACAATTGGTAACCCTGGAGCTTTCAACTGATCTGCATGTAACTTCATACCAACTTCATACATCTCCTCTAAATCAGATCTTGAACATTCTCTGACAATTTTGTTCCATGTTGCAAACACATAGTACTTCTCATCCTTTCTTTTCAATCTGATATACTCTTTACCATCCACCTCCATAGTATCCCAGTGGATAACTTCAGGAGGTTTGAATCCAACAGGTTCAGCTGTGATAGACTTTGGAATTTTATCCATTACCATCATGTACATATTAACATCTGAACTCTGTGGTGCTTCTTGAAATTCAGCTTTCTTTTCTTCATTCTTAGGTGCCTCTTCTTCTTCAGCAACCTTTTTCTCTTCTTCTACTCTAGGCTTCTTGTCAGTTTTCTTTCTTTTAGCCATCATCTTAGTTCTCTTCAGAATCCTTTGACTTTGCCCTATAGTAGCTTCCTTATTCTTTTCTTCCTTAATCTCTGCTTTTTCTTTTGTTGGAGTTCCCTCTTCACTTTCAGGGAAGGGTTGATTAATTTTCACATCATGTCTCTCTTTGGCTTTCTTTTCAAACTCCACTCTGTCCTTTTCATTACTCTTCAGTTTTCCCATTTCTTTCTCATATAAGCCTTTGACTTGATCAAAAGTCATCTTTACAAACATTTCTTTCTTCACACCAATTGCACTCCTCAAGAAAGTTATCATCTTGTTTCTTTCCTGAGTTGCAAGGTAAGTTTGTGAAGGCCTTCTCTTCTTTGCACTTGATCTGGCCATCATAGCCTTTCTCAAGCTTATTGCTCTTTGCTTTGCTTTCTCTGTTTCCAACCCTTTCTGAAATGCTTCATTTAATTCATTGGCTAGTGCTCTGGTAATCTCTTTGTCTTTCTCAACCTGCTCTTTCTCTACTTGATCTAACTCTTCTTGCAGTTTCTTGGCTAATGCTTCATCTGACTCAACCATCTTTTGCCTTTTGGTTGGTTGATCAGATTCTATCATCTTTTCTTTCCCTTTTCTCTTTGCATATGCAGCCATGTCTTTCTTTTCTGTTTTGTTTGCTCCCCCTTCATTTATGACCACTCCCTTTGCTTTGGGAGTGTCATTCTTTGCTTTTACAAGCATCTCTGCTACTTCAACTTCTTCAGGTGTTAACCCTGTTACTGCTGCTTGTGAAGTTTCAGCAGCACTAATAGTTTCTGCTGCTGGGATTGTTACTGCTGCTTTGGCACTTTCTGTTTCTATTACACCTTCAGCTTTTTCTTCAACAAACTCTCCCTGTGCTTCAACAAACTCCCCTTCAATCTGTTGATCTAACTTTTCTGAGCTTGAACTCTCCCCCTTTTTAGAAGCATTTACCTCCTCCTTTTTGTTTGCCCCCTCTCTCCTCCTTAGAACAAACTATTTTCTTCTTTTCTTGGCAATGAGCTTTCCCACCAGTTGCTTGAGTTTTGAAATCTGTTGTTGTTGGGAGATGACCACTTGCTGCAATGCCTTGATTTCCTTTCCTTGATTAACCACATCAACATTGATGTTGGCTATTGTTTCCATCAATTCCCAGTAAGTATAGCTATTCTCACCTTCTTTAGGTGTTTTACCCACCCTTGAAGGATCACTGGAACCTTTTTCCATCAATTCATCAGTTTCAGTTCTGTCCTCACCCTTTTTGGATGTTTTGCCCATCCTTGAGGGATCCTTGGATCTTTTAGTAGTAGCCTTCTGCCTAGTAGAAGCACCAACTACCCCCTTGGTTTCATGGCGCCAGGATCCTTTGGTTGATTTCTCACCCAAAGTTGCCATGCGGAAGGTCTTAGAAATGTTACCACTGTCCTTCTCTGTGCTAGCAGAAGTAGTGGCAACCTTCTCACCCATATGCTCATCCATCTCCTTAGAGAGCACCTCCTCAAGGTTGGGAGACACCCTAGTGGATTCCCTTTGGATATTCTCTATTGGAGAATGATCCAATAGAGGGCTTTGAGGCTCTTGGTTAATAGTAGGTACAACAAGGGAAGGAGCCTTGTGTACCTTTCTCTTGACATAAGTCTTGGTTATCATAGGAGTGGGTTTAGCAGCAAAGGACTGAGGAAAAATTTGAGAGAGGGAAGGTTGGGATTGACTCTCAGTGGGTTGGTCTAATGAGGGCCTTGACCCTGAGGCCATACCTTCTTGTGGTTGGGACACCACCATCATTGTTGAGAACAATGGGGTGTCAACTCCTTCCGAGTCCCTAGCAGATCTTCTCATGTTTGAGAAGATCTTGCCTTTAGGGGGTTTAGGTACATATACCTCATCAAAGTGAGGTATATCCGTCAATTCATTTGTTAAAACTGCCTGTACAAACCTGTGATACATGAAGAAACTCTTCTTGTTGTCCAGGTTTGAGACAAGATCATTGAAGATCATCAGAGAAAAATTATATTTTCGAGCAGTAGATAAGCATACCAAAGCATAGGCAATGGTACTGCTAAATTGGCTCCAGCCAGTAGTTTTCTTGGAAATACAGTGCATCAGGGTATGAACAAAGAACCTCTATTGGGGTGAAAATTGAGCTTTGAAAAACTTGAAAATTCCCAATTGGCCTTCATACCCCATTCTGGTGAGGTTTGAAAACAAATCCTCATTTGGAATAGAAGATATACCTGAAGCATCGTCTAGACGTAGACAGATGCGAATGGTCTCCTCAGTAACTGTCAAGGGTTTGTCACAAACCCTTGTTTTGATGCACGACACTCCGTTTTTAGAGCTAGTAGTGGCATTGGCCCAGAATTGCCTTTGATGCTCTATGTAGATGGTAGGAGACACAGTGAGAGCATAAGTGATGTGGCTTGACCGCATAAAATCAACTATCTGGTGAAAACCTTCGGCTTGTTTTGGCTTTTGGAGCATGGCTATCTCGTTGTGCTCATCAATTAACACCATGGAAGCCATCTGTACGCATGGATTCTTGACTAGCAAGCACTGAATACTTGAGAGAAAAGAGTGAGAGAGACGATGAACAGTAGACAAAGAGACGTTATGATCTATTTGGCGGGGAAGGGGTATTTATAGCTTGTGGATTAGAAGCAGTATTAACCTTAAAATTTTAGTGAAAGCAGTATTAACAGTGAGCAGTATTAACTGAAAGCAGTATTAACTGAGAGCAGTATTAATTGAGAGCAGTATTAA
Source organism: Arctium lappa (assembly GCA_023525745.1). Classification (NCBI taxonomy): domain Eukaryota; kingdom Viridiplantae; phylum Streptophyta; class Magnoliopsida; order Asterales; family Asteraceae; genus Arctium; species Arctium lappa. The sequence continues at coordinate 20,857,138 of CM042050.1, forward strand.
CTGAAAGCAGTATTAACTGAACACTGGCAGTAGTAAAATTGTACTGGCAGTATTAACCATACTTACACTTTTAAGCTTGTGATGAACTGAGTAATGCTATACATTTCCTGAGAAAGAAGATTAGTAACACCAAGAATAAACGATATACAGGTATTGAATCACTTTTTAAGTAGGAGCTTATTCAGAGTTGATCATTCCCACACTTGTTACCAAGAAAGTGAACCTACCCACATCAAAGGCTTTGGTGAATAGATCAGCAAACTGATTATCAGTGTGAACTTTTACAACTTGAATAAGCTTCTTTTCATTGCAGTCTCTTATAAAGTGATACCTGATCTCAATGTGCTTTGTCTTTGAGTGCTTGACAGGATTATTAACAATGCTAATAGCACTGCTATTATCAATAAAGATTGGAGTGTGTAGAAAGGTTACCCCATAGTCCAGCATTTGATTCTGAATCCATAAGACTTGAGAACAGTAACTTGCAGCTGCTATGTACTCTGCTTCTGTTGTAGATGTGGACACTATGGTTTGTTTTCTGCACTGCCATGATACTAGTCTTGCACCCAAAAACTGGCATCCTCCAGAAGTGGATTTTCTGTCCAAGTTTGCTCCACCTAGGTCACTGTCTGAGTATGCAAGTAGGTCAAATGATGAGTCATAAGGATACCAAAGTCCCAATCTAGGTTGCCCTTTGAGATATCTGAATATCCTCTTAACAGCTTGATAGTGTGATTGCTTTGGCCTAACTTGAAATCTTGCACACACACAGACTGGAAACATTATATCTGGCCTAGAGGCTGTAAGATACATGAGAGAGCCAATCATGGATCTATAGTGATGAACATCCATATCCTCCCCCTCAAGATCTGTTGTTATCTGCTTGTGTGTCTCCATAGGTGTGCTGGCAGGCTTTGAGTCTGAGAAACCAAACTTAGTTAGAATGTCCTGCACATACTTGGACTGACAGATAAATATACCATCTGACTTCTGTTGGACTTGGAGTCCAAGGAAGAAAGTAAGTTCCCCCATGGAACTCATTTTGAACCTTTGATGCATTAGATCCTCAAACTCCTTGCACATATTGTCTCTTGTGGATCCAAAGATGATATCATCCACATAGATTTGGACCAGCAAGATGTCCTTCTTCTTTCTCTTTATGAACAGAGTCTTATCAATTACTCCTCTTTCAAAGCCATTTTCCAAGAGATAGGATGACAGAGTGTCGTACCATGCTCTTGGTGCTTGATGCAGTCCATAAAGTGCTTTCTTCAGTTTGTATACTCTGTTTGGATAGCTTGGGTTTTCAAACCCTGGTGGTTGACAGACATATACTTCTTCTTCAATTGAGCCATACAGAAATGCACTTTTTACATCCATTTGATAGACTTTGAACTTCATATAAGAAGCATATGCCAGGAACAATCTAATTGCTTCTATCCTAGCCACTGGTGCAAATACTTCTTCATAATCTATTCCTTCTTCTTGTGTATACCCTTGTGCCACCAACCTCGCTTTGTTCTTTATTACTATTCCTCTCCCATCTCTCTTATTCCTGAAGACCCATTTTGTGCCTATTGCTCTTTGACCTTTAGGAAGGTCTACCAGATCCCAAACATCTTGCAGCTTGAATTGTAGCAGCTCTTCTTGCATGGCTTCTATCCAACTGGAATCTTTCATAGCATCATAAGCCTTCTTAGGCTCAAGCTGGGATAGAAAGCAAGAAAGCACTGTATGATGTTGGTCTTGCATATCTTGCAGCCTGCTTTGATTTCTAGTCATCATAGGAGAAGAGATATCTCCTATTACCAGCTGAGGAGGATGATTCTTTTGTGTTCTAGTTTGATGACTAGGTTCTTCATTGAGTCCCACCTCTAGATTGGAGTCATTCAACTCAACTGAGGTGATTTCAGCAGCTACTTCTGGTTCTTTATTATCTTGACTCTCCTCATCTCCTCTTTCTTCTTCACTCTGATTTGGTTCAGTAGTTGGCTCCTTTTCACAGTCTTCAACAGGATCCACTGTAGGTATGGGAAAAATCACAGACTGAGGTATACTGTCTTGAACTTGTGTAGTCCCTGATCCTCCACTTCCTGAACCTGCATAATCATTACTACTGAAACCAAAAGAGTTAGTTAGTGAATCAATGTCAAACAACCACTGAGGACCAGACCCAATTGGATTTGGTGTATTCTCATTGCATTTGACATTGTCACTTTCTGCAATTATTCTGGAAGAAGAATTAAAAACTCTGTAAGCCTTACTCTGAGATGAATACCCAACAAGAAAACCATCATCTGCCTTGCTATCAAACTTTCCTAAGTGAAATTTGGTATTGAGAATTATACAAGGACACCCAAAAGGTTTGAAAAATCCAATAAAGGGTTTTCTGTTATTTAAAAGCTCATAAGGTGTCTTGTTCTTTGGCTTGACCACTAGAACTCTGTTTTGGACATAACAGGCAGTATTAACTGCTTCATCCCAGAAAGTAATTGGCAGTTTTGAATCTGCTAACAGAGATCTAGCAGCCTCAATTAGTGTCCTATTCCTTCTCTCAGCAACTCCATTTTGTTGTGGAGTCCTAGGAGCACTATATTGTCTCTCAATGCCTTTTTCTTCACAAAAGGTGTTTAGATCAAGATTTTTAAATTCAGTTTCATTGTCTGATCTAATGACTTTTACTTTTTGATTTGTTTGGTTTTCAATTTTTAGGATAAAGGATTTGATCAGTCCACTTGTCTCATCCTTAGTCCTTAGAAAATATACCCAAATAAATCTAGAGTAATCATCAACAATAACTAGGCCATATTATTTCTTCCCTATGCTCATAACATTTATAGGACCAAACAGATCCATATGTAATAACTGGAGACAAGAAGAAATTGTATTTAACTCTTTGGACTTATGAGAAGTTTTGTGTTGTTTGCCTTTAAGACAAGCAACACAATGATCATCACATGAAAAGACTTTTGATGGTAAACCTCTTACAAGGTTGTTTTTAACAAGTTTGTTCATTGTCTTGAAGTTCATGTGACACATCCTTCTGTGCCAAAGAGAGGATTCATCCACAGAAGCTTTTGAAACAAGACAATTCAGGGATGAATCACTTGAAACATTGTCCATATCGAGACAATAAACATTGTCCTTTCTTGGAGTTCTAAGTAGTATCATGCTTTCATCAACTACCTTGAATCCTGGAGCAAGGATTATACATTCTGTATTGGTAAATAATATACTATGTTGTTTGTCACAAACCTGTGATACACTTAACAGGTTGTACTTTAACTGATCAACATAGTAGACATCCTCAAATGTCATCTTACCTTTTGTGACATTACCTTTTCCACTTATTTTTCCACCTGCAAGATTGTCTCCAAATGCAACATGTCCTCCATTGATATGCTTGAAATCCTGAAGGCATGACATGTTGTCTGTCATGTGCCTAGAGCAACCACTATCCATATGCCAGATGCTCTTCCCCTTGAGTTGTTGGTTGCCCTGCACATAAGATAAATCAGTTAGTATTGATTAGGAACCCAAGCCAAAGTGGTCTTGGGTACCCCTTTCTCATCAAAATATTTGCATTCCTTTTTTACAAGATTTTTAAACTTTGACTCCTCATTGCTGGAATACTTTGTCACAATAATGGGTTTGGATGCCCATTTGCTAGAAGCAGTACTGGTTTTAGAAGTACTAACTGCATTAGCAACACTTGCATGCTTAGCAGTACTAACCTTTGAAGAAGTACTAACAGTGTTAGAAGCATTAATATTCTCAGCAGTACTATTTGATGTAGCAGTACTAACAGTTTTAGTGCTTCTAGGCACCCACATTTTAATGCTCTCTTTTAAAACCTTTTTCTTCATGTGGCCTTTGGTTTCAACATATTTCTTAGCCACATGTTTCTTTCCAGTCTTCCTATAACCAACAGGTTTTTGCACAAATCTTTGAAAGTTCATTTTTTGGTTAATAGGGTTAAAGAAACAGTGCTTAGCCAAATGATTCAACTTGCCACTTATGAAACAAGGTTTTGGTCTGATTATTTTACTCATATCAACTCCTTGTTTCTGAGCCCATTGATTATTCCAGTTTCTTTGATTACCTCTCTTAGTACCAGAATTTAGGCTCTCAGTTTTATTGCAAGCACACTGTTTACAAGGGTCAGGATTCACAACAGTGGTCTGTTTGTAATGGACCTTGTTGGCCTTTCCTTTGGTCTTCTCTATCTCTTTAGACTTGACCCAGATCCTTCCACCACCCTCATTGGTTACAATGTTGTTTTCTAAGGGTATCTCTTTACTCACAGCATTGTTCCTATTCTCATTGGCTTCTTTCTCAGTCATATCCTTAACAACCACCTCATCCAAAGGATCTATCTTAAATGCTTCCTCAAATAAGTCCTTTTTCTCCTTGGTCTCTAACAAGTCTGATGTAGGAGGGATGTAGTTGTTGTTGTAAGGAGAGGGTGTGTTGTTGTTTCCAACACCAGGCTTCATCTTATCATGAATCTGAGCCTTTAGAAGAGAATCCATTGCTTTTGAAGCATATGAAATTTTTTCTACATCAAGCTTAATCTTAGCTAGTTCTTCTTTCAACTTATCATTCTCTTCTTTGGACTTAGACAGTTTGGTCTCTAACTCATTCTTTTCCCACTTCCAGTAGTTTGTGTCATAAGAGTGTTGAAGTTCATTGGCTTGGAAGCCTTTGATTTGTTCTTCAAACCTCTCAACTATCAACACATAATCTCTTCTGTCCTTTTCTAATCTTTTGAGGTCATCACACATGTTTTGGTTGTGATCCCTGTATCTTTTAACAGTGTCTATGCAAGATTGAGTACAAAGATTAGAAATTACCTCAGAGGGGAGATCAAACACCTCTGCCATAAGAGCTTGATTCTGAATGACTTCCTCAGCTTGGTCACTCCAGTCAAACCCCATTCCTTGTTGAGAAACAAGGGCTTGAGCAGAATTCTTGTTTTGATTGTAGCCTCCATTCTGAGCTTGTTGGTGGTTGTTATTTGGCACACCACTACTGCACTCTCTAGCAAAGTGTCCCTTCATGTGGCACTTATAGCATTCAACCTTTGTCTTGTCAAAACCAGCTCCATCTTCTCTTCTTTGAGAGAAGTTGTTCCTCCCAGTTCTTTTAATAAACTTCTTCACCCTCATAGATAACATGGCCATCTGCCATTTAATGTCCATCTCCTCCAGATCATCAGGGTGAAGTTGTTCCAGATCATCATTAATCAAGGAGTTGTTGCTGTGACCGGACAAAAAGGCTTCAAAGACAGTTTCAGTGCCTTTTTCTGAATTCACTCCACTAGCAGCACTAACTGCCTCGGGGTTGGTAGTAGTATCAGTGGATGCTGATAGAAGTGCAGTATTATGAATATACCCAGTGGGCTTCTTCTTAGCTTCTACCTCAGATTCAAAAACTCTTAGATCATTATACAGATCATCTAGTTCCTTCTCTTCCAGATTGTCACTCTATCTATATGAGACAGTGTATATAGTCTATTCATCCCCAAGAGATCTGAGGAACTTCCTGTTGATATCATCTTGCTCCATCTTCACTCCAACAGTAGCCAGTTCACCAATAAGCTTGTTGAACCTGTCAAAAGTTTGAGTCATAGACTCATTCTTTGAAGAAGTGAAGTTCTCATACTGCTGCTTTAGAACATCCCTTTGATTTCTTTTGGTGCTCTTAGTTCCAGCAAATCTTTTCTCTAGAGCATTCCAGAGAATCTGAGCATCAGTGCAGTTGCAGAATTGATGCTGATATTCATTGGGGATGGCTAAGAGCAGAGTGCTCAGGGCCTTCATCTCTATCTGTCTGATCTTCCTCTCACCATCTGTCTTTGGTGGAGGTCTTTTCCCATCTGGTCCAATCTGACCTTCAGTAGGGGTCATTCTCAATGACATCCCACATTGAGTAGTCAGTGAGGAGAATGTATTGCCTGATTCTGATCTTCCACATGTCAAACTCATTGGGTTTGAGCATTGGAACCTTAGAGACAAGAGTACTGTTTGATTCTGCAAAGTTTTCCATGATGAATGAATGAATGTTTCTGAGAAAACAAGCTCTGATACCACTTGTCAGGATCGAATTCTCAACAAGAATTATGAATACTCAGAAACAATATTAAAGAAGTTACGGAAAAACACTTTAATGTTCAATAAACAGAAAAACAGTATGAATCACAACTTGTAAACTTTACTTAATGATTCAAATTACAAGCTTTTCACTCACAACCTCAATCTTGAAGAACATGCTCTTTCAAGACGAATTCTACTTCTCTAGAATTAGGAACTATGCCTTGAGGTTGATTCTCTCTCTAGAACAAAAACTCAGAATGAATAATTATTCTAACTATTCTAAACAATTCTATACATATACTAAAGATAAAGATAATTACAAAAAATAAAAAGATCTTCAAAATAATCTTCATAATTATCTTCAAGCTTTCCATGTTTATCTTCAGACCCGATCTCTTCAATATTATCTTCACATTATCTTAGAAGCAGCATTAATCACCTTGATCACCTTGGAAGCATTAACTGAGTCTTGGCAGCATTAACTACTAAGCAGCACTAACCGCTAGCAGTACTAACTAGCTAAGCAGTACTAACTTTGTTCAAGCATCACTAACTTTGACTAGCAGTATTAATTCTACTAGAAGTAGTAATACCTAGCAGTATTAACTTTGAGATCCTCTGGCAGTACTAACTCTGAACTAGCAGCATTAATGACTTGGTCACATCTTCACTTCCCAACAATCAACACTTTATGGATTCTTTTTTGTTGTTGCAACTTCTTATTGCACATTAAATCCGGGTAAGAAGAGGCGCAGATAAATGCCTACAACCTTGCGTTCTCTACATGTTTCCACAAGTTACCATATACCTGTTTAGAATTTTATGAAACGGAGGTTGAAGTTCTCTGTATTTTTCTACGTTCAGAAAAGCATACTACAGAGGCATTATTTTATAGCCAGAATACTAACAACCTGGCCTTTATTCTAGGAAAGATAAAACCACCCTATCATCCTAACAAACTAAGAGCTGATTGACCGGATATAAGGATTTCCATCTAACCGTCGACTTTTGACTTTCCACACTCCCCCTCAAGCTGGGCTATGAATGTCGATCATACCCAACTTGGACCACAACTCTTTGAACCCACGTTGTGGTAGAGCCTTTGTCAGAATATCTGCTGTCTGATGTTTTGACGGAACAAATTTCAACTGGACTTCTCTCCGGTCTATCTTCTCTTTTATGAAGTGTCGATCAAGTTCCACATGCTTAGTTCATTCATGATGCACAAAATTCTTTGCGATATCAATCGCAGATTTGTTGTCACAAAGTTGAGTGATAGGACCATTCATTGTTACTTTCAGCTCTAACAGAAGTCTTCTTAGCCATATTCCTTCGCAGATTCCATAACACATGGCTCTAAATTCAGCTTCAGCGCTGCTTCAAGAAACAACAACCTGTTTTTTGCTTCTCCACGTTACTAGGTTTCCCCAAACATAAGAACAGTAACCTATAGTAGATCTTCCATCAGTTCGTGATCCACCCCAATCAGCATCTGTGAAAACTCTTACTTGTTGATCGATTGTCTTGCTAAAGAACAATCTTTGTCCAGGGTTTTGTTTCAGGTATTGCAAAATTCGAAATACAGCTTTTTGATGATCTTCTGTTGGTTGGTTCATGTATCTTCTGACCATCCCAACAGCGAAACTAATGTCAGGTCTGGTATGTGATATAAGTAAATTAGTTTCCCAACTAATCTTTGATACCTTCCCTTATCAGTCAGTTTCCCATCTCTTATTTGATACTTTCCTTGTGGATCCATAGGTGTCGAAAATGGTTTGCAACCCAACAACCTTGTCTCTTTTAGAAGGTCTATGGTATACTTTCTTTGTGTCACAGAGATTCCTTTGTGGGATCTTGTAACTTCCATTCCAAGAAAGTATTTGAGTTTTCCTAGGTCTTTCACCTCAAATTCCTTTGCAAGCACATCCTTCAGATGCTTAAGCTCCTCCACATCATCACCGGTCAAAATTATGTCATCTACATACACGATCATGATGGCTTTCTTGCCTGTTGATGAACATTGTGTGATCGGTTTGACATTGAACGAATCTATGGTGTTTCACAACTTGAGTTAGCCTCTCAAACCAAGCTTAGGTGACTGTTTGAACCCATAGAGTAGTTTTTTCAACCTACAAACCTTTCCAAAGGATTCTTTTGTAACGATTCCCGGTCGCACATCCATGTACACTTCTTCCTCTAGCTCTCCCTTAAGGAAAGCATTCTTTATATCAAGTTGCTGTAATGGCCGATCTAGGTTTGCTGCAAGAGAAAGCAAAACCTTTATAGAGTTCAATTTAGCAACAGGTGCGAAAGTTTCCCCATAGTCAACTCCATATGCCTGTGTAAATCCCTTGCCACCAGTCTCGCTTTGAATCTATTAATAGTTCCATCAACATTGTACTTCACGGTGAAAACCCATTTACAACCAACGGTTTGTTTTCCGGTTGGTAAGTGTTAGATATAGTAAATTAGGGTTTTGCTTTCTTAGTATCGTTTCCTTATTTAGGTAGTTTGGTTGTATATATATTGTGTAGTGTTCCCTTCTAGTTAAATGAGAAATACATCACTTCTTTTGAGTGATAACATGGTATCAGAGCCTTGCCTGAAAACCCCACCTCCTAGCCGTCATCGCCGGAATCTTGTCAGAACTCCAGTTGCCGCTGTCGGAACCCTACCAGAACCTGTCTCTGTCACCGGAACCCTACCAGAACCAGCTGTCGTCGCCGGAACCTGCCGGAATCGACCAGATCTTGCCGAAACCCTACCAGAATCTGCTGTTGTCGCCGGAACCACTAGTTGTCGTCGCCGGAATCGACCAGATCTTGCCGGAATCCTCCAGAACCTGCCGGAAAGCTGCAAAACCTTCCGGAAACCCTGAACCTGCTGGAAACATCATCCAGAACCTACCGGAAACACCGTGAAACCTGCTGGAAACACGCTAGAACTTGCCGAAAGCCCTCCAGAACCTGCCGTAAACACGTCAAAATCTGCCGCAACCTGGCGAAATACGTCAAAACCTGTTGGAACACGTCGGAATATGTTGTAGCTCAAAATCTTCCAGAACACTTCAAAGTCTGCCGGAAACTCAGCCGTTTGCCCGAGACCCAACCTTGTGAATCTACAATTTCATAATGAGAGACGAAATTCCGGTGCAACAATCGACGTTTTGTGTTAGTACAACACAATCAGGTATCACATCTGCTTGTCTCTCTGTATGCTCACCATCTTGGATTATTGATTCAGGAGCCACATATCACATGACTGGGAACAAAGACCTTTTGTTCAATCTTGAAACTAATATATTCTATAGCCCCGTTCGACTTGCTAATGGATCTTCATGTCAAATCATGGACATAGGATCCACTAGCAATCTGTCAAACCTAAACTTATCATCTGTTCTTTATGTTCCTACCTTCCCGGATAGTCTAATGTCTGTTAGCCAAATTACCCAAAACTTAATTGTTCTGTCACATTTTTTTTCCTACACACTATGTTTTTCAGGATTTGAGAACAAACAGTTGTGCCACAGGTTTTGAATCTCAGTGTCTTTATCGCTTGTCTATGTTGCGATCTCCAACTACACATCTTTGTGATTCTAGTATTCGGGAGGTGCAGTGTCGGCTAGGCCACCCTTCTTTGCCTGTTCTAAAACAACTTAGACCAGATCTTTCATCCGTTCATGAGTTACCATGTGAGTCATGTCAGTTGGGTAAACACACTCGTTGTCATTATCCCCCTAGCAAGTCTAGTCAAGTCAACATGTTTGAACTCATTCACTCGGATGTATGGGGACCGTGTGTTGGGATGTAGGCTTCGACCCATTAAGGGGGAGGCACAGATGGGAGCCGGCCCTAGGCCCTCTAACCCTAGTTTCCTTTTTTAGGAGATTACCCTAATTAAGTTTCTACCTTAATTAGGAGATTACCATAATTATATTTCTCTATATATTGATCTCATTGTACCTGTAAACATTGTAGCACCTAATATAAAGAAAACCCTAGTTGCCCTCGTGGACTAGCACGATCACCCTGGTCGTGTGAACCACGTAAATTCTTGTGTTCTTCTCTTGCTTTCGGTTTGTTTGATTGTGTGTGTAACATTTAACCCTAACAACTGGTATCAGAGCTTTAGGCTCTTGATCTGTTATGCTCAATCGCCGCAATCCTCGTCGCTGCCAGCCTCCGCGCCGCCCCGTACAGCCGTGCCGCGGACCACCGCGCCGTGGACCACTGCTCCGCCCCGTGCCGTCTGCGCCCCGCCTCGTGCCGCCGCGCCGCCCCATGCCGTTAAAAGATTTTTTTCTGTTTGTCTATCTCCAACAGATTGGGATAATGGCTGAAGACGGAAAAAGCAGGATTGAAAAGTTTGATGGACAAGATTTTGGATGGTGGAAGATGCAAATCGAGGATCTGTTGTGTCAAAAGGACTTGGATCAAGCCTTGACAGGAATAAAACCCGAGAAGATGGAGGACGCTGTATAGGCTGCTCTAGACAGAAAAGCCGTGGCTGTTATCAGATTTACACTGGCCAAGAATGTGGCCTTTAACATTGTGAAGGAAACTACTGCATGTGGATTGATGAAAAAAGCTTTGTCAAACATGTATGAAAAACCTTCTGCTTCTAACAAGGTATTTCTGATAAGACAGTTAGTAAACACCAAAATGAGAGAAGGTATGTCTGTTACCTCACACATTAATGATTTCAATACCATTATATCCCGCTTGTTATCTGTTGATATTAAGTTTGAAGATGAAGTCCAAACTTTGCTTTTGTTATCCTCGTTACCGGAAAGTTGGTCGGGAACTGTCACTGCCATTAGTGGTTCAGCTGGAACCTCTAAACTCACCTTTGAGGGCATACGTGACTTCATCCTAGGAGAGGACATAAGGAGACGAAGTTCTGGATAATCATCTAGTGCTTTGCTGTAACACCCTCAAATCCGGAAATAGCAACTTATTTAAAAAAAAATCTAAATACATCAATAAATGAATCATCTACAACCACGAATTCAGATTTAGCTACAATACACGTATACCATCTTATATATATACAGACTATAAGGGATGGGTGCTACTAATACCCATGCATAGTCACTATCTCCATAATGCGGAAGACTTCACCGAATACTTACTTTCGAATCTAGCTAAGGCTTTACTCTTCACAAGATTGCTAGAACCAACTCTCAACCTTGAAACCTGATGCACATGCCGACAAATAAAAAGGTTAGGCTTAACGTCTAGTGAGCTCAAGAGTTTTAACATAAGTATATATCTTTAAAGAAAAGAATTCAATTTAAAGCAAGGTCCTTCGAAATATTACGCTTAAAAAATGATAACGACACATTTTCCCATAATATGCACTTTTAAAGGCAAAGCTCCCAAAACACACATTTCTTATATAACGCGCAACGCATAACTCACCCAAACGGGATCATAGTTCGACACTTATTTGGTAAAAACATGAATAATCATTTATAACCCAAAGTACCCAAAACGTGGGCGGGACAGAATGCTCGACCCATAACTCGATATCAAAACCACATATATTGTACGTCCGAAAACATGGACACTTGGTCCAATACTCACGCGACCGTAAGAAACCAATGACAATAAAATAACTTAATAAGACGTTCTTATATTTAACATACTGATAGCCAACAACGGGGGAAACCCGTATCTGTTGAGGGTGGAGGGAACACAAAAGTATACCACCCAAACAACGTTAATTGCATGACACATCCCGACATCCTAGCCCGGTGTCCCTACGACTTCTTTACAAGTGTCACCCCAAGTAAGTTGACCTTGATGGATCATTCCGAAGAACTCCATCCCGAAGGCCCGACACACTTAAAGACTACCTCCCAGGCATTACTTCAAGCGGCGGAGGTCCTAGCGCCTACTATTCCGGTAGCACTAGCCGACTCAACCCTCCTAGCGATCACTTGTAAAGTTTTCGGTCATAAAACATAGGTACCGAAGTTCAACCCCGCAATACCCAATTGACCATCCAAGACAGACTGACTCACGTGCCTATGGATCCATTACACACTGTCTAACGTTACATGACTCCAATTGAAAGACCAAAGTCCCAAAACATGTAACTCACCAATGACACAAATTAAGTGTCTTCATATCCAAAACCCACGACGGTTAAAAATCCGGACAAATGTCCACACGACTCGTTTAAGCCAATACCGAACTAAAGAGCTCAAAATCCGTTTGACCAATAATTACTGGTCTCCAAAATAGTGAAATGTCTTTAAATAACGTTTATGAAGACACGTACCTCAAAAACTAGATTTACCCAAAACTCCATACGAGATGGGACTCAAGATTTCCAAAGTGTTTATGAATGCAAATACACCGAATGCATATAACATGAATTAGACTTTACTTGAACAAAATCGTCAAAGACGTATAACTCATAAGATAGACCTTACTTGTACAAAATCACCAAGAATACGTAATCCATGTTATTTAGTTGTTGGAAACATTCAAAACCCAATAGAAACATTTTAAGAGGTTAACACAACCCAAGTTTACTAAGTAAGAAAACTTATCCAAATACTCACACTTTGACAAATAACTAAGTAAAACATATTTTACTTCTAAATACTCAAAACTTATCAGCAGTTAACCATTTCATGTAAAACACTTTAAAATACACATTTTGGCATGTACACCATTTTCACAAATCAACTTGAACTCACCTTGCTAGATTTAGGCTAATTCTAGATTTTACCCAACGAGCTCTTTTGAAGACCACTTGAATCCTCAAGCCGAAATCTTCCAAAAACCTAGATCCGAACATTTCAACCCATAAATACCCATAATCAACCATAAGGAACATTCTCCAAACATTATAAATCAAAATCCTAAACAATATCCAAAACCCTAATTTCTCCAAAACCACCAAATCCGAGATTTGGTATACCAAACACTAAGAGATCAACAATGGAGTATTTCAACCTTTAAAATCAAGAAAGATTACCATTAGAGACGATGAGACCTTCCGAGGACACCCATAACAATTCTTCAACCCAAACTCCCAAACACGAACTTTGGGGAAGATGAAGGTGGAGGTTCTTGAACATAGCTTCCAATCTTTGTTGGGTGGTGGGGAATCACTTGGAATATCATGGATTTGGTGACTTGAGGGTATAAAACCGATTTTAGGGTTTGGGTTCGGTTTCTAGAGAGAAAAGGGCGAAATGGGGGAAGTTGGAATGAGAGAGGCTGAAAATTCGACTTTATGCAGCTCTGCACTCCGCCGGTGACATTGCCACGCGACTATGCCCTTGGCATAGTCGCCGGGCATAGTCGCCCGAAGGGGAGTGCCCGCGGTACCATTCTCGCGATTGTGCCACGCGAGAGTGACACCCTGTCACAATCGCGGGCATAGTCGCCCAAAGTGTACTGAGGGTCCAAATTCTGACTTTTTCAACGTCAAAGCTCCCGATACTCTGAGGGACTTATACAAAGCATTTCCCCAACAAAACCCCCACCGATTACAAGTCACAGAAATGTTCGGGTGACATTTACTTACCAAAATTATGGGTGTTACATTTGCTAAGAACTGAAGGGAGAGGTAGAAAGACAGAAAGAGGTAATGGCAGAGGCAGAGGCAGAGGCATATCAAAGTCTAGAAAGAGGAGTCAGTCAAAGACAAGGAAAGACATCCAATGTTGGAAGTGCAAAGAAACTGGGCACTTCAGAAATCAATGCCCTAAATCAGATGGAAACAGAGAGGTGAACGCAGCAACTGATGATTCAGATGAAGCCCTTATCTGTTGTGTTGAGAATTCAACAGAGTCTTGGATCATGGATTCCGGTGCATCCTTTCATTCTACTAACAGCACGAAGATGATGAAGAATCTACGAACAGGTAACTTTGGTAAAGTTCGTTTAGCTGACCATCGCTCTCTTGACATCACAGGAATAGGTGATATAGACATAAAGACTTCATTGGGTACCACATGGCCTTTGAAGGACGTTCGGGTCATTCCCAGCCTTAAGAAAATGTTAATTTCTACTGGGCAGTTGGATGACCAGGGATTTAAAACTATCCTTGGTGACGGACAATGGAAGGTTGTCAAAGGAAACCTTGTAATCGCCAAGGGTAAAAAGCGAGGCACCTTATACATGGTTGATGTTCCTGATAGCGAGGTGAATGCAGTGACCAGCGGGCTGAATTCTTCCAGATTGTGGCATCAACATCTCGGCCACATGAGTGAAAAAGGAATGAAGATGCTCGTTGCAAAAGGGAAGCTTCCTGATCTAAAAAGCGTGGATTCAGAATTCTGTGAATCCTGTGTTCTTGGCAAGAAAAAAAAGGAATCATTTGTGAAGACGGTTCAGACACCGAAAGCTCAGAAATTAGAGCTTATTCACACGGACGTTTATGGACCGACACCAGTTTCTTCCTTGGGATGATCGAACTACTATGTGACCTTCATCGATGACTCAACACGCAAGGTTTGGGTTTACTTTCTTAAAAATAAGTTTGATGTTTTCAATACTTTTAAGAAATGGAAAATTGCTATTGAATTGGAAACTAACATGAAGGTAAAGTGCTTGAAGTCGGATAATGGTGGAGAATACTTTAGCACAGAGTTCACTGACTATTGTGCTGAACATGGCATTCGGATGATAAAGACAGTTCCAGGCACTCCTCAACAGAACGGAGTGGTAGAAAGAATGAACAGAACTTTGAATGAAAGGGCCAGGAGTATGAGACTTAATGCCGGACTTCCAAAGACGTTCTGGGCTGATGCAGTTAACACTGCAACTTATCTTATCAATCGAGGAATATCAGTACCATTGAACTTCAAGATACCAGAGGAAGAGTGGAAAGGTGAAGCAGTAAAGTATGAACACTTGAAAGTGTTCGGATGCAACGCCTATGATCTGATGAAAGATGGTGACAAGTTGGATGCAAAAGTCAAGAAACACACCTTTATTGGATATGGCTCAGATAGTATGGGCTACAGGCTTTGGGATTTTGAAAGCAGAAAGGTAGTCAGAAGTAAACATGCAACGTTCAACGAGGCTGAACTTTATAAAGACAGGATCACAGTAAACTCAAATGATCAGAAAGAACAAGTTGAGTTTGAAAGTGATGACATCAGAATCAGAGGGCCAGAAGATACTCAGAATAGTGGGAGTACTGATGAGTTTGAAGATGTTCATGAAGACACTGTCAATAGTGAAAGCTCAGAGGATGAAGAAGAAACATCTTCTCCGGTACAGTCTCAACCAGTTGAATCACACTGGGTCAGAAGATCCACCAGAGTTTCTAAGCCTCCTGAAAAATACAATCCATCAGTCAGTTATCTTCTTTTGACTGAGAATGGTGAACCAGAAAGTTACTCTGAAGCAGTTAAGCTGAAAGATTTGTTGCAGTGGGAGCGTGCAATGAAAGAAGAAATGGGATCTCTAAACAAAAACAAAACTTGGGTTTTAACCAAGCCTCCGCAAAACAAAAGAGCGTTGCAGAACAAATGGGTATTCAGAATCAAGGAAGAGCATGATGGGTCTAAACGGTATAAAGCCCGTTTAGTGGTCAAGGGTTTTCAACAGAAAAGGGGGATTGAATACAATGAAACTTTCGCTCCAGTGGTGAAAATGACCACCATCAGATTGATCTTGAGTATTGTAGCTGCAGAGGGCTTACAACTAGAACAACTAGATGTCAAGACAACATTTCTACATGGTGACCTTGAAGAGGATATCTACATGGCACAACCTGAGGGGTTTCAGGTTGCTGGTAAAGAAGACTGGGTCTGCAAACTGAAAAAGAGCTTATATGGTCTCAAACAAGCACCCAGGCAGTGGTACATGAAGTTTGATAATTTCATGGAAAGGACTGGGTACAACAAATGTGAGACGGACCATTGTTGTTATGTGAAAAAATTCAAGGGCTCTTATATCATTCTACTTCTCTATGTAGATGATATGTTAATTGCAGGTGTAGATATGAAAGAGATCAGCAAGTTAAGAAAACAAATGTCTGAAGAATTCGAGATGAAAGACTTGGGTCCAGCCAAACAGATACTCGGTATGAGCATTACTAGAAACAAGAAAGATAGATCTTTGACACTATCCCAGGAGAAATACATCGGGAAAGTGTTAGAGAGATTCAAGATGAACGATGAGAAAACAAAACCTAGAAACACACCCTTGGTAAGTAATTTCAGGCTTACCAAAGATCAGTCACCTAGATCAGAAGATGAGAAAGCAGATATGGCTAAGGTTCCTTATGCATCTGCTATTGGTAGTCTCATGTACGCCATGGTTTGCACGAGTCCAAACATATCCCATGCCGTCGGGGTTGTTAGTCGCTTTCTGTCAGATCCGGGAAGAGAACATTGGGAAGCAGTCAAATGGTTACTCAGGTATTTGAAGGGCACTTCAAAGTTGGGATTATGTTTCAAAGGTAAAGATTCAGTGGGAGGAACAACAGTTAGTTGGATGTCTAGGCTTCAGAAAAGTGTGGCTTTATCAACAACAGAAGCTAAATACATGGCAGTTGCTGAAGCTAGTAAAGAGCTAGTGTGGTTAAAGGACTTTCTTGAAGAACTTGGGAAAAAAACAAGTTGATTACTCGTTACACTGTGACAATGAGAGTGCAGTGAAACTTGCTAAAAATCCAGTCTATCATGGGAAAACAAAGCACATTGGGAGGAGATATCATTTTGTCAGAGAATTGATCCGTGATGGTATGATGAATTTGAAGAATATCTCAGGTGCAAAGAATCCAACAGACATGTTCACTAAGTCTGTGACGCTGGATAAGCTGAAGTTTTGTATGACTTCAGCTGGCCTTCATGAATAGTGTTGAGAAGGCAGGTGGCAACTAGGGGGAGCTCAAGCTCAGTTGATGTTTACAGAAGTATAGAGGAGTGCAGGTGAACGTGTTTCGAAGCCTCCAAGTGGGAGATTGTTGGGATGTAGGCTTCGACCCATTAAGGGTAGACCTGGCAAAAACTGACACGACACGCTAACCCGACACGAAATAAACGGGTTTGGGTAATACATTTCAACCCGTTTAAGTAAACGGGTTGACACGACACGACACGAAAATTAAACGGGTAAGGTCAGGGTCAAAAATTTCAACTCGACAATGACCCGAATAACCCGTTTATATATAAGTTTTCTTTTTAATGCTTTGGATTTTTAATGTTTTAGATTTGGTTATAATTTATAAGTTGAACTATAAAATTTGGATTTCTAATGCTTTCATTTGAATTTTGTATTTGTATTTTTTTTTGTGAATTTTCGATTTTTAAATTTTAGTTTTATAAAAGTTAAACGGGTTAGGCGGGTCGTGTCGGGTTAGGCGGGTCGGGTTAGGGTTGGGATTTTCTGACCCGTTTATTAAACGGGTCGGGTTAGGGTTAGACATTTTCAACCCGTTTAACTTTGAACCCGACACGATACGTTTGCCCGGTCTAATTAAGGGGGAGGCGCAGATGGATGTCGGCCCTAGGCCCTCTAACCTTAGTTTCCTTTTTTAGGAGATTACCCTAATTAAGTTTCTACCTTAATTAGGAGATTACCATAATTATATTTCTCTATATATTGATCTCATTGTACTTGTAAACATTGTAGCACGTAATATAAAGAAAACCCTAGTTGCCCTTGTGGACTAGCACGATCACCCTGATCGTGTGAACCACGTAAATTCTTGTGTTCTTCTCTTGCTTTCGGTTTGTTTGATTGTGTGTGTAACGTTTAACCCTAACACCGTGCCCTATTACTTCTACAAATGGTTTTAAATATTTCATTACGTTTGTCGATGAATTTTCTCGTGCAACATGGGTTTACCTACTTAAATCTCGCAATGAAATATTTTCTATCTTTCGTGAATTTTATGCGTATGTCAGAACCCAGTTTGATGTTTCCATTAAAACATTGCGATCTGATAATGCAAAAGAGTATTTCTCTTATGATTTTACCAGTTACCTGTCTCAGCATGGTATTATACATGAATCTTCATGTGCATATACACCCCAGCAAAATGGCATTGCAGAACGAAAGAACCGTCATCTACTGGACGTGGCTCGCACTATAATGTACCACAAAGCTTTTGGGCTGATAGGGTTCTTACAGCTAATTACCTGATTAACCGTATGCCATCTTTTGTCCTTAAAGGGAAGACACCTTTCTCCATTCTAAAACTTCCCAAAGGCACTAATTTTCCCTTGACTCCTAATATCTTTGGATGTATATCTTATGTTCATGATCATCGTCCGGGACACAATAAACTTGCAACATGTGCTATCAAGTGTGTATTCCTTGGGTATTCACGTGTCCAAAAAGGCTATCATTGTTATAGTCCAACCCTTCGTAGATATTTCACATGTGATAATGTCACCTTCAATGAGTCAAGTTCCTTCTTTGTCAAACCTACTAACAATGCTCTAGAGCCAGCAAATCATGTTCCTGACCCTTTTGAATCTTCTGATACTCCAGTCTTATAGTTCTCTGTACTGGCATCAAATCCCTCTATTCAAACAGGTCCGACTGATACTTGGTTCGCCAAGGTGTATGTTTGACAACACCAAAGACAAGTGCATGAGACCCAAGAGTCCTTACATGTGCATCATGATTCTGATGAGTCTCCCGTTCCACCACTTGATACACACATATCACCACCTACTGATATAGTCCTTGATCCAGTACCTGATATACCTCCACCACCACATACCGAGCCTTATGACCCACCCGGTGCACCACTCCCTGATATTCCAATTGCTTTCCGAAAAGGCACAAGAACTCATACCGGATATCCCATTCAAGATTATCTTGCTTACTCTCACCTCTCTTGCGAGTCGCGTGCCTACACTACATCCATTGATAGCCATATTGTTCCTAAGAATGTGACTGAGGCTCTTAATCACCCAGGATGATTTAAAGCAATGCAAGAAGAAATGGACGCCCTTTGGAAGAATCATACTTGGGATTTTGAACAACTTCATCCTGGCAAGCGCAAAGTGGGTTGTAAGTGGGTATTCACGGTGAAACTTCATCCTGATGGTTCACTACATCGGTTGAAAGCCCGGTTAGTTTCAAAGGGTTATTCTCAAGCCAATGGAGTTGACTATGATGAGACATTTTCCCCCGTGGCTAAAATGTCGTATGTTCGCGTTTGTATAGCTTTGGCTGCCATTAATCATTGGTCGCTTCATCAGTTGGATGTCAAGAATGCCTTTCTTAATGGCATTCTTGAGGAGGAGGTGTACATGGAACAGCCACCCGGGTTTGTTATTGAGGAGGAGACCACAAAGGTATGTCGATTGCGACGATCATTGTATGGTCTCAAACAGTCCCCTAGAGCTTGGTTTGGACGTTTTTCAGATGTTCTCCAAAAGTTAGGTATGACTCGCAGTTCCCAGGATTATTCCGTGTTTTTTAGACACCATGACGGTCGATGAATCATACTAGTGGTTTATGTAGATGACATTATTATTATCGGAGATTATAGCATTGGGATTTCAGAGTTGAAACAATTTTTACACACTCACTTTCAAGTTGCTGATCTTGGAGGACTTCGTTACTTCCTTGGAATAGAAGTATCCCGATCTCGACATTGGATTCTTCTATTTCAACAGAAATATGTTCTTGATATGTTGACCGAGTGTGGTCTATTGGGGGTGTAAACCAGTGGACAGCCCGATGCTCACTACAGGAAAACTTTTTCCGGATGACGGAAATCCTATGAAGGATCCAAAGAGATACAGGAGACTAGTTGGAAAGTTAAACTATTTGACAGTTACTCGACCAGATATATCATTCTCGGTTAGTGTCTTGAGTCAATTCATGTTCGCTCCTTATACAGGTCATTGGGATGCAGCACTTCGCGTTTTGAGGTATCTCAAGGTCGTACCAGGCTTAGGGATACTTTATTCAGATTAGGGTCACTATAGAGTGGGTGCGTTCACTGAAGAAGGAGATGGTCGGATATCTAGCTTCTCCGATGCAGATTGGGCTGGTTGTCCCGTTTCCAGGAGATCCACTGCAGGGTATTGTGTATTTTTCGGAGGAAATCTAGTTTATTGGAAAAGCAAGAAACAACATATTTTTCTCCCGATCAAGGGATGAGTCAGAGTACAGTGCCATGGCAGATGTGTCATGCGAAATGACAATGGTAAGGAGACTTCTAAGAGAGCTTGGTATAATCACAGACGACCTGATGAGACTGTATTGTGATAACCAGCCAACTATTCATATCGCCAAGAATCAAGTATTCCATGAGAGGACCAAACATATTGAGGTTGATTGTCATCTAATCAGAGACACTCAGTGACGAGAACACTTGGTGGCTCACCACGAGTGGAATACTGCGAGTAAGTTTTTCGTTTTTCTTTTCTCCATTGTTATTTCCTCGTCTTGTGTCTAATGATGTGTTTTTTTTGTCCCTTCAACGATCGACTTCTCAGGAGTCGTACCTTACTCTGACTCGGCTAGGAAGGTCAAGAGTTTTCTCGAGTATAGCGTCGTGGAGCGATCGTTTTTCCCTTTGTCGTCAAGGGAGAAGGACGAAGATGATGAAGAGGACGAGGATGACGAGGAAGAGGGGCGACACCGATGAAGAAGAAGTCGGTCCGGGTAAGTCCTTTCTTTTAACCGTAGGACGTTATTTACAGATCGTAAGATCTTTTTGGGGTCTAGTCGAGCGGATGTCACCCAAAAGTTGTTGAACTCCTAAAAGGTGCTGATTTTTGCAGTACTCTTTTATTGATGTTTTCTTGAACGATGTAACACCTCGAATTTCGAAAAGCATCATTTCAAGTTAATACAGAAATCAGTAGCCTTAGAGGGAAAAATAAGATTTTTGATTTTGGACTTGAATTCTAGATTTTATACTCTTGTTGGATAAAGAATTCAATTACGAGTCCAACGGTTCTTTCCGGAGCAAAAACGGAGCTATAACGAAGAAGTTATGACCAAAACAGTGTTCGAACAAAATCTGGGGCAGCAGTGCTCCGCGCAGCCACCCGCGCGGAGCCGTTGGGTCGCACAAAAAGGGGGGAAATCGGCCCCAAACCCCATTTTCACCCTAAAACTTCATTTCTTCATAACTTCCTCCTCACAACTCCGATTTTGGTGATTCAAGTTGCCACGGTTTCGTTTTTGAGAGCTCTTCAAAGATCTAGCAAGAGATTGGAAGTCTATTGGAGTATACAAGAGTATTTTGTGGTGGTAATCCCCTCATCCCTTCATCTTTTTGATCAAGTTTTCTAGGGTTTCATCCACCATTGTTCTTCCTTTCGTAGATTTGAGGTTTTTAACCATTATTGGTGAACTAGAGGTGTTTTGGTTGGTGGATTCAAGCTTGGGTTAAGGTAATCTTCTACTCTCTTCATCTTTGGAAACTAGGGTTTTGGGTATAGATGAGATCTTCATGTAAAGGGTTGGGGAACGATTCTATGCGGTTGAATATCTATGTTTATGGTTGTAATCTTATGGATCTAGGTTTTGGAAGTTTTGCTTGAAGATTCAAGTTTCTTCAAAGGAGCTCAAAGCGGAGTAAAATCTAGATTTAGCCTAAATCTAGCGAGGTGAGTTCAAAATGATTTATGAAAACGATGTACATGCCAAAATGTTTATTTTAAAGTGTTTATGATTTTCATCAAATATCTTAACTGCTGATCACCTGATAAGTTTCGGTTATTTTAAAATGTTTAGTTTTATAAACATGGTGAAACACCCATTTTGGGGTCTTTGAGAATTTTGATAAATAAATCATGTTGAAATGTTTCTTTGATGATTTTACATATATAATTGGAGTTCATTTGACGTAAGTTCGTTTGGTGTATTTGAGCTTATAAACCTTTTCGAAAAATGTATATTATCGCGTTATGAGGCATTTTGGAAATATAAGGGTGAGAGTCATTTGGAAAATGGTTTGCCTCAACTGATGTTGAGTTTGAAATAATTATACTTTTGGGTCGTTGTGTCTTCGTCAGTCGGTTAAACGTGTTTTAATGTTTACAAAGGCTTTCGTTAGAAATTTAAGTAAAGTGTTGGGCCCTTGGCTCGGTTTTGACTAAATGAGTCGTGTGGACATTTGTCCGGATTTATAACCGTCGTGGGTTTTGAGTGTTGACGATTAATTCGTGTCATTGGTAAGTTACATGCTTTGGGTGCTTTGGTCATTCTTTTGGAGTCATGTAATGATAGATAGTGTCGTAATGGATCCATAGGCACGTAAGTCTGTCGGTTATGTAAGGCCTGAAGTTTTGGGTTACTTTTAGTGACCGCTCGGGTTTGCTAGAGATTAGGAATATGTGGTTTGAGCCGCAGAGTTGGAACTCGTCTAGATTGGATTAGGCACCCGGTTGCTCGTAAGACCGCGGGGCGGAACTCGACGGAGTATGGCAAGGGGCAGCAACAGGTTCGAGGATTGTGATGTCTGTTATGGCATGGGAACTAGAACCGGGGCACGTTGGTGAAATCCAATAACATCGCGGGTGGCCCCATTCACGTGTTCTCGCCACCCAAGATGGAAACGTTTAGATGACATACAAGGAAGTCACGTGAACGACCTACTTGCGTGTTACTCTATTCTCAGTGTATACGGGTCTCTTCATCGTTGATTCGTGGTATTTTATATGGTAATGTCGTATTTTACCAAATTGGGTTTTTATGTGGTCGACGATAAATGATGGCTTTAATATTGGGTTTCCCCCACGTATATTAAGGCTTGAATGGAATGCGTCATTCCTACGTTTTCAGTATTTGGCTTCCTTTCATTTTATGGTTGTGTGAGTTTTGGGTTAAATATAAGTTTACGAAAGACGTTTTATATTGGAATCTTTCTGTAAAACATCTTGGTTTGGTTAGCGATCAACGTGGTGTCTCTTTCGTTTAAAATACATGTTTATTGGTAAATGAGTCGTTTCATAAGCAAAGCATATCATTTTGAAAGATTATGACTTTAATTGCATTCTTACATTTTAAACGAGTTATTTATATATGTTGAAAACTCTTGAACTCACTAGGCATTAAGCCTAACCTTTTTATTTGTCGGCATGTGCATCAGGATTCTAGTTGGGGGTTGGGTTCTAGCAATGCTATGAAGATGGAGAGTCTTAGCTAGACGCAAAAGTAAGTAATTGGTGAAGTCTTCCGCAAGTTGGAGATAGCGATTGATATTGGGTATTAGTAGCACCCGTCCTTTTTAGTCTGTATGTATATATTGTGGACGTGTATTGAGGTTGAATCTAAATTGTGGTTGTAGATGATCCAGTTATTGATGTATTTAGAAAATTTTAATTAAGTTGCTATTTCCAGAATTTAGGGTGTTACAAACGATTATATGAATGTGACAATATTTCTCTGTCTTGTGGAATTTGGTAGTTTTCGCCAACAGGTGACCTTTTCTTTTAGCCATCTCTTACTCAGGTTTTGGTTGGTTTAAAGCGCACACATTACCTCCAAAAATCTCACCAGGTTTAGTTTTGGTTGGTTGGTTTAAAGGTTCTTTTTTCTACTTCCAGGGTTTAATTTCATATAATTTTGATATTGCTTTCAATTTATAATCTTATTTTACCTGATTCGCTAAAAAATTCATTGTTTCTTATGATCTTCTACTCTGATGATTTTGATGATGTTATGCGACGTATCTCATCAAAAATTTCATATAACTCCCGATGATATTTATGTTTGCTTAGTATGATATGAAGCTTCATTGATGTTTCAAATTAATATTAATGTTGTCCTTGAAACCCATGCTTCCAATATATTGCTTTTGGTAACTTATATTAGATCAATATTTTTTTTTATATTCATAAACATGCTTTTGTGTCTTTGTGCAACTTCTTTTTGGGTGATACCAGGTTCACATGAGTTTGAAACTGGTAGTGTATCAAGATTTTGAGTGTTGCGTTGAATCCTTTACTAGAGCTCCCTATCATGGCAGTCTCCATGTAAGACCAATGCATCAACTCGCTGATATTTTTGTCTCCATGAATGACATTATGCATAAACTATCTGTGGTGACAAGATGGTTTCCTTCATGACACTAGGATTGAGAAAGAAGAACATAAGATGCATGTTGAAACTCCCACTCCCCCGTATCCGCCAAGCACATTTTTAACTAATGGGTTGTTTGTTTTCTTGTCCTTTTGCATTTTCATTGATTTTCTCTTCCATGCTTTTGTGATTTTCTTTTTCAATTAACGTCATTGTGTTAGGGGTAAATGCAACCAACTTTGACTCGATTTTTACTCTAGCAAGCCTCTACTTTTTTCATTGACTCGGATTTTCTCTACAAAGGTCCGAAAGGATACCAATAAACCTGCCTTGATCTTGAGGTTTTTCCAGCACACTTTGGTTCCAATTGTAGAAAATTTTTTTTGTTGCGACATTTTGAGGTTTTGAGTTTAAATTCAAAGATCAAAGTTCTATTTATTTTGTTTGGTCTATTTGGTGGTCGGATTCATGCATTTTGGCTTGATCCGCTTTCCATCCTTGAATTTTGCTACGCACTTGGTTTAGACTTTGTGCCTTTTTTATTTTACTTTTTTCTTTGTAGTAAGATTGTTCTTGCACACGCTATCAAGTTTCCTGTTCATTACTTCCTTTACTTATTTGAATTTGACTTCTTTAAGTAATGTGTTGTTTGTATTGTTGACGTTTTTCATTGTTGTTGCTTTTCAAATAACTGGATTGTTTTTGCGATAAATGTATCGAACTTTGATTCTATTTTTATTCTAGCAAGTTTCTACTTCCTCCATTGACTCGGATGTCTTTTAGAAAGATCCCAAATGATTTTGGTGAACCTGCCTTAACTGTGAGTTTTTCCGGAAAAAATTGGTTCCATATGTAGAAAGTTTTCTTTGTGTTTGCGGCACTTAGAGTTACAACCCAACTTTGAATTTAGCTACTCTCTTTGTTTAGACTTTGTGTTTTTTTTATTAATTTGTGTGTTTTTTTAAATGGGATTGTTTTGCAAAGTTTACCAAGCTTTTTTGTTATTGACTTCCTTTACTTCTTTAATTTTCACATTTTTTATAAGTAATGGGTTGTTTATTTTCTTGACTGTTACTTTTTTCGTTGATTTTCTTTTCCATGCTTTTGTGATTTTTTTTTTCAAATTAACGAGATTATGTGTGGGATGAATGCAATCAACTTTGATTCGGTTTTTACTTTAGCAAGCCTCTACTTCTTTTTTAAACCTTCCTTGACCTTGAGGTTTTTCCGGCACACTTTGGTTCCATTGTTGGCATTTAGTGGTTTTTGAGTTCTTATTTTGTTTGGTCAGTTTGATCGTCACTTTCATGCATTTTGGGCTAATCTGCCTACCAAAGTGCAGCAAGCGTGCCGAATCTTTGAATTTTGTTATGATCTTTGTTTAGACTGTTTTTTTGTAATGGCATTGTTTATGCAAACTTTATCGAGATTCTTGTTCATGACTTCCTCTACTTATTTGATATTTATGTTTTTTATTTGAAACTGATATTTACGTTATTAAGTAATGGTTATTTGTTTTCTTGATGTTTTGCATTTGTGTTAAAGTTTCTTTTCCATGCTTATGTTTCTAGTAACGGGATTATTTTTGGGATAAATATACTCAACTTCGGTTCCGTTTTTTACTCTAGCATGTCTTACTTCTTCTGTAGTTCCGTTAACATGGATTTCCTCTACAATGGTCCAATTGATTCCCATAAATGTGCCTTGACTGTGAGGTTTACATGACACACTTTGGTCCCAAATGTAGAAGGTTTTCTTTATGTTCATAGCTAGCTTTGAATTTTGCTAGTCTCTTTGCTTAGACTTTGTGCTTTTTTAATTTACCTTTTTTCTATGTACTGGGATTGTTTATGCACACTTTACCAAGTTTCTTGTTCTTTACTTCGGGGTTGTTTGTTTGCCTCTTAATGGTTCTATTAAGAGGCAATCTTTGAATCGCTAAGAGAGACAAATCATGTTTGGCACACAAAAAAAACCATTGATTTTAAACCAATTGTTGCTTTTGTTCAATTCTTCTGAAACCATCAATTATTTAAACCAATTGTTGCTTTTGTTCGATTTTTACATTTCCAATATTCAACCATTGATTTTATACCTCTAATAAACGTGCCTTGTCATAAGGTTTTTCCTTGGGTTTGCAGAACTTAGAAGTTTTGGCTTTCAAATTCAAGTTTTGTTTCTAGCCATTTTGATGTGTTGTTTTAATTGTAACTTTATGGATCAAGTTTTAAGTGTGTTTCGTGGTCGTGTCATGTTGGTGCATTTTTTGCTCTTCTACCTCTATGGGAGGGAGAGGTTGGATTGTTTTTCCATAGTTTACCAAGCTCCTTTTCTTCTTCACTTACGTTGTTTCTTTGATTTCGACTTTTTTCGGGTTTTTTATTTTCTTGACTTTTTGTATTTGTGTTGATTTCCTTTTCTAGTAACGGGATGTCTTTAGGAAAAATGCACTCAACTTTGATTCTGTTTTACTTTACCAAGCCTTACTTCTTCTATTAACTCGAATATCCTCTTCGAAGGTCCCAAACGATTACAGTGTGTCTTGACCTTGATGTTTTTTCTGCACATTTTGGTTCCAAATGTAGAAGGTTTTCTTGTGAGGCACTTAGAGTTAGGGTTGTTGATAAGTGCATAGCTTATCACATTCTAAGCACTTATTATTTTTATATTTGCTCTTATTTTAGTCTCCCAATCACCAAATTTGAGTCTTTTAGTCCGTTTTTATCTTTTATTGTAGTTTGAAGATAAGTAAGAGGAATGTGACTTATTTGTGTTGATTTTGATAAAAATGTAACAATTTGGTTTGTTGTAGCAAGACGCTGCAGCATGATCGCAGTTTCAGCAAATACAAGACGTCACTTCATAAACTTTTTGTTAGGGAATCTTTTTACTGCCACCTGGGCCTGTTTTGCAAGTTGGAGCTGAAGGCATCTTTTAGAGAATATCATCATATTAGTGGTCTCGTTAAGGAAGGCATCTTGTAAACCCTTTGTATTTTGGGTAATGGCCATTGGATAAAAGAATCTTTGTACCTTAATATTTGACATTAGATGCTTTTCCCCTTGTATAAATAGGGGCTTCATTTCCAGGTCTTAGGTACAATTTAACTTGCTCTTGTAAGTTACTTTTAGCTTTAATCTTTACTTTACTTGTTGCTTTTGTAGTTTCTTTGATAAGGGAAACAACTAAGTAGTTCTTCTAACTATATAGTAACTATTGTCACCTTTACTAGCTTTAATCTAAAAATCTTTTGGTATTTTATTGTTCATGTCTTTACATTTCGAATTTAATATTATGTGTTGTATTTATTTTAAAGCGATGATGGGCTAATACCCCTAGTTTGGGTGTAAGTAAAGGTTGGGAGATAGAGGCCTTTGTGGTAGTGGAAGATTGCTTTCGCTATTGGCTATCCACCTTATTATTCACCCCTTGTTCTAAGTTTCATCTAAGTATTTCTTGATAAAGTGACGAATGTTGTTCTACTTAGATGAGTTGGACTTGAATGCAAGCCAACGTAAATTTTTGAACATTGAAGTGTTGTAGTGGTTATGATGGACTGTATCAATCCTAACGGATTGTGAACTATATGAAAAGAACAGTAAGATTTGCTCGACATTGGTTGGGTTACCTGAATGCCTGGTACTGCCGATACATAATCTCATCTGAACCTTGAAAGAGGACTGATCGATTCAGTAGTAAGGTCGAGAACCAATGCGTAACTTCATGCTGTAGCAATCTACCTAAACACATTGTAGCTAAACTCCAGCCTGAACTTACACCCATGCATTTCTTTTACTGTTATAAATCATTTTCAAAGCTCTTAACTCACTCAAAGATCATTCCTTCGAATTCTCTCGTTGAAATCACCTTTTAAGTTGACTTGGATTAATTGCTTGCTTTAATTGTCTCTATGGGATCGATATTCGATACTTTAGTACCACTTTATTACTTGTTTTCAAAACGATACTGGTTTGGCATGTATACTTGTGTATTATTCCTTTATTAACTCAAATATCCTCTCCGAAGGTCCCAAACGATTACGGAAAGTGTGTCTTGACCTTGATGTTTTTCCGGCACATTTTGGTTCCAAATGTAGAAGGTTTTCTTGTGAGGCACTTAGATTTAGGGTTGTAATCAAACAGAATGAACACGAACGAATGCTTGTTAGTGTTCATTCGTTTAACGTAACTAACGAACACACACAGAAGGTAAACGAACGAATTTTTTCGTGTTCTAGAGGTCTTCAAGGATATATCACAAGTATTGAAGTTTATTGGAAGATCCAAGTGTATTTTGTTGAGGTGAGCTCTTCATCTCCCTCAATATTAAGCTAGGGCTTAGTTTGTTCTTCATTTCTTTCCTCTCCTTTGTATTTTGCTTTAGGTTTTGGATCTTTGGAGGTGAATGAAACACTTTGCAAGTGTCAGATCTAAGAGCTTTGAGGTGTTGCTTGAAGATTCAAGTTTTCACAAAAAAACTCAAGTTTGGTGTAAAACATAGATTTAGTCTAAATTTAGCAAAGTAAGCTTAAGTTATTTTGTGAAAACTATGAACATGCCAAAAATGTGTAGTATGATGCATTGAAATGTTTTCTTTACCATTTATCAAATGTGTTGAGTATTTGATGAATTGTACACACTTGGTGTTTTTGGGTTAATATATCTTGAAAATGCATATATTGGGATCTTTGAGTATTTTGTTAAATTAATCATAAATATGGGTTCTGTTGATGATTTATTTTATAAGTAGAGATTACTGATATTTAATCATATATTGGGAAAAATGTATAATGTTATACCATGAGATATTTTGGAAATATAATGGGGTTTTAATCGGAAAATGATTTGTCTCTACCCATTATGTGTTTTTAAGTTAATCATGCCTTTGGGGCATGTATTTGCATAAACGACGGCTAAATGTGTTTCTTGTTTTAATGACCTATATTTAATAGTCAATTGAGTTTTTGAGCTTTTGGCTCGATTTTGACTTAAAAGAGTATTGGGGACATTAGTCCGGTTTATTTTGCTCTATGTTGGGTTGTTGTTGTTATATGCATTTGAGACATATTTATTTGTAAATTACATGTTTTGAGAGTGTTGGACACTCTTTTGGAGTCATGTAATTTAGACTATGATGTATTGGATCCATAGGCATGTGAGTCAGTCTTGTGTTGATGATCGAATGGGTATTGCAGGGTTGGACTCTGAGATCCATGTTTCGTGACCTTAAACTTTTCAAGTAGGCACTAGGAGGGTTGAGTCTGGAGGTGTTATGTTGGAGGTGTTATTTTTCAAGTAGGCACTAGGACCTTCGCCGCTTGAGGCAAGTCCTTGGAGGTAGTCCTTAAGTGTGTCGGGACTTGAGGTGGAATTCATAGGAATAGATATTAAAGTCAACCGACTCTTGAGGTGAAACTTGTTAAGGAGTCGTGGGGACATTTGGACTTTAAGTCGTGAAGTGTTATGCGATTAACGTTGTAGGAGTGACATACTCATGTGTTCCCATCACTCTCAACGGATACGGGTCTCCCCCGTCGTAGTTAAATGTTATTTTCAGATGGTGTAATATATGTGTTTTACTATTAATTGGGTTTTGGCAAGTAACCCTAATTTTTGACTTTGACGTATTGGATCCCCTCCATATATTAAGGTTTTCAATAAAGGAGTTATTTCCATGTTTTCGGTATTTGGATTTTAATCCTAATTGTACTTCTTATGAGTATTGAGTTTGGTTTTATGATTGTAGCGTATTTCTGTTTAAGTGTTTTATCACGAAAATGGGTTTTGGGAAAGATATCTCTTTTCATTCTAAATACTTTGCATATTGGAAATTGTGATTTAAATAATATTATTTCCGCTTTACCGTTTTATATAATTGATGAAAACTCTTGAAGTCACTAGGCGTTAAGCCTAGCCATTTTTATTTGTCGGCATGTTTATCATGTTTGTGTTTGGGAAATGGAACTAACGACATTGATGGGTTTTAGTAATACCCGACCTTTATTTAATCTTTATATAACGTGATTTTGCGGATCAATCAGATCCTAGGCTGAATTTGGATGTATTGGGAGAACAAACGCCTTCAAGTGTGTTAAGCCTGAATCACTTCTAAAGCAAAATCATTGCTCGGTCAGTTGAGACCAAGTAAATGGCTTGGTGTGTAGTCGATTGAGAGCCCAATAAGACCTTCTAGGCAAGAGTTGGGACTAACGTTGTGTTGGGACAAGTTGTACCGAAGGCTTTTGGGACTAAGGATGTAGATGTCTGTAAGTGTTGTAATGAAGAGAAAGAGGATTGTCTGCTCTAAGAAGGGTGGAAGACCTTAGTGATTTTGTTAAATGATTTGTGTAACACCTGGAAAACTAAGGTAAGTATTTATAATTCTAAGTGTTCTCAATTCTTTTAAATATTGGGGTTTTGGCATGTGATTAGAGAATTGTTAGTATGATATATTATATCTGTGTACCTAGAAGTTTTATGTGCTTAATGTATCGAAATCGTCGAAATCTGGAGTTTAGGGGGGGGGCTGGGTGATAGTGACCAACGACTATGACAGTGGTCATAGTCGTGTGGCAATGTCGCGGGCCGGGGGTGGTCTCGGTACACCCCCGGCGAGATTGACCAAGAGAGAGTGACATGGGCATTGTCGCCCTGTCACAATCGCTGGAAATGTACCGCGGGCAGGGGGCAGCGACTATGCCACCGTGACAGTGCCCGGGGCATTGTTGTCGGGCACTGTCGCCGACGAACCTTGGGAGTATAAAAACTCCTTCCGGCCGGGTATCTTGATTTCATTCCACTTTTTTGCCTTAAGAACGTATCTTGGGAGCATTTAGGGCGTTATTTCCTCCTCCAAGCCTCATCCCTCATTAATACTAGGGTTTGGTTGGTGAAGTTCATCAAGGAAAAGTTATTAGGTGGTTGAGGAGCATTCATTGAGTTTCCTAGAAAGATTTAAAGCTTCAAGGACTTGAGCATTTCTCCACTTCTTTTCTAGGGTTTTATATAAAACCTAGTTAGTGAATTCTTTTAACCATTTTTCAATTGAGATACATATCTTGAATGTTTATTTATCTTTACCTCATATGCATGTATAAATCTGATCACCTGATAAGTTTGACCTAACTGTTATATTTGAGATTATGGGAGTTTTGGCTATGTGTCCATTATGTGGAAGTATTAATTACATTTATGGGTTATGATTTTGTGTTAATATGGGATTGGTGATTATCATTATGAGAATTGCATATTTTTAGGGTTTTGAACCTAAAATGGGATTGGAACTATATGAGATCTTATGCATGTATCTTGATGATATGGATTATGTATAGAGATGGATAGTATATATATAAATTGGAGGAACCCTGGGTATGTGCCAGGAGGATGTAGTTTGAGGTGCCACCGGAACGGTATGCGCCTAGACCTCCGCCATTTGGAGTAATGCCTGAGAGGTAGTCTTCAAGTGTGTCGGGCCTTGGGATGTTGCTCATGCAAGTGAACATCAAGGTACATTGACTTGAGGTAAAACCCATTGGTGTGATGGGTCTCCCTCATTGATTCCCGTATGGCCCACGTCGACTAAATCATTCTATAATTGTTAATGCTATGCTCTTTAAATGTTATGTCATGCTTTGTACAACTCACTAGGCTCATTTGGCCTACACACTTGTTGGTTTGATGTGTATCTCAGGTTCTAGTGGCGCGACCGCCAAGAAGGTATAGACGACTTAGATGCGAGCTTGGGGACATTTTTGGGACGCCAATTGTAGAAAGCTTATTTTTGGATTAGAAGACAACTAGTATTAATCTTGTTCCTAGATAGGATTTAGATTAAAGGGTTGTTTTCCCTCTCATTGTTATTTATTACAAACTTGTAATCTTAACAGACGTTTATTGTCTCCCTTTTTGGGAGGAGCTCATGCTATGGCATTAACCATATTTCCTTTTCCGAAAATTTTTGTTTATCCCAATTTTTGGGGTGTTACAATTTGTACCAAGGATTTTGCCTCCAGTTCGAGATTGATACTTTTATGTCGATGTGGTAGAATTACATGTCGCTTTGGCTGGAGGAAGGCTAAGATGCACTCAGTAGCCGTGTCGTGAATAAGAATTTGGAAGATTTGAAGGTATCCCTATGCTCTAGCCTTGCTTGAAAGCCTTGTGAGGAAAGGCAAGACTTAGGCCAAAATGCTATATTTTAGAATCGTTCCCAATCAGGGGATTTTGAACCGATGATCTTGAGGGGTCTACCTAAAGACGGTGAGACCAATGGAATACCCTATAAATACTTCAGGGTTTGGCAAGACGAAAACCCTCCATAGGGTCGTGAGGAACAAGGAATGGTCGTAAGTCCCATACGGATGTATGATTCGTCTAAACCTTCCGGGCGAAAGGCTTTGGGGAAATATAAGTTTTGTCTAGGAATGAGATGGGTTCCCTTGTCATGATGGTTATATAAGGGTGCCTTACGAAAGAAAAGGGTGATGCCCTTAAATCGATGCTCGCTTGTTTGCTAGTGAATGCTGATGATGAAGAGACTAGTGTTACTTGGATAAGAAGTCCAATCTATGTTGTGTAAAATGATTGGTAAATTCAGATTTTGTTGGAGGTGTTCCATGCCTCGGAGAATTTAGCGGATCATTCCTGAGTGGCATTTTCGGGTCAAGATTTCGAAGACGAAATCCTTTTCAAGGTGGGGAGTATTGTAATGCCCGAAAAATCCTAGTGGGTGGTGTTAAGAAAACTTCTCTCCTCTAACATAACTTAGTCTTGGATAGGTTGGGGTTATTCATATTTCCTTCTAAAATCCTAAATCCATGACTTGATCATTCAGGACTACAAGACGAAAGGAAATCTAACCTTGGAGAGTCCTTGGCGAGAGTGCCCGCAACTATAACAAATGTCATATTCGTTTGTCAAGGTCGCGGGGATCCGAGGGGCCATGGTACGCGGGGCGCGATAGTGACCCGCGACTGTGACAAGGGAACAATCGACTGTCACAGTCGCTTGGGATGTACCGAAGATAGGAGAAGCTCAGCGACAATGCCCGCGACATTGCCATAAGGCATAGTCTCCGGGCAAGGTCACCCTCGGCGTGTTGTTGGTTTAAATTGCATGTTGACTGATTTTGACCTCATTTTCTTCTACAACTCGTTTTGAAGGTGATTTTGGGAAGCTAGGAACGATTTCTCCCCTCCAAACCTCTTCATCCACCAAATCTTCATCCAAGGATAGTTAGATCATCCTTTTGGTCTCAAGTTTGTGGTTGGAACATTTATTGTAAGGATTCCAAGCGAGAAGTCCAAGATCCAAGTGTTCTTCCTCATCTCTCCAAATTTCTAGGGTTTCATCAAACTCTCACCCATTATTTTGAAGGATTGGAGTTTGATGTCATATTAGTGACCCTAGAAGTATATTGTTGGAGGGTACAAGTTGTGGTTAAGCTAAGGATTGTTGTGGAAAACTTGGAGCTAGTGGAAGGATTCAAGATCCCATGTAAGAAACTCAAGTTTGTGGGTAAAACCTAGATTTATCTAGCAAGGTGAGTTCTACTTGATTTACAAAACTATATACATATGAATATACATTTATGTGCTCACTTTCTATTTAACGAGTTTTGTGATTTTGGTATTCTTTGAGCATATTGAGTTGTCAGATACTTATAAATAATTTACGATATGTTATTTGGGCGTTTTGGCCACCAAAAAGGATGTTGACCCACTAATAAGGATTTCTTGGATATTTGAAGAATTTGGGTAACATATTTCGTCGGTTTCTAATATGTGCAAATTGGGTTACAAATGGTTTTAATGGAATGATCTTAAGAGTTGGATTTTTGGACAATTATTTGGTTATGGTTTATTTTGAGTTTTGGATGTTGGGACTTTAAGCTCTTTTTACTTTAAAGGTGTGAGTTATTGTAAACGAGCATTCTTTGACCTTATTAATATTGGGAAGTTGTGAACCTTACAGTTTGGGCCTTCGGCCAACCACACTTTTGGAAAATACCAATTTTGGGAAAGTTGTACTTCGACTTATGTAGACATAATGGATTTATTATTTTGCCAAACGTTTTATGATGCCTTATGGATTGTTTGCTACTCAAATGAGTTTTCGGACGTTGACCGGTTTAAATGGCTCAATGTGGAGCATTTTATGGAAATGCAATTATTGCA
Source organism: Arctium lappa (assembly GCA_023525745.1). Taxonomy (NCBI): domain Eukaryota; kingdom Viridiplantae; phylum Streptophyta; class Magnoliopsida; order Asterales; family Asteraceae; genus Arctium; species Arctium lappa. The sequence continues at coordinate 20,891,385 of CM042050.1, forward strand.
CCAATGTTGGGTTATTACATGTTTTGAATGCATTAGTTCGTTCAGTTGGAGTCATGTAATGTTTAGACCGTAACGCAATGGATCCATAGGCATAGGAGTCGTTTTGTTCATCATGGAGTTTTGATGTCCATGTTTGAGTCTAGTGAGTGGTCCCCAAGTCGTGTTTTTATGTAAGCTTGCGATGGTGCTCTTGGAGAGCCATATACGAAGCTAAGTCTTACGGTGGTGCCTATGGTGAGTTGAATACGGGGACTTGTGACTTTTGTGGTGACACTCGTCTAGAGGTGGAGTAGACACTAGGCTCATTTGGGTATCTTGCGGTGGTTGCTCAATGGAGTCGTATATGGGGATCCATGACCCGAAGTGAATCTTGAGAACGTTGATAAGTGACTTAACTTTGTGTTCCCGCCACATTCGATGGAATCGGGTCTCCCCCATCACCGAGAGGTGTTATTTTCGGGTATCCTCTTACCCATGCTTTCGGTGTTGAAACGTGCTACTTTATTTATACAAAATAGTATTTTGGTGAAATACCTCGTGGGTGTGTTTTGGTGAAATTTGGATGTTGAATAATTATTAAAAATGGTGTTTGGTATTGGAAGTAATATGAATTGTAAATAAAGTCTTCCCATAACTTACATTTCAGGCATGGGCGTATTTGGAGTAAAATATTTGTTTTAAAACGTTTCACGATTTATATGATGAAAACTAGTTTAACTCACTAGGTGTTAAGTCTAACACTTTTCTTTTCGACATGTATATCAGGTCTTAGATGGATCTAAGTGGCGAGTGGAGCTTGGTAGAAGTTCCGGTAGGATGGCTTTAGATACGTCATCTGGTTGTGAGAATATAGCAGATTTAGTGGTTTTAGTAGCACCCGATTGACTTTGTCCCCGTTTGTGGGTCTAGATAGTCCCGTTAGAACTCTGTTTCATGTTGTAGTGTTTCTTACGTTGTAAACTTTAGATAATTGTTATTTCGAGCTATGTATTTAAGGGATTTTTGGAAGTTTTAAATTGTCTGCTATTTTCAAAATTTAGGGGTGTTACAGTGTGGGTTGGTAGTGGTGAAATGTGGTGGTGGTGGTTGATGGTGGTGAGAGGTGGTGGGTGATGGTTGCTAGTGGTGGTATGCAATGATGGTGTATAAGAAGAGGGGATGATAGAGGTGTTAAAAGGACCAATTTAACGGACCTAAACTAACAATGTTAAGTGGAGGTGACCATTTTGGGTCTCGAAACACGAAAAATGGACCATTGGTTTACTTTATGATCTTAGTGACCAAAACTAAAAAAACAACGATAGGTAAGGGGCTAAAGATGTAATTATAACACTCAAAATTTTACTTACACGGGATATTTTGACTTTAAAGTATACCTTTTAGTAAGTTTCAACAATGAGAAATTGATATTGAATGAATTTATACGTTAAGACCTAAGAAAGAGAAATTTGGGTATCAACATAGGGCAATGTGGGTTACGAAGCGGGTTTGGCCGCACCACAACCCGCGTTAGGGATTGTCTACCCAAGAACGGGATGCGGGCTACTTCTGGCACAGGTTTAGCCGTGGCCAAAGTCGCGTTCATGATGTTGGTCGTTTTTAAACTCAATTTTCTAGGGTTTCTTCATTTTCCTCCAATCTTATCCCCGCCTCTATCCTTTTGGGTGTTTTTACTTCTTGAAGGCCGATTTTAGGAGGGTTTTGGGAACAATGGAAAGTTGATCATGGAGGTTGAAAAATCATGGGTGTGATCTCTAGGTTTTGAAAGGGTAAGTATTTTGGCTATTTAGAGATTTAGCTTGAGTTGTTGTGAATTTGATCTTGTGGTTTCATTTGGTGTCCTTCTAGACTTGGGTTGTAGCTTTGAAAAGATTTTGAGATTCTTGCTTATGGATCTCAAATCTACATCGTTGGGTAAATAGAGATGGGTTTGGAACCTAGGTTTAACTTTCAAGTTGATTTGTAAAAACTATGTACATACCAAAAATGTCAATTTTGAAGTATTTATGTGTTTTACTTGATATTTATCAAATTTGGATTGTTTGATGAGTTTTGCCTACTTGGTATATTTGATTTTAAAAATCTTGTGAAATACCCATATATGGGATTTTTGGACATATTGATAAATGGGAAAAGTCTAAAAAAACCCAATGGACTTTAGTGTTTGGAGTGATTAAGTCCTTGGACAATTTTTTGGAACAAATAAGTTATTAGACAATTTAAAACACAATAAATAAATCATTGGACTTTTGGAAACCTGTTAAATACATCCTTATTACTTAAAAATGTAACTTGCAACCTATATAACAGGTAAAACTACAAATTGAAAAAATAAAACAAAAAAATGTAACTACTTTATCCCCCTACAAATAAAAAAATAGGAAAATTAATTAAAATAGTCAATCTTATCAATCAAATTCATTTTTAAGTCATTTTCACAATGTTTTTTTTAAGTAGTGAAAGTTTTGACATAAATTTTTTTTCCCTTAATATTTTTTCCTAGCAAAAAAGAGAAAAAAAAATAGAAAACATCTTTATAATTTGATATTTAATTTACTTTATGTGTTCTACCTTTTTTTTTTCTTCATTTTAACCCTTTATTATATTAAAATACATAATCGTATATCAACTTAAATACATAAAAACTATTTTTTTTTACAGATTACACCATTATAAGTTTCTCATCAATACGTTTAAAATGAGCCTAATATTGATTTTTTTTATTTAATCTCATATTATTAAATAGGGGTGTTCATCCAAACCGTCAAACCGCACACACCGCACCGCAAAACGCGGTTTAGAACTTTCGCGGTGCGGTTTGTACTTTTACCAAACCGCACTATGCGGTGCAGTTTGCGGTTTTGAGTTTTCAAACCGCGGTTCAAACCGCACCGCATCTTTATATTATTTTTTAATTTTTAATTTTAAACATATATATATATATATACATAATAGTTTAATTTAATATTTATATAATTAGGTTTTGTGTTTTTAATTATGGACTTTAAGAGTTTAAGTTTTGGACTTTGCTAAATAAACCTTTAATTTGTAAGTCTCTTAAAAGTTTATGTCTCAACAAATGAAAAAATGCCCTAGGTTAGGACGTTCATGACCGGAGACGTCACTTAATTCATTTATCGTATTGAAACAATTTATTTCTTTAGACTATTTTTAGTTATGCATTTTGGAGTTGGATGTATTCAAACTCTTTATTTTTTGGACCATGGTCACTTAATCGTTGATTTTCTAATGTATTTTAAACTTATAGTTTTTTGGATTGTACGCATAAAGTGCGATAGGGACAAACCGCACCGCATTTTGCGGTGCAGTTTGGTGCGTTTTGAGGTATATGAGGTGCGGTTTGCGGTTTGGAAAAATGCTCAAACCGCACATGCGGTTTGCGGTTTTGCCCTAAACCGCACCACGAACACCCCTATTATTAAATATCATTAATACGTACGAATTATATTTAATACTTACACTATATATCCTTTAGAGTTATTTATTTAATAGTATAAGATTAATCTGTAACCTTAAAGGTATAAATTGAAAGTATTAAAAATAATTCGTATATATTTATGATATTGAATAATACAAGATTAAATTCAAAAACAATCTTGAGTTCATTTTGACCGTATTGACGAAACGATTATAATGGTGTAATTTGTATAAAAAATTGATATATGTTAGTTAATATATGATTATGCGTGTTAATATAATAAAATGAAAAAGTAATGGATATAAAATAAATTAAATAAATAATTTTAATATAAGGATGCAAAGTGTAAACTTTCTCCAAAACTATAAGCAGAAAATGAATTTTTACACATAAATTTTTTACGTAAAGATTTTTTTTCATCTTTTTGGGGAAAAACACCTTGCGCAGTAAAAAAATATTTTGTGCAAACTTTGGTTATTTTAGGAAAATGCTTTGAAAAGTGGTTAAATTTAAATTGGGTAATGAGATTGACTATTATTGTTAATTTTCCCATTTTTAATTTATAGAAGGATAAAGTAGATGACATTTTTTTTTTAACTTGTAGTTTTACCTTCTATGTAGATTGCAAGTTATATTTTTAAGTAATAAGGATGTATTCAACAGATTATCTAAAGCCTAAGGACTTGTTTAACAGGTTTCGAAATGTCCAAGGACTTATTTGTTCGAAAAAATTGTCCAGAGATTTAATCACTCCAAACACTAAAGTCCATTGGGTTTTTTTGAACTTTTCCCTTGATAAATAAATCATAAGTGCAAGTACTTTTAATATTTATCTTATAAATAGAGATTATTTGGTGATAATATATTTTTAGTGTGTAGTTTGGAAAAATGCATATTCTTGTGTTATGGGACGTTTTGAAAATATAAATGGTATAATTTCATTTGGAAAATGATTTGACCCAACTAAATGTGAGTTTTTGAGTTAATCATGCATTTGGAGCATGTGTTTGCATAAACGCGAGTTAAATACGTTTTATCACATATGATGATTTTTATTGAATAGTCATTTGAATTGTTGAGCTTTTGGCTCAGTTTTGACTCAAATTAGTCTTGGGGACATTTGTCCGGTTTTATTAGCTCAATGTGATCTTTAAACCTATGATGCATTTAATTGCACATTTGTTGGATGTCACATGTTTTGAGTTGTTAGTCATTTAATTGGGGCCATGTAATGTTTTAGACTGTCATGTATTGGATTCTTAGGCATAAAACTCTGCCTTGTTATTAAGCGTGGAGTTTTGATGTCCACTGAAGTCCAGTGAGTGGTTCCTAAGTCGTGGGTAGTGAGCTTGTGGTGGTATCCTATTAAGTCATATATGGACCTATTAGCCTGCAGAAGTGGTACACGGTTGAGTTGTATATAGAGTTAGGTCTTGCTGTGGTGCTCATTGGAGCCTTATATGGCGACCAATGACTTTGTGGTGAGATTCATCTAGAGGTCGAGTTGAAACTAGGGTCATTTTGGAACTCTTGCGATGGTGCTTAATGAAGCCATATACGGGGATCCATGGCCCGAGGTGAAACTCAAGAACGTTGATAAGTGGTTTAACTTTATGTTCCCGTCACATTCGATGGATTTTTTTTTTTTGGTGTTTTTGGATAATAGAGTTTTATCCATGTTTTCGGTATTTGAATATTAACCCTTATTCACGTTTTGGGTGAATATTGAGTTTTTTTCTCATGATAAAAATGGTGTTTTGGTTAATGATATTTCATCACAAAAACGGTAGGTTTTGAGAAAGATGTTTCTTTTATATTTAATAAATTTTATTTTGGAAGTTGTGATTTAAATAACATTCTTTAGTTTTATCTTTTTAGATGAAGGGAAATTGACCCAAATGGCCCAAACATTGAACTGGATTGGCCTCCTAGCCCATTCTCGCTATGCTTTATGGAAATAGCCCAAGGGACGCAATGGAGCCCAGGGGCGCAATGGAGCCCTAATTAGGGTTTCTCCTTGGAATTTTGTTTGTTTGCTATTTTTCACGATTTCCAGCTGCTTTTTCATGTTGATTTTTACTGTTTTTTTCAAAAAGTTGTGATATCAAATTTATTTTAGCAGATAAATTGATTCCCTGTGTTTTTTGAAATTGATTCCCTAGATTATTGCTATAAAACCAACAACCACTGAAGTTGTAAATCACCATTTTCATCCACAAATTTCAGACAATTGTTTTGCTTGTGTATCTGTGCGTGTTTTTTTTGAAAATATGAGATCCGGAGATGATAAAGTCAAGTTACATCTCCTAAGCGGTGGTTCATGGCAGCAGGATGGTAACGGGTGGGAGTATGTTACCGATCAACCGATAACCCGTGTCAAGGTGGCACCTAACATTACGCATCTTTGGTTGGTTAATTGTATTCACAGAAAATTTCGTATCGATCCTGCTCTTGGTACGATTAGAATATCGTATAAGGTTAATGATGGTCTTTATGAGTTATGCAACAATGACGATGTTTTGTCTTTCATTCAATTTTTTGACGGTGAAAATAATCCACCAATACTCTGTGTGTTTGTCGATTCATCGATGTCCGGTGGAAGCGATCTCGGTGGTACTTCGAATGCCGGAGGCGGTGTGGATGAATCTGATGATACCCCATATGTTGTTCTCGAAACACAACAAGGAGGAGAAGCAGAACAACAAGAAGATGACGACGACGAAGTTTATAGACATGATGAGGAGTCTCATGTTTACCACTTGGGTTTATCTGATGTTGATACTGATGAAGACGACGACGAACCAGAAAGTAGTCCTATCAAATCATACGGTGGGATAAATGATTTCTTTGATATGCCCCCTCCACTTCCATCAGCGACCCCAGTCATCACACCCAACCTACCCCCACGTTATAGTCGTAGTAGAAGAGTAAGTTTGGGTCAAGTATTCCAGACGAAAGACGATCTTACACTCGCTCTCGGTTTGAAGTTTCTTGAAGAGGGTTTTGAGTTTGGAGTTCATCGATCAAACAAAACCAGATACGATGCCAGATGTAGGCAAGCCGGATGTTCTTGGCGTATCTATGCGACCTCTGTCGAAAATACCAATATGTTTCATGTTCGTATATTGGAAGACGTACACACTTGCTCGAGGACGCAGCTGCATCCCAACCACCATCAAGCAAACAGTAGAGTGTTGGGTAATTTTATTTACCCTAAAGGGAAGGATACCAGCAGGACATACCGTGGATCCGACATTGTCAACGACGTCAGATCGGATTTGAAAATAGATATTTCTTACTGGCAAGCCTGGCGCGCAAAAGCTTATGCACTCACGATGGTGTGTGGTACCCCTGAAGAATCGTTTACCCGACTCCCCTGCTTTCTCTATAATCTGGAGCTTCGGAATCCTGGTACCGTTACCTCCATAAGGACAGACAGTAGAGAACGTTTTGAGATGTGTTTCGCTGCCCTCGGTTGCGCGGTACGTGGTTATTTTAATAACTTTCATGGTTATTTTAATTGAACTGCTATATTGAATAATGTTATAATATGAAAATGCCTTAAATATCTAGATTCGATCGTTTACCACACACTTGCGTCCGGTCATTATCATCGATGCGGCTCATTTGAAGGGTACTTACTTGGGCACAATGTTCTTAGCCGTTTCTATGGACGCAAATAACCAGATTGTGCCCATCGCTTTCGGAGTTGGTAGGTCTGAGAGTGGGGATGTGTGGACTTGGTTCTTAACCATGCTGAAGCGTTGTATCGGGGAACCCGAGGGGTTGGTTTTTGTATCCGACAGGGCTGCTTCAATTCACCAAGCAATTAATACGGTGTACCCGGGCGCCCATCATGCACTTTGTTGTCGCCATCTAATGATGAACGTAAAAACCAGGGACAACAGGGTCAGATACAGGAAGAAGTTATTTTGGAGGACGTGTAAAGCATATACGGTGGAGGAGTTTGAACTGAATATGACGGGTCTACGAGTTGCTTTACCTCTTGGAGCTCCGCTTATGGACCAGGTTGGACCGGAGAAATGGTCAAGGGCCCATTTCCCAGGAATGTGTTACAACATAATGACATCGAACAGTGCCGAGTCGGTGAATGCATTGTCTCGTTTTGCACGGAGCCTGCCTATTGTGGCCCTTATGGATTATTTCCGATGTTTTCAGCAAGAATGGTATTCGATTCGTCGGAGAAATGGAGGTTATCATCCTTGGATTTTTGACTGTTTGAATTTTATGTTTTCATTTTTGCAACACTAACGTAACAAATTTGTGTTATCGCAGAAGAAATGGTGAATCGTCTCACGCCTTGGGCGGAGGCCAAAATAGAAAAGAGAATTCACAAGTCGGTAACGTGGACTGTACATGAGATTGGTCGAGGTTACTGGGAAGTCCGCGATGGGGTTAGGGACGCAGAAGTTGACTTCAATAATCGTCTTTGCTCGTGCAGGAAATGGCAGCTATCAGGAATACCATGCGGCCATGTCATCGCCGTCGCAAGAAATCAACGGTGTACAGACGTCTCCCATCTGGCGACTGGTTACTACGCGTCGGATAATTTCCGACAAACTTACGCAGAGCTCATACATCCAGTCGGTCCAGGAGAAGGATGGGTTGTTCCAGACCACCCGCTTATGACCGTTAGACCACCGGTCGTAATAAGAAGGGCTGGTCGACCGAGTAACCATGACCGTATCCCGTCTCAGGGCGAGGATTCCATCCAGAGAAGATGTTCTCGTTGTGGACAAACAGGACACACTCGAGCAAACTGTCCATCTCCTGCACCAGTAAATGTGAGCCGACAAAGGGCATCTGGTAGTCGACAAACTGAAAGGGCATCCGGTAGTCGACAAACTCACAGGGCATCTGGTAGTCAACAAACACAACCAGTATCAACCCAAGAGAATTATGAAAGTTTTAGACATGGTACTTTTGATTTAAATGTTGATCTAAACGAGTAAACCATGTATGTAATAAACCTTTTATTAATATTATTATTGCTCTATAAAGTTGACTTCCCTTTTATCCACCTTATCGTGTTTTTTAAGTTGGAAGATGTTATTTACTAAAGTATCCATCAAACCAAAATTTTATTGAAACCAAAGAAAACGGATGAAGTGCATCGATACAACAACCATCTTTGGAGGAGCCTACTGCGGGTAGATTTCCTGGATCCTGATGATCCAGTCAGACTTTTCCTTAATCATGTCCTCCATGCCGGTGTAGCTGTCTTTGATTTCTATCACTTCATCATCTAAGTCATTAATCTCTCGTTTCATCGCCCTAACCCTGCGCTTCATTTCTTCCAAGAACTCCTTCTTCTCCGCAATACACGCCTCTTTATCTTTCTGAATATCCATGTTGCTTATCCACATCCTTCTTATGTTTTGTATATCTGCATTCGCCGCATCACATGAATCTCTCAACCTGGTAGGCAGTACTTGAGACATTGGTAGACCCGGCTGTTGGTGAGCTTGATACTCTGGTGGGGATTCTCCCCCATGAGCTTGGTAGTATGCCTCTCGTGCATTGTTAAACTCTTCCCACTCCTGAGGCGTAATTGGACGATCGGCCGCAGTTCTACCAAACTGTGCCCACTCCTCCGTTGTCTCGGGTGCCTTCCAGTTAATCCTTCTTGATCCATCATTTAATTGTTGGATATATGCGGAGCCTGAAGCACCATTCGCTGACCTTCTACCCCTGGAACGTGAACCACCAGCCATTATGGTCGATGAGAAGATAGGGTAGATAACAAGTTGTGAATTACTACTTCACCATAAAATCTACTTATGGTCGATGAGAAGATAGGGAGGGGCGCAATTGCGCCCCACTACTCAACTGCAAAGTGCCTGACAGGATTCACTGCAAAGTTATGGAACGATTCCCCTGCAAAGCCTGTTGTCATGATTCCCTTGTAAAGCATTAAACGACAACGATTCCCCTGCAAATGTAGAGGGGCGCAATTGCGCCCCACTACTCAACTGCAAAGTGCCTGACAAGATTCACAGCTAAGTTATGGAACGATTCCCCCACGCCAATGCGCCCCTGTCCTTAGATTTTGGCTATAAATAACGTGGTTATACCAAAGTTATACTTCACACCATACAACATTTTCATAGCATAATAGTCCCTTCTTTGACCAAACACATGGCTGGAAATGCATCATCGTCAAACCCACCGTCTTCACAAATAATGCCCTCCAGACTGAAAAAAGTGATAGAGAAAAGTGAAGCGGAGATCGAACAACTCACCGAAGAGTGGAAGGAAATGATGGCCAAGAAGGATGGCCACTTGCGAAGGATCGACGCGGACAAGGAGGAGATAAGAAGGTTGAAGAGGGAGATAAAAGAGAAAGAAGACCGTATTCGTCAGGACAACGTTCAAGTAAACAAGCTTATGCAAGATTTTGCAGTACTGCAAGCGCAGGTTACCCAGAAACAAAATTGGATTGATCAATGTAAAGCACTTTATCCTTAGCATTTTTGGATTTTCTATGTTGCTAGTTTGTACCCTTACTTGCTATCACTTTCTTTCATGGTGCTTGTGTTGTTGTATTTCTTTCGTTGGTTGTATAGTTCATATGCATTGTATCCGTCCAATGTTATTAGATATGTTCAATTTATTGAAATGATGCTTGTCTTGAAATTAACTAAAACTTCCAAAAAAATTATATACGTAGATAAATATACAAGGTCCTAAAAAGGTCCTAAAAGGAATCATACATTTCGATCTGTCTGTATCATGGACCAAAAGACATCCGTCATATGACACCTCAATGTTGCCGCCCTTGTCGACTCATCCTCCTGGGCTATTGGGACCTCGTTATTCGCTAAATGGGTGAGGAACATGCATGTCAAAGGACCACAATCTCCCAAATAACCCTGCTGCTGTGGTACCCCATCTGCGTGTACCCAAGTGAACTCATGGCTTGCAGCTGCAAGTGATTGGCAAACAGCTAGGGTAAGAAGTTCCGGTAGATCGTTGGCGAACTTCGTCATCATTTCATTAAAGGTGTCCACATATGACGGGCTCCTGAAGCTATCATATATAACCATCTTCATGGTTTCTAGGTTTAAGTCGCCAACAACCCAATGCTTTTGGTCGATGCAAATGGGAATAAATACCTGAAATATTTGTTAAAAAACAAACCAACAGTGAATAACATTAAACTATACAGAAAGTTATAAATAACAAGTTTTTTTAGAAATTGAAATTCATACATGTTCAACAGACCACCATGGTACACCATCCGGCTCCTTCAACATTTTGTAGACAGATTTCGGCCCCCCACCAAAGAGCAAGACATGCATGAAATCGGACGTCATCACCGTCCAAGTGGCACTGGGCGAACGCGACTCGCGGATAAACCGAACCCATCCGTCGATGTGCTATATAATAAATAAAAAATGTTAAGTCATAAATGGACATTATGATAGACAAACTGAAATGACGCTTTAGTACTAACATCATTTTCGAGCCACCCCGAGCCCTGCAGACCGAGTAATAATCCCCACCAGTCCCGTCCGACAGCATGGGTGGGTATGCACCTAAGCCAATAATCCGGCAAATCATTATCATGCCACCTTTTGGCAATAGCGGATGAAGTGTAACTGGAAGCAGAAGAAGTGGTGGTGGCAGCAGTGGTGGCAGCATCTGCTTGCCGACGAGGATGAGGGACCTTCGATGGGCGGCGCTGGATAGGTGGGCGTGTAGTAGGAGGCAAAGCGGTGAAAGGAGGGCGCAATGATTTCCCGGGATATTTCTCACGCTGCGGCCTCTGGATAACAACGGCCGAAGTTGTGTGTCCTGGGACACTGCAGGATGAGGCGTATCCTGGAACAAAGCCCCAACAAACCACTCCAAACCCATCTGTTGCGCTCCACTATCATGGAGCAACGCCCCGAATGTGCCCTGCAAAATATGTTGGGTCCTCACAACTTTGTTCTATTAAATAAATAGCAAATGTAACAAACAAATCTCTTAACTTACATGTTGAGTATGTTGGCCTTGTGTAAGCCCCGTGTACGCTGCCCTAGAGCCCTGCAAAATAACATTGAGGATATTCAGTTTCCATTCATAATATAAAAATCAAATTACCCACCAAATTGAATAACTTACATGTATAATTTGTTGTGGTGGTGTAACGAACTGAGATCCTAATAGGTCATCAAACGTGCCTAAGCCTGATGAACTCTGCACATTAATCTAAGTGATGTCATATGTGGTTTAAAAATGATGTCATATGTGGTTTAAAAACGATTGAAATAACTAACATTATCCGTGTATTGGGACGACCCTCCGAAGTACGGAGATCCGAACCCATGCGGTATGTCGTCGGGGTGGGAGGGCTGTCCACCCTGCTGCTGGGATGGAATCTGGCATCAAGCATATTAAACCACGTAAAGGTTCAAAAGATAACAATTAAAACCAGGTCCGTTAATTTAAGTTAAACGCTTACCTGCCAAGCGCTAAACTGCCTCTCCACCTCGGCAATGCGTCTCTCAAGACTTTCTTGGTATGCACGATCAGATGCCCATTTCTCGGCTTGCCGTCTCTCAAGATCTTCATGCTCAATGCGATGAGAAGTCCGAAAGTCATGGTAATCATCCTTCCACCGCGTAAACTCAGCCCACCGATCAGCATAGGGGTCAACATGCGGACTATGCTGATAGTGGCCTGCTGGACTATGCCCTGCACGGAATGGTGGCTCCTCGTAAGAGCTGGCCCCATGTGGCCTGCTGACGCTTGCGTCATCGTCAGTCTGGTCTCCCCCTGAATCAGTTTGAACTTCTATACCAACAATTAACAACATTATCATAAATATCAGATAATCTAAAACGACTTCTCTTTATAAAAAAAAAATTATACATATCGGATAACTTAGAATGACTTCTCACCCTCGTCAACATCCTGCGTAACTCTAGCCCTCTTCGTTTGTCGACGCCCCGCCGTACTACTAAACCAGCGATGACTCTCCGTATACCATTCCTGACTCTCCTCCCAGGGCGTCGGAACAAGGCGATCACGTGGCATCCTATCATCCTAATATATTGAAAAATAACCATGTTAGAAATCCACACGAGGGCCCCACTTATCACAATTTTTTGGTCGTAGTCAATGTAACTTACCGTCGAGACATCCATGAGATTATGGGCATGATAGCTACCAATAACTGTCGAAGACCTAGCCCAACGAACTGCACGTGGCATCCTGGTGGTCAATATATAATACGTGCTGGCCATAGGAAAGGTCTCCAAAATCCATATCTGTGAATTATAATACCCAGACAGTAGTAAATATTTTCTAGAAATAGGGAATTCGGGTAGGTTGTAAAAATATTAATTTGATATCAACTTACTAACCTTGAAGGCAAATAAAAAACCAGTTAGCGACATCCTATATTTATGGTCCGGTCGTTTCTGGATCGCTTTATTCATCTGATTGTAGGTGTGCGCCTATATATAGGATCCCCAGGGATACTGATTAAACACGCTCATATCATCAATTGCCCGAAGTACAGGGTCGGGAATATGTTGGGACAACTGATGACCGAGGAAGAACGTCTCAACCATCATCATCAGACAAATACGGACGGCAGAATCATCATCGATATGGGCCCGCCCCTCATCAGCAGTGCCGATAATATTGAATAAATCTGTGATGTGTCGCACCGTCAACTGGCCTCGCGGGAACATCCGTCTAACAAACCCACCGGACCGATTCTTATGCAACTTCGGGTGCGGTCCGAAACGGAGTGCTGTGATAAGACAGAACTCCTCACGGCCGAACCGAAGCGCGTGCTCACCAACCTCATAAATCATCTCGTCATCCCGTATATTTTTCGGGAAGACCTGTGTCTGCAAGAATATGTGGACCAAGGTCGGGTCGGCAGATGTATCGGTCAATTGCAACCAATGACCGAAACATGTCTCCTTGAATAGCTCTAATCGCCGGGAGTTCAATTTCTGGCGAATCGAGTCCACCAGGGACGTCTTACTCTTAATATTCAACTTTCCTGTGTAGAAAGTTCTTCCCTGCATAATAAGTGTCATTTTCTAATATTCAACTTTTCTATAGGGACCTAAATTGTCAGTTTCTAATGTAGAGGGACCTAAAGTGTAAATTTCAAATGTTAAGGGACCTAAAGTGTATGTTTCTAAAGTAAAGGGACCTAAAGTGTAAATTTCAAAATTTTAGGGACCTAAAGTGTCACTATCTAATTTTAAGGGACCAAAAGTCTCAGTTTCTAAATTTTTGGGACCTAAAGTGTCAATTCATAAATTTCAAGGGCCTAAAATGTAAATTTAAAAAGTTAAGGGACCTAAACTGAATGTTTCTAAAGTAAACGAACCTAAAGTGTAAATTCCTTAATTTATAGGACCTAAAGTGTATGTTTCTCAAGTAAAGGGCCCTAAAGTCTAAATTTTAAAATTAAAGGCACCAAAAGTGTAAATTTCTAATATGTAATGTCTAATTTTTAAAAGTGTAATTTTTAAAAAAATTAAAGGATTATTGTATAATGGGTAAATTTTTACAATGTTCTATAATGTCAACATTAAATTTAAAACTAGGCTATTATTAACTATAAATTTAAACCATACATAACAACAAAACCTATCAATGGAAATAAAAATATACCAAAAAAATTCATCCAAAACTAGGCTTTTAACTACAACCATTTAAAAGTATAAACAATACATAACAACATAATCTATCCATGGAAATGAAAATATACCAAAAAAAGTCATCAAAAATAATGTTTTTAACTACAACCATTTAAGACTATACAACATACACAATAACAAAACCTATCAATGGAAATAAAAATATACCAAAAAAATTCATCCAAAACTAGGCTTTTAACTACAACCATTTAAAAGTATAAACCATACATAACAACATAATCTATCCATGGAAATGAAAATATACCAAAAAAAGTCATCAAAAATAATGTTTTTAACTACAACCATTTAAGACTATACAACATCCACAATAACAAAATCTAACAATGGAGATGAAAATATACCAAAAAATCATCCAAAATAATGCTTTTAAGTACAACCATTTAAGACTATACAACATACACAATAACAAAATCTAACAATGGAGATGAAAATATACCAAAAAAATCATCCAAAATAATGCTTTTAACTTAAAAACAGTTAAGACTATACAACATACACAATAACAAAATCTAACAATGGAGATGAAAATATACCAAAAAAATCATCCAAAATATTAAAATGATAACTACAACCATTTAACACTATAGGGCTCCATTGTGCCCCTGGGCTCCATTGCGTCCCTTGGGCTATTTCCGTAAAGCATAGCGAGAATGGGCTAGGAGGCCAATCCAGTTCAATGTTTGGGCCATTTGGGTCAATTTCCCTTAGATGAATGGTGTAAACTTTTGACTCACTAGGCCTTAACTCTAACATTTTTTATTTGTCGACATGTGCAGCAGGTCCTCGTCGGGAAATGGTACTAGCGACATTGTCATGAGATGAGTGCTAGTTAGAAGCACGAGAAGGTTTTGGAGATAGTGGCGATCATTGGATTTTAGTAACACACGACCTTAACCTAGACTCGTGTAAGACTTGGTTTACCATTTGTTGATATTAAATCTAGTTTCACTATTTGATGTCATCTAGTATTAATTGATAGAAAGGGATTTATCTTTTATTTGAAGTAATTTTGAAAATTTAAATTAGTTGTTATTTTCAAATTTAAAGGTGTTTAACAGTAATTCTCTCTAAATTAATTAATAGAATAAAAATTGATGATGGATGATTTAATTCAAGTTTAAACTACGATATTCGTTCCTATGATTTGTTTAGAATTGTGATTTTCGTCCTTGTACTTTTGAAATTTTGGTTTTCGTCTCTGTAATTTATAATTCATTGTTGTTTTTTATTTCATTACAATTAAGTATGAGAGACAAATACAACAACAAATTGTAAACCATAAAAAGGAAAAAAAATTACAAACCACACGGACGAAAACAGTAATTATGCTACAACATAAACTAAAGCTATACGTGGTGGCCCCTAAAGGCGTACTGACAGATTATATTTTATTTGTCCACCCGAGTCATCTCGTACTCCAAAAAAAACAGATTTGAGATCCGAAGAGTGGGATGAATCTACCTGGCCAAGGTGCCAATGTCAAGTGGCACAAGAACGAAAATCACAATTTTTTAAAAAAACATGGGGGCAAAAAACATATTTTTACTCTTAATTTAAATAAAATAAAATAATTGATTTAAAAAGTGACATTGTATCAACTCCTTTCTCCGTCCTCCTCCCCTTCTCCGGCCATCTCCTCCTTCGACGATGAACCATGACACACACAACCACTATGATGAAGATGATAAACATCTAAAAACCCAAATCTAAAATCCTAGATCTAAAATCAAAAAACCCTAATATGAACAATTTCTTCATGTTTTGAGCAACGTCTTCCTTAACAATACAAGAAGACAGAGGATATGTTAGCAAAAACAACTTGTGAATGTGTAGTTGATATCTGAACCGCATCATTCAGTTACAACTTGTGTGGCATTGTATATATTTTTAACGTCCCATAAAGAGCTTCCTGAAGATCCAAGCACCCCCTCCTAGAACTTCATTTCCTACAACAATGCCAACAAAAAAGCATCAAGAACACTGTGATCAACATCATAATTTTGCACATTCTATCCTATAAACTGTAAGGAGAGTAACAACTTCGTGAGGAGAAGGGATACTATCTGCTATTTTTCCATAGTTTATACCATAGGTTCAAATGTGTGAGTTCACTCACAACAGTAGCAATGGCTGATTAACCGGTATCTGTTATCACAACCCTTTCCTTCGTCCCATATTTCCCCATCGCGGTCGGTGACTTCAAAAAATGTAGACCAAGGTGGAGGCCATTGATAACTTCAACCTCCAACGTCGTTTTATATTAACAAAAACATAAACAAATCTATGTTTTCCTTCAAGAGAGTTCATCGAGAACTCAAACGCTCAAACGCCAAAAGGAACTTGTATATGCAAAAATGGATATAGATCAAAGAAAACCCCAATCATAGGGTGGTCGATGATCGGAGGTGCAAGTGGTGGCACTACGAGATGGAGGGTGGGAATGCCCTTGTTTGTGTGGACGATGAAGCAACCAGAGGGTAGTGGTGATTTGCCAAAGAATGGGGAGGATGGAGGGCGTCGAAGATAACGGAGGGGCGCCAACGACTCTAGGGGAGGGTATATAATTGATATATATACGATTTAGAAAAAGATATATTATATGCATCATTATATTATATTACTATATAAATAAACATAGAAATATTATTTTTATTTTTTAATAAAATTAGTGAAAAAGATATATTATATGCATCATTATATTATATTACTATATTACCCCTTATTTAACGAAGCCTAGGTTAACATCGTTATAGTAAGAGACTAAATATGTACTAAAAAAGGAACCACAATGACAATAGTTGTAATTATTTTGTTCAAGGGACCCAATTCAAAATTTTCATATAACAACAAGGATGAAATTTGTAACTTACTCTTAATAAAATAAAAAGCCTTTTTTTTAATCTTTGAGCACCCTTCACCCTGCTTTCGGTTAACTGCATCACACACACACGCAACCCCCACCGTTGAAGGCCTGCAACTAAAGTTGTTCCTTCGAGTTCAATCCGAGTCCTTCCCTGAAATATCAGACCAATAAATGTTTCTGGCGTCAAAATCAGGTAAAAAGATCACTAATTTCATGTTTTCATGGTATTAAACCCTACTAAAATGTGAAAAGGAATGAATCGAACTCCAATTCTAATCAAACGGTTCTCAAACCAATCCAGAAACTTAAAACCCATCATCAATCATGGTCGACCATTTCATTTGTCTACATTTAGTGCATCTTTACGAAAATTGTAGTTGTTGCATCATCTTCAAATCCATCTTGGTTTAAGGTTACTTTCAGTGCATTTTCATCCAGATTAATCATCGTATTCTCTTTCTTTGAAGTTCTAATTCTTCCAAAATCCATTCAAGAATTTTCTTTTGCATGCTTATAATTCTTTTTGCTAGTAGTGGTTTTCTTTCGGTTGGGGGTATTTTTTTTTGCACGCCAACTGTTTGATGAAAAGTTGACATGACAGTTTTTAAGCAAGTTACTTGAAGAAAACAAGGGAAAGGGACATCATCGGCACTTTCTAATCGTCAAGCTCAAAGAGAAAAATAAAAGGCGTGCAATTTGCAATTGCTAGAGGAGCCCGTTCAGAAAGAGCGAGAGAGATATCACTTGTTTATTGAGACTCAAATTGAAGATTGAGCAGACATCATCTTATTGCAGTGGCCATGTTTCACACCATGTTTTCAAGGAGTCTATACCAACTACAAAAGTTATCCAGACGCAATGATCTTTCCCTCCATAATTCAAGTACTAAATTCAAACATGCAGTTCTTGCAGCTTTCCAACCCATTCTTCACACTAGGCCTTATGCCAACAATCCTCAGCCTGCTGCTTCTGCTTCTTCTGTGGACCAAGCTGAACTAGCCAAATTTGCGGCTATTGCTGAAAGTTGGTAAAGATCATTTGCTTTCTTTTGTTATTGGCAGTATTAGGAAAGTGGTTGACATCACCATCGTTATCTAATCAGCTTCATTGGCATGTCTCTTGTTTAATTTTTGAATTTTGCCAAGAAAGTAGGAAAACATTTATTTAGTCAGCCAACAACACTGTAAGCTTAGTTCCGCATAAATTATTATGTTCAATAAATGCGAAGTTACACATCACTCAGATGGTTAAGGTTTATAAAACAGCTTCCTCTTTATTCGTGAATAAGTAGAACAATAGAAGCACCTTTAGTATAAAGTATGGTAGCCCTGTGGAGAGTACCATGGAAGTACCAGTTCTTAAATTCTCATAACTGCATAAAATCTACCGAAAGAAATAGCATCTGGAAGTCCACAGTTGAAATAGAAAATAGACCAATTCATGATATAATGATGACCAATTGTTAGAAATGATGGCAATTACAATGTGGAGGAATGCTATTTGCTTTTGCAGAAGTGCTACACTCTTTACCCAAGGCAGTACTTGCGGGGAAAGGTGACAGCATGTTAATTTAGAAATGTTGTAGGAAAGTAATTTTTTTAAGACGTGTTAGTGGCAGCTGTTCAAGTATTCCGTTACCATGCTCAGTGATAAAATTATGTTTTCTGTGAGATGGTTCTCATATTTTCTATAATATTTAAATGTGCAAAAGTGACTTGGATCAATCAAATTTGAGGGGTAAGAAGATTGATGTGAATCGTGATCATTTGAATATTGGGAAGCAGGACTTAGTTAACATGCTCTTGTCTTCCTACCTTACTTTGAAGCACACAACTGGACCTTCTCCCCACTTAAGCTCTCACAGTTTTTAAGCTTTATAAGATAATTTTCAATTAACAATGCTCGATTAGAAGTTGAATGAGTGAAAATTAATTGCTGACACTGTTTACAACATTTGAATTTCTCTACTATATCCTTACTTATCACTAATATCTCACTGTACTTAATCTAACTAGTAACGTATACTTTTGAAATATGTTTCATAGTTTTTCATTGTTGACCTTTTAATTCTCTTACTGATGAAAGATTTTGTTCCTCTACAGGTGGGATGCGGAAGGGCCTTTTAAGCCATTGCATGTTATGAATCCTACAAGGCTAACTTTCATTAGGTCGACTCTTTGCAGACATTTTGGGTATTGGTCTCTTTTCATCTATTGTTCTATTCATATCTCCTGGTCGTAGTTGCTTCTTATGCACGACCTGCATTGCATCATCAATTTCTGGGCATTCAGAGTCCATGATGACTGGATCACCACGTAGAGAAAATTTCCTAGAAGAAGAGGGAGTGATCAATAGGTTATATAAGAATAGACTTGCTCACTTGCACACACAGAGAGTCCTATGTACGAGCTAATTTGATAGGTTCAGAATGTGCTATATCTGCTGTCTTTCCATGGATATATCTCTCATCTTATATTACACATAGTAATTAAGGTTGTTACTTTTTCAGCAAGGATCCATTTTCTGCGAGGCCGTTTGAAGGACTAAAATTTATAGATGTTGGTTGTGGAGGAGGTATTTTATCTGAGGTATAAGATTCATACTCAAGGCATTGTCATTTAATTTATGCATGTCTTCTCAGTATCTTACTTTTTTGTATCAGTACTTTTTATTGTGGTAGCACCCTGTCACTTGGTTCATAGATTAATCAAAGATTTGGACGCAAGTCTCTTGGTAGGATAGTGAAGGGTTATAGATTGTGTGAGAAGCGAAAAGAGCGATAGAAGACAGAGGGAGATTGTGTCTATAGTCACAAGGAGTCGGTCATAAGACGAAGCTAATACACATAACCTATTGTGTGGTCACTTTAGATAATTATACGAGTGAAACATCAATTTTGGTTATGGTCTGTTTTAAAAGGCTTTATGTAACTTTTAAGACTGACTGGGAGGCTGGTATAATTCATGTGTTACATAACATTATGCGTGAAGTTGGCTGTACGGGTCCATGATGACCATTTGAAATGGATATAGAAGTGGAAAGTTAGTTCTATCTTCAATCTGATTTCCATGGAGCAACTGCAAATGCAAAAGTTGATTCACTTGGAAATGGGTGGTGCCCATGTTTGTTTTGCACCAAAATAGAGAGCATAAAGTAAGTTCAGATATAGGTGTATAAGAGTGCATTGAACATCTGAATAGTTCTTAATGCTGCAGAGTGATTGATGCAGATTCACCCAATTTACAGACTTTATCGAAGCCCAAAATAGTGAACGTATACTCTAGAAGGCCCAAAGAAGTTAAAGAAGTGGCTAGGCCCAATTAGTCTATACGGTTTGGGAGTTTGAATAAATAGTCTGGTCTCTGGGTAGTGGGAGGGCATGAAAAGTATTCTGTTAGTTTGTTTTTTGGCTCTTAGCTTTTAGCTTTGAGAGAGGGAAGTATCCCTGGAAGTTAGTTACGTATTTCCATTGTAGCCTTTTCCTTCTTGTTTCCAATAATCAATCCAATTTTCGTTACCGTGCCATTCAATTCTCTGTTTCGTATTTTTCTGATTCTCATCATTGGTCCGACCTACCTGTGACCTGCCGTTTTTACCATGCCCATCGAGACTCGATCTCAACAAGCTCGTTTGGACAACCATGAGGAACAGATCTAGAAATTACAAGCGGATGTTCAAATCATCAAAGAGGCGATTCAGTCTGTTGAAGCAGATCAGGGGGCGCAGGCTGAATTTCGTAAGATGATGATGGCGTGGGTGAAACAACAAGGGAAATCACCTCTGAACCTGGTGATGGTGAACGCTCTGGTGTGTATTCCGATCAATTTGAGTTCGTTCCTCCTCACACTCCAGAGTCCTCGGCTGACAAACGTGGGTCGCCTATGACCTCTGATCACTTACCGTGGGCAGCAAAGAAAATCAAATTACCGGAGTTTTTCGGTTTCGATCCGCAAGGGTGGATAACAAAAGCTGAACTCTATTTCGAAATTCATGGAACTCCGCCACAATTGCGAATTCGTCTGGCTCAATTGAGCATGGTTGGTGTGGCTCAACACTGGTTCACCATTGTGAAAGAAGTATACGATCAGATTACGTGGGAACAATTTTCTAAGGAATTGCTTCAACGATTCAGCGGGTTGGAGATTCAAAATCCATACGAGCAATTAGCCACGATTCATCAGGTAATCTCGATTCATGATTACATTGAGGATTTTGAATATTTGTTATCGCTTGTTCCTCGATTGCCCGAATCCCAGGCCTTGGGATATTTTATTGCGGGATTGCGTGATGAGGTGAAGCGTTGGGTTCGCCTTCATCGCCCTCAATCGCGCCTGGATGCCATGTATCTGGCTAAAGATGTTGAGGAAATGCTTCGTCCATCCCAGATCGGCGTTTCCCAATCCCGTTTTCGTTACCAGGGAATCGGTAATGGATCGGGCCCAATTAGTCGATCTGATTTCAAAGGCCCACTGGGCCGATCTGATTCTAAAGGGCCTATCCTGTCTGGGTCGATTGATAAAGGGTCAGGGTCACGATTTGAGCCTTCTCGTCCCTCTGTTACACTTCGATCGTCTTCGGCATCGTCTACCGACTCGTCTTCGGGTGGTAATCGGAATCGGGGGTTTCGATCCCTAACTCGTACGGAATGGGAAGATCGGCGGAAAAAGGGGCTCTGTTTTCGTTGCGGTCAAGCTTTCGGTCCAACACACAAATGCCCAGAGGGAAAACTGAGAGTTCTTCTCCTTGGGGATGATGAGGTTATAAACGCTGAAGGAGAGATCAGTTCCTTAGAACCGATAGCCGATATGGAAGACAATGATGAGGAACCTTCTCCTACAGGGCTTGTGTTCGGTTTTGGAAGTTTCCGGTCTCCTAGCTTGTTCGGAAACAGGAGGCAAAACGTTGAAAATCGAAGGGGCTGTGGCGGGAATTCCAATTGTCATTTTGGTCGACAGTGGGGCAACTCACAATTTTGTGTCTCGGAAATTAGTTGCAACGTTGGGATTATCTTCGCAATTCTTTTCGGGTATCAACATTCAACTCGGTGATGGTCATAAAATTTTTGTGAACCAACAGTGTTTGGCTATGAGTGTGCTAATTAGTGGTTGTGAATTTACGGTGGATGCCTTGTTATTCGAAATGGGACACCTCGATTTGGTTTTAGGAATGGAGTGGCTGAAAACTTTAGGAGAGGTGATTCATAACCGGAAGCAACAGTCCATGCGATTCATGTTCAATGGGAAGTCTGTCTCGATTCAAGGGTTGTCTAACTCCCAAATGGCGCAAGCTTCCCTTCACAAGTGGTTGTCATTAGAAGAATCACGTTTTAATCTTACGAATGGATTGTTTAGTGCGGAGGAAGTTCCCAACGGTGATACCTTATCACCCAATCAACTTACTAATCTGCGGGTCTTAATGGATAAATTTTCGGTAATTTTTCTCGAACCAACCGGCTTGCCTCCGAGTCGAAACCATGATCATGGTATCTCGTTAAAATCTCCTAATACTCCGGTTTGTGTCCGACCTTATAGATATCCATATGTTCAGAAAACGGAAATCGAAAAGCAAGTCACTGAGCTGTTAGCTTTGGGCATGATTCGCCCAAGCAAAAGCGCTTTTTCTAGTCCCGTGATACTGGTTCGCAAGAAAGATCAAACATGGCGCATGTGTGTCGACTATCGCGCTCTTAATAAGGCTACCATTCCCGACAAATTTCCTATTCCGGTAGTAGAAGAGCTTATTGATGAATTAAAAGGGGCTCATTTCTTTACTAAGCTGGATCTAAAGTCTGGTTATAATCAGATTCGTATGCAGGCCGATAGCATCGAAAAGACGGCTTTTCGTACCCATGACGGTCATTACGAGTATTTAGTGATGCCCTTCGGTCTCACTAATGCTCCAGCCACCTTCCAAGCAATAATGAACGATATTTTTCGCGTGTATTTGCGCAAGTTTATCGTGGTTTTTTTTGACGATATATTGATCTACAGTTCGTCATGGTCACAACATTTGAAAGACTTAAACATCGCACTTCAGATTTTAGTTGATAATCAGTTTGTGGTTAATAAGAAGAAGTGCTCGTTCGGGCAATCATCAATCGAATATTTGGGTCACATCATAAGCGGCCAGGGAGTTGCTATGGATCCTAAGAAGATTTCGGCCGTTTTGGATTGGCCAGTGCCGAGACAATTGAAGGGATTACGTGGGTTTTTGGGACTCACCAGGTATTACCGAAAGTTCATCCGTCATTATGGCAGTATCGCGAAACCCTTGACTGACTTGACGAAGAAGAATGCTTTTGTATGGACCTCGGAGGCTCAATCGGCTTTCGAAGCATTAAAGAATGCCATGGTTTCGGCACCTGTGTCGGCGCTTCCTGATCTTAATATGCCCTTTGTAGTGGAGTGCGATGCGTCGGGACGGGGAATCGGGGCAGTCTTGATGCAACAGCAGCGGCCTATCGCTTACTTTAGCAAGGCTTTAAGTGAACAAAATTTATCCAAATCGGCGTATGAACGAGAGATTATGGCATTGGTTCTCGCGGTACAACATTGGCGATCGTATCTGTTGGGTACAAGCTTCATTGTGTGCACCGACCAGAAGAGTTTGAAGTTTTTGTTGCAACAACGGATTACAAACCCGGGGCAACAGAATTGGGTGGCTAAGCTGTTGGGTTATCAATTTGAGATGTTATACAAACCGGGACGAGAAAACAGGGCAGTCGATGCTCTCTCTCGTCGGGCAGAAGATGGGGAATTATCGCCGTTGATCTCGAAACCGGTTTGGCTTCAAGGGGCTCAACTCATAGAGGAAGCTCGGGCCGATTTGGGAATACAAAAGTTGATTCAAGAAGTTCAAGACGACCCGTTAAAACACCCCGGTTATTCGGTTCGAGACAAGGTGTTGTTTTACAAAAACCGATTGGTGATCTCTCGGGATTCGAAGTTGATTCCATCGTTGCTCAATGAATTTCATACGTCCCTTACCGGGGGTCATTCGGGTTATTATCGGACGTATCGTCGGTTAGCCTCCAACCTTTATTGGCCGGGAATGATCGCAATGGTGCAAAATTTTGTGAAATCATGTGATGTTTGTCAGCGTTACAAAGCTAGCTCAACAGTTCCCAATGGATTACTTCAGCCCCTGGATATTCCCACTGCGATTTGGGAATATGTCTCTATGGATTTCATTTTGGGCCTTCCTAAATCCAAGGGATACGACTCGTTACTTGTGGTGGTGGATCGGCTGTCTAAATACAACCATTTTATTTTGATCAAGCACCCGTACACAGCCAAGTCTATCGCTGAGGTCTTTGTCAGGGAGGTTGTTCGACATCATGGCATTCCTCAGTCTATTGTTAGTGACCGCGACCCTTTATTTCTTAGTCACTTTTGGCAAGAATTGTTCCGTCTACAAGGAACGAAATTATATATGAGTTCAACTTATCATCCGGAGTTAGACGGTCAGACTGAAGTTATAAACCGTTGCTTAGAAACGTACCTCCGCTGCTTTGCTATTGATCAGCCTCGATCATGGGCTCTTTGGGTTCCTTGGGCGGAGTTTTGGTATAACTCCACCTTTCATGGATCCACGGGCCGATCCCCTTTCGAAATAGTTTATGGCCGTAAACTGCCTTCGGTGATTCAATTTATTCCTGGAGAGATTCGAGTAGAGGCGGTGGGACAGGAGTTGCGTGACCGAGACGAGGCTTTAAAACAGCTCAAGAGACAATTGGCCCTTGCACAATCGATAATGAAGGAGCAAGCGGACAAAAAAAGACGAGATGTGAGTTTTCTGATTGGCGAATGGGTCTATGTCAAGCTCAAACCTTATCGTCAAATGACCGTCGCTCAACGCATTTCCCAGAAATTGGCTGCGCGCTTTTTCGGTCCATTCAAGATTGTAGAAAGGATTGGTCCGGTTGCTTACAAGCTGGATTTACCACCCTCATCACGGGTACATCCGGTATTTCATGTTTCTCTATTGAAGAAGGCAGTTTTACCGGCAACTACGGAGCAGATTCTTCCGCCGGAGTTGGAAATGGATGCCACCGATTTTCGATTTCCAGAAAAATTTCTAGCTAAACGATTAGTGAACCAAGGTGAGGGGACCGGAATACAATGGTTAATCCGTTGGCAAGGACAGAATCGTGATGAAGCTACCTGGGAGAATGCTGACACAATTCAGGGCCAATTTCCGGATACCAGTCTTGAGGACAAGACTCTAATTGAAGAAGGGAGTAATGATGCAGATTCACCCAATTTACAGACTTTATCGAAGCCCAAAATAGTGAACGTATACTCTAGAAGGCCCAAAGAAGTTAAAGAAGTGGCTAGGCCCAATTAGTCTATACGGTTTGGGAGTTTGAATAAATAGTCTGGTCTCTGGGTAGTGGGAGGGCATGAAAAGTATTCTGTTAGTTTGTTTTTTGGCTCTTAGCTTTTAGCTTTGAG
Organism: Arctium lappa; assembly: GCA_023525745.1. Taxonomy (NCBI): domain Eukaryota; kingdom Viridiplantae; phylum Streptophyta; class Magnoliopsida; order Asterales; family Asteraceae; genus Arctium; species Arctium lappa. The sequence goes on from CM042050.1 coordinate 20,916,837, forward strand.
AGAGGGAAGTATCCCTGGAAGTTAGTTACGTATTTCCATTGTAGCCTTTTCCTTGTTTCCAATAATCAATCCAATTTCCGTTACCGTGCCATTCAATTCTCTGTTTCGTATTTTTCTGATTCTTATCAGTGATTTAGTTTCTTTTATACATGATTTTTTTTTTTTGCATTGAGGTACATCCAGGTGAATCTATGGAAAGAAATGTACTCATAGATATCCCAATATCACCCTCCTATCTGAACAGACAAATAGCAGAATAGACCAGAATATGTGAAAAATGGCGATTGGCAGTGTCAAACTGTCAATGATGGCCCTCACCGTAAAACAATGAGCACATTGCTAGGAAGCTGGGGAGCTTTTTCCCCCCTTGCCAAATCATGTCTCAGGTGCTTTTGGGGGTGTGATGGGGTGTACAACCCATGAAACATTGTCTGTGTCCTCAAATTATTGAATTGACCACCAATTCACGAGGATACAAGAATAAGGATGCAGAACGGGCAACTTTTGTCTCTTTTACAATAGAAAAAAAAAAGTAACAGAAAATTCACTATCTACAAATCAAACCTGAGACCTTGAAAGAGAATAAAAAAAGATGAACAAGGAATTATTTTTTCGGATAGTTTAGACTAATGTGGACAAGTGAGTAAAAGTAAAAACATGGCAAGACTCAGGTTTTAACGTGCATTTATGATATTAAATATATGAATCATGAAATGACCTTTTCTTTTATTGGTTGGTTTTAGATTTGTATATGTACACAGAGACATGTATATAGACGCACCCCTGTATGGCTGTATCCCTATGTTTTTAGAATCTCCAAATCCTGATATCCATGCTGTAGCCATATACTTGGAACATAGGGACATTGATGATGGTGTGGCTATTGTGCAATAATTTTGAATATCAGCATGATAATAGTAATTATAACTATCAGCGCCTTGTATGATAGCAAAGGTCAAGCTCTTTTTGTGGTCTGTATGCCATAGAGGCTTAGCAAAAATAACTTCAAAGGCTTCTGACAGCAAAAGGAGTTATGTTCCCACATATGCACAGTGGACAAATGATTAACATAGAGTTTTCAATAGATTTTTGTTCCCTTCTAAGTGCTATAAGACAACGAGATAATTTTAATATCATATATTTTTAATTTTTGTTGGCTTTGGTCAGCCTTTGGCGCGCATGGGGGCTTCTGTGACAGGAATCGATGCTGTGGAGAAGAATATCAAGATTGCACAAGTTCATGCGGTATGATTAGTTAGATTGGTGGTGTGTTTGCACCCACATAGTGTTCTCTTGTTCTTCAATTTTTTTTTTTAACTTGTTCTTCAATTCTTAATTTTGTCAATGGTTTTTCCTTTTGTCCTTGTGCCATTAACTTTACATCATTACCACCATGTTGCTCCTGGGATCCTTTTTTGTTTCATTATACTTTTTAAATGTCTTCTACTTTGTAATTTTCATGTGATTGTGTTGACACGAGGAAAAATGATTTCTAGAAAACTGGAAGAGGGGGGGGGGGGGGGGGGGGAGGGAGATTGAAAGATGTAAAAACTTGTGTATTTAAGCTATTAGCCAAATATCTAAAATGTGCTGAATTGTGAAAAAAATAGGATAAGTTGTGGACCAAAATCAGTGTTATCGATATTCTAATAGTTGCTAACTGGCAAAATGGTAATATTGGATTGGACCTTCACCAAAAAGGAATTGATGCTTTTATTTTGGGACATTCCAAAAATGATGTTGCATTTACTTTGGGGTGGAGGTAGTATATTATTATTTCTTATTATTTTAGGTACATAATGACATATAGCATACCACAATTTCTTCTTTTGTTTAGGATTTGGATCCAGTAGCTTCCTCAATTGAATATCGTTGCACAACTGCTGGTACCTCCTATACTTTATTTAACTCTGCCCCTTTTATCATTTCTCATCCCTTGGACTTCCTATATCTACTCATTTACGCTTTATAAATCTTGTACTTCATTATGTGTTTGACTTGAGTTTCTCACTTGAGATCACCGTGCATTAAAAAAGTTTTTTGTGATTACACTAGCATAGTCAGAAAATTGTGTTTCTTCTCCAGGTATAGACCATGGTTAGCTTGGATTAATCATATGTGCAGTGCCACATGTATATATAAGTTTTCGCCACCTCATTAGATTCTAGTTTCTTAATTCTTACCCAGCTTGTAAGAAGACCACGATGATCATCGGAAGTTTTAATTCATAGATGGCCAATTTGCCTTGCAAAGCCACATCACCGAGTCATTCTATTATCTTTAATTAGAATATTTGTTGCATCTCTGACTGGTGATTGCACTGTTGGAAGATTCTTTGAGTTTTGATTACTACTTGGTGACTTTGGAGAACTGAGATACTTAGGTGGCATTAGAAAAGTATGTCGTAGGACAGCAATCACAGCATAATGTTGGTGTCCCTTCGACATCATCCATTTATACTTATTTTTTATACGATCATCTTTTTACAAATGCAAGAATATGATGCTTGTGTTATAACCATGTGAACAGAAAATTTGGTTGAAGAACAGATGAAGTTTGATGCTGTTCTTGCTTTAGAGGTATGATACTAGATTACTAGTCCATATATTATGTATCCTTCTCCCTCACTTACCAGGTAAGATTCTTGGTCTTTGCTATGCCTCTTACCGGGTAAGCTTGGTTCTTGCCATGCTCACTCGGTAAACGTTTGGTGAACAGCTCCATAGTAATCATTACTTGAAATTTGTAACTGTGATTGTTGTTTCCAATGTTTCTTCATTTTGTCTTTTATTAAAGGGCATTTTTCCAACAGTCAAATCATTTGTGCCAAGGCAAATATTGCATTGTTTGGGACGGAGGGAGTAATAAACTAAATTCATCCTAAAAAATAGGACTTAAACGAAAGAAAATAACATTTCATCCCTGCATATGCGCTCTTTAATTTTTTTTTTTGATCAGGTAATTGAACATGTAGCAAATCCTGCTGGATTTTGCAAATCCTTATCGGCATTAACTGTGCCTAATGGAGCTACTATTGTCTCAACAATTAACCGTTCTATGAGAGCATATGCAACTGCCATCATTGCGGCTGAGTACATCCTGCATTGGGTATGATTCACAACTTTCTTTACTGCTAAGTTTTGTTGAATTTGTTCTTCTTGTTGCTGTTTGTTGTACCCAAGTAGCCTTGACAACCCTTGAGGGCCAGCTCACCTGGCAAATATAGGCTACCCTTGTGCTCCTCCCATAGGTCGCTAGTTTGAGTCTCCTTAGGGACACTGGATTTTTCTGGCTGTTATTTTCAAGGCCCAGTGGGATTAGTCGAGTTGCACACAAGCTGGCCCGGACACCCACATTTAAAAAGAAGCAGCCTTCACAAGGGCTTGTTGAGTTGAGAAACAATTTAACTTTCTTTTGCCAAGATCACCACTTCATAATATTATTAAGCATCTTAATTACTGTTAAATAATTTTTATTCATATTTTTGTTTCCGAATTCTAGAATTTTTGTATACTGAGAAGAAGTTTGTTGGCAGCTTCCCAAGGGCACACATCAGTGGTCGAGTTTTTTAACTCCGGAAGAACTAGTATTAACATTGCAGCGCGCTTCTATCTCCGTAAGCAACATATATGTTGGTTCTTGTCAAAGTGGATTCGATTTTTTTTTACATCATCATAATCCGTGTTGTTTCATTATTTGACTGCATTTGTTAGGTTGAAGAGATGGCTGGCTTTGCATATGATCCCCTGACCGGTCAATGGTCATTAACCGATGATATCGGTGTCAATTTCATTGCCTTTGGTATAAAAAAACAATGAATAATTTCCTGTTGAGCTTAAATTTTAGCAGTTTGGCCAGGTTTAGAACGGTATGCCCCTGTACTTCATCTAGTTCTTTTTTATTAATAAGTAATCGCTCTTTGGAAATGCAGCTACTGTAGGTTTGTAGAATCTTGCCCTTGTTAACGAGGATCAGTTAGCTGATGGTTTCTGATCGTTTTTCTCTTGAAAATTGTAATAATTTTTCGGTTTGGCTTGTTCATGGGAACTATACCAATTTTTGGTTTCACTGCTAGACAACAGGCACAGGGTATCACCCATGAAAATACCGATGGCATCAAAAAATTGTTTTTGCCGAGGACAGCAATCCATCAATGACTCAAAATATCACCGACAGATTACCGATAACCCTAAGTAAATAATGTTCGTTGGTGAAGGTTGCCGTCGGTGATCCATCGGTTATACCATCACCGATGGATTTCACCTTACCTGGATCACCGACGCAACCCTCTTTGGATATATAACGCAACCCATTATATGTCGGTTTAAGTTGGGTCACTTTGAGTATATGTTTAAATTGAATATTCAAAAACAAAAGTGGTTCATATTAACACCCAAAAATATTAGTGATTTGAATTTATGTCTAATTGTTTAATACTAATACCTGTGAAGTTACGTATCACATATAAATTGGGTTTGTCTTTATGAGGCCAAAAATGATTGAGACCAATAGTCTCGTATCAATCAACCATTTAGTTCATACAATCCAACACGAAACACACAAGTAAATCAACGCTTTCACAACAAAACTTAAAAGAGTAGAGGGAAAAGAAAACAGACAACATGATTAGAAAAGAAGAAAAAAAAAGAACCAAATCTGAAATCAGGATTGAACTAAGAATTAACGCTGATCTTTTTAATAAAAAATGTACTTAACTAATCATTTTTAGCTCAAAAATTATGAAAGTCGTTATTTTTTATAAATTATCATGAAATTGCTGGTAAATTTGCAAATTGGTTTTGATAGGCTTGACCTTTTCTATAAGATGATGAGTCATATTTTAGTCGAAAAGTAGAAACTGAACCCACAAGTCCACAAACCGTGAGGAGCGAGAGGAAGAAACAGGACAAAAGAGAGAGAGACCGACTCTTTTTTCTCCCACATGACCCTCTTTTGATACAAAATTTTGTATATTTGTCACAAATTTTGCAAATTAGACACAAAAACCTTTAGCATATTAATTTTTTGTAGAAAAAAGTACAATCTACAAAAATTTGCTAAGTCAAACTTACGGATTGTAAGGCTATTTTGTGATGTTTTTAAAAAAATTGGTTATCTTTTAAGCCAAAAATGGATATTTTGGTAGTTTTTCCGATTTTTAATGGACATGTACCTTACTAGTTTGTCGGATGGGTCGATTTGGCAAGAATGTGTCCCATGATGCCACGACCAACACTAGTTTTATCAGTTTGTATAATTTTTAAATCAATGAAGCCTCGAGTTAGTATTCTATCTAGTTTTCATATTGGTTTGGACAGGTTCTTGGGTTGGTCGGTTTTTTTATGCACCATTACCTGAATTGTTTTTCCAAATTTGAATAAAATGCAAGTACTTCGAAAAATTGTGGCAAATTCATAAAATTTGAAACTTGCCGTTTCCTTTTATTATATTATCTATAATGACCCTCATCTTTATTGAACACATAGTTTTTAATCCTATGCGTTGTTGCACCACCATGAAAAAACATCTCAACCATGTAGATGAATCATTGTCCCCCTTTGCTTCAATTTATTTATGAGTTACATTTCATGTAATATATTTTTATCGAATTTACATGATATTTATGTCAATAAAGCTAATTTTAAAGTTATATGAAGTGGTATTGTTACTCAGGGGGTGTTTGGGATTGCTTATTTGAAGTGTTTTTTAGCTTATTACGATTTGACACCAGAGATAAGCACTTTTAAGTGTTTGGATGGAGAAAAATGAAAAGAGCTTATAGCGGTGCCAAACCGCTGAAAAACTGTTTTTGATAAGCCATTTTGTTCTAACTTATCAACTTATTTGAAAAATGTTTATTACTTTTTTTTGTTATTTTATATGTATAAGCAATCATAAACACCTTTAAATAACAACTTATTAGCTTATTACGTTTTGGTACCACAATAAGCTAATTCAAACATTTTTTTAAAAACTCCGGTTTAATACCGCATAAGTTGATAAACACTTTTCAAAATAAGCATAAGTTGTTTTAAATAAGCAATCCCAAACACCCCCTCAATTTACATCAAATTTTTTATGATAAAATTTAGAGTAAATTACGTTTTTCGTTCCTATGGTTTATTAAAAATTGCAAGTTTCGTTCCTAGGGTTTGAAATATCGGTTTTGGTCCCTATGATTTGTAATTCATTTCTATTTTTGTCCCTAAGGCCAAAAAACTACTTTTTAGTATGAAAGACTAAAATAGAAACGAATTGTAAACCATAGGGATGAAAAAGAGCAATAAAATTTAAATTATAAGGACGAAAAAGGTAATGAATTATAAACCATAGGGATGAAAATCATAATTTCAAAACCATAAGAACAAAAATAGAAATTTTCAACAAACCACATGGACTAATTTACTCTAAAATTTATATGGTACACATGATATTCAAATGAGAAACAACTTTTTATATATGTAAAATTGATCATGCATCTCTGTCATATCGTATTTCTTATACGTTGCTAAGAAGGGTTGGGAGCGTTACTACAATATAAGTATAGGAACTTCCTTTTATGGCTTACATGCATTTATCTGTTCGTATTTCAATGATCAATTCAATCAATTGTTTGTGCAAAAAGGATTTTTTAACTTGCAATTCCCAAGCCGGCTCACGCTTCTCCACTAGGTTTCTAGCTTAAGAGCAATGTTCAAAAAGAGCCTAATCCTCAAAAGGAATTAACTCTCACGCTATGGTTACTAGGCTTAAAGCATCACCATTGTGCACAAGTATATCATTTTGAAATCAAATGTTTATAGAACGGTGACTCCACTTCCTAGTTTACGTCTTGTCTCCTCACTATTTTCGCAAACTGAGGACGTGGGGTCTTATGAAAACAACTTCTTTATTCCTCTTGGTAAAAGAAAAAGTCTACATACAACCTATATTTTATGGCTTAAACTCTACTTTCGATTAAAAAAATTATTTGATCCATTAGCTAAGTTCTTAAGCCACAATTGAAGAATCATATATGACTTACCGAATTAATTATACAACCTATTAATTCCATTAAATCACAACCGACCAACCCCTGAGTTGGAGCAAATTTCAAAAGCTTATTATTGAGGAATATATCTTAGAAATTGTCAATCAATTGATGGGTTATCCTTCGTATGTAGAGATATGAGTCAAACGGGCATTATGAATAGTGATAACCCTCATTTCTTAATATTATTTGTCCCATTTTAAACCTATTTTCACCCTTTTTTTACCATTCTAAAGACCCATTTGAGCATTCTTTCTTTAGTCCAAATCATCCATAAAGTCAAGAAATAGCTTAAAATTTGGATTTTTACGTTGGGAGCCATTGTGGCAAGTTACCACTGTGGGGAGTAACGGCCGGAAATCTTTATGGGGATTTTATTGCCAAAATTATGAAGGAGATTTGCAGATGTGGACATGATCAAAGTTGAAACCTTTCATGAAAGAGAGAAGAATGAAAATAAGGGGGATGAAGACAAGTTTGGGAAGAGAACAAGTGTTGAAAAGTCCCTTTCTCCCTTCATGTCACTTTCATCTTTTCTCCTTTCTCCTATATAATGGAGCTTGGGTTGACATTTAAATCACTTCATTCAAGCATGAAACACTTTATTTTCAAGTTCTTAACTAAGTTTTAGTTTTACTCTTGTATTCTTAGATTTAATTTATGCACTTTTAATTTCGTCACTACTGTGGTGAGTCTAAGACCACAGTGGCAAGTTTCAAATTAATGCAATTTAATTTCCAGTTTTACTTTTCTTTTATCATGTCTTTATTTATGACTAGTAGCTAAACCACCCTTGGGGTGCGGGTGTAGCCAAACCCGAGAGGCTAAAATGTAACACTTGGGTGTTACCGCATTTTTGGCTAACTTCTCGATTTGGTCATCCAAGTTGAAGTTTTAAATCAACGCGGACAAATTGATCACTTGTGTGTGTTAATATTATATCTTAGACCTCGAGTGGGGGCGGATCCGAATACAGCTTGGGTGATGCAAGAAGGTTTGAGAAAATCTTCAATAATCGTATAGAGATATGGATTTTTGCATAATCGAAATAAAAGTCCAGATGTCGGTCGGGTTGGTGTGTCATAGAGATATGCACATCTCTCCACACTTGAGGGGTTAAAATCATCGAGATCTACTTAGTGAGATTGGCAAACCGAAAGTTAACACTTGTGAATACTTTATAACAAAACCGTAATCACAACCTATACGATGTAGCTTCGAGAGAAGGAAATCGTGTGGAGTCACATTGTGACCGGTTTTGTTAACCATTTAAGTTATACTATCGGGGAAAACTTACACCCGTACCCACCTTTTATTACCTTGTTAATCTAAAGTTTTAATATTTTGCTCAAAACCAACCAATTTATAAAAACTCTAAACTTTACACCGGAAGTTCGTAGAAATTCTGGAATCTTAGTTAAGTCAAATCGCCGTGGATACGCTTTTTGGTCCTTACCATATATTACTTACAAGCAAACTCAATAGTTAGTGTATACTTGCGTCGCTATTGTGCCACATATTACGTGTGTGTATTTTTACTATCAAATAGACTTGAACCCGATCAGAAATCTGACAAGTAAAATAAAAATAAAGTGAATTATGGATTTGGTCTATGTGTTTTGATGTTTTCCGACTAGGGTCTCTATCGTATGTTTATTATGGTTTTGGTCGTTGTGATATTTAATTTTTATTGATCATGGTCCCTTTAAATAATACAGTTAAAATAAATCCGATAACTCAATTAAATCAAGGACCATTTTAATTTTTTTTGTTTTTTTTCCTATTAAAAAAAGTAAAAACAATATATATACAAACACACACACACATACATATATATATATATATATATATATATATATATATATATATATGTTATTAAGGATATCAAAATAAATAAAATAAGACATCATTTTATGATTTGATTTATTTACATTAAAAAGTTGATTATATTCGATTTTCATACCTATATAAGCAAAAAGACAAACAATAAAAGTGAAACTAATTTTTCTTTTTAATTTGAACAAATCAAATCTAAAATGATATCTTATTTTACTTATTTTGATATCTTTATTAATATATATATATATATATATATATATGTGTGTGTGTGTGTGTGTGTATGCATGTGTATATATATGGTCACATTCTTTTGTTAACCAACTCATTAATGTTGACCATGTTAACCGATCACAATCATTCATGTATGAGATCAATGGCTATAATTTTTTTAATTTAATTAATGCAATAAATTAAAAGGCTCACGCGTTTACAAAGTTGTCCATACATGAAGATGCTTATAATGGTAAAAAGAATAGGATAGTTAAACAAACAGGAGATTAATATGGAAACCGACTCTAAAACTTTATCAACATCATTTCCAAGATTCACCTTCTAGATTTGAAACCATTTTTTAATTATTGAAAAATATGTAAGACAACTCATGTTTGACCTGTTTATTATGTGTGTACAGAAATTTAAATCGACTTCGATGAATTATTTAATTATACTTTTGCACATATGCACAATACATCATGTGGATAAGTGCACATTGTTTCAATATCAACTACTATGCATAGAATCACTAAATGGTAACTATGTGCAATTGAACATTGTGCAGACATGAACATTTTGTTCACATTGTGCATACATGAACATTTTGTGTGGTGAATGTTTTTCCTACTTTTATCTAGAACATTTTTGATTAACACTAATATATTGGTTAACAAAAGACGATACAAATAGATACAAAGACTAAAACGGTCTTATTATTCAATTGAATTAACAAATTTACAAAACAAATTAAATATCACATAAGGGTGTTGCTTTGTGCACCCTAGTCTATATGGCTAGGGTGCAATTATGTTATAATTATGCATTGTTTTCCGACCCCCTTCACACAATCATTCATTTTTATTTTAATTATAGTTACAATTTTGGTCCCTTAACTTTTTTTATTAATTTACTTTTTTACCTTTTGGTTTTATATTTTACATTTTACATTTTTATTATATTAACACATATAAGTGTATATTAACTAATATACGTTAAAAAATATTTTTTAATTTTAACAAGTTACACCATTATAATCGTCTTCTCAATACCTTCGAAATGAGTCCAATATTGAATATTTTTTGGTTTAATTGTTATAAGAAGAAAAATACATTTTACAAAGTCCAAAATTAAATTTTAAAAACTAATCCGCTATATTGACAAAAGTTTTTTGAGTTGGTTTGAGTTGCTTATAGAATTCTAGACGTGACATATATATGTGTGTGTTTTGATTTTATAAATTTATAAAATTTGTAACTTTTGATTTTATTTTATAAATATGTAACTTTTGATTTTCTTATAACTTTGTAAAATATAATTTCTTTTTATAACAATTACATTTTATTATTTTGAAGTCATTTTCTTATTAATCATAACTAAAATAATATTTCAGACTTTAAACCTCTTAAAAAACAAACGACACCTATGTTTATATAATTTTGGATTCATAAAACATCAAATTTGATCTAATATTAGTCATTTACACCATTTCTTTTAAGAAATTTAATACATCTTCAATACGTAGCATTATCTTTATGCAAAATTCCCTGCCAATATTATTTAATGAGTAATATAATATTTTTACATCAAACAGAGTATTCTAAATATACTCTTTTACGTTTGATTATATAAAATTACATTTTATTATAACTTTTGATTTCTAATAACTTTGTAAAATGTATTTTCCTTTTTGTAACAATTACATTTTATTATAACTTTATAAGATGTATTTTTCTTTTAGAAATCAATTCTGTAACAAACGTCAAACGTTAAGGACCAGATCTGTAATTTACTTTCCAAACAAATTCACAACCGTTCATTTTTATTTATTTTTAATTATAGTTACAATTTTGGTCCCTAAACTCTTTTTAATGATTTACTTTATACCTTTTGGTTTTATATTTTACATTTTATATTTTTATTATATTAACACATATAAGAATATATTAACTAATATACGTTAAAAAGGTAATTTTTTATTTTAATAAGTTACACCATTATAATCGTCTTCTCAATACCTTCGAAATGAGTCCAATATTGAATATTTTTTTATTTAATTTTAACAAGTTACACCATTAAAAATCTTGATCGGTGAACCTTCGGTCAAGAAGAACACTCGTGGACGCCCAAAAGTGAAGCGTGTTCATAATCAAACTCAAGTTCCTCACAGATACAGTTGTTCGGACTTGAATCAAGAACTGCCTAGACATAGTTCATTCTTCATGGACTTGAACGAGGAACCGCCTAGGCATAACTCATCCTTCATGGACTTGAACGAGGAACCACCTAAGCATAACTCATCCTTCATGGACTTGAACGAGGAACCACCTAGGCATAACTCATCTTTCATGGACTTGAACGAGGAATCAATAAGCCAATGGTCACACCAGATTGACTTAAACGAGATACTGCCAGAGGGACATAGTTTATTGTTGAAGCAAATTCCAGAAATCTTTCATCCATACATCACGAATATACAAGATGTAAGGGGTGATGGGAATTGTGGTTTCCGATCAATAGTTGTTTGTCTCGGGTATGGCGAAGACCAATGGCTCTATGTTCGTCATCAATTATTAGATGAGTTAACGAGTTCATATGAGGCATACTCTGGAGTTTTCTATGGAATCGATGAAATACTTACTTCGTTGTCTTTTTGGGAATCACCAGCACCAGAGCAACACTGGATGACTATGCCTGAGACAGGTATATTGATAGTCAATAGGTTTGGTGTGATCTTTCACCTTTTAACCATTGGAGGTTGTATGACTTGTTTTCCTCTCTGGAAAGGTCCCGAAGAGTTTCAATACCATCGGGTCTTTACAATTTCACACGTAAACAACAATCATTACGTGGTGGTCCAGTTAGAAGGAGAGTTCCCAATGCCTCCCATTTCAGCATTATGGACCCGGAACAAAATCCCGTCAACAGCTGGATGGCAAACCATATATATGTCACGTCTAGAATTCTATAAGCAACTCAAACCAACTCAACAAGATTTTGTCAATATAGAGGATTAGTTTTTAAAAATTAATTTTGGACTTTGTACAATTTGTATTTTTCTTCTTATAACAATTAAATAAAAAAATATTCAATATTGGACTCGTTTCGAATGTATTGAGAAGACGATTATAATGGTGTAACTTGTTAAAATTAAAAATTATTTTTTTAACGTATATTAGTTAATATACGCTTATATGTGTTAATATAATAAAAATGTAAAATGTAAAATATAAAACCGAAAGGTATAAAGTAAATAAATAAAATGAGTTCAGGACCAAAATTGTAACTATCATTTAAAAAATAAAAATACCATTTTTGTGTGTTTGGTTCGGAAAACAAGGGAATAATTGGGGAAATCAATAGAATAATTAGTGGTTTTTCTAGACTAGGGTATGATTGAAAAAATAGACTAGGGTGTATAAAGTCTAACCCATCACATAAACCAAAACCATGACTAAAATATCACTGGGCCCTAGTAAAAAAATCAAGGACCAAATCCATAATTTATTTATACGATAAAGATGAAAACCCACAAAAAAGGAAAGAAATTGATAAAGATAATTCTATATTGTCAATGGTATTACTCCCGAGGAATAATATATAAAATTTAATAGTATTAAAGTTGGTCGATCAATCTTGCAAGCAATCTTCTCATATATATACGTACGATTTTGGGCATCAAAATTAAGGTTTACGATTCGAATTTTCAAGAAATGGGAGGACAAGTAGCAGATAACTCGAGTGTTGTTGCTCGTGGGAGGTTGGCTGTTCTATCAGCTCATCTTTCTGCTTGTCTCGAATCCAGTGCTTTCACTCCTGTTCTTGAGTCATCATGCACTTCAGCTCAGGTTTTTGTGGCGCCACCGCCCAATTTGAAGGGTTCGTTGGCGATCGTCGATGAAAGAACTGGCAAGAAGTTTAGAGTTCAAGTTTCCGAGGAAGGTACCGTCAGAGCCACCGACTTGAAGAAGGTAAACTAAGTTTAAGAAGTTTGATTTTGCTTAATTGGAGTTATTGGTTATGAAGTCTGATTAGGTTTTGTTTTGTGATCCTTTTGCTTTTTGGGATTTTTTTTTAAAGAACACGAGTTTGGATGTGATTAATCAAATTGGTTAGAGGTACTGTTGCAATCAGATCGTAGGATCTATGGAGAAATATTGATCACACACAATTGAAGTGAAATTGCCGTAAACAGACATCAAAAGGCGATAACAGAGTGATAAAATCTTATTGATTTGTTGTAGCACCACCGTTATACACAATTATTTCTGTTGATGACAATTTCATCAATCGAACCCTGAAATTGTGTAAAATTTTGGTGCACTGATTTGAGAATGATTGTGTCCGTGATTTTAGTGTCACAATCATTTGGTCGTAATTTTGATTTACTTGGGAACGCTGAAGGTGATAAAGGCTAACAAAATGTGAGTTAGGAGGTGTGGAGTGTACATTCACTCATGTTGCCTCTATCACGTTAGATCACCACAAGGCGCCGTTCAACGGCCAAGGTCGAAGGGGCCGCCCTCGCAGGATTCGCCCCAAAACCTCTACGGATTTTGTAGAGGTTTACTTAGGAATTATAAGTTTCAGGACAATCTGGACGAATTTAAGAAGGTAGGGAACCTTCTTGACAGTTCCCTAACTTAGCTAAAATTTGCCCAACTATGGATCAGAGCCTTTTTGGACTTGGACCCTTTGGACTCGGAGCCTTTCGACCTTCTACTCAGAGGTTCCGAGTCTTCGCCCAGCCGAGGTCTTGGATCAGAGCCTCTGGGCTTTGAGCTCTTTTTTTGAAGGCTTATGACCAGAGCCTCTCGGCTTAGAGCTTCTGATGCTTCTGGTCATTCGTGTTCAGAACGTGGTTCTTGTAACTCAGAGCTACCGAGTTAGTTGTAACTACTACCTGATCTTATCCGTCAACGACTCAACGGTTGTAACTGCCATGCAGTTACATTTTATTGTTTAACGTCCGTAACTGTCGATCTCTCTTATAAACGGTTGATCTGGTGAATATATATACATGATTTTGTGCCTTAAAACATGTATGAATTTTCTGGATTATCCCAGTACTAATGTCGTCTTAACCTAAGGCATATATAAGGGCGGAACATAGTATCTGGAAAGTGATTCCTATTCACGATCCCAGAAATTATCCAAGTCATTACAAACCACAAAACCCAGATTCCCCAACATATTGTAGTTGGAATGATTTCAGTTGAAACAGGAGAGGAAGAGGCTTGTTGGGTTACATATTGATACAGGGAGAATTCGGGAGTTAATAAGAATTCTCAAAAGTAATTGGAAAAGAGGAAAACGAGATCGAAAGAAAAAACGTGCTCACAAGAGACTCGGAGTTTGGTATCGAAAAAGAGGCAAATATAAAGCACCGAGTATAAAAAGGATTATGACGGAAATTAAAGAACGGATCGAAAACCATAACAGTATCTCAAGCGGCTTATTACGCGAGTTCAGTACACATGCTAACCGCAAATGTCACTGTGTTTCCATACTCTTGTCACGTGACTTCCCACTAATCTGCCAATTCTCATGCAAGGCTTTCTCATCCACGAGACATACGTGACATAAATCAAATCCTATTTCCATGCTATTTCTAATTCCTTTTGCTTTCCATATTAGATTTAGTTTAATAATTATATTAGATAATAATTTAGGATTATTTAGTTTCCTTTTATTAATTATTTAATTACTTTTATAGTTAGTTTATAATTAGGATAGTTTAATTTCCATATTTATTTCTTAGTTAGTTTAGCTATAAATAGGGTAGCTAGGTTTCATTGTTAATAAAAATCAATCAAGTTATCAATCACTAAAAGTCTTTGTTTTTAAGAGTTTTCTCTTAATTTCTCGAGTTTTACAATTTGTAATCTCGTTATCAAAAGGGTTTAGACGTTTGTCGATCCTTCCGCAAACCTACGCTGCGTCAGTTGGTATCAGAGCAGGATTCGCCTGTCTTTTCACTAACCATGGCAGATCAACAGCCCGCTACCAAAGCAGACTTGGTTGAGTCGGATGTGGCCTTATCCACAACACTCGCTAATCTGACAGCGGTTGTTACTAGGCTTCAACCCAATATCGTCAACGACAACCGTCGGAGAAGAGACAGGTTTGAAGGACCGGCTATGGTGCCGTGTAATGGCCACCGTAACCGGGTTAATTTTTCAAGTTTCGAATCCAAAGAAGATAAGGAAGAAGAACCGGTGAACTTGAAAAGAAACGACCACAATAACCGAATAAAAGTGGACATCCCGTCTTTCTATGGAACCAGAGGTGTAGAAGAATTCTTAGATTGGCAAATCGAAGTCGATCGATTCTTTGACGTTATGGATGTTCCCAAAGACATACAGGTAAAGTTGGTTGTTTTCCGTCTAAAGAGTGTCGCCGCTATTTGGTGGGATAAATTGATCGTGCAAAGACAACGACAACGAAAGATACCAGTTCGATCTTGGAGGAGAATGAAGCAACTTATGATGGAACGATTCTTGCCGGAAAATTATGAACAGATCCTTAAGAAACTCCATCCAGAATCCGACAACGGCAACTCTTGGAGAAAGGATACGCACGAGAAATCAATCATGGTTTTGGGCGACAACAACTATGATCATATTATACCATCAGTTTCTACTCTCGTTAAACAACCACCCATTCCGGAAAAACCACCCATTCCGGAGGAGCCATCGAAACAAGACGATGAAGTTTTGCCGGACAAGTTTGAAGAGGAAGTCATCCCCGTCGTGACCGAGTCACAACAAGAAATTATTATCGAGGCCAAAGTGTTGGAACTAGATCTCGGACCAGTCACCGAAGACACCGAAAGCAAGATAGTGGAAGACATTCTCGAGCCAACGAAAGAGTTGTCACAAGAAGTCAAGAACGGTGATTCCGAAGGTGACACTTCAATTATTACCGCACCCAAAGCTCCGGTTCAAACAGAAACAAATCCCGGTAAAGTTAATTTAATCCCTTACGCTTTTGAATTTGATAAAATGTCGCTCGTATGGAGACGATCACGACAACCTCAGTTTGGATTTGAAGATCGGTCAAATTTGTTGAACTTTGGAGGCCAAGTTGTGAATCAATACGTTTTGAAGAAACGGTTGTTCTACGGGTCGGATGAATACCTTTTTCAAGTGAACTCGAGGACGAGTTCTTTTCAAGTGAGGGTGACTGATACAGGGAGAATTCGGGAGTTAATAAGAATTCTCGAAAGTAATTGGAAAAGAGGAAAACGAGATCGAAAGAAAAAACGTGCTCACAAGAGACTCGGAGTTTGGTATCGAAAAAGAGGCAAATATAAAGCACCGAGTATAAAAAGGATTATGACGGAAATTAAAGAACGGATCGAAAACCATAACAGTATCTCAAGCGGCTTATTACGCGAGTTCAGTACACATGCTAACCTCAAATGTCACTGTGTTTCCATACTCTTGTCACGTGACTTCCCACTAATCTGCCAATTCTCATGCAAGGCTTTCTCATCCACGAGACATACGTGACATAAATCAAATCCTATTTCCATGCTATTTCTAATTCCTTTTGCTTTCCATATTAGATTTAGTTTAATAATTATATTAGATAATAATTTAGGATTATTTAGTTTCCTTTTATTAATTATTTAATTACTTTTATAGTTAGTTTATAATTAGGATAGTTTAATTTCCATATTTATTTCTTAGTTAGTTTAGCTATAAATAGGGTAGCTAGGTTTCATTGTTAATAAAAATCAATCAAGTTATCAATCACTAAAAGTCTTTGTTTTTAAGAGTTTTCTCTTAATTTCTCGAGTTTTACAATTTGTAATCTCGTTATCAAAAGGGTTTAGACGTTTGTCGATCCTTCCGCAAACCTACGCTACATCACATATAGTGAAACATTTTATGACCGTACCATAGTCCATACAATCTGTTGTGTCAATAAAATTCTTGCAGCTCATGAGGAGCACTAGAAGTTTCTTAGCGTCATATATGAAACATGGTCTTGCCATCACGTTGATTTAGATACTCCCTTCCCATATGGAACATAAATGAAGCCTATGGTTGAGCATGCAAGGTATGTGGAAAGGAAAATGGATCATTGAAACAAAAATTAAGAAAAGTGAAAGAGTGCAAGATCGGGAATGAACCTTTCAGTATCTTCGGACTGGGATGTGATCGTGTATTTCTACTTTAAAACAGTTAATAAATTTCAAACTATTGGTTCGAATGTGTATTCTGTTGTATATGGTGATCGTGCATCGATAGTGTTTTAGACTAAATCTCCCCTGACCTGAACTTAAAGGTGTGTATGACTTGTTACAGATAACAACAGGAAACAATGATAAGGGTCTGAAGCTTTATGACCCTGGCTACCTTAACACAGCCCCTGTTCGGTCGTCAATCTGCTACATCGATGGTGATGAGGGGATCCTAAGATACAGAGGCTACCCAATTGAAGAGTTGGCTGAGAGTAGTTCGTTCTTAGATGTAGCCTATCTTTTATGTAAGTCCTCTTTCTTATGCCTCTGGTATCTTTGTAGTAGGTTTACTTTTAGATGTACAAAAAGCTTGATGAATACAACCTCAAAATTGTATTATCCATCTTTCGTTTTATTAGCTGCTTGTATTGAAATTTCACCGTGTTTGATATGTGTCACTCCATCCATTCTGCAAAGTTTCTCAGTTCAATATTTGCAAAGATTTATGATACTTGTAACTTTGAGATGTCTACATCGACTATATTCATTTCTTATTGTGGACCACCTGGAGTTTCTATATGTAATATTTGTGTGAGTTGGTTAGTTAACCGTTGCAAATTATTTGCAAGATGTGAGTTTCTGTATCTGATATAATATTCATGTCTGAAGTTTCTTTGTTCGTAGGGACATAAAGCGTCAGGTATGGGTACATCCTAATAATATCCAATTGGGGTATTACACAAGAGCAAACCCGTTTAAAGTATGCATTGATCTTTAATTTCTCCCGTGTGCATGCACATCTGTGTAGGCAACCAATTGATATGAATAACTTTCTGCATTACTTTGAACGACATCATTGAGCTCAAATAAAGCAAGTCATATTGTAGAACTTGGTTACTGCTTGCTTTGCTAAAAGTTCATTTGGAGCTCAAGTCAATAAAACAAGTTCATTACTACAGTTAGGTTCACACGGTCAAATTTCTATTTGCATTGAGCTTCGTTTGTTCCAGCTTGAAAACAAGGTTAGATTAGTAGGTAACAGTTCAAGTCAAAATTTTGAGCTGCCAAATGGTTGGCTAGACTTGGTTCATCTCCATCATTAACTATGCTTAGGCAAATTAGGATATGCTTTCATTATAACCTGCGAACTCAAGTGTATAAGTACTAACGGTTCCTAGAAATTTAATGACTACTGTTCCTGTGTATGTATATGTTCAGATTTCAAAATATTCTGGAATTTGTGGCTTCCATAACCTTTTTTTGTTATTAATGTGCTTGACTGCTTTTAGTTCACTAATGATTGTTCTTTGCAGTGTATGGGAACTTACCTTCTCAGAGCCAGTTAGCAGACTGGGAGTTCACTGTAGCACAACATTCAGCTGTTCCACAGGGAATCCTGGTAAGATGGTTTTACATTCAATCTTGAATACAACTTAGGATAGAATATATTCAGTTGCTACATTTTAAATTCCTCTGCTATAGTAGATTCAGTAAATAGGTAGTTGTAATACATTATAAATGTACCATAGTGCTGACTGCTACACATGTTAAGCTTTAGAGTACCTATCTCAAAACTGCTCTAACAATTCCAGAAGAGATACACTTTTAAGGCTACATTCAATTTCAAGACTAATGTGATTTCTTGTATTGTTCTGCCTATTTTAAGGACTTGATCATGCACCTTAAGGATCAATGATATTTGATTTCTTTCCTGTTAAACAATCCATATATAGATATACTTAATTATCAATATCTGTACTGTGGAGATAACATCTAGGGTCTTGTTTTTGTTTGCATTTGCCATCTATTTTTCTATTCTCAGATCTATTTTCTTGTTGAAGTGTGTGCTTGACTCCACCTTTAACTTCTCTGTGCATAGAGAAAAGAGCGTTGAAGTTGGTATGCAGGAAGCAAAGTACCAATTGGAAATTACTTATCTTTAAAGATGCTTGGTTGACTATGACTAGGTTTACTAAAACTGATGTAATCAATTTTCCTTATATAACAAAATATGTCCGGCTTCAAAATTTATAAGCTTACAGTTAATAAATAGAAAGTGGGATTAACTTTTTCTTTGAAAAACATAAAACTTGTGTGCAGGATATTATACATGCCATGCCTCATGATGCTCATCCAATGGGTGTTCTTGTCAGTGCAATGAGTGCCCTTTCGATATTTCATCCCGATGCGAACCCTGCTCTTAGAGTAAGTAACCTCTCTTTTGAACATATTCAGATTTCCACATAAACTGGAGGAACTGACTTGACTGGTGAAATTCCGGTACTTAGTCGTTCTACTACATTATAGAGGACTTGCTTTTCATATACAGATGGTTCACATTTTGTTGATGTGCAAATGTGTAGATGTCATCAGAGATTGATTTATATTGCTTTTTTCATTCTCTTACCAGAGATTGATTTATATTGTGCTTTGAGCTGCACTCCAAATTGTGTAAATGTATAATTAACCGAGTTCATACAATCTCCACCTCCACGTTTTCTTCCCATCCTTGTAAGTTTATGATGTGCAGAACCATGCAGTGTTGTCATATTGCAAAAAGTTAGATACAACTTGTGGAGCATGACACTTCAAATTGAGAAATCATATTCTACCAACACATGGAATAAAATCTTTCTACCAGTGGAGGAAAAACAAACAAGCATGTCACACGTCTTTTCCATTGCACTATGATTGTATACATTTATCACGTAATCAACTTGCAAAAATGGGAAAAGAGAAGTGGTGATAGCAGTGGGATCTGTAGTCTTTGTATTCCTTGGTACTCTTAAGAGGAGTGAAAGAAATGATAGTCAATTTGGGACATTTTAGAAATGCACATTGGAGATTTTTGCATGGAAAATTATGTACAATACAAACTACTTACTCTGTCCAGAGAAGAGTCCGCTTCACACATCTTTTCTTTGTTACCAAAATAATGTTCTGTTACAAAACTTAACATCAAGATAAATTTGAGGTTCCTAAATTCTTCTTTTTTGAAGATTGGACAGAGAAACATTGTATTGATCGTACCCAATCATGTGCTAAGTTCTACAAAATTATATTCTAAAGTGGACCATTTTTGGGGACGGGGGAGTGGTTTGTTAATTGGGGCAGCATTGCTTGTGATAACTTGTACCATCAGTTAATCAAGTTATCTTACATGGGTCTTGAACCTCTTTTGCAAAATTGTTCAATCTGACAGTTTCTTTTTCTTAATGCAAAACAATTGATGTTGGAGATGGTTTCCTCGAGTGGTTAGTTCCATGTGCTTTAAATTTTGTCTTCGTAACACACAGAATTATCGACTCCACGAACAAGCTTTATTTACTGCATCATCAAATTGAGGCAAAGAAACCGAACGAGTAGACTAAATAGCGTCCTGTGGTTATTATAGAAACCCCTTATCCTGATTCTTATCAGTAATATACATGCAACAATTTTTGGATGATGACGATAATAACGGAGATGGAGACCCTTGTGATGTTTTTCTTGCTTGATGGACCTTGTGACATTACATCAATCAGACTGTCAACTTTAAATGCTATAGGAGATTTTGCTGAGGAGTAATTTCGAAGTTTTATATTTCTTCTTAATCTTACTTTTTTGATATAGGGTCAAGATCTGTACAAGTCTAAGCCAGTGCGAGATAAGCAAATAGTGCGCATACTTGGGAAGGTATGATTATTGACCAGTTCATCCGCATCCCTTTTTCCTTGCGTTTCCCCTTTATTGCAAGGGAGTGGGGGAGGGGAGGGGGTGTTTCTCATATTTTGTCAATTAGTTGAGCTTATGGACTATTGATTAATCGTCAGGCACCAACTATTGCTGCAGCAGCTTATCTGAGAATGGCAGGGAGGCCTCCTGTTCTTCCTTCCAGCAACCTTTCTTACTCAGAGAACTTCCTATACATGCTAGATTCATTGTATGTCCTGTCATGATACTTTTCTGTGGTATTTTTGACTAGATAGTTACAACTGTCATGATACTATTCTTTCTTGGATTGTCTAGAGCTTGTTCAATATGCACTATTTATATATACAACTCGTCCCAGGTGCTGATATACTTCTAAGTTTGCTTTTGAACTAGCGGTTCAATTTAATTTTGGGCAAAACACAACGAAGTGTGCCTTAGTTCCTATTTAGTGTTAACAAATAATTTTTATCCTCGATCGATGTAACATTTCAAACTTTCTTATTCTTTCACCCTGATCGTGTAACATTTGATGACGTGGATGTCAAGGTTATGCTTCACTTCGCTGTAACTCTTCCATAAACATTTCGTAAATGGGTTTCTATGTCATCAAATGTTACAAGATCAGCAAGTTACTGGTCAAAATGGGCACAAAATAGAAAACTTTGAAACATTGTTACATCATCGAGACAAAATTATTCGTTACTAAAATAGGAACTACACCAAACTTTGTTGAATTTTGATGCATTTTTCCCTATAATTTTAATCTTGCAACTTATCAATAATCTAGATAGGTAATTCTAGTCCTTGGTCTGCTCGCCTCATCCTGATTGTGACATCCATGTTATGTACTTGCAGAGGCGACAAGTCTTACAAACCCAATCCTAGACTTGCACGCGTCCTCGATATTCTTTTTATATTACATGCAGAACATGAGATGAACTGCTCCACAGCGGCAGCGAGACATCTTGCGTCAAGGTAAGCATCTATGTTCTTATTAACTGCAGCAGCCTTATGTTATATAGCAAACAATGACCAGAGATGTGGATGCAGTGGTGTCGATGTATACACAGCTCTTGCCGGAGCGGTCGGAGCACTATATGGCCCTCTCCATGGTGGAGCAAATGAGGTATGGTGAGATTGGGTGAAACAGCCATATGTAAGGTGTCACCAAAAAAAAAAAACTCCCTCCCAAAATAAGTGTCCACATTTCTATTTTAGTTTGTCCGAAAATAAGTGTCCACTTTCAAAAGCAAGTGCCTACTTTCCATCCTTCTCGAGAAAGATAAAAAAATTAATTAATTAATTGTGAGATGGAGAAATTCATTGTTCTTTTTTATTATAAAGGGTAAAATTGTCATTTAGTTGACTACAAAGTGTAATGGTTGCATACTTTTAGAACTGTGCCTTTTTCATCATGGACATTTGTTTTGGGACGGAAGGAGCAAGTGATATCTGTATTTACTGTGTTCTGGCTAATCGTTGAGGTTTCTATAGTTTTCTTTCACTCTATCCTCAGTTTTGAGGGTCCCTTCTTCTTTGTGCCTCACATGTTGCAAATGGGGACCACAATCATGTCTTCATTTCTTCGCATACCATACTGAATAAACCTGCAAATTGGGAATTTTATATGGCTAAAACAAATAGAATTAAGGTTTCATGTGTTATCCTGTTGTTATAGGCTGTCCTAAAGATGCTGAATGAGATTGGAACTGTTGATAATATCCCAGAGTTCATTGAAGGTGTGAAAAACAGGTCAGCATTCTTATCTGATTTTGTTGCTGACATGTTAACGCAAGATGTACTGAGTGCTTTCCATGGTTGATTCCTGATCATGTACAAGTTCATGTCTACAGGAAAAGAAAAATGTCAGGTTTTGGGCACCGTGTGTACAAAAACTATGATCCCAGAGCAAAGGTTATTAAAAAACTGGCGGAGGAGGTATTCTCGATTGTAGGCAGGGATCCCCTAATCGAGGTATTTCAGAGTCCATATAATGATATTTTTGTGTTCTTACATTTAGACCTATGACCCCTCTTTTCTGGTGGTGGTCATATTTTATACCTATCACTTTGGTTTAGTTTTGCTGTTCTTCAACATAGCTTAAAGAGAGAAATAAACTATTTGGCCTCTTGTAGGACACAATTCATTGTTGTTGAGTAGCATACTTAAGTCCATCTCTGCTTTACACAATGTTTAATTGTTTTAAGTTACAGTTTCCTAGTTTTCTGATAACCACACTTAATTAAATACCCCGTCCCAAAAGAATGCAACATTTTTTTTCCCAGGCTGTCCTGAAAGAATGCAACATTTCTCTTTTTGGGAAGTTTTTGATCCAAATTTACTTTATTGTCTGCCAAGTAGTGTGGGCTGTTGGAGAAAATCCACAACCTCCTTAAAGATGATTGTAATATGTTTTTGCTTCTCTTTATCAGCATTAAATATTTGACCTTATGTTTATGCACCAAACAGTTGGTAAAGGTTGAGTCTGTGTACTCAGTGACTCAGTGTATACCCCCCCCCCCAACCGGCGACCCCACATGTGGGTGGGTTATACTGGGTTCATTTGGTTTGGTTAGGAGACGTCAATTAGTAAATATAGTCTGATGCAGATCTTTACTCTTCAAGTTGTCCATTTTTAATACCATGATCGAAGGTTAGAATGTCCATTGACTACTTGCTGTCGACAGGTGGCTATTGCTTTGGAACAAGCTGCACTATCAGATGAGTACTTTGTTAAACGAAAGTTGTACCCAAATGTTGATTTCTATTCTGGGCTTATTTATAGGTATATCTTGAGATCTTTCTTTCATCAAATTCTGCTGGGTAAATGTTAGTTATGTCTATCGATGTGCTAACTTTTTCTTGGAACAGGGCAATGGGTTTCCCAACGGAGTTCTTTCCTGTCCTGTTTGCAATACCTCGGATGGCTGGCTATTTATCCCACTGGCGAGAGTCTCTTGATGACCCTGATACAAAGATCATGAGGCCTGCACAGGTTTGCTTTCTTTCTCAACACCCCTTGAATTTTGGTGGAATATTTGTGCTGCTTGTTGTCTTCAACCAAAAAAAAAGAACTTTTTTCCCCTAATATGTGGCTTTCAGCTGTGCTTTCTAATTGTTTTACTTACACTTTTTGTAAGCCGGGGGTCTTCTCGGGAACAACCTCAGCATCCACAATGGAGCTTTTTCAAAAGCTTTCCAGAAAGCTTTTTTTACCACATAAGATTATGAATAAGCTTCTGACAAAAAAAAGCCACTTTTTGCTTGGTCACCTAAGCTTGTGGGTCCCACTTTTTTGAAAAAAAAGCTTGCCGTCGTGGATCCTCTAGGAGCTCTTCAACAGATTCTTCAAAAGTTTTCGAAAATGGAGAATCAAAATTCAAAATCTCTAAAAAAACAATTGCATTCAACTCATCAGATTCTCCAAAATGGAGGTTACATCATTAATTATATTATTAAAGTATTTCATATATTTAATAAAATATTATTTCTTTCTCCTAATCATTTCATTTAAAGGTTTTTTTATTGGTGGAAGATAATAAAAAATCATTTTTCTCTCGTGGTACTCATTTTTGGAGAGTTATCCAAATTTGGAGAAATTTAGAGCATCTCCAACAGCTATGCTAAAATAGAAAATTTTGGAATTTTAGCATTTTTGTTGCTCCAACAGCTATGCTATCCTCTATGCTAAAATAGAGTAGAGGAGAGAGAGAGTATAAAAATCTCTAAATTTAGAGAAATCTCTAAATAAATAGTTTTCTCCCAAAACTAATATTACCTTCAAAAAGTAAAATTTTCCTCTCTCAACTTTCTATATATTGAATATTTTAATAATATAATTAAATAAATTAAATATTTTAATAAGAAAACTAATACTAGAGTTGCTAAAATAGAATAGTTGTTGGAGTTGGATGCAAATTTTTTTAGAGATAACCACTTGGGTTGTGGCGCACTGATAAAACCTTTGGGGGATGTAGTGGAAGATCTCATCTACCCAGAGTTCAAATCCAGGTGTTGCCAAAGCTCTTGTGGCCATGGAGGTTCACCTGCGATGACTCCAGGCCATTCGTGGTCGCCCGGGGATTAGTCGGTGCACGTAAGCTGGCCCGGAAACCCACGGTTACCCAAATTTTTTTTAGAGATTTTGATTTCTTTTAGTCTATTTTAGAAAAAACTTTAGCATAGTTGTGGGAGATACTCTTACACTCCTACTTTCTCCATTTTGGAGAATCTGTTTGGAGCAAAAAATTGCCCAAAATCCTCATTTTCTCCATTTTGGAGAAGTTGTTGGAGATGCTTTAAGGTCTGTGTACATCCTACCACGACCCTACCTTAGGGTGGCATATACCGGGGTTTTTTTTTTTTTTGGGAAAAGGGGACGGAACCCCGGAAAAATTTTATTAAAAAGAAAAAAAGAAATTACAAATTACGAGGGGCATACCCCAAGTATGTACAATGAAGGCCCAAAATGTGTTTAGAGAAAAACCACACAAAAGATTTAACCCAATTCACCAAACTAGGAACATAAATCCACATATCCTTTCTATGAAAAATAAAAAGGAGAAACTCTTTATAATGGCCCACCTTTGCATTATCCAAGTAGAAGCCCATGTTGATATCCACCATTTTGGGGCAAGCATTGCAAGCCCAAAAAATTATAGCAATACTCCATAAAGTTGATAGCCCATATTACCATTGCATATACCGGGTTTGGTTTGGTTTAGTTTTTTTATTTGTGGTGATCCATGGTGTTCAGGTCTACACGGGTGTATGGATGCGCCATTACATTCCTGCCCAAGAGCGGATGTCATCAGCATCGACTGAAGCTGTAGTAGACAAGCTAGGTCAGCTGTCTGTGTCCAATGCCACAAGGCGGCGGTTGTCTGGGTCTGGGATATAAACTTGTTCCAACAGAGGCCCATCTTCGGCATGTTTCGACTTTCAGGCAAGTTAAAATAAGGGCCTATCGGATTGGTTATACTACTCATCATTCAATTGTCTGATTGTTATATGGTGTTTGTAGTAGTAATGATGTGTATGATCAAGATCTTGTAGAACTCGTGTTACGATATATCTGGTCACAATGACAGTGGCTTACGAATTTTATTTCTATAATGATGATATCGTTCCCGACTGTTTGAATTTTAATGTCCGGGTACAATTCGTCATAAACATTTCTCGTTCCTTCATCGTCATTTTTCCCTTCTTTATTTTTGATCAAATTATTTTGTTTTATTTATTCTAAAGTTGGTATTTTAAGATATGATATACAAAAGCCTTCACCTTCACATGTTAGATTATAAATTCAACTGTTATATGGGTCATACGTGTTCATCTTTAATGGACACTTGGACTGGAAATAAATGTATTTTTTGGGGTTATTATCATAAATAACCGCATGGGTTAAAAACGCCTCTAAATTTTTTTCACAAAACAACCAAGAAACCGCAACACACTTTTTCTTGCATATTATTTTTGGGGTGGGAACACTTTTCATCTAGATGGTCAAAAAATGTCAAAAACGGCAAGGAAAAGTGTCTTGTGGCGCATTGACTTGCGGCTTCTTGGCTATTTTTGTGAAAAAAGAATTTGGCGGTGCTAAAATGTAAAACTTTTTTCACGTGTTATTTATGATAACAATCCATATTTTCCTAGTAGGACCGACTGTACCTCAATGGGTTTAGGGGTGGTGGTTTGATATGAGCCTTGTGGGTTACTCGATTCACCAATCCGGTTGGGGAGGGAAATTCCCCACATAACCAAGTCTCGAGTTTGAGGATGGGGATACACAATCGCTACTCATCGTGGATGATATTCCCCATTTTGCCTCGACTCCAGTATAGTATATATTTTTATTAATCTAGAATACAGACTGATTATTATTATTATTACTAAATCATAGTTTAGTCTATAAATTCGTAGCAATTAGAGGAACAATTGAAATAAAATTATACATTTTCAAATCCGAATTCAAAGTTCAAATGATAATTCCAAAATTAAAGCAAAAAATAATCAATGCAAGTAATAGTAACCACTCCCAGCTAAATGAAATGAAGGATGCAAACTAGAAGCAACCCTCCTTGACACTTCTCGAACTCGATTACCATCTTTAATCTCGATGTTTCTGCTTTCAATCGATTCTAGCCCTTGGCGTGAATCTTTCATCTCTTCCTTGTTCTTGTGCTTCCTTAATCGACTTTGAATTCTTGTGTATCCGTGCAGATAATTTAAATTTTGGTCATTGAACTGTCTAGCTCATGTTAATGTATTTTAGAAGTTAGAACAATGGTTTTAACAAGCCATGGATCAAAACTATTGGGTCGGGTTATTTGATTCATAAAAACCCACCACCTTTATTCTCCTTGTTTACCATTAGATGTATGAATTGTTGTCAAAGTGCAAACTTCAAATTAAGGGTTGCCTTGCAAGTCCATTTGATACTTTTAGTTGGAACTTTAAGCCTTACAAGGACTACAAAGTTTAGAACAATTAACAATTAGGCATATTACTCAATAAAATGTTTGTAATAATTTGGTGAAGAACTGAAGAAACTTAATACAACTCTATATTAACAATTAACAATTACCAATTAACAAATATTAAATTGATTTTCAACAAAACCTAACTTAAGAAACAATTTCTTTTTAATTAGTAAACCTTAACAATTTAATAACAATAATAATAATATAAAAAAAAAGCATATCAAGGACAAATAAAGTATAGCTTTGATGCATTTCTTCAAGAGGTGAAAGGTTGGAGGTAATATGAAAATTGAAGGTTAGAATTTGTTTTCTCCACAACATTTGTTAGGCTTTATGACATGTTTATTGCTACCCCTCAAGGGTAGATCCATGTCATATATATAAAATAACACCATGGAGAAAACTCCTTCCAATTTCTGGTCCATTGGAGTCATCTCTCACATCAGATCTGCATGTCCGAAATCCAACAGTTACTAGGATATTTATGTGTATGAATGCAAATTACATTGCCGATTCTGTCTCTGCCTGACTTATTTTCAATCATCAAACTCGGTAGGCAACTTGGGAATGAAGGTGTAGCACACCCATCTTAAGCACTCATGCCCTGTCCATCGACCCTAACATCTGAAACTTGATGATGTTTAAGTTGGTCCAAAAACCAAATTTGACTGCAACCCTTGAGGATAATGGTAATTTCTTGCTCATCAACGAGAGGGTTTTGTGGCAGAGTTTTGATCACCCTACAAAAGTACTCTTACCGCGGGGGGTTGGGTTTAACATGGCAGAATTGGACCCTGGCTTCTTGGCTCAGCAATGAAATCAATGATTTGGGAGTTTTTGCTTCGAGTATATGGTTATTTGTCTACGTGTACAAGTGAAAATCACCACACTATCATAGTATCGTTAGATAAAAATCTGCACTCATAAAATCATACCTCTCATCTTCATCCCATCAATAAAATTAGGAGACGGATTATGTGTCATCATCAAAAGGAAGTGATTGACAGAATATTTTCTTATTATTAGATTACCATAATGAATGTTTCCTTTTCTTTGTAAACTCCTCCCTATTTAAAGGGGCTATGATTAATGAGAAATATAGATTTCTTCTCTCTGTCTTATTGTTATTCTCTCCATATTGTTGTTCTATTTGTTTTTCCCTTTAACACGTTATCAGCACGTAGCTCGTTTGCGCTATCGCTCCCTCAAATCGTTTCCGCTGCTATTAAACGGTTGTTCTATTCGCAATCTACCACCATTAGAAGGTCTGTGTTTTCCAATATTGCAATTCAAGTAAGTATCTCTACAAAAACTTACAATTTTTTTGTCTATGAATTATGATTAATCATGATTAACTCTTTTAGCCATGATCATGCTTATATGCTTCAGTTTTTATTTTTTTTTCTTATTCTTATTAGTTTGTGGTCTCAATCAATTTTAATAAACATAAAAATGGTTCTGACAATTTGAAAGGTTGTAACCAATTACTTTCAAAATCCTTCTAATTTTTTAATGGTGATATGGTTTTTTTTTTATAATAGTAATTGATCGTTATTTAATTTGATTTGAAATCAATAATTTTTTTGGGGGACTATGCAACTTTAGAATTGTTGTTAAAAAAAAGCAATTAGTAAAAAAAAATCGTATTCTTCAATTAATTTTCACGGATGTAGCTCACCTTATGTACTTGAAATATGGTTTGTATTTACCTTCTATTAAATTGGTTTTATTTATTAAATATTTATTATATTAACTTATTGTGTTTTAATGCGGAATGATAGCTTTTATGTATATGATAGATTTATAATTTTGAATTTATTTTTATTTTTATTTATTTATGATTATTCAATTAGTTTAAACATGTTTAGATAGTCAATTTCATCATATAATGTTATGTATTTATTTATGTCTACAATTTGATGGTATTTTTTAAATTAGACTAATATATTATTGTGAGATATGCTAATTAATTATTATTTGAATATGATATTTAATTTATTTAACTTGGCTTGCCATTTTTAATTTAATTATATGGGGCAATAAATATTTATAAACTTGATTATGGATTTCTAATACCATTATTATCTCTTTTGAAATCTTCTATATGTATGTCAATTTATAAGTTCATTATTATTTTATTTTAGTTAATAAAAAAAATTATATATTTGTTTAAATATTCCTAAAATATACACTTTTATCATATATGCTTGTTTTATAACAAGCTAATTTAAGATATGATAATTTATTTAATTTAATGATATGGGTTATTTAATATTCTAGTTGCTATTTTAAACCAACTATATATGGATATGTAAATATGTTCCTATTATTTACATTGTAATATTCAAATATTATATTAGTATTTAAGTATATTTAAAGTCTCTTGAATTCTTTTTTTTTTGGAGAGGGTATCCCAGACCACATTGGGCCCAGACTAATCCTTCGCAATTTGGGCCGAAGCCCGACTGCTAAAGCATGCAGCCCGGGGTCGAAGCCCCCGTACCTCCAGGATGCGTCCCCCAGGGTTCGAACATGAGACCGCTACTAGCAAGTCCACATGCCTTACCACTAGGCTAACACCCCTTTGGTAAGTCTCTTGAATTCTTAGTAGTCATATTTGTGATTGAGGATCATATAATTGTTAAAATGTTTTGTAGTTTATTCATTTTGACATTGAATTCTTTATAAAATTAAATATATAAATTTAAATGTTTATCTTCTATTCATAATTCTTAATTCTGTAATTAAATTTTAGAAGTTACACTTCCAACCCCCATATTTTGGTATCTTAACAAAAGCTCCAAAAATACTATTAATGTATTAAAATTGGTTTTATATGTCAAACTCATTGTCATTTTGGCCTCATGCCAAATGTTCTATAATTAATAATTTTATATTTAAATTGAATAAATCTCAAAATATTATTGGATTTTGTCAAACGGGTGTAAATAGCCCTAAGGTTTGTAGGGACTTAAGAAATCCATGTGATTCCCCTACTACCTGGAAATCCAATAGATTGAGTGATTTGTTTTTGCAAATTGAAATATTGATGAAGTATTATCGATAAAATTAAAGCATACAAAAATCAAATATGGTTATGATAATAAAATTTCATATATAAAATAATAATTATAACCACAATCCACTGTCTTATCAAAAAGAAAATCATATATTATCCCTTATATACGTAAATGGTTGAATCAACTTATCCCAAAATCAACGTCGTAAACTCAAAAGAATATGAGTATCATAAATGAGTATATAAACCTCTTTTTGAAAAGGTACAAGAAAATACCTAAAGTCCATTAACTTCCTATTGACCCTAAAACAACCTCTTGAAAAAGTACAAGCAAATACCATCATGTTTTGAGACGATAAATAAATCATAACCTTCATAAGAATACCTTCACTAAAAACCCCAAAGAACAGTGGGATGCCCCGAAAGAGATAATCGGGAGTATTCATGAACATGTACTTCTCGAACTAATCGTACAGCGAAATGAAACCCGCTTATACGATTACAAAAAGGTAACTGATTTCAACAAAGAAATGATGTATCCCAAAATGCGTCTCAATCTCTATGACAAGGAGCTCATAGAAGATGACATGATTCATAACATTATTTTCACTTTTCATACATCGGTAAATATTATTAAACCAATATAAGTTGGAATGTAACCTTTAGACAAACTCATCAACCAACTGCAAGTGGTTGAGAGACATAACAAAGTTCTTTCAAATAACAGCGCCACATATGTCGAGACAAAGAAAATTCTCGATATCAATAATGAAAGCGTTAGAGGTGGAAACAACTCCAAATGATTGTGAGTTAAAAACAAATTGACATATTTATACACCATGTGGACGAGACCCTAGAAAGGGTCAGGGTATTGGTAAGAGTCAGGAAGGATTTTTCAACACTTGGAGTAGGGATACAACTATTATCCCAGGTGATAATGGACAATCAAATAAAAAATGCACTAAAAAGTGCTTCTATCAAAAAGGGATCAAGTTGAAAATTAACTATAACATATTAATTTAATATTTAATATTGATTAAGCATATGTTTCTTTGAAAATTAATTTTAAGTATTAAAATTAATTTCTCTGCTAAGTAATCGAATATGTAACCATTATAGATGTAAAGAAATACATCATAACAAATGCAAAACTTCAATATTCTCCGTTCCGTGTAGGAATGTATCGAGGAGAATTGATTTTTTTTACCTCTCACACAATCTAAAATGATAGACAAATACTTATTTTATAATTAATTCAACCGAAATACTTAGACGATGAACTGTCATTTTCTTGTTGGTACAAGATCAATAGGAACCTTGTAAAGATATTCGTATCAAATGGAAATTATAATGAGCATATATACATAAGTTTTAATGAATTTGAAAGTAAACATATATGTGTGTCAAACTAGCTAGTAGATTATTGAGTCATCGAAACATTTTTGTCACCAATAAAGAACTTTAGAGAAATGACACATATATGTTTCGACATAACCATGTGGGACACCATGGTTATGACATAGTGATCCGTGTATTGCAAAATACACATAGACACATTCTCTTTCGAGTGATAGGCAAAACGAGGCAAATTGCAACTGTTGACTTCTGCAGCATAAGAAAAACATTGCCATCATAATATGCCCTCTCGAATACCTAGAACTTTTGTATATACCCTAATCCTTAGCCAAGACAGGAATGAGATCATCCTAAAGCTAAGGACATAATACAAAAATATTCCATTGTTACAACGAATACAAGGTGATATTTATGGACATAAACATCCAGAATGCGGGCCATTAAAACTTTATGGTTCTGGTTTCGACACGATGAACGCATGTCGTATTATTTTCCACATGAAATACTGCACTCCTACCACTAGCTATACGTTTAAGGGCTCACCACCCTGATTAGTTCATCAAGTCTACATGACTTGGAATGCTGGAGAATTTACATCATAAGGATTTGATGATTATTGCATTTGTATTGGGATCAATATAGAGTTTCCTATACCCCATATGTATATCTAAAATGGTCTCGTACATGTTGTCATCAAAAGAATATAGATGGTAGCCAAGACATTAGTTATGCGCACTGATTTACTTACATGTGTTTAGGGTTATGCAATACTATATGCAACTTTACTTCTTCATTTTGAGACCTATTACTAGCTAACCAGTCTCATGTGTACCAGTTGGTAACTGGATATCAGCCTGATATTTTACATTTACGCATGTTTGGTTGTGCAGTATATGTGCCAATTGTGCCCCCACAACGCACCAAAATGGGTCTTTAAAATGATTAAGTATATTTGTTTGATATGAATCTCAAAATATTATCCGCTAATTAGAATCCTTGACGGATGATTTTTTTTACCGCTAGATTTGCGGATTGTCACTTTGATGAGACAGTCTTCCCGTCGTTAGGGGGAGATAGGAAAAAGGATTTTCCGTAGGAACGACAGGAAGTGTCATTGAATATTCCCACTCTGTCTCATTTTGATCCCGAAACTTCATAATGTAAAGTTGAAGTCAAACGAATCAGACTCGATACCTGATACGTTTAATGTTATTCCATAAGTGACAAGATCACATATACGAGCTGCAAATATACTCGCAAGGTTAAAGTCCCCAAACAAGGGCACAACGTCGCTGGAAAGTACGTTGCAATCACACATGGTGGAGGTGTGGTTGAGGTCGTAACTCCCAAACGGAAATGGGGGAAGCTACTTGGTTCGATAGATACTCATCTAAAGGAAGAGAAGAGTAAGGTACAACTATTTGTCATCAATACATAAACCTCTCATGAGATTGTCTCTGATTAAACTATGTCTATGAATCATTACTGGAGGACGCTCCGAAGTTAATATTGATTCCAAAGATCAAAGAAATCTCAAATGAATTATGAGAGTGCATATGAGTCGATGGACAGATCATACATATTCATTGATGATATATTTCACATATATTGTTGCTTATGAGGTGATAGAGCACATTGACATCGAACCATGCTCAATTGAAAAATATCAACAAAGAGCAAATTGGCCTAAATAAGCAATCCAGGAGAATCATATTATTTGACAAATGAACAGGTATTTGGTTTGGTAGTGCTAACCTACCAAGTGTAAAGCCTGCAAGACATAGATAAATCATTTGTCGTAAAGCGTAATGAGAATAATTCATAATGTATGAGACTCTCCTTTGGCGCAAGGTTTCTCACAACGTCCTGGATTGGCCGCGATAAGACTTACTCTCTCATGATGGACGTTATAACGTTCTGCTAATTAATTAGCCTAGTAGTTTCTGAAGGA
The DNA here is from genome assembly GCA_023525745.1 of Arctium lappa. NCBI lineage: Eukaryota > Viridiplantae > Streptophyta > Magnoliopsida > Asterales > Asteraceae > Arctium > Arctium lappa. The sequence continues at coordinate 20,950,608 of CM042050.1, forward strand.
CTGGAAATGCAACTCATGGATGTGGTTAATACATATCTCTACGGGGATCTAGATCCAGAGATATAAAAGTGTTTGATGGCATTACATTACCAAAATCAAGTAACTCTAAACCACGAAGTGCGTTTGCAATAAAATTGAAACGCTCAGTTTATAGATTAAAACAATCTATGCAGATGTGGTATAACCCCCTAAGTGAACACTTGATTGGGAAAGGATATATAAGATCTATGAATTGTGCCCTTGCGTATTTATGTAGAAAAACAAGTTCTAGATTTTCAAAGTAGCTTTATATGTCGATGTTTTGAACATAATAGACACTCTTGATGAAATAAGAGAAACCACAAGCAACTTGAAATCTAAATTTGAGATAAAAATCTTGGGAAAACTTGGGTTTGTCTAGCTATTTGAGCTAGGACACCGAGTTTGTGAAATATTAATTCACCGATCGCATATGTCTAGAAAATAATCAGGCAATTTAATATGGACAAAGCGCATTCGGTTAGCATTCCCATGATTGGTCAAAGTGTTGGATATAAGGAATTGTCCATTTTGTCTAAAGGATGGTGACGAAAAAGTGTTAGGAGCTGGAATTCCCTATATAAGTACAATATGCGCATTATCGTACTTAACACAATACACTTGACCGTATATTGTATTTCTCAGTGAACTTATTAGCTAGATTTAGCTCAGCGCCAACGCAATGTCATTTGGAATGATATCAAGTAAATCTTTTAGAACTATTAACATGGGCTTATACTTTCCCTGTAGAAATAAAAATGAGATTGATAATGAAAATGAAAATTCAATACCTACTTAGAATGTAAGCAACAAAAGTACTAGCTCTTATAAAAAAACACCAAACAACTTCTTGGTATGTCTTTGCTCATATTAGGTATCTGTCTGACTCATACAAAGGTTGTTCTCAAATTGGATAAGGAATTACCACTGGGAATACGCCGATTGCTTGGAAGTAAGCTAAGCAAACCCTTGTAAGTACCTCCTTGAACTGATCCAATAATATTACTCTCCATGAGATAATGTATATGATTAAGGACTATCATACATATATTAGAGGAGTTAGTAATTTTAGGTTTAACCAGTATCCTATTTGCATATATGGAAATAATGCATCATGTATCGAAGAAATGAACATAAGATACATCAAGGGTGATAACACAAAGCATATTCTGCTTAAGTCTTATACAATCAACAATAAGAAAACTCTCCTCGAGATTCAATTGAATCAAGTAAGATGCCAGGAGAACATGACATATTTTACCAAATCATTACCTAAATCCATATATTGGGAAACATGTAGAAAGTAAACGTAAATGTTTTCCAAACTCCCTGGATTAATGCACAAATCAGGGGGAGTAGTAGACAAAAGGGGGAGTCTACTATATTTGTGATATTGGTATGTTGTGCTCTTTCCTTAACCAAAGTTTTATTTTTCCCATTGGGTTTTGTTCCTTGGTGTAAGGTTTTAGTGAGGCGACTGTTTATATATCATCATGTTTTCCTAACTCTCTCGATTAATGTACGAATCTAAGAGAAAACTAGACTGAAGGAAAAGTCTATGTATTACAAATAAGCTGATGTGTTGTACTATTTCCTTCGTCAGACTTTTATTTTTTCCCACTGGGTTTTTATTTTGGCGTAAGGTTTTAACGAGACAACAATTGTGCACCATCACTCATTTGACTTGGTACAAGGGGGAGTGTTGAAGGATTATGTGTCATCATCAAAAGGAAGTGATTGACAGAATATTTTCTTATTATTAGATTACCATAATGAATGTTTCCTTTTCTTTGTAAACTCCTCCCTATTTAAAAGGGCTATGATTAATGAGAAATATAGATTTCTTCTCTCTGTCTTATCGTTATTCTCTCCATATTGTTGTTCTATTTGTTTTTCCCTTTAATAGTGACATCAAATTTTTATATATTTTAAATATATTTTATACAAGTTTACATTCCTTATTTAATGATGTGTAATTGTGTATTAATGTGATTGGTGAATAAAAATGAGATAAAGATTTAGGACAAAAATTTTATCCACTATCATTAAAGGCATATTTAACTATTTTAGAAAGGATCCAGTTTTACACTTGTTTACATCAATCTGTGTAAAACCTTATTTATAGCATATCTCATTACCTCTCTAGTTTTTGTCATAATATAAAAGTAATAGATCGCATCATAACTTTTCTAATTTGGCGTTCAATCTTCAATCTTCTGTTGTTCTTTTTTTTAACAACAGATAATATATTATAAACTAGCAAGCAGCTAGAAAAGAAATATTACATGATAGAAGTAGCACGTAGGGGGTCTTGTAACCCACCCACCCAATTAATGTTAGAAATTCTACTCCTATTTGTAACCCAAAAGAACGGTTGGGTTACAATGTTATCTCACACCTCGACTTTCTTTGGCTTAGGCAGCCTAAATAATGAACCATTCCGGAAAGATCAAATAGCCCATAAAGCCGTTAAAACTACCCCTTCAAAGTAAGCCAACACCCTTTTCTTCAATCGCAACGTTGATAACCACCCAATCCATTCTGAATTGCACCTAAACCCTGGGATATCTAAACTCCACCATCGTCAAATATTTTTCCAAATGTCCCTAGCCATTTGACAAGAGAAAAATAAATGACCCACTGACTCAATCTCCAAATCGCAGACCGGACATAGGAGAGAATGCACATCAATTCCTCTTTTATCAAGATTGTCCCGAGTTGGAATTTTGTTCAAACCCAACCGCCAAGCAAAAACATTAATTTTTATAGGAACAAACCGATTCCATCTAGTAAGAGAAGAATCCACCACCAAGATTTTAGAGTCAATATAATTACGAGTAGAAATCACTGTAAATTGACGTCTTCCATCAAAAGACCAAAACCATCTATCTATTTGGTTAGATACAATGAACGTGGTTAGTAACTCCCGTAGCGACGTCATCTGTGCCTCCTCCACACCCCCTCTCGGATGTCTACGCAAAACTGTGCCCCAATCCCCAATACCCAGACGTTCGTGAACCAACGTTGATTTGTCAGGATCAAGCGCATAAACCCTCGGAAATTGCATTTTAAGGGAAGAATCGCCCAACCAAACGTCATCCCAAAAGAGAGTAGAATGCCCATCACCCATTTTTTTCTTACAAAAAGAAAGAAGGTGAATACCACTGTTATCCAACTGTTGTGTCGCCTTCAAGATGCAAATCCAAGTAGAATTGGGCAAATTATTGGGTAATCGCCTCCCAATGAGTCCGTAAGTACCATAGATCGATTTAACCACTTTTGCCCAAAGGGCATCTTTATTCTCCCAAAACCTCCATATCCATTTGAAAAGAAGAGCTCTATTGAAAGAAAACAGACTTCCAATACCAAGGCCCCCATCTTTTTTACTAGCTAAACACTTTTTCCATTTCACCCAACACATCTTATTTTCATCAATTTGACCTCCAACAAAGAAGCGATTTCTAAGCGACTCCAAAACTTTTTCAACCGAACTTGGAAGTTTAAAAATGGACAAATAGTAAGTAGGTAGACTTTCCAACAATCATCTTTTGTTCTTGATTAGGCGATTAAACTCCCCAAAGCAAAATTGTTAAAGTTCATATTGTTATTTGTTTAGCTTCAGCCTTTTCTGAACGTATATGTAGTTTTGTTAGATTATTTTGCAGTGTAATCAAAAGTTTTAGATGTAAAAAGACTTCAAAAGATAATTGGAACATCCTGGTCTATAAATAGTAACATCTAATATCTCAATGGAAATCTCCAAGTTTGATTTAATGACCAAAATACATGGTTTAAACTTAATCAGTGATACCTTCAGTATACATCTATGATGCTAAATTAAAGACGGACAACTAGTACGATGTGAACCTTTTGTCGTTTGGACTTTCTACCTTGGATTTTTTTTATGAATTATATAATAGCTGCAAAACTCAAACACACTCGTTACCGTTCATTCGAGTTCAAATCTAGCTTAATTTTATCCTAGTTTTTTTGAAAGTCAAACCGGAACTCTTTTCGGATGGAGATAGTAAAAACACATACTGGTTGACAATAGCATACATCTAATATGAAAACCATTTCCAGATTTAGAAGTACATATAGAAATGAATCAACATTTTTAACAAATTCAGACTTCATGTGGGTTCAACTATGGCTGAGAAATTACCATCATCTTTCGGACCACACAGAACCTCCATGAACAGATGCAGGATTTGAATAAGCTTTTTCAGAATCTCCTTGCTGTTGATGAACTAAATTTAGAACTTGAAGCAGAGGGCTTTCCCGGAAAATGATTTGGTTTCTTTATAGGAGAGACCCTACTGCCATAAAAACGTAAAAGGTTAGATTCAGGATTCACAAATTATGGTGGGCTAGTATTTTCTACGAAGATATTGAGTACAACAGTACCTCTGATTGTAATGCACAACAGTTGTTTTCTTCATAGCTGATAGGTTTTTTACCTCTCGGCTGTTACAAAACAACAAAAACAAAACCCGATGAAAAAAAGCATATACCTCAGTCATCAGATATGTAAAAGCTAGTGGTCGGGGGAGTTGGGAGGTTTAAAGTTGGTATATAATTGCTGATTAAAGTTTCAAAAATTTGATTATATATCTGCTAATCTCCTTTATGTCGTCTTTATTCAGATTTCAAGGGGAAAGACCTTGTTATGAGTATGTACAAGATGTACACTTCAGCTCTTGGGACATGCACCAAGGTTCCATGGCTTTTTAGAAGTTGGAGAGGGAAGTTTTTGTACTTGGGCATTCCTCCTATAGCTTGTCAAAAGATTGTAACACCAGTCTTAGTTTTTTTTTTTTTTTCATTTACTAGATACTAGTAGTTACCAGTACTGTGCTCTGTGTTCGTCTAACCTACTTCCCTCACATATGTCCTGATGCGTTTTCTGTACTCGTTGCTTGTTTACACACACACTCACCTATAGCATACTCGCTTGTTTCTTTTAAGTTTTGTTTTGCAAGCGGCGGATCTTCACCGGAAACAGCCGCATAGAGGTTAATTTGGTTATTGTTACAGGACTAGAAAATGTGATCTTCTGGGTTAGTTTGGGTTAATTTGGTTATTGTTACAAGACTAAAAAATGTGATATTCTGGACATAAAAAGAAACCCTTGCTGGTTGTTCCAAAGCTCACCTAAAGGCTCTATGAAATATCCAAAGGGAACACATACACAACGGACAGTTTTGGGGGAAAATCTTCTATCGCCATACAAAATTGCAAATAATTTGTTTGAGAGCCTATAGTTATTTTTTTCCTAGAGAATTCTTTACAAAAAACGGAATGATAATAAACAAATATTTGAATGGTGGTCAACAAGTACCTGTTAAGGAATTCTAATTTTGCCTTCTTCATCAAGCCACTCTTTGTATTGCCAATGCTACTACCAGGGCCTACACAAGTCACACCACCATGTCAGCCTTCCGTGAGGGGTGTTGCTGGTTCAAACTTCAGCAGTCAGCCACTAGCAATTAAATCAAATGGCATAAAGCTAATAAAATTTGATCATATCAAACAAGAAAGTTGCAACTTGTAAAGGTACCTCCGAAAAAACTCCTTTTATTGCTGGCGGGTGGCACCTTGGTGCATATTTGAACTTGTCGACTTTGCTTCTCTGATGTAACAGAAGAATGGCGAATTTAAAATAACAATGTATACAAGATTTGCACCAAACACCAATATAAATAATAACAATAATAAAGTTCTTCAAAAAGAAATGCATATATCAAACAGACAACTTTTCATTCCACATAAAAATAGGATAGTTTGGACTACTGCAAAGTACAATAGATGGTATGAAATTTGTAACAAAAGCAATATCAATCTTGAGTACAGAAGGTACAATATTTGACCCCAAATGTCCACATGTATTTTCAATTTGGAACTAATGAATAACCTACGGCAACATAAATTGTGAACTTAAAGGAGACGGTAGTCATAAATATAAATGGAAAATAAATCACTATCCATACTACCGAATATATCTAAATCACAAACAGATGTATCTAAACCCCCCCTCAAGTTGAAGCATATATATCAATCTCGTCCAGTGTGTTGCATATGAAGTCGGTATAAGATTTTTGTAACGGCTTGGTTGAGATTTTTGTGAACCTGTGTGCAGCTCTAATGTGCAAATGCTGAATAGGAGGAGGATTAGTTCTAACAATGCGCTCACAAACGAGATGACAGTCTACCTCAATGTGTTTGGTTCTTTGTGGTAAACTTCATTATTGGTTACATGGATTGCATATTGGTTATCCAAGGGAGTTCTGAACTTGAAACTCAAAAAGACGATATTCTTGTGTGTTATTTCACTCCACTCCCTCAGGAAGCAATTCAGACAAACCAAACATCCAGAAAGCAAGTAAAATGCTATGACCGAAAAGTTAGTTTAAGGAATTAAACACCAACCAACATTATGCTTCCTTTCAGTTACACATAAGAACAAAATCACAGAAGAATACCTTGCCTTTGATGAACATAATGCAATTTCTGATCGAGTGACTAAGTAATCTTATCATTTCTTAAGGGCTCTTATTTAAGTGTAAATATGATTCTCCACAACGTACAAAAATTCCATAAACATAATGAAGATGCAACTTGTTTGCCATAAGCAAGGCCCACATGACCATAAGAAATCATCTACAAAAGCCAAGAAGAAAGTATGGCACTGCAAGCTAGTAGTCCCATAAGACCCACACATCACAAAGTAACAAATGAAAAGGAGCAATAGATATTGTAAACATAAAGAAAATGAGAGTTCACTGTTTGGCAAGTCAAGAAATAGATCATATTTGATTCTCATTACCTTCTTGAAGAAATAATTGATTCTTCTATGTATTTTATTCATACAAACCAGAGGCATGTTTATATATAGCACAATCTATCATGATGAACTGGATTTTTAGCAAATACCTGATTGTCACACTCACACATCATCATGATAAGAGAAGAAAGATGTTAACTGGGCACATTAAGAACTCATTTGATCCATATCCCTTCGCAAACGACGTGTGTCAACACATTGTACTCGGCCTCAACTCAACTTCTTGCCACTACTGATTGTTTCTTCTCCTCCAAGTGACCAAGTTTCCCCAAACAACGGAGCAATACCCAGTATTTGTTTACTATCGTTTCTATCTACAACCCAGTCTGCATCTGAGTAGATCTCCATATTTCTTTTTCCCAATTTGCCAAAGACTAGTCCCTTTCCTAGTGTTATCTTCAAATACCATAGAATCCGGTATATGCCTCCAACTGATCTTCAATATGGTTGTGCATGAAATAGCTAAGAACATTAACTATAAATCCAATGTCGGATCTCGTTTAAGCAAGGTAGATGATACATCCAACTAACCATCGATATCTCCCCTTGTCTACCGTACGCTTTCGGTTCTCAAGTCTAACTTCTTGTGAGGATCTGTTGGAGTACCCAGCTGGTTTGCACCCAAGCATTCATGTTTCCTTTAGTAGATCAAGGATGTATTTCCTTTGAATGATGATAACACCTTTTTTCGACCAAGCCACCTCTATGCCAAGGAAATATTTTAGATTCCGAAGGTCTTTCACTTAACACTCTTGTAATAGGTACTCCATTAGATTTTGTAGCTCATCGTTATCAATTTCCATTACAATGATGTCCTTAACATATATTACCATAAATAATGGTAATTTTTTTTTCTGACTGGGACAATCGAACATACATTGTATGATCTGGCTGACATAATATATAGCTAAGTTTCACAATGGACTTTAAAATTTTGGCAAACCCTGCTCTAGGGGATTGTTTTAGTCTATAGAGTGATTTTCTGAGTTTGTAGACTTGAGTGTTTGTTTGATTACCGTCAAACCCACATGGAATATTCATATATACTTCTTCCAAGTCTCCATTCCAGAATGCCTTTTTCATATCCAGATGTTGAAACACTGGTATTTGATTGGATTCACAACCAATGAGATAAGTATCCTGATTGCATTGAGTTTTGCAACTTGTGTGAATGTTTCTTGATAGTTTGATTCCATATGACCGTGTAAAACCTCGGGTAACTAATCTAGTTCTGTACCTCTCTACAATGTCATTCGCCTTGTTATTGACTGCAAATATACACTTGTAGTCAACAGATCCATGTTCTACATTTCTCATGCACTTCCATCTAATCACAAATTGCTTTATTCTACTCTGGATGTTGTAAGGTTTCATCAATGATTTTGGAAGTCGATGTAGAGTTGGAAGTAAAAACAAAAGCTCTAAAATTAGTGGACAAACCATATTACATGATATAGTTATTGATAGGGTGATTAGCACACCATCTCACTCCTTCCTCAGGGCAATGCGCAGTTGTGCACATTTAAATTCACGAGAATACATCTTCCATTTGTAGTCGTATCTTCACTTGTGACTGTCTAGAAAAAAACTTGAAGTTGGGCCAATGGGTAGAACAGGTGGTATACTTTCTCCAGGCTCTACATCTTGGCTCTTCCTCCTAGAATATGTTATTATGTTCTCTTAGGGCATAATTGGCACTAATAGAGACCGAGAGGGCTCGCGAGTGGTGGAAGTAGGACTTTGGACAAGGAAATTTTGATTGAGATGAAGATTTAGGTAGTGGCGTAGTGAAATAGTATAAGAGTGCTCAGTTGATGAATCAAGTAATGTTTCCCATTGGTTCCAAGGCAGATCTTCATGTTCACTCTACCTCTCTATAAGAGACTTCAAGAAATAGGTACGAAGTATAACATCCATAATAGTGTAGAATCGATTAGTGGATGGAAAATAACACTTATACACATGGTGCCAGGAAAAAAAACCAAATAACCCACCTTAACTAAATGAGGTTCGGGTTATTCGGTTTTTTGGTTAAATGGTTCAGTTAACCAAATAAGGATGCCATAGTCGACTCGGTTTTATATTACTATTTTTTGGTAAAATCGAATAACACATTATACTATCTTATTTTATTTATTTTCTTGTTGGATAATGTTTATTGCTTGAGAATGTTTTTTGCTTGATGTATGATATAGTCCGGAGAGATAATGCTTTTTGTTTGATACTAGTTCAATTGTTGAGTATGACATAGTTATATATTGCAAGCAACGGGCCTTTCAATTGGAAGATTGTTAGAGACAAGTGTTTAGCTGGAAAAATATGAACTCTTTTTCAGTTTACCCAGTTGTTGAACCGAATAACCTAAAACCGATTAAACCAAACCTTATTTGGTTCGGTTACCAAGTATATTGGAAAAAGTTGAATAACCGAATACCGATTAACCCAAACTGAATAAACGGAAAACCAATTTAACCAACTGAATAACACCCCTTTATTAAGAGAGTAGCCGATGAATAAACATTTTAGATCCTGACGATCAAGCTTGCTATGATGTTGAGGTTACTTGGATAAATGTTATATAGTCGAATGCTTTCAGTTGGAACTCATTGAATATGACTTAGGTGTGAGCAAGATTTATAATACAAAAACACGAGGCGAGGCGTCTTCCCTCAGCGCCTCGAAGCTTCTGAGATGTAAGCCTCAAGGCAAAAAAAATAAATGAAATTCATAACAAGTAAAACATAATCCCATATCAAACTAAGAAAGCCATAAAATTACTAGTTATAAGTCTTAAAAACATAAACTCATTAATTTCACAAGCCAAAATTTCCTAAAACATGATCAAATTGCATAGCTCCACTATCATATTCATAATCATTATCAACTTTGTTTTCCAAATCCACTTAATACCTTTGCCTTTATCCTCAATTGTCTCACTAACTTCAATTGGTACATTATTGTCGTCTTCATCATTTGAATTGGCAATCCATTCTTCATCTGAAGACACGTCTTCAACAATCAAAGAATCATCTTCCTCTTTTAGTGATTGTTCCTTTAGAAATATGTGCTTCAACTTCTTGTTGTACATAATGTACATCAAACTATTCATCTTGTCCACGTTGATGTGACCAAGAATTCTTACTACAAACGTGTTTAGCTCCGACACATCATCTCCATAAGTTATCCCGTCATTGAACTATATAAATTAATGAAAAAGAAACAAAGTAGTGAATAACTCCATTTTACTTTTAACTATAATGGAAAATAGAAGATCAAAGTACGAGTCTTTACCAGGTGGACGTGATTGGTATATTGCCAAAGATGATCTGTATCCAAACAATCCTTGTTTGTATTTGTATGCTTCAAGTTGGTTATTGATCTTCATGACGTGGCTTCGTCCTTGATGAGTCTCTCCATGCAATGCCATGCTTAATCTTTGGATGCTCTGAGACATTGGAGCTCTAAGTAAATCAAGGATTCAAGTAATATGCAGTTACATGCAAGTCGCGATACAACTAAAGCTCCAACTTTGTATCAATAATATTCCAAATCTTCTTACAAGAGGATACATCTTTATACAAGTTCTTTGCTATCATCTCTTTTTCCTCGTCCATAGCCTCATAAGTAAATTCCATTGCAAAAGTACTCTAACCATCAATTACCCACAAAAGAAGCACAAGGGGTTTGTGGTTTTATTAGAATAAACCACACTAGGCCAAAATGGTGCTCATCCGTTACAATCATTTTCACAACCTTCCTTTCATGTTTCTTTGCCCATGCACAACATGCCCATTCATTTGAAACAAACATCATTTGTAACGGTTGTTTCAACTAATACACACTATCTAGAGTTCAAGTCAAAAGGGCATTGGCAAATCTTGTGGCAGTGCCAGTGGGTTGAAGATCTTTATTTGCAAACAAACTTGTTAAACTCAAAATCCATTGATGGTTGTAGATGAAATTGCCTCCTCTTTTTGCTTCAAGCAAAACATTTTTTGTTGTGGCAATTCTCCAAAATTTTCAAGCATCAAATCTATACAATGAGCAGAAAATGGAGACCAATAAAACTCTTCCTCTTCTCCATCAACAAGTTTCCAACAGTTTTGCATGCACTTGCATTATAGTGACTACTTGGATCACAATCTCTTCTCCAACCTCTTTTATAATACCATCAAGCAATTCAAACAACTTTTGTGCATCTTTCATACAATCTGATGCATCAACGGTTCTAACAAAACAATCTCATATTGATTGCTAACTAAAATAATTTATAAGACTCCTATTTCTCATATTCGACCAACCATCCAATAACAATAAACTCCTACTTTTTCCATGTTGCTTTTATGTTATTCACAATGTCGGATGTTGTTTTCATTTCTTCCTTTAAGATCCAAGCTATCATCCCATGCACCGTTAGAGCTTTCAATCATGGACCATTATTTCCAACTAAACGTGATATGTTGAAATATGTTGGGCTTGTAGCAATATGAATTAATTCCCGTTCTCAAAAGAAAAATCTCACAATATCCAAGCATACTTGATTCCGGTGCTCTTCAGCACATGCTAGTCTCTTTTTGGGCACCCATCACGTTATTGTCTTACTTGTTCTCCACAAACCGATCCATTGGTCCTTCTAACTCCTCTAACACTACAAGAGTTCATACCTCTGATGGATTGGCACTTCCACTGCCACCACCAACGAAGTAGGCTCCATAATCTACTGTCTCCTCAAAATCTCGTTGAGAAGTAAACTTTGCATTCTGAAAGTTATTCAAATACAGGATGATCTCATTTGTTATTTCTAAAGGTTCATTAGAACATCATGCAACATCTTTGTGTCTGCAAGCAAAATGTTCTTTCATTATCTTCATTCCCCCCTTACTAATTGCCATTAAGCTCGTGTCAATAATTGTTCTAGTCGAGAAGATAGGCCTATCATGACTTTTTTTTCAGACTCTCTTCTCTCTGCACTTATATCTCATGAGAAAATACAGAAAGAGATCATAAAGTTGTAAGAGGTGACAATGAGCAACTCATTGACGCTACTAACTTGCAGCAACAAAGAAATGGCAGAGTATTAAAGGGCAGAGAATCGGCAACGATAACTAGATAAGTAGGATAAGAAGACAAGGGGCAGTGAGGTATCAACAAAGGGGCAAGGTGCAATGGTGAAGGTGAATATCTACGGTTTACATCGGCAACAAAAATGGAGGCAACTAGTGTTTATGCTGAAAACATCGGCTAGAGTTTTAGCCGGAAATAATGGAGTTATAGAGATTGGCGAGGGTGAGCTGGCCGGCAATGAAGATGTAGAGAAAAGCAATCAAAGCTCTCATGTCATGAAGAATTAATTCTTCTATATATTTTATTCATACAAACCACATGTATATATGCAGGTATATAGCATAATCTATTCCTAAATTATTGGTAAAACATAATTAAAAAAAATCATTATAAATCTTTCTTTCTTATCCTAACCAAATTCAACACTTTTGTTTGCTATGTCAAACATGTAACTTGGGATGCATAAGGAAGACAGCCGATTACGAAAGAAAATGATCATCACAAAACATGAGAACGTGAACCTTATGCAATTTCAACTTCAACACCATACCACTATAACACTTTGTCAACAAAGACCCTAGAGCCTAGAGTTGGTATAAAAGCGACATGGTTTGTGCAAAGCCAAACAACCCTATAAAAACGAAGTTGTACAACCTCTTAATGCATCCAGTGATTATAGATGAAGGGTGTGAGGGCCTTAGCAAAGTTAAGTAATAAGGAAAGAGGGTTGCCGGCAATGAAGGTGTCACTAAGTCCTCCTGTTCAACGTTGTCTAACAAGCATGCAGGTTCCAAACTGACAAATGCATACGTTCTGGTGGGTTGCACCTTCAAAGTGTACTACTTAACAAAATGTAGCAGTGTAAGAAACAAAATCAAATAAATAAATCAAAGAGACGATCCAAGAAGGTCCCTGTACATGGTAAATGAAAAACTTACTAGCATCTTCTTTTTTATATAGTTGCTTTATTCGCTCAAATGACTTCTGTTGGGCCTCATCAACGTCCTTTACCTTTGCCTGCAGATTGAGCAACATAATTATAGCAATGCCGTTTTTTTTAAAAAGTAGTGTGCACATATCATATCATTGCTCCAAACTCTTGTGATACATGTGAGTTCGTTTCATGTATCTCTCAGATGGCAACATTGAGGAAAACATACACATAACCATGTGAGAAGCAACATGAGGCTATACTTCTGGCTGAACTACATGACATGAATCAAGCAGATGCTTTTCTATGTACTTCATCATGTTACAAGGCATAAGTCTCAAGGAGCAAGGCAACACACAAGATATGAAGCCTCTCACTGTCCGTGGTGAATGATATTTAGCCTTCTTTCCTTTTTCATTGTAGCCAATATGACAAGTCTCTCCTTTTTTTGTTCCACGGGAGGAATTGTTTTTCTTGCTATAATGTAAATTCTCTTTGTGCAGTAACTTGGTATCGGATACAGCAAATTGGTATGTAATTTGATTGCCATGGCATGTTTAATAGTTTAATAAAATAAACTTAAAGTTGTTAAAAGATGTTGATTCTGATATGCTTCTCATTGATAAGCATATTGTGTATGTTTAAATTATATAAGTTAAGATCATTGCATGACTGCCCATCATTTCTGAATTCAATCTTATAATTTTTAAGCATTAAACAATGTTCTAAAAACATACGGTCCACTTCCATTAGCCCATCTTGCCATTCATGCAGTGCTCATGATTGATGAAACCGAAATTATACCTTGTTTTCAGATCTTTTTTGATAAAAAGTTATGATTTTTCTCATATTAACATGATTCAAATGGCATTCTTTCTCAATTTCTCATTCCATGCTACATAAACACAAAACAGATATAATAGCAAAGGGAACCATGAAAAACTTTGTGAAGAGAAAGAAAAGAAAATCACCTCATACAATTGTCTCCATTTAAATGAAACCTTCTTCTCTTTCATTCTCTCAACTACGACATTGGTGCTTTTAGAACCAAACTGCAGCATGTAAAAGTTCTTCCATAGCTTATCAGTAACTGGGCTAAGATCTCGGTCCTGCACAACATACAATCTTTAAATCTCACATTTAACCAGGATTTGTTGCTTGGGAAAAACTATGCTAAAAAGAATTCATTACCTCAGTTGAATCCTCTATATGTGTCAGCTGCTCTACAGTACAATGTGGTAAAAAGCGTTCTAGAAGATGTAGGTCTGTCTCTCCCACATCCCCTAGGTACCTAACATTGTCTACAGCTTTCTGAACACAGAGATCAACCAAAGAAGGGACTCTTCTTATCGGCTCTGTATTCCATTCTTCCAATGTGCGGTGTCCTGATCTCATCATTGGAGTACAGCCCTGCAGGAAGCATTTTATAGTATTTTCAAACACAATGAAATTTTACAGTCATTCGCATTAATGTACAACAAAATGTTTAAGTTGCAGCTTGGGACGATAAAATCAAATGGATAATAACTGATCATAAAAAGGATTAAGATCAGAATTGGTCAAACATAAAAATGTAGTACTAGTTCCGTTTAGAAAGAAAAAAAAAGTGCTGCACCTTGCTTTTTGAAATCAATCATCGTGTTTCATAAATGCAAAAATGATATATAAAATGTTCAAAATATAACACTAACATCAGTCTATTTGCGATACTTATTATTATATAGTTATCAAAATTTTCTGCACAAATGTGTTACAAATTGGAGTTATCTTAACCCAAAAAATTGTATATTCTTTTCCCCAACATAAATGAGACATTTCAACCGGACTCATACTTAGCCAAACTTTTGACGATTGTCACCAATATTTATAGACCCAGTACTAACCAATAAGGATTAGTACTCATGATTAGCTACAGATAATAACATTGTTAGATTTTTGCTCAAAAACTAAAAATGTTGCAGTTAGTTTGGGATCTAAGAATGAAAATGGTGCAGTTATTTCAGGCTATCATGTACAGAGCAACATATGAATTTTGTCTGATTGTAACTTCCATGTCAAATATTTATTAAACTGCCCTATTTTATACTCATATTATTTTCAAGAAACCCCATATACTATCAATTCTGTATAATCAACATATTCTATCGCAGAGATATTGAATTTAGGATATCCATGGATTAGAAACGTAAAACGCATATGGATTTAGATCGATTAACCGATCTTCGAAAATCTTTACAGTTCTCGAAGAGGACTAAGTAAATAAATTGATTTACGTACTAAATCGATCAAATTTCCAGCTCAATTCGATAGGATAAGGGCATCTGGAGATTACCTGTGGCAGGAGGCGACGCCGGAGACGAGATCGGAGATAGGAGGATCAACGCAATTCCAGACAAAAATCGGATATCAGATGAAAATTTAAAGAAAATCGGGATAAATCGAAAAGCAAAGAGGCTTCATCAGCAATTGATACGAGACATCATATCATCATCGGTGTCATTGAATAAGGAAAGACAAAGCGGTGGTGTTTGTTTTTTCCGGCGAATATTGATTCGGTATCTCAAGGTACAGTTTGGGCTACAACGCCAATCCAACCCGATCTCTACCGCTGACCCCACGCTTTTGCAAGGGCAATATCGGTATTTGATATTTCATCGGCTCTTAATTGAAAAGTTAGTCATAGTAGCTTTTTGAAAAGTTAGCTTATCAGCTACCAGCTAGCTAGTTTAAGGGAACCGTAAAGTTCGAGGGTTTTTCTTTTGGCAGTTTACCAAAAGCCTATCGGCAATGTTTACTATCAAGATAACTTTTTTGGCTATTAAAATAGAATATTAATAAGCATCTTTTATTTGGTAATATTTAATTATTTATTAACTAAGGGTTTTCATCTTTATTTATTGAGTAAGATTATCGATTTTTATCATATTCACTCGTTAAAGTAAATGACACTTGATAAACATTTACCTTTTGAACATTTAGTAAATGGTTAATTCGTTCTTGCACATTATAGTTTTTGGTTTTAGAACATCCCTAAAAATTGCAAAATATTTTTATATATAATATTAACATCATAAGTTTGATGTCACCAATGAAACAAGAAATGAGTTAATATGTGTTGATCTGTTTTGATAATACAATGTTATTTTACCAATGAAACAACACATTTGGTTGATCTATTTTGATAACAAATTGGTGTTTCACTAACAAAATTGTTGGGTCATCTAAGATTTAAAGATAACCTCTCCTTAGTCTTTATTGATGATTGAGCCTTGTATTTTGATTTATGGTTCTTTGTAATAGCTTAGTTAGTTAAACAGATCGGTAAGTCGAAGACAAACCGAATTCAACATGAAAGAAGTCTACAATGCGGATTGAGATGGACTTCAAAAGTGAACTAAGCCTAGTCTGCCGATTCCTATTCGGCAGATCATACCCTTGCCGATTTCTAATCGACAATTCTTGTCCTTGTCGATTTGTTGTTCGGCGTACCTTCTCTTTTGTGCCGAACTCCTATTTCGGCACATACCTCAGTTACCGATTGCTCTGTCGATAGTCTTCCTCTTACAGATTGCTTCTTTACCTTGTAAGAGCATTTATGTTAAATCCTTATGATTTGACATACTTCCTCATTCCCAATGATCTTCTGACAATGGGAATGGAAACTTCTTTCTTCCTTGAGAAGATATACATTTAGTCTTAACTTGATTGAGACGTATATTTTCTATTTGATCTCAAAGAGATTGTCTCTTGAATATTTTATAATAGATATTGTATTTTCATAGCACAAAAGTTACCTTTTGTGTTATGGCATGTCACATCAAATATCTTATAATTTATTGACAATATCTCAACCACCCTTGCCTTAACTCCTACTTGTCCTTTGCACTAATTACATTGGATAGTATTTAAAGGATGGAAGTAGCACCTTGCTACTTACGCTTTCAGCTCAAGTTTTGGTATTCATAAGATTTCAAGCAAGTTGATAGTTTTCTCTTGTCTCTCTAAGGTTTAAGTCTTTGTGTTCTTAATATCTTCTAAGTGTTAGTTTGTTTAGAGTAGTTCTTAACTATTCTTATTCCGCAACAATCTTTATTTCTCTTTGTGTAATTCTTGATATTCATTATCAATAAAAGAATTAAAATTAAGTAATTTTGTGTTATTGTATTCACCCCCCCCCCCCCTTCTACAATACTTGTTTACTTCTTTGGGACTAACAAGTGATATCAGAGCGGTTGGTTTAATCTAATAAACCAGATCCGTGATGGCTTCTCCTTCTACAAAACCTGAGTCTTTTTCTCAAAACTCTTTTTACCCTGACAATGGATCTACTGTTAAACCTCCTAAGTTCAACTCGAACAACTTCTCCTTATAGAAAAGTAGGATGATGCTCTTCCTTGAAGGAGCTGACAGTCGGTATCTTACCATTCTTAGTGAAGGTCCTCTTATCCCAAAAGTCTGGGATAGATTTGTCAAAACTCCTAAGGATAAAGAAAAGAAAAAGGACAATCTTTTTCAAGTTTCCGATGACTCGTCAGAGGAGGAAAGAACTTCTGCCACTGGTCGATATGTCTTGAAAACGACCAAAGAATACAATGATGAAGATAGGCGCATTATTGGACTTGATTCCAAAGTGCGAACCATCATTGCTCAATCACTTTCTGATGAAGTGTACCAATCTCTTGTCAGTCTTAAAAATGCAAAAGAAATGTGGTCAACCCTATGTGTTTTGTATGAAGGTACAAATGAAGTAAAGAAATCTAAGAAAATCTCTCTTGTTCGTAGATACGAATTTTTCTCTCATGAAAAAGGAGAATCTCTTCCCTCCTATTACAACCGTTTTAACAGTCTTTTAAATGAGTTAAAACTTGTTAGAAAACTTTATGACAACGAGGAAATCGTATGCAAATTCATGGATGGTCTTCCAGATTTCTGGAATACCCTTTCCACTTGCATTAAGACTTCCAGGGACTTGGAAAGCCTTCCTCTCACTTCTCTTTATGGTATGTTTCTTAATCACGAACAAACCCACCTTCAAAGGAAAACCATCTATAAAGAAATAAGAGCCCCCTCTATGGCCCTTATCAGTGATGGCTCCAAGAAATCTGTGTGTATTCCTCGTATAACCTACCCTTCTGATGATTCAGATAGAGAAAGTCATGAAAATCTGAATCACTCCTCGGAAGCTTATCTAAGTGAAGTTGATGATGAAGGAGAAGATCCCTCTGTCAATCATTTGACAGAGGAGATGGGTATGCTTGCAAATTTCTCTAAGTTCCGAAAGAACTCTTATAATAAATTTCAAAGAAACATAAATTTTTCTTCTTCTAGAAACTCCTTGAACAAATCCAAGGAGGATTGTTATGCATATGGTAAGAAAGGCCATTTTGCATCTGAATGTAGAAGCAATCCTTCTAGGATTTCTAAATCTAATTCTTCTAACTCTTCTAAAAGAAGACATCTTCGATCTAATTCTACAGGTAGATCACATCCAAGAAAACCTTCTCCGTCCTCTTCATTCAAAGAGCTTTCTGACAAAGCCGACAAATACAAATCCAAATACAAAATAGAGAAATAAAGAAATTTCAACACTCAGCGAAAAGGCAAAGGCTTGATGGCAGAAACTCTAGACTGGGCAGACGAACCCACTTCCGACAGTGAGAAAGAATGTCTTATGGCCAAACTCGATGAAGAACCAAAAGACTCCGGCTAAAGGATGGACTTCACTGCTGAGTGTTCTTCCTCTTCTTCTCAGGTACATCCCTTCCTCTCTCTCACTAATGAAGAAAAGATTGAGGCTTTTGACTCTCTAACTGTACTTTTTCACAATGAAAAGGATGCAAAGAAAAGAACAAATGCTCAAGTCAAGTCTCTCTCCTCTCAACTTCATGATTCTCTATCCTAGCTAGAACAGTTTAACAAACTAAAAGCTGAGTTAGATGACTTAAAGACTTTAAACTATGTGCTTGCCAAGGAAAAGAACAAGCTTCTAAAGAAGCTTCAGAAGGAACAAGAAACCCTAAACAAATGGAACACCTCTTCCAAAAATCTTGAGAAATTTTTTCAAGATCAAGTTGTTGGTGAAACTTATGGATTTGGGTACTGGAAAGAGAATGATATGTGTACTCCCTCTGAAAACATTTCTTCTCCTACTCATAATATTCCTCTGCCTTCTAAACTACCTTCTTATTCTTCTGACTGGGATGATTTTATCTCAAAAGATTCTAATTCAGTATATTCAATGGATCTTCGCGATTCAAGAAAGTTTGGCTACTTTGTGTCTACTAAATCTTCCAAGCCTCTTCTAACAGAAGATCAAGACTCCAATAAGTTGGTCAAACCTGTAAATGATCTTCTTATGTCATTAAATTTAAACGACAGTTCTTCGTCTTCTTCTTACCATACTCTTACAGAGGCTCCTCTCCTCTCTAAAGGAAAATCCGTTGTTGTTAATCTTCCTAACAAAAGAAAGATTACACCTTCTTCAAAAGGTAAATATCCCATGACCACAACGGACTTCATTCCTAGAGCCTTAAAAGTAAAGAAGTCCAAAGGAATTTCAATCAACTCTTCTTCTATTTACAAAGGAATCCTTGGACCTGCTCCTCATAACCCTCACGTTACATACAGTTATCCCATTCCCTCTCATCTTTCCAATCCTCTTAAATCTAAACCTCAAAGGAAGGTAAAAGCTGCTTCTCTTGAACCAAAGAAGAAATTTATTTACCGAAAGTGTTATAACTACGGTGACACATTTCATTTGGCCAAAGACTGTCTAAAGGACTGTATCGAAAGATATCGTCAGACCAATCCTTCTTCTTCTAACCCTAAAGGACCCACCTCAAAGCGGGTTCCAAAGGACTAATTTGTTTATGTCTACAGATCTATGGGCATCATCAAACTTGGTATCTTGATAGCGGATGCTCACGACATATGACTGGGAACAAATCTCTTCTTCTGAACTTTGTAAAAGAAAAGGGATCATCTGTAACTTTTTGTGATAACTCTCGCGGTTCCACTAAAGGTTATGGAACTCTTTCTAACGGTTCCATTACTTTTAACAAAGTTGCCTACGTGGAGAGACTGATGCATAATCTTTTAAGCATCAGTCAACTATGTGATCTAGGTTACTATGTGATTTTCAGAGAAATTGATTGTCTCATCACTGATAAACGGTTTCACACTATCCTATCTGGCTTTAGAAAGGACAATGTGTACGTCATCAATATGAATGACAAGTCAACTGAAGATGAAAGCATCTGTTTCATTTCTGAAGACTCTGAAAAGAAGAACTGGCTCTGGCATAAACGTCTTTCACATCTAAACTTCAAGACGTTAAATGCTCTCTCCAACAAAGAACTTGTTGTCGGCTTGCCGAAAATCTTCTTCTCAAAAGAGAAGCTTTGTGCAGCTTGTGAGAAAGGCAAACTGACAAAATCTTCTTTCAAATCAAAACAGTGTTTCTCTATTTCTACCCCTCTACAAATGTTGCATATGGATCTATGTGGGCCTGTCAGCACACCCAGCCTAGGTGGAAAAAGGTACATTCTTGTAATTATTGATGAATACACACGTTATACTTGGGTATTCTTTCTCAGGTACAAAAGTGATACATCCGAAGAAATCATCAACTTCATCAAGAAATCTGAAGTTCTTAACGGTCAACTAGTCAGATCTATCAGAAGTGACAACGGGACCGAATTCAGAAATTCTACCTTGGATACCTTTCTCTGTGACAAAGGTATTTCTCAAAACTTTGCAGCTGTAAGAACTCCACAACAAAATGGTGTTGTGGAAAGGAAGAATCGTACGCTATGTGAAGCTGCAAGATCCATGATGAGTTAATCAAATCTGCTAACCTATTTTTGGGCTGAAGCTGTTAATACAACTTGTTTCACTCAAAATCGATCTATTATTGTGAAAAGACACAACAAAACTTCCTATGAAGTCTTCTATGGCCGAAAACCAAACATTAGTTTTATCCATGTTTTCGGTTGTCAGTGTTTCATCTTGAATGATCGAGAGCATCTTGGGAAATTTGATCCCAAGGCTGATGAAGATATTTTTGTGGGTTATTCTCTCTCTTCTAAAGCTTACAGATTATACAATCTAAGAAGAAACTGTATTGATGAGTCAATACATGTGAAGTTTGATGATCACAAGACGTCTTCACTATCTTGTGATGACACTGAACTTCATGAATGGATTATTTCCTGTGTTGGAGACGAATATCCAAATACTCTAACTTCAGGACCTCCTTATGTACCATTCTCGGTATCTTCTTCTTCCCTACATCATGGTTCGGCAGATCCCTCTCCGGCTACCGAACCCATTGCTCCTACCAAACCCACATTTCACACCGAACCTTCCTTACATACCTCACCTATTCTTCATACACATCTTATACTCACCGATCCTTCACCTTCAAACACTTTCCCTGAACCTCTTCCTCCAGCTCTAAAATGGACCAAAGATCATCCGATACATCAAATTATCGGTGATCAGCAAGCAGGTGTCCAAACCAGAAGAGGTGTTGGAAATATTTGTCTCTATGTGAATTTTCTCTCTATTATCGAGCCAAAGAAAATTGATGAAGCTCTAACAGACTCTTGTTGGGTCACTGCCATGCAAGAAGAGTTGTCTCAATTTGAGAGAAACAAAGTATGGAGACTTGTGCCACGACCTTTCGGTAAGACCATTATCGGTACAAAATGGGTTTTCCGAAACAAGATGGACGAAGTCGATACTGTAATCCGAAATAAATCTAGACTTGTTGCTCAAGGATATAGGCAGGAGGAAGGTATTGATTATGATGAAACCTTTGCTCCTGTTGCTAGACTTGAAGCAATAAGAATCTTTCTTGCTCATGCTGCTCACAAAAACTTCCGGGTCTTTCAAATGGATGTTAAGAGTGCATTTCTCAATGGAGAACTTGCTGAAGAAGTCTATGTGAAACAACCACCTGCCTTTGAAGATCCCGCTCATCCGTACCATGTGTTCAGACTTGACAAGGCCCTCTATGGTCTAAAACAGGCTCCTCGTGCTTGGTATGACACCTTGTCTGACTTTCTTCTTTCCAACCGATATACCAGAGGTAAAATTGATAATACTCTTTTTCTCAAGAAAACAAAAGGTAATATCATTCTTGTTCAAATCTATGTGGATGATATCATTTTCGGTGCCGCTGATGAAAATCTTTGTCATGAGTTTGCCTCTCTCATGAAAAGTAAATATGAGATGAGCATGATGGGCGAGCTAACTTTCTTTCTTGGTCTTCAAATTAAACAATCCTCTGACGGTATTTTCATTTGTCAGAATAAATATATTCATGATCTGTTGAAAAAGTTTGATTTTGAAAATTGTTCTTCCACGAAAACTCCAATGGCACCACCTCTAAAGATTCATGCAGATTCTACCGGCAAGTCGGTGGATATCACAAATTATAGAGGAATGATAGGGTCTCTTCTTTATCTTACTGCTAGTAGACCTGACATCATGTATGCTACGTGTTTGTGTGTACGTTATCAAGCCAATCCCAAGGAATCTCACTTGGCGGTTGTGAAGCGTATTTTTCGGTACCTAAAAGGTACCATGAATCTGGGTCTTTGGTATCCCAAGGACTCAGGTTTTGATGTAATTGGCTATTCAGATTCTGACTTTGCAGGGTCTAAGGTTGACAGAAAAAGTACAACTGGCAGCTGTCAATTACTAGGTGGAAACTTAGTCAGCTGGTCCAGTAAGAAGCAAAATTCGGTATCCACCTCCACTGCCGAAGCCGAATATGTTGCAGCTGGAAGTTGTTGTGCTCAAATCTTGTGGATGAAGAACCAACTACAAGATTATGACAAAGTTTATTCTCATGTACCGATTCTATGTGACAATTCTAGTGCCATTGCCAACAATCCAGTGTTGCATTCCAGATCTAAACACATTTATATTCAGTATCACTTTATACGAGATCATATCTCTAAAGGTGATATTGAACTTCACTTCATTCCTACAGATCTTCAACTTGCAGACCTCTTTACAAAACCACTGGATGAGGCACGATTCAACTTCCTTGTGGGATCCTTAGGTATGTTAAATTTATGTTAAAAAAAATTCCAATAATTGACGGTACCTCTCTTACCGAAGCTTAGTTTCTTTCGGCATATAACTTCGGTACCTCTCTTACCGAAGCTTAGTTTCTCACCTTCGGTATACCTCTCACCTTCGGTACCTCTCCCCTTCGGTGCCTTTAAATTTCGGTATCTCTTCCCACCGAAATTATCATTACCAAATTATTTTCGACATTCGGTATTCCTTCCTACCGAAGTATCTCTCATATTTCGGTACCTCTATCTTTCGGTATCTTGTATGATGTGTCATCCTTATCCACATCACACATACTGAATCAATTCGGCACCTTTTCGTTATCCAATGCTTTAACGCCACGTGTCACTTCAGTGTTCGTGCGTCAGATGATGGGACGTCCATGACCTGACACCATGTCGTTTTTCGGCTCTTACACTTTTCAATGATGCACGTATGCGTAGCACCATCATTACCTTTAAACGTTTTGAATTCCATCCGTTCCCTCTTCTTTTTCAAACCTATAAATACTTCTTTTCTTTTCCTTTTTATTCTTTACCTGTTTTTCTCATCTTCTTCATCAAGAATCACTAAACCTGCAACTCTTTTCTTCATCAATGGCCTCCTCCAAATCGACAAAGGCTTCCAAGGATACTTCTCTCACTCGAGAGTCTCTCATCTTTTATTCATGCAACCAAGTTGCTCGTCTCTCGGCGGATGTTGATCACCCAGAGTTTAACCAAGTATCCATTTTTCTCCAACGATCTCCAATCTGCCATGCTCTCACTTCCTCCACCAAGATGAGCAAAATGCTCCTTGGTGACTTTTGGTTAACCTGTAAGTATGACTTTACTACTCACCAGGTGTCTGCTTCCGTTCTATCATCTGAAGAGCACCCCGATCTCTCTTTTGGGGTGGATGATATTCGCTCATTTCCCCAAATCCCAGAGTTTAATGTCTATGCTCCATTTCCTACTCATCACGAGCATGATGAGGTCGTTGTCGCTCTCCAGTATGTGCACGAAGGAAAATCTAAGGGTTCCGGCACTCTCCAACGAAAGAATATGGGTGCACTATGGAACTACTTCTTTTCTCACCTTCTTTATTGTCTTTCCCACAAAACTTCAGGGTGGGATCAATCTCCGGCAACCATTACTCGTCTGGATCATGCTCTCATTTTTATGAGGCGGATCGACTTTGCTCAGGTATTCTTCGACTCCTTGATCACCTCCATCTCTCCTCCCAGGAATCACAATGTGGCTCTTCCCCGCTTCATCTCTCTCATCATCAACCACAAGCTTTCTGCACAACTACGTACCGATGCTGCTCTCCCCGAGCCGATGATCAAGTTTGACTTGCCAATTTCTCAAATTAGCAAGCAAACTATTTTCAAACAAGTGAAGCCTACCGACTCTCCGCTCACCTCAAGTATGCTTTCTTTCATTTCTTCTCCCAATCCGATTTGGGGAACGCTTGCCGAAGGTGAATCCGAAAGGCCTTCATCTTCTCCCAAGCCATCCAAATCGGTGGTCCCTTCTCCCCCAAAACCATCCCGAACTAAGTCGGTGGCTATTAAAAAGAAAAAGGCCACCGGCAACGTCGCACTTGCTCTTATGACTCTGTCGCTGACAAATCCGTCGGTGGCTACCCAAGTCATTACCCCTTCTGTTTCTGTTAAGCGACGGGGCTCAAAATCCCCTATTAAGTCTCGTTCTAAGAAACTTAGGAAACCTTCGGCCGAAACTCACACTCCATCTACCGATTCTCAAAAATCGGCAGATGTTGAACTTTCCCCTCCAGGGCCACGGGGATCTGATAAACCCTCTCCCACCTCCTCCAAACCTTCTCAACAATATTTGGTTGTACAAAAGGAGTCCCTAAAAATTCCTTCTCCTCCTCCTTTTTGTGTGGAGGTTGAAGATGAGTTGGTCTTCTCTCCGGACCGACATTCCGCTTCCTCACAACACAACCTATCACCCGGGGTCAATCCCGTTGATATTGCACAACCTGGGGTTTTATCCCAGGATATGTACCGACGCCTTTTCACTCCCTCCTCCTCACCGAAGAAATCTCCTTCTCCCTCATCCTCACCAAAGAAATCTCCTTCTCCTAAACCTTCACCGAAAATATCCTCTTCTCCTAAACCTTCACCAAAGAAATCTCCCTCACCGAAACCTTCCCCTGCCAAAATGGTTGGGCCTTCTACATAGGTACCGATCACAATATATGTCGAGTGCCTTGCTGACATTGTTGACTCCAACCGACAGGTACGAATGCTCGGCACCCAGTTTGAACAACTTCGCAAGTCTTTGCGTGAGCCGGCGCTCCTCGGTTCTCTGAACGCTAACAACATCTCTTTGGAAGAACTTCTGCAGCTCGTCAAGGAGCAAAATTCTGAGGTTGTCGATCTTAATCGCGACATCTTTCGGTGTTTGGATGTAATGCATAAGCAAACTGATGGTCTTCGTGCCCCTCTATCAGCATCTATGGAATCTCTTCTCAAGGAGGTGGTCAGGCTTAATGATCAAAATACCTCCTTGACCTTGTCTGTAGCTGCTCTCAAGGCCGCCTCGGATGCTCGGGATCAAGATCTTATCCGTCTGCGGCAGCAGACATCGGCTCAGGAGTCTATTAATTCTGCAATTCTCAGTACCTTACAGACTATAAATAAGCGTTTTGACTCTCTGTCTGCCGATATGGCTCAATACTGTGCTCAGTCTCTCGACATTGATATCACTGAGTCTGCATTCACTCCTGACGATCGCAAGGTTTTGGAGCGTATTGATCGCCGGGTAGGCCATGTGTCGGCTAAATCTGGTGTTTCTTCCCCGGCTCGTACTGAGGGGGAGAAACAGACTAAAGGGGAGCAACTCCTTTCTCAGGTTCATATCAGTACGAGTCAGAAAAAACCCTCTGCTTCTGCCGAACCTGCTACTATCGAACCATCTGCTACCAAAGAGAAGGGAACCGATCACCCCAAGGTGGTCGAAGAGCCTGAGAGGGAGAAAATGCCCAAAATGGATAAGGGCAAAGCTATTATGTCACCAGATGAAGTAGTTGCTGAAGAAAAGCGTCGTAAAGATGCTTTATTAAAGAAAGTTGCGGATGGTGCTGGTCTACATCTTCCTCCTCCAAAGGCTATCTCTCCTGATCTAGGCTTATCTGAAGAGGAACTGAAAGCTGCAAAGCTTGCCCAGATTGCTCGTGACAGAGATGTCGAGTTAGCATTGAAGATTGCTGTCGAAGAAGATTCTACCGACACAATCAAAACTCAGATGAGCGCTCTAAAGGACTCGGCGAAGAAAAATGAGGAAAAAAAGTCTTTGTGTATCGATTGGTACCGCAAAACTCTCAATAGACGCCGAATCTCTGCCAAAATCACAGATGTCAAATATAATCAAACCGTCTGCAAGGTGCAAGGTTATTCGGCTAAAGATTACCAGGGATGATGCTTCATTGTCTATGGACAGACTGGAGTCTCTTGTTCGGTTCGGAGTATCAGAATGGGTAGAAATTGGTATCTGCTTGTTAAAAAATCAAAGCTCTGCAAAGGCTGAGGTTGATAAATACATTGCAGATCTTCAAACCAAGTTCAGAACCTACCGAAAAAGATACAACATTGTCCATACTCCTGCCGAAGAAGAGATCATCAACAATTTAATGTCTGGTCGTCCTCCTCCCAAATCGAAGTCGAAATCCAAAAAGGAATACGTGTTTGCCCAAATGGCTAGAGAAGGAAAGGTCCCAGATACTTCAAATCTCGACCTATCATTACCAATTCCGGTTCCTCATCCTTCAACCACTATGATTTCTGAGCCGACTCATGGTATCTTCTTCAACAACGCGCTTGGGCAGATCTCCTTCTTCAGATCAAGCCAAATCTCTATTGCCGACACAACATTTCTCCACGGAATTATTCAAATAATTCCAATATCGGCTAAGGATCTCTATGTGGCTACTACCGACGAACTAAAGAAGAGGGATGTTGAACCGCATTTTTCTTTTGAATAAACTCGGTATAGTTTTATGTTTATGTTTATTTTTTTTCCTCTGTATTGTAATCTTTTTAAAAAGATTAATACATTGAGTTTTTATTACTTTTCGTAAATAGTTTGTACAAATCTTTATTTCATTCTTTTATACTTGTAAATGTCGGATACTCTAAAAAAATCCAAAAATAAACAAAAAGAATGGTCTATGTGAAAAAGAACCCAAAAGAGTATGAAAAAGGGTCAAAATGCATTATTCATTAACTTCTAAGTTGTATGAGATGTTATCATCAAATATGGGGAGATTGTTGGGTCATCTAAGATTTAAAGATAACCTCTCCTTAGTCTTTATTGATGATTGAACCTTGTATTTTGATTTATGGTTATTTGTAATAGCTTAGTTAGTTAAACAGATCGGTGAGTCGAAGACAAACCGAATTCAACATGAAAGAGGTCTACAATACGGATTGAGATGGACTTCAAAAGTGAACTAAGCCTAGTCTGCCGATTCCTATTCGGCAGATCATACCCTTGCCGATTTCTAATCGACAATTCTTGTCCTTGCCGATTTGTTGTTCAGCATACCTTCTCTTTTGTGCCGAACTCCTATTTCGGCACATACCTCAGTTACCGAATTGCTCTTTCGGTAGTCTTCCTCTTACAGATTGCTTCTTTATCTTGTAAGAGCATTTATGTTAAATCCTCATGATTTGACATACTTTCTCATTCCCAATGATCTTCTGACAATAGGAATGAAAGCTTCTTTCTTCCTTGAGAAGATATACATTTAGTCTTAACTTGATTGAGACGTATATTTTCTATTTGATCTCAAAGAGATTGTCTCTTGAATATTTTATAATAGATATTGTACTTTCATAGCACAAAAGTTACCTTTTGTGTTATGACATGTCACATCAAATATCTTATAATTTATTGACAATATCTCAGTCACCCTTGCCTTAACTCCTACTTGTCCTTTGCACTAATTACATTGGATAGTATTTAAAGGATGGAAGTAGCACCTTGCTACTTACGCTTTCAGCTCAAGTTTTGGTATTCACAAGATTTCAAGCAGGTTGATAGTTTTCTTTTGTCTCTCTAAGGTTTAAGTCTTTGTGTTCTTAATATCTTCTAAGTGTTAGTTTGTTTAGAGTAGTTCTTAACTATTCTTATTCCGCAACAATCTTTATTTCTCTTTGTGTAATTCTTGATATTCATTATCAATAAAAGAATTAAAATTAAGTAATTTTGTGTTATTGTATTAACCACCCTTTCTACAATACTTGTTTACTTCTTTGGGACTAACAAAAATAATACATGGAATTGATCTCTTTTAAGTACAATATCATTTCACCAACGAAATATCATATAAATCGGATGATTTTAAATGGAAAAAGTGAGTTGTTATAAGAAACAGTTGATAAGGTAGTATAAAAAAGATTAATTTATTTTATAATTTTAGTAAAATAAACCTTAGAATAGTAAAAAAGAAAAAAAAATCTATGTATGTTAAAATAAAATAAAAATAACACGATTAATAAAATAAATTTAAAATATTACTTAATATTTCATTTTACTTTACGTATATTCTAACTTAACTAAGGTAGTGTTTGTTTTTTAAGTGGTGTTGAAATCTGAAGTCTGATTTCAATTCTGATTTTTAAGTGGTGGTGTTGAAGTCTGAAATCTGAATAAAAAAGACTGTTTGTTTTTTAAGTGGTGGTGTTGAAGTCTGAAATCTGAATAAAAAAGGCTATTTGTTTTTTTAAGCTGAAAACGTTTGAATACATACTATTGTTTATTTTATCCCTGAAAATGTGATACTATCGACTTTAATTAAATTATACTACTAAAATCAGTCTTTATAACAACAAAAATCAACTGAAATTCATTAATTGGTTCATATACAATAGAAAACATGCACAAAGTCTTATAACAACTAAAATCAATCTCCATTTTGCATCAATTGTGTCACAATTTCTTCTCTTAAACTAGCCATATATGTTAGGTCAGCGGTACTCCCATGCACGTGAACCTCTTCGGCCTCATCACAACCATCATCCCCTTGGCCATTGGTGATAATATAACGTTTCTTTGAACCTCAAGTGAAAACGGTGCCATCATCATCTCATGAAGATCTAAAAAAAAATCGAAAGTTTAACAAATAACCATCATCATCTCATGAAGATCAAACAATCATCATCACCACAGTGAGCCATGTGCTAGTGATGAAGGATTATACCATGAGCACTATTTTTAACAAACAAAACTTGCTATTTGTATTGCTACTGTATAAACAAAATTTGCCAAAAAAAAAAAAAAGAAAGAAAGAAGAAGAAGCAATGAGCACTATTTTTAACAAATAATCATCATCATCACAGTGAGCCATGTGCTAGTGATGAAGGATTATACCATGAGCACTATTTCTTTAATATTGAATGCTTAAAGAAAAGATGTTTAAAATGAATAAGTAGTTAAACCAATCAAATGGTTTATTAACATGCACCCAAACAGGGTGTAAGAAATGCCTAGATATTGCAGTGTTGGTAAACCAAAGAAGTTATTATAACAAATGGCTTAAAAGCTAAAATATGACAAAAGAAGAGAAAAGCATGAAGGCTGATGTTTTGTTTAAAAGCATATAGGATGTGCAAGTTTGACAACAAGACTACAACCTTATCCCCAATCAAACATACCAGAGGTAAAGATTTTGATATATCTATATGTCTATCTATTTTATATAAAAAATCTTAACAGAACTTGCAAACAAAAAAGAGAGTAACCAAAGGCAACAACTTTCATACAATTTCAGTAATTGTAATGCTACTGTATTCATTATTCAATGTTCAAAAAACGAAGCTTTTTTCAGGGGAATCCAAAAATCGAATCCAATAGAAACATAAGATGAAAACATAAGATCTCATGGTGAAATCGAACAGTAAAATCGAACTGAAGCATAAAATCTCAAGGGAATAGAGATGAAATCGACAGAAGCAAAAGCATGATGCAGGAGTAGAGATGAAATCGACAAATCAAACAGAGATGGAATCGACAGAACAAAAAAAGAATGAAAACTTAGATGTTCAAAACCATGAAAAAGACAAATGCTTATAACCTATAAACAGAATTGATCCCCGGAAACAAGGGGCACATTCTGAGCAACTCAGGCACCAAAAAAAGCAGTGGCACATAGCACCATGTTCGATTGGCCCAGTCACTTCTTTGAATAATGACATTTAATAAGTTATGTGACACATAATGAGGATGCAACAAGTAGTTGTATGTATGACATGTAGATAACATTGAGACTGCAAGATAACAGAGAAATGCTACTGTAAGTGAACTACATAGACATTAAGATGAACAACTTTCCTGCATTTCAGGTGGCAAAGAACCATGAAGCGGAAGGACTATGGCATCCATACAAGATCCTGCCTCGAGGTTTCGAATTTTTTCCTCCAATTTCGATACCAACTTCTCTATGTCCTCCTAAGAGAACCTTTCATTTTCCAAGAAAAATAACACAATATAATATGGAGAATATAAATCATCACAACATAAATAAATATTGTAAGACATGAAATTTAAATTACTTGTCCCGTCATAAATATCAAAATGTCCCCTTCTAGTTCATTAACATGTATGTCTATAACAGAGTTATCATAAAGTCCAAGAAGTAGCAATTAGTTATTTGGTATAACATAAGATATAATAAAAAGGGAATAGCAATGGTAAATGTTTTGATACAGGTTAGAACATTATCCAGTAAATATGAAATGCAAAGTGCAAGTACAGAACAAATCTAACAACCACGATGTTTTACGAATGGAGAAGCGGTCGATTTGGAGATAAGTGAAATATAAGTGAGACACCAATCACTTTTTCGGTCAGTGAAAATAAAGTGATAAGTATGTTTGGATTAGTGGAAAAAACAAACGCACTTATTTTAGGAATGTCGGACCGAATAAGTGATAAGAGGTAAATAAGTCCTGAAATTGAAAAAACAAACAACCCCTTACATTTCGCTGCATCGTGCGGGTATATACCTAGTATGTATGTATGTATGTATGTATGTATGTATGTATGTATGTATGTATGTATGTATGTATGTATGTATGTATGTATGTATGTATGTATGTATGTATGTATGTATGTGTATATATATATATATATATTGTAATGGTCGATGGCAGTTACAAAATCGTATTTCAAGTGATTTACGGTCCGAAAAATGATAACAATAAATCACGTGCAACTGACCCGTTACAACAAATGCGGAATAACGAGATCTAAATATTGTATATTTTTTTGGTCTATTGATTCATACCGATCCACAAGCGTAAATATAACAGTTATAGAATATACGATTAAAATTAACGGAGCAACAAATAAATCGAGACAACAATATTTAACGTGGTTCCACTATCAGTGTGATAGTGTACATCCACAGGGAGAGAGAGATCTTTATATTACCAACCGGGAGAAATTACAACGTGTTTACGAGATCCTTGGATCAACAAATCAACTATCAAAAAGTTCCTCCAAAAACAAGATATATATATATATATATATATATATATATATATCAACAAGGAACTAAGGAAGAAGAAGAAGAAGAGATGGTCTTCTAATTTTTACTGATGGATATATTTTGCTTCACGTTGGCATGCATATATATAGGGATGGAAAGGGAATAAGACAAAAGGAATAAGTGGTGTATGGGTTGGCATTGCTTATGAAGGAAGCATAAGGTACACTGATACATTTCCTTTCATATGTCATCCCATGTATATATGTATGTATGTATGTATGGCATATGGATGAAAGTTGTCATCCAAATTGTCCTCCATATTTCCCATGCAAAAAAGAAAAGAATCTCATGCATCAAGCAATTGTACATTGTGCTTGGTGAGTTGCACAATACCAATAAAAACTTATCTGATTTAAGTTTTTCAACACTCCACCATGATGTGTAAATCACCCGACGAAACCAAAGCACGAACCAATCCCCCAAATACGGACAAATAGCTGATAGAGATTGACACGAGGTAACATAATGCATTTTGACCGTGACGAGCTTCGGCTCGTCCATCACCCGTCAAAATCAAAAGCAAAAAATCCTCAAGTGAGCAATCTCAATAAACGAACGAGTTAAGCAACCTAAAAACACGTACCAAGTAATAACTCCCCAAAGATGTCACTATGTCATCTGTAGCAATATTCCCATCTCTCCCACAAGGTGCCAAACGACACTAACACAATCTGAGCTGGATCAAATTCGAGCAATGCTCGAACGCGGATGGCGGTAACGACTTGGTGAACATATCGGCAACATTATCTTCAGATAATATTTTCTTCAAGTACACAACCTTTGCGTCGTGTAAAGCTACCAGAAATGCATCACGCACATTAATGTGCTTCGTTCGAGAGCTGAACGCCAAATTTGTTGCCAAATGAGTAGCACTCTGGCTATCACAATTAATATGGACAATAGTCTGCTTCAAGCCCAACCCAATTAAGAGTTCCTGTAAATGAACTGTTTTTTTAGCAGACTCGACCGCTGCAATAAGTTCGGCTTCGGTAGTCGATAATGCAACAACAGACTGTAATCGAGATCTCCAACTGACAGCTGTTCCACCTAATATAAAAACATAACCAGAGGTGGATTTCCAGCTGACACGATCACCTGCGTAATCTGAATCGCAATAACCAAGAATATCACAGTTGTTTTGCATACCATAAATGAGGTCGTGAGTTTCCGTACCTTTCAAGTAACGAAATACAGTTTTCACTGCATTCCAATGTGACTTACCCGGGTTCGATAAAAACCGACTAATCACTCCAACGGAATGTGCAAGATCGGGACGAGCGCATACCATAACATACATAAGACTCCCGACTGCACTGGCATACGGAATCTTTGCCATATCAGCCTTTCCAATATCGTCTACCGGACAATCGTCTCTTGTAATCTTGATGTGTCTTGGAAGTGGCGTAGACACCGACTTTGCTCCATCAAGATTAAACCGCTTCAAAATTTTCTGAATATAGCCTTTCTGTGTTAACCTGAGAGTACGAGACTTTCTGTCCCGAACAATTTCCATGCCGAGAATAACACGAGCTTCACCGAGATCTTTCATTTCAAATTCTGATTTCAACCTATCTTTCAAACGATTGATTTCAGAACGATCCCTGGAAGCTATAAGCATGTCATCAACATAAAGAAGTAGATAAATAGAAATGTCACCGCTTGATCTATGATAGACACAAGCGTCTTTCTCACTACGCTCAAAACCCAACGAGAGCATAAATAAATCAAACTTCTTGTACCACTATCGAGGCGACTTTTTAAGTCCATACAGGGACTTTTTCAATTTACAGTCCCAATCAGGTTTGTTGTCGGAGATGAAACCTTCCGGTTGCTTCATATAGATGGTTTCTTCAAGATCTCCGTGCAGAAAAGTTGTTTTTACATCTAACTGTTCGAGCTCCATATCAAGAATTGCCACAAGGGCCAGAAGGACCCGGATAGATGTGTGTCGAACCACATACGTGAAGATACCGTCATACTCGATACCCTTCCGCTGTGCAAAGCCTTTCGCAACCAGGCGAGCTTTATAACGCTTATCGTCTTTGACTTTATAGACCCATTTGCAGCCAATTGCACGACTGCCTTTCGGTAATGGACAAAGCTACCAAGTGTTATTTTTAGATAGAGCTTCCATTTCCTCATGCATAGCTCCTAACCACTTATCATAGTGGCTCGAAGCTAGGGCCTCCGAATAGTCAAACGACTCATCCTGTACAACATGTAAAGCATACTCAAGCTGGTCAGTAAAACTCATATTTGCAAAATCCCAATCACCATACCTATTAGGAGGACGGATAGTTCTCTGGCTCTGCCTTGCAGGTACTGATACTGGAATTGTATCGCCTTGACCTCCACCATCATTCAGAATTTCTTCTTGAACTGAGCTAACTGGATCAGAAGTAGATGTATCTGGTGGACTAACATCTTCTTCAGATTCTGATCCCATAGTAAAACCACGAGCAGATGAGTTGGGTACAATAGGACTGACAATTATCTCATCTCCGTCGGTTGTTGGAGAAACAGAAGAGATAATTTTCGGTTCTGGAGCGGGCTGTCGATTATGATTAGACTTGAACATAATCGACTCATCGAAAGTCACATGTCGAGAGTGAATCACCTTTCGGGTGACCGGATTCCAGATTCGGTAACCCTTGATTCCATCTGTATAGCCGAGTAGGAATCCCTTGGTGGATCTGGTGTAACACCCCCCAAATATGGAAATATCAGCATATTTAAAATTTTCTAAATACATCAATAAATGAATCATCTACAACCACGAATTCAGATTTAGCTACAATACACGTATACCATCTTATATATATATATATATATATATATATATATATATATATATATATATATATATATATATATATATATATATATACAGACTATAAGGGACGGGTGCTACTAATACCCAAGTATAGTCACTATCTCCATAAAGCGGAAGACTTCACCGAATACTTACTTTCGGATCTTGCTAAGGCTTTACTCTTCACAGGATTGCTAGAACCAACTCTCAATCTTGAAACCTGATGCACATGTGTAACACCACGATTACGTAACAAACACTTACCGAACCACCGATAAATTAATTTAGTTTCAAAAACCTCATATTACGGGATAACAATATACAACCCAAAATACATACTTTAAGGCTTAATAATTACATAACAAACCATAACTTAACCATCGGGGACATATCTACCCGGAAATGTTCTAACTATATACAATCCCAAAAGTTTGATGTATAAATACCTAAACCAAAAGTAAGCTTCACGCTTCAGTCCCTACCGATCAACCGACCTTGTTCTTACCCTTGTTGACTTGCCCTGAAAAGTTAATAACCACTAAAAGATAAGCTATAAAGCTTAGTGAATTCATGTGGAAATATGTGGTTACAATGTAGTATACAAGCATACATATTAGGAAACGAAGAAGGCTAAAAAAAAACAAGTTTATATAACAACAATGAAACAACTTACTTATACCATATGAAATCATATACATAAAACACACTTTCAACGAGGGAATCACAAAGAAAATATCAATGAATTCAACATTATTTTTAGAGATCATGTAAGTTCAATGCCAATTAACTTTTACACAAACATAAGACTTGACACCAAATTCGTCCTTCATCTCCCGGATTGTGCCAAAGTCCTATACTCACCCCCTGACTCCCACTGGGCAGTGAGTACGGCAGCCCCTCCGATTGTCTCACCGGACTCCATGGAATATCGACAATCGGCGCCCAAAATACATCACAAGATCAATACGAGCAATATGACAATTCAAGAGGATATCCAGAATCTAGCATGATTCATAGATGAACAATAAGGCACATAAGCATGTATAACCACAAAGTAACGCATATGTCCACATAAACTCACGGTGTTGATCATTGAATTCGGTTAACCAAACCGAAAGCCAAACCGAAAGGTCGAATCCCAACTTCTGTTCAATGGTTGGAAAAACACTTCCAAGACCTTCAATTATGCTTAAATTACACCTTCACTAATCTTCACATATACTTCAAAATTTCATCACTTTGACCTTGATTCTTCAAAGATTGGGTGTATTTGAGCTTAAATGTGTGAGGATCGCACCATAACTGTGTGTGGATGCTCTTGAACTGAAAATGATATAAAATGGGCCTAAAATTCGTTTTTTCTAAGTTAAATCCGGGTTGGGTCGGGTTTGACCCGCATGGGTACCCATTTTGACCACTCAACACTAAAAATGACATAACTTTTCGCTCGGAACTCCGTTTTCGATGAGGTTTTCGCCTACGCGTTCATAACGAGATAATGAACAACTTCCACCAAAAATATTTCAGAAAATATCTACCAATAAAAGCAGTTTTACATATTTGTGAACGTTATTCTTTCCTTTGAAATTTTGTTATTTTTGATTTTTAGCTCGGAATCTCGTAAAAGTTTCCCGACACTTCCAACAACTCCTAATAGGTCCAAAACTTAGTTCCAAATCTTAACATCTCATCAAATACCTCTCGTTTGAGTTTTGTGCACGTAGTTTCCCAAAATAGCAACGTATTTTGTAAAACTTGCATAAAATACAATCTACGCGACCTTTTCGACTTCCGTCACTTATAGCACTTCATATTTACTTATTCAAAGGTGTTTCAACCTTCACATCACCATTTAAATCCTCCGTTCAAGTTTTGGGTAGATTTTTCCCATTTTAGCACTCTAGTGACCTACCCGATTTCCATTTAAGTAATGCACTTTGTATTTTGAACCCTCACATCATCTAATTATGTCTTTTGTGAGGTGTTATCACCAATATTACCTCTTATATCTCATTCCAAATATGGGCTCTACTTATAGCTCACTAGTGAAACATATTTAGGAGGGTGGATGTTACAAATACCTCCTCCTTTTGAAGATTCCGTCCTCGGAATCATCGCTGCTCGAACAGGGTTGGGTACTTCGCCATCATTTCTGCTTTATTCTCCCAAGTCCAATTTGGTCCACGGTGATGCTTCCACTTAACCAACACCAGTTCCATAATCTTGTTGCGCAGATTCACCGTTCGTTCATTTAAGATAGCCTCGGGTTCTTCAGCATATCTTAGTTTCTCGTCTATTTTAACTTCCGTTAATGGCACCACCTCATCGTGTTTACCGAGACATTTCCTTAGATAACCAACATGAAAAACATCATGGATACCCGTGAGTTCTTCTGGCAACTCAAGCCGATACGCTTGCTTTCCAATACGCTCCAATATCTTGAACGGTCCGATGAAACGAGGACTGAGTTTACCGTGCTTTTTAAATCGTAAAACACCTTTCCATGGGGAGACTTTTAGCATGACGAGGTCTCCGACTGAGAACTCGATGGGTCTTCGGCGGCAATCTGCATAAGATTTCTGTCGATCCTGAGCAACTTTCATTCTTTCTCGTATAACTTGAATCTTGTCGTGGGTGATTTGGACTAATTCTGGACCAGCTAGAATCTTCTCTCCCGTTTCCCGCCAACAAAGAGGCGTACGACACTTACGTCCGTACAGAGCCTCGAAAGGAGCCATTCCGATCGTCGAGTGATAGCTGTTATTGTATGAGAATTCAACTAAGGGCAAGTGAGTGTCCCAACTTCCGCCAAACTCAAGTACACAAGCTCGTAACATATCTTCGAGTGTTTGGATCGTACGCTCTGATTGTCCATCGGTCTGTGGATGATACGTGGTACTCAATGCAACTCGCGTTCCCAATTCACGCTGTAGACCGGACCAAAAGTTAGAAGTGAAACGTGAATCACGATCTGAGATTACCTTCAAGGGTACGCCATGTCGAGCAATAATCTCGTCAATATAAAGTTGTGCCCATCGATCCATTGTATATGACTCCTGAACAGGAAGGAAATGTGCGCTCTTCGTCAATCGGTCCACGATAACCCAAATGCTATCGTGCTGTCGAGAAGTCTTTGGTAGTTTTGTTACCAAATCCATTGTCAGTTCTTCCCATTTCCATACAGGTATATCGAGTGGCTGTAGACTTTCGTATGGCTTCTGATGTTCGGCTTTTACCTGCAAACATGTGATGCACTTTTCAACGTAACGACAAATATCAACTTTCATTCCCGGCCACCAATAATCGATACGCAAGTCATGGTACATCTTCGTACTTCCTGGATGAACAGATAATCTTGACTTATGTGCCTCCGCCAAGATAGTCTCCCGTAAGCCTCCGAGTCTCGGTACCCAGATTCGGGTCTTGAAGACTTTAAGTCTGCGGTTATCGTCAGTTAAAGAATCTAAATAACCCACCATACGTTCAGACTTGACATGTTCCGGCTTCAAAGCCTCAGTCTGCCATCTTTGTAAGTCATTGATAAGAGTAGACTCCACTGAGATATGAGTGATAGCGTAACACGTAGATCCGATATGCGCCTTCCTACTTAACGCATCCGCCACTACGTTAGCTTTACCCGGATGGTAGAGTATCTCACAGTCATAATCTTTAATCAATTCCATGGCCCGTTGCTGACGCATATTCAAGGTTTGTTGGTCAAAAAGATATTTCAAGCTCTTGTGATCAGTATACAATTGGCATTTCGTGCCGTACAGATAATGACGCCAAAGTTTCAAAGCAAAGACAACCGCTGCTAGCTCAAGATCATGGGTTGGGTAGTTTTTCTCATATTCTTTTAGCTGTCGCGAAGCATATGCGATTACCTTGCCCCGTTGCATCAATACACAACCCAATCCTAGCTTTGACGCGTCACTGTATACTATGAAATCATCGCTTCCTTCAGGTAAGGAAAGTACCGGTGCGTGCGTCAAACAGTCCTTCAAAGTCTGGAATGCGTTTTCCTGGTCCTCGTTCCAGACAAATTTCACATTCTTGCAGGTGAGAGAAGTGAAGGGTACGGCGATTTTCGAGAAATCTCGTATAAATCGTCGATAGTAACCCGCCAAGCCGAGAAAACTACGTAATTCGGAGGCATTCTTAGGTTGTTCCCATTTCTGTATTGCCTCAATCTTAGATGGATCCACGGAAACACCATCACAGGATATCGTATGCCCCAAGCATTGTACTTGACGGAGCCAGAATTCACATTTCGAGAACTTGGCATATAATCGTTCCTTTCTCAGCAACTCCAACATTTCTCTAAGGTGCACGGCATGATCTGCCTCGGTCTTAGAATATACCAAGATATCGTCAATAAAGACAATAACAGACTTATCAAGCATCAGACGACATACTCGATTCATTAAATCCATGAATGCTGCAGGTGCATTCGTAAGTCCAAACGGCATGACAAGGAATTCATAATGTCCATACCGTGTGCGGAAAGCTGTCTTAGGAACATCCTCCTCACGTACCTTAAGTTGATGATATCCTGATCTTAAATCAATCTTGGAAAAATAACTTGCACCATGTAATTGATCAAATAGATCATCAATTCGTGGAAGAGGGTATTTATTCTTGATGGTTACCTTATTCAGATCCCGGTAATCAATACACATTCGAAAGGAACCATCTTTCTTCTTTACAAACAATACCGGAGCACCCCAGGGTGAAGTGCTTGGTCGAATAAATCCCTTGTCCAACAACTCTTGTAATTGGCTCATCATTTCTTTCATTTCCGCCGGTGCGAGACGATAGGGTGTCTTAGCGATAGGAGCGGCACCGGGTACTAAATCGATTCGAAACTCTACTTGTCTGTCCGGTGGCAACCCTGGCAAGTCATCGGGAAATAAATCTGAAAACTCACATACGATTGGCACATCCTTCACTGTCTTCTTCCCCTCTTTGGGTGAATCTAAAACATAGGCCAGAAAAGAGGAATATCCTTTCGTTAGATATCGTCGGGCCTTGAGCATAGAGATTACCTTTACATCTCCTACACGTCGTTCACCGTATACATATAGGTAATCTCCGTCGTCCTTCGGTATTCGAATCATTCGGTGAGAGCATATGATGTCGACGCGGTTTCTAGCTAACCAATCCATCCCAATAACAATATCAAAGCCATGAATATCCATCGGGATCAGATCTATTGAGAACTCATAGTCGTCAAGAATTAACACACAGTCTCTATATATTTTATAGGCAACTAGAACACCCCCGTTAGCCGTATCGACAGTGAATGGTTTATCAAGCATATAAGGCACAGAATCCAGAAATCGAGTATAATAATGTGATACGAAGGAGTTAGTTGCTCCAGAATCAAATAAAATACGCGCAGGTCGAGAATTCACAAGGAAAATACCAATAACAACGTCCGGTTCATTATGAGCTTCCTCTGCGGTAATCTGGAAAGCTCGAGCTCGTGCTTTGGGTACCTCCTCCTTTTGAACGGAAGACCCGGTTGTCGTCGGTCGCTGAACTGATGATTTACTTTCTTCTCGTTTGACTCGAGGGCAATTTCTTTGTTTGTGCCCCAATACTCCACACGAATAACATGCGTCTTGCCGTCGTGGACAACCAGTACGAATATGTCCCACGTCGCCACAACAAAAGCATCTAAGAGTTGTCGGTTCAGCGTTACATCGTCCCGAATGAAGCTTACCACACTTCTGACAATTTTGTGGCGCGTTCGGCTGGAATAAAGTTATGTTAAGTTCAACAGTTCATATTATTTAACTATAATATTTAAGATTTATACCTGGAGTGTATAAGCCTGTGAAGGAGCACGGGAAGTGGTTTGAGTCTGTGTTCGTCTCGGGGTGAAGAATCGAGGCGATTTGTGGGTCGGTAACGAGAACGTTCTTTCATTTCTTTGTCGTTTCAACTGGAAATTTGGTTCATCAAGTATTGTTAAATCATGTTCACGGCGACGAGCGTACTCCACAGCTTTATTGAAACTTGGAATGTCGCGGTTAGCAACAAACTCCCGGATTTCTCGTCTCAAACCATCGACAAAATGCTCTATTCGTTCATGTTCGGAAGATAAAAATCGTAAGGCAAAACGTGCCTTTTGGTTAAATTGAGTCTCATACTCAATTACAGACATGTTCCCTTGCTTGAGTTCCAAGAATTCTTTCTCAAGCCTCCGTTGCAAATCGATCGGGCAGAATTGCTCAAAGAAATGAGTCTTGAAAGACTCCCAAGTCAAGCTTTCACGTTCCTTTTCAGTAAGGGATTCAAAAGTTGCATCCCACCATGTGAGTGCACGCTCTGTCAACATTGCACTGGCATAATTCACTTTATCTTCATTCAACACTCGGGAAATTCGGAACACCTTTTCGATGTTTTGGATCCATTGAACTGCGGTTACCGGATCAGACAGTCCGGTAAAATCTGTAGTGCCACTACTACGAAAGCTTTTAAACGAGACCCGTTCAGATTTGGGTTTTGAGGGATCACCCATCTCTTTCTCTTTACTCTTTCCTGTGTCATGCTTATATTGTTCAAAAGTTTGTTGAACAAAAGTCGTGAGTCGTTTCATTAATCGTTCACCACGAGGAGACAAGGGCGTATCATCCTCATTCACGTTAAGGTCGGGATCATTTTCTCTAACCTCGGGGTTTGGTGGAGTGTGGCTAGCAGCATCACCATCAGACATCATCCTATAAAGATGTACACATATGAAGAGTATCAAAACATATAGAGCATTAAGCAACATCCTATTTATGGTCCCTTACCCAACTTGAGTCTCTCCTAATGGTCCATATCCCGTATCAATCATCGCTTAGTTACTATATAACATCAACGCCTAGTTTAAGTCTAGTTACCGTTATAGATACCTAGATCACTTAAACTACTGCTCTGATACCATATTTGTAACACCACGGTTACGTAACAAACACTTACCGAACCACCGATAAATTAATTTAGTTTCAAAAACCTCATATTACGGGATAACAATATACAACCCAAAATACATACTTTAAGGCTTAATAATTACATAACAAACCATAACTTAACCATCGGGGACATATCTACCCGGAAATGTTCTAACTATATACAATCCCAAAAGTTTGATGTATAAATACCTAAACCAAAAGTAAGCTTCACGCTTCAGTCCCTACCGATCAACCGACCTTGTTCTTACCCTTGTCGACTTGCCCTGAAAAGTTAATAACCACTAAAAGATAAGCTATAAAGCTTAGTGAATTCATGTGGAAATATGTGGTTACAATGTAGTATACAAGCATACATATTAGGAAACGAAGAAGGCTAAAAAAAAACAAGTTTATATAACAACAATGAAACAACTTACTTATACCATATGAAATCATATACATAAAACACACTTTCAACGAGGGAATCACAAAGAAAATATCAATGAATTCAACATTATTTTTAGAGATCATGTAAGTTCAATGCCAATTAACTTTTACACAAACATAAGACTTGACACCAAATCCGTCCTTCATCTCCCGGATTGTGCCAAAGTCCTATACTCACCCCCTGACTCCCACTGGGCAGTGAGTACGGCAGCCCCTCCGATTGTCTCACCGGACTCCATGGAATATCGACAATCGGCGCCCAAAATACATCACAAGATCAATACGAGCAATATGACAATTCAAGAGGATATCCAGAATCTAGCATGATTCATAGATGAACAATAAGGCACATAAGCATGTATAACCACAAAGTAACGCATATGTCCACATAAACTCACGGTGTTGATCATTGAATTCGGTTAACCAAACCGAAAGCCAAACCGAAAGGTCGAATCCCAACTTCTGTTCAATGGTTGGAAAAACACTTCCAAGACCTTCAATTATGCTTAAATTACACCTTCACTAATCTTCACATATACTTCAAAATTTCATCACTTTGACCTTGATTCTTCAAAGATTGGGTGTATTTGAGCTTAAATGTGTGAGGATCGCACCATAACTGTGTGTGGATGCTCTTGAACTGAAAATGATATAAAATGGGCCTAAAATTCGTTTTTTCTAAGTTAAATCCGGGTTGGGTCGGGTTTGACCCGCATGGGTACCCATTTTGACCACTCAACACTAAAAATGACATAACTTTTCGCTCGGAACTCCGTTTTCGATGAGGTTTTCGCCTACGCGTTCATAACGAGATAATGAACAACTTCCACCAAAAATATTTCAGAAAATATCTACCAATAAAAGCAGTTTTACATATTTGTGAACGTTATTCTTTCCTTTGAAATTTTGTTATTTTTGATTTTTAGCTCGGAATCTCGTAAAAGTTTCCCGACACTTCCAACAACTCCTAATAGGTCCAAAACTTAGTTCCAAATCTTAACATCTCATCAAATACCTCTCGTTTGAGTTTTGTGCACGTAGTTTCCCAAAATAGCAACGTATTTTGTAAAACTTGCATAAAATACAATCTACGCGACCTTTTCGACTTCCGTCACTTATAGCACTTCATATTTACTTATTCAAAGGTGTTTCAACCTTCACATCACCATTTAAATCCTCCGTTCAAGTTTTGGGTAGATTTTTCCCATTTTAGCACTCTAGTGACCTACCCGATTTCCATTTAAGTAATGCACTTTGTATTTTGAACCCTCACATCATCTAATTATGTCTTTTGTGAGGTGTTATCACCAATATTACCTCTTATATCTCATTCCAAATATGGGCTCTACTTATAGCTCACTAGTGAAACATATTTAGGAGGGTGGATGTTACAACATGCCGACAATTAAAAAGGTTAGACTTAACGCCTAGTGAGCTCAAGAGTTTTAACATAAGTATATATTTTGCTTCACGTTGGCATGCATATATATAGGGATGAAAAGGGAATAAGACAAAAGTAATAAGTGGTGTATGGGTTGGCAACTTGGCATTGCTTATGAAGGAAGCATAAGGTACACTTATACATTTCCTTTCATATGTCATCCCATGTACCATGTATATATGTATGTATGTATGGCATATGGATGAAAGTTGTCATCCAAATTGTCCTCCATATTTCCCATGCAAAAAAGAAAAGAATTTCATGCATCAAACACTTGTATATTGTGTTTAGTGAGTTGCACAACACCAATAAAAACTTATATGATTTAAGTTTTTCAACATATATATATATATATATATAT
The DNA here is from genome assembly GCA_023525745.1 of Arctium lappa. Lineage (NCBI taxonomy): Eukaryota > Viridiplantae > Streptophyta > Magnoliopsida > Asterales > Asteraceae > Arctium > Arctium lappa. The sequence continues at coordinate 20,994,115 of CM042050.1, forward strand.
ATATATATATATATATATATATATATAAGTGATGGATCAATTGGAAACCAGTATTACATTGGAAACTTTGGAAACCGAAATCATCCAATCATTGAATTTCTTTTTTTTTAATTTTATTTTTAATTGATAAGGTTATTTTAGTCTTTTATATAATTTCATAATATATATGGTAATTGTTATTATTATTATTATTATATTAATAATTATTTATTTTTAATTTATTTTATATATGGTAATGTTAGTCATTTATTAAAGTAAAAATGAGATATTTAATTTAGGAAAACAAATTTTAATCATACGATCCTCTATTTTTGATTCTGATGAATCATTGATTGATTAAAATATTAATATAAAAAATAAATATTTAAATTTTCAAGTATTCATATGAAATTAACTCCAAACACAAAATATTAATATAGTGAAACATAATGGATTTGATATAATGAAACAAAATATTAATATAGTGAAATCTAATGAAACATAAAATGTTAATATAGTGAAACATGATGAAACAGATTTGATATAGTGAAACATAATGGAAAAGTAATGAAACAAAATATTAATATAGTGAAAGCTGATGAAACAGATTTGATATAGTGAAACATAATGAAAAGATAATGAAACAATAATGATAATGAAACTTAATTGGGTTTTTACATACTGCATATTGGTGCAATTTATCTATTCACCACTCATTTTATTTTCACTTTTGTAATTAAAAAAATTAAAATAATAAAAATAAAATGAGTAGTGGATAAAGATGTTGCATGGATAAGTTGGTATCGGTTGTTGGCACTCCGGGTTTGGAAACTATGCCCGCCGAGTTGAAGAAGATGTGTTTTAATCATCGTCAATGTGTTGCGATTGGTATGTACTTTGCGGATAACCCGATTCAACTCCGGCTTTGGAAGGGCATGGATGATGAGTTTAAACCCCAATTTGTTGAATCCGTACTTGAAAAATTAGGCATGTGATTGATTTAGTGGTGAACATTTGAACATTTGAAGTATTTGTGTTAGTGTTAAACATTTGAGTTTTTGGGTTTATGTCTTTTGTTGTCTAATGTTAAACATTTGAACATTTCAAACATTTATGTAAGATGGTTTGATTATGAATGTGAGCGTTTTTATTAATATTTATATTAGATGGTTTTATATTTTTAAATAGTATTTGTTAATATTCACTTAGATTGATTATTTCATAAAAACACTAAACAACTCATTAGGAGTAAACTTGTCATTTTAACCAGTTCTGTCATGTTCTGTCTAGTCATATCATGTCGTACCAAACGCTGGACACCTGTCCTGTCTGCGTACCAAACGCACCCTTACAGTAAAAAATTATGCTAATTGGTGTTGCTATTGAACAAGTCAAGGGGTTGATTTATTTTTTTGAGAAATATAGAGAAACCGACATTTTAGATGCTATAGAATCAACAAAGGAAATTGCTACCGAATTGAATATTGATCCATTGTTTTCTCAAAGACATGAAATTCGAAGAAAAATACATTTTGATGAAAATCCGAGTGATGCATCTGAAATTACTTCACAATCTGCAAATGAGTCATTTAGAGTTAATTATTTCTTATGTGTTGTTGATCATGCAATTGCTTCACTGAATAGGAGATTTGAACAATATCAATACTATGAAAGTGTGTTTGGGTTTTTATTTACTTCTGATAAGTTGTGTTCTTTAGATAATGCATGTTTGAAGTCTTCTTGTACAAATTTTGAAATTGCACTTAAGAAACAAGACCAATCTGATGTTGATGGGAATGACTTGTATGTGGAATTAAAGTTACTTCAAGATTATTTAGCGAATCAAAAGATGGGACCTGTTGATATTTTAGAGTATTTGAAACATGTTGGATGCTTTTCTAATGATATTATTGCTTATAGAGTTTTGTTGACTATTCCTGTAACAGTTGTATCTGCAGAAAGAAGTTTCTCGAAGTTGAAGTTATTAGTCGTATTTGCGCTCCACGATGACACAAGAAAGACTTAACGGACTTGCCATGCTAGCTATTGAAAGTGGACTCTTAGAGAACGTCGATTATGAAGATTTGATTGAAGACTTCGTTTCGAAAAATACTAGAAGAATAATCTTGTTTAAGTGAATTTCACATGTTATTATATCATTTTAAACATTTTTTTGTCCTTTTAATTTGTAAGACAGTTAGTAATGTATGAATTTTTATAATTTATTTCTTTATCACTCGTTTTATCGTCAAATGTGTAACAGGGCCCCCAAAAAAGTTAGGAACGACCCTGACCATAAGGACGAAAATCATAGTTTACTCTAATATTTATATACGGCAAAACTCACACACATCTCACCGTTGGTAAGCCTTGAACTCTTGACCTTGACCTTCAGAAATGTTGGGTTATCATATACCGCTGACTAATGACCCTTTACAATTTCAAATTTCAAGGTTAGAAAGGGGTTTTCTGACTAGAAACGTGTCAAATGGGTTGTTTGACAGTTGCTGAATGGTTTGTGCAGAATGATTAAGAGACTCTTATGATATAGTGTAAAATGAAATATGGGTGTTTGCTAATTGTTAAGAATGAAATCAGGGCTTTGAATGGTTAAGACAAACTCAAGATACAAAATCATTCAGAGGGTTTTGGAACCATTAAGAGGCAAAAAAATTTTTGTCAAACAAAATTTACCTTTTAACGATTCAAAAATTGGCTTTTAATGGAACTTTATAATGGGAGCAGTCTAAACCGTGAAAATGGGGAAATCAAGAGGTAAACAAATAGCCCCAAAGATTTCTTGCACGTGTGACGTAGGATCAAGGATAACCATGGATTAAGCACTAGAAAACCATATGTGATTACAGCCTTGCATTACAATTTGCAAAGTGGTGTCCTGCAAGAAACAAACGGTGGGCCAAATGGTTGACCAACTTCACCATTTCAACACGTTTTGAGTATCAGAAAACTTCAAATTAGTCGAAACTACTTGGAATTCTTTAAACCTTATAAATATATAGATAACATCATATTGAGCTAATATTCAACCTGTTCGATCATCAGCCATGAAACCATCATTCATTTCTGGTTTTTGCCTTGCTTTCTTTCTTCTCGTGTCTCATTACTCGGTGGCCGGCCAGCGGTTCGACTATCCCACCGCCAACCTCTCCACAACATGGACCAATGCCGAGTCTGCTCCCCACTCCGTCAGCTTCACCGATGGCTCAACGGTCCGAGCCATCCTCCTTAGAGGATCCTTCGGACCCAGGTTCGCCTGTGGCTTCTACTGCAACGGAACCTGCACCTCCTACCTTTTTGCTGTCTTCATCGTGCAAACCAATAGTGGGTCTGGTATCGTTCAACCTGCTATCGGGTTCCCTCAAGTTGTCTGGTCGGCCAACCGAGACCGTCCAGTCAAGCTCGGAGCAACTCTTACTCTCACTCCAGCCGGAGAATTAGTTCTCCGGGATGCTGACGGTAGCCGTGTTTGGTCCACCAACACTGCCAGAAAATCTGTTGTCGGCATGAACATAACCGATAACGGAAACTTGGTGTTGTTCAATGCCAAAAACAAGATCGTTTGGGATTCTTTCAACTACCCGACAGACAGTTTGGTCCCTGGCCAGAAACTGTTCGAAGGACAGAAGCTGATCGCTGGTGTTTCGCCGACTAATTGGTCGAAAGGTTTGTATTCTCTTCAAGTCACTAATCGAGGTTTGTTCGCTTATCTTGAATCGAAACCACGTCGAGTCTATTACCGGTACTTGATCAAAGGCACCGATCGAAGCAAAGAAAGAAGTTACATTAGGTTCTTGAACGGGAGTTTGGCTTTGTTCATTCATTCTTCCGAGCCAAGTCGTCCTGATGGTTCGATTCCAGTACCTCGAGCGTCATCGGCTCAGTACATGAAACTTATGTCCGATGGGCATCTGAGAGTGTTGGAATGGCAGTCTGGGTGGAGGGTGGTGGCTGATTTGTTCGGAGTTCCTCCCCGGAGCACGTAATGGGAACTGAATCCGACGATCGATCACTACAACTAATCGGATTAAAAAGCTGTTGCTTTTTGTAGAATAAATGGTGATTGATTGCCATATATAGGTAGTAATAATTTGTTGTATACGTTTGTTACCAAGGAATAAATGCCAAAAATATGTTACAACGTACAGAAGAGAAACTTACAAAAACATTTTAAAGTTGGTGTAAAATAAAGTGAAAGCGAAACTGATGTTGGTCTTATGACGGGAGAGATCAAAAGACAAGTGTCATTTTTGCTTTAGGAAACAATTTCTGAAAATCTGGAGCTTTGAACTCTTTCTTTCTTTGTCATCATCACCCCATGTATTATCATATGGTCGTGAAGGAGAGATCTTATTACTAACAAGGTTATGCAAGTAATTTGGTTAGTCGTTTTAATTTTCCGTTTTTAATTATTGAATATATATGTTTAAATTCTAAATATGTGAATGTGCAATTTTATATCAACTCGTTAAACCAAATTATTGAATATGCAGCTATATGTGTCATAATTTTAATGTTTCATTTTATTTTCTATTTTTTTGTCGATTTACATTACAATTTTGGATGGTTGTGAGAGAATGATAATGATTTTTTTATATAAATTTGTTTAATTTAGACTTAATAATATAATGTAATTTATTTTGATTTAATAATATAATTTTTTTATAAAATATTCTGTTAGATTTTTTTAATTATATTTTAGATTTTTTATATTTAAAATTTGGTTTTTATAGTATATTTAATTATGCTGATAGTTATTTTAGGGGAGTTAAAAGTGAGAAATGATTTTAGGGGAGTTAAAATGGTTAGAGATAATAATTGAAAATCAATAAATAGCATTAAATGTAATACATACAGCTTTAATGGTTGTTTTTTTTAAGTAATTAACATTAAATAGCGGTACATTAAGCTTTAAGACTTGTTTTTAAGAGTTTTTTATGTCTACTTTATAATATAGTATAAATATAGATAAGTTTAAAACACACACAAAAAAAAAAAGGAGGTAGGGAGAAAATTACAAACCAAATTGGAGAATTGTTCTTTGTGGGCGAAATGTTAATTTAAATTAGAGGGACAAGAAAAAAAAAGGGGAAAACCCAATTAATTCACGGCTGCTTCACAAAGATACAATAATTTCTCAAAATTAATAGTTTTTTACTGTAAGAAACTGAAACATCGTGTGAGCTACGTAAGTTAGTGGTTTAGGAAACTAATGATCGCGAATTTTTCTTTGTTTTACACGACTTAATATTTTACGATGTATATATATATATATATATATATATTGGAGAAAGTTTGTGGGTGGTTTCAATTGAAAACCAAATTTTATTGGAAACTTTGAAAATCAAATTTTAACTATTGATCTTTTTAATTAATGATTAATATTCATTTGAATTATATATGGTAATAAATTAATAAATTTATTAATAAAAGATAATAATAATATGTCAAAAGGGTAAATATATCTTTTTCTTTTATGTTTCAAATTTGGCAAACAAAGATGAAATATGATAATAAATTAATTAATTTATTAATAAAAGATAATAATTATATATGGTAATAAATTAATTAATTTATTAATAAAAGATAATAACAATATATCAAGACTATCTTTTTATTACATGTTCATCAATATACAGTATGTAAAAACTCAATTAGGTTTCATTACCATTATTGTTTCATTATCTTTTCATTATGTTTCACTATATCAAATATGTTTCATTAGATTTCACTATATTAATATTTTGTTTCATTATATCAAATCCATTATGTTTCATTATATTAATATTTTATGCCTGGAGTTAATATATGAATACTTCAAAAATGAAATATTTATTTTTTATATTAATATTTTAATCAATCAATGATTCATCAGAATCAAAAATAGAGGATCGTATGATTAAAATTTGTTTTCCTAAATTAAACATCTCATTTTTACTTTAATAAATGACTAACATTACCATATATAAAATAAATTAAAAATAAATAATTATTAATATAATAATAATAACAATTACCATATATATCATGAAATTATGTAAAAGACTAAAATAACCTTATCAATTAAAAAAAAATTCAATGATTGGTTGATTTCGGTTTCCAAAGTTTCCAATGTAATACTGGTTTTCAATTGATCCCTCCCCTATATATATATATATATATATATATATCTCAAAAACAGACATTTATTAAATTAAAAATCATTTAAAAAAAAGAAAATTTGCATCAAAATAAAACCAAGTTTAGGGCTTTGGGCTGATTCCTATTCTATGGAACAAAGTTTGAAAATTAATTTCAAGATCTAAAGCAAACTTTACATTTGTTTAAGAGTCTCCATTTTAAAATGATAATTTTAAAAGTTACATCAATTGTCATTTTATTCTCTTCCCAATCGTTTATTAATTATAATGTGACAGATTTATAATTTAATAGTAAATAAAATAAACAATTTAACAAAAGAAACATCAAATGTAAAAAAATATTCTCCATTTTAGAATGAATAGATTGTTTATTGAGAGAAAAAAAAAAACATTAAAGTTCCAAGGGAAATGCAAGATAGCCTCAAATTTGTGGGTATATTTGAGCATCTCCATGACATCGACTACAATAATATTACTACAACTAGCTCATGAAACCCTCTCACTCCCTATGCTACAATTCCACATATCATGAGAGAAGACAATGTATGTCACTTTAACTCATAATTCACCAAAAATCTTCAAATAATATCCACTTTTGCTAGCATTTGAATAATTCATCTGCTATTAGAGGTGGGATAAATGAACAACCTTCAAGAGTTTGCTCAAAAATATGCCCCACTCTAAGCAATTTTTCCTGCAATTCAAACAAATATAAACACACAATCTTTGAATCAATAGGACTCTTGTTTTGATTAACCATCTAAAAGAATCAAATTTTGATCAAGAGACAGTGAAACCAAATGGTCATTGTCACAGCAATACTCAGGTTATTGGTAGAGACCAACCTTCCCACATGTCAAGGGTTCAAGTCTCACCAAAGGTGAAGAGTGTGTGTGAGCTTTGCCGTATATAAATATTAATACTTCAAAAAAAAAGATGTGAATGTGGTTCCAAGTGGCAGAAGTATTCTATTTACCCTTTCATTTAGATTGTTGCCTATAGGGGCATAGATGTGGGAGCTTATGAGCCAATTTGTTGAAAAGTTTGGCAAGCCAGGGTGCTTGGCAGGTTGGTGAGCCTAAATGAACCGAGCCCTCCAAGCTTATACAAGCCACAGTGTAATATTACTTTTTCAATGATAATTGCCCAAGTAGAGTATTTTTATTTTTATTCTAAGGGTTAACCCTGAATTTTATACAAACCCGCGTGAACTGAGCCGATGCTTAATGCTTATACAAGCCCACATGAACCAAGCCTAAAGTTGAGCCAAGGCATGAGCATATACAAGCGTATAAAAGTCAATAGAGACCAAGCTTATAAGAGCCGAAACCCAAGAATCATTTTTTTGAGATTTGCAAGCCAGAAGCCAAACCTGGAACTATGTATTAAGCACATCTCAGCTCAAGTATACCCCTCTTTACTCCTTTTGTTCCACAAGTAGTGACCAAAATTTTCCCAATATCATGACATCTAGTTCATCACTCAAGAGTTGTATGTATCCTCATGGTGTTATAAAAAGATTAAAACCCCATCCAGGGTCACTTAAGCGACTGCCTAAGCAGTAAACGTCCCACCATTGTTTCGATTAGTTAAGCTACTTAATTGGTGGCCTACACATTAAACAGCAGTTTTTTGCCCTTTCTCAACTTGTGCCCATTAATCAGGAGGTAATCTTTCCAATCTTTTCTGTGTAATTGTATATTTGTATCAATCAAACGATGAATTAGTCATCTAGAAAGTAACTATATTAAAAAACTTTAATATCATTGTTTTACTTCCATGTGTTTACACAATCTAATGATAAGCATAAATTATGTGCTATATTATATAAACCAAATATGAGTCCGCTTATGATTTTGCTCAATCCCCGCTTAGTCAATTAAGCTTTAGAAGGTCACTTGATTGCCTAGCTCCTATTATATCTCTTAACACACTAATCCTTATCCTTTGAAAATTGGGGAAACTGGACTCTAATCTTGTTATTTATAGCATGACTGTGTGTGATCTTGTTATTTATAGCATGACTGTTATTTATAGCATGACTGTGTGTGATCGGTGGGGTGGCTTAAGAGTTTTCTATTCACCAGCCATATCTATTAGGTCCATTATATCTAACACGTGAACATGGAAAACATGATATGAAAAAATTAGTTCCACCTCATCAAATGCAGCGCCGATCATTTGAAAGCCAACAGGAAGGCTAGCAGTGCCGTTCTTAACAAATCCGCATGGCAAAACCAATGCTGGCAATCCGGCCAAGTTGACATTCACCTGTATTAAGGAAGTTTGTAAATGAAAATTATGAAACAGAAACAATGTTCAGCAAACAACTGAGTACATCCAGACATGCAAATCATATACAAATATCTAGAGTTATGTTTAAAATGAACAAAAGATAGCAGTTACGAAAGAATCTTAGAAGGACTTACAGTCATGATATCCCCAGCATACATTGCAAGTGGATCATTTTTCTTTTCACCTGTAAATATTCGGTTTAGAAATAAATAAATAAAAATAAATAACAAAGTAGGGGTTACAAAATGATTACTGTATACCAAGGAAGAATTAAAAAATTACAGCAAACAAGGTGATCATGGTGGCAAATTACCAATTTTGTATGCTGCAGATGGAGCTGCAGGTGAAATTAGAATATCATGTTCATCTAGTGCCGCCTTAAAGCTTTTCTGGACTACAGTTCTCACCTAAACCAGAAACTTCACCATGATGAACATAGTAATCAACACCACAAGAGTTCAAGAAGCACTACAATTAAGGTAGTTCCCATAACATCAAAATCAGTCTACCAAATATTATAATACATCCAAATCCATGGTGTAAATTCTTGAGCCCCAACTGAACAATCAATCATTAGGAGTAAAATAATAAGGATACCTGCTGAGCTCGCTTGTAATAAGCATCATAATAACCTGCTGAAAGGGCATATGTCCCCATCAAAATCCTCCTTTTTACCTGCAAAGTACTAATTTTTGTTACACAACAAGCAAAGGCTACAATCTGATCAAACTTATAAGCAAGCGTAGCAGCCGCAGTCCACATTAAAACTTATAAACTTTTACATGTGCGTCATTACAGATGCACATATCAGTTGACCCAAGTCAATGTATTCTTTCATACCTCTGGACCAAAGCCATTAGCTCGGGAACCTCCATAAAGGGAACTCAACTCATCCGAAACGATTTGGTTACCATACCTGGAGATCAAAAACGTATGACGTAAGCAATCCACTGTATTTTGGATATTCATTTAAAGGAAAAACAATAGGATTTAACTATAATAACGGTCAGCAATGGTACTGAAATGTAGGTTAAAGTTTTCATGTTTGTTCAAGATATGAAAAGGGAATACTGATCTACAATTATGATTTTGAAATAAAAGATGGCAACTAAGTGCGAAAATATCAAAATACTTGACAACATTGTTGTTCATTCAAATTTGCTGCATGCGTTCCTAATAATGCCAACTTTAAAACTTACAACAATTAAGAAGGATAAGTGCAGCAACTATATATCACCTAATACCATCATAGCGAGACAAGTTTGAAGAAGATTCAGATGAAGCAAGGACGTAGTATGCTGGTAATCCCAGGGAAAAGGATGGCAATGAGACCTACAATCCATCATCACATGGAGAAGAATGTTAAACTACTTGCATTAGTTGATGACAGACTCACAGATCTAAACGACGTGAACATAGAATTGAGAACCTCTGTCACAGTACATCCTAATTCTTCCAGATGAGAAATAGCACCACGGATTGACGAAACCACTTCCTGATCAACTCCATCCCCAAGTGTTTCACTAATTACACCAACTCGTAGTCCTTTTAAAGGCTGCGATTCAAAATAATCTTTGGCAACGAACTGAGATGTGAAGTCATTAACCTCCTGAAGACATAGATTGTGGAATATGGTTAAGATAAAACCATTTTTGCAACAAGAAACCAAAGAACTTCATCAAACTGAAATGCACCAGTTCGTTATTGGGCTAGACAACATATGTTATGAATTTAGGCACACTCCCTTGATTTTTTTGACATGATGATTAACAATGGGTGCCCTGCATTCAGATTCAGATATAAAATTACGAGGTAAAAGAGCACAAACAAGGGTAAAATGTAAATACAATAAAAAGATTTATATACTTTCCGACCGAGAAAGAAACTTTTGTGATGAAATTTTACTTTCCATGTTTAAATTGACAATGATGCAATAATCCTATGACAATATATTTTCTTGTGTGTGTGTGACATCCACATGTGTGGTATGCTTTTCTAATGTACCATATTAGGAAACTGTAAATGTCAAAATTCAAAATTGACGCCGAAGAAATTTACCCGCTTGCTACTAGTGGCATCAAGTTTATCGTGACCACAAATTGATTGAAGGAGAATTCCAGCATCAGCTACAGATGAGCCAAAGCATCCAATAACATCCAGTGACGATGCATATGCCACCAGTCCATATCGTGAGACACGACCATATGTTGGCTTTAGTCCTACGACACCACAAAATGATGCAGGTTGCCTAACACTTCCACCAGTATCACTTCCCAATGATACTACACACTGCCTAGCAGAAACAGCTGCTGCTGAGCCTCCTGATGACCCCCCTGGTACACATTCAAGGTTCCAAGGATTTGCAGTAACCTAATAAGTAGCAAAAATGCAATTACTGAACCATGTTAGGTACCAAGCGCAAATCCTTTCGGATCAAAACTGTTCCCATTGGAAATTAATTGTTCTACAAATTAAAGCAAATTGAATACATGCTCAAAGCAATTTGCTGATAAAAAAACAGTGTAAATGGGTATTCAACAACAGTTGCTAATTTGCTATGAACACACAGCCGATGTAGCACAAACTAAAACAGAAAAGGATAAATTGGTTCTCCTAAGCCCTATCTGCTACTCGTCTATTGTCCTTCCTGAGTTCCAGTTTTCTCCCGTTTTCTTTGCATTTTCTTCTTCGATTCTCTTCGGTTCACAGAAGTATTATGTATATGTATTTACTGGATACACTTCTGTTATAATTAGTCTCTACTACGTGTGAGAGTCATAGTACTCACACTTTGTTGATATTTAATGTTCTTTCTTTATGAGTTGTGAGCATATTAATATATACATATATATATATATATAATAGATCGGTAATTTTTTTCTCTGTTAGTACATTACATCTATATTTCTTGATTGAAAAAAGTATATGTAAGTTCTTTTAGTAGTTTAGTATGATATATATTTTGTGTCTATTACTCAAGAATCAAGTGTGTGTGTATATATATATGTTGCATATATTTTCTGAGCAGAAGCAGTGTATTGCAGATTGGGGTGTGTGTGTGTGTATATATTCCGCCTCGAGGCTTACATCTCGCCTCATTGAGGGAAAACGCCTTGAGGCACGATTCTGCTTTTTAAAACCTTGTCTTGATGGTAGCATTTTCAACATAGTTTACAACAGAGATCTTATTCCTCTGCATGGTGGTTATCTAAATGATGCTGCTATCAAGATTAAGGATAAATATATAGTTGTGACTTGTGAGTAGTAAAGACAGCTATTTTTTTTTTACTGCTAAAAGAGAGCAAATGATCTTGTGATGAGAATGATACTGCTGCTAGATTTTGCAAACCTGGTGCTAGTAAACTACTGGCAGCTGCAAGCTGTTATAAAAGTTTGACTGTTGACTGCTGCCTGCTGTAATTAGTTCTTTATTTATCTGATTACCATCACCTGCATTCTTTCTAAAGTCCAAACATACACCAGTTTGGAAGACAGCTAGTAAAAAATAGACAACCTTAGGTTGGCACTTTGCAGTTGAAGTTAAGCAATTCCAAATCTTAGCGGTGCGTTTGGTATCCAGACACGATAGGACAGAACAAAATAGGTCAGAACAACTATTCGGCGTTTAAGGACAGAATTAGATAAAATGACCAATTTAACCCTAATGAATGGTTTATATATTTTTATTAATTTATGTAATTTATTAAATTATACTCTCTCCGTACCAAAATAATTGTCTATATTACTATTTAGTTTGTGACAAAATAAGTGCCCTCTCCTTCAAAAGTAAATGTCAACTTTCCCATTCTACACTTTGATAATGTGAAGGAGAAAATTTCTCTCTAAGTAAGGGTAAATTTATACTTTGGTTGATTAAAAAGTGTAATAATTATACAAACTGTGTTTCTTTTTTAACTGTGCACATTTATTTTGGGAGGGAGCAATAAGATAAGCATTTTTTATAACAAAATATATCATTAGTCTTTCGTCAAATATAAGTCTGTAGCCTGTTTTGTTCCACATAAAAGTACTAAAAGCACCATGGGGGAACACAAGTATAAGAAAGGGGGGAAAGAGAAAATGACAAAACCCTAACCTGGTAAGCTGATCCTTCAGTGGTACTCCCCATTCCAAACTCATCCAAATTAGTTTTCCCAACTATAATGGCGCCACCTTCCTTCAACTTCCTAACAGCAGTAGCATCAAACGGTGGCCGATAATTCTCCAATATCTTTGATCCAGCAGTCGAAGGCATGTCGGCGGTACAAATGTTGTCTTTGACGGCAACCAAGACTCCGGCGAGGGGCCCCACATCCTCGTTCCGATCAATCTTCCGGTCAATCTCATCTGCTTCGTTTAAAACGGTTTTCGAGACGTGAAGGAAGCTCTTGACATAGGGCTCTGTAAGGCGGAGACGGTTGAGAAATTGTTCGGCAAATTGGCGTGCTGTTTTCTCGCGGGAAAGAATGGACTTTTGGATTTTTTGGATTTCAGAGGTGGGTAATGAAGTAGAAACGGATTGAACTTGAGAGATGGCGTGGATGGATTTGGGATATTGGTGGTGGTGGAAGGGCTTAGACCGCCGGCATTGGATGAGGAGGAAGCGAGGGTTTTGTACTGAAGATAGCATTTTTTTTCTTCTCTGTGGAGGGAGCGTGCCTGAGAAATAAAAATAACCATCAAAATTGGTATAAACACCGTGGCATTTTTTTTCTTTTTCATTAGAGAGTAAATTAGTGGTTTATGAATCGGAGCCCTCGAAACGAAATAATTATATGTATAGTCATTTGTGTGGTATTATTTTTGTTACAAATTGGGTATCTTGTTTTAACTCTGTTAAAGATTGTTTGATTGTTTTTTTCATTAAGTCATGTATGGGATACGTTGTCGATATGAATTTAGTTGTTTGGAGTGATAAAACTAAATTGATGATCGCTTGTTGTATAGAATAAATTGTCTGAGAAATATAAATGATCATTTTTATCTTATAAGGAAGTTTCAAAAGCATTATATTTCTTTTACATTTCATCAGACCTTATTTACGGTTTTCATATTACCAACTTTAGGATTCATAATACACAAGTTTTATGCCCTTTGTGTATTTAAATTTACATATTTATGTTGATTAAAGTGCTTTTTCATGTATGCCTCGATAAAAAGAGGGTGCTTGATAATATTTCATTCCTTAAAAAGCGATGAATACTAGAGTCAGTGAAATGGTAGCTACTAAAGCGTAATTATGAGAAAGAATATTAATCCTCCATAGTAAAAAAAAAGGAGCAATAATCAAGAGAAGTAATATCAACAATACCATAAAGTTCTTTTATTTATCCTTCATGTCTAGCCTAGTGGTTTGGTAACATCCTGGGGGTGACCGGATGGAATCCCTGACTACCCAGGTTCGAACCCCGTGGAGAGCATAGTGATACTCTTAATTGGGCAGGGCCGTAGTCGACGGGGATTAGTTGGATGACACCCTTTAGTAGGAGCCCGGATCCCCAGGAACGTGTGTGTTAACTTGCCGTTCAAAAATAATAATAAAGTTATTTCATTTTCTCCTGTGTGTACACCATGCACATGATGGAGTCTCAATTCCTCCAACTCTCATAATTATATTTCTCTTCATTTTATCACTTACAAAAGTAAATCTCAAAGTGGTATATAAATTAAAGTAGTAATTAATTACCTTAGAAGGTAGGAGAAGGAAAGAGAAATGGGTGATGAGGGTTTTGTCGGTGGGGCAGGGAAGAAAAGGAGAAAGGGTCATGGATCGATGAAACCCAGATGTAGAAGCCAAGATTGAAACCCCATAATCGTTCCAACTCAATCTCTATGAAAGACGCAATAAATTATAAATCGAAACCCATATGGGTGTGGTGGGATTTCCTTTTCAAAAAGGGGTAGAAATGGAATAAAAATGGTTGTATCTACAGAGGTTATAGGGCGTTTGTTTTTCACTGAGGGGTTGTTTGGTTCATGGAATTGGAAGGAATTTGAAGAAATTAGAAAAACCAATTTTATTGACCAAATTTCAAGCTCATGTTTGGTTTACAGAATGAAAGTGATGGAATTCTTTCAATTCCATTGAATTACACAATTGAAAGAATTCATCATTTTTTGGTTCAAGTGAAAGAATTGAATTCCTACCAACCAACCGCGTGGTCAAATTCCATTTTAATTCCTTAAGAGTCAAATTTATTCGATGGATTCCAATTCCATTTTGTGAACCAAACGCCCCTTAATTTCATGGTTTAAAGCAACAGGAATGGATGAAGAGACTTGATCGGGAAATGATGGTTTAATTAGGGACTAGTAATGCAAGTTTCCTTTTCTTAAGAGACTATCTATACTATTATATTAAAGTTTTATTACGGTTATAGAAAAAAGTAGTTATTGGAAAACGGTTTTTGGAAAGTTAAATTTTACATTTATCACCCTTACAATTAATTATTTAATTTACTTTCTATCCCTTGTTTTTTTATTTTTCATTTTACACTCTTATCATTTTAACACAAATAATCGTATATAAATAAAAATGCAATGAAAAAATACGTTTCTTTTTTTACAAATTATACCATTATAATCGTCTCGTCAATACCTTCAAAACGAGCCTAATATTGAATATTTTTAAATTTAACCGTACTATTAAATATCATGAATATCTACGAATTAAATTTATACTACTATATAAAAAAACTAATGCATTTATTGTATAAACTTTTGTACAATAACACTTATCACCCTAAGCTTTTATACAATAACACTTATTACCCTAAGCTTTTATACAATAACACTTATCACCCTTGTAATGTTACATTTGTCACCCTTACAATTACTTATTTAATTCATTTTATATCCTTATTTTTTCATTTTTCATTTTACACCATTATCATATTAACAAAAATAATCGTACATGAACAAAAATGCAATAAAAAATACGTTTCTTTTTCTACAAATTATACTATTATAATCGTCTCATCAATATCTTCAAAACGAACCCAATATTGAATGTTTTTTAATTTAACCGTACTATTAAATATCATGAATATCTACGAACTAATTTGTTTTCTATCCATACGTTTTATTTTTTTCCACCGTTAACACATTAAAAATACATAATCGTAAAATATGTTTCATTTTTATTATAAATTATATCATTATAATTTTTTCTGTCAATAATTGTAATATAAACTAATTATTGAATATATTTATGGGTTTAGGGTTTTATAAATTGTGATTCATAGGTCATGGTTGAATTGTTGATGACATGTCTATAAGAAAGTAACATTAATTGTTCGTTATTTACTTACATTCCGCTGCATCGCACGAGTATATGCCTAGTATCAAATGATTGATATATGCGTAAGGACGATGTTTGTAATTTACTTCAGTTTTAAATCTATATGGACCGGAATTCATATTGCGGAATACTTTAAGGGTCGCTTGTGTTATTTTATGATAAAGTTATATGACAGATCTCTCTCTCTCTCTCTGTCTCTTCCGACAGTTGAAGATCTACACATTTTGAACCTAGATGAATTCCATCGGTGCTTGAATTCTTCTGCATTATAGCAACTCCGTTTCATCAACTAACTTACCAAGGTATGCGTTTCAATCAGATTCTATCATGTTTTATCTGCTTGAACGAATACCTTTAGATTTTGTGTGTTTTCAATGCAATTATAAAGTAGGTGATTTATTCTGACTTTTAATGTTTGTTGCATATGGAAATTATGAGTTGGATTTTGAAATTCTTGTTAACTTTGACCATAGCAGGTAATGTTTGCGGAACTTTGATCAGTTGGACTCGTGGGATCTATTTGGATTCAGCTCAATTTTATGACTTAGGTCTAAATTGATACTATATAGGGCCAATCTTCCATGTGCTAGTTTTTTTTTTTTTTGGTGATATCATTCAATCATGGGGATTGGGGTTTAAATGGCTCTGACCACAATTTGGGAACAAAATGGTAGAGAGTGATTTAAACACAGGAAAAACTGCTCAAAATGAAAGACTTGGTTTCCAAAGGGACCCTTCGTTCTCTGGATGGTGTGATAAAGATGGGATATACCGTCCAATTGGTCTACAAGAGGGTAATATTGTGAATACATCTGAAGTGGACGATAATTTTGAATTGCCAGTGCTTCAAGAAGTTGGGTTACGGAGTGAGCGTCAAGCGGGTGATGAAGACCAACATCGTCAGTCTCAGTTGCGTGGTGTAAAGATGAATGGCAGTGGCAACATGGACATGGTATCTACTCCTAGCCCTAGAAGAG
Organism: Arctium lappa; assembly: GCA_023525745.1. NCBI lineage: Eukaryota > Viridiplantae > Streptophyta > Magnoliopsida > Asterales > Asteraceae > Arctium > Arctium lappa. The sequence continues at coordinate 21,010,824 of CM042050.1, forward strand.
GAAATAAAAATGAGAATTATGCTTCTTTTGATATTGAAGATGTTTATGATAGAGAGCTGGATTCCCCAAATACCAATTTTGCTTATAAACATGAAGCTGTTCGATCAAGCTCCAATAGTCCCTTTGCCATTTCTGATATACTCAAGACATTGTTTTTCATACTTATGTGGTACATTTTCAGTACATTATTGACCTTGTAAGTCTCCTCTTCTTCTTTGAGATTGCAAGCTGGTTTGGTATATCTTCCTTCTTGAGATGCAGTTTTAGAACTTGTTTCTTAATGGTAATAGGTATAATAAGACTCTACTGGGAGATGATATGGGAAGATTCCCTGCTCCCTTATTGATGAATACAGTTCATTTTACAATGCAAGCTGTTCTATCAAGGGGCATCACATACTTTTGGTCTCAAAGATCTGAACCTACCATAGCTATGTCGTGGAAGGACTACTTTATGAGAGGTAAGCGAGTATAAATTTGTTCTCTACTATTTTTTAGAATCAAAAGCTTCAATGTCGTGGAATGGTGTACGCAGAAGAAGAAGAGCCTTTAAGATTTTTTGTATTGGTTTGAATTGTTTTAGTCTTCTTTTTTACAATATTTAGGACTGGACATATTTTACCTAGTTTTAGAACGGAGGACATTTACATAGAATAGCAATCCCTCTTTAACATATCTTTTTCCTGTATAAGATGGCAGAGAAATTCCATATAAATGCTATTACAATGAAGTAAAGGGCATGTCTTTTTTTTGAAACAACAAGTAGCTAGTATGCTATTTGTTTATTTCTTCTAAAGTGATTTCATGGAAGTTCCATAGATTCAAAATCATTTATGAATTATATTGTAATTAAATAATAATTTACATGTTAGATTAACCAGTTATGAGTTTATTGCACGACTAATTAGAATGAAATAGCAACACATGGTCATTCATTTGATTTGAGTTTCTTTACCTGTTGTGGTTAATGTTATATAATTTATTGACATAATATAAGAAGACCTCAAGTAAACGGTTATTACCCAGTCACTTAGAATGAAAATGTGACACAATCATTCATTTGATTCAAGTTTTTCACCTATTGTGAAGGATAATTGTAATACGGCATCATGAGCTAGCCATAATGAGAGTAGTGGCTGCTGTGTAATGGTTGCAGGATTTAAAACTACCTGCCATGTTAGTTTGTTCCTTGTTGGATTCTGGGGATAGGCATGTAATGAGGTGCATTACATACTTAGCTCTTAGTTTGTTGTTGTCAAATTAGCTGAACATGAAATGCAAAAAGGGGTTTGTGTTGCTTAAACGAATAGGTATTGGGTTCATATATAAAAGAGTAAACTACTATTTTCGTGATTTCGTCCATGTGGTTTGTTGTTTATAACTATTTTCGTCCCTAATCTTTAAAATTTGCTTTGTTGGTCCTTATGGTTTGCAACTCCTTTCGCTTTTAATCCCTGAGAATATTAGTTTTAGGGACGAAAATGGAAAGGAATTGCAAACCACAATGACCAAAAAAGAAACTTTTAAAGTTAGGGACGAAAATGGTTATAAACAACAAACCACAAGGACGAAAATCGTAGTTTACTCTATATAAAAGCTTACTTTGCTCATATATCAGATCGCTGCTGGTTGTTTGATTGTATCTATGCTGACCTAAAGTGATTTTTTGGGCCAAATTTGACACTATTTAATACAACCTTTAGTATCTTTTGAGTGTCGCCTGGTTTTCTTGGCACTATTTGAGAGAAGTCAAGATTGTCACTTGTTACACTGTACTCTTCAACATTATATCCTTTATTCAACTACCTTTGTCTAATAAGTGTAGTATATTTCTGCATTTCTCTTCTGTCCTTTTATGGCATAATGTTGTATGTGAGTATTAGCTCTAGTTCGCCCTACATGTTGCTACTTTTTATTAACTTTTCTAATAACTAATGCTACAGATGGACTTTACCTTTCACAGTTGTACCCATGTCTCTTGCGACAGCACTGGATGTCAACTTGAGCAACGCCTCCCTTGTTTTTATATCTGTTTCATTTGCCACCATGGTTAGTCATCTTTACTATTCATATTGTATTGAAATATAGGGTACTTGTGTGAAACAAAATGAACTGCAACGCTGTTTATCTTGAATATTGATGCCATTGCAAGAAGCTTGAATGGTTCTTATTAATTTCAAATATTTTCTTGTTTGCAGTGCAAGTCTGCATCTCCTATATTTCTCTTAATATTTGCTTTTGCATTCAGGTATTGTTTATTTCCTACTTCTTTTTGATTGGCTGCTTTTGTTTTTTGCAATTATCTTTTACATCCCACTCCATAATAATGATTTATGGTTTAGCGAGTGAGATGATCATCATATTGGTTTGACACTTAAACTGGAGCCTTTATTTTTTAAACTTGTGCAATATACACAGCAATGATATGAAAAAAAGCCCTGATGTTCGTTTAGAACTTAATCTCTGTTACTGCATTGTAAAATGAGCTTCACATTTTTGAACTACATTAAACTACCTGTATGATGATAAAAAATATTTTGACCTACATATGGACCGTTATGCAGCATTATTTCAATGTCAAATGCTGACTTGTTTATCATTATTTTAAGAGCTAACAATGTCCATATACTTGAAATTTCAGTCTTAGAGATTGGGAGCCATTCTATTCATTAGAACCCTAACTGCACATAATTTAAAATCCACACGTGATTCTCTTCCCAATATCATAGGTCATCTCATACATGGGGACCAATTAGAAAGTGATCTGTTTCTCTTTATTACACTCTTCTCGTGATCTGTTTCTGTTCATTCAGCCATTCAGTTTAATATTATTTTATTCTTTTACACTCTTCACATGATCTGTTTCTGTTTCTATTGCAAACGATCTTGTTTATTAGCCTGTAATCTCCCTTCGAGTAATTCTTTACTTATCCCATCTATTTAGTATTTTTATCTTTAACCATATCTGGAGAACTTGTTATGCTGTATATGTCAGATCTGCGGTAACTATTTTTTTTGGCAGAAGGAAATTTATGTTGATTTGAATCTCATAGAGATCCATAACATTACACTTGAAGGTGGAACGATGTCTTTCAAATCCGTGGAAACATTTTTTTTTTGAAGTATATAATATTTATATACGGCAAATGCAACAAATAAACTCACACACCCTCCTCACCTTTGGGGAGGTTTGAACCCCTGACCTCCTAGGAGGCCAAATGCCCATTTACGGCTAGGCCAAAGGCCCTTTGGTAATCCGTGAAAACATTGAAAGCAACTTTGCTTGGCACAAGAAAAACGATCCTTCAACAGGAAAAACAATCTAGGAAGTAGGAACCAAATGAAACGTACTAGAACCATTGAGAAACTATAACAAACCTACAGAGATTGTCATTGAACTATTGAAGCATATGACAACCAACTAACATGAGCATTGAATTTGAACCAACTTGAACGCCAATTCCCTTGAGATCTTGCTTAGTCCTAAAATGACTACCCCGTATCTGTAGTAGCTAGCCAGGTATCATGGCTTGATACAATTTGACAGGTTCATACTATGCATCATGGCCGTGTTTAATATAAAAGACCCCCCTCCCCCCCCCCCCCCCCCCCCCCCAAAAAAAAAAAAAAAAAAAGACTTCAATAATGATTGGGGGGGTTACTTTTCTATGAATTGCAAAAATTATGATTATATGATTTGGTTCATCTTCTTTTTGAACTGATTATAAATGCTTTTATATAATGCAAGTGCTAGGCACAATAAACCTAGTTTTGGCAACTAATATCAAGTTTACTGTGTAGGTTGGAGACTCCAAGTGTCAAACTTTTAGGCATTATTTTGATAATATCTGTTGGCATTTTATTAACAGGTATCTTCCATTACACATAATTTATTTCATTTTGTAAAAGAGATACACCATCACTGGTTATGTGGAATCCCTCATGCATATTGGCATGGTCCCTGTTAGCAAACACTATAAATTTGGGGATTCACTTTCTAGTTAGGTTATATGTAATTTCCTAAGACAGTACTTGATTGTGTATATATCCATGTACAGCTCTTCTCAACTAAATACACAGAAAATTCAATTACCTTTTTGTTCAGGGACGGATAATATTAAGAGATTAAGTACAACTCGGAAGTTGAGTGCAGATACCTGATTAATATTTTGTGCTTGTTATGTCGAGTCCACATGTGGATATTTTTGAATGCCTATATACTTCTAATAATCTGTCATCCGTCTTGAGTCTTGACATCCATCATTACTGTTACAGTTGCAAAAGAGACTGCATTTGAATTTTGGGGTTTCATATTTGTCATGCTTGCTGCTGTAATGTCTGGTTTCCGTTGGAGCATGACTCAAATCCTTCTTCAGGTATTTTGTATGTTCAAGTCCAATGATTGTTTTTGCAATGATTAAGTTTCTGTTATTTATCATTAGTTGTTTTTCAATTGTACTTACATCATGTTTTATCTTTCTTGGGTTGGAAAAACCAACTGTTCAACGCTGATACTTATCGCGCCTACAGAAAGAAGTCTATGGTAAGCACCTCCCTTGCTGTTAAGTTTCCGGTGTTGGTATTGTAAAATTTACACTTACATAGTTGAGCACACTATAAATCACATTCAACATTCAGTATTGTCTTCAATTTCAAATCGCAGTTCACAAGGCTTGGTCTGAAGTATTTTGTTGGTAGACGTACTATTTGTTGACAAGTGGGTCTTTTTATATATTAGTTGAGTTTTTTAACCTTCCTGCTTCATTGTTGGAGTAATCCTTTGTTTAAGAGCTGTATTTAATTCAACGTTTTTCACAGCAAGAACTATGATTCTTTTTGCAAGTTCACTTCTTGTCTGCATAATTACTTTTTTTATGTCCCTGCAAGGCTTTGTAGAACACCATATCATTTATAATTTTATTATTTCTTGTTATTGCCGGACCAGGTTTGAAAAATCCTCTGAAGCTGATGAGCTATGTAGCTCCAGTAATGGCCGTGGCAACAGCTTTGTTCTCTCTCATCATGGATCCCTGGGATGAATTCAGAAAGAGTAGTTATTTTGATAGCTCATGGCATATAACCCGGAGTGGCCTCCTGATGCTTTTGGGGGGAACTCTCGCATTTTTTATGGTAAGGTTCTTCATTTAACGAGATGTGGCTGTCACTCTGGTTTAAATAATTGTTTTGCCTTTTACATAGGACACAGGTAAGATCCACATACGCTTATGCACGTTCTCTTTCTCTTATTTATGACCAGACCTGTCCTAAAAAAGAGTTTGGATTGACATCCAAGTGCTTTTTAATTTAACTTAAATATTGGCAAGAGTTATTTTCTTTGCATGTCTGGAAAAGAGTTTGTATGTTCGTAACTAGAAAAGTTTACTAATATTGAATAAATTTAATCACTCAACGACTAATAGGAGATTTAGGGTAGTTAATAAATCTAATCCCCCATTGTTATTTCAAGTGCTTATTTTATCAAAAAAGGGAAAAAATAAAAACAAAACAAGTACAGTGTGATTATTGTTTGCTCCAGTGGCTGATTTCAGGAGGAAACATTACATCTTCTCCTTTCTTTTCTCTTCTGCTTCTTTTTACCTCTCTTTTTGTTGCTGTAAATCTTGCCATTTGACCATAGTGTGTTATATATATATAACATGAAAAATGTGAGACATTCAACTTCTTGAGGAATTGCGCCTGTCTTATTTCTTGCAGGTGTTGACAGAGTACATTCTTGTTTCAGTAACAAGTGCAGTAACAGTGACTATTGCTGGAGTGGTGAAGGAAGCTGTCACAATACTGGTATGACACCATCTTTAAGCCGTGAACGACTAGTAGCACTGTTTAATTAAATATTCAGGAAAGGCATTTCCATCCAAAAAATCTAATTAGAAACCTTAAATATGTTGCAATACAAAATGACAACATTTGAATCGATATGAATTACCAAACCAAACATTTGAATCAATTTGAATTATGATTGGAAAATGGTTGGTACAGAAGTGAGAGTTTAATGAGGTACCAAGAGTAATTCCTGGATATTTTATTAAGTGAAATGCTTTCACTAGCATTAGTAGTAGTTATAGGCATTTCCCGATTGATTCAAGTTCATGTAGTAGTGATGTCAATGAATTTGGATATGGCGCTCCACTTTCAGCAGATATAAATAAGAATAATTATATGTTATGACCAGGTGAACACAAGAGCCGTCAAAGTTTTGAACATCCGTTTGCAAGCCCACTGGTTTGTCACTGTTTTACGAACATAACATATTTTAGATACCTTAAAGCTTGCTAACGTGAAAGAAATAAAGACAAACATCTATAGATCATTATGATTTAGTGATAGTACTTAAACTTTGGTAATATCTGATTTGTTAGCATGGTTTGTCTGGTTTAAAAGCGAAATCGAAAGCGAATGGATTTCCAAAGTTTGCTGATTCTGCATCTATCATCCTTGGTGGCAGGCCTATAGTTCACTGTATCATTTGACCTTCATTATCTTCTTGTTTTCAGTTAACCAACTCTAAACTGATTGATTTTCTTCATCGACTGAAAGGGCTCCACTTCTATATATGTTTTATAGTAGTATGAGTTATATGGTTGTTCGTCTGCACTTCAATGTCACAACCATTATAGTCAATTTTGAGTTCCCATTAGAGCCACTTGACGAGGTCTCTGTTAGAAAAAAGAACTCATGTGATTACAGAGGCCATTGCAAGAGAGAAGGCTCAAGATAACATATCCCATAGATACGTTTTTATTTTGATCTTGCAACAATCAACCAATAATGTGCCCTAGAACCTTATGGCGATGATGGTTTTTGAGAAGAATGATTGTTTAAGTGTTTCTATCCATGATTTTTTAAAAACCTAAGCAAATTAAGTATTAATTGTATTTAATCATCAAACTTAGGGGCCGTTTACCAAACGCTTATCCAGGTAAGCACTTAGTTGCTTACCAAGTCACATTACCTTACTGAATGAATATGACAAGGACCAAAAATCTTACCCGGTTAGAGCTAAGGCAAGGACCGAGAGTCTTACCCCGTAAGTGAGGGCGAAGACTCTTATCACGGTTAGCGCTTACCAGGAAAATTATTGCATACAATACTGTTTTGGTGGACTAAAATCTTACCCGATAAGTAAGTGATAGTGTTGAATTTTGCCGGTAAGTGCTTACTCAGGTAAGGGTTTGGTAAACGGCCCCTTAATGTGCATTAGTAGTCAGCTTATCCAAATATCAAGGAGGCTAATGATGTATGTTCTCTTCTCTTGTTCTGCTATTAATTTTTAATTTTTATTTTTATTTTCAGGTAGCTGTATTTTACTTTCATGATGAATTTACGTGGCTGAAAGGAGTTGGCCTTTTAACAATTATGTTTGGTGTGAGTCTATTCAACTGGTACAAGTAAGTGATTAAGCCTCTCTTTTCACTCACCTCTTGGTTTATCATCCGGGAAGACTTCACTTTTAAATTTATTTTTTGCCACAAATCATAATTAAGAACCTAGATCATGGGTTCGATTAAGGAGCCCCTTGGAGCAGGTCATTGGAACAAGCCCCTTCAGAAAATGGAAGAAAAAAGATGTGCATAAAGACATCCTTCTCCAACCTTGCAAAAGCGAGGAGCTTCGGTGCATTGGTGTCACTGTTTTTGAAAAACTACACAAATAGAACTTGCTATAACACAAACCATACTAGCCCAGTATATCCCACCCGGTGGGTCCTGGCCGTTGGATGTACAAAGACCCGACCTCTACTCCACAGGGTAGAGTGGTTGTTTTGAAAAGATTTCGGTTTTCAAAAATGTGTGTGAGAAAAAAAATTAGACCTGAAAGTTTCAGAAAAGTGGTCAAAAGTGAAGATCTTGATACGAAAATTCTTGAAAAGAACTAAGGCTTAATGAAAATAAGCAACAAAAGAAAAATAGTAGGTACGAACATAGCAAATGTTTGAAAAACTACGCAAACCCCTAGTCTAACTTGGGACCCTAACCTATCTGTCGGCTCACTATTCCTCCCCTCCCACCCTCTACCCCTCCAACTTTGTCCCTCTCTACTATGCTAGCTACAGGTTCCCACCCCTAGTCCACTACTCGAAGGTCATGTCCTCGGAAGTGTCTAAGGCCGTCACGTAATTTATTGGAGGATTTCATAATTACCCAACGTTAAGAAAACGCATGCAAAATCTTTGCTTAAGGTGCTCCGGTTAAGTGGTATGTGAGTTTGCCATGCAATTCTTATAACTCTAGGTTAGTAAATTATCACTCGAGTAATATTGTGTCTTGTTTGACTAAAATGAAAATGTTCATCAAAGATTTTAAGTCACACACCCTATATCCCATGGAAACCACAACATTTAACTCTAGAACTTGTTTAACATAACTGTTTCTATCATACTATCAATTAATTGTCTAAAATGCCCTTCAGTGATGGCCAAATAGGGGGATCATGAAGATAAAAAACACTACCATAAAGTTTTTGTAATGATGACATTGTAAATAGGTAATAGCTTGAAAGTTGTCACAAAAGGAAAGATTTCATTGCACATCCCCATATGGAAATCGTCCCAATTTCTTTGGGACAGATTGACTGGTACTTCTGAACTGGGTTTAAGAGCCTAAATGAAGAATATATTAGCATAGTTTTCCCCATCTACATTACCTTTAATCGAGACTAATTCTGTGGATCATTGAGTGGAGTCCTTGTAATGTTCATACGTAATATTTCTCATGCCGGTGTTTCTTATTGTGATGTTCGTTTTGATAATATGTCAGGTACCAAAAGTTACAAAATAGAATAGTAAGTGGAGATGACACAGCAGAATCTGGTGTCCCTGCAAAATACGTTATTCTCGAGGATACGGAGGACATGGACGATGAGGAAAGTAGTCCCTGATCGCTGGTTCATCATGCTGTTACATGCTCTATTACAAGTAAGATTTCCATCCTGGGTAAATATTGATGAGCTAACGAAACCAAATGCCTAGGTCCAAATTGGTCCAACTTTTTTCCTGCTACCTCTGTCACGAAGAAACACTACATTTTGGCTTCAAAATGAAACAAATTACTTTTTCGAACTTTATGTAGTCGAGGGCAAGTTCATTTAGGAACCGTAAATATTTGAAGAACTATAAGAACCAACTATTCATGATATATATACACTAAGGGGTTGTTTGTTTTTAAAAAAAAACCTCTTAATGGCTCTTAAGTCTGAATCGTTCATACCTTTTTATACATCACCTCTTATTACTCATAACTAAAATAAGACTTCAGACTTTAGACCTCTTAAAAAACAAACAGCACCTAAATATTCATAAATATCACTTAGTTTCATCATTGATATTCATAATGAATTATCATGTGAATAGTTGGTTCTCATGGATCTCAAATGAACCTTCCCTATATAGTTGTGGATCATCACCCTTTTGACATTCTTTACAACAGCATTAAACAAATAGCTGATTTTAACCACAGTTTATTCATTTTATTATGTTAAGATTAGAAGGTAAATAAAATTTCCACGCTTATTTAGTGTGTGGAGTAGCAAAAGTTCTCAACTTGCAAAGTATTTTCTGTTTCACGATTTCTCTAGCAATGGGTCCCATCGGTCGTTATGACAACCCAATTTTGTACATCCTCTCTACCTCTTAGGGTAGAGGAATAGTTTGCGTACCAGACCCTACTCTTGTGGGATTTACCGGTTTCGTTTGGTTTGCTTTTAGATATCATGCCCATAGTTTGTGACCATAAATTCTGACAAATCTGCTGGCAACTGTGCAGATGGAAACATACCTTGACCTGTTATTTATCAACTTTACTTGTCAAAAGGAGCTTTCGATGATTAGTGCAAATGGTTCTCGTTTCTCTTGTTGAAAAGCTCGTTAGTCTCCATGATTCCGCAAATGTACCCATAACGAAAATGCGGGAAAGAACTGGTAACACGAGTATGAACCCTAAATCAGTAATTGGCCATTTTGCTTTTCTAGATCCTATACATGTTCTGGGGTTCATTCTCTGGTTTTGTTGTTGGTGCATAAGTATGTACTTACAATCATACCCTTGTTTTTTTTTTTTGGTGTAAATGCCCCTATTGAGTGGGCAGGATATACAACACAAATATAATTGAATTCATAGTAACATTTTGATATACATTTTTGTTAAAGCATATAATATTTATATACGGCAAAACTCACACACATCTCACCGTTGGTAAGCCTTGAACTCTTGACCTTTAGAAAGGTTGGGTTATCAGATACCGTTGGACCAATGACCCTTTACATTTTCAAATTTCAAGGTTAGAAAGGGGTTTTCTGACTAGAAACGTGTCAAAGATTTCTTGCACGTGTTACATAGGATCAAGGATTGTAGCAGCTGTTTTAACTATATATATATATATATATATATATATATATATATATATATATATATATATATATATATATATAGGGTGCGTTTCTTTTGCAAACCAAGCAATTTGTACAAACTATGCAAACCACTATTTTAGGAAACAATAGATATATTTATGGATAATGATTATGATTCATTAATAATGATTGTGATATATATGGTATAATCATGATTTTAAATTAGGAAATGTTAAGTTTATTCATTATAATCATGATTTTAAATTAGGAAACATAATAAAATCATATATTCATTAGACTTGATGAACGGCTAAGATTGGTTCACAAAGTTTGCACAATCTGACTGGTTTGCAAAAGATACGTCCCCTATATATATATATATATAGGGTGCGTTTCATTTGAAAACCAATCAATTCGTGGAAACTTTGAAAACCACTATTTTAGGAAACATTTTGTTAAGTTTCCTAATCTAAAGTCATGATTATAATAAATGAATCTTATCATCTTCCATATATATCACAATCATTATTAATGAATCATAATAGTTTTCCATAAATATATATATTGTTTCCTAAAACAATGGTTTTCAAAGTTTCTTGATTGGTTTTCAAATGAAACGCACCCTATATATATATATATATATATATATATATATATATATATATATATATATATATATATATATATATATATATATTTGCTGAAGTTTTAATAAAACAGAAAAAAAGCTGTTGAATATTATTAAAGAGAAATAAATAAAGAATTCTTAAATAAATATAAATAGAAAAAAAGGGGTTGCTAATTATTAGTAAAAAGGGCTAAAAAAAGGCCTGAAAAGGAGGCTGGAAAAAGGGGTTGGAAAATGGTAGCATGAGGTGTTCTAAGGTGGCATAAGGTGCATGGGAGAAGGCCACATCAACTAGTGACTAACCTACTTCCAAACTCCTTAACCTTTGGTATATATAGGTGGTATTTTCTTGTTATTTCTCTTCTTTTGTGAACCTCTAGCAGAAAAACAATCACACACACATATAATTCCATATTTTGTTAGAAGAAAGAAAAGTTTGGCAAGAAAGGGTAGAGGGTTGCTGAGTTTAGTTTCATTTAACCAAAAACCAAGGTGATTACTTATCTTTTCTTTTGGTTTGATCACCAAAACTGAGATACATATTTGTGTACATGTTTTCATGAAGTTTTGTTCATATTTGGTTATTATAAAGAATATGGACAACTTTTAATGACATAGCTATGTATAACATGTAATATGTATTTTTAAAACGCATGATAAAGGAACAAATTTGATCACCGATGGAATAAGAACCATCGAGACGGTATAACCGCGGTAAGGGGTCGTAGAAACGGTCCCGGATCCTTGACGAAGGGTTCCAAATAAAAGCCGGAAGGGGCGACACCTACCCGGAGAGATTAAATCCGAAAAGCATAAATGTTTAAATGTTTTACATGCATATACATGATACAATAGCTTATTTGAGGCTATGATTTGATTTTCTAAATGTTTTGTGCATTGAAATGAGATTTGTAATCACAAATCAATCAATGGCTTAAAAATTATAAATATGTATCTCAGTTGTGGACAAGATTACTTGAGAGGTGAAAAGAAAGTCTCGAAGGGATTATCGAAAGCTTCATTTCGTGGTTTAATCGGGTGTTGTTTTGGTTCATGTAATTTGCTTTTTTTATAACCTAGCCTAGTATGTGTTATTAGAATATACATATGTACTTTGTAACTATGATCCATCGTGAAATGTTTTATATAAAATAAACTATGTTTTGCTTCCGCATTTTTGTAATATGTTTTATTTTAATTATATATAAATGGTTGAGACTCGGTTCGTAACACCCTTCGTTGGGTCTCGGTTTAGAGGCGGAAACGAGGGGTGCTACAAGCTTGGTTTCAGCGCCAACTTTTTGAGGGATTTAAAAATTTTAAACTCAAAGTCTACACGGAAATTTGAAAACCGATGGATCAAGTTATCTATTAGGACAGATGAGGGACCAAATAACAAGTTTAGGGTAACTGAAATGATGAATGTATCATTAAAAGCGAAATCTAACCAAGTAAGATGTATATATGAGGGTATATATGTATTAAAAAATCGAGTCCTAAAACCTGTTGTATTTTTAACCTATAAGAGTTGGTACTAAAAAAAATGATGAATGATAAAAACATAGATTAAACAAAAGAAAAGGGGTTGTCCAAGGGCTGTTTGAGGGGCTGTTTAAGGGGCTGTCCAAGGGCTATCAAGAGGCTGTTTAAGGACCGTTTAGTGAGTTTTAGGCTATTTTAAGTTCTAACTTGGTACATAATCTTTAGAAGTATGTTTTATGAATGTAAAAGTGTGTTAAGTATAAAAAAATGGCTAAAGATAAGGTATGATCAATTGTTTAACTCACTTGGATATTTGTAACAGGTATGTCAACTTCTTCCGAAACAGATCCTAGCATGAACACTGACAAGGACCTCTATTTAACAGATGTGGATATAATTGAACCCCCAGCACCACAGGTTTACGTTATTAGTGATGATGAAATAGAAGAAAACAATAACCAAGGGGTGACTGAAGCATTAGTCCAAGAAATGACCGAGCTAGTTAATCAAAGGAACCATTACCGAATTGTTATTCGTTGGATGGATCATGAGTTGATCATAAAAAGCAGGGGACTAAGGACAATTGTGAAAGATAAATTACACTATGTTAAAGATATGATCAAGGAGGTTGTTGTCGGTTCATACACTTATCTACCGAGTCTAGTTGCATGGATATCTCGTCGACCTAGGTTTCGTGTTCATCTCTATGAAGAGACCCAAGTGATGTCGTATGGAGAATGGGTTCGACTTAAGTACCATCTACGAGGGGCAACCAACTAGGGTATGAAATGTGAAAGGGTTTTTGTATGGATTTAAGCCGGTTTTTGGGAAAGTACAACCAACTATGGACTAGTATTTTTTTATATTATTTTTTTTGGAGATGTCTTTGTATGTATGAGTCCTAGAAAGGCTAAGACATCTTGGTACATGATGTGTGCTCTATGTAAATACCTTTTGTACCCCATGAAAAGATGTCACCTTAGTGAATGTAATTTCTTACTGATGTAAAATATATATGTATATAAAGGAAATGTTTGTATAAGTACTTGTGCTTTTGGAAATAGCTTGTTATGTATGGTGTATTAAAATTCCCATAAAAAAAACTAGTTAAAAAGTGATGACTAACATAAGATAACGTGTATATATTGCTATATCCTATCTCAGGTAATGGCTTCACAATTTCAACAAACTTACCAAAGAGGAAAAGGATTGGATGGAACAGAAACAAGTAGCACCGAACCAGAGACGATGAGAGATAATGATAGGACTGAAAGTATAAGCAAGAACAATGATTTAGAAACACTCTTGAAGAATGTTCTACCTGCAATATTAAAAGAAAACAGGGAAGAGACTGTCTGTTTAATAAATACCCCAAAAGAACAAGATGCAAGTGTAGAACCAAATAACATACTCTCAAAAGAAGTCAATTATAAAACTTTTATGAGCACCAAGCCAGTCCCATTCAAAGGTGAACGTGAACCTCATAAAGCCATGGACTGGTTAACCGGAGTAGAAAGTAACTTTGAAACATGTCAATGTTTGGAAACGCAAAAAGTAAGGTATACAACTACCTTACTTCAGGAAGACGCATTGCACTGGTGGAATTCGGTAAAAGCTATAAAAAAATACTGAGGAAACTACGCCTTTGTTATGGGATCAATTCAAAGAAATATTTCTGAATGCTTAATGAATATTGTTCAACCATAGACCGTAAGCGTATGGAATAGGAGTTCCTACAATTTAGGCAAGGAAACCAATCAGTACACGATTACTTGTCTCGATTTATAAAGAAGTCAAGATTTGCGGAGCATCAAGTAGCAACGGAAGCAAGAAAAAAATTGTTTCGTTGCAGGATTAAGAAACGAAATTCGAAGGTTTGTACTGCCTGGACTACCAGAAACATTTCAGAAAGCAGTCAACATCACCAAGGTAGCCGAGAAGGATATGGCACCTACATATCAGGGCTATTTCCAAATAAAGCGAAAAGAACAAAGTGTTGGCCAAAATTGGAATAAGAAACCAAAGTTTGGGGTTCAGAATTTTGTTAAAATAAATCAAAAGAAACCTTGTGACCATTGTGGTAAGAATCACCTTGGTGAGTGTTGGGCGAAGACAGGAGCATGTTTTCGGTGTGGGAAACAAGGACATTTAAAACGGGAGTGTCCTCCAGGTAACGAGGAACATAATAGAATCAGCTACATCCAGAGGATAACAGGAATATTAAAGAGGGTAACAAGGGAAAAGCGAAGGCTCGAGCATTTCAAATGACAGAAAAAGAGGCAAATGAAACACCGAACGTAGTGACAGGTACGCACCTTATCAATAATCAACCTGCTCGTATCCTGTTTGATTGTGGTGTAAGTAGATCTTTTATGTCTCTTCCATTTTGTCAAAAGTTGAAAGTAGACAGTAAGGAACTAAAACCAGGCTTTGAGGTTTAACTAGCTGATGGTAGCCATGTTAGGATCAACAAGATTTGTAGAGATTGCACAATAGAAATTGACGGACATCAAATGACCATTGACCTAATACCCATGACTTTAGGTGAATTCGAGGTCATAGTAGGAATGGATTGGTTGTGGAACCACCGTGCCAAGATAATTTGTGATCAAAAGAAACTGGAAGTTAGAACTTCTGAATGAAAAACAATAGTGGTAAACAGGGACTAACAGAAAACTAGGATGATCCTAGTAAGTTCAGCTAGAGCACAACGTTGTATAAGGAAGGGGTGCCCAACATTCTTAGAATATGTTATCGGTGAAAGAAGATCAGGAATGATAAAAGCAAAAGATGTACCGGTTGTACAGAAATATTTAGATGTGTTTCTAGAAGATTTGTCAGGATTGCCTCCAGACAGACATGTACGATTTGGGATTGACTTAGTACCTGGAACTATACCAATAGCCAAAACTTCATATCGATTAGCTCCATCTGAAATGCAAGAACTGAGAAATCAGTTACAGGAGTTACTCGATAAAGGTTTCATTCGAGAAAGTACGTCACCATGGGGTGCACCAATCCTATTCGTTAAGAAAAAGGATTGGTCGATGCGCATGTGCATCAACTACCGAGAATTAAATAAATGAACAATCAAGAATATATATCCCCTCCCTAGAATTGATGATTTGTTCGACCAACTACAAGGCGCCAAATGCTTCTCAAAAATCGATCTGAGGTCGGGATACCATCAACTAAACGTCAAGAGTGAAGATGTTCCCAAAACGGCATTCAGAACAAGATATGTCCATTATGAATTTTTAGTCATGCCTTTTGGGTTGACAAATGCACCAACTGCCTTTATGGACTTGATGAATCAAGTATGTAAACCATATCTCGACAAGTTTGTGATTGTGTTTATAGATAACATTCTCATTTATTCCAAGAATGGGGGTGAACATCGAAAACATTTACATGCAATACTGAGTCTTTTAAGGCAGGAGAAGTTGTATGCCAAATTTTCAAAGTGTGAATTTTGGCTGAAGGAAGTTCAATTCCTCGGGCATCTGGTTAATGAACGAGGAATACAACTAGATCCTGCTAAGGTGAGTGCCGTTATGAAATAGGAAGCTCCGAAAAGTGTGTAAGAGATACAAAGTTTTCTAGGATTAGCAAGATATTATCGTAGATTCATTTAGAACTTCTCCAAAATAGCATCTCCAATAACGGCATTGACAAGAAAGGGTAAGAAGTTTGAATGGGGAAAAGACCAAGAACAATCTTTTCATACTTTAAAAGGAAAGCTAAGTAGTGCAACCATTCTATCATTGCCAGATGGAACATAAGGAATCATAGTATATAGCGATGCTTCAAAACTGGGACTAGGGTGTGTACTTATGCAATACGACAAGGTGATAGATTATGCGTCAAGGCAACTAAAGGAAAATGAGAAGAAATATCCGACACATGATTTAGAACTCGCTGCAGTTGTATTTGCACTAAAGATCTGGCGACATTACCTTTATGGTACTCATTGCATCATCTATACTGACCACAAGAGTCTGCAATACTTGTTTAGTCAAAAGGACTTAAACATGAGACAACAACGATGGATGGAATTACTTAAAGATTATGATTGTGAAATTCGATATCATCCTGGCAAAGCTAATGTGGTAGCAGATGCATTGAGCATAAAGGAACGTGAGAAGCCCACACGAGTTAAAGCGTTGAGAATAGATGTGATGCCTGAATTTTTAGTAAAAATAAAAGAAGCTCAGGATAGTCCACTTACCGAAGAACACATTAAGAAAGAGCGTATGGTAGGACAAGCCAAATTCCTAGAAACCGATAACAAGGAATATAGAAGATTTAAGGGAAGATTGTGGGTTCCATTGGTAAGCAGTCATCGTGAGGTCTTGTTAAGTGAGGCTCACAAGTCCAAATACTCCATTCACCCTGGCATGGATAAGATGTATCGAGATTTGAAGTTACTATACTGGTGGTCGGGAATGAAAAAGGATGTTAGGAATTTTATTGAGAAATGTATGACTTGCCTTCAAGTAAAGGCAGAGCATCAGAAACCTTTTGGAGGGTTACAACCTTTAGAGATTCCAATGTGGAAATGAGATCACATCACTATGGATTTTGTGATTAAATTACCTCGAACCAAGAAAGGTAATTATTCCATTTGGGTAATCGTTGATAGGTTAACCAAATCAGCTCACTTCTTGTCAATTAAAGAAAGTTATAGAGTAGAACGACTTGCAAAACTGTATGTTGATGAAATAGTCTCAAGGCACGGGGTACCATTATCAATAATATCATATGGAGATAGCCGATTTACATCACGATTCTAGAGAAGTTTTCAGAAAGAAATTGTAACACCCGTAAATTTCGGTAAATAAATGTCACCTGAACATTTATGTGACTTGTAAACAGTGGGGTTTTGTTGGGGAATACTTTGTTTAAAGTCCCTCGGAGTATCGGGAGTATTGGCGTTGAAAAAGTCAGATTTTTGGAGTTCGGGGGCACCCGGGCGACTATGCCGGCGATTGTGCCAGAAGGCACAATAGCCTGGCACAATCGCCAAAGCTGGGGCACCCACGGTACCATCCTGGCGATTGTGCCATGGCATAATCTCCTGGCACAATAGCCTACGAGTGCCAGTTGGTTAAATGTTGCGATTTTCACCATTTCTTCTCATTTTTCATTTCTACCTTCTTCCCTTTTCTCTCCCAAACCCTAAAACCGAACTCTAACCCATTTTGATGGTTTTCCCCCCTTGAACCATATGATCCTTCATCATCTAACTAGTTGGAACCTTGAACCACAAAACCTCCACCTTCATCTTCCTCATCAAGTTCATCGGTTGGGAGCTCGGATTGAAGTGTTGGATGGGGTATTCTCGGAAGTCTCTTCGTCTTCAAGGGTAAGTTTTCTTGTAATAAGGTTATAAATGATCCATTGGTTGTTTCTTAAGGTTTAATATCTCAAATCTCGGATTTGATGGTTTTGGAGAAATTAGGGTTTTGATCTTGTTTGAGATCTTGATATTTTTATGTTTGGAGAATGTTTCCTTATGGTTGAAAATGGTTATTTATGGGATGGAATGTGTGGATCTAGGTTTTGGAAGCTTGAGTTGAAGAGTTGGAATGGGTGTCTTCGGAAAGCTTTGGGTGGGATCTATGCTTTTGGAGGCCAATGGTTGTGGATTGAAACCTAGGTTTAACTTAACCTAGCAAGGTGAGTTCAAGTTGATTTGTGAAAACGGTGTACATGCCAAAATGGTCATTTTAAAGTGTTTTATACGAAATGGTTAACTGCTGATAAGTTTGGAGTATTTTGAAGTAAAATATGTTTTACTTGGTTATTTGTCAAAGAGTGAGTATTTTGATAAGTTTTCACATTTGGTGAACTTGGGTTGTGTTAACCTCATAAAATGCTTATATTTGGGTTATGAATGTTCTAACGAGTAAATAGCATGCTTTTCACATTCATGGTGATTTTGTACGAGTAAAAGTTATTCTTATGAGTCATGCATCATTGATCGTACAAATGAAGTCTATTTCGTGTTATACGCATTTTGGTACATTTGCATTTATAAACCCTTTGGAAAATCGTTAGTCCCATTTCATGTGGAGTTTGGGTTAATCTCGTCTTTGAGATATGTGTCTTCATAAACGTTGTTAAAGACATTTCATCATTTGGAGAACCATTGATTATTGGTCAAATAGATTTTGAGCATTTTAGCTCGGTGTTGGCTTACAAGAGTCTTTGGACAATTGTCCGGGTTTAATGGCTCGATGTAGAGTCCCATTTCATGGTTTACGTCTTAATGCATTTTATTGCATAATTATAATTACAGGCTCGAGTGCTGTTGTCATTCAGGTATAGCCGGGTAATTTTTAGACTGTGTTGCATTGGATCCATAGGCACATGAGTCAGTCTTGTTGTTGGTCATTTGGGTGGTACGGGGTTGGACTCCGGGACACATGTTTTATGACCTTGTCCGTTCAAGGATTACACTAAGAGGACTGAGTCCGGGTGGTGCTATCATGGCGTGGAGTAGCCATTGGATGGGCGTTTTGGACCTCCGCCAGGTGGGACAATGCCTTGGTGGTATTTCCCCTTGGGTCGGGCCTTGGAGCGGTATTCTCGTTAATATATCGCTAAGGTCAGTTGACTCTTTGGTGTAGCTTGAAGGGAGTCGTAGGGACAGCTTGGGCTTGTGAGTCGTGAAGTGTCATACGATTAACGTTATATGAGTGGCCTACTTTTGTGTTCCTCCACTCTCAACGGATACGGGAAGCCCCCGTCGTCGGCCCGTCGTAATTAGGATATTTAATTGTCCATGCTTTAATATTGAGATTTCATTCTACTTTAATGGTCGCGTGAGTATTAGTTCGAGTTGCATGTTTTCAATGACGTACCATATTATTAAGAATCGTTTTCCTTTATTTAAGGGCTGAGTATTATGTCCCGCCCGTGTCTTGGGTGTTTTGGGGATATAAGGTATTATTTTCAATTTCATGATTGAAATATCGGACTATGATCCCATTTTGGGTGAGTTCCGAATTGCACCTTTTTGCATGAAGTGTGTGTTCGGGAGCATTGTCTTTAAAAGTGTATATTGGGGGAAAATGTGTCATTTCCATTTTAAAGTATATTATTTCGAAGGATTTCGCTTTAAACTGGTTTCCTTGCTTTTAATGATTTATTCATTCATGTTAAAACCTTTGAGCTCACTAGGCGTTAAGCCTAACCTTTTTATTTGTCGGCATGTGCATCAGGTTCCTGTTGGGGGTTCGGTTCTAGCAGTGCTTCAAGAAGTCGAGCCTTAGCCTTGTGCAGATGTATGTAGTGAGAGAAGCCTTCCGCAGGTTGGAGATAGCATCATGATTGGGTTTAGTAGCATCCATCCTTTTCATAGAATGTATGTATAAGATTGAATGGGAGCATTGAGGTTGCTGCTCAAGTTATGTTTGTAGTTCGTGTTGGTCCCGAAGGTGCTAAACAAGTTTGTAGAAGGGGGGGGGTTGAATACAAACACATAATTTAAAGTTTAATAAATTGTTTATTGATAAATCAAAATACAATTTACAAGTTTGTTGCGGAATAAGATTAAGACAGACTCAATCTAAACAAACTTAAGAAACACTAAGATAATTGCACAAGAAATTCAGAGAATGGGGAATTAAGAGATATAGAAAACAAGGGTTTCTATATTGAGTTCAAGGATGAAGCACACCTTCAGATGAAGGGGAAAACTTCCTATTTATACCCTATGCATTAAATGCATGGCAGGATACTTTACACGTGGCGTTCACTGATTGGCTTTGGGAGTCTGACTTTTGGGAGACATGCTTTCGGCCGGGTCATGAACACTGTAGTTGATAGAGTTGTTGTACGAATGGTTGCAGAGACTTGTCCGTTCTGACACATCGTACTAGGTTGTGCAAGGATAGACAAAAGGAAACTTGAGGCATAAGCTTTGTGATCGATTGATCGCTGAGTATCTCTACATTCAGAGATAGAGAGGTTCAGCTATCGCTGAAGCTTTTTCTCATGTTCCTTCGCGTATAAGTAGAGTTGTCTTTGCTTCACTGATATCCGCATCAGGTCACTAGTAGACTTCTCTTTGTTCAGCAGCATTGTCTTTGATTCAGCTATGAACATATGTTGACGCGAGACTTGTCTTCAGGGATTACGTTGGCTGTTTACTTTAGGAACTAACAGTGATAACTGAACAGACTCAGTTTGATCACTGATAGTGAAACACTAATACATAGAAATGTTTATAAGAAAGACTATCAGCGATAACTGAACAGACTCAGTCTGATCGCTGATGGTGAAACACTAATACATACTAAAACGTAATTTTCACTAAGTATAGAAGAGGGTCGTTATCAAATCACTGAGAGAGTTTGGATCAACAATCTCCCCCTATTTGATAATGACAAAGTAACTGAAGAAAATTACTTTATGATTCAAAATGATGGAATAATCAGGACTCGTAACATACATGTCCCAATTACTATTTTGAGGGATCTTTTACAGCACTGATGAAGTTAAGTACTTTACTGAAATTTCATTAATTCAAGAAGAGAATTACAAGGAATGAAAATTACAAGTAAATAACTAACTACTGTAAGTAAAACTAATAGATTACAGAAAAGAAAACTAATCTATCAGCTATAAGAAGACTTAGGAGGATTTATCATATACTCAGGTATTTCTTCTCCTTTCTGTCTTCGTTCCAAGGATTCTTGGCTGATAATTTCTTTGATTTTCTCAGCAGCAGGGAAGAAGTCACACCATAAGCATAAGAGATCCTTGAGATGATTCAGAGGACAGATAGGAATCTCAGAGACTCTTTGAAATCTGAGTTCCTCATTATCATCTCTGAAGAATATTCCATAAGGATTGTCAATTACTTGACTAGCTTGGAAAGGACCACCAGGAGGCAGAGATAAATCTAGAACTGAAAGATCAGGAGGAGGACCAAACAGTGCATCTCTTGAAAATTTGATAGAAGTTTCATTCCTGATGATGGCGACGTCTTCAGAGGAGGAGGACCCAATTCTTCTCTTGAGTTTCTTGGGATTGGGAGGGATAGGAGATGGCAGATTCAGTACAGAAGTGACTCTGTTGATGAGAGCTTTAAGAAGTCCTTCAACGTAGCCTCTGTATGTAGATTTCGATTTCTTCAGCGCATCCCAGAATTCTATCCACTCTGTAAACCCGAAGCCTTCAAGTTTGGAAACGTACATAGCTTTTTGAGTTCCATCCTCTCTGGTAATCTCCATGGTCACTGAGAGATGATCCTTCTTCTTGCGACCAGAGATAGTCACGGCTGTTATTGGAAGAAGATCAGAGCGATAATCCATCTTCTGTTTACACCATTCGATAGACTTATCGTTGATCTCTTGTTCTTTGGAGCGTTCCTCTTCAATTTCTTTCAGCAGTGCAGCTTGAACTTCCACAGGCTTTCTTTTCAGCTTCTTGTCCTTGACTTGAGAAGATTGAATCTTTAAAGCGAGTTGGGCATCTCGTCTACATTCAGCGAACAGTTTCTCAGCTTTGGCAGATTCTTCTCGTTCAGCTTCAGTGAGGAAGTCGAGCTCTGAGAAGGATGTTTGAAGAGGAATTTTCAGCCGTTGACTTTCTAGTTGAGCGATCATTTCAACTCTTTTCTTCATCACTTTCTCTAACCATTGAGATGGTTGAGAAGGCCTTCCTGGATGGACCAGGGAATCTTCTTCTTCTTCTTCATCAATCTCAGCGATAGAGATTGGGATTATGTCTTCAGCGATAGTAGCTGGAATTATTTGTAGTTCAGATCCCTTAAGCAGGGGAGAGAACTGTCTAGTCAGAAAATGAAAAAGAAGTTAGATTATTTTTAAGGAAAGAAGAGAGATAAAGGCTAGAAAGAAACAGGGGTAGGATTTTTATAGAAAGATAAGGGAACAAGAGTAAGGCATACCTGAGAAGGATTCTCCTCAGGTAGTGAGATCATCTTCAGGGTTTCCTTAGCAGATACACCTTTGCTTTGGGAAGGGGTTCCTGTAGATGATCCTTGTCTCCCCCCTGCTTGGATAACTTCTTTCGAAGCTATCGCTGATGATGTGGCGGCTGAAGAACACCAGAGAGATGGATCTTCCTCATCGTCATCATCATCATCTTGATGAGAATCATCCGCTTGATCTTCAAGATCAAGGTCTTCATCATCGTCTTCATCCTCCTCTTCATCATCGACTATTTCAGCGATGGTGGGAGGGGCTTTATCAGCAGCTATCTCCCCCTCAACCTGAGAGGGAGTTTCCTTCAGTGGTTCAGCAATAACTTCAGCATCCGTGTTTTCTTCAGCTGTCTTCTCCCCCTCTTTGTCATTATCAACAAGGGAGAGATCTTTTGAAGGAGATGAAGTTGATGCAGTAGCCAGCTTCTTGACTTCAGCCTCCAGACCTGTGAGTCGTCCTTCAAGTGCAGGGATGTCGGACGTAGCTAGGTGAATGAATTCCACAGCTATGGCCAGGGCTGAGCGATCATCTTCTGTAAATGATGGAGCAGGAACTGGAGCTGGTGCATTCAGCTTGTCGAGGACTTGCTGGAAAGTCGCAGTGCAGGCATCGATCTTGGCAGACAGGTCATCATACTGCTGCTTGGATTCTTCCCTGACTTTGACAATCGCTGCCTGAAGAGTAGCGATGTGAGACAGATCAGCTTTGGAGGCGCAGGTGGCAGTCAGCGTCTTCAATGCATCACCAGCTGTTTGAACAACGCTGGTGGTGTTGTTGAGAGAAGCAGAAAGAGAATCCACCTTTGAACTCAAACTGTTGACATTGGTGTCAACAGTCGCCAGACTAGGACCTGAAAGATAAGTTAGTTTTTCAGAACCAGGCTTATATGGTGAGTTGGGAGTAGTGTATAAGGTTATAGGATTACCTGAATTATCAAACATTTTGTAGAATTGCAGAGATTCCTCAAAAGAATGATGTTCAGGTCCTATGGGTCCAAACTGAGGAGTAGGGATAGAGGGAGGGTTAGAGACCAAAGAAATAGGAGAACTAGAGATGGGGATAGAAGATGTAGGGATAGGGGTAGTTACCTCAGGTTGTGTCACTGTTGTTGTGACAGCGACCGAGATCGCTGGCACGGTTGAAGTGGTTGGAGCTGAGGATGTGGAGGAGAGACCCACGAAAGCATCTAAGGAAGTTTGTAGAGAAACATCCTTAGGTATAGAGCTAGAAGTAGCTTTCTCCTTGGTCACCTTGGCCTTCTTCGAAGGACCAAGGGATCCAGTTGATGGTCGTTTGGAAGGGGTAGCGGCAGGGATAGCAGAAGAAGGAACCTCCTGCGTGGCCGCTGAAGACGAAGAAGTGAGGAGAGAGAGACGAGATCGAAGTTCAGAGATACTTACCTCATTGGGGAGCATCTTGACCTCCAGTGATCGCTGACCCACTTTCGGAAAGGATGCATCCGCATTAGTGGGGTAAGTAGAAGGATAGAGGAACTTCAGGTACGTGCAGATGAAGCGTACGTAGGGAACCTTGGGATCCCTCTCGGTCTTCTCTATCTTTGACTTCAGGTCGTCAAAGATAGCTGTTGCGTAGTCGAAGTTTTTCCCAGCGATCACTGAGTAAGCCATCTGGACCTGAACCTTGCTGGCTTGGTCCAGTGACCCACTCTTTCCACTCATACACTGAATGATGTGTGAGAAGAAGTAGTTTAGCTGGGAAGGCATCAATGCCTTCTTCACAAGAGTCAGCTTCTTGTTTGGAATAGCCGTCCTTGGTTTGGGTTCCCAAGCATATTCCATGGCATCCAGGAATTGGATGAGTTCAGCGTCAGTTGGCAAGGCGTCGAATCCATTCCTGGGTTTGTCGGGAAAACGCAGAGCTTTCCTTAGTCCTAGGGAAGTCATCATCCCTGAGCCAAGTTGAGTGCTGAAGGAGATAGCAGGAACCTGTTCACCCTTTTTGTTGGTGATTGATGTTTCATCAGCAGTAAACCAGAATTGCTGGAGAAGAGCTTTGGAGGGTGTGGGATCCACAGTGATAGCATAGGCAATGCAAGATTGCTTTAGGAATGATGCAGCTTCCTTCAGATGAGGGTATTTGATACCATCAAACTCGAGGCGAGCAAGATGATTGTTCTTTGGGAGCTCTGAGTCAGAAATGGCGAACTTGACATTCTTTGAGGCGATAAGTGCAGATTGAGTCATTCTGATTGAGTAGATAAACGAGTAGAAAACAGGTTTAGTCGTAAAATAAAGAAGATTTGCTAGTTTCAATTTGGGGAAAGAAACATAGGAAATCAACATATTTTTAGAGAAAAACAGTTTATCTTAGAACAAGATTCAAGAATAAGAAGAAAAACCATTGATTTTGAATAAAGAATAAAATGGTTTTTTTAAAGAATAAAATCAAAAAAAATGATTTTATGAGATTTGAGTCTTATAAACCCATACATGGGGGTTTATGTGAAAAGATTTAGGATAAGAAATCAAGAATAACCTGTTGATCTTGAAGAGGATGATGCAGAAAGCTTGAGAATGCTAGAATGCTTGAGAGAGTATTCTTGCTTAGAAAGTATTTCCAGAAAACGTAAATTGATAGAATGGAAAAAACATTCCTTTTATATGTGAGAAGGAGGAGAGAGAGTGTGAGAGAAGCGGGAAAACAAATGCACATCATGACATGGACACGTCCCACGAAGGTGATTGGATAGAAGAGCAATGGACGAACGTGTCAGAAAAAGGCATGTCGTGGATTGTCGGTTCAAATGACGTCATAGTTAAGAAGGAGACTGTTCATTTGTCCGTTTTGAATTTATCACTGAAGAGAAAATATCAGCAATAGAATTTTCTTTTTGAAAGTATCCCTGATGAAAAGATGGGGATAGATTTTCTTTTAAAAGGATCACTGAATATAAATATCAGTGATAAATTTAATTTCAAAAAGCTTTTAATCATTTGAAGAAAGATTCAGTGATTAAGATTTATATTTAAAAAAAATCTCAACTGAATGAAGATTCAGTTGTAGGGATTGAGAAAACATACCTGAGAGTCAGAATATTTATCAGAGAGAATGATGAAAGGGGAACTTTTGATTACTGACGCAATACATGAACGCTGAAGAATTATTCTTCAAGGTTCAGCATTCCAAGCTCACTGATGAGAAAGTTGAACCTTGTCTCATCAAGAGGTTTGGTGAATATATCAGCAAGCTGAAAGTCAGTAGGGATAAAGTGAAGTTCAATATCACCATTCATCACATGGTCTCTGATAAAGTGATATCTGATCTCTATGTGTTTTGTCTTTGAATGTAGCACTGGATTATTTGCTATAGCGATAGCACTAGTGCTGTCGCAATAGATAGGAATCTTTGATAACTGAAGGTCATAATCTAATAGTTGATTTCTCATCCATAAGATTTGAGAACAACAGCTTCCAGCGGCTACGTATTCAGCTTCAGTTGTGGAAGTGGACACAGAATTTTGCTTCTTGCTTGTCCAACTTACCAGCTTTCCTCCCAAGAGTTGACATCCACCAGTGGTACTCTTTCTGTCAAGTTTACAACCTGCAAAATCACTATCAGAATAACCAGTTAGATCGAACCCTGAGTCTTTGGGATACCAAAGACCGAGGTTAGGAGTTCCTTTCAGATATCTGAAAATTCGCTTTACAGCGATCAGATGGGATTCCTTGGGTTCAGATTGATAGCGTGCACATAAACAAGTAGAATACATGATGTCAGGTCGGCTTGCTGTGAGATACAGCAGGGAGCCTATCATTCCTCTGTAGACAGTGACATTAACAGGTTTTCCAAAAGGATCTTTGTTAAGTGTCAGGGGTGGTGCCATAGGAGTTTTCATCACTGAAGTTTGAGTAAGATCAAACTTCTTCAGCATATCTTTAACATATTTACCTTGGCTGATAAAAGTACCTTTGTCAGATTGTTTAATCTGAAGACCAAGAAAATATGTCAGCTCACCCATCATACTCATTTTATATTCTTTCTTCATTCTTTCAGCGAAGCGAGTACACAGAGATGGGTTAGTAGAACCAAATATTATGTCATCGACATATATTTGTACAAGAATTATATGACCTTTTATCTTTCTGAAAAATAACGTATTATCAATCTTGCCACGTTCAAAATTTTCAGAGATAAGAAAAGATGAGAGAGTGTCATACCAAGCACGAGGGGATTGTTTTAGACCATAGAGAGCCTTATCCAATTTATAAACATAATTTGGATGCTTAGGGTCATAGAACCCTGGTGGTTGTTCTACATAGACTTCTTCATTCAGCTTTCCATTTAGAAACGCTGATTTTACGTCCATTTGATACACGATGAAGTCTTTATAGACTGCATAAGCTAAGAATAGTCGAATTGCTTCGAGCCTGGCCACAGGGGTAAAGGTTTCACCATAGTCTATGCCTTCCTCTTGTCTGTATCCCTGAGCAACAAGTCGAGCCTTGTTGCGGGTTACAGTTCCATGTTCATCTAACTTGTTTCTAAACACCCATTTGGTGCCTATTACAGTTTTATCAGATGGTCTAGGAATGAGATTCCAAACTTTGTTTCGAGAAAATTCAGTCAGCTCTTCT
This sequence comes from Arctium lappa, assembly GCA_023525745.1. Classification (NCBI taxonomy): domain Eukaryota; kingdom Viridiplantae; phylum Streptophyta; class Magnoliopsida; order Asterales; family Asteraceae; genus Arctium; species Arctium lappa. The sequence continues at coordinate 21,037,850 of CM042050.1, forward strand.
TGCATAGCGCTGACCCAGTTTGGATCTCTGAGGGCATCATCAGTCTTCTTTGGTTCTATTAAAGAGAGAAAGTTTACAAAGAGACAGATATTACCTGAGCTTCGTCGTGTCTGAATACCTGCATCTGGATCACCAAGAATTTGATCTATTGGGTGATCTTTGGTCCATCGCTGAGCAGGAGCATTATTGCTTAACTCAGAGGTTGGATCAACAATTTGAATGTTTACTGATGAGGACGATTGAGGTTCATCAGCGATTAACTGTTGAGTAGATTCACTGGAGAGGTTTTCAGACGAAGGCAGATTTGATGGTAGGAGTGTGTTTAGAGGTTCAGCTGAAACCCATGAGTTGGATTCAGCGGTAGAATGTATAATGTTTGGATCATCATCAGCGACTGGAGGATCTGAATGCTGATGGTTTGAGAAGAAAGGTTCAGTTTCTCTGTAGTGAGAAAGCATCCAAGCATTTAACTCTTCATTGTCAGCGATTGGTTTGGAGTTCGCTGAGCGAGTTTCATCAAAAGTAACGTGAATTGTTTCTTCTACGGTTTGTCTTCTCTTGTTGAAGACTCTGTAGGCTTTGGAGATGGAGGAATATCCTAGAAATATTCCGTCATCAGCTTTTGGGTCGAACTTTCCAAGTTGATCTCTGTTGTTTAAGATAAAGCATTGACAACCAAAGATATGAAGAAAGCTGATAGAAGGCTTTCTTCCAACAAAAAGTTCATAAGCTGTCTTCCCAAATCGCTTTATTATCAGCGATCTGTTTTGAGTAAAACATGCAGTGTTTACAGCTTCTGCCCAAAATTGAGTAGGGAGATGAGAATCGCTGAGCATTGATCTGGCAGCTTCTATGATCGTTCTGTTTCTTCTTTCAACGACTCCATTTTGCTGAGGTGTTCTTACTGAAGAGAAGTTGTGAGAGATTCCCTTGTCTTCAAAGAAATTGTTCAGGGAACTATTTTTGAATTCAGTTCCATGATCACTTCTTATTGAACGAACAGTAAGATTGTTCAGCACTTCCATCATTTTCACAAAAGATATTAGTTCTTCTAGAGTATCACTCTTACAGCGAAGAAAGATAACCCAGGTGTAGCGAGAATATTCATCTATAATGACAAGTGTATATTTCTTTCCAGCTATTGATTGGATGTTGACAGGGCCAAACAGATCCATATGCAAGAGCTGAAGAGGACTTGTCACTGAGGAAACTTGTTTCGACTTGAAACTTGCTTTTGTTTGTTTTCCTTTTTCACATGTTGAGCAGAGAGATTCTTTAGCATATGAGTGCTGAGGAAGACCAGAAACCAGTTCCTTATATGAGAGAGAATTCAGGGTTTTGAAGTTTAGATGAGAGAGCCTTTTATGCCATAGCCAGTTGACATCAGAAGAGGCTTTAGAGAGAAAACATAAGTTATCAGTGATAGTAGAGTCCATATCTATTACATAGACATTTTCTCTTCGATAACCACTGAGAGCAAGTTTTCCTTTCTCATTTACCACTGAACATGCTTTCTTAGTAAAGCGTACTTCATAGTCTTTATCACATAGTTGACTGATGCTTAGAAGATTGTGCTTCAGTCCATCTACATAAGCGACTCTTCTAAAGGTAGTTGTCCCATTGCTGAGAACACCAAACCCTTGGGTATATCCTTTTCCATTTCCACCAAAAGTCACAGAGGGACCTTTCTCTTCCTTGTATTCAGTGAGCAGGTCTCTTTGTCCAGTCATATGACGAGAACATCCACTATCAAGATACCAGATGCCCTTTGATCCCTGCACACATAAGGAAGATTAAACGTTGTTTGGTACCCACTTTTCAATGGGTCCTTCAGAGTTAGTGGATAAGAAATGATCAGTTGTCTTCTTAGCAGATGAAGATTCAGCTTCAGTGGTAATCTTCACTTTGGTTAATTTCTTAACCTTAGTGGTATTTTTCACTTTGGTTGATTTTTCAGCCTTGGTGACCTTAGCTTTAGAGGCATTTTTCTTCACTTTAGCTATTTTATCAGCTTCAGTGTCAGTTGGACATTTACTTGCAATATGATCAGTAAAACCACAGTGATAACATTTTCTGTATCTGAAAATGGTTTTAGGATCAGAAGTAGAAGGTTTTGCAAGTTTAAGATGAGCAGGGCCAGGTCCAAGAAGACTTTTCTCTTGAGATCTGGGAGGAATTTTCATTTCTTCAGATCTCGAAGGTTTAAGGTCAATCTTCAGCTTTGGAGGACAGAGATCAAAGACTTCTATCACAGAGCTAGAGGATTGCTTAGCTGAAGGTTTAGAAGGAACTTTCAGCTTTGCTTTCCTGTTTGCCTTCTGAGGAAGGAGAATGGACTTTCCTTTATCCGTAGACTTAGTGTCTTTGGATTTTTCCTCAGGGATGGGATTTGAAGAAGAACAAGGATAGAATTGATTATAAGAAGTGTCAAAGAAAGAGGTGACAAAAGTTCCAAACTTAAGCGAGGAACTTTCTTCCTTAGGATCGTCCTGAGGTGTCCAAAAACCAAGACCAGTTTTATCACTATCAGGAGTTTGAGCATTTATTATCTCAGAGATCTTTGTTGATGATTTGCACCATTTTTCAACATGATCCTTTTCTGCTTTTAGAGCAACAATGGTTTGTTCACGTTCAATGCTGATGATTTCATTTATAATGACACTGATCCTTCAACTTTTCTTCTAAAAGATTTAGTCCTTTGATCTTTTCATGACATTTCTCTAGCTCTTGAGTTAAATGAACATTTTTATTCTCAGCTTGAGTTTTGTCGTTTAGGGCATTATAAAGGTCAATCGTCAGCACATCAACAACGCGACTTCTCTCAGCTTCAGGCAGAGAGGGATTTGTAGAGATAGATACCTGAGATGATATGTAGCTCATAGAAGGTTCAGATGGTTCTTCCACTTCTTCTTTAATCTCAGCCATGAGGCAAAGATTAGCGACTTCTTCTTCATCAGAAGATGATTCTTCTGATTCAGCCTAGTCGTGTTCTTCAGCGATGAGACCTTTACCTTTTCGCTGATAGCTTTTCAGCTTTTGATATTTGTTCTTCAGCTTTTGGTATTTGTCATCACTGGATCTTCTTGAGGTAGAAGGTTTGAAGACCTTTTTCGACCTGCACTCACTAGCAAAATGTCCAATCTTTTCGCAGTTATAGCAAGTGGCAGTAGCCTTATCAACCGGAGTTGATTTTGGCTTTTCAGTAAGAGAGAGAGGTTTACTTCTTCGGAAGTTGCTCTTTCTTGCAAATCTCTTAAAAGAGTTTGTCAAGAGTGCTAAGGACTCATCAAACTCTGAAAGATCAGGGTCTGATGGATCCTCAGATTCAGAATCTAACTCAGTGATAGTGAGAGTAGATCGCTGAGATGGAATTATCTCTGAAGAGACTAAAGCAACAGGAGTGCTTTTAGAGTCTTTAGAATCTTTTACAAGATTCTTCTTCAGGAGATTAGATTGCTCATAGTTGAGCAGTATTCCATATAGAGTGCTTAGAGAGAGAGTATGTAAGTCTTTTGTCAGCTTAAGACATATTGAATATGTTGGTCCCGAAGGTGCTAAACAAGTTTGTAGAAGGGGGGGGGGGGTTGAATACAAACACAGAATTTAAAGTTTAATAAATTGTTTATTGAAGAATCAAAATACAATTTACAAGTTTGTTGCGGAATAAGATTAAGACAGACTCAATCTAAACAAACTAAAGAAACACTAAGATAATTGCATAAGAAGTTCAGAGAATGGGGTTTAGAGATATAGAAAACAAGGGTTTCTATCTTGAGTTCAAGGATGAAGCACACATTTAGATGAAGGGGTGAACTTCTTATTTATACCCTATGCATTAAATGCATGGCAGGATACTTTACACGTGGCGTTCACAGATTGGCTTTGATAGACTGACTTTTGTGAGACATGCTTTCGGCCGGGTCATGAACAGTGTAGTAGACAGAGTTGTTGTACGAATGTTTGCAGAGATTTGTCCGTTCTGACACATCGTACTAGGTTGTGCAAGGATAGACAAAAGGAAACTTGAGGCATAAGCTTTGTGATCGTTTGATAGCTGAGTATCTCTAAGTTCAGAGATAAAGAGGTTCAGCTATCGCTTAAGCTTTTTTTTTCATGTTCCTTCGCGTATTGGTAGAGTTGTCTTTGCTTCACTGATATCCGCATCAGGTCATTAGTAGACTTCTCATTGTTCAGCAGCTTCGTCTTTGATTCAGCTATGAACATCTGTTGACGTGAAACTTGTCTTCAGGGATTACGTTGGTTGTTTACTTTAGGAACTATCAGTGATAACTGAACAGACTCAGTTCGATCACTGATAGTGAAACACTAATACATAGAAATGCTTATAAGAAAGACTATCAGCGATAACTGAACAGACTCAGTCTGATCGCTGATGGTGAAACACTAATACATACTAAAACGTAATTTTCACTAAGTATAGGAGAGGGTCGTTATCAAATCACTGAGAGAGTTTGGATCAACAATCTCCCCCTATTTGATAATGACAAAGTAACTGAAGAAAATTACTTTATGATTCAAAATGATGGAATAATTAGGACTCGTAACATACATGTCCCAATTACTATTTTGAGGGATCTTTTACAGCACTGATGAAGTTAAGTACTTTACTGAAATTTCATTAATTCAGGAATAGAATTACAAGGAATGAAAATTACAAGTAAATTACTAACTACTGTAAGTACAACTAATAGATTACAGAAGATAAAACTAATCTATCAGCTATAAGAAGATTTAGGAGGATTTATCATATACTCAGGTATTTCTTCTCCTTTCTGTCTTCGTTCCAAAGATTCTTGGCTGATGATTTCTTTGATTTTCTCAGCAGCAGGGAAGAAGTCACACCATAAGCATAGTAGATCCTTTAGATGATTTAGAGGACAGATAGGAATCTCAGAGACTCTTTGAAATCTGAGTTCCTCATCATCATCTCTGAAGAATATTCCATAAGGATGATCAATTACTTGACCAGCTTGGAAAGGACCACCAGGAGGCATAGATAAGTCCAGAACTGAAAGATCAGGAGGAGGACCAAACAGTGCATCTCTTGAAAATTTGATAGAAGTTTCATTCCTGATGATGGCGACGTCTTCAGAGGAGGAGGACCCGATTTTTCTTTTGAGTTTCTTGGGATTGGGAGGGATAGGAGATGGCAGGTTCAGTACAGAAGTGACTCTGTTGATGAGAGCTTTAAGAAGTCCTTCAACGTAGCCTCTGTATGTAGATTTTGATTTCTTCAGCGCATCCCAGAATTCTATCCACTCTGTAAACCCGAAACCTTCAAGTTTGGAAACGTACATAGCTTTCTGAGTTCCATCCTCTCTGGTAATCTCCATGGTCACTGAGAGTTGATCCTTCTTCTTGCGACCAGAGATAGTCACGGCTGATATTGGAAGAGGATCAGAGCGATAATCCATCTTCTGTTTGCACCATTCAATGGACTTATCGTTGATCTCTTGTTCTTTGGATCGTTCCTCTTCAATTTCTTTCAGTAGTGCAGCTTGAACTTCCACAGGCTTTCTTTTCAGCTTCTTGTCCTTGACTTGAGAAGATTGAATCTTTAAAGCGAGTTGGGCATCTCGTCTGCATTCAGCGATCAGTTTCTCAGCTTTGGCAGATTCTTCTCGTTCAGCTTTAGTGAGGAAGTCGAGCTCTGAGAAGGATGTTTGAAGAGGGACTTTCAGCCGTTGACTTTCTAGTTGAGCGATCATTTCAGCTCTTTTCTTCATCACTTCCTCTGCGTCATGAGATGGTTTAGAGGGCCTTCCTGGATGGACCAGGGAGTCTTCTTCTTCATCATCTTCTTCATCATCAATCTCAGCAATAGAGATTGGGATTATTTCTTCAGCGATAGCAGCTGGAATTATTTGAAGTTCAGAACCCTTAAGCAGGGGAGAGAACTATCTGGTCAGAAAATGAAAAAGAAGTTAGATTATTTTTAAGGAAAGAAGAGAGATAAAGGCTAGAAAGAAACAGGGGTAGGATTTTTATAGAAAGATAAGGGAACAAGAGTAAGGCATACCTGAGAAGGATTCTCCTCAGGTAGTGAGATCATCATCAGGGTTTCCTTAGCAGATGCACTTTTGCTTTGGGAAGGGGTTCCTGAAGATGATCCTTGTCTCCCCCCTGCTTGGATAACTTCTTTCGAAGCTATCACTGATGATGTGACGGCTGAAGAACACCAGAGAGATGGATCTTCCTCATCGTCATCATCATCATCTTGATGAGAGTCATCCACTTGATCTTCAAGATCAAGGTCTTCATCATCATCTTCATCCTCCTCTTCATCATCGACTATTTCAGCGATGGTGGGAGGGGCTTTATCAGCAACTATCTCCCCCTCAACCTGAGAGGGAGTTTCCTTCGGTGGTTCAGCAATAACTTCAGCATCCGTATTTTCTTCAGCTGTCTTCTCCCCCTCTTTGACATTATCAACAAGGGAGAGATCTTGTGATGTTATTGCAGTAGCCAGCTTCTGGACTTCAGCCTCCAGACCTGTGATTCGTCCTTCAAGTGCAGGGATGTCGGACGTAGCTAGGTGAATAAATTCCACAGCTATGGTCAGGGCTGAACGATCATCTTCTGTAAATGATGGAGCAGGAGCTGGAGCTGGTTCATTCAGCTTATCAAGGATTTGCTGAAGAGTCGCAGTGCAGGTATCAATCTTTGCAGACAGGTCATCATACTGCTGCTTGGATTCTTCCCTGACTGTGACAATCGCTGCCTGAAGAGTAGCGATGTGAGAAATATCAGCTTTGGAGGCGCAGGTGGTAGTCAGCGTCTTCAATGCATCACCAGCTGTTTGAACAGCGCTGGTGGTGTTGTTGAGAGAAGCAGAAAGAGAATCCACCTTTGAACTCAAATTGTTGACATTGGTGTCAACAGTCGCCAAACTAGGACCTGAAAGATAAGTTAATTTTTCAGAACCAGGCTTATATGGTGAGTTGGGAGAAGTGTATAAGGTTATAGGATTACCTGAATTATCAAACATTTTGTAGAATTGTAAAGATTCCTCAAAAGAATGATGTTCAGGTCCTATTGGTCCAAGCTGAGGAGTGGTAGAGACCAAAGAAATAGGAGGACTAGAGATGTGGATAGAAGATGTAGGGATAGAGGTAGTTACCGCAGGTTTTGTCACTGTTGTTGTGACAGCGACCGAGATCGCTGGCACGGTTGTAGTGGTTTGAGCTGAGGATGTGGAGGAGAGACCCACGAAATCATCTAAGGAAGTTTGTAGAGAAACATCCTTAGGTATTGAGCTAGAAGTAGCTTTCTCCTTGGTTACCTTGGCCTTCTTTGAAGGACCAAGGGAGCCAGTTGATGGTCGTTTGGAAGGGGTAGCGGCAGGGATAGCAGAAGAAGGAACCTCCCGCGTGGCCGCTGAAGACGAAGAAGTGAGGAGAGAGAGACGAGAGCGAAGTTGAGAGAGACTTACCTCGTTGGGGAGTGTCTTGACCTCCAGTGATCTCTGACCCACTTTTGGAAAAGATGCATCCGAGTTGGTGGGGTAAGTGGTAGGGTAGAGAAACTTCAGGTACGCGCAGATGAAGCGTACGTAGGGAATCTTGGGATCCCTCTCGGTCTTCTCTATCTTTGACTTAAGGTCATCAAAGATAGCTGTTGCTTAGTCGAAGTTACGTCCAGTGATCACTGAGTAAGCCATCTGGACCTGAACCTTGCTAGCTTGGTCCAGTGACCCACTCTTCCCACTCATACACTGAATGATGTGTGAGAAGACGTAGTTGAGCTGGGAAGGCATCAGTGCCTTCTTCACAAGAGTCAGCTTCTTGTTGGGAATTGTAGATCTTGGTTTGGGTTCCCAAGCATATTCCATGGCATCCAGGAATTGGATGAGTTCAGCGTCAGTTGGCAGGGCGTCGAATCCATTCCTGGATTTGTCGGGGAAACGCAGGGCTTTCCTCAGGCCTAGGGCAGTCATCATCCCTGAGCCTAGTTGAGTGCTGAAGGATATAGCAGGAACCTGTTCACCCTTCTTGTTGGTGAGAGAGGTTTCGTCAGCGGTAAACCAGAATTGCTGGAGTAGAGCTTTCGAAGGTGTTGGATCCACAGTGATAGCATAGGCAATGCAGGATTGCCTTAGGAATTGTGCAGCTTCCACCAGATGTGGGTACTTGATACCATCAAACTCGAGGCGAGCAAGATGATTGTTCTTTGGGAGCTCTGAGTCAGAAATGGCGAACTTGACATTCTTTGAGGCGATAAGTGCAGATTGAGTCATTCTGTTTGAGTAGATAAACGAGTAGAAGAAAGGTTTAGTCGTAAAAATAAAGAAGATTTGCTAGTTTCTATTTGGGGAAAGAAACATAGAAAATCAACATATTTTTAGAGAAAAACAGTTTATCTTAGAACAAGATTCAAGAATAAGAAGAAAAACCATTGATTTTGAATAAAGAATAAAATGGTTTTTAAAGAATAAAATCAAAAAAAATGATTTTATGAGATTTAAGTCTTATAAACCCATAAATGGGGTTTATGTGAAAAGATTTAAGATAAGAAGTCAAGAATAACCTGTTGATCTGGAAGAGGATGATGCAGAAAGCTTGAGAATGTTAAAATGCTTGAGAGAGTATTCTTGCTTAGAAAGTATTTCCAGAAAGCGTAAATTGATAAAATGGAAAAAGCATTCCTTTTATATGTGAGAAGGAGGAGAGAGAGTGTGAGAGAAGCGGGAAAACAAATGCACATCATGACATGGACACGTCCCTCGAAGGTGATTGGATAGAAGAACAACGGACGAACGTGTCAGAAAAAGGCATGTCGTGGATTGTCGGTTCAAATGACGTCATAGTTAAGAAAGAGACTGTTCATTTGTCCGTTTTGAATTTATCACTGAAGATAAATCAGCGATAGAATTTTCTTTTTGAAAGTATCCCTGATGAAAAGATAGGGATAGATTTTCTTTTAAAAGGATCACTGAATATAAATATCAGTGATAAATTTAATTTCAAAAAGCTTTTAATCATTTGAATAAAAATTCAGTGATTAAGTTTTATATAACTGAATGAAGATTCAGTTGTAGGGATTGAGAAATCATACCTGAGAGTCAGAATACTTATCAGAGAATGATGAAAAGAAACTTTTGATTACTGACACAATGCATGAATGCTGAAGAATTATTCTTCAAGATTCAGCATTCCAAGCTCACTGATGAGAAAGTTGAACCTTGTCTCATCAAGAGGTTTGGTGAATATATCAGCAAGCTGAAAGTCAGTAGGGATAAAGTGAAGTTCAATATCACCATTCATCACATGATCTCTGATAAAGTGATATCTGATCTCTATGTGTTTTGTCTTTGAATGTAGCACTGGATTATTTGCTATAGCGATAGCACTAGTGCTGTCGCAATAGATAGGAATTTTTGACAGGTGAAGGTCATAATCTAATAGTTGATTTCTCATCCATAAGATTTGAGAGCAACAGCTTCCAGCGGCTACGTATTCAGCTTCAGCTGTGGAAGTGGACACAGAATTTTGCTTCTTGCTTGTCCAACTTACCAGCTTTCCTCCCAAGAGTTGACATCCACCAGTGGTACTCTTTCTGTCAAGTTTACATCCTGCAAAATCACTATCAGAATAACCAGTTAGATCGAACCCTGAGTCTTTGGGATACCAAAGACCTAGGTTAGGAGTTCCTTTCAGATATCTGAAAATTCGCTTTACAGCGATCAGATGGGATTCCTTGGGTTCAGATTGATAGCGTGCACATAAACAAGTAGAGTACATGATGTCAGGTCGGCTTGCTGTGAGATACAACAGAGAGCCTATCATTCCTCTATAGGCAGTGACATTAACAGGTTTTCCAGAAGGATCTTTGTTAAGTGTCAGGGGTGGTGCCATAGGAGTTTTCATCGCTGAAGCTTGATTAAGATCAAACTTCTTCAGCATATCTTTAACATACTTGCCTTGGTTGATAAACGTACCTTTGTCAGATTGTTTAATCTGAAGACCAAGAAAATATGTCAGCTCACCCATCATACTCATTTTATATTCTTTCTTCATTCTTTCAGCGAAGCGAGTACACAGAGATGGGTTAGTAGAACCAAATATTATGTCATCGACATATATTTGTACAAGAATTATATGACCTTTTATCTTTCTGAAAAATAACGTATTATCAATCTTGCCACGTTCAAAATTTTCAGAGATAAGAAAAGATGAGAGAGTGTCATACCAAGCACGAGGGGCTTGTTTTAGACCATAGAGAGCCTTATCCAATTTATAAACATAATTTGGATGCTTAGGGTCATAGAACCCTGGTGGTTGTTCTACATAGACTTCTTCATTCAGCTTTCCATTTAGAAACGCTGATTTTACGTCCATTTGATAGACGATGAAGTCTTTATAGACTGCATAAGCTAAGAATAGTCGAATTGCTTCGAGCCTGGCCACAGGGGCAAAGGTTTCATCATATTCTATGCCTTCCTCTTGTCTGTACCCCTGAGCAACAAGTCGAGCCTTGTTGCGGGTTACAGTTCCATGTTCATCTAACTTGTTTCTAAACACCCATTTGGTGCCTATTACAGTTTTATCATATGGTCTAGGAATGAGATTCCAAACTTTGTTTCGAGAGAACTCAGTCAGCTCTTCTTGCATAGCACTGACCCAGTTTGGATCTCTGAGGGCGTCATCAGTCTTCTTTGGTTCTATTAAAGATAGAAAGTTTACAAAGAGACAAATATTACCTGAGCTTCGTCGTGTCTGAATACCTGCATCTGGATCACCAAGAATTTGATCTATTGGGTGATCTTTGGTCCATCGCTGAGCAGGAGCATTATTGCTTAACTCAGAGGTGGGATCAACAATTTGAATGTTTATCGATGATGACGATTGAGGTTCATCAGCGATCAACTGTTGAGTAGATTCACTGGAGAGGTTTTCAGACGAAAGCAGATTTGATGGTAGGAGTGTGTTTAAAGGTTCAGCTGAAACCCATGAGGTGGATTCAGCGGTAGGATGTATAATGTTTGGATCATCATCAGCGACTGGAGGATCTGAATGCTGATGGTTAGAGAAGAAAGGTTCATTTTCTCTGTAGTGAGAAAGCATCCAAGCATTTAACTCTTCATTGTCAGCGATTGGTTTTGAGTTCGCTGAGCGAGTTTCATCAAAAGTGACGTGAATTGTTTCTTCTACGGTTTGTCTTCTCTTGTTGAAGACTCGGTAGGCTTTGGAGATGGAGGAATATCCTAGAAATATTCCATCATCAGCTTTTGGGTCGAACTTTCCAAGTTGATCTCTGTTGTTTAAGATAAAACACTGACAACCAAAGATATGAAGAAAACTGATAGAAGGCTTCCTTCCAACAAAAAGTTCATAAGTTGTCTTCCCAAATCGCTTTATTATCAGCGATCTGTTTTGAGTAAAACATGCAGTGTTTACAGCTTCAGCCCAAAATTGAGTAGGGAGATGAGAATCGCTGAGCATTGATCTAGCAGCTTCTATGATCGTTCTGTTTCTTCTTTCAGCGACTCCGTTTTGCTGAGGTGTTCTTACTGAAGAGAAGTTGTGAGAGATTCCCTTGTTCTCAAAGAAATTGTTCAGAGAACTATTTTTGAATTCAGTTCCATGATCACTTCTTATTGAACGAACAGTAAGATTGTTCAGTACTTCCATCTTTTTTACAAAAGATATCAGTTCTTCTGGAGTATCACTCTTACAGCGAAGAAAGATAACCCAGGTGTAGCGAGAAAATTCATCTACAATGACAAGTGTATATTTCTTTCCAGCTATTGATTGGATGTTGACAGGGCCAAATAGATCCATATGCAAGAGCTGAAGAGGACTTGTCACTGAGGAAACTTGTTTCGACTTGAAACTTGCTTTTGTTTGTTTTCCTTTTTCACATGCTGAGCAGAGAGATTCTTTAGCATATGAGTGTTGAGGAAGACCAGAAACCAGTTCCTTAGATGAGAGAGAATTCAGGGTTTTGAAGTTTAGATGAGAGAGCCTTTTATGCCATAGCCAGTTGACATCAGAAGAGGCTTTAGATAGAAAACATAAGTTTTCAGTGATAGTAGAGTCCATATCTATTACATAGACATTTTCTCTGCGATGACCACTGAGAGCAAGTTTTCCTTTCTCATTTAACACTGAACATGCTTTCTTAGTAAAGCGTACTTCATAGTCTTTATCACATAGCTGACTGATGCTTAGAAGATTATGCTTCAGTCCATCTACATAAGCGACTCTTCGAAAGGTAGTTGTCCCATTGCTGAGGACACCAAACCCTCGGGTAAATCCTTTACCATTTCCACCAAAGGTCACAGAGGGACCTTTTTCTTCCTTGTATTCAGTGAGCAGGTCTTTTTGTCCAGTCATATGACGAGAACATCCACTATCAAGATACCAGATGCCCTTTGATCCCTGCACACATAAGGAAGATTAAGCGTTGTTTGGTACCCACTTTTCAATGGGTCCTTCAGAGTTAGTGGATAATGTAAGTTCAGTAGTATTCTCAGCTGACGAAGATTCAGCTTCAGTGATAGTCTTCACTTTGGTTAATTTCTTAACCTTAGTGGTATTTTTCACCTTGGTGACCTTCTCAGCTTTAGAAGCATTTTTCTTCACTTTAGCTATTTTATCAGCTTTAGTGGCGGTTGGACATTTACTTGCAATATGATCAGTAAAACCACAGTGATAACACTTTCTGTATTTAAAAATGGTTTTAGGACCAGGAGTAGAAGGTTTTGCAAGTTTAAGATGAGCAGGGCCAGGTCCAAGAAGACTTTTCTCTTGAGATCTGGGAGGAATTTTCATTCCTTCAGATCTCGAAGGTTTAAGGTCAATCTTCAGCTTTGGAGGACAGAGATCAAAGATTTCTATCACAGAGCTAGAGGATTGCTTAGCTGAAGGTTTAGAAGGAACTTTCAGCTTTGCTTTCCTGGTTGCCTTCTGAGGAAGGAGAATGGACTTTCCTTTATCCGTAGACTTAGTGTCTTTGGATTTCTCCTCAGGAATTGGATTTGAAGAAGAACATGGATAGAGTTGATTGTAAGAAGTGTCAAAGAAAGAGGTGACAAAGGCTCCAAACTTAAGCGAGGAACTCTCTTTCTTAGGTTCATCCTGAGGTGTCCAAAAACCAAGACCAGTTTTATCACTTTCAGGGGTTTGAGCATTTATTATCTCAGAGATTTTTGTTGATGATTTGCACCATTTTTCAACATGAGCCTTTTCTGTTTTTAAAGCAGCGATGGCTTGTTCGCGTTCAATACTGATGATTTCATTTATAATGACTTGATCTTTCAACTTTTCTTCTAAAAGATTTAGTTCTTTGATCTTTTCATGACATTTCTCCAGCTCTTGAGTTAAATGAACATTTTTGTTCTCAGCTTGAGTTTTGTCGTTTAGGGCATTATAAAGGTCAATCGTCAGTACATCAACAGCGCGACTTCTCTCAGCTTCAGGTAGAGAGGGATTTGTAGAGATAGATACCTGAGATGATATGTAGCTCATAGAAGATTCAGATGGTTCTTCTACTTCTTCTTTAATCTCAGCCATGAGGCAAAGATTAGCGACTTCTTCTTCATCAGAAGATGATTCTTCTGATTCAGCCCAGTCGTTTTCTTCAGCGATGAGACCTTTACCTTTTCGCTGATGACTTTTCAGCTTTTGATATTTGTTCTTCAGCTTAAGGTATTTGTCATCACTGGATCTTCTTGAGGTAGAAGGTTTGAAGACCTTTTTCGACCTGCACTCACTAGCAAAATGTCCAATCTTTTCGCAGTTATAGCAAGTGGCAGTAGCCTTATCAACCGGAGTTGATTTTGGCTTTTCAGAAATAGAGAGAGGTTTACTTCTTCGGAAGTTACTCTTTCTTGCAAATCTCTTAAAAGAGTTTGTCAAGAGAGCTAAGGACTCATCAAACTCTGAAAGGTCAGGGTCTGATAGATCCTCAGATTCAGAATCTACCTCAGTGATAGTGAGAGTAGATCGCTGAGATGGAATTATCTCTGAAGAGACTAAAGCAACATGGGTGCTTTTAGAGTCTTTAGAATCTTTTACAAGATTCTTCTTCAGAAGATTTGATTGCTCATAGTTGAGCAATATTCCATACAGAGTGCTTAAGGAGAGAGTATGTAAGTCTTTTGTCAGCTTAAGACATATTGAATAACTGTCCCAGCTTTCAGGAAGACATTCCAAGAATTTCGTTAGGACCTCAGAATTAGAATAGGTCCTACCAACAGTTCTTAGATCAATTATTAGGCAGTTAAATCGCTGATGAACATCAGAAAGAGATTCATTCTTACCAGCGATGAAACTTTCATACTGTCTTACCAAGTTAATCTTTCGAGTCTCTTGGATTTCAGTGGTGCCCTCATATTGAACACATATGGTTTCCCACATTTCTTTAGAAGTTTTCAGATGCATGATGGAATGGAAAACTTCATCAGGCAGAGCCATTGAAATAATGGTCTTTGCTCTTGCATCTATGCCTACCTTCTTTTTATCTTCATCACTCCACTGTCTTATTTCCTTAACGACATATCGTTCAGGGACAGCTTCAGTGGTGGCAGTAGCAGGAACCGCAGCTATAATTCTAACAGGTTCATAGGGTCCATTTTCTATATATTCAGGTATAGTAGGATCCGCACCTTCAAGAAATAGCATCATTCGATTTTTCCATAGAGAAAAGTTATCTCTGCTAAATCGAGGAGGTTTAGAAAGTGAACCATTATCATAGTAGTTTGTGTTTGTGTTTAATGCCATTTTAGAATAGCAAGGAAGAGTATACAGCAAGATCTTGTTTATTAGATTTAAACAAACTGGCTCTGATACCACTTGTTGGTCCCGAAGGTGCTAAACAAGTTTGTAGAAGGGGGGGGTTGAATACAAACACAGAATTTAAAGTTTAATAAATTGTTTATTGAAGAATCAAAATACAATTTACAAGTTTGTTGCGGAATAAGATTAAGACAGACTCAATCTAAACAAACTAAAGAAACACTAAGATAATTGCACAAGAAGTTCAGAGAATGGGGTTTAGAGATATAGAAAACAAGGGTTTCTATCTTGAGTTCAAGGATGAAGCACACATTTAGATGAAGGGGTGAACTTCTTATTTATACCCTATGCATTAAATGCATGGCAGGATACTTTACACGTGGCGTTCACAGATTGGCTTTGATAGACTGACTTTTGTGAGACATGCTTTCGGCCGGGTCATGAACAGTGTAGTAGACAGAGTTGTTGTACGAATGTTTGCAGAGATTTGTCCGTTCTGACACATCGTACTAGGTTGTGCAAGGATAGACAAAAGGAAACTTGAGGCATAAGCTTTGTGATCGTTTGATAGCTGAGTATCTCTAAGTTCAGAGATAAAGAGGTTCAGCTATCGCTGAAGCTTTTTTTTCATGTTCCTTCGCGTATTGGTAGAGTTGTCTTTGCTTCACTGATATCCGCATCAGGTCATTAGTAGACTTCTCTTTGTTCAGCAGCTTCGTCTTTGATTCAGCTATGAACATCTGTTGACGCGAAACTTGTCTTCAGGGATTACGTTGGTTGTTTACTTTAGGAACTATCAGTGATAACTGAACAGACTCAGTTCGATCACTGGTAGTGAAACACTAATACATAGAAATGCTTATAAGAAAGACTATCAGCGATAACTGAACAGACTCAGTCTGATCGCTGATGGTGAAACACTAATACATACTAAAACGTAATTTTCACTAAGTATAGGAGAGGGTCGTTATCAAATCACTGAGAGAGTTTGGATCAACAGAATAACTGTCCCAGCTTTCAGGAAGACATTCCAAGAATTTTGTTAGGACCTCAGAATTAGAATAGGTCCTACCAACAGTTCTTAGGTCAATGATTAGGCAGTTAAACCGTTGATGGACGTCAGAAAGAGATTCATTCTTACCAGCGATAAAACTTTCATACTGTCTTACCAAGTTAATCTTTCGAGTCTCTTGGATTTCAGTGGTGCCCTCATATTGAACACATATGGTTTCCCACATTTCTTTAGAAGTTTTCAGATGCATGATGGAATGGAAAACTTCATCAGGCAGAGCCATTGATATAATGGTCTATGCCTTTGCATCTATGCCTACCTTCTTTTTATCTTCATCACTCCACTGTCTTATTTCCTTAACTACATATCGTTCAGGGACAACTTCAGTGGTGGCAGTAGCAGGAACCGCAGCTATAATTCTAACAGGTTCATAGGGTCCGTTTTCTATATATTCAGGTATAGTAGGATCCGCACCTTCAAGAAATAACATCATTCGATTTTTCCATAGAGAAAAGTTATCTCTGCTAAATCGAGGAGGTTTAGAAAGTGAACCATTATCATAGTAGTTTGTGTTTGTGTTTAATGCCATTTTAGAATAGCAAGGAAGAGTATACAGCAAGATCTTGTTTATTAGATTTAAACAAACTGCTCTGATACCACTTGTTGGTCCCGAAGGTGCTAAACAAGTTTGTAGAAGGGGGGGGGGGTTGAATACAAACACAGAATTTAAAGTTTAATAAATTGTTTATTGATAAATCAAAATACAATTTACAAGTTTGTTGCGGAATAAGATTAAGACAGACTCAATCTAAACAAACTTAAGAAACACTAAGATAATTGCACAAGAAATTCAGAGAATGGGGAATTAAGAGATATAGAAAACAAGGGTTTCTATATTGAGTTCAAGGATGAAGCACACCTTCAGATGAAGGGGAAAACTTCCTATTTATACCCTATGCATTAAATGCATGGCAGGATACTTTACACGTGGCGTTCACTGATTGGCTTTGGGAGTCTGACTTTTGGGAGACATGCTTTCGGCCGGGTCATGAACAATGTAGTTGACAGAGTTGTTGTACGAATGGTTGCAGAGACTTGTCCGTTCTGACACATCGTACTAGGTTGTGCAAGGATAGACAAAAGGAAACTTGAGGCATAAGCTTTGTGATCGATTGATCGCTGAGTATCTCTACATTCAGAGATAGAGAGGTTCAGCTATCGCTGAAGCTTTTTCTCATGTTCCTTCGCGTATAAGTAGAGTTGTCTTTGCTTCACTGATATCCGCATCAGGTCACTAGTAGACTTCTCTTTGTTCAGCAGCATTGTCTTTGATTCAGCTATGAACATATGTTGACGCGAGACTTGTCTTCAGGGATTACGTTGGCTGTTTACTTTAGGAACTAACAGTGATAACTGAACAAACTCAGTTTGATCACTGATAGTGAAACACTAATACATAGAAATGTTTATAAGAAAGACTATCAGCGATAACTGAACAGACTCAGTCTGATCGCTGATGGTGAAACACTAATACATACTAAAACGTAATTTTCACTAAGTATAGAAGAGGGTCGTTATCAAATCACTGAGAGAGTTTGGATCAACAGTTCGAGGTATTTATTGATGTATGTAGAAAATTTTAATAAGTTGCTATTTCCAGATTGAGGGTGTTACAGAAATGGGGTCAAGACTAAACTTAAGTACAACCTACCATCCACAAACTGATGGACAAAGTAAATGAACCATTAGAACATTGGAAGACATGCTTAGAGCTTGTGTAATTGATTTAGGTGGTGGTTGGGATGATCACTTACCCCTAATAGAATTCTCGTACAACAATAGTTATCATCCAAGTCTAAAAGGTGCTCCATATGAAGTCTTGTATGGTAGAAAATGTCGAACCCCAGTGTGTTGGAATAACTTTGAAAACAAAGGAATGATGGGACTAGAGCTAATTCAACAAACTTCAGAAAAGGTAAAACAAATTCGGGAAAGGCTACAAGCAGCCCAGGACCGACATAAAATCTATGCAAATAAGAGACGAAAGCATATAGAATTTCAAGTGGGGGATCGAGTTATGCTCAAAGTTGCTCATTGGAAATGATTGATTAGATTCGGAAGGCGAGGAAAGTTGAGTCCTCGTTATATAAGACTCTTTCAAATAATTCAAAGGGTCACAGAAGTGGCTTATCGGTTAGAAAAGCCTGCTGAGCTACAAAAGATACATAATACATTCCATGTATCCAACTTGAGGAAGTGTCTGGCTGATGAAGAAATGAAGGTCCCATTGGATGAAATTCAAGTGAATGAAAAATTGACATATGTGGAACAACCAGAAAGGATAATTGATCGAGTAATTCGAAGATTGAGGAATAAAGAGGTTCCGTTGGTTAAAGTACAGTGTAAATATCATAAAGGTCGCAATGCCACTTGGGAAAATGAGAACGAAATGAGGACGAAGTTTCCCTATCTATTCTAAAAAAAAGTAGATTCTGAGGACATGATCTTTTGTAAGGAGGGGAGATTTGTAGCAATCTGTTTTAACTATATATATATATATAGTTGCTGAAATTTTAATAAAACAGAAAAAAAGTTGTTGAATATTATTAAATAGAAATAAATAAAGAATTGTTAAATAAATATAAATAGAAAAAAGGGGCTGCTAATTATTAGTAAAAAGAGCTAAAAACAAAAAAAAGGGCTGAAAAGGAGGCTAGAAAAAGGGGCTGGAAAATGGTAGCATGAGGTGTTCTAAAGTGGCATAAGGTGCATGGGAGAAGGTCACATCAACTAGTGACTAACCTACTTCCAAGCTCCTTAACCTTTGGTATATATAGGTGGTATTTTCTTGTTATTTCTCTTCTTTTGTGAACCTCCAGCAGAAAAACAATCACACACACATATAATTCCATATTTTGTTAGAAGAAAGAAAAGTTTGGCAAGAAAGGGTAGAGGGTTGCTGAGTTTAGTTTCATTTAGCCAAAAACCAAGGTGATTACTTATCTTTTCTTTTGGTTTGATTACCAAAACTGAGATACATATTTGTGTACATGTTTTCATGAAGTTTTGTTCATATTTGGTTATTATAAAGAATATGGACAACCTTTAATGACATAACTATGTATAACATGTAATATGTATTTTTAAAACGCATGATAAAGGAACAAATTTGATCACCGATGGAATAAGAACCATCGAGACGGTATAACCGCGGTAAGGGGTCGTAGAAATGGTCCCGGATCCTTGACGAAGGGTTCCGAATAAAATCCGGAAGGGGCGACACCCACCGGGAGAGATTAAATCCGAAAAGCATAAATGTTTAAATGTTTTACATGCATATACATGATACAATAGCTTATTTGGGGCTATGATTTGATTTTCTAAATGTTTTGTGCATTGAAATGAGATTTGTAATCACAAATCAATCAATGGCTTAAAAATTATAAATATGTATCTCAGTTGTGGACAAGATTACATGAGAGGTGAAAAGAGGAAGTCTCGAAAGGAATATCGAAAGCTTCATTTCGTGGTTTAATCGGGTGTTGTTTTGGTTCATGTAATTTGTTTTTTTTATAACCTAGCCTAGTATGTGTTATTAGAATATACATATGTACTTTGTAACTATGATCCATCGTGGAATGTTTTATATAAAATAAACTATGTTTTGCTTCCGTATTTTTGTAATATGTTTTATTTTAATTATATATAAATGGTTGAGATTTTGTTCGTAACACCCTTCGTTGGGTCTCGGTTTAAAGGCGAAAACGAGGGGTGCTACAACGATAACTATGGATTAAATACTAGAAAACCATATGTGATTACAGCCTTGCATTACAATTTGCAAAATGGTGTCCAGGAAACAAACGGTGGGCTAAATGGTTGACCAACTTCACCATTTCAACACGTTTGAGAAAACTTCAAATTAGTCGAAACTACTTGAATTCCTTAAACCTTATAAATAGATAGATAACATCATATTAAGCTAATATTCAACCTGTTCGATCATCAGCCATGAAACCATCATTCATTTCTGGTTTTTGCCTTGCTTTCTTTCTTCTCGTGTCTCATTACTCGGTGGCCGGCCAGCGGTTCGACTATCCCACCGCCAACCTCTCCACAACATGGACCAATGCCGAGTCTGCTCCCCACTCCGTCAGCTTCACCGATGGCTCAACGGTCCGAGCCATCCTCCTTAGAGGATCCTACGGACCCAGGTTCGCCTGTGGTTTCTACTGCAACGGAACCTGCACCTCCTACCTTTTTGCTATCTTCATTGTGCAAACCAATAGTGGGTCTGGTATCGTTCAACCGGCTATCGGGTTCCCTCAAGTTGTCTGGTCTGCCAACCGAGACCGTCCAGTCAAGCTCGGAGCAACTCTTACTCTCACTCCAGCCGGAGAATTAGTTCTCCGGGATGCTGACGGTAGCCGTGTTTGGTCTACCAACACTGCCAGAAAATCTGTTGTCGGCATGAACATAACCGATAACGGAAACTTGGTGTTGTTCAATGCCAAAAACAAGATCGTTTGGGATTCTTTCAATTACCCGACAGACAGTTTGGTCCCTGGCCAGAAACTGTTCGAAGGACAGAAGCTGATCGCTGGTGTTTCTCCGACTAATTGGTCGAAAGGTTTGTATTCTCTTCAAGTCACTAATCGAGGTTTGTTCGCTTATCTTGAATCGAAACCACATCGAGTCTATTACCGATACTTGATCAAAGGCACCGATCGAAGCAAAGAAAGAAGTTACATTAGGTTCTTGAACGGGAGTTTGGCTTTGTTCATTCATTCTGCCGAGCCAAGTCGTCCTGATGGTTCGATTCCAGTACCTCGAGCATCATTGTCTCAGTACATGAAACTTATGTCCGATGGGCATCTGAAAGTGTTGGAATGGCAGTCTGGGTGGTCCGGGTGGAAGGTGGTGGCTGATTTGTTCGGAGTTCCTCGCCGGAGCATGTAATGGGAACTGAATCCGACGATCGATCACTACAACTAATCGGATTAAAAAGTTGTTGCTTTTTGTAGAATAAATGGTGATTGATTGCCATATATAGGTAGTAATAATTTGTTGTATACGTTTGTTACCAAGGAATAAATGCCAAAAATATGTTACAACGTACAGAAGAGAAACTTACAAAAACATTTTAAAGTTGGTGTAAAATAAAGTGAGAGCGAAACTGATGTTGGTCTTATGTGGAGTATGATGGGGAGAGATCAAGAGACAAAGTGTTAAAAGAACTACAACACGAATCATTTTTGCTTCACGAAACAGTTACTAGTCAATCGTTTAAAGCAGAAGAAATATCTGCACACATCTTATCTCAAAGTTTATATACCTCTGTGATTTACTTGATTTATTTTTGCTTCAAACTTTGGAAAATCTATCGAAACAGATATGTGGGACTCCTCTGAATCGAGAGGTACGAGGCTTGTACCAGTCATCTTTGACGCATGTTCGATCCGAAAATCTTTTGAGCTTTGAACTCCTTCGCTTCGTCACCCCATGTATCATGGTCGTGTTCAATCGGAGGAGAGATCTGATTACTTTATGCAAGTACTTTGGTTAGTCGTTTTTTCAGTTCAGCCATACAATCAACAAATTAACCGTTTTATAATTATTGAATATATGTTTAAATTCTAAATATGTGAATGTGCGATTTTATTATCAACTCGTTAAACTTTTAAAAACCCAAAAAATAGGGAGAAAATCACAAACCAAATTGGGGAATTGTTCTTTGAGAGCGAAATTGGTTCAAATAGCCACATTACATTGGCATATTGGTCTTCTAGCCATTTCTCTACCTTATTGACGAAAATAGACCTAGGTCCGCAATGGCGGACCTGCAGGTCCGCTACCTCCAGAAAAAGACAAAAAAAATTGTCGGTCCAAGCCAGGTCCGCAACGGGTAGGTCCGCCACCCGACCCAGGTCCGCCATTTCGTCACGTGTCACGATCTCACTCAACGACAGCAGAGGTCGATGGCAGAGGTAGAGGACCTGCAGGTCCGCCATTGCGGACCTAGGTCTATTTTGGTAAATGTTGGAGAGAAGTGGCTAGGAGACCAATATGCCAATGTAATGTGGCTATTTGAGCCAATTTCCCCTTAATAAATTAGAGGGACAAGAAAAAAAAAGGGGAAAACCCGATATTCACGTCTGCTTTCACAAAGATGCAATAATTTCCCAAAATTAATAAAGTTTTTAGTGTAAGAAACTGAAACATCGTGTGACTTACGTAAATTAGGCTATGTTTGGCAAAAAAAAATAAAACTAAGCTAGCTTATAAACTAGCTTGTAGCTGATAAACTAGTTTTTCAAAACGCTACTTTGAGTAGCGTTTCAATAAGCTAGCTTATGGTCATCCAAACATGTACACTAGCTTCAGCTAGCTTATTTTTGCCAAACAATGTCTTAGTGGTTTAGGAAACTAATGATCACGATTATATGACTTGTAGACTTAGGTTAGGGGTGGAGCCATGATTGCGTATTAGGGAGAGCACAAATATAAATAAATAAAATTTAAATATTAATGTTCTAAAATGAAAAATTAAGGTAACTTAACTAAAATATTTATATTGACATCTTATTTTTAAAATTATTCTTATATGACATAGCTGACAATTCACTAGTCGTTTTCCATTTTATTAGATACTTTGTCCATGGATGTTGTTTGGGTAAAAATTTCAATAGTACATTGTCGTACGATTAACACTGGACAACAGGTAAGGAATTCCAACAGTCAGAACTTACTATGTCGCACGACCAAATAGATAATAGACGCTCTTTCTTTAGACGACCAAACATCCATTCGACGAATATCATCGTACGACTTGATTTCAGTTATTAATTGGCAACATACATTATATCATGTTTTAATGCAGGAGTCAAGGATATTTATGACTAAAGATTATAACGGTAGACATCATCAATAACAAAAAGCATAACGGACGCCATCATCAATATCAGAAACGGTCATATGCATTCAAAGACTTGGAAAACGGAAAGATGGAGTATAAATATGGGGTTGAAACTGCACATCGGGACATCTGAGGCTCAGACCTAAGAAGCTCACAAATTGCAATCTAAAGCTCACTCATTCTCTCTTGAAGTTCATAAAGTTTACTACTATTTGTCGTACGACGCACGACCGAAGTCTAAACTACACACAACGCACGACCGACTTTACTTTATCGTATTGTTTTACATTGTATTACACTTGTAACACTTGTTCTAAAGGACGACGTCCCTGATTGACGTCCATAGTGCACGACGACTTACACTCGTCCGCGGTTTTTACCCACTTTAGGGGTTTTCCGCGTCACCAATTCCCTCGTCTTATTTACTTTATTTTTATTATAGTCGTACGATTATTGTTGTTACTTTCTTTGGTTGGATCAAGCTCCACATTTACCTTAAATTTTCCTTGTGAGATTTTTGGCATAAACAGTTTGGCGCCCACCGTGGGGCCCCATCCAAAGGAAATCTTCAATAATCTCACGACAGACTAACGTTTTCTCTTAGTGTTTTCTTGTCCAGTTGTTCAGGATAATGGCATTCCAAGGAACTCAAGATCATGTCGTAGCTCAAATGAACATGGAGCTAACAGCTGCTCGTGCTCGTATTGACGCCTTAACAACTCAAGCTCGACAAGCAGCTGAAACCATCGAGAATTTGAGAAACCAAAATGGGAACAATATGATGGGGACTACAAATGCTTATGTTGGTACTTGGAATGTGCCTCCTCCATTACCAAACTATCATCGTCCACCATCAATTAACCCTGCAACTTTTATGATTCCAACTATGCCTATGGCCTCTATTCCATTCAATGGATATGCCTCTGATACCTCGCAGCAGAATAGCCTCAATGGGATTGGTTATGTTCCATTGGGCACTTCAAATGGTGTTCCCTTAGATCCCGTTGCACAAAGATTAAAACTTCTGGAAGAGCAAAATGAACGTGTCCTATCAATGTTGGCCAAATTACCGGGGGCAGCAGTTCCAGTCGATGTCGAGCCTCGTACAGAGTTTCAGGCGTCGCCGTTCGTTGACGAGATCGCGTTGGTGGACGTCCCAAAGAAGTATAGCATCCCAATTTTCAGTCCAAAGTACTCAGGCGTAACTGATCCAACGGAACATGTCGCTCAATACAAGCAACTTATGTGGACTGTCTCAATACCGCACCAATTCCAAGAAGTTTGCTTGTGCAAAAGTTTTGGGGCGACCTTGACCGGGGCAGCTTTACAATGGTTAATAAATCTCAAACCTAAAACTATTGGGTCTTTTGCATAACTGGTGAATCAATTCACTCAACAATTCGCCAGCAGTCGAAAAATGGAGAAGCAAACAAGTGATCTCTACTACGTCGTGCAAAAGAGTGGAGAGTATCCGGAGCTACTTTAATCGGTTCAACGCGGAGATGATTAGTATCCGTAACTGTGATGTAAAAACAGCAATCAAAGCATACAAACGAGGTCTGGACGATAGTTCCGGGTTATATCTTGATCTTACAAAATATCCTCCGGAAACCTTTGAAGACGTACGAGCACGGACACTTGCCCATATGAGGGTCGAGGATGACCTTGCATTCAGAAATAAACACTCGGGCGACCGAAAAAGCCTAAGTGTTAAAAAGCCAGACTTCAAACCAAAGTCAACCAATCGATCAGAGCCTACTCGGCAGATTTCAAACGTCAGATTTGAAAAGAAAGGACTAACGACTTCTAAATCTGTCCAGTATCCTAAGGTATCATCTTATGGTTTCCCTGGATCAGCTAAAGACGTCGTCATATCCTTGAAGCAACTTCAGCAAAATGTACGATGGCCAAAGAAAAGTGATAAAGACAGTGACAAGAAGGATAAAACTAAATGGTGCGACTTCCATGATGACTTCGGTCATATAACGGAAGATTGCATCGCCTTAAAGAAAGAGTTGTCCTGGCTCAATTCGAAAGGTTATTTGCAGGAATTGAAGGAAAAGAAAGACGCACGTCCCACATCCCCAGAGCATGCCAAGGTGATTAATTGTATCACTAGAGGTTCTGATATCTGTGGGACCACCTATTCAGCTGCTAAAAGACATGCCAGTCGCGGTCCTGATGACCGACCAATTCCAAAGGATGCACGACTCAAAGAGGACGCAGAATTGGAGGCTATGCCCTTAACGTTCGACCAGGCGGATCTCGATGGCGTACATCAGAAGCATCATGACGGACTAACTATTCAATTGAGCATTGGGAATTGTCTGACCAAAAGGATACTCGTCGATGGAGGTAGTTCAGCTAACATTATCTTTTTTGATGCAGTGAAAGCAATGGGCATCGACAAATCCGAGATTACACGACGTTCGACCACACTCGTTGGGTTTAATGGTGGAGCGACAAACACCATGGGGGAAATCATACTCCCAGTATATGCTAAAGGAATCAACAGACAGACGAAATTCAATGTCGTCGATTGTTCATCAGCTTATAATGTTATTCTTGGGCGACCTTGGATTCATGACATGAAGGTTGTGCCTTCGACATATCATCAAACCCTGAAATTTCCCACGCAATGGGGAGTACAGGAAATCAAAGGCGAAAGAAAGGTTGCTAGGGAATGTTACAAAGTTTCCTTGAAGCCCCCGAAGCAGACAGTATAGCAATTACAGAACCAGGACGTTCCTGGGACTAACGACGATTATCGCTTGGAAGTTGTCGTCTTAAACCAGGATAAACCTGACCAGATGGTTTACATAGGTTCTACGCTCGACCCTTCTTTTAAAAAGCAACTAATTTCTTTTTTGCAGGACCACTATGATTGTTTTGCTTGGACGCACGAAGACATGGTGGGTATTGATCCGAGTATTATTTCTCATAAACTCAACATTGATCCATCATTTAAACCTGTTCAACAGAAAAGACGAAAATTTGCTCCTGAGAGGAATAAGGTTATCAACGACGAAGTTGATAATTTACTTAAAACAGGAAAAATACGGGAAGTCAAGTATCCAGATTGGCTCGCTAATGTTGTAGTCGTCCAAAAGAAAAATGGCAAATGGCGAGTCTGCATCGATTTCACATACCTTAACAAAGCATGTCCGAAAGATCCATTTCCATTACCACATATCGACTCCATGGTCGACGCTACAGCAGGACATGAGCTACTCACATTCATGGATGCATATTCTGGGTATAACCAGATATTGATGCATTCAGACGACCAGGAAAAAACAGCCTTCATGACGGATAAAGGTATTTATTGTTACAAAGTAATGCCTTTTGGTCTTAAAAATGCAGGTTCGGCATATCAACGATTGGTGAATATGATGTTCAAAGAACATTTGGGTGATACTATGGAAGTATACATCGATGACATGCTTCTCAAATCAAAACATGCGGACGATCATATCGGACATTTGAAGCAGTCGTTCGACATCTTGCGTGAATACAAGATGAAGTTAAATCCGACGAAATGTTCCTTTGGGGTTCGAGCTGGAAAATTTCTCGGTTATATGGTCACACGACGAGGAATCGAAGCTAATCCAGAACAGATTAAAGCAATTGTTGAGCTAAAATCACCCAGAAATTTTAAAGAAGTCCAACGTCTTACAGGACGTGTAGCAGCGCTGAACCGGTTCATTTCTCGGTCGTCCGACAGGTGTCATTTATTCTACAATGTTTTACGAAAGAATAAAGGGTTCGAATGGACTGACAAACATGAAGAAGCGTTGCAGCAACTCAAAAAATACATGATGTCACCTCCTTTTCTCTCTAAACCTGAGCAAGATGAAGTCCTTCAACTTTACCTAGCCGTCAGCAATAATTCAGTAAGTGCAGTTCTTATACGAGAAACCGACGGACGACAACTGCCGATTTACTATGTAAGTAAAACTCTATTAGATGCTGAAACCAGGTATTCGTCTATAGAAAAACTTTTACTTTCATTAGTCATGGCTGCTAAAAAGTTACGACATTATTTTGAGTCACATCCTATAATTGTGGTAACTAATTTTCCTTTAAAATCTGTGTTAAGAAAACCTGAATTAACAAGACGATTAGCTAAGTGGAGTATTTACCTTAGCAATTTTGATCTGGATTTCAAGCCCAAAACAGCGATCAAGTCGCAGGTCTTAGCCGATTTTATCTCAGATTTTAGTCCAGAACTAGAAAGCACGATGACGTCCGATAAATTAATTGTGGCGACTTTGTACGACAATACATGGACGCTCGACGTTGATGGTTCGGCAAATATACGTGGCACAGGCTTGGGTGTCGTCCTACAGTCCCCACAAGGGGGCAAAATGGTATATTCCATACGGTGCGATTTCAAAGCAACAAATAATGAAGCAGAGTATGAGGCATTGATTGCAGGAATCAAAATTGCTCATGAATTGGGGGCAACACGTTTGCACGTCCGAAGTGACTCATCCCTAGTTGTTAACCAAATCAATGGAAAATTCGCAGCAAAAGATTCAAGGATGATTGCCTATTATAAAATAGTCAAAGAAGAAGCAAAGAAGTTCAGTCACTTTGTAATCGAGCAAATACCAAGAGATCAGAACACTAAAGCTGATGCACTGGCCAATTTGGGGTCAGCACTTAGTCGAACGACATTCGACAATATCCCAATAATTCATCTTGCAACTCCTTCCATCAAGGAGGATGATAATATTTCAGTCGCACCAATTGAAGAAGAAAATTCTTGGTCGGACGACATTCGAAATTACTTAGAGCACGATCAATTGCCCGATGATAAAATGGAAGCGAGAAAAATTAGATTCAAAGCATCGAGGTACGTTATGATCAGAGGACAATTGTATCGACGATCTTCAACTGGTTTGAATTTGCGGTGTATCACCAGCAAGGCACAAGTACACAAAATTTTACAGGATATGCACGATGGTGAATGTGGAAATCACTCCGGAAGCCGCAGTTTAGCTAATCGGATATCAAGACAAGGTTACTATTGGCCGACAATAAGACAAGATGCGACTAGGTATGTACAGTTACGCGACGCATGTCAAAAACACGCAGGTATGTCTCATAAACCTTCTGAACCTTTGCACTCGACTTTGATCCCATGGCCCTTTATGAAATGGGGAATGGATATTGTTGGGAAACTACCACCTGCTCCCGGGCAAAAGGTATTCCTTTTAGTTTTAACTGATTATTTCTCTAAATGGGTCGAAGCAGCGGCTTTTTCCCAAGTCCGGGATAAAGAAGTCGTTTCTTTTATCCAAACTAACATCATTTGCAGGTTTGGAGTTCCATCTGAAATAACGTACGACAACGGGACACAATTCATCAGTGACCGAACGCGAAGGTTTTGTGAAGAAAGAAATATCAAGTTAGTAACATCGACGCCTCGATATCCACAGTCGAATGGTTTAGCTGAGTCGAGCAATAAAACTATCATTAATTCACTTAAAAAACGACTTAAAGCTGCCAAAGGAAAATGGGTGGAAGAATTGCCTTCCGTTCTATGGGCTAATCGTACGACACCTCGTACGTCCACAGGACAAACTCCCTTTTCCTTAGTCTATGGATGTGAAGCTGTGTTACCTATCGAAGTACGACTACCGACTTCAAGACATACGTCTGTTGAACATAACTTAGTCGATTTAAGTTATGATCTTGACGCCCTAGAAGAACTTCGGGAAGCGGCTTACATTCGCATGGCGTCGCAGAAGCAAGCTGTCGAGCGACATTTCAATAAAAATGTCCAGGTCAAAGTTTTCCAAGAAGGCGACTACGTCTTGCGGTGTGTGTTTCAAAACACTCAAGAACCTAATGCAGGTAAACTTTCTACTAAATGGGAAGGCCCTTATCAAATCTCTAGTATCGTGGGTAAAGGAGCTTATAGAATCCAAACCCTCGATGGTCAAAATATCCCACGAAGTTGGAATGCAATCCATTTAAAAAGGTATTACTTTTAATTTTGTGAAAATTAAATTCTTTGATCATTTTTATTTTTTGAGAAAGATTACTGACTTAAGCATCGGAAGATCGTTGGTCAAACCAACGACCACCCCACTAATGTTGATTTTCGCAGGGACGCACGACTTATTTGAATCTCATATGATCACGCATATACATTCAGTATCAATGAATGCATTATTGTGAGTTGCCTAAGGTTGATCAAAGGTTTCAGTTGATAATGATTGTATGACTAATGTAACTGTTTTCGACGAACGACAATTTATAAAGGTAAGTTATAAGCATTGACAAGCAAAAAAAGTTTCGTTTCATAAGATGTCAAAAATACAAATATAAAGAACGACCACATACGGTCGACCTTCAGGTGAGAAGTTCAAAAAGAAACTAAGTAGGAGGATCGTTAGACTGTTCCAACATGACGTCCGTCTTTGCTACTACCTCCTCTTCTCCTCCTTCGCTCCCATCCAGATCGTCATCCTCGTCGAGATCCCTTTCAGTCCCCACCTTCTCAAGATAAGTCTTGAGTTCTTCGGCGGCCGACGCCATGGGATTTTTCCCACTTAGATGACGTCTCATCAAAGCAGCCCTGGCTGTGAGACGGGAAAAGGCTTCAAGCTGTTGATTTTTCTCCTCCAAATCTTTGACGTCGCCTTCCAAACCCTCGACTTTCTTTTGAAGAGACGCAACTTCATCAGCAGAGGCAACAGCAGCAGTAGTGGCCTTTATCTTCTCCACCTCCAGCTTGGACGTTAAGGCCTCAAGTTCAAGGACATGGTCCCTGAACTTGATCGTCTCACTTTGAGCTTCGACAAGTTTAGTCTTGAGACTCTCAGCCTTCTTCTTCTCGGCTTCGACCGCCTCTAAGGCAACCTTCTCTCTCTCAAGAGCCTCGTCAGCCCTTTTCTTGACGTCGGGGAAGGACGCCCTAAGACCTTCTGTCTGAGCGTAAAAGCTCAGACAGGCTTGAAAAGCCTGCATGACAACCAAAAAAGGGTTAACAGGACGGAATAGTAAGTAACAAGGAAAATTATTAAGACATGATTACCATGAAGGAGAGACCAGCGACATGGGCTCTCGTATCTTCCACCCTGGAATCCTTGTAACGATCGTAAAAGGTTGGAAGGAGGAATTTCGCCAAGTGTGGAAAAATAATGTCTCTTTCGAGAACGCCATTTACCATGAAATCAGCTGGGAGAGTAGCTTTGAAAGTCATCTCTCCCACCTTTTCCTTATTCTTTCCCTCACTTTTAGATGAGGAAGGAGGCTTTTCAACGCCCGACACCCCCGATATGGGAACATCCTTCGTCGCCTTGGTCGAGCCTTCAAGCTCGACCCCAGCAACGGTGTCCTTCGCTAATGTCGCCCCTGAAAGGGACGACAGAGTGGCATCACCTGTCTTCATTGGTGAAGTCCGGGGTTTGCCTCGAAGACGCTTTGGATCCAACCCCGCAGAAGGAGCAAATCGCTTCTTCGATTTCTCCCTGCCTTGACGGGCAAGCTCCAGTTGTTCGGCCCGTCTCTGAGCAACCGACTTTGTAGATGAATCTTCTTGACAAAACGAAAGAGTTAGAAAAAACATAAAATGCGAATTACGAAAAAGACATTAAACGACGTACCAGTCATCTCTTCATCTCTTCTTTCTCCTCTCTCCTCTCCTTGATGAGAACCTTCGACAGATGGAACCTCCGTAACAAAGACGACTTCGTCTTCTTCGTCGTTCGACCGAACAGAAAAAGAACGGTCAACGATACTCTTCTCCAAGATCCTTTGAACCTTGTTTAAAGAATCTCTGTTTGGCTTCACTTTAGTGAAGTCAATCACTGCCAAACAAAAAGAAAGACACCATTAGTATACATTATAAAACACACGACAAAAACACCCGACAAAATAAGAAAACCTACCCGACTCATTCCATCCGGATGAAAACCATTGGCTATCCTCATCGTTTAAGGATGCCACTTGGAGAAAAACATAGTGGCGTTTCCAACCACGGTCGTTCACCGCAGTGTTTTGCACCAGTACAGTATCTCCCTTCGTTCGAGGGAATAAACTATATCTATGATAGTTATCTGCTTTAACGCTGTAAGCTGCTAGAAGGTCATTCAAATTGAATGGAGCCCCCCAGTCGGCCGTAAGACGATCGACCACCTGGACAATTCCCCAGAATTGAGGCATTAATTGTCCAGGCGATAAGTCGAATGCATCTAAAAACTCCCTGACTAAGGGAACAAATGGCCAAGAAAAACCTATTTTGAAGGGATATTCGTATAAAACGCCATATCCCTTCGGAACTTCATCTGGTCGTAAATCCTCCGGCGTCACTAGATTAACTCCCTCGGGAATCTTAGCTAAATTCTTAAAATACTCTAGATTTTCTTCTTCTTTGAAGACACTAACAGGTTCACTCGACATTTTGAAATCAGAGACACTCACAGTGGCTCTCCAGTAACTAAGACAATCCTAAGCTTTTCTAGGTTTCTTAGCTAAGGATTTCTTATACATAAATCGACACAGAAAAGACTCAGAAATCGTACCTTAAATAGTGTTCTAAACCTCAAAGTTAGAATGGAAAAGATTCTGATCGCTCGGAAATCTCGCCGGAAATATATGTTTTCTAGAGAATTGTAAGCGTAAAGAAGGAAAGGATTAGCAACAATCCTTATTTATATTGTAAATTTGGAAACTGAATCGACCGAGAAAATAGATCACCAGTCGTCGTTTGACACGTGTCATCTGTGTCAGAGGAAATACTCGAGTATGTCCTTCCAAAATGCGACACCTGTCTAAAAATTAGCTGTCTAACCGTTTACTTATGCAGGTGATGACGTCATTATCTAGTTAGAAAGGAACCGATTTGATTCTAATCGAAAGAATCGCGTTTTCTTCTGCAACACGTGTTTTAATCTTAAATTTAAATTTCAAAAAAAATTGCCGCTTGAACTTCAAATTTAGGGGCAAACTGTTTGGGTAAAAATTTCAATAGTACATTGTCGTACGATTAACACTGGACAACAGGTAAGGAATTCCAACAGTCAGAACTTACTATGTCGCACGACCAAATAGATAATAGACGCTCTTTCTTTAGACGACCAAACATCCATTCGACGAATATCATCGTACGACTTGATTTCAGTTATTAATTGCAACATACATTATATCATGTTTTAATGCAGGAGTCAAGGATATTTATGACTAAAGATTATAACGGTAGACATCATCAATAACAAAAAGCATAACGGACGCCATCATCAATATCAGAAACGGTCATATGCATTCAAAGACTTGGAAAACGGAAAGATGGAGTATAAATATGGGGTTGAAACTGCACATTGGGACATCTGAGGCTCAGACCTAAGAAGCTCACAAATTGCAATCTAAAGCTCACTCATTCTCTCTTGAAGTTCATAAAGTTTACTACTATTTGTCGTACGACGCACGACCGAAGTCTAAACTACACACAACGCACGACCGACTTTACTTTATCGTATTGTTTTACATTGTATTACACTTGTAACACTTGTTCTAAAGGACGACGTCCCTGATTGACGTCCATAGTGCACGACGACTTACACTCGTCCGCGGTTTTTACCCACTTTAGGGGTTTTCCACGTCACCAATTCCCTCGTCTTATTTACTTTATTTTTATTATAGTCGTACGATTATTGTTGTTACTTTCTTTGGTTGGATCAAGCTCCACATTTACCTTAAATTTTCCTTGTGAGATTTTTGGCATAAACAGATGTTAAATGTTATACTAGTTAATATAAAATAAACTAAAATTATCACTTAACAAATATCAATTATGAATTAGTAATATATAAATATGGACAATCCTAAAATCAAATCAATTAATATTATGGACTAAAGTCACTGAACATCTTAAGAACCGAATGGTGTCTTACACTACAAATCTTTTAATTTATGTTATATAATTTTATGGTCTATATTTTTTCTCTAATTTTTGCTCTAATATTAGCAACTTTAAAATTTAAATTCATCAAGAACAATGACAATCTAGCATTAATCAGTTGTGATGCTAACATGAAGCTAGCAAAGCGATCAAAATCGAACTACATGAAGTAAACTTTTAGATATATAAATTGGGTTACTTTATAATGGTTTTAAAAATTTGTGGTTTATTTTAAAAAATTAAACAAAATACAAGGACTTAAAGTGTACATTTTGCTTTCCTTAGTCGTCATCAATTCATCATCATCACTCTACCTAGGGGTGTACATAAAACCGTCAACCCGCGAAACCCGACCAACCCAACCCACTCCCAACCCAATTAAACCCAACCCGCAAAACCGCCAAACCGCTAATTAGAAGGGTTGAAATTGGGTTATAAAATTATATTATATATATATATATATATATGTAGTTTATTCACAACCGAAATTAACTTTAAGACTTATGGATTATAATTTATAATTGGATGATTGTAATTAGAGCTGTAAACGAACCGAACATTCAGTGAACCGTTTGGCGGAAAGTTCGTTTATGTTCGTTCATTTAATAAATGAACGAACATGAACACATTTTTTTGTTCGTTTAGTTAAATGAACGAACATGAATAATGGTCTCGTTCGTTCATTTATGTTCGTGAACGTTCGTTCATTTATGTTCGTTCATTTGCATTCGTTTATGTTTGTTTACGTTTGTTTATGTTTGTTTATTATATAAATATATTTATATATTGTGACATTAATATGTAAAATCATTAAGTAAATTGAATTTTTAGAATTCTTTTTTATCGCTCATAAGTTTACACGGTTTTTCATTTTGTTATGTTAGTTTTTAGGAACGAAATGATGAATAATGGTGGTTGTTTTTTATTCATTTATGTTCGTTCGTTTATGTTCATTTAAATTTATTTATGTTCGTTCGTTTAGTTTGTTTAAGTATATTTGTGTTCGTTTGTTTATGTCTGTTTAAGTCCATTTATGTTCGTTCGTTTATGTTCGTTTAGCATCTTAACGAACGAACATAAACGAACACGAACAAACACATTTTCTTAATGAATGAACATGAACACAAAAAATTTCATTTTTTAAGTATATATAATATATATATATATATATATATACGGCAAAATGAAACAAATAAACTCACACACACTCCTCACCTTTGGTGAGGTTCGAACCTCTGACCTCCTAGGAAGTCAAAGGCTCTTTTATCGCTAGGCCAAAGGCCCTTTGGTCTAAAAAAATGTCATTCGTTTATCGTTCGTGTTCGTTCGTTTATTCGGTTAAGTTAAACAAACGAACACGAACAAGTCCTAATTGTAATAACTAATAACTTTGTTGAGAATAATTTTAGTATTATTTATCGTATTTCAATCGGCAAATTTATGTATATTACTAACCCGCCAACCCAACCCAACCCGCAAGGGTTGGGTTGGGTTATATTTTTGAATGGGTTGGGTTGGGTTGAGATTTTCGAAACCGCCATAATTGGGTTGGGTTGTAAAAACATCCCAACCCGCCCAACCCAACCCACGTACACCCCTAACTCTACCTACTCCCACCGCCTCGTCTCTACTGCAGTGTTTTCCTATGACATATAGTGAACCACTATGTTTTGAAGAACGACTTTGTTTTGAAGCTATTATGTCAAAAATAAATCGAGAGATTCGGAGGAGCAATTGCTCCCTCTCGCTACAAAGTGGCTTTGCCACTGTGTGGGTGTGTTTAATCATATATGATTAAGCTTGTTTATGATATATTATATCACATTTATCGACTTCTCGAAAAATGTTTAGCTTCTCGTTTGAACTTGCCCATATATATATATATAGGGGTGAGTTCAAATGAAAACTCATCTTTCATTGTGCACATGAGGACAAATCTCAACCATTGATCAAAACTTAGAAAACTAATCAATGGTTATTACATAATAAGGTAAATTGGGAAGTGTTTAAGGACAAAATTGTAATTTTGAATCAACGCCTATCTTCTTTGACTTTTTATTTTTATTTTTAATTAAAAAAAATTTACCCCCTTAAACTTTAAAATAATTTATCTTAAAAATTACTAATATTTTAATCAAACAAATTACATGTAACACCCTAAAAATAGGGATAACAAAAACTTTTCAAAAGAGGAGAAGTGGTATATAATTTGCCATAGCAAGAGCCTCCCAAAAAGGGGAATAGTACAAATAAGTCTGTTTAATCACAAGTGTAATTTAACGGATAAATAAACAACAACCAACTAATCTAATTTCTACATCTAGAAAAGAGATTACAAAAGGGGGTGTCATCTATAAACCCAAGGCTTCTAAAAAATAGTCCAAGTGTCGTATCCCCCAAGCTCTCGCCTAAAGCATCTAAACTTGCTTAGGAGCAGCGCCGCTAAAACCTGAGATACACATCGACACCAAACAAGTGTTAGGCCAAAAAGCCTAGTGAGTTGAACAAGTAAAAACATGTCAGAAATAGTTACAGTTCTTATCAGCAGTTAACCAATTAATCACGTAGATGTGGAGTCAACGGGAGCGACCCATATCTCCAATCAGGTTCACCCAAAGAGGCGATGCACCTTGAAGCCAAATAACAAAGGCAACCCAAAGGCCCGACACGCATCGAGGACTACCGCTTAGGAAATTCCCCGACGGCGGAGGTCTAGGCGCATAGGGGACTACCACTCAGGAAATTTCCCAAATGTCGCCCACCTACATCCCTATAGTGAATCACTGACTTGGTTCGTCCACATTATGCAAATGGGAGGTCTCAAGATGTGTTTTAACCCAACATATTCGGATATCAACCATGAACACAACATTACCATCCCAAGCATGTAAATCCATCATATGACATAGTAATCATCCAAATACTTCGTGAGAATATAAGGTCGCCAAAAGGCATTCCAAGTAGGAATCATCATAATACCAAGATATGCATAAGTGACTCATAGTAGGTCACTCACATACATATTTCCATAGAAATCCCCAAATACTTGTACATTAAATAAGAACACTTGAGTAATAACAATAATGATAACAAGTAAAGTAAATGATGTGTATCTAGTTTTTACAAAAGGGTTAGTAAACTCACAATCTAGGTTTTTGACCAAAACCTAGAAAAGATGAAACTCTAGTTTGAAGAGATGAGACTTGAAGATGAAGCTTGAAGTATTGAGAAATCCTAGAAACTTCCTTGAAGGTAATAAATGCTAGAAATCAAGCTCCAACCACTAAAGATGTTGTATTTAATGAGGTTAGGGTTTGGTTGGGAGAAAAATCGCCAAAAAGAGAGAGAGAGAGAGAGAGTTATGAGAACTATGAGAGAAATTCGGATGAAAAGGGGTTTTGGGGGATGCAGGTCGCCCCGCGGCTTATGCCACGACTTGCACCCGCGGCATAAGTCGCCCGTGTGCACAACACCGCGAACTCCAGTAGGTTACGCGGCTTGCACCGCGACTTACACCGCGACTTACACCCGCAGCGTAAGTCGCGTAACTCACTGTTTCACTAGGGGTGATCCATAACATCCAAGTACAACCAAAAATGATAAGTATGCCCCAACCGAAAATAAACACATACGTTCCTACTTTAAAAAAAAGACTCATTAAACGAAATAAGGGGAACGAGTACTTACCTTATGAATTTCCGGGTGTTACATTACATCAAAAAAACGAGAATTTCGTGTTCTTCGATATGACATCCATCTCGATATAGTTTTTTTTCTCGATTTAACCGTTTTTTCCGTGAAATTCTATATACGTGTTATATTCATTATGAATATGCATGCACGTCCCCGAATGTCCATATTCAGTCTGAATAACAAAGGTGAATGTTCATTCACTATTCATGATGAATAATACATTATTCAGGATGAATAATACAACATTCAGAATGAATAATACACAAATTCATGATTCATATATTATTTATCACAAATTGTATAGAATTTTACGTGAAATTCTATATATGTGTTATATTCATTATGAATATTCATGCACGTCCTCGGGTGTCCACATTCAGTATGAATAACAAATGTGAACATTCATTCACTATTCATGATGAATAATACAGTATTCAGGATGAATAATACACGAATCCATGTTTCATGTATTATTTATCATGAATCGTGTATTATTCATCCTGAATGATACATTATTCATGATGAATAATATATGAATGACCCGTGAATGTGTAGACACATGTCGCACTCTCTTTTGTTTCCCAATTCACAACCAAAATTTGGTTTAATTCATTATGAATATGTATGCGCATCCCCGGATGTCCCACACTCAGTATGAATAACAATTGTGAACGTTTATTCATTATTTATGATGAATAATATAGTGTTCAAGAATCAAGATGAATTACACAACATTCATGACGAATAATATACGAATTCATGAATCGTGAATTTTTCACCCTGATTGTTGTATTATTCATCCTGAATGATACATTATTCATGATGAATAACACATGAATAACCTATGAAGATTTGGAGACATGACACGTTCTCTTTTGTTCCCCGATTCACAACAGAATTAGTCGATAGGTTCTCGATTCGTCTTGATGGGTGTTGGGTTACGGTGCTGAAGAAACGTGATGCCTTACGACGTTGAAGAAAGTGTTGACGA
Source organism: Arctium lappa (assembly GCA_023525745.1). Classification (NCBI taxonomy): domain Eukaryota; kingdom Viridiplantae; phylum Streptophyta; class Magnoliopsida; order Asterales; family Asteraceae; genus Arctium; species Arctium lappa. The sequence goes on from CM042050.1 coordinate 21,075,134, forward strand.
AGGTGATGTCGAGTTACATACTTACGGTGTCGAGGCGTTGTACAAACTTGAACGTACATAAATATTCATAATGAATATAACACATATATAGCATTTCAAGTAAAAAACGGTTAAAACGACAAAAAAAACTATATCGAGATGAATGTCATATCGAAGAGCACGAAATTCTCCTTTTTTTGATGTAATTTGTTTGATTAAAATATTAGTAATTTTTAAGATAATTTATTTTAAACTTTAATTGGGTCAAAAGTTTTTAATTAAAAAAGAAAATAAAAAGTCAAATTTGGTAGGCGTATGTTTAAAATTTTCTTCCATTTTTACCCCTAAACATTTTATAATTAAAAAATCTATTTAATATGAGTTGTTGGATCAAAAGAGATCGAGTGACTGAGATTTGTCCTCACGTGCACAATGAAAAATGGGTTTTCATTTGAACTTTCCTCTCTCACTCTCTCTCTCTCTCTCTCTCTCTCTCTATATATATATATATATATATATATATATATGGGGGGTTGTTTAATTTGCAACCCTTAAAAAGGTTGCAAACCTTGCAACCCACATCTTAACCGTCAGATTCATGATCGGCGGTTACAATAGATATGGGGCCCAATATTTTTAATTAAAAAAATAGAAAAATAAAAATAAAATAACCGTCGATCATGAATCCAACTGTTAAGATGTGGGTTGCAAGGGTTGCAAAATATCCAGTGAGAAGTTGAGGTTAGTGTGGAAGTGGTTATCAAGCGTTGGATCATAAATGGATGCACATTAGGATGAGATGCACCAAGATAAGATGTACCAGATCAATTCCCTTCTAAGGCCAATTCATGGGAGAGCATGAGAGTAAAAGTGATCAACGGTTCAGATTCACTTCTCACGTCAATCTCAACTTATCACACGATCCTTCGTCTATATTGTAACAACCCAAACATTTTAATTACATCAAAATAACATTTCCTGTCCAAAAACGGCCCCAAGCCTACAATTCAAAAGAATAATGTTTGGAACTACAACCTATTACACAACTGAGTCAAAAATGAAACTATTACAAGGAGTCTTCTAGATCCTGGAAATAGCTCACATCTTCTCCTTACCCTTATCAGCACCTGCTACCTTGCGATAATCTGAAACAGGATTATAATTTTGAAAGAGCGAGGGTTAGACCGATGGTCTAGTGAGTCCCCTCCAATTACTACTGCAACAGTTCAAATATTATTTAAAACATTTAAACAAAACCTTACGCCTCACGAGCGTAACTCACTCTATTGATCAAATATTTATCATACTTTACGCTTCGCAAGCGTAACTCACACTACTGACCAACACTGCCGTCAAAGATGGTATGTCTGTCTCGTACTGCCTTATTTTGGGGACACACCCCAATGGCATAAATGGGCCACACTCCCCGGTACGAGCAGGCGGGCCACACTTCTCGACTTAGGTCAAAACTTCTGAATCAAATGTATGCATACATCTAATTAACAACATTATATAAAACGCGTTTATATAACATAGCCTGAATATTCCAACATAATTAAATCAACCTTTTCAATAAACCTTCTCAACTTTCGATAATATAAACGTGCAGTTCAGAAAACTCACATTTATCAAATAACTTTCAAAATCGTAAAGGATTTAGTTTGAAAGACTCACTTCAGATCCTTTTGCTCAAAGTCTGCTTCCTAACGATTCACTACGTACGACAACACCGATAAATCGGTAAGCCAAAACACAGATAACTCTCTCCCTCTCTAAAACACAGTGACCACACCGGTCGACCCACACCGGTCCGCACCGGTCGGTCGACACCGATCCGCACCGGTCGGTCGACACCGATCCGCACAGGTCGGTCGACACCGGTCGGCCCCGGGTCCGGTCCATATTCAACCAAACACTTGCAGGCAATTCAGAACTTCGTACAAAATACCCAAATCCTTAAATCGATAAATTTCACGGTAACAAACTCAACAACGAGATCAGTTACCGACTAAAACTCTTAGATGGAAGTATTAGGCTAGAATCATACCTTTATTTGCAAAGAAACCGTACGATCTCTCAAAACCTAATCTTCCTTCTCCCTGTTCTCGTCTCGTCTCCTTCAGTCGGTCCAGAACTTTATCAGATGATATTCTGATAAATATCTTAGGGTTAAATATATATATATATATATATATATATATAACCAAAGTTTCATTTAACCCTCTTGAACTTTGAGTTTCGCTTAACTTTTCACCCAATTAACAAAATTAATAAAATTTTCGGACCCAGATATTACATATATATATATATATATATATATATATATATATATATAGTGACGAGTTCAAACGAGAAGCTAAACATTTTGCGAGAAGGCGAGAAGTATATGATTAAACACACCCACAAGCCGTGTAATCATATATGATATCACACTTTTCTCCTTTTCGCAAATTGTTTAACTTCTCGAATGATCCTTTCTCTCTCTCTCTCTCTCTCTCTATATATATATATATATATATATATATAAAAAGAGAGAGAGTCAGCTACATACGAGAACAGTAAAATAAGAAAATGGTTGAATCACATGTGATTTTACACCAAAATCACGTGTAAAATCATATATGATTCACGTGACTTTGGTCGTGACCTGAGATCACAGGCCACGTTGTCTGCATACCCTTGTGTTGACTGTTAGTGTAAAATCACATGTGATATTGTACGTGATTTGGCCATTTTCTTATTCTCTTGTTTTGTTACCGTTCTCTTTTAAACCTCCCCCCTCCTCTCTCTCTCTCTCTCTCTCTCTCTCTCTCTCTCTCTCTATATATATATATATATATGGTGCGTTTCTTTGCAAACCAAACAATTTGTACAAACTATGCAAACCAATTTTAGTTGTTCATCAAGTCTAATGAATATATGATTTTATTATGTTTCCTAATTTAAAATCATGATTATAATGAATAAACTTAACATTTCTTAATTTAAAATCGTGATTATAATTAATAAACTTAACATTTTTCATATATATCACAATCATTATTAATGAATCATAATCATTATCCATAAATATATCTATGTTTTTCTAATATAGTGGTTTGCATAGTTTGTACAAATTATTTGGTTTGTAAAAGAAACGCACCATATATATATATATGTATATATATTATGTCAATTTCACGTTTAAATGTTATATTATGCTAAAAATGTAGGCAACTAATTTTGATTGTTGTATTTGTATAAGAGCTACATCAAACAAACTTAGTTCAAACACAAATATATTAATTACAATACTTAATAATTAAAATTCTATACAACCATCTTGTTATATCACTAATAGTTTTTATACAACCAATCAAAACAATGATATAATTTCATTTTTACAAGTTTTCGTCATCAAAGATTGATTATTTATGTTTATATATTATATTATCTAATATGATATATATATATATATATATATATATATATATATATATTCCTAGCTAATGGGGTTGGGTTCAAGGACGAGGGGTATCCCTATCCCCTGTCCCATTCCTGGATCATAAATTTGGGTATTTCTCATTCCAGGTTAACTTAGGGATTCCTCTATCAAACCGAGTTTAGATATCAAGTTCCCTGTTGGTTGATGTTTTATCATGTTTTAGACTATAAATGGTTTATTTTTATTTAATTTTTCAATTATACCCTTTATATTATATTTTATCCACTAGTTTTTAACTAAATATAACAAGTTTATGTTTAATAATTAACTTATACTAATAATCAATTTTAACATATTACCAATTAGTTTGTGAAATATAGCTCAAGTATTTCAACGATTTCTTAAGAGCACCTTCAACAACTATGCTATTTTACAAATTTTGGAGATTTGAGAAAAGTTAGCTCCAATAGCCACGTTAAACTCTTTTCAAAAATAAAGAAATAAAGAAAAGAGAATAGAGAAATTTCCAAATTTAGAAGAAGAAAGAAAAATATATAACATACATGTTGGATATGCTCACCGAATCATTGAGTCCACTTGCTTAAAAACATTTTTTTTAATTAGATCGTGTTAAAGCCTAATTTTGACATCGTACCAACAGTTTTGCTATCTTGTTTACTATAATAGAAAAAACTTGAAATTTTTCTAAGTTTAGAGAATTTATCTAAAACTTGATGGTAGGAGAGAAAAATGATTATTTTATTCAATTTCACCAATGAGATTCAATTTTTATTATTTTATTTTAAGTTTTTTTTATAGTGTATTGGAATGATAAATTAGAGAATATTATAATAATATAAGTTGTTTTAAAATCTCTAAAATAGCAAATTTGTTGAAGTTGAATGTAATACATTTTTGAGATTTTCACTTTTGGTTCTCTATTTTAGAAAAATTATAGAATAGTTGTTGGAGATGTTCTTAGAAGAAAAAAACATTTTTTCGAAGTAATATTGTAGAGGAAGAAAACCATTTCATAAAGTTTAGGGGTCTGGCCGTAAAGTCAAATAATCTTTAGCAATAGCCAAAAGGCCCAAAACCGCATCTTTAGAATAACAAATGCTATTTTGTAATTTTTATAGATTATTTTATTTATAAAATAACGTTGTTCATTTCAAACAATATTCTCAATTTCTCATCAAAGCTCCCCCAATATGACCTAGTTTTACCCAACACAATTGCAACATACCCAAAATACAACCACAAGGGTTGTGGCATACTGGTTAAGACCCTGGGGTTGTGGTGGAATATCCCATATATCCCATCTGTCCAGGGTTCGAATCCAGACGTACACAACAATTATGACAACTGAAGTTTAATCAGGGCCGATGTCTTACAGTAATTTGCCAAGGGATTAGTCTAGACATAGCCCATGACCAAAAAAAAAAAACCAAAATACTATTTTACCTAGTTTAACGAATCCAACCATGATCACTACCACAACCGGCATTAAAAGCCAAATTGGCTTAAAAAATGTCATCAGTCTACAGAATTATATATAAGGAGCTACTTCAAGTTACGATATATTTAGCATCTAATTCAATATATTGAACTCCAGTTGTGGGTTTAAATATCCATAATGTTGTGCCATCATTGTGACAACAGAGGTGGCTAAAAACTATCAACTTACAACCATAACTAGCTCACTACAGATGTATAAAATAAATAACTTAGGCATAGAAACGTACAAACAAATCATTTAACCACTAAAAACATCATACGACACTAAACTTCCATAAAATTTCAAGATCAACACTTTAACGTCATCCCGTCCCCGAAGGTTAGCACCATAGTTTGTTGGTCATACATGGCATAGATAGTAAAATGGACTCGTTAAATAACAAGTCAAAATAATTTTAAGTTAGAATTTGTAAAATCTATGAATAGATTAATATGGATTAGGTTGGGTTGATATATCAATACTTTTATAACCAGTTAAAATAATTAATTATTAAACATTATTCAAATAAAAACTATAATTAAATTTAGCGATTCACTTGCTTAATAAAAGAAATAATATATTTTTTTTAATCATGAGTATGAAAGTCAGCTTGCACCCACTTAGCAAAAGAAAAACCTCCTATCATTCGTGTGTGGCAGTCTGGCAAATAGGGGTGTAAACGAGTCGCTTTCGAACACAAAATAGAACTCGTTTAACTTAACAAACCGAGTTTTATAACACCAATGTTCGACTTGGCTCGTTCAAAAACTCGATTCAAAATTTTCGAGTCGAGCTGAGTCATTCGAGCATACCCTTTTTCTAGCCAAATAGCTCATATATTTATTAATCATACAATAAAAGCTTGAGCCTAGTATTAATTTTTTGAGTTTGGTTTGATTAACCTACTACTCGATTCGACTCGACTTGTTTACACCCCTGACTTTACGAGGAGAACTACACTTATAGATTAATAATATTCAGTTTACCACCCTAAGGTTTGAGTAGTTGATTGATACGTACCCTGTGTTTTTTTTATCTTTTTCATGCCAAGTCCTCCATATCACATCAATAAGAACAAATAATAGTAAACTTGTATTAAAAAAAGTTGATCGTATTAACATCATGAGATGGTGTTCCAACGTGTCTGTAAAGAAAATAAGAAATTGAGCTTAAAAGGAGTTTCAATTTTTATGTTTAATTGTTGGGATTTGTTTCAAAAATCATGAGCGATGAGCATAGGGCGTATAAGCGGGATGATGCCTTTGATTCTAGTAAGAAATCTAAAAATTAATTCAAATTAACTCTAAACAAATAACCCCAAAGTCTACATAGAGGGTCAAATATACGTAAAATAACCCTACAGAGTTGGTTAACATGGTATTATTTTAGCACTATTATATCAGCATAAACTTAGGGGTTGTTTGGCAGTTGCTGAATGGTTTGGTACAGAATAATTAAGTGGTCAGAATGATTAAGAGGCACTTATGATATAGTTCAAAGTGAAATATGATTATTTTGTAATTGTTTAGAATGAAATCAAGACGCTTAATGGTTAAGGGAGGTCCAGGATACAAAATCATTCAGAGGGTTTTGGAACCATTAAGAGGCAGACTTTTTTCTTGCCAAACATGATTCACCTCTTAGCGATTCAGATGTTGCCTCTTAATGGAACCATTAAGAGGTAAAAAACATCCCCTTAACTTTAACAAAAAATAAGCTAATTAATAAAAATTTGTATTCAAGTTAAATGGTATGAAACAATAGTTTCACCTTATTATTCACATTAAATTTTATTCGAAAAATTCAAAAAAACAATCAACGCCAAACATCGAGACAAATGTGTATTTAATAATGATTAAATATTGCATTTATCATGTACACATTATATTCAATATTGAACTCATTTCGAAACTATCGACAAGAGATTTCTAACAGTGTAGTTTGTAAACAAAAAATACCCATCTTTTTAGTGTATTTTAGCTAAAAATTAATTAGTTAACTAATATGATATGGATATAAAATGAAATACGAAAGGATGTAAACTAAAAACGTTAAAGTTTTTAAAGGGTGAAAGTCGTAACTTGTCATCAACCATTATCTTCAATTTGGCAAACTGTGGGTTTTATTTATTAGATTTTCATATATAACTCCTAAAAGTTTTAAAGTTTATGGTTTCACCCCTAAAAGCTTTATAGTTTCACATGTAAGAACCTTAAAAAAATTACACTTAACACCCAAAATTTTATGGTTACACATGCAACCACTCCCTAAAGGGTGGATCCACCCATGTTAAAAATACTAGAGGGTGTTTGGTTTATGGATTTTGAAAGAATTAAAATGGATAATTTTTTTGACCAAATTCCAATCTTTTGTTTGCTTCACGTATTGATCATGGTGGAATCCTTTGAATTCCATTGAATTCCACAAATCAATGAATTCATCATTCCTTAGTTAAAGTGAAAGAACTGAATTCCATCCAATTCCTACTAACCAAACGTATGGTCAAATTTCATCAAATTTCATTCCAATTCCTTCAAAGTCAAATTTCTTCGATGGATTCCAATTCCATCAAATTCCATTATGCGAACCAAACGCCCCATTAGTGTCTTATTAGAAAGAAGGCTTTGTCGTTTATGAGGCAAGTGAAAAATAATAAATAATACGAGCGAGTATTGGAACTACTACATAGTTGAGGGGCGTACATGTGGCATGTAAGAAATCTTATCAATAATGATGGTACATTGATGGAAAGAAAGTAAGGGGTTTTTTACCAAACGCTTATCAAGCAAACATTTATTTACAGTTACTTCCTTATTTATCTTATCATGTAACATTTTCGGTCATGAAAATAGATTGTTGGTAAATGTTTTTTTTACCTGATAAGTACTTGGAACTTGGTAGGTAAGAGTCTTTTTCTTTATTTGCTAGGTATTATTTTGGTCTTTATCATGCTCACTTGGTAAGATAAATGACATTCTTTAAATATTTGGTAAATGACCCCTAAATTTTTCACCCAAAACAGAAAATATACTTTTTTCAAACAAGAAATTGTACTTCTTTCATCAAAACAGAAACTTCCTTTAATTTCAGAGAACTAGAAGTGTATTCGTGCAATGCAGCTAGATACATCACAATTTTAATGTTTCATTTTATTTTCTGTTTTTTTGTCGATTTACATTACGATTTTGGATGATTGTGAGAGAGTGATAATTATTTTTTTATATAAATTTGTTTAATTTAGATTTAATAATATAATGTAATTTATTTTGGTTTATTAATATAATTTTTTTATAAAATATTCTGTCAGATTTTTTTAGTTATATTTTAGATTTTTTATATTTAAAATTTGATTTTTATACTATATTTAATTATGCTGAGAGTTATTTTAGGGGAGTTAAAGTGAGAAATGATTTTAAGGGAGTTAAAATAGTTAGAGATAATGATTGAAAATTACTCCCTCCGTCCCAAAATAAATGTCTACATTTCTATTTATGTTTGTCCCAAAATAAGTGTCCACTTTCAAAAAGTAAATAGCTAAATTCTCACATTTACCCTTAATTAATGCACAAATACATAAGAGTTGTGAAGAAAAAGAAATATTAAATAAGGGTAAAGATGTCATTTGATACCAAAAAGGGGTAATAACTATGCATGTCTAAAACTGTGTGTCAAGTCAATTGTGAACACTTATTTTGGGACGGAGGGAGTAATAAATAGCATTAAATATAGTACATACAGCTTTAATGGTTGTTTTTTAAGTAATTAGTATTAAATAGCTGTACATTAAACTTTAAGACTTGTTTTTAAGAGTTTTTTATGTTGTCTTATAATATAGTATAGATTATTTTAAAAAAAATATATTATTTGAAGAACCAGTTTTTAACTTCTTTTGAGTAACCAGCTATATCATTGTTTGTCTTCGTTTATATTTTTGGTCATTAGATTTTTTTTACATGAAATGTTTCGAAAGTTTGTGCTCTAACATAAATGTTCTGAAAGTTGATATTATTTATACATGAATGAAAATACAAACAATTTTTTTATGATTAGTCTTTAACGATGAACAAAACTAATATATAATTTAATAAAAATATATAAAATACATAAAATATTTTTAAAAAATGTTTAAGTTGATATAAAGAAATATTAAAATATTATTATATATGTGTGAAAAATTAATATATATATCTATATATATATATATATATATAGAGAGAGAGAGAGAGAGAGAGAGAGGGAGCTTCTTTGTAAACCCATTTTATTTTATAAACTACGTAAACCAATCTAGGTCATCTATTATCTTAATCGACGGTTAAGAAATTTTCGTATTTAAATTTATATAAAAAAATAGGGAAGTGCAGGGCCGTTCCAATCATTTTGGGGGTCCTGTTACATCTATAGGACTATATCAAAATATTGATATCTTTAGGATTTTCATCCTCATCCATACCAACTTTAGCATCAACGTCAATAGAATTGTCAAGGGAAGGTTGTGATTTTTTTAAGAAAATTTTATCAAGCTCCTTTTTGAGACAAAATCATCTCTTCCATTCTTTTTTTCTTTTTACGTTTTTGACGTCCGGAGTCATGTTTTCTAAAACTAGAAGACATGACTAGCAAATAAAACAAACAAATTACTAGCAAGTAACAAACTAACAACTAGCAAGTAACAACTAGCAAACAGATTACTAAGATTGAAAAAATACACCTGGAACTGGCTTTTTCGCTTTAAGTCTGTTGTCTGCACTCTGCTGTTGCTGTCTGTGTACAATTTGTCCAACAATCCAAGACTCCAAGTCAATTTAACAATTTCCTAAGCCAAGCCAAAGCCAAAACAGAATGCAATTCCAATACTCCAATTGCACAAATTGTGTCCAACAGCCCAAGTCCAGACCTAAAATTGTGTGGAATCAGGAATGCAAAAATCAAACTCAGATTGCAAAAGAGAATAGGTAAATCCGTAAATGGTAGAATGAGAGATTGGAGATAGTCAGATGGATTGCAAAATTCAGATCTGAAGCGATTTTATTGTTCGATTTGACGATTTTGTGGCCGTTGTCGTGAAAATAGAACAAAATAGTCGTTGTTTGATACCAAATAAACAGATATCTTACCAGGCATTTGAGGAGTCGGCTTGATTATTGTTGTGATTACCATTGGAAAGGAAAACGTGAAGAACCGAATCGACTGGAAGAACACATAAGTCAGAAGAAGACGATGTCAATTGGAAAAAGAAGACGATTTCAAACGATTTAGAAAAAAGCGGCCCTAAATTGGTATTTGTGATCCTTGTTTTGGGCCAAAAATAAATGAAGTGTTTAATTTCAATGGATTGGGCTTTAAAAAGGAAAAGTATTATATATATATATATATATATATATATATATATATATATATATATATATATATATATATATATATATATAGGCTAGTAAAATTTTGGGCCCCAAACAATTTAGGGGGCCTGTGCTGAAGAACCGATGGAACATGTCTAGGAACGGCCATGGGGAAGTGGTAGTTTGGGAATAGATTTAAATAATTTAAATTTTAAATTTAATAATTAATTTGAATTTATATAATTTTGGTTTATCTTCTCCTTAATTATCTCAATTATTTCCACATCTTCTCACTCTCTCATCTCTCACTCATAAAATTCCGACGACCTCGTATCCTCGAATTCCGACGACTGCCTCTCACGATCCATCCTCTCCATCCAATTCCGGCGTCCTCCTCCCACTGGCGGCGACCTCCTCCCACTCCGGCAAGTTTCATAAACCGTTTTTTTTTTAAATTTTCAAGTTTTTAAAGTTTCATAAACCGTTTTTTGGAAATTTTCAAGTTTTTTTTTAAATTTCATAAACTGTTTTTCGAAAAATTTAAATTTCATAAACCGTTTTTTGAAAATTTTAAATTTCAAAAACCGTTTTTTTGAAATTTTCAAGTTTTTTAAATTTTATAAACTGTTTTTACGAAATTATCAAGTTTCATAAACAATTTCATAATATGTTTGTTTGATTTTAAAGTTTTATATATTTTATCCTATATGAATAATCAGAAAATTTCGAAATAATCATGTATTTTCGAAGTTTAATTTATTTTTCTTCTATATTAATAATCAGATTTTTAAGTTTCATATATGATTATGAAATGTGAAAATTTCGAGAAAAAAAAAACAATTTATAAAATTAAAAAACTTGAAAATTTCGAAAAAAAAAGCTTATGAAAAACCAGTTTATGAAACTCAAACAGTTTATGAAACTCGCCGGAATTGAGGGGAGGTCACCGGAGTGGGATGGTGTCGGTGGGTCATAAGAGAACTCCCAAAATGAATAAATTGGTTTAAACACCAAGTGTAACATCCCCTACCTACTAGACATAAAAATGAGGCATGTCACAACCGAAAACGGATCAAAGGTCTACAATTCACAGTACATAGCTCTAACAGAACTCCCAAAAGAAAGTAATACATCCACTAGTAATTATACGATTAACATATTTACATATCAAAAGCCTTGAATAAGTAACTAGTCTTTAAGCCTCCTAAGCCATCTCGTCCGTTCATCCTGCCTCTGGGTTAGATCCTGAACCTGCCGAGGTAAAACAAAACAAGCCTTGGCTGAGCAAAATTGCCCAGTGAACGAATAATAACGTAAGAAATACCAAATAATTAGTAGGTGACTGAAAGAAAACCTTACGATACAGAGTTGAAAGCGATTTAAGTGTAAATCTCAAGAAGTGAAAACCAATATAATTAAAGTTCAAAGAAAGATAAACCTCCATATCATTAAGATATGTTGTACCCGATGGATGATCAGTCCAAACAGGCGTCAAAATGGAATGGATGTGTTGGGCACTACACCACCACATTCCCCGGTAACCAAAAGTATTTGGTATTCGGCTCTATCCGGTAACCAACATAATTGGTATTCGGTTCTATCCGGTAACCAACATAATTGGTATTCGGTTCTATCCGATAACCAACATAATTGGTATTCGGTTCTAAGGATGCATCCAACGTTCTCTATATGGCTCAGTCATAGCCTTCACGAGAACGCCATGACTATTTTAGCCATCATGGAGGCGTCTCAACATTCGTGCCCCGAATGATGAGCCTAGTCAAAACGAAATTCAATAACCAAATTTGATGAATAAACTTTTGATAACAAATTCAACAAACTCATTGAGATTTATAAATCAAGTAATCGGAAAGAATTTAAAAACATACCGGTCTCGAGTCAAAATTCCCAAGGACTCAAAATCATTAAACAAAACATCATATAAAACACAAAAATATTCCGGATAACCACTTGATAACATCCACTTTTGTGGGTGTATTTCATGAACAAGATCTATGGAATGGGTAATCACCACAATTGATTACCCACGTATTGAAACGAATTAGATATTCGTACCTTGGAGGTGTTTTAGAGACGATCACACGAAACTTGATGCCTATGAACGGTTTTCTCCTTCCGATTTACCTACGCTTGTTAGTAAAATGCTTTTAGATGGTTTTCGGTAACAATTCTTATCAACTTCAAGTTCCTACAAGCCCTTTCATTTTAGAAGATTCTACGGACCTTCAAACATGCTTACAATACCCCTAAGACACTTAATAAACACTTAACACAATTCTTAGGGCCTTAAACCACATTTTCAAAAATCCAAATTTACACATTCAAACAGTAGCTAACAGATTCTGTACACTTGAAGTTCAAGCATTTTTCTCATTCTTAAAGTCTCAACCAAATTTTCTTGTAAACTTGAAAGTTGTGCATAATCCTCTTAGGATTTCACAGAAAATGGATTCACATCAATTGGAGCTCTGCTCTATTTTCTACAGAATTAATACCAACATTGCGCAAGTTCGAGTGTGTGCAGAACAGTTCTGTAAAATAGATGATTTTGAGTCACTTAAACTCCAAACTAGACTTTGGTGTAAACTATAAAGTTGAACTACACAGATAGACCTTTCTGTCGATATAAAGAACACCTCATGTGAACAAATGGTTTATTTTATACGAATTTTTAAACTTACCACAGTGAATTTGTCACTTGTAACAACTCCAAACTTGAAGAATTTCCACCTCAATTCCTCAATCTTCAACCTATGATCATAGATAAACTTAGGTGGCGTTTGGTTCGTGGAATGGAATTCGATGGAATTGGAATTCATCAAGGAATTTGACTTTGAATGAATTGGAATTGGAATTTGATGGAATTTGACCACACATTTTGGTCGCGTTTGGTTGGATGGAATTGGAATTGGAATTGGAATCTGTTGGAAAGAAAATGAATTCCATAGGATACCCCGTGGAATTGTGAAATCCATGTTTGAAGGAATTTGATGGAATCCGCAGGATTCCTTAGTTTTAATTATGTGAACCAAACAAGACTTTGGAATTTGGTCAATGGATTTGGACATTCCAATTCCATTGAATTCCATCCAATTCCGCGAACCAAACACCCCCTTAGGGTTTTAACCCATTTGACCCAAAATTGATGTAATCAACAAAATTAACCATGAACATACCTTATATTGAGCCCCTAATTCCATTTCTAACTTCATATTTTCAAGAACATTAAGGGTTTAAGGAGATTTTTGGAGATTTTGAGATGATTTGAGGGTTTTCTAGAGAGAGGATGAAGAGATTGAAAGCTAGAGAGAGAGAAGAAATCTGATTATGAAGTTATTAAATTTCAAAAAATTAATTAAAATCATATATATATTTTCTACATTTACAAGCTAACCCTTGATCTTTAAGTTATAACAATTTAACCCTTCCTTAACAATTCTTTTAAAATGTTGGTCCTAAGTCCTAACCAAGGTTGTTTCATCTAACATTAGTCCATAAATGAAATCTATAAATATAGACTTGGACTAATGTACAACTCTTGAATACTAAGGTACAAGTCACTATAGCATGACTTCATATTTTAACACAATTTGGTTCTCGATCACGAAATTTGGTTTACTATATAAGGGGTATTATACCAAGTCTCTAAATTCACTAACATCCAGAAATTTCCTCAAAAGGCCAACCTCTTCACTTAACCCCTTGACGACCCGCCGCTAAGGGAACCTGTTATACACATCATTTTCGAAAAAGTGTCAGGCTTAAATCCTAGTGAGAACACACAGTTTATATGAATGCCAGTAAAAGATTTCATTGAAATATAAATAAACTGTTTTCATCAACATCCTTGTAAATGGTTTGATATGCACATAGTGACCTTCCGATCCATACCTCATCTTGCGACGACGGGTGTAAGCCCGAATCCAAGGATTGTGGCGAAACACAAAGTAAACCACTTTCCGAGTTTTAAGCTCACCATACTAGGATCAAGGCCGTGAACATGCCTGTTCAAATACAGATTTGGGGGGATGACACCCTATGATCCAAGTCATGCTCATTCGCTAGGATTTACATTTACGACCCACGACTAGTAACCAGTCCCACATAACCGTACCAATATGCCACCCTACGGTCCAATGTTTCAACTAGCTACACACGAGAATTACCCCCAAATAATAAGTCAACTCAATACCTATGGATCAATTAGTAGTAGTCTAGACTTGTCACAATTACATTTGTGACCAACTATAATCAAACATATAGTTCATAAAACCATTTAGTTCCCAAATCACTTTTCAATGGTTAACTGCTGATAAGAATCACAAGCCATATATAAACATAAGGCTAACATCTCATATTCCCAAAATATTTCTTTCCAAATACACCTTTCAAGTGTAAAAACCATCCAAATGAAATAAGTATTTCTTCAAGATCAAAACCATTTATTTCTCTTTCACAAGGTAACCCTTTTCAACCAAAATCCCATGGTATGCCAAATATGAATTTGGCTAAAAGCCATAAATTGAACATTTACTCATCAAAATATGACAACAACATATTTTTGTAGATCCAAACATGGATTATATCTTCATTTTACAAAAATGGTAAGAAACTCTAAAAATCTCCCAAAATGCCAAGTTAGGTCAAAATCTCATAAATGATGGATATGCAAACAAGGAGATTATTAGAAGTCAAAACTACATATTTTGATGTGTATAAAGTTTTATAAAAGGAAGTATGACTCACCTTGGGTTAAATACCAAAACCCTAGAAATTTCTAGTCGAAGAGATCTAACACTTGAGACTTGAGATCTTCACAAAAATACCTTAGATTCACCTAAACCAACCACTATATAGATGAGGAGGAAGTTAGATGGAGTAATAAATGAGAAGGAAGATTTAGGGTTGGAATCTTACCAAGAACTGCAGAGAGAAAATGACCTATCTCCTTCCAAAAATCAGATAAAATGAGATAGTTTCAGAGTTGTCTAATTTAAGCCCAGACCCATGTCATAGTCGCGACTTTGCCCCGCGACTATGACATGGGCACTCTCGCCGGGCACTCTCGCCCTAGAGGTATCGAATCCGAAAGTTTCAGTGATCTCGACCCCAAGAGCCCCAAGGCCCAATGCTCTATCTTTGACATTAAATATGTGTATTTCATGTCAAAGAGAGCCCACTAAGAACACTACACTCCAAGGCCCAAACAATTAAATAATTCATTTAATGCTCATTGATTGGAGTTTATTAAGTGCTCTAATTTTTATTGGCTCCTATGTGAGACAAAGTTTCTCCTCTAACCTTATTCCCACTTAGGGGTCACATTCACACAAATACATCCATAAATCACAAGTGGGTTATTCTTACCAAGGGCGTTACACCCCTTCCCAAATTCCCTTCCTAAAACCTACGCCGATGATTAGAAAAACTCACCAAAAGCAGCACCCCTAAAAAAGTGGTGCTTGCGATGGTCTGTAATATCCAAAACTATTTCTGTTTCGTGAAAGTTTTTTTTTTCATTATGAACTAAAAAATCTAAAGGGAATTACTTTGCTTATACGAGGGCTGTAAATAAATCTATTTTTCATTAATTACTTTCCTTGATTGAAACCAGATTGGTGGAGGTAAAGAACAATCTTAGATTGAGACAGTGACTCGTGAGAGCAACTCAGTGATACGGTGGTCTCGCTAAAAGTGCCACCGACAACGTCATTCCCATCTATGAATTCCACTCGGTGACTCTCCTGGAGTGCCTGCCACATGGTATGTAGTTAGTTCATCGACACGAGAGATGAAAGAAAGGGTTGCCAGAGGGAAGGGTTCTCTAGGGTGAGGGAAAACGAAATGGAAAATCATATATAACTAGAAGCATACTCGCGCAATGCAGCGAGATAAATCACGATTTTAATATTTCATTTTATTTTTTTGTCGATTTACAGTACGATTTTGGATGGTTTTGAGAAATTGATAATGTTTTTTTTTATAAATTTGTTTAATTTAGACTTAATAATATAATGTTTTTATATGAAAAAATTAAGTATTTTGTTAGAATTCAATGATTATCTTATATATTTTAATGACATCTAGAAAAAATAACCAATTACATATTTAATAATATAATTAAAACAAAATTATAGTAATATAATATATTAATTAATAGTGAACATGGAAATCTCTACATAAAAAGAAGGTCCTACACAAACCAAATTAGTGGGTATTAGAAGTCTGCAGTAGTAATATGTATGTTGTGCTTTGATACTTGTAAATTAAGAGATTTTTAAAATCTTGCATAAAATGATGGTACTTTGTACCTAATAATTTGTAATTAAGAGTTTTTTATTCGTTCTTTATAATATAGTATAGATATAGATATATATGAAAATATATAATATATATTATTATTACCTTTTTAATGAAAAAATAAGCTAAAATGTTTAAAAAAAAGACTTAACATTTTTGAGTTAACGACTGAAATTTAATAATTATCCAAGAGACGAAAATAGTTATAAATAACAAATCACAGGGACAAAAATCATATTTTACTAAAAAAAGCTAATAATAATAGGGTGAAAACAGGGGTAGATCTAGTACTTAAAAGATGGGGATGTACCCTTTCTGTTCCTGACATTTTATAGACCCTGGACGAGATGTAAAATTGGGCTCTCGATTACTACAAAATTATTTTCAATATATTGTTTATATCATTAAACATAACATCGAATTTAAGAAATACTAATATTTCATATAAAATCGTTTTCCTGGTATTCCTACCTTAAAATTAATCAATAATTACTTCTAAATTAATCTTATCTACCATATCATTTTTACATAAAATCATTAATCAATTCCAGCATCAAAGACATCTTATGCCATACCTTTAATATATAGATTGAAATTATTTGACATCACTATTTTGATCATTCGGAGTAACACTTTAGAGGGTGTTTGAGATTGCTTATTTAAACTCCTTATTAACTTGTAGCTTTTTCCTCACCGCTAATAAGCTATTTTTAGTGTTTGGATTGGGGAAAAAAGTGCTTATAACTTTTTCACACCGCTAATAAGGAGTTTTTGATAAGTTAAATCATTCTGATTTATCAACTTATTTGAAACGACTTATGACTTTTTTGGTTATTTTACATATATAAGCAGTCCCAAACACCCCTAAATAACAACTTATTAACTTATTACATTTTGGTAACACAATAAGCTAATCCAAACATTTTTTTATAAAACTTCTTTTTATCACCACATAAGTTGATAAATACTTATTAAAAAAAAACATAAGTTGTTTTAAATAAGCAATCTCAAACACGCCCTTAATATTTTTCATAATCATTTTAAACTTTTAGGGTTGAAACAAACTTTTTCAAAACCATCAATTTTAAAATCAAAAGTTTATTTTGGTTATAGTTTGAAATCTTATTTTTGCTTTAGAGATAGAAGAATACTTAACATTCATGCATCCAATATTAGACAATAAGGAGTCAATAATGTATGTAAAAAAATGTCTTTGAAATCCTAAATATAGATATATGTTGGGTCATCTCATATAGTTTAATTGTTTTCAAAAGGTAAGAGTTTATTTAATTAATAACAAAAAATATACTATATTCTAACACAATAATAAAATTCATGTGGATGGAATAAATAAAAGAGTACGTGGAAGATGAGTTATGGGGTATATATTAAGGATAGTTCTGTAATAGGGATGGGAACAATGATGAATGTGATGTTATCATTAACTATGATTATCTAACAGTTTTATAGGCAAAAATAGTTTTTAGATATTAGTACGAGATAAAAAAAAACTTAGAGAAACAATAAGCAATACTATAAAATGAAAGACGAATAAACCTTTTACAAAATTTGTTGTCCACTGTTGTTAATTAATACATGTTCAGTTTGGACGTTTAATATAATGTTAAATTCTTTTTGGATCATATCATATATTAAAATTTTTTGACTTTTTATTTACAATATTTTTAACTAAAAAATTTGGGTCGCTATTTCCTTTGGGCCCTGGACGTACGTCCGGCCCACCCTCCCCTGGGACAGCCCTAGTCACCCCCATTAAAGAAATCTCTCTAGGTTAAAAATAATTTTTTTAACTTTATACTATAGTTCACCTTATTAATTTCCTGTCTGGTCTCTCACCAACCAAAAAAATGTACTTTGAAATCAGCCAAAAATTAAAAAAAAAAACAATCTTTCAAAATCAACCGAAAAAATCCTTTGAAACCGACAAAAAAAAACTTAAAAATCTCTTGAAATCAACAAAAAAACTTTAAAATCTCTCGAAACGTTTTGATTTGGCTAAAATACGTTGGACGACTTTATACGTCTTTAATCTACTTTAAGATGCCCCGACTAAAAATAGTGGATCCGACACATGTGAAAACGATAGAAAGATTTGGACTACCGTTGTTTTTCTTGGGCACGACTCTACACATCCTATCCTTTTTCCTTTCCTTGTATTAATGTATTTTAGGAAAAAAAGTTATATTTTTCAATTAAAAAGAAAATCTATCATAGTTTTATTTCCATCACACATCTATCACTACTACAGAAATGACTTTTATACGCGCCTAATTATACACGGTTTTTGTTGTTTTTACAAAAACCGCGTATAAAGGACGAATCTGGAACCTTTTTACACGGTTCTAGATTAAAAACCGTATAAAAAGGGTACTCGACAATTACAAACGGTCGCATAGATAAAACCGCGTATAAAGGTTACCTTTTATACGCGGTTATTTATTAAAAACTGCGTACGGAAGGGTCAACTTTTGTACGCGGTTATTGCTAACAAAACCGTGCGTAAAAGCTACATTTACACGCGGTTTTTAGCAATAAACCGCGTATAACAGTAACACTTTTGTACGCGGTTTTTAATAAATAACCGCGTATAAAAGGTAACCTTTATACGTGTTTTTTAATACACAACCGCGTCTAAAAGTAGAAACTACTGCGTAAAAATGTAAACCTTTTATACGCGGTTGTTTATTAAAAACCGCGTATAAAAGTAGAAACAACCGCGTATAAATGTCATACCCTTTTATACGCGGTGGTTTATTTAAAACCGCGTATAAAAGTACAAACAACCGCGTATAAAAAAACAAAACACCGTGCAGTAAGTACACGTTTGTTAAACCGAATACGTGGGATGAATTCGTTAAGCTCAAATCGACGTCGGAATTTGAGGTGTAATAACAATAACCTTATTGTTTTTAGTGTTAATATAGATTTATATGTTCCTAATTTTGTGACTTTGATTACGCCAAGGCACTAAGCCAAAAAAACAGCGAGCATGCAAAGTTGAATGATAACCCCGACCACTTAGGATCACAGGGGTATCTAGAGAAGCAGGATTCGTGGGCGATGTATAAGGATCGAGGTATAATGCCCGAGATACAGAATATGTATAGTAAGCGGGCGCGTGACTTTATATTGGTGAGACTGGTGAAATCAGGCCTCGACGAATTCATCTTACCGTATAAGATGAAGCCTATCGTAGAAGATATAGTAAGTTATTATTATATCTTTATTTTAAGTTTGTTAATCTGCTTATAATCATTAATTACTTACATGAATTGCTTGTTTTTTAACATGACAGATATAAAAAGATAAACAGTTCTCTCAGGGAGATTGGGACCCTGAAGTGGCAGTTGATCCCTTGGCAAGGGTGTTGGGACCCGAACACCCAGGTCGCATATGGGGTGTCGGTCACAACGTTGGCTTGCGTGTGGGCCTAGGCCTTGGAAATAAAAGGAGAAGGTGTACCAAGAAAGATGCGGTAATAAAGGACCTGAAGGAACGAACATCTAACCTGGAGCAACAGGTGACAGAGCTTAAAGCAGAACGATTATCGAGGAATAATGCTAGCCCTGCAGGAAGCCCAATGGTTAACAAGAGCAGTGTTGGATCAACTGCTTTGGATCCACGAATTGAATCTATTCAGGTGGGTTGTAATATATATATGTGTTACAATTTTAGAAGTTCGAAATGAACCATTTTTTAAAAATTATGATGTTTATGTGTTTCGTTTTCAGGAAGCTACAAACTGCGATTTGGTTTTCCGGTGCGCGGGGGGGGGGGGGCAAAATTCTAGTTGCTAAGGGGTTGGCCTATCCTTTATCGACAGACGTTCTTCATGGTAATCCGTTGGAGGAGGGGTTCATGAAGGTTCAGGTTGACATGGTTATGGATGGATGTGAAGAGTATGACCTCTCGGTGCCCATGCCAAATGCTGATATTGAAAAACTAGGTCAAGCATTTGGGAACTTCATCCAGTGGGACGGAATACCGACGGATTTTGGATTTTAGCGACGAAAAACTTTGCCGTCGGTAAACCTTCGGTAAAAATCACCATCCGTCGGTAATCCGTCTGTAAAATAATGGTTTCCGACAGATTACCGAAGGACCCTTTAATATTTTAATATTTATTTATTTTTATTATATATTCCGTCGGTATTCCGTCGGTAAATAATTAAATTATTATTATTATTTTTAAATTAAAAATCCGTCGGTAATTAGCGACGGATTACCGACGGACCCTTTAATATTTTAATTTATTTTTATAAATAATTATATTTTTTTAATTAAAAATCCGTCGAATGGATCGGGTATTAATTAAATCAACTTGGGCTTTAATGGATTGGATTTTAATAGATCCATTTGAGTTTTAATGAAATCAATCGAGTTTTAATAGATGGATTGGATATTAATGGGTCCACTTGGACTTTAAATGGATCCGATCGGGTTTTAATGGAACTAGTTCGGCTTTAATTGAACCAACTGGACTTTAATGGATCAATTGGGTTTTAATTGATTCACTTTGGCTTTAACGGATGCATTGGGCTTTAATGTATCAAATTGGGCTTTCATTGATCCATTTGGGCTTTAATGGAACCAATCGAGCTTTAATGGATGGATTGAGTATTAATGAATCCACTCAGGCTTTAATGGATACAATCTAGCTTTAATGGAACCAATTGGGCTTTAATTGAACCAACTAGACTTTAATGGATCAATTATGTTTTAATGGATCCACTTGGGCTTTGACGGATGGATTGGGCTTTAATGGATCCATTTGAGCTTTAATGATATCAATCGAGTTTTAATGGATGGATTAGGTATTAATGGATCCACTTGGATTTTAATGGAACCAATTGGACTTTAATTGAACCAGTTGGACTTTAATGGATCAATTGGGTTTTAATTGATCTACTTTGGCTTTAATGGATCCATTGGGCTTTAATGTATCCATTTGGGCTTTCATTGATCCATTTGGGCTTTAATGGAACCAATCGAGCTTTAATGGATGGATTGAGTATTATGTGTATGTATATGTAGATGATAGTATATATGTACACGTATGTATATATAGTACATATATGTTTGTATGTCATGTGTACATGTCTATATGTTTATGTATGTTTGTATATGTGTATATATGTATGAAAGTTTGTATGTATATACATGTATGTATGTGTATATACATATGTAGTTGCTTATATGTATACAGTACATACTCTACATACATATGTTTGTATATGTCATACATGTCTAGCTATATGATGTATATATGTGTTGTATGCATGTGTACGTATTAATGGATCTATCGAGGTTTAAAGGGTTCTATTGGGCTTTAAAGGCTTTCATTGGGCCTTGATGGATTTATTGGGTTTTAAAGGGTTCTATTGGGCTTTAAAGCGTTCCATTGGGCCTCAATGGATCTATCGACCTTTAAGGGGTTCTATTGGGCTTTAAAGAGTTTCATGGGTTCTATCGGGCTTTAAAGGGTTATATTGGGCTTAAAGGGTTTCGTTGGGTCTTAAGGGATTCTTTTGGGCTTTAAAAGGTTATATTGGGCTTTAAAGGGTTTCATTTGGCCTTAATGAATCTATCGGGTTTTAAGGGATTCTATCGGGCTTTAAAGGGTTTCATTGGGTCATAATGGATCTATAAGCGTTTGGTACACAGACTGGATGGGACGGGACAGGACAGGACGGGACGAGACTAACTGTATGTCCCACGTTTAGTTTAGGTTTAAAATCATATGTTTGAAAGAGGGTAATATTATAATTTTACATTTAGTCCCATGTTGTTCCACCTATTTTGGTGGAACTAAAAAACTTAAGTTTTGTCCAATGAAATTTGATTTTTGTCCCATGTTGTCCCATGTGATTTTTGTCCCATGGCATACCAAACATGGGACTATTTTTTTGTCCCGTCCTGTCCCACCCCGTCTGCGTACCAAACGCACAGGGTTTAAGGGGTTCTAATAGGCTTTAAAGGGTTTCATTAAAATTCGGTAAATGGTTCTATTGTGCTTAGTGTCCCATAGTGGATCTATCGGGGGTTAAAGGGTTATATTGGGCTTTGAAGGGTTTAATTGGGCCTTAATGGATTTATCGGGCTTTAAAGGGTTCTATTGGGCTTTAATGAATCTATCGGGATTTAAATGGTTCTATTGGGGCTTTAATGGATCTATGAGGCTTTAAGGGATTCTACCGGGGTTTAAAGGCTTTTATTGGGATTCAAATGATTTCATTGGGCCTTAATGGATCTATCAGACTTTAAAGGGTTTCATTGGGCCTTAATGGATCTATCAGGGTTTAAGGGGTTCTATTGGGCTTTAAAGAGTTTCATTGGGCTTTAATTAATTATAGAGTAAACTCCAACTTTGGTCCCTAAGGTTTATTGATTTCTTTGAAAGAGGTCCCTATGGTTTCATAATTCAAGTTTACATCCTCAGGGTTTGGATTTTGCTCTGAAAATGGTCCCTGACCCCTAACGACGTCAAAATGGTCCGTTAGTGCCAGGGGCATTTTCGTCCAACCAGATATGTGTCCCCTTTTTGCACTTTTTCTTTGTTTTTTTCTTGTTTTTGTAAAAGCCATCAAATTTTAGGGTCAAACTCAAATTATATATACATAACACACACACACACACACATATATATATATATATATATATATTCACACACACACATATATATATATATATTCACACATATATATATATTCATACATATATATATATACATATACATATATACATACATATATACACACACACACAGATATATATATATATATATTCATACACACACATATATATATATATATATATATATATATATATATATATATATATATATATATATATATATATACGAACACAGGGACGAGCCCTCTCCGGCCAAACTCTGGGATCCCCCATATCTTCATCGAGTTTTCTGTTCCTTGGAAAATGCATCAAGTTTTCTGTCCCTGTGGTGATATAATTTGCACCAAGTTAGAAATTTCTTCTTGTTTTCAGATTCAATTTGCTTTGTTTTTCTTTTAATCATCATATTCATATCTTCATCTTCTCCATCAATCATCTTCATCTTCAATCAAGATAAAAAAAAAACCTAGAAACCTAAGTCAACAAACCTAAATTCAACAAATCTGGAAACCCCCTCCTCTTGTTCCTGTCAATTTCGAAAACGAGGATCCCTTCCCCCTGTTCATGTCGATTTTCAGAACCAGAAAAAGAACCCTCTCCCCTTGTTCCTGTCGATTTCCAAAACGAGAACCCTTTCCCTTTGTTCCCGTTGATTCAGAACCAAGAAGGTATATAAAGTTCGACCTTCATGTGCTTTCTGTTCTTGAATGAAGTGGCCAGATTATAATCTGATTGATGCTTAAACAAATGGATTTTTTTTGGGGTTTGATGCAAAAATCAGTCCGCAAATGAGTTAGAGGTGGGTTTCCATACACATCCACCCCCCAAAACGAGAGGAACAGAGAATGAAAACCAGATTTGAGGAGAGAGAGGAGGAAGGGGGATCCCGGAGTTTGGCCGGAGAGGGTCGTCCCTGTGATTATATATATATATATATATATATATATATATTAGATTTTAGTACATAACAGGCCCTTGAAGTTTTTATGTTTTTGTAAAAATAAGGGAAACAAAAAAGAAGTGCAAAAAAAGGATAAAAATATGGTTGGACGAAAATGCCCCTGGCTCTAACGGACCATTTTGACGTCGTTAGGGGTCAGGGACCATTTTCAAAGCAAAATCCAAACCCTGGGGATGTAAACTTGAATTATGAAACCATAGGGACCTCTTTCAAAGAAATCAATAAACCTCAGGGACCAAAGTTGGAGTTTACTCTTAATTATACTAGACTTTAATTGATACTATTGAGTTTTAAATGGTTATATTGGCTTTAATGGATCTATCAGAGACTTTTAAGGGGTCCATTAGACTTTAAAGGGTTCTATAGGCCTACTGAAGTTCTTAAGCGTCACTGAGTCAAATATGACCCACCAAAATTTTATTTTACGGTTTATTATTTTATCTTAAAAAATATATCAACATCTAAATATTATAAAATATAGTTCATTTATAGTCATTCAGTAAAATATAACCCTAAATCTGTAAAATTAATATTTAAAACTTAATTTAATTTCTTCAATTTTTCCTTTCCCCCTAAAATTTTATTACATGTTTAATTATTTCACTTCCCGCCAATTATTCACATTTCCCTCCACCCCTTTTTAACCTAAATCCCCTTTGCCCTTTCTTTTTTGTTAACCTAATCGCATCAGTATAATCAGAGAAAACTCGTCTCTCTTCTGTGATCTCTCACGCCGAACGACTTAGATTAAAGACTCACGAGCAACTGTATAAGGTTTGTCTTCGTTTTGGTTTTTGTTTATGACTTCCTAATCAGATACATAAACCTCAAAAAAACATGTAATTTGCTTCCTGTTTTGTGACGATCAGATTCATGTACTCAAGGTTAGAATGGATTTTCTTTTTATTGATGGTTTGGTTCGCTTTTTGCTTCTGTCGATTTCATATTGTTGGATTTTAATTTCTGTTCCCTGTCGATTTCTACTTGTTTTGGCGATCGTTGTTATGATTTCATCTTGTTGGATTTCATCTCTGTTCCGTGTCGATTTCATCGTTGTTATGGGATGGTAACCTGTCGATTTCATCTCTGTTGTTATGTTATGATTTTGTGTTTTAGGATTTTGATTATGTGGTCCTTCTGGTTTGTTTTGAAAAATCTTCTGGAAGCACTTAATAACCGAGAGTTGTGATTGATTAGGTCTAGATATTGATGCGCCTACATCCCAACTACTAAAACATCGAGAGTTGTGATTGAAATTTAGCTCACTGGAAGCACTTAATAACCGTCTTTCGGTGGGAGACTCATCGATACCTTTACTATTGGAATTAGGCCCCTAGTTAAGATCAACGGTCTTAGGGAAGGTATCAAATATACCTCTCCGACCTTGCATTACAACGATAAAACACAGAATAACAATCAATAAATCAGCAGGTAAGGTACCCACTGTTGTGTCACTTATAAACCAGATCCATAATTAGCAACACTCAGGGTTGATAGAAATGGTTGGTTGATTTACTCACATTACAACTCTAATGGGAAATTCTTGGTTCATCCACTATGAAATGCATGAGAAGTTGTAGCTGCAATGTTTTAGAGATACAGTTTCACTTTCTTCTCCTTCAAACTTTATGTGTTCTTCACAACAGAGGTTTCAGTAACATAATTTTAATAAGGTGTTATCGTGGTCTTCCTCTTAGAAGAGAACTACCTATATGTGAGCTTGTCAAATGGGCTTAAATTGGGTGATTGTTAGGATAAGTATGCTAGCAATATTGTAATAGAGCATCGCATATACTACCTGGAACCAAAAGAATTAACAACAAATATGAAAAGCAACTTCCTCTATACAAATCAAATTAAGAATTGTACATCCTCTTTGCTTTATACAAATTAAATTAAAACATATAAATAAACATATATATATATATATATATATATATAGGGTTGGGTTCCGGTGAGAAGTTGAATTAACGGTGAGAATTGGTTATCAACCGTTGGATGAGAAATTGACACACATTAGGATGAGATGCACCGATATAAGATGCACCCATACAAATCGCGAACTGAATCGGATTAATTATTTGCATATATCAAAGCTAATGAACCAAAAAATTAGACGTCAAAAGATTCGGAATGAATCACAAATGCAGCAAATCACATGCTTATGGAGGAAAATTTTAAATTGCAAATCTTATTACATTAACTATCATGATGGCCTACAAATCCTTTAGTTTTCATCAATAACATGTCAACTCATTTTCATCAAATTAATATTATTTAAGCTGCCAATGAATTGAAGTTGAATGCCATGTATACGTTGATATGATGGACTGGGTTTTGATTGCATATTTTGTTTCTTTTTCTTGAGTTTTGTACAAGTGCATTTAGTGAAGTGGGTTGCGTAATTTAAATTTTAGGTTTTGTGTTCTTGAATTCCTCAAGAATGATGATGATGATGGTTGAAGAGAGAATAAAGAGAGATTGAGAGAGATGAGTTACCATTTTGAACATTTTTAGGCACCATTGGTCGCTACTAATCATTAGGCCTAGACGTAACTTAGTCTATGTATTAGATTCGATGACGACAAATGGAAAGACAACCGAAACTTACAAGATCAAATACCTAATTGACACCTAAGTAATGTGTTACTTTAGTATACTATTGATGTTTATTTATATAGTAATCGACTATTAACACAAATGTTCGTTACTTTTCATTTAGGGCAATTGCAAAGTACAATCATGCCATGGGGTTTCTCAAGCCAACACTTCGGTTACATGGAGATTAAACAAGGTATAATTTATATATCCCAACAATTTATTTTGTACTTTAATATGTTTAATCACTAATTTTTTTACACTTCGGTGTAATCAACAACAACATGGTTGAGAGTGTGGTTACTATGTAGTGAAGCAAATCTTCCAATTTGTGATGCATGAACAATATGCCTCATCTCTCAAGGTACGTGTTTCTTAAGTTTATTTCATTTTATTTATATATTGTAAAAAACACTTTATTTCATTTATAATAACACCTACTTTCAAATTTATTTATAGGACACATGGACAACCACGGATTCTTTCACAATTACACAAGTAGAAGAGATTACTTGCAATATTGCGAGATCGTTCACTTTGAAGATTATGAAAGAGAGTAAAATGTGGTAATGAATTTTGGGGGGAGGGGTGTTTTAAGAATTATTAGACTTATTATATGATGAAAAATATTAGAATGTTTGGTTACTTTGAGATATTACATTTACCTTGATGATTTTTAAGGTTTAATGCTTAATGGTTACTTCGAGATGCTACATATATGCGTCTAGCTGATTTTTGTATTTGGAATTGTGTTTGAAATGTTCCATTATTCGAATACGAATCGTATTTGGAAATTTAGCATATCAATATAGTACAGTTTCACCAACATTTGGAATAATGCATGGTAACAAAATCGAGGAAAATATTAAAAATATAAATATAACTCATTATACGCGGTTTTAGTAAAAGAACCGTGTACAAACGTGTGCACTTTTTTTTATTAATGGTTACATTTATACGCGGTTTTGTTATAAAAATCGTGAAAAATCAATACAATTGTAAACAGTTTTAGCAAAAAACCGTGTAAGATATAGACTTTTATAAACGGTTAGTATGACTTTTTTAAACGGTTTCATCTAAAAACCGTGTAAGATAAATACTTTCATAAACGGTTAGCAGGGATTTTTTAAACGGTTTCATTTAAAAACCGTGTAAGAAGGTCACTTTTATACGCGGTTAATATTACTTTTCTAAACGGTTTTGAAACCGTGTATAAAAGTTGAGTTTTATACGCGGTTTTGGAACCGCGTGTAAAAGCCCGATACTTTTACAAACACCCGCGATATACGCGGTTCCAAAACCGCGTATAAAAGCCCAAAACAACCGTTTATAAAAGCATAATTTGTAGTAGTGTATGTAATTTTATTTTTATCACAAATCTATGTATCAAAAAGTAAAGCACTTTATGTTGGTGATTTTAACGCTATTAGTTATTTGATGTAACTGAGATTTACAATAGAATAATAGAGTTTTAGTTATCTCTTAGGAGGTTCAGAATGTATATTTGTGTAAGCTAATTAGTTGAATAAAAAATCATCGGATGACATCGTATGGGGCCATGCCTACTTGCTCTAGGCACATCACCATAAAACCTAAGGGGGCTGATTGGGTAAAAATACCAATAGTTCATTGTCGTACGATCAACGATGACCATCAGGTAAAAATTCCAACAGTCCATCATCCGTAGTCGCACGACTAGAGAGATAGCCGACGCACTCCCTTTAAAAACGATCTCGACCAAATTATTAGAAATTGTCCGTTGTTTCTGTCGTACGACATAATTTCAGTTACTAATCTACAACATACGTTATATTATGTTTAATGCAGGATTTAAAAGACATTCATGACCTAAGATTGTAACGGTTGCCATCATCAACAACAGACGTAACAGACGTCGTCATCAATATCAAACGGTTACTCTATTAAAGATACGCATTTAAGACTTTCCAAAGGACAATTATAAATACGAAGATAGAACCTCACATTGGGGACATCTGACTCTCAGACTAACTCACGAATTACGTTCTTAAACCCGCTCAACCCCTTTCGAAGTTCAAAAAGCCTACTGTCGTTTGTCATGCAACGCATGGCCAAAGTCTAATTACACACGACGCACGACCGACTTTACTTTATCGTATTGTTTTACATTGTATTACACTTGTAACACTTGTTATAAAGGACGACGTCCCTGATTGACGTCCATAGTGCACGATGACTCACACTCGTCCGCGGTTTTTACCCATTTTAGGGGTTTTCCGCGTCACCAATTCTCTCGTCTCATTTATTTTATTCTTGTTATCGTCGTACGATTATCAAAGTTACTTTCTTTGGTTGGATTAAGCTCCACATTTACCTTAAATTTTCCTTGGGAGATTTTTGGTATAAACAGGGGCGTTTGGTTTGCAGAATGTTTTTGGATGGAATGGAATGAAATGGAATCTGTCAAAAGAATTTGACTTTGAAGGAATTGGAATGGAATGTTGTGAGGTTTGACCATCTGTTTGGTTGACAGAATTGGAATGAAATCTGTTAAATGAATTGAAATTTTTCTGTTTGGTTCACAGATTGTAGCTTCGGAATTGGAATGGAATTTTGGTAAATGACCAAAATACCCTTTTTGATTATTTTAATTTTTTTAAACAAAAATTACTTTAATGAAATAGTCATTAAATAGTTTAATTTTTAATTAAAATTGCTTTGATTATTTTAGCACACGAATGATGCACAGAGAGAGATTAGAGAAGAGAGGAGAGGAGAGAGAGAGAGAGGAGAGAGAGGGAGAGAGAAGAGGAGAGAGAGAGAGAAAGAGGGGGAGAGAGAAAGAGAGAGGAGAAATAAGAGAGGAAAGAGAGAGAGAGAGAGAGAGTAGAGAGAGGAGTGAGAGAGAGGAGGAGATAGGAGAGAAAGAGGAGAGAAAGGAGAGAGAGAGAGAGAGAGAGAGATGAGAGAGAGAGTTGGTGTCTGCTGATAATCAAATTAGTAAGGTTTAGTTTGGGGTAAAGGGTAATTTTGGAATTATCAAAATATGAGATTTCATTCCATTGAAATCCTTGGGGTTTATGATGGAATATTCAAATCCTATATCTAAGGAATTTATTGGAATTCAAAGATTTTATCCATTGAAAAACTTGAACCAAACAAAGGAATGAAATCTGGTCAAAGGAATTCAACATTCCAATTCCACCAGATTCCATCACATTCTGCGAACCAAACGCCCCCTAAATGATATGGGCGAGAAACAGACAGTAAAGTAGTTGCATTCAACTTCAGGGTCTATATTCAGTGTCTAAAATTAATGTTGCTACTTGCTACTAATCTATCTTAGGGTTGTTTGTTTTTAAAAAAAATCTCTTAATGTCTTTTAAGTCTGAATCGTTCAGACCTTTTTACACACCACCTCTTATTAATCATAACTAAAAGAGTGAATTGTGAATTTGGTCCATGTGGTTTTGTGTTTTCTTTGACCATGGTCCCCATTCTATATTTATTGTGGATTTAGTCCTTGTGGTATTAAATTTGTCTTGGTCATGGTCCTTCTGACTAACATCTCCGTTAACTTCGTTAAATCAAGGACCATTTTAGCCATTTGCCATTTTTTGTCCTTTTACGATAAGAAAAAAAAAACAATATCTTTATACACACACATATAACGATATCAAAATAAATAAAATAGAATATTATTGTATGATTTGATTGTTTAACTTTCTTAAAAGATTAACTGTATTAATACGATTTAGTATTATCTATACTATATTATAAAGATGACATAAAAAACTCTTAAAAACAAGTCTTAAAGCTTAATGTACCACTATTTAATGCTAATTACTTAAAAAACAACCATAAAAGTTGTATGTACTACATTTAATGCTATTCATTAATTTTCAATCATTATCTCTAACCATTTTAACTCCCCTAAAATCATTTCCACTTTAACTCCCCTAAAATAACTCTTAGCATATTTTAGATATAAAAAAACTAAAATATAATTAAAAAATCTTACAGAATATTTTATAAAAAAAATATATTATTGAACCAAAATAAATTACATTATATTATTAAGTTTAAATTAAACAAATTTATATAAAAAAAATCATTATCACTCTCTCACAACCATCCAAAATCGTAATGTAAATCGACAAAAAACAGAAAATAAAATGAAACATTAAAATCGTGATGTATCTAGCTGCATTGCGCGAGTACACTTCTAGTTATTTTATTATAACGATAGAAAAATATTGTTTTATTGGTTACATCAACCTGTTCTATAAATCAAAAGAATATATTTAACTATTTTTTTGTAAATAATTTAGTTGTTCAAGAAAATTTGATCAACCAAATTTAGAAATTCCGTAGAGTTTTTGTATGCTTTTTCCCTTGTATGAAATCTCATTTTCTTTGAAAATATGAATAAATCCAAAAAAAAGTTATAAAATCCTAAATTTTCGATATGTTTTCAATAAATAGAAATGTCAAAATGGTAAAAAAAAACGCATAAATAATTATAAAACAATACACCATCTTATTTTTTTAGAGTAAATTACGTTTTTTGTTCATACGATTTGTTAAAAATTGCAGATTTCGTTTCTATGGTTTTGAAATTTCGGTTCTCATCCATTTTTGTCAGAATATAATTTCCCACCATTATAATAAAATAATAAAATTAAATCGTATTAATATAATTAATCTTTTAAAAAAGTTAAAGAATGAAATCATATAATAATATTCTATTTTATTTATTTTGATATCGTTATGTGTGTGTATAAAAATATTCTTTTTTTTTCTTATCGTAAAAGGACAAAAAAATGTCAAATGACTAAAATGGTCCTTGATGGAGTTAACAGAGACGTTAGTTAGAAGGGCCATGATCAAGACAAATTGAATACCACAAGAACCAAATCCACAATAAACATAGAATGAGAATCATGGTTAAAGAAAACACAAAATCACAAGTACCAAATCCACAATTCACTCTAACTAAAATAAAATTTCAGGCTTTAGACCTCTTAAAAAACAAACGACATCTTAGTTAAGAGAAAGGTCAACGCAAATTGAAGCGTGTTCTAATTTTCTTTGTCTAGTGATCTTATAATTTTTTTTGTGGAGAAGGTCGACTTTTCGTGTCGATAACGAACACCTATGTATATATATATCTCATTGTCATGTCATCAATTCCATAGAAGTTTCTACGTATAAGAACACAATTACTCCATTATGTATTTAAAGTCAACATCATTCGTAACAACGACAGTAAATCTAACAAAATAAAGTCAACATCATTCGTAACAACGGTAGTAAATATGTAATTTATTTTGTAACCTAGTAAAATGTTACAATCTCGTGCAATCCTCATCTAAGCCATTCATTTAGCCTATTTATTATGTAGACACCTGATTGATTACTAGATTGCATTTATTTCGTCGAATTTATGTAGTAGATGTCGATGCATATAACGGTTCATGCGATGTATCGGATGCAGATGATACTTTCATGAAACAGTATGAATTCCATGTTAGTGTATGTATTTAATAAAATATTATGCATTGCAGGTAATATTATTGCATGAAACCATTAATAATTGATGCAATCCAGTAACCAATAATCCATAATGAATGAGCTAAATGAATGGTTTAGATGAGGATTGCACGAGGTTGTAATTTTTTACTGGGTTGCAAATTAAACCGTCCTTAGTAAATATGTAATTTAATATATATATATATATATATATATATATATATATAGGGAAATGTTCATTTGAGAAACACTAAATATATGAGAAATAGAGAAGTGATCTTAAACCATTAATTCGGTCAAGATCGACAACTTTGATCGATAATTAGGGGATAATTGCTCCCATGGTCCACTCCCGTGTTCCTCACATTTTTTATTATTCGAAGGGTATTTTTGTAAATTATCCAAACGCATTCATATATGAACGCATGCGTTCAGATATGAATATCACTTTTTTTTCTTTTTTTTTAGCCGTGTGTGTTCATATATGAATGCATGCAAAAAACAGAAGTTCATATATGAATGTTAGTAGACGTTCATATATGAATGTTAGTAGAATGTCACTATTTTTTTTGTACGTATTCATATATGAACGCATGCATTCATATATGAAGGCATGCAAAAAACAGGTGTTCATATATGAATGTCACTCTTTTTTTTTGCATGCATTCATATATGAAGGCATGCAGTCAGTGTTTATGTAAAAATTATGAACATTCATATATGAACGCATGCATTCATATATGAAGGCATGCAAAAAACAGGCGTTCATATATGAATGCCACTCTTTTTTTTTGCATGCATTCATATATGAACGCATGCAGTCAGTGTTTATTTAAAATTACGAACATTCATATATGAACGTATGCATTCATGTATGACTGCATGCCTTCATATATATGAACACGCGCGTGTTTTTGTCAAAGTTACGTAAATACTCTTATATTTTTGGAAGAGCCGTAATTTTTGACCAGTCAAAGCCGTAATTTTTGACCAGTCAAAGCCGCAATTTTTGACCAGTCAAAGCCGTAACTTTTGACCAATTAAATCCAATCTTGACCATATGAATGACTAAGATCACTTATCTATTTCTCATATATTTACCATTTCTCAAATGAACCAAACACTATATATATATATATATATATATATATATATATATATATATATATATATGGGTTGGGTTTCGTGGGAAGCTGAGGTTAACATGAGAAGTGTGAGATCATGAGAAATGGATGCACATTAGGATGAGATGTACCGAGATGAACTAGATCAATTTCATTCCAAGCTGCAATTCATGGGAGAGCATTTGATTAAAAGTGATCAACGGTTCAGATCTACTTCTCTCGCTAACTTCAACTTCTCACCCGACCCCACCATATATATATATATATATATATATATATATATATATATATATATATAAAAGAAGGATCAAACGAGAACAATAATTATTTAAAAAAACACAAAAACTAACAAAATCATTGGTGATTTTACATTAAGGCACAAAAAAGCCATGCGGACCCGAAGTCGCGGCTAAAATCCTTTTTTCATGTGTTAATGTAAAATCACTAATGATTTTGTTAGTTCTCGTGTTCTTTTAATTAGGTATCGTTCTCGTTTGAACCCGATTCTCTCTCGCTATATTAAAGCTGGTTCAAACGAGAAGTTAAACATTTTGCTAGAAGTGTGATATCATATATATTTGCAATACATAGACGTTTAGTCATATATGATTAAACTCATCTACATGCCGTGCAATCATATATGATCGTTTATTTGGTGTAATTTATTTCGCTCAAATTTTGTTAATTTTTCGTATTTTTTCGAATAAAAAATAGGGAGTACATGTGAAGGTTTTTTTAATTAAAAAAATATTGTTGTAACCACCTGTTTAATTATATCCATCAGATCATCTAATCTAACGGTTGATAAGATGTTTTTTAGTTTTTCATTTATTTGAGGTTTTCCCTTGAACCTCTGTCTATATAAACTAACACCTTGAAATGGGATGTTAGAATATATGTGTGACTTCTTTCCACACAACATATGCAAGATAAATTATGATGTATATAAAAACATGAGTAGCTAGTAGATATGTTAAAACGGATAGATCTGATCAACAACAATAAAAATATATATGACACAATATTTTAAAATAAACAATATAAAACATACAACAAACTCCCTAAAGTTTGTGTAAGATCAAGTGAGCGCCAAACTGGGGTTTTAGAGTAAGCATAGTATGGGGAGCATGCGAGTACGATGGAGATAGATCAAAAGAGAAGCGTTGTAGAATCATTGCGAGCGCCATCTTAGCTTCTAACATAGCAAAATTCTGTCCGATACATATACGTGGTCCACCTCCAAATGGGACATACGACGCTTGTCCCTTGGTCGCCTTTAACACACCTTCAGAAAATCGTTCGGGCTTGAACTCGTTCACATCTTCACCCCATACATCTCGGTCGTGGTGTAAAAGCAACGTGTTTAGTTGGAGGAGGGTTCCTGCCGGCAAGATTATGTTTCTTAATTTGGTTTCTTCATGTATCAGCCGTCTTAGAAATCCAAGTGGCGGATACAATCTAAGAACCTCATTAAAAACCATAGTGATCTGCATAGCAAAATTTAAGACACAAAATAAATGAGGAAGTATTTCGACATGTTCAACAAGTAGATAGCTTTTATATACTTGAAGTATAAAATCTTACAACTTTCAAGTGATTCAACCCATCAATATCTGGTTTTTTCTCTCCGAAGACTTGTAAAACTTCCTCTCTAGCACGTGTCTGCCACTCCTTGTATTGGCCAAGTAAAATCATAGTCCAAACAAGCATATTTGCCGTGGTCTCCTGCCCTGCAAAATAGAAAAGCTTGCATTCTTCGATGACTTCATCGATGCTTAATCCAAAATTGTTATTCTCGTGTTGTTTAATTTCTTTGTAATTGGAATCTAAAAGAATGCCCAGGAGGTCATCGTTGATACTTGCCCCGTCCTTCATAGCAGCAACTCGCTTATCGATTATGCTCTTTATCTTAGCCTTCACTTCCCGATCAATCTCTTTCATCCTTTTGTTGTTTTTTGTCGGCAAAAACCTATTGTATCATAAATAAACTAATGATTTTGCCACTTCAAATATCAAATAAAATAGTGCATTAGTTTTAAAAAAAGTTACATTTTTTACTTTTTACTGTTTGTTTTTTAAAAGAGAAATTAGTTTAAGCGAATCATTCATAAAAAGAAAAAAAACTCACTTTGATCCTGGAATGTAAACTGATATTGCAGCTTTCATAACTAACACCCCTAGTTCTCTCTGAAGCTCAAATATCTTTCTTCCTTCCTCAAAACTACTACCGAACGCTGTACGTGAAATGACATCAGCTGTAAGCGTTTGAAGATGAGGCCATACATCCACTTCACACGAGCTTTCTTTCGTTACCATTTCTCCCCATTTCTGAATCATCTCACTGCAACTCACATAAAATGCAGGTACCATATGCTAACACAAAAGAAAATACTAATTGAGCATATCAAAACGATGTTTTTTTAGAGAAACAACTAATATAAATTAAAGAGCAAAAAGGTAGGGCACGAAATTAACCTTGAGCTTTTCAACATGGAAAGCAGGATTGATGATTTTTCTATGTTTAACCCATTGGTCAGCATCAACGTCGACTAACCCTGTTGCTAGCAACTTCGTTAACGGGTTTCCTCCCCTTTGCTTTTGAAATTGAAAATTATTGGCCAAGACCTCCCGTATCATGATCGGGTCAGATATGTGCACCAGAGGTCTTGTTCCCATCCATGTAAAACAAGTCTTACCTGTGTGTATATATATATACATATACATACAGTATATATTTAAAATCAGAAACCAATTAAGAAAGAAATTAATGCTTGATTTTCAGCATGAATTGAATTTCAAATAATCAACAACATGACTGTATTAAAAGGGGCGGAGGGCCTTGAGGGCTACTAGGGGCAGGCCCCTCCCCCCTTTGAAATTACAAGCGACAATCACAATTGGTTTAGGTATAAAATAGGAAAAGAATTAGCATGCCATGCTCTACTAACATAATTAGAACAACTTTAATTTTGCTTTATCTTCTTCAATTAATTGCATTTTCGGTAAACATTTTAACCGGTAGGGTTGGGTTCCGGTGAGAAGTTGAGTTAATGGTGAGAAGCATGAGAATTGGTTATCGACCGTTGGATGGACGCACATTCTGATGAGATGCACCGAGATAAGATGCACCAGATCAATTCCCTTATAAGCTACAATTCATGGGAGGGTTTGAGATTAAAAGAGATCAACGGTTCATATCCACTTCTCACGCTTCTCATGGTTAACTCAACTTCTCACACGATCTTTCACTTTAACCGGTATGCAACTAGGCATCATTTCTCTACGAGTGTGATTCAAAATGATATATACTGCTTAAAATGTTAAGCAAATTCTGTGTACTCTATTCATACATCACTTTAAACCGTCAACAAGATCCAAATATTGAAAGGAAGTAAAAAAAAAACAGGGGTTTTGAAGGTGCATCCATTTTAATTTGAATTTGATGTGTGCTCTCTTAACGTACATTCCACATCCTTGAACCTGATTAACTTATTGCTCTCTTCAATGACGGATCCCAAATCTTTGCCTAGTGGAGGCACCTTTAAGGTAGATTAAAGTCCCGCAAAATCATCCGATGTGTTTTAGCCTAATTTCACGGTTTCGAGGGATCTTTAAAGTTTTTTAGTTGATTTCGAGTGATTTTTAAGTTTTTTTTTTGTTGATTTTGAGGGATTTTTTTCGGTTTTTTTGCTTGATTTCGAGAGACTTTTTGGTTGATTGGCGAAAAATTACTAAGCGATGCTTAACATTTTGCACACGCAAAAGATCGACGGGTTCCACTTTATAAGTATGTTTGATATTTTCATATTTAACGTCTAGTTTTAGAGTTTTTGTTACGTTATAACTTTGAATAATGTATTTTTTGTATTTTTAAAATTATATAATATATATTAGCTCCGACCCTACAGTTGGGAAGTTTGTGTTCCGTCCCTTTAAGGCAAGGCAGGTGTTAGACAACATCTCCAATAGATTGGATTTTTCTTCTTTCTTTTTGGGAAATTATAAACACACAGTTGCAGATGATCCAAAAATCAAAATTTGATCACATATGTAAAGAAATTGACAACCTCTGTTTCAAACAAAACACACACATATATATATATATATATGGTTAAGTTTGGTGAGAATGAAAGTTATGATAAAAATGGTAAGAAGGGATTTCCATCTTTGATGCACGCTAGGATGAGATGCACCATATCAATTTTCGTATCAAGCGTGATTCATATGTTGGGGGTGAGATTAAAAGTGATCGATCAAGGTTCATATCCCTTGTTACCTTCTCACCTTAACTCTTCTTCTCACACAATAATTTGTATATATTATATGCATGCATGCATGCATGCATGCATACATACATACATACATACATACATACATACATACATACATACATACATACATACATACATATATATATATATATACATAGAGAGAGAGAAGGGTTTAAACGAGCGTAGTAAAAAATAAGAAAACAGTCGAATCACATGTGATTTTACACTAGAATCACACGTGATTTTAGACTAAAGTCACGTGTAAAATCATATGTGATTATGCACGACCGTTTTCTCATTTTCCTCTTATTATATTAGTGTCCTCGTATGAATCTCCCTATATATATATATATATATATATACACACACATGCAGTGGCGGAGCCACATGAGAACCAGGGAGGCCCTGTGCACCTCCTGGATTTTTTAGATATTTTGATATAGGCATTAGGCATAGGTTGTATAGAGTAAATGGTGTTGTCCTTGGTAAATGGCGTTTACATTAGTGGATTGAGGCTCCTGCATCGCATCTCATGGATTCATAAGAAAAAATCCTACTTTTCTTTAACATTGTTCTTAAAGTTTGTGAAAATCCTTCTTTATCTTTTTTTAAAAATACACTGATAAACTAAAAAAAATTAAAGTTCTAAATTAGAAATATCTTGTTTTGATAAATAAACAATATGATAATTCTTTTGTATTTTCAAAGTTTTTTTTATTGTTTATATGTTTATTTATACGTATAAACGCATCTTTGTTTGTGTAAATATACACAGTTATGCAGTTTAGATCACTTTCCAACTGTCTTTAAATTATTATATTTGGATAAGTATTTCACTAAAAACATATTCCCTCCATCCCAAAATAAGTGTCCGGTTAATTGTGGACGCTTAACTTAGGACGGAAAATGTGTTTTAAAGGAGACTTTTGAGCTTTAAAGGAAAGATCTTCCACTTGATTCCTTGATTCCTTATCATTGATTTCAATTACTTATTTGTTTATTATTACTATTATTTTTATTACATCATTTTTTTTTTCTTAATTTTATTTCACTAATTATAACTTGTTTTACTTTAATAAAATAAACCAAAAACAACAATAATATATACACGTACGTACCGTAAGCAGCGACGGACTTATGGAAGAAGGGGTAGACACGAGGAGCGATATGATGATCAGTTATACTCCTCATGGGTTTAGACTTGGCTTCAATCGTCATCTTCTCCAACTCTTTGAAATCTCCGACCATGAATCGATAAGTGGTTCCTTTCAGTCCTTGATCTCTCAGAAACTTCTCCATCTTTTTTGGTTTCAACCACAACATATTCAAGACATATAACGCCAATATCGTTGCTATTACTCCAACAACGCAAACAACCGCCGTTGCCTGCTCCATGGCCATCGCTCCTGAAAATGGTGATGATGAGCTGATTCATGACGACTTTTATTGATGGATAATGTTCAGTTTACCGCCATAGGGTTTCACTAGTTGATGGTTATGAACCCTGTGGTTTTATTGTCTTCATGCCAAGTCCTCGAACTCATCAATTAAAAGAAAAATACTAATCAACTTGTATTTAATGCTAACTGCATCTTTAATGTATTCTTTATAAAAAAGAGAGAATTAAAAACTAAAATCTTAATAGAAAAATTACATTCAATTCCAACCGTTTATTTATTTTAGAGATTATAACATTAGTTATATTATTATTAAAATATTTAATATAATTAATAAAATAATTATTTCTCTTTTATAAACATTTTTTTTCAAAGATTTTCATTGATAGAAAGAATAAAAATGTTTTTCCTTTTCTCTCCTAAGCGATCAGTTTTGAAGAATTCTTCAAGTTTAAATAATTTTACCATCTCTCTTAATTATTTACTTTGGAAAAGTTTTGCAAATTCTATTAAAGCATCTCCAACAGCATTGCTATAATAGAAAAAAATGACTTTTTATTTGCTATTACTCTCCAACAGTTTTGCTAAAAGGTTTGCTAAAATAGAGAAAAGACAAAAAATCTCTAAATATAGAGAATTCTCTATAATCCCTAAAGTAGAGAGAGAAACTATTATTTTAATCAATCCAACTAATAAGATTCAATTTTTAACATTTTATTTTAAGTTTTTTTAAAAAAATGTATTGGGATGATAAATTATGGAATACTATAATAATATAAATAATGATTGATTCTCTAAAATAGAAAAACTGTTGGAGTTAGAAAAAAAATGTTTTTAGAGATATTGACTTTCCATTCTCTATTTTAAAAAAAATTTAAAAATGCTGTTGGAGATGCTGTTAGAACCAAAAACTAACGAAAATTCCTGAAGTCTCATGTTTAAAAATTTTATTGGAGGTATTCTAAAGTTGACAAAGAGAACTTGAGTTCCCCCACCTCATCCCATCTCATCTTAAGACTATGCAAAATTGAAACTAATTTTACCATTTTTATGTTTAAAGAAAATAAATTTTGGGGTCACTTACCTTATCGGATGTTCAAAATTGAAACTAATTTTACCCTTTTTATGTTTAAAAAAAATAAAATTGAAACTCATCTTACCAGGTCACTTACTTTATCAGATGTATATGACAAGGACCCAAATCTTACCTGGTAAGAGCGATGAATGAGATTGTGTCACATCAGTGAGCGATTACGAGATGAATGTTCGGATAAACCGCACCCCTTTATTAGTCACTGGTTTATCAAATGATAAATTTTGAATATTTGTCATTCAAAATATACGTTTTTAACAGTTATTCTGAGAATATGAATGAAATAAAAAAGAAAAAAAAATATTTAAATATTGTTGATAAAAGAAAAAAATATTTAAAATATGTTTGAAAAATACTTTAATTAAAATAAATAAAACGGACCACTCATAGGAAACATGTTCTAGAAGACCGGTGTTCTTCTTGTCCTTTCTTTGTGTATTTGGGAAAAAGTTAACATTCTTTATGTATAAAAGAAAATGTTTATCAATTTTATATTGATACATGAATCTATATGCTAATTACAATAACTAAAAAAATATTTTTATTCTTATTTTAATCTTGTATTTTATCATTGTTTTTATACAAAATATTCCACATTATTTTCCATTTTATTTAAAACACTACATTTTATTATTATCCTGTTTTCAAAACCGTAAAAGAACGGTACATATTGTTTATGTTTTAAGGATCATGTCACTAAGTAATGGTCGAACATGATCCTCCAATCAGAAATAACTAGTGTTATACCCGTCCGTTGGTCGGGTACACGACATAGACTGTAATTCAAGCTTCAAAACATTCTTCAACTTCCTTTTGACAACCTCAACGCCAACAACCCGACACCGTCATCGTCCTTGTTTCTCTCCACTTGCTCTACTTTCAATTTACGTTTACTCTGATCCGTGATGCAATTTGCTTTTTCTTCTTTATGAACAAATATGCATTCAACAAAAATAAGCTTTGACATTTTCCAACAAAAATGAAAACATAAAATAGAAAATAGAAAACATAAGTAAACATGAAGAAGATCACAAAAACAAAAACAAATTATATTTACTAAATCAAAGGATAAAAGAAAATCAAAATAGAATCCAACATTCATGCGTCTTGCAGTGTGTTACTGACAATATATAAAAAATCATAAAACCACATTAAGCATCTCTCATAAATCTAAGATCATTAGATTTTACTTGTAGATGTACATCACATATTCACATAATCACATTATAGTCAACTTTGCTTTAGTGAGAGTTCCACCCACATCTCTTGCATGCTCAAACTAAAGCAAACACCTACAAAAGACATGGCTATAACATATACCTTAAATGGCCATCTTTGCCCTATATGTGGATCAAGTCATTAGAAGTTAAAAACTCAAGCGTCGGAACAAATGTTTTAACTATCACTGTTGTGATATATCACGAACGCATTATGCACAAGACTCATCCCTTAAATGGTTTTTTTGCGATGTTAGATATTTCCAGGAAACATTCGTAATGTTTCCTGGTTTGATTACCTCAAAAAAGTTAGGGTCCATTTACCAAATGCTTATCGGGTAAGTATTTACGGGAAAAAAATCCTTACCTTTATTTAACTTATTCGGTAACATTCTCGGCCATCAAAATAGATTGTTGGTAAGCGTCTATCACTCGTGCATCTCAAATGCTCACAATATCGATATCAACATTTGATCACGCTAGTAGGTGAGCTCACCCTCCTCTTCTTTAGGCTCGCAACAAAAACCTTCAAAAAAAACAACATTAGGTATTTAGGTTGAGCATTATTCGAAAACAAAAGGGTGTTCTAAACACTTACCTTATCGTATAACATTCTCGGCCATTAAAATTGGTCTTGTTAAATGACCTCTAATCATCAACATACCATTTAGACTTAATACCATCCAATTATAGTTGAAAGATAATAAACCTTTGATCTAAGATAGTTGGCAGAGTTAGTAAGTGGTTGTCAAAGAAAAAACTTAGGGGTCGTTTAGCTTACCCAGGTAAGCGCTTACGGGTAAAATTTAACACTATCACTTACGTACAAAACGGTATCGTATGCAACAATTTTTCCCGTAAGCGCTAACCGTGGGAAGACTCTTGGTTGTTGCTTTAACTCTTACGGGGTAAGATTCTTGGTCCTTGTCATATTCATCCGGTAAGGTAATCTGACTTGGTAAGCACTTACCCGGGTAGGGGTTTGGTAAGCACTCTCTGTTGGGAACCACCACCTCCAACTAAGGAAAAAGACAGACAAAGCTTATATCCCATTCCTTCAGCAACATCAAAAAATCTTCCACTGATTCACTCCTCACCTAGAAAACACATTTTCAAGTATAAAATCTAAGAATAAGAATCTAAAGGGATAAAGAAAAGTATTAAGTATGGGAAGGAACACATACCTCTGTCGTGGTTCAATTTTAAGCTTTCACATGCATATTTATTTAAATCAATAGCCCACCTCTGTAATGAAAAACTCATAAGAAATCAGGAGCCTTAGAATTCAAAGCTATACAAATAAATTAAGCAAATTTAATCCTAACATGGATTTGAATGAAAAATTCCTAAAATTTAAACATTCAATCCTTTCTATCATTGGTTATAGTGTGTTATTGATTTGATTCACATATTGATGATAACTAAACACCATTCCTCAAGAATAAACCAAAAAACAAAAATCAAAAAACACATAAATATGCAACCATATGGAATTTTGGTGAAAGAATATGAACCAACCTGGCAAAGCAATAAAACCATCTCAATGCATTTGCCATCTTTGCTTTCATCCGCTTATCAACCACTTCTTTCACTTATCCTAAAGTTTCACCAGTTAGATGCAGAGAACAAAAATAGTATCTAAATCAAACCTACCAAAATATCTTCCTACAAAAATAGTACCCAAATCACCGGTTTGCTGCTGAACACAAATGAAAAAGTTCCAAGTAAATCCAGCCAAAGACCATTAGGGTGTGTTTGGTACAGAGATTTGAAGGCAAAGAAATGTAAATGGACCCTAATTCCCTTGTTTGGTAAGTCAGAGAAAAGAAAACCTGAGAAATAAATGATTTCCATTTCTCTACCTTTATTTCCTCCCAAAATGAAAAGAAAATGTGGGAATTGAAAATTTGGATTATCTGGGAATTGAAAAAAAAACACGGAGGGTTCCACGGTAACCCAACCAAACGGGGTCGGTTTTGGACGAAATTTTGTGTGATGCCTCGTGAACATAAAAAAACATGATCCGAAAAAAATTCTCGTTTTGGGGTCGAGAATTTCCCGGGGCCCGGCCCGAGCTCGGGTTTTGACGAGTTCCGGTCCAAACGGGGTCGGTTTTGGACGAAACTTTGTGTGATGCCTCGTGAACATAAAAAACATGATCCCAAAAAAAATTCTCGTTTTTGGGTCGGGATTTTCCCGGGGCCCAGCCCGGGCTCGGGTTTTGACGGGTTCCGGCTCAAACGGGGTCCGTTTTGAACGAAATTTTGCGTGATGCCTCGTGATCATAAAAAAACATGATCCGAAAAAAATTCTCATTTTGGGGTCGAGATTTTCCCGGGGCCCGACCCGGGCTCGGGTTTTGACGGGTTCCGGCCCAAACGGGGTCGGTTTTTTACGAAACTTTGTGTGATGCCTCATGAACATAAAAAACAAGATCCAAAAAAAATTCTCGTTTTTGGGTCGGGATTTTCCCGGGGCCCGACTCGGGCTCGAGTTTTGACGGGTTCCGACTCAAACGGGGTCGGTTTTGGACGAAATTTTGCGTGATGCCTCGTGATCATAAAAAAACATGATCCGAAAAAAAAATTCTCGTTTTGGGGTTGGGATTTTCCCGGGGCCCGGCCCAGGCTCGGGTTTTGACGGGTTTCGGCCCAAACGAGGTCGATTTTGTACGAAACTTTTCGTGATGCCTCGTGATCATAAAAAAAATGATCCGAAAAAAAATTCTCGTTTTGGGGTCGGGATTTTCCCGGGGCCCGGCCCGGGCTCGAGTTTTGACGGGTTCCGGGTCAAACGGGGTCGGTTTTGGACGAAATTTTGCGTGATGCCTCGTGAAC
This sequence comes from Arctium lappa, assembly GCA_023525745.1. Lineage (NCBI taxonomy): Eukaryota > Viridiplantae > Streptophyta > Magnoliopsida > Asterales > Asteraceae > Arctium > Arctium lappa. The sequence continues at coordinate 21,119,355 of CM042050.1, forward strand.
ATAAAAAAACATGATCCCAAAAAATTCTCGTTTTGGGGTAGGGATTTTCTCGGGGCCCGGCCCGGGCTCAGGTTTTGACGGGAACCCGGGCAAACGGGGTCGGTTTGGGACGAAATTTTGCGTGATGCCTCGTGAACATAAAAAAACATGATCCCAAGAAAAAAATTCTCGTTTTGGGGTAGGGAATTTTTTTTTGGGATCATGTTTTTTTATGTTCACGAGGCATCACGCAAAGTTTCGTCCAAAACCGACTCCGTTTGAACCGGAACCCGTCAAAACCCGAGCCCGGTCCGGGCCCCAGGAAAATCCCGACCCCAAAACGAGAATTTTTTTTTCGGATCATGTTTTTTTATGTTCACGAGGCATCACACAAAATTTCGTCCAAAACCGATCCCGTTTGTTTCGGGGCTAGTTGATTCGGCATGGTAGAATCGTATACCGATGGTTCCATGGGATAATTGTTTATGGTTGAAGTACTTGAACTACTTTTTTTTTGTTTCACTATGTTGAAGTAATTATCTTTTGGTATGACTTTGGTTGGAATGATGTTGAACTACTTTTTGATTTAATTAATGCATTTTAATTATTAATTTATGCATTTTAATTATTAAATTGTGCATTTTAATTATTAATTTAATTATTAATTTATGCATTAGGTATTAATTTATGGATGCAAATGATAGGTTGGTATAATTCTCTCTTGAAATCTCTGTGCTCCCAAACAAGAGAAATGATTCCCTGTTACATTTCTCTGCTGAATTCTCTGTGCTACCAAACAAGAGAATAAATTCTTATTCTCCAGACCAATTCTCTTTCTCTGCAATTCCATTCTCTGTACCAAACACACCCTTATATCATTAGATATTGAATAAAGATAATTGAACTATAATAATTAAAGAATAAGAAATATTCTCACCAGAACCAACAGTAAAAAATAAATATTTTCAAGAGCTTCAAACTCTATAGCCCTCTATCAAGTTTGTATCATTTTACCCAAAACCTAATAAAAACGGTTAACATTCAGATACAAGTGAATAAAGAAATATTGACAAAAGTTTCAGATTCCTTTTTACAACATACATATTTGCACACATTTTTTTTGAATAATCATTTTACCCAAAACCTGATAAAAACGGTTAACATTCAGATACAAGTGAACAAAGAAATACTGACAAAAGTTTCAGATTCCTTTTTACAACATAAAGATAATGAATAAAGAATAAGAAATATTCTCACCAGAACCAATAGTAAAAAATAAATATTTTCAAGAGCTTCAAACTCTATAGCCCTCTATCAAGTCTGTATCGTTTTACCCAAAACCTGATAAAAACGGTTAACATTCAGATACAAGTGAACAAAGAAATATTGACAAAAGTTTCAGATTCCTTTTTACAACATACAGATTTGCACACGTTTTTTTGAATAATCATTTTACCCAAAACCTGATAAAACGGTTAACATTCAGATACAAGTGAACAAAGAAATATTGACAAAAGTTTCAGATTCCTTTTTACAACATATAGATTTGCACACGTTTTTTTTGAATGTGAAGATTCTCAAACATAAGATCAGAAATCAAATATTTGGATACAGTCTGCCAACTGATACCGGTATGAACTTCTGAAACAGCTCCCTCAGATCACAAGACTGTGCCTCTCTTACCATTATATCCCTCTTATTCCTATAGATTAAGAAATTAGAAAAAGAAAAATCGAACAACCTGTAATAATAAATTTACATTGACCAATACCATAGTGAAGTCCATCCCCTAAAAAATACACACTTCAAGCTACAACTTGGTTAACATGTTTCTTGGTAAAGCTAATACAAAACATCAACATCTAGTCTGTCTGTTTTCATCTTAGTGCATCAACTGTTTGTTGAATGTCAAAAGGATTTTCAACTTCATTTGTTTAACAATAACCAATATAGTGTCATCTACAAGATCAGATCAAAAGATATTCATTAAACAACCTGAATCTATAAGTTGCATAAATTTGACAACTTTAACATGCGCCCATACAGCTAGGTGAACTATAGTAAGCATGTAAGGGGGAGCAACATTCAGTTTGTAGAAAAATAGGTTACCCAAGTTAAACAGAACCAAAATGGTCCAGAAAACAGAAGATAAGAATAATTGAAACAGATAACATTAGAGAGGGTAAAGTAGATGCAAGTGGAAATACCTAACTATCAAAGTCAGCATCTCCACCAGGCTCATGTCGGTATGTAACACCACATTAACATTAACTTGCCTGGTATTGTCTTTAACCGGAGGTCTTGCTAAATACTGAATTTACTCAATCCCATGATCCTTAACTTTGTGAGATAACCACAAATCTTAGCAATCATACAATTTTGAATAATCCACTTAACTAAAACATGTCATGTGTAGTGTTCGACCAACTTCAATGGAATGGGTTTTCATGACTGAGATTAACATGAATGATCTGGCACCTTGAACATATGTTATTCATCATCAGAAGAGCAACAAATGCATCAAATACCATCAAGTGTTTTTAACCAACTGAGTACTTAGCGATTCCAAAATAGATAAGGGTTACAAAAGTAAAATAATAATAACCACTTAGCAATTGTTATCCCGACAACATCATATCATATTTCAAACACATAAGAAAGGTCAGGTACCCTAGTGAGTTTTCAAGAGATTGGTTTTTTTTATCATAACATGTCAACAGATAATTACCTTACACACACTTGTTGATCAGTGTCAAAATGCAAAAAATTACTACCATTTGATCACCACGCATATGCAAGATGTAGCATTTGTAAAGGTGTAACACACAATCGTGCAACACCCATTGTTCCCATGTAATTTGAGAAATAGATTTATATCACTCCAAACAACATAACATTAGATACCAATCCTCATATTTTTTTAATTCAATCCCCTGTTTTAATCTAGTTATTCAAATGAAAATAAAACCAAGTAGACAATTCTATACCTTGGCGAATATTTGCACACTATTCACGATTACTCCATTTCCTTTAGCAAATTCAAAAGCTTTGGCCGCACTTTTTTTGCTTTCACCACAAGGGTTTCTTCTTCTTTACTCTTAATAATCCTGTTAAATAAATTTAATTAAATAAAATAGAAGTAATAAACCAATAAAAATGATATTTCATAGAGTGAATTTGCATATTACGTAGTTGCTGCCTAAAACATACCGGCTTGTGAGAGCTGTCGAGCTTAATGTTGACCAATTTACAAGATAAATGCCAAATCAGACAGTCCATTTGTTAAACTCCACTTCTATAACAAAGGTTGCAGATGGTCAAAAAGGAGATTGGACAAATCATTATTATGTTAAAGTAACAAATAAATAGTTATAGAAGCCCAAATATAATATGGACATGTTCTTGGTAGAACATTAGAGTGTGACTGCAACTTATTTGAAGACCACAAAGTACCGGTACATATCAACCAGGGCTGATTACTAACAGATTGACTCCTAGAAGGGATTAACATTTCAAAAAATAGGGTTTTATTTAATCATAGATACCTAATTCATTTGCCTATCATTTTCTAGAGGATCATTTAAAAAAAAGTGAAATAATTTTGTAACACAATCTATGAAACAGGCGTGGCTGAGACCACAGCTTGCAGAGGATCATAAATCCATGTCATGCTTGCTTTTGATAATGAATAACATCATATAAATTAAAGAATTATATTTATAGGTGTTAACAGTGCAAAGTAATAAGTTAACAAAATCTAATGGCTCTTACCCACAGTGGCAATCTCTACCACAAACACCAGAAGAACCTGTTGTTGAGAACATGTTGAGCTGCAGGAGCAGAATATTCCATCATCCTCCACTCGAACTCGTCTCTTAACTTTCTTTGTTAAAAATATATCTTGTATATATGTTAATTTTAATCAGGCAAAAGTATGCACATAAAGTATATAAACACACATAGACACTCATGAAGATAGTCACACAACAATTAACAGCTTGTCAAAGTGAAACGTGAAGAAAGGAAAAAAAACAAATTGACAAGCGATATGTGCATAGTTATAGACTTTGAAACAACAATAATAATGATCTCAAACGCTTAAAAGTGGATACTGCGCTTGATGATGGTATAGTGAGGTTTCCATTTATTCAACCAATTAGGCAGTTCAAAGTCAACCGATTCTCGAATGTCCTTCGCCAATCATTCAAACATTTTCGATATCAACGTGTTTAGTCTTCTGGATTAAACAATCAACAAAAATAAACTGTTAAAACATTATAATATGTGCAATTGGCAGGGGTTGAGAGTTGCCAATGACTACTTTAATTGAAAAAAAACGTAAATTAAGTTAAAACATATCCACAAACAAATCAGATTATACTAAAAATGGTCAAAATTTCAACCTTCTTCACGGCATGCATGGCTTTGACCAGCAACACCACTCCGAAATTTTCCTAGATCAAAGAAACAATTTATTGGAATTTAGAAGACATGTGAGGAGGAACTTTCTTATATGTGATGCGTGAGAATGTTGATACTCACCGGAAGCAAATATTAACGCAAATGCCGATTTGAAACACTTCAATTTTATCCTCTTATGATACGCACGAGGTCTACACTCAAAAGTCACCCATGACCAATACAAATAGAGCCTTGAAACTTAAAAATCATTTTTAACATTTCTAAATCACATCGTGATCTCTTTATATGGACTTAGAAATTAAACATAGCCACAAGATACAACATCAAAACACAAAGTAAAACGATAAGCAACAATGCATTCTTTGATGTGTCTGCTCTTCTTCGCTTTTCTAACTCCACCTTCTCAAGCCTCAACCTTTCAATATCCTTCTTCTCTCCCTGAAACTTGCAATGTTATATATCAGTAGCGGTTGGAATCCATTCCAAATCGGTCCATTCACACTTCACACAGATCCCATCGCTCATCGATTTAAACATACGCTTACTCGTGTTGTTTATCTATCCAAACTCGATCCTACGCAAACCCCCCTGATTTTTCCCATTTCACTTACAAGAAATATCTCGACTTTAAGATGGATTTGTTCTGATTACAAGTGCTTCTCTAATCAGTTTCGTTCCAAGCAAAAGACACATGCTTCTGGCTAGAAAGGACCTACAGATGCAGGTGATTTTGTTTTTATTCTAAAAGCATAACAATATTAAACAAAGTAAAGCAGTAGTGGAGTATCCATCATTTTTCCATCTTTTAATTGGTAATAACTACTTTCAACTCCAAATCCACTCTATTATCCTTTCTGATCACAAAATTCAAAGTATTTGATGTTACCTTTAGTACTTTTCAGACTCAAATGTAGTATCATTTTTCGTTAAGTTGTATAAATGGTTTTACATTTTGAAAACCCTTTCTAATTGTCAACTTGGGCTATTGAGTCCAAAGCAATTAATTACCAAATTTACAATTGATATTCACTCTCTTATTAACAATTAAAGTACAACAGTTCACTCAGTTTGTAATTAATACCAAAATCACACAGACTAACTTTAAAAAATCATTAGACCTCAGAAACCAAAATGTTCATCTTTTTTTATTTATACAGTAATTAACACACTTACAGATTTTTTCGCACGAGGATGAACACCAACAACTTCCCTGTCCATGCTTGTTTCCGTAGGAACTTTGCTCTCCATGTCTGATAAATAAACATAAAACCCAATAAATGGTTGTATTGATATAAATAGCTAAAATAAACTTGAAATTAGGGTTTAGACGCTCACCAGATGTCAGATGTGAAATGTTATGTTGCAGGTGGTCAATCGCCAATTTATAGATGCAATCTGGAGGAGTTGAAACTCCATTGAAGGCGAGAGTGCAGTCGTGCGAGGGGAAATAGGGAGCGAGGGAATTCCGATTGAAGGGGAGGAGTGGCTGAGTGGGGCTGGAACTCCATAGAAACAGGTGTGAGGGGAGAGCTCGTGGAGGTTGAAGGCGAAGACGTGGAGAGAAATCAGGCGTGAGGGGAGAGAGGGAAACAAATGGGGAAGTGGGCTGGATCGTGATTTGGGGGTGGGAGCAGTGCGCTGGAGATAGAAGGATTAGTTATCTGCCGTGAAATAAGGAATTTGAAGGGTTGAGATTTAATTTTGGATGAATTTAAACGGTGTAGATTGAATGGAGGGGTGGTTGACTCGTCTCCATCCATATATATATATATATATATACATATAATAAAATATAGCATTTTGCTTGTAGTTTGAAAACATATAACCTAAATTAAAATTGTTCTTTAGATACTAGGGGTCAGTGGGGATCCGGAATTTTTCCTTGTGGTGGCACCTTTAAGATAGTTTAAAGGCACGTAAAGCCGTCCGATATATTTTTAGCCTAATCCCATTGTCTCGAGCGATTTTTAAAGTATTCTTGGTTAGTTTCAAATGATTTCTAAGTTTTTTTTTTGGTGATTTTAAAAGATTTTTCAGTTTTTTTGGTTGATTTAAATAGGATTTTTGGGTGGTTTCGAGATAATTTTTTTGGTTGACAGAGTCCCATACGAAAAATCACTAGAAGGAACTATGGTAGAAATTACAAAAAAAATTGTTTTTACCCTTAATTTTTTTTTATTGTTTTCTAACAAGGGGCCTCCCCCCCCCCCCCCCCCCCCCCCCGGGGTCTACGTTGAATCCACCTCTGGCAGGATGCTCATGGGTTGGGTTGGCCGGGTTGAAGACACTTGAACAACCCAACCCAATGTTTGTGGTTTGAGAAATCTCAACCAACCCAACTCAATCAAAAGTGCAACCCAACCCAACCCAAACCGTGTGGGTTAACCGTGGTTGGTCGGGTTGTAACACCGGGTATTTCGTAATGTAAGTTTTCGTCCTTCGTTGGTATTTTCTCCATCTTCCGTTTATCTTTTGGGGTGAGTTATATTGTACTTTATAGCCTTAAATCGACCTATGCGAGAATCGCGAGTTTTTGGGCATTTTGGGCTTCGGTACATCTGGCGCGATTGTGCCACGCGATAGTGACATTGTCACTATCGCCAGGGCACTATCGCGGGGAGGGTTTTACCCGCGGTACAATCCGTGCGATTGTGCACGCGATAGTGATAATGTCACTATCTCTAGGCACCGTTGCGAGCGAGGTCTGGGCCTTAAATGTAACACTCTAAAATTAAGCGGAAATAAATTTTGAAAATTCAGCAATATAACGTTTGAAAATAGACTAAACATGTCACCCTACAATAGGGGATAATTTAAACCTGTAAAGTAGGGTAAAACAATTCAAAATCCAAATGTATCATCCCAAAAGGGGCATATGGTAAGACATTTACAAACCCAATGAATGAAGCATAAGACGACAACCTACTAATCTAAATTTGGTTAACTAGATTATAGTTGGGTGTCGCTATCCTTCCAAAATGTAATTCTTCAAAATCCTTGTATGTTGGTCATTAGATTTCCTCAAAAAGACCACTCACGACCCCAAGGTCGTTCCCTCAGTCCCGACGTGCCCCACCGCTAAGATGACCTGTCAACATGACAACAAAGAGCAAGTGTTAGGCTAAAGCCTAGTGAGGACAAGTCAAATAAAATGGAAGTACTAAACCCATTCGGAGTCACGCGGAGGATATAGCCGTGAGCTAAAACCAATAAATCAAACCAACCATTAGAGATTAAACATGGTATAAAATAACACCAATCACATAATGAGCTCAACTCCTCTAAGTCTATTGCTTGAAAACATCAAGTCAACCCCTCTAGGTCTATTCTTGAGAGTTCCAAAACGGGAACTCTAGCACAAGGGAATTACACCTTACTGCCCATGAGACGCTGCCCGACCGTATAGGTCCACACCTTACTTATCATGGTGACCCGATGCCTATTCCGTGCTAAGTGGTGAACCTAATGTCCAAAACGGGGACATTGGGAACACCGTGCCTATGGATCCATTGCACTAAGACTAAATACCAAAATTTTCTAACACATTCATCAATAGTCATGTACGTAAGCAAATCATATAACCAGATTATTAACATGAATTCTTGGCTCCCAACATGGAAAGGGCTTTATCAACATAACCCATCAATAAAATATCACATGTTCCTCTTCTCAAAATCGTGGTTGTAAACAATAAATCCAAAACTTGTTTTTCCCAAAACCCTAACTCTCCCTTAAGATTCACCAAATTCCCATGAGAAGAGGTTTGGTGTTCACATAAGTAGAAAACATAAGAAACATAAATCTTAGTTGAAACTACATTTTCCATCATCTTTATTTAGGGTTTAGAACCCTCACACCTCCAAAAACTCATTTATAGGTTAACATGCCACCAAACCCTTCATATGGTTAGAAAACATAAATGAGAGTTATAATCAAGTAAATTCTAACATATTTATATAAAAATAATGGTAGAAAACTCACCTTGAAAGGTTAATAAGAACCCTAGATAAGGATACTTGAGAGTAGAGTTTAGAAGGAGACTTTAACACTTCAACCACCAACTCTTAAACACCACCAATAACCTAAATCAAACCAATAATCATAAATATGGATCCCTTCCACAAGTAATCAATGAAGTAGAATGGAAACCCTACCTTCAAGTCTTCCAAAATTGCATTCAATGAGTTCCCCTCAAAGACAAATGAAGTAAAAACGGGCTGGAGAGCATTTAAGGGCCTGGATCCCGTCGGCGACATTGCCCTGCGACTATGACACTGTCATAGTCGTTTGGTCACAATCGCCCGCGTCCAAGAACTCTCGGTACCACCCTGGCGACAATGACACGCGACAGTGACACATGTCATAGTCGTCGGGTTCACCCCTTCGCGGTACGCCCCTCGCGACATTGCCCCGCGACTGTGACCTTTGTCACAGTCGCGGGCATTGTCTCCCTAGACTAGCGAAGACCTGCTTTCACCTCAAATCCAACCCGAAAACACACGTCTCTCACGCTAGGTTCGATGATAAGATTTATGATCAAATTAGCGACGTACCGGGATTGTGGGTGTTACAATCCTCCCCAACTTGGAGAAGATTTCGTCCTCGAAATCTTTACTAGGTGAAGAGGTGAGGATATCTTCACTTCATGTCCTCTTCCGCTTCCCAAGTCACATTTGCACCTCGATGGTGTTTTCATTGGACCTTCACCATCGTGACTTCCTTGTGACGAAGCTTCTTCGTCTTCCTTTCCAAAATTGCATCGGGCTCTTCGACGCAACGATTTCCCTCATCAACTATGATCTCAGAGAGTGGAATAACACTCTCTTCCTCCGCTAAGCATTTACGAAGGTAGCACACATGAAAGGTGTTATGGATTCCATCCATTTCCGGGGGTAGTTCCAACTGGTAGGCTTGAATCCCTACTCGCTTAAGTACAGTGAATGGTCTAAGGAAACGGGGACTTAGCTTCTCGCGCTTTCTGAACCGAATAATTCCCTTCCAAGGGGACACATTCAACATCACTCGGTCTCCCACTTGGAATTCTATCGGTTGCCTCTTCTTGTCGGCATAACTTTTCTGCCGGTCTTGAGCTGCCTTTAAACGTTCACGAATTCCTTTCACTTTGTCTGTCGTCTCTTGCACGATTTCAGGCCCAACAAACTGTTTTTCCCCCGCCTCGAGCCAACATACGGGAGTTCGGCACTTGCGATCGTATAAAGCTTCAAACGGTGCCATTTCAATACTTGAGTGGTAGTGGTTATTGTACGCGAACTCCACCAAAGGTAGGTGCGAGTCCCAACTACCCCCAAAGTCGATCACACACAATCTTAACATGTTTTCAAGCGTCTGAATCGTCCTCTACTTTTGACCGTCGGTTTGGGGATGGTAGGTCGTGCTTAACTTCACGCGTGTGCCCAATTCCTTTTGCAAACCATCCCAAAAATGTGACGTGAACTGACTATCGCGATCCGAGACAATCGATAGCGGTACACCATGGCGAGAGATCACGTCGTCAATATATAACTTAGCTAGCTTATCCATGGGTAAAGTTTCCCGCATGGCCAAGAAATGAGCACTCTTGGTCAAGCGGTCCACTATCACCCAAATGGTGTCATGGCCTCTTAAAGTCTTTGGCAATTTTGTCACAAAATCCATTGTGATGTGCTCCCATTTCCACTCCGGGATCTCTAAGGATTGCAGACTCCCAAAAGGTCGTTGGTGCTCGACCTTCACTTGCAAACAGGTCACACATCGCTCCACGTAGTGCCACGTCAAGTTTCATGACCGGCCACCAATAGTGCAATTTTAAATCTCTGTACATTTTCGTGCTTCCCGGATGGATAGAATATTTTGACTTATGGGCTTCTTCGAGAAGAAGTTCTCTATTACCTCCGATCTTAGGCACCCAAACTCGCCCGTTAAAAAGTTTCACCCCTCGACTATCTTCAGTCAAAAGAAGATGTTGCTTTGTCATGACTTCTCCTTTGAGGTTTTCTTCTAGTAAGGTCTCAACTTGAGATACCTTGATTCGGTCGATGAGGGATGAAGTTAACTCAATCCGTGCAAAGGTAACACGGGAATTTCCTCCTAGTCTTTCCGACTCAAAGCGTCAGCGACGACGTTTGCCTTACCCGGATGGTAAAGCAACTCGTTGTCATAATCCTTCAGTAGCCCCAGCCACCTCCGTTGCCTCATGTTCAACTCCTTTTGATCAAATATGTGTTTCAAACTCTTGTAATCCGTGTAGAGAGTGCACTTTGTGCCATAGAGGTAGTGTCGCCACAATTTTAATGCGAACACCACCGCCGCTAATTCCAAATTATGCGTAGGATAGTTGACCTCATGAACTTTGAGTTGCCTCGATGCATAAGCAATAACCTTCCCCCTCTGCATAAGAACACAACCCAAACCCATTTTCGACGCATCACTATACACCACAAAATCTTCCATCCCATCGGGTAAGGATAGGATTGGAGCTTCGTAAAGCTTCCTTTATAGAGTTCGAAACGTCTTCTCTTGACTCTCAGTCCAAACAAACTTAACATTCTTACGCGTTAGGGTCGTCAACGATGAAGCTATCTTCGAAAAGTCTTGAATGAATCTTCGGTAGTACCCCACCAAATCTTAGAAAGCTTCAGATTTCAGACGGACTCTTGGGAGGTTCCCAATTCATCATCGCCTCAATCTTCGCGGGATCCACCTTCACTCCTTCCTTCGTGACTACATGGCCCAAAAACTGCACTTCTCGAAGCCAAAAGTCGTACTTCGAAAACTTCGTGTAGAGCTTCTCCCGCTTCAACACTTCTAAAACTTCCCGAAGGTGATGCTCGTGATCTGTTTCATCCTTGGAGTACACGAGGATGTCGTCGATGAACACTATTACCGACTTGTCAAGGAATGGTCGGCACACTCGGTTCATCAAGTCCATAAATATTGCTGGTGCATTAGTTAGGCCAAACGGCATCACTAGAAACTCGTAATGACCGTATCGCGTCCTAAACGCCGTATTTGGAATGTCATCCTTCACCACCTTCACTTGATGATAACCCGACCGTAGATCTATCTTGGAGAAGCAACCTGCGCCTTGTAATTGGTCGAACAAGTCGTCTATCCTCAGGAGCGGATACTTGTTCTTTACTGTAACCTTGTTCAATTCTCTGTAGTCGATGCACATTCTCATTGACCTTCATTCTTCTTAAGAAACAAGACCGGAGCTCCCCAAGGCGACGAGCTCGATCGTATGAAACCCTTCTCAAGAAGGTATTAAAGTTGTGTCATCTTCTCTTGCATCTCGGTAGGAGCCATTCGGTACGGAGCTCGAGTAATCGGAGCCGCTCCTGGAACGAGGTCTATTCGAAATTCCACCAAGCGATCGGGTGGTAAACCGGGCAAGTCTTCAGGGAACACATTGGGAAACTCACACACCACCCTAACGTCATCTAGTTTCCGTTTCTCCAGTTTGGTGTCGATAGCATAAGCCAAGAAGGATGAGCATCCTTTCGCCAAACACTTCCGAGCTTTAATCATATAGATAATCGCTACTTCGCCTCTTCTTCTTTCGCCATAGATTATTGTCGCCTCATCGTTCGTCACAAGTAATCGGATCATCTTCTTGGAACACACAGTTTCGGCTTGATTCTCCGATAGCCAGTCCATACCCACGACTACCTCGAACCCGCCAATTTGCATAGACAACAGATTTATGGGGAACTTCTTTCCTTCGAACTCAAGGGTGAAACCTCTAAGAACATTTCGGATTAATACCTAACCCCCATTTGCTATTTCTACAACTAAAGCATCTTTTAGATCACTCATAGGCATAGCAAGTTGTTGACAGAAACTATCGGATATAAACGAGTAGCTAGCACCTGAGTCAAATAACATACGTGCAGGTGCGGACTTTAGAAGAAACGTACCCGACACCACATCGGTCGAAGCCTTAGCCTCTTCTGTTGTCATCTGAAAGGCTCTTCCGCCCGCCCGCGGGGGTTCTGTCTTCTTCCCGCCATTCCCTCCGGTCTTGAGCTTCGGGCCCTCACGTGTCCCTGTTCCTTGCATTCGAAACATATTTTCCCCTTAATAGGGCAATCTCGAAACATATGACCCGCCTTTCCGCATTTGTAGCACGTTCCAGGAACAAAGTTGCACGGGTCGAAATGTTTGCTTCGGCATTTACAGAACCATTTGGCATCACGCCTAGGATCAGTTATATGTTGATTATTGTTGGCGTATCTAGGCTTCTTTGAAGGCATAGAGCTACCCTCTCATCTTCTCTTCTCAACCTGACAGTTACCTTCTTCCTTGCCAAGGTTGTAGGCGTCTTCTATGAGTTGTGCCTCTTCAATCGCCTCTCTAAGAGTGGAGGCCTTTGACACATGCACCATTGACATCATCTCTGATGGAAGACCCTTGATGTACGCCTTGATCTTTTCCTTTTCCGTCGGGACCAAATGTCCCACTAGCCCCAGCTTGTCCATGAACAGACGGTTGTATTCCTTCATAGACAAATTACCCTTCTTCAAATTTCTGAATCCTTCCACAATTCGGTCCATCGACCTCTCGTTGCAGTACTCCTCTAATAATTTCTCCTTGAATGTTGCCCAAGTCAGTTTGGCCAAGATATTCGCTTCGATGGAAGCAGAATACACGTTCCACCAAGTGAGGGTCGCACCCCTCAACATTTGTGAGCCGAAGACTGCCTTCTGATCTTCTCCGCATCCGCTCGATCGGAAGGCTTGTTCCATTTCCCGTAACCAGTTCACACAAGCTATCGGATCGTCCGAGCCTTTAAATTCTGGTGGTCGGCAACCCAGAAAGGCCTTGAATGTGTAACTTCTCGGTGCTTGTTTGACTCCCGGGTTTGCAGTCTCGTTAGAGGGAATCACAGGTCCGGTACCCCCGGATCCCGCCACAAAAATATTCTCATCCACCGTTTCATGCCTACGGTTGTTGGTGTCTCGGTCCTCCAGGAGTTTGAGGAACAATTCTTGTTGTTGTGCCATAGCTCTATTCATAGCCTGCATCATACGATCCATCATTTTCGTCTCTGCCGTCACTTCCTCCATGATGGGTTCATCTGTTTCTAGGTTGCGACGGGGAATGTGCTCAGGTCCCCCTCCCAACACATTTACCACACGAGAGGGTTCCTCCACAGCAGTCACCCGCGGTTGGTCGGTCGTGGATATTGTGGCCTCTTGACCTTCCGGTCGGTTTCTGGTATTAACCATGAGTCTGCCACACATAAATACACAATAGAATGAGAAACGAGTTCACAGAATTTACACAAGGAAACATACTACTACACTTATCAAATATCATAACAATAGTAGATCAAGTATGCTCACGTAAAACATCTTCATAATAACGTTAGCTAAGTGAAATTATGAACACATGATACGTAAGAGTTCTCGTTACCATCACTACAACATTTAACTTGTTCAAGTTCCGTCGACCCTAAGATCATCCTATTTTAAGAGTTCTACCCCATCTCACGGTTCATAGCTTAATAGTCTCAGCTTAAGTCTAGGCAATCTTGTCAACAAACCTAGTTCACTTATATATAGGGTTGGTTCAAATGAGAAGCTAAACATTTTGCTAGAAGTGTGATATCATATTGTTGATACAAACTCTCTCAGTGATTTGATAACGACCATTTTCTATACTTAGTGAAAATTACGTTTTAATATGTATTAGTGTTTCACCATCAGCGATCAGACTGAGTTTGTTCAGTTATCGCTGATAGTCTTCTTATAAGCATCTAGTATGTATTAGTGTTTCACTATCAGTGATCAAATTGATCCTGTTCAGTATCGCTGATAGTTTCTGATGTAAAAAGTAACGTAATCCCTGAAGACAAGTTTCGCGTCAACAGATGTTCATAGCTGAATCGAAGACGAAACTGCTGAACAAAGACAAGTCTACTAGTGACCTGATGCGGATATCAGTGAAGCAAAGACGAATCTACTTATACGCGAAGGAACATGAGGAAAAGCTTCAGCGATCGCTGAAATCTTGATATCTCTGAAGAAAGAGATACTCAGCGATCGAATGATCACTTGGCTTATGTCTCAAGTTTCCTTTTGTCTCTCCTTGCACAACTTAATACGATATGTCAGAACGGACATGTCTCTGCCACAATTCGTACAACACCTCTGTCATCTACACTGTTCATTATCCGGCCGAAAGCATGTCTCCCAAAAGTCAGACTACCAAAGCCAATCAGTGAACGCTATGTGTAAAGTGCCCTGCCACGCATTTAATGCATAGGGTATAAATAGGAAGATCGCCCCTTCATCTGAAGTGTGCTCAATCCTTGAACCCACATATAGAAACCCTTGTTTTCTATATCTCTTAATCCCCCATTCTCTGAATTTCTTGTGCAACCATCTTAGTGTTTCTTAAGTTTGTTTTGATTGAGTTTGTCTTAATCTTATTCCGCAACAAACTTGTAAATTGTATTTGATTTATCAATAAACAATTTATTAAACTTTAAATTCTTGTGTTTGTATTCAACCCCCCCCCTTTCTACAAACTTGTTAAGCACCTTAGGGACCAACACATATATATTGGCAATACATAGACGTTTAGTCATACATGATTAAACACATCCACATGTCATGCAATCATATATGATATCTCACTTCTCAGCTTCTCGCATGATCCTTCCCCCTTTCTCTCTCTCTCAATATACATATATATATATATATATATATATATATAGCCTTAGGTTCATTTGAGAAATGGTAAATATATGAAAAATAAAGAAGTAATCCTAGCCATTCATACGGTCAAGATCGGATTTTACTAGTCTAATATTTCAGCTTTGACTGGTCAAAAGTTGCGGCTATTCCAAAAATAGAATGACACTTTCATAATTTTTACAAAATACACGGGTTATGTTTATATATGAACCTGTATAATTCACATATGAACTATATGTTCATATGTGAATCAATGTAATTCACATATGAACTCTTTTAACTGGTTCATATATGAACCTTTGTGATTCATATATGAACTAATTAACCGATTCACATATGAACTAATTAACTGTAAGTTCATATATGAATCAGTTGAACTAATTAACAGATTCATATATGAACTTTTGTGATTCATGTATGAACAAATTAACTGATTCTCATATGAACTAATTAACTGATTCACATATGAACGTATAGTTCATATGTGAATCAGATAGGTTCATATATGAACTCATCCCGCGTTTTTTACGAAACTACCCCTCTACCTTCTATAGACCATGCAAGATATTATCCGGTGTTTTGCGGTCAAAGCCGCAAATGTTGACCAGATGAATGGCTAAGATTACTTCTCTATTTCTCATACATTTACCATTTCTCAAATTAACCTCTCCCTATATATATGTATATATATGTATATATATATGTATATATATATGTATAGGGTCAGGTTCATTTGTTAACCACATTTTTTGTGTTAACTTTATAAACCATTATAAGCCACTGATAATGGAAATCAATGGTTGATATTGAATATCTTTTAAAAGCCTTAATAAATGTACAATTAATGAAAAATTAGGAGTGAACTATAGTGATAAGAGTATTTTGGAAACAAAATGAAACATTATGTCTTTATTCTCTCTTAATTAATGTTCATGAATCTGCATGTATTTGAACATTATTCTTCCAAAAGAATCGTAACCCCCGGTTCATGCATGTTCATATGAAGAAATATGAACATTATTACTTTTAAATATTATATTCATATGAAGAAATATGAAGAAATATTGTGAACAATATTACTTTTAAATATCAAATTAATATGAAGAAATATGAACATGAATGAACCACCACCTTACTGTTCATGTGACTGGTTAACAAGTTTTTGTTCATATGCCCAATGGTGAAGTAATGAACAAACATGAACAGGTTAGATAAAAAACTCATGGTCGTATGTATGATCTGATGTTACCACGATACATGCAATCAATGAACTACCATCATGATGATGCTTAAATATTGGATGTAAACTTTTACCCAACATTGGTTCATGAACAGTGAACTAAAAGACAAGAGTAATGAAAAATGAACATAATTTGGAGTTCGATGAAATTCATAATTCAAAATCCATCAAAATTGATACCCATAATTCATTTAGTTCCCAAACAACTTCTAACCGATAAATATAGCCAACAAAGTTTCTATGAAGACACCAAACATCATACCAAGTGTTGTTGCAGATTTTACACAATGTCATGAATACTTAGTTGAACATACATGACCATGGATTAAAATTAATTAATGGTTTAGATCGGTTTTCACGGTTCTCAACCTATTTTTGATTTTCATTTGATTATCGTCCTATATATATATATATATATATATATATATATATATATATATATAACTAACACCTTGAAATGGGATGTTAGAATATATGTGTGACTTATTTCCACACAACATATGCAAGATAAATTATGATGTATATAATAACATGAGTAGCTAGTAGATATGTTAAAACGGATAGATCTGATCAACAACAATAAAAATATATATGACACAATATTTTAAAATAAACAATATAAAACATACAACAAACTCCCTAAAGTTTGTGTAAGATCAAGTGAGCGCCAAACTGGGGTTTTAGAGTAATTATAGTATACGGAGCATGCGAGTACGATGGAGATAGATCAAAAGAGAAGCGTTGTAGAATCATTGCGAGCGCCATCTTAGCTTCTAACATAGCAAAATTCTGTCCGATACATATACGTGGTCCACCTCCAAATGGGACATACGACGCTTGTCCCTTGGTCGCCTTTAACACACCTTCGGAAAATCTATCGGGCTTGAACTCGTTCACATCTTCACCCCATACGTCTCGGTCGTGGTGTAAAAGCAACGTGTTTAGTTGGAGGAGGGTTCCTGCCGGCAAGATTATGTTTCTTAATTTGGTTTCTTCATGTATCAGCCGTCTTAGAAATCCAAGTGGCGGATACAATCTAAGAACCTCATTAAAAATCATAGTGATCTGCATAGCAAAATTTAAGATACAAGATAAATGAGGAAGTATTTCGACATGTTCAACAAGTAGATAGCTTTTATATACTTGAAGTATAAAATCTTACAACTTTCAAGTGATTCAACCCATCAATATCTGGTTTTTTCTCTCCGAAGACTTGTAAAACTTCCTCTCTAGCACGTGTCTGCCACTCCTTGTATTGGCCAAGTAAAATCATAGTCCAAACAAGCATATTTGCCGTGGTCTCCTGCCCTGCAAAATAGAAAAGCTTGCATTCTTTGATGACTTCATCAATGCTTAATCCAAAATTGTTGTTCCCGTGTTGTTTAATTTCTTTGTAATTGGAATCTAAAAGAATGCCCAGGAGGTCATCGTTGATACTTTCCCCGTCCTTCATAGCAACAACTCGTTTATCGATTATGCTCTTTATCTTAGCCTTCACTTCCCGGTCAATCTCTTTCATCCTTTTGTTGTTTTTTGTCGGCAAAAACCTATTGAATCATAAATAAACTAATGATTTTGCCACTTTAAATATCAAATAAAATAGTGCATTAGTTTAAAAAAAGCTACATTTTTATTTTTTATTGTTCGTTTTTAAAAAGAAATTTGTTTAAACGAATTGTTCAGAAAAAGAAAAAAAACTCACTTTGATCCTGGAATGTAAACTGATATTGCAGCTTTCATAACTAACACCCCTAGTTCCCTCTGAAGCTCAAATATCTTTCTTCCTTCCTCAAAACTACTACCGAACGCTGTACGTGAAATGACATCAGCTGTAAGCGTTTGAAGATGAGGCCATACATCCACTTCACACGAGCTTTCTTTCGTTACCATTTCTTCCCATTTGTGAATCATCTCACTGCAACTCACATAAAATGCAGGTACCATATGCTAACATAAAAGAAAAATACAATTGAGCATATCAAAACGACGTTTCTTAGAGAAATAACTAACATGAATTAAAGAGCAAAAAGGTAGGGCAAGAAACCTTGAGCTTCTCAACATGGAAAGCAGGATTGATGATTTTTCTATGTTTAACCCATTGATCAGCATCAACGTCGAGTAACCCTGTTGCTAGCAACTTCGTTAACGGGTTTCCTCCCCTTTGCTTTTGAAATTGAAAATTATTAGCCAAGACCTCCCGTATCATGATCGGGTCAGATATGTGCACCAGAGGTCTTGTTCCCATCCATGTAAAACAAGTCTTACCTGTGTGTATATATATACATTATATATTTAAAACCAGAAACCAATTAAGAAAGAAATGCTTGATTTTCAGCATGAATTGAATTTCAAATAATCAAAAACATGACTGTATTAAAAGGGGCGGAGGGCCTTGAGGGCTACTAGGGGCCAGGCCCCTCCCCACTTTGAAATTACAAGCAGCAATCACAATTGGTTTATGTTGTGAAAATAACGAAACCCAACTAGCAATAAGATAGATAGTTGGACCTCACTATAAACATAAATACCCCAAGAACAATGAACGTATGTTCTTATATCGAGATAACAACGGAAAAATGATCAACGAATGTGAAATAATTAATTACGAAGTATATGCAACAATATCCAACCATAAAATGCAAGATAAAGCAAGGTAAGAGAGACATCGATATTTTTACGTCGAAACCCGAAAAGGGAAAAACCACGGGCGGAGGACACCGAGAACTGATTCACTATCACTTTATGATGATACAATTGAGAGAAAGAAAACTGATTAATGTATCAGTTATTGAGAGAGAAAGAGCAAGATAGAAGGTTATCTTCAAGGTGTGTTTTCTTCTCTTGTTATCATGCCTATTTATAGAACAAAATGTAGAACAATGGGCTGGTGGAGCAGCTGGTTTCACAGCTGTGAAACAGCTGGAAATGGCAAAGAAAAACAGCTGGAAATGAGCTGCTGGAAATGAGCTGTCAAAGCAAAGAAGGCAAACATTTCTCACAAATCTCCACCTTTGACTTCAATCCAAAAACCATAAAAGCTCCACCTCGTCTTCAAACCAAGTAGAATACACCAAGAGCACAATCTCCACCAGACTTCATCTCAAGCCAAAAACATCACCCATAAACAAAGCAATACCAAAGTAATCAAAGTTCTCGGGAAAAAAGCAGTATCCTCCGCCAATTCGCCCCTAAGGGCATCAACCCCGTCTTGCAACACCAACCAAGTCCAAACATAAACTGAACTTGGCTACCGGAAGCGGCTTCGTTAGCATATCCGCTGCGTTATAGTCAGTGCTAATCTTCACAACTTTAACATCACCTTTCGCTACAACCTCTCGGATATAGTGATGACTAATATCGATATGTTTCGTCCTATCGTGAAACATTCGATCCTTGGTCAAAAGAACCGCGCCTTGATTGTCGCAGAAAACCTCTTCGACTTTCAAATCATCACTTAATTCACCAAAGAATCCTTTGAGCCAGACAGCTTCTTTCACGGCTTCGCTAACTGCCATATATTCTGCTTCCGTTGTAGACAATGCGACAGTAGGTTGCAAGTGTGCCTTCCAACTAATGGCACACCTATCAAGAGTAAACATGTATCCAGTTACGGATCTTCTCTTATCAAGATCCTTGGCATGATCGGAATCTACGTAGCCAAGTACCCCTGATGAATTTCTCCCAAAATGCAAACACAGATCTGTCGTCCGCTTCAAGTAACGAAAAATCCACTGGACAACTTTCCAATGTTCTTTACCCGAGTTGGCCATATATCTGCTCACCATAGAAACTGCATAGGCAAGGTCAGGACGGGTACAAATCATGGCGTACATCAAAGATCCCACCGCACTAGAATACGGTACTCTCGCCATATAGGCGACATCTGCTTGAGTTGAAGGACTTAAAGCGGATGATAACTTGAAATGAGGCGCAAATGGAGTGTTGACAGACTTTGCTTCAGACATGTTGAACCGACGAAGAACTTTCTGAACATACCCCTTTTGACTAAGGTATAATTTTCTCGCCTTTCTGTCACGAATAATCTCCATACCAAGAATTCTCTTTGCGGCTCCCAAATCCTTCATATCAAATTCTGAATTTAACTGATCTTTAACTTTCTGAACTTCTCCCATATCTTTAGCTGCTAAGAGCATGTCATCCACGTACAAGAGCAAATATAACATCGGCCCATCGTCACACGTCTTAAAGTAAACGCAACTGTCGTACGACGAATTTGACAAGCCGTGTGTGGTCACAAAAGCGTCGAATCTCTTGTACCATTGCCCTGGGAGACTGTTTGAGGCCATATAGAGACTTTATCAATTTGCACATGTGACCTTCTTTACCCGGAACTTCAAAACCTTCCGGTTGGTGCATAAAGATCTCTTCCTCAAGTTCACCATTCAGAAAAGCGGTTGTTACGTCCAATTGCTCAAGCTCCAAATCATAGGACGCAACCATCCCTAGCAATGCACGAATGGAAGTATGTTTCACCACCGGTGAAAAAATGTCGTTATAGTCAATGCCAGGAATTTGACTATAACCCTTCGCAACTAACCGAGCTTTATACCTTGGCTTTTCATTTGGAGTAGCCCCTTCCTTCAATTTATAGACCCACTTGCATCGAACGGCCTTCTTTGTCTTGGGAGCGGAAACAAGCTCCCAAGTTCCGTTCTTTTGCAAAGATTCCATCTCCGCTTGCATCGCCAACATCCACTCATCCGCATCATCTTGTTTCATAGCCTCACTATAAGAAGTAGGCTCAACAGTATATTCCATTTCCTCCGCTACGTTTAAAGCATATGCTACAAAATTGGCTTCTTCGCGATACCGTGCCGGAGGCACGATTTGTCTTCTTCCCCTATCACGAGCAATGCTCGGTTCGGGCTCTTGTGGCAAAGGTTGTGATAAAGAATCATCTACCACTTGATCACCAGTAGTGGGAGAAGAAGAAGAAACAGAATCATTTGTAGCAATCGGACTCGAAGCTTGAGCCAAAGGTAGCTCCACCTCTGCAGGTGATTTCTCTTTCGGAGATTCGGAAATGGTATCGAATGTAAGAGGCAGCGAATCAGTCAACATCGAAGATTCGTCGAAAGTTACGTCTCGACTTATAAGGATCTTCTTTGTTTCCGGGAACCATAGCCTAAAGTCTTTAACTCCGTCTTTGTATCCAAGGAAATTGCATTTCATAGCTCTCGGTTCTAACTTCCCGTTATCAACTCGTGCATACGCCGGGCAACCAAAAATCTTCAAATTTGTGTAATCGGTCGGTGATCCGTTCCATACTTCCATAGGAGTCTTCTTCTCAAGAGGGACTGAAGGAGATCGATTGATGATATAACAAGCGGTAGAAGCCGCTTCCGCCCAAAATGACTTGCGCATCTTCGAGTTAGAAAGCATGCAACGAACTTTCTCAAGAATAGTGTGATTCATCCTTTCGGCTACACCATTCTGTTGAGGAGTGTGGGCAACGGTACGATGCCTTGTAATGCCATTCTTACGACAATAAGCATTAAACTCCTCCGAGCAAAATTCCAAGCCATTATCCGTTCGGAGGTATTTCACCTCTTTACCAGATTGCTTCTCGATCATCGTCCTCCAATCTTTGAAAACTTCAAAAACATCACTCTTGTGTCTTAAGAAGAAAGTCCACACACGACGAGAGAAATCGTCGATAATAGTGAGCATATACGAAGCTCCACCATAAGAAGTAACTCGGGCCGGACCCCAAAGGTCAGAATGAATGTAATCAAATGGCCCTTTAGTCGTATGAATGCCACCTGAGAATCTGACCCTCTTCGTCTTGCCGTACACACAATGCTCACAAAACTGTAAATCGATAACTTTGTGGCCGTTCAACAAATCACGTTGACTTAGCTCGGTCATGCCTCCAAGGCTCATGCAACCGAGACGTAAATGCCACAATTTTGAAAGATCACCATCGGACATTTTCTTCGAAGCAACTGCAACGTCACCTGTAATAGTTGGACCTTGCAAAACATAAAGGTTAGCGGTACCTCTTTGAGCTTTCATTGCAACTAACGCTCCTCGCTTGACCTTTATTGCTCCGTCTTTGCCAGAGAACTCGTAGCCCTTTTCATCGAGGGCACTGAGAGAGATGAGGTTTCTTCGGAGTTCGGGAACATGTTTCACATTCCCAAGTGTTCGGATGACGCCATCATGCATGTGGATTCTAACTGTGCCTTGACCGACAATGGGGCAAGTAGCATTGTTCCCCATCATCACAACACCTTCGGAAACTTGCTCATATGTATGAAACCAACTACGGTTGGGACACATATGAAAAGTGCAACCCGAGTCTAGAATCCATTCTTCCGTGGCCTTTGGATTACCATCCGAGACCGTCATGACTTCACATTCACTAGCTCCACCTTCATCGTGCTCAACAATGTCGGCTTACCCGGAGGAACCCGTCTTGTTCTTGGCTTTGTTTTTGGCTTGAAGCTTGAAACATTCGTCAATGATGTGACCCTTCCGTTTACAAAAGTTACAGAACTTCTTCTTTCCACGAGATTTTGATCTTGATTTGCTTGAAGAGCTCGAGCATTTTTCAAAAGGTCTTCCCCTTGCATTTAATCCTTCGGCCCTTGGTTCATGACCGGGGATTATCTCCTTCATCTTCTCCGTCGAGCTCAACGCTGTATAAACCTCATCAAGTGATAGTGAATCCCGACTATAAATAATCGTATCCATAAACGTACCAAAAGATTGTGGCAAAGAGCATAATAAGATTAGACCCAAATCCTCATCGTCATATTTTACCTCAAGGTTTTTCAAATCACCAACTATCTCTTTGAATTTCGATAGATGTGCCGAAATTGAAACACCTTCAGATAAACATATAATTTAAGTTTCATATGAAGCTTATTGGGTAAGCTCTTTTCCATAAACATTCGATCTAATTTAGACCAAATTTGATACGATGTTTCCTCCTCCCCAACATCTTGTAAAACATCGTTAGAAAGGTGCAATCTAATTAAAGATTGGGCCTTTAAGTCATTTATTTCAATATCCTCATCCGTCCAAGAGACGGGCATGAAAGCCCGACCCAAAATACATTTATGTAAACTTTGTTGGATGAGGACATCTCTCATCTTTATCTTCCATAAGGGATATCGGGTATCCCGTTCCAACATGGGAAGGTCAAATTTCATTGTTGACATAAATAACTTAGCAAATCAATAATCTCACGAAACTTCTATTGATAAAAAAAATCTCGATATAAATAACTTGGGCTCTGATACCAATTGTTGTGAAAATAACGAAACCCAACTAGCAATAAGATAGATAGTTGGACCTTACTATAAACATAAATACCCCAAGAACAATGAACGTATCTTCTTATATCGAGATAACAACGGAAATATGATCAACGAATGTGAGATAATTAATTACGAAGTATATGCAACAATATCCAACCATAAAATAGATAAAGCAAGGTAAGAGAGACACCGATATTTTTACGTCGAAACCCGAAAAGGGAAAAACCACGGGTGGAGGACGCCGAGAACTGGTTCACTATCACTTTATGATGATACAATTGAGAGAAAGAAAACTGATTAATGTATCAGTTGTTGAGAGAGAAAGAGCAAGATAGAAGGTTATCTTCAAGGTGTGTTTTCTTCTCTTGTTATCATGTCTATTTATAGAACAAAATGTAGAACAATGGGCTGGTGGAGCAGCTGGTTTCACAGCTGTGAAACAGCTGGAAATGCCAAAGAAAAACAGCTGGAAATGAGCTGCTGGAAATGAGCTGTCAAAGCAAAGAAGGCAAACATTTCTCACAGTTTAGGTATAAAATAGGAAAATAATTAACTTGGGCCCCCCAGTTTCTGCCATGCCATGCTCTACTAACATAATTAGAACAACTTTAATTTTGCTTTATCTTCTCTAATTAATTGCATTTTTTGTAAACATTTTAACCGGTAGGGTTGGTTCCGGTGAAGTTGAGTTAATGGTGAGAAACATGAGAATTGGTTATCGACCGTTGGATGGACGTACGTTAGGATGAGATGCACCGAGATAAGATGCATCAGATCAATTCCCTTCTAAGCCGCAATTCATGGGAGGGCTTGAGATTAAAAGAGATCAACGGTTCATATCCACTTTTTACGCTTCTCACCGTTAACTCAACTTCTCACACGATCTTTCGCTTTAACCGGTATGCAACTAGGCATCATTTCTCTACGAGTGTGATTCAAAATGATATATACTACTTAAAATGTTAAGCAAATTCTGTGTACTCCATTCATACATCACTTTAAACCGTCAACAAGATCCAAATATTGAAAGGAAGTAAAAAAACATAGGGTTTAGGTGCATCCGTTTTAATTTGAATTTGATGTGTGCTCTCTTAACGTACATTCCACATCCTTGAACCTGATTAACTTATTGCTCTCTTCAATGACGGATCCCAAATCTTTGCCTAGTGGAGGCACCTTTAAGGTAGATTAAAGTCCCGCAAAATCGTCCGATGTGTTTTTAGCTTAATTCCACAGTTTCGAGGGATCTTTAAAGTTTTTTAGTTGATTTCGAGTGATTTTTAAGTTTTTTTTGTTGATTTCGAAGGATTTTTTCGGTTTTTTTGGTTGATTTCGAGAGATTTTTTTGGTTGATTTCAAGGTATTTTATTTGGTTTTTTGGTTGGTGGGGGCACAGGCGAAAAATTACTAAGCGATGTTTAACATTTTGCCCACGCAAAAAATCGACGGGTTCCACTTTATAAGCGATGTTTGATATTTTCATATTTAACGTCTAGTTTTAGAGTTTTTACTACGTTATAACTTTGGATGATATATTTTTTGTATTTTTAAAATTGTATAATATATTAGTTCCAACCCTGCGATTGAGAAGGTTGTGTTCCGCCCCTTTAAGGCAGGTGTTGACAACATCTCGAATAGATTGGATTTTTCTTCTTCTTTTTGGGAAATTATAAACACACAGTTGCAGATGATCCAAAAGTCAAAATTTGATCACATATGTAAAGAAATCGACAACCTCTGTTTCAAATAAAAAACACACAAACAAACACACACACACACACATATATATATATATATATATATATATATATATATCGGGTTAGGTTAAGTGAGAATGAAAGTTATGATAAAAATGGTAAGAAGGGATTTCCACCTTAGATGCACGTTAGGATGAGATGCACCATATCAATTCTCGTATCAAGCGTAATTCATATGTTGGGGTGAGATTAAAAGTGATCAATCAAGGTTCATATCCTTTGTTACCTTCTCACCTTAACTCTTCTTCTCACACAATAATTCGTGTATATTATATACATATATATATATAGAGAGAGAGAGAGAGACAGAAGGGTTTAAACGAGCATAGTAAAAATAAGAAAACGGTCGTATCACACGTGATTTTAGACTAAAGTCACGTGTAAAATCATATGTTATTCTGCACGTGATTTGACCGTTTTCTTATCCTCTTATTATATTACTGTTCTCGTATGAATCTCCCTATATATGTATACACGTACGTACCGTGAGCAGCGACGGACTTATGGAAGAAGGGGTAGACACGAGGAGCGATATGATGATCAGTTAGACTCCTCATGGGTTTAGACTTGGCTTCAATCATCATCTTCTCCAACTCTTTGAAATCTCCAACCATGAATCGATAAGTGGTTCCTTTCAGTCCTTGATCTCTCAGAAACTTCTCCATCTTTTTTGGTTTCAACCACAACAAATTCAAGACATATAACAAAAATATCGTTGCTATTACTCCAACAACACAAACAACACAACCAACAGCAGTTGCCTCCATGGCCATCACTCCTGAAAATGGTGATGATGAGCAGATTAATTAATTAATGACGACTTTTATTGATGAATAATGTTCAGTTTACCACCATATGGTTTCACTAGTTGATGGTTATGAACCCTGTGGTTTTAGTGTCTTCATGCCAAGTCCTCCAACTCATCAATTAAAAGAAAATTATATACTAATCAACTTGTATTTAATGCTAATTGCATCTTTTAGAGTATAACATTAGTTATATTCTTATTAAAATATTTAATATAATTAGTAAAATAATTATTTCTCTTTTATAAACATTTTTTTTCAAAGATTTTCATTGATAGAAAAAATAAAAATGTTTTTCTTTTTCTCTCCTAAGCAATCAGTTTTGGAGAATTCTTCAAATTTAGATAATTTTACCATCTCTCTTAATTCTTTATTTTGGAATTTTTTTGCAAATTCTATTAAAAAAAAAAACTAACGAAAATTCCTGAAGTCTCATGTTTAAAAATTTTATTGGAGATATTCTAAAGTTGACAAAGAGAACTTGAGTTCCCCCATCCCATCTCATCTTAAAACTATTCAAAATTGAAATTAATTTTACCATTTTTATGTTTAAAGAAAATAAATTTTGGTGTCGTTTACCAAACGTTTGCTCGGTAAACGCATACCAGGTCACTTACCTTATCGGATGTATATGTGGCAAGGACCCAAATCTTACCTGGTAAAAGCGATGACAATGACCGAAATTTTTACTCGAAAATCAAGGGTGACAACTCTTACCGGTGTTTTTGATTAACTAGTAAGCTAAATGAGAGTCTAAATCTCATCGGTAAGCGCTTACTGGATGAATGTTTGGATAAACGGCACCCCTTTAGTCACTGGTTTATTAAATGATAAATTTTGAATATTGGTCATTCAAAATAAACGTTTCTAACAGTTATTCTGAGAATATGAATGAAATCAAAAAGGGGAAAAATATTTAAATATTGTTGATAAAAGAAAAAAAATATTTAAAATATGTTTGAAAAATACTTTAATTAAAACTAGAAGCGTACTCGCGCAATGCAACGAGATACATCACGATTTTAATGTTTTATTTTAGTTTTTTGTCGATTTACAGTACGATTTTGGATGATTTTGAGAAATTGATAATGTTTTTTTTTATAAATTTGTTTAATTTAGGCTTGATAATATAATGTTTTTTATATAAAAAATTAAGTATTTTGTTAGAATTCAATGATTATCTTATATATTTTAATGACATCTAGAAAAAATAACCAAATACATATTTAATAATATAATTAAAATAAAATTATAGTAATATAATATATTAATTAATAGTGACACATGGAAATATCTGTATAAAAGAAAGATCTTGCACATACCAAATTGGTGGGTGTTAGA
Organism: Arctium lappa; assembly: GCA_023525745.1. Lineage (NCBI taxonomy): Eukaryota > Viridiplantae > Streptophyta > Magnoliopsida > Asterales > Asteraceae > Arctium > Arctium lappa. The sequence continues at coordinate 21,146,886 of CM042050.1, forward strand.
AGCCTGTAGTAGTAATATGTATCTTGTGTTTTGATAGTTGTAAATTAAGTGATTTTTAAAATCTTGTATAAAATGATGGTACCTTGTGCTTAATAATTTGTATTTAAGAGTTTTTTATACATGCTTTATAATATAGTATAGATAGATAAATAAAACGGACAACTCATCGGAAACATGTTCTAGAAGACCGGTGTTCATCTTGTCCTTTCTTTGTGTATTTGGGAAAAAGTTTACATTCTTTAATTATAAGAAAACATCTATCAATTTTATATTGATACATGAATGTATATGTTAATTACAATAAATAAAAAAAATATTTTATTTTTATTCTTATTTTAAGTCTCGTATTTAAAGAATCGCAAATAGCCAAATATGAATGACAATATGACTTCTAAATTGTTGATCTTTGTTTCAATAAACCATGTTAAGTATAATCACATCTTTAAATGGTGATGAATGACGGGTGTCGAGCCCGACAAATAATAAAGTCCTATTACCTCAAATTACAACATAAATTGCAATAGTGGCAAGTAGGGTCGATTCCACAGGGATTGGATGTAAACGGTGTCAATTTTTACGCTTTTAAAAGGGGGGTGGGGGGTGGATGGTTGATAA